>CM059602.1:205775142-207137642 GCA_030412105.1 Cyclura pinguis | reverse complement strand
CGTGTATGAATGCTAACACCATCTTAATGAAAGTACTCTTGGCAACTCTTCAAAAGACAAATAAAAATAAGATCGCAGTTTCACCAGGTCTGTATGTATAATTGGGAACTTATTCTGCTCCAAATTTGCATATGGATGACTTGGATATAAGACAGGAAAAATATTTCTGCATAGAAATATTTCATGCACAGAAAATGTTTCTTGTGTAGAAAATGTTATTTTCTGTATAAAACAACCGTGTGTGAATTTTGTGCAGAACCAGAACTGAATTCTAAATAGATTTTGAAAATTGCATGGTTTTTGAAGACTTTCTCACAGAAGGAAGAAAATTGCTAAAATTACTTGTTGCTTCCTTTGTGAAGAATGGTGTGACCTTCCTCTTTTCAGATAAACTATTAACATCACCAAAACATTACAATATCAATTTCTCTGGAGAAACAAAAGAGACACACAAATACTACCTGCCCCTATGGTTGCTTGGCAGGGTTATTCTACCATTGGGAGGAGACCACACACATGACCAAATTACACATCAAATTAAATACATTCACTCTTGTGGCTTTTACATGTAGTTTCCTGAGCGGTCCACTGCCTGTGTCTCTCTATCCCTTGTGTTAAATTTACATGATTTTGGAGGCACATGGGCAAAACTGTTCTTTTTGTCCTTGGTATAACTTATCTGTGATTCTGGAATGGAAGTTAGATGAAGATTTTTAAATATAGCTTAGAGAACTGGTATCATTACAAGCTTTCCAAAAAGTGCATAAGGTTATGAGTCTGAGGTAAACCATGCATAAGGGGCTCTGTGGCTTTGATAAATATTTCTGCTACCTCTTCTTGTTTGCAGGCTTTGTCATTCATTAACTAATTTAAGAATGAGGCCTTCTGTAATTGCCAGGCACACCAGAAACATTTTTTACAAAATGTAGAAGCAGAGGTCAGCTCTAATAATGAACTTCTTTGGGCTCAGGAGAGTTTCTAAAACACTAATTAAGGTGGTATAATTAACAAATAATACTAGCAATATTGGATTAATTCATAGTTGCTGGCCATTCTCTTCCTTCTTCTCCCTCTCTCCTTTCTGGTTATTAATTTTATAACAATAACAGAGCTTAAACTAATGGTTTTAATGGCTTATTATTGGGCACTTTCCTTTAACCTTTTGCACTGCTTCCTTTTCCTGCCTTCTGTACCACCACTTGAGATCAATCCAGAAGGAGAGCAGGGAGGCATAACTACTTCCAGGAAGAACATTTATTCAGTTCAGCAAGATGAACCAAGCACTGCGTTCGTCTCTACACCTTGTCTCAAAATACCAACAAAAAGAAGAACGGAGGGGGTGGGGGTGGGGAGAATGAGAAGGCTTTTTTTCCCCCGGCACCATATTACTAAAATATCTCAGAGTATGTGTTGTTTCAAGTAACATCAACAGTTAGGATATTAGTTGTTAAAAATAATTTATCTTAGAGGTATTGAATCTGAGAGCTTTTAAGGCAAAACCACCTCTGCTTCCTCCCCATCTCCTTCTCCCCTACATTATGGCTGCATTGGGCTGAGGCATGCAGAGAAACAACCCTGCTCCAACTCTTTCACATAATTTATATTAACCCAGCCAGTCCATGTCTGCACTCTGCTGTTGTTTGGGCCAGGCAGCTTGGTAAAGCATCCCTCACACTCCTCTGCACTCTTGCCGATTCTCTGTTTTTCTTTCTGACAGCAGTTGCAGTCTCCTACATTTGGAAAGAGTGGAGGAAGGTACAATAGGTAGGCTTTTTTTTTTTAAAGAATTCTGGCTAATCCATCTGAGTCTATATTACTCTCGTTCTCTCTCTTTGCTCTCCCTCTCCTTCCTTCTTTTTGCTCCCTTGCTCTTCACCAGCTGAACCGCACCCCACAAAGAGGCAGCACAAAGAAACTACCTGTGTGATCATTCTCATTGCTCTCACTAAGGACATTTCCGCACTACACTCTTATAGTGCGATTATTCCACTTTCAACATCCTATGGAATCCTGGGGTTTGCAGTTTCGGGAGGGGCCAACCGGTCAGAATACATCCACAAACAAACAAAGGGCACCCACAAAGTTATACTGAAAAGTACTGAATGACAGCCAGACAAAAAAGTAACACAGTTCCTATTTGCTACTGCAAAAAGTAACTAGTCACCCAAATAATTTGTTATAGGGAACATTTCTGCAAACTTTGGGTTAACGAACTTCTTTCTGCTCACCTGTGTACCAGAGATAATTTCAGTGTGTGTGTGTGTGTGTGTGTGTGTGTGTGTGTTTATGTTTATGCATGTAGCTGTGTGCCTTCAAGTCCCCTGTCAACTTGTAGTGACCCTAGGAATTTCACAGGTTTTCTTAGGCAAGGAACACTCAAGAGGTGATTTCGCCAGTTCCTTCCTCTGAAACATGTCCTACATCACCTGGTATTCATTGGTCAAAAACTAACCAGGGCTGACCCTGCTTAGTTTCGAAGATCAAACAGGATCTGTTACCTGTAGGATATTTAGTACATTCTACATATCTAAGATTATATTGTAAAAATCCTGAAATTGAGTGTATTTACACTAGACAGTTCTAGTAGTTTGACACCACTCTGTCTGTCATGGTGCCATCTCATGGAATTCTGAGATTTGAAGTTTTTTGAGGTGCTTAGAATTCTTTGCTAGAGAATCCACTTCACTGTACCAATGTATTAGACCACCGTAGTGGAAAATTCTACGGTCCTCCCCAGCAACAAATCCTAGGCTACCATAGGATGAAACCGTGGTAGTTAAAGTAATGTCAGACTGTTATCAGTCTGTAATAAGTCCCAATTTTGAGAGAAAGGTGGGAGATTGATGATGATGATGGTGATGATGATGATGATGATGATGATGATAGGTAGATACACTCCTATTTCTTAAAAATGGCTAAGACTGAGAAGGAGCCTAATATTATGCTCACAGAACATTGCAACAGTTGTGTAATTCCATGAATTCTTTTGTTAGCGAATTGTGATGCCATCATGCACAATGCATCAGGTCTATCCAGGTATATCACAAGTCCATCCATGTGCATCATGCATAATGTGCACACACTTCCATGCAGTATTCACAATCATGCCCAGTGTGTAGCTCCACTTTTGCAGTTCTATGCTGAACACTGAAAAATATGCTACTTCTTCTGTAGGGGACTGTTTTATGTGTAGGACACCAACATGTTCATCTGTAGAGGTTAATCTGTAGTTTGACCTTTGTTCTCTGTGCCTTGCATTCTCTTTAAGTATACTGAACACAACAGCTCCACTTGCTGCAGACCCATTTCCAGTCACAATTCAAAGTGCTGGTTTTGACCCTACATAACTCATGTCCAATTTACTCGAAGGACCTTATTCACCCTTGCAAATCTGCTTGTATTTTGAGCTTTGCTGGGGAGGCCTTTCTCTCTCTTTCTCACCACCCTCATGGGTTCATCTGGAGGGAACACAGGAGACAATGGCCATTTCCACATGGGGTAAATTAAACAGTGCAGTGCGTCCTCCACGGAGGACATCTGCACCTTGGAGCGGACTGGGTCCGGACTACTTACCGTAGATCTGCACCTCAGTCCGCTCCAGAATGAACCCAAGTGGTCCTCAATCGTGTTTTTGAAAAACCTGATTTTTCTGGTCTTTCAAAATGCCGGCGTGCGCCATTGCATGCCTGCTCTCCGATGCAGATTCACAGGCTCGCACCAATGCGACCCTATGATCTGCAGAGGACAGGCTTTAGGCTGGCGAGCTTCAGCAGTTAGTTGAGATCCACAACCAACCGGAAGCCGCCATTTTGGACACCGGAGCAGTGCGGATCTATGATCATGCACTGCTTCTCCTCACTCCGGACTGGATCGGACCCACAGAAGATCCGGTGAGTTGTGGCAGGGAGCGATTCCCTCGCCGCGTGCGGAAATGGCCGATGTTCTCGGTAGCTGCCCTGCCAGGCTCTGGAACTCCCTTCCCAAAGAGGTTAGACGGACAGTCTTCCTACTCTCTGTAAACAAGTGAAGACGTTTCTGTTTCTACAGGCTTTTGAGGACTGGTTATTTAGCTAGTATAGACCTTGTACAATGAGCTGAATTTTCTGTTTGTTATTTTTGTTGGCTTCTTGTGCTTTTTACGGTTTATGTTTTTACTAGGTTTTAATTTTTTGATTAATCCTATTTTAACTTTTGTATTTTTGTGGGGTTTTTTAGCTTTTTGTTTTTAATCTGTTGTAAATCATCTTAAGTACTGAAACTGGGGAGAAGAGTGGGATAACAACAACAACAACAGGTTTTGTGCAGTTTTAGCATAGATACTGTATGAACAGAGAGTTACACACACATAGGACAACCTCAGGTTTTTTAAAAAATGTTTTTGAATAAGTACAGATTAATGCCTTTCCTGCACCACTGAACAGCGGTGAGGCCTATAATCAAAGATACCTATAACTGTTCCCATGGCAGGAGACTGCATCATTTAGTGGCAAGAGAAACATGACATTTCCATTTCAGACATCACCAAGAAATGTTCAGTTCCCTTTCCTTCTCCTTTGTGTCCATAACCATTCCCTGCCATTAAAGGAGAACTTTGACTGGGATTGGATAAGCAGCAGCAATTGGAGCAGATTTGTTTTTCCCAGACTTCTTAAAAGTCTGGGCCCTTCTGGAATTTGTCATTATTTGGCTGGAAATTTAGTATATTACCTCTGCACTGATTCGGAATGATATAAAAGTGCCTTAGCAACTTCTATCTCTAGAAAACCAAACCTTTGAAATGGGATGATGGGAAGGATCTCATTTGTATTAGTGAGCTCATCATTTATTAACTGTCTTTCTAAAGCCAGAATTATCAAGTGCCTTGATCCTAAACTCTTTCCTTAGAAGTTAAATCTCATTGATTTAAGGGGGACATACTTCCAAGTAAGACATTCATTATCTTGAACTGAAAAGTAGGTTAACATCCCAATTGTTATGCAATGAGAAGCAGGTTATCTGACTAATGGAGCTAAGGAAATCTACCTGCAAACACAAATAATGTATACATGCATTGAAAACAGTTCATTGTTAATGATACATCAATTATTTAAAGATCTTCAGCATTTCTATGGCAACTGCATATGTTATCGTGAAATATCATTCCCTAATAATACTCTAAAGAGTAAGATGAGTTTTTTGTTCTGTGATGTGAATAAATGAGGCACTATTTTAAAAAATTGTCCCTCTGGATTTCTGCTATAATGTGTAGACATATTAAAGGACCTATAAGTATTTCTTCTACAGCTTCTGAAGTCAGAAGACACCTGTCTTTTCATGAAAGTCTGTCCCATCACTTTCTAAAATAGGACATGCTTTGTTTTACATCATTTTAAAAGTGCAAAGGGATGAATGAATGGGAAGTGCTGAAAATTCCCCTGCAAAGATCTTCTTACAAAGATCTCCCCACCTGCAACCACACCAGGCACTTTTCTGTCTCATACTTGGGTTCATTTTTGCAGTCCTGCTTGGGAAGAGTAGCTAGTCTGCTGGGGAAAGAACAAACAAGTACGGGGAGGACTCCTTTACCATGTTGTACACCGAGCCACTGCATTATGCAGCGGGTTCTTTTCCCATTCCTTTACAAGATCTGAATATCTGAGCATATATAAAACAGTTAGTCATTCACTTGAAAACTATACACTAGCCGTTTCCTCACTACATTATAATAGTGCTATTATTCCACTTTCAACATCCTATGGAATCCTGGGGTTTGCAGTTTACTGAGGCCCTCTAAATGCCACTCCTTAAACTGCAAACTCCATAGCATGTTGAAAGTGGAATAATAGCACTGTAACAGTGTAGTGCAGAAATGGCCACTGTTTGGTAGATATAATAATGGCTTGCAAATGTTACATGGTTTCTAGAGAGCTTGCATCATCTTAACTGAAGGGAAATCAAATGAAAATACAATTGCTATTAAGAATTAAACTTTTAATCAATACTATTCAATTATCAATTAACACTGAGATTCCATAGATTAGAAGTTTATGCAAATAGCTGCATTATTTTGAAGATAAAAGGAACACGCAGGTTTGAAAGGGATTGTTGTAAATTCTTATTAAATCAGTGGAATTTAATTCCATTGAAGCAAACTCTAAATAGAAATTACGCAGAAAGAATTATCAGGGATTTAATATATTGCAGGTTCTTTCTCACTAAAATATATGTGGGGTCTGATGTAAAAAATCTTCTGAAGAGAAAAATATAATTGCATCTATACTAAAAGTTTTACAGATATTTTCCTATGTAATGTAAATTCAAAACAAGCCATCCTCTACACAAGTTCATAACGTCTTGTGCAATTTATGTGCATTATACATACTCTGTTTTCTTCTTTCTCCATAAAAACCTAAAATAACTTATTCTTAAGACTCTCATGATAACCCCATCTAGACAAAGAAGAACATGTCAGTTTCTTACAACAATCCAATATAATATAACAAGAATTAATGGTATATCAAGAATATCAGAAACATTTAATATTAAGCTATCTTCCACTATTATAGAATGGTCTTCAAAGGACAATGGTGAATGAGAAATTGTTTAGGTGATGCTTCAGTCCTATAAAGCTAATTATAAATAATTCCTGTTCAATTTAATGAAGCATAAATTATGGAAATGCAGTAGAATTAATATGCAGGTTAACAAAAATAAACCAACGGATCTGCTGTAAACTAAGGTTTCATTCAATCATAGTAAGATTCTAAATAGAGACAGAAATGGTCACAAGCTGTGGGACAGGTAGATATCCAAGCTGAATGACATCAATATAAATGTCATTTGAACCTCTCTGTGGAGATCATTCCACAGCTGGGCTAGTGACAGGAAATAAAACATGAATTAAATTAACTTATGAATTAAGTTGGGTATTTGCCAATAAAATATGGGGCAACGTAATTAAATTTATTTTTATGGTTAGAATTAAATTGATATTTCATCATTAATATTTTTCAAGAATTAAGTCATTGATTACCTTATTCATTATTTAAATAAACCATAGTGCTAAAGAGCTAACAATTTTTATATTGCCTAGTTAGTCCTCTACCCAAAGCCGTATTCTTTTGGAAATTTGCAACACTACTTCTCAATTTTTTTCAGTCATTATAAGCTTTAGGTTACAGGTAGTAAAAAAAAAAAAACTTGAAAAAATGGTGGTATTTCTTAGATCCAGATATTCCTCCTATGTTTCATAATAGACATGGGATAGAAATTCCTCATCTGCAGGAAAAAAATGAATGTGGAAGGCCATGTGATATTTTCTGGGATCCATATCGGAATCAGTAAATTATATAAACTGAGGAGGTTAGGAGATGAGATTTATAAGGGGTGAAGGAGAAAAGGAGAAGGAGTCTTGATGGAACATATGAGAAATGAGGTTTTCAAAAATTTGTCCAGGGTGTTTTTTATCACTCCAAACCACATAATGGGGACCGTGAGGAATAATACAATGGAAGTGATTTTTCACCATAGTTTTGGTAAGACTTTTCTTTAGAGATGTAATGTAAGTTTAAATGCCAGCTTAAAATTAACTCAGTGGTTAAGTGCAGAGCATGACTGAACAAACATATGAATAGAAGCATGCATATAAGACTGTCTCCATGCTAGATTAGGAAGATTATTTTTCAGTATTGTGGACAGAACCAACATATTTCTGTTCTGACCTTCAAAATGTATAGATAAAGGGCAGTGAAAACATGTCATATACACCCCTGTGATCCCTCTGCATGTGTTCAGTCATGATTCTCTAGTGCCAAATGTTGACTACGATATGAAGCAGGGAAGGCTAGGCCATTGCAGTTCCGCAAAATGCAGCCTTGGCATCAAATATATAGAAAGTAGCAGGTATAACCTCAACACTGATCCTATTAAAGTTTTCTTGCAAAAGGGAATATAGTCTATTGATCCTTTCTCTCTTCTTCAGGTGTACTAGAAAGAAAAAAAAATGAAAGTAAATTAATCCAAAGAATCTAGGTCATTTATAAATCTGTGTACATTAGGATATTGATCTCCTGGCACTCCAGCAAGAAGGAAATCTGAAGAAATACAAGTAAAAAGAAATAGTGAGCAGTATATTGCTCTTTGCAATACAGTGTGAAGTTTATAAATGATCTCTCCTATGAACAATGAGCGTTGAGCATAAGTGTGAAGAGCTATCCCTGATCCAAAAAAAGTGGGAGAGGGGGAGAAGTAAATAGTTTCGTAATGGGGTTGTATATTCTATTGTACTCTCATTTCTTTATATGTGAACCACAAAAGGAATATTTTTGTAACACTGTTGGTAAGCCTAACTCAGTTAAACTAAAGGACTTGAATTTAAGAAGGTTTAAACGCCTATCCTAAACATATTAACTTGGAAGTTAAGTTCCATTGATTTATTTTATCAAAGAAATTGTGAGCCCTTTTGACTACTATTATAGAGAAATGCATTATAGAGACTACTGTTATAGAGAAATGCATGAAATGCATTTGCATTTCAAATAGGAATTGGAAGAAACAAAACTTAATGTTATCATCTGAGTCCCACATAAACTAATAATAGCAGTAATGGGATTTCTCCAATTCTTCATATCAAAAAGAAACCATATATTCATTTTTGCCCTGCATTGTTGTTCCCCAAAATATTTGTAAGTCTTTTGACTTCCTATTTTCACAAATATAAACTACGGGACATAACTGTGTTTCAAAAAGGCAGAACCATCATTTTTTTTAAATGGAAATAGTAAACGTATTATAAGAAATTGAATAAATACTTTATATATTGACCCTGGATATGAGTATATGTGTATTAGCCTGGTGAGATTGGTTAATGAGATTAACCAACAGGACTGAAAAAAAAACCATTAGCAAAACATTTTGACTTCTGTGTTCTTCAGTTACTAAAGATGAAACTGAGGCCTTTTCTGCACCGGGCTATTAAAATGGTGCAGAGCGACCTCCAACGGAGGTCTTCTGCACCGTAGAGTGGACTGGGGCAGACTACTTGTTCTAGTTCCATACCTCAGTCCACTCCAGAGTGACCGGAATTGGTTGCGCGGTGTGTTTTTTAAAACCTCTTTTTAGAGGTTTTTAAAAAGCATGGAGCGTGCAACCCCATGCCGCTCCGTCGCCCGGCTCCGGAGCAGATCTGCAGGCGCTCGCAAGTGCGTGCCTACAGATCTGCCAGGGGCGGGCTTCCGGCTGGCGAGCTTCTCCTGTTGGTGGAGAGCCTCCACCAACCGGAAGCCGCTATTTAGGACACCGGAGGAGTGCGGAGCGACGAGCTCGCACTCCTCCTCGTCACGACAGACTCGCCCAGACGAAGTTAAAATCCAGTGAGTAGCGTGTTCCGTTACCCCCCCACCCCAAGTCTGGAAAGGGCCTGAGTTACATACAAGGTAACATTTCAGAATACTGTTCTAGCACTCTTTAGTGGATGATGGTACTATCTTTTAAGTTGAGGGCATGTGGTGTTAGGCTCTTCAGTCTATAGATCCTAAATGTTTTGCTTTTGTCCAAAATGTCTGAAGGAGAAAGCACCTCAGTACTAAACAAGAACAAATCAGAGACATTGTGCCATTCATAGTTGAAATGCATGGCCACTGGTTCCCCTATATTACTGGTCAGGACTGCACTTATGGTTCCTGAAGTGTCTACATAAGTCTGTGGTAGTTTTGTCCAAATACTGCAGCTGGCATCCTTTACGTTTGCATTAAATCACATAAATAAGACTGCAGGATCACCAGGTGATGTGTTGTTTCATATAGTAGGTCCTACCAATCACTGTGCCTCTAAAAGTGACAGTTTGCTTAAGATATTTACAGGTGATGCTTTGTATTGCAACAGTGTGATCCTGTATTGCTATCTGGTGTTTTCAGGATAGCTTTAATGAGAAATCTCTGTAGATTTGAGGGCTGGCAGAAAGCTATGATGAGACTTGCTGATGGCTCTAGCAAGATATTCAGAATTAGTTAGAAATGGATAGGTTTTTCTAACTGTCATATGGTAGTTGGGAGATGCTGGATGAAAATATACCACCAAAGGAATGTATTGTTGCTTGTTACTGAACTCATGACTTTATATAAGTTATATATACACATATATGCCAATAGTTGCTTTCTATTTCATTCTTATTCACCAGGAGATTAACACATAGGCCATTTCTGCACAATGGGGCTCTTGCAAGTTGTCCTATTGCAGTCCCAGTGTCATGCCCTGCCTTTGAGACCCTGGCAGTGAGGAGGAGGATTCTGAATCTGAGGCAAAAGTTTCCCCAGAACCAGGAGTTTCCCCAGAAGCTTGCTCAGAAGAAGCTATTAAACAACCAACAGCAGGGGCCAGAGCAAGGGGAACAAATATCAGAGGATGAGACAATACAGACGCCAACCATGCAGGAGAGATGATGTCAGAAGGAAGGGTGCACTACTCAGCCCATTTAAGTAACAGACAAGCCCTAATGAAAGAACACCTGTGGTGACAGTATCAGTAAGATAAAAGGCTTTCAGCTGGCCCTTTCCTTTCAGGGTCAGTGACTGATGTCTCTGGTTGTGATGTCCTATGCTGTGTTCTTTTGCATCACCTTGAACCTCTGCCTATTTGGATTTGGATTTGGATTTGCCCTTTGGATTTGTTTGCTTCAGAACCTAAACTCTGTTTGGACATTTTCCTGCTCTTGCCTTGTGAATAAACCCTGCTCTGCCATTTGGTGATTAATTGCCTGCTCTATCATGGATGCAACACACAGCATGGAAAGGAGCACAACAGGAATACTCCCCTCCACACTGGACCGACTCCCTGTGGAAGGGAGCATGATGGCCATGCCTCTTTCTTCCTCAGTGCAGCCAGGCATTTCCCAGGCTGCCCTGGGGAAGGAAGCATCACCATCGTGTTTCCTGCTCTTCCACAGGACAGGCAGGTATGAGAGCACCACAAGATCACAGGCACTAAATGGATTTTATCCATTTAGTGAATACCCTGAGAGTGCAATGCATGGGGACAGGATGGTGTGGGCTGGTGACAACATTGTGCAGAAGCACACCCAGCTGACTGCTGCCATTCTGTCCCCATAGGATGACAGCCCCATCATGCGGACGTGGCCATAGAGACACACAGAACACATACCCACAACCTCACATAGCAATCCCTCTTTAGATGGTCAGGAAGAGAGAAAACATGGCTTCAGTCATGACAACTAATTGATTCTGGGTGCCACTGAAATCAATGGGATGAGTTAGTCATGACTTAAGTCCCATTGATTTCAATGGGAACTCAGTGCAACTACCTTTGTCTGGATCCAGCCCAGTAACGATAGGATTGACAAATAGGTGAATTAGATGATTAATATGAGTGAAGCTTTTCCCTTCCATGCACTCATTGGCATGTACTGAAAGCCTATGTGTGAGTAAGGTCCTTGTGTATAAACTTTCACAATGCATTCATGTTGTGTCGGTGTCTATGAATGGAGCAAGCAGAGAGCCTGAGCCTCAGGCTGAAGGAAGGATTAGTGTCACACCCATGCTAATATTATTCACATGATTTCTGCTTTACATGATGCACATATGAGTGGGCTACTGTCACTTTTTCTCTTTGTACAAAATTCAAACTTGGCTTCTGTGTCTGTCATTTTCTCTCTCGTTGATTAGTTGTCATACTGCCTTATAGATACTTGATTCTCATGAAGCATGCAGTAAAGGAAAAGGTCCACCCAAGCTGGCATATAGGATAAAAACACAGACAAAAAAATTTATCCAGTAATAAAAGAGAAAAAAACTAAAATCAACATACGCCAACAATAAAAACATCCAGTCCAAGCAGCAGTAATTTTGAAAATACAGTTGCAGCTAAAAAAGCAATGACCGTCCTATAAAACATATGCAATGTGAGACCAAAGAAAACTCACAAATCTTCAAGTGTTCCCTTGAAAAAGCTTCCAGTGTTGGGGCCTAAGTGGACACCAGCTTGTAGCCTATTCCAGAGGTGTGGAGTCACCTCAGAAAAGGACTTCTCTTGTACTTGTCCCTGTTGTGGATATCAGAGTATGGGTTGACTGATATGAGTAAGTAACCTAGTCCAAACATGTTTGGAGGCTCTAAAAGTAAAGAACATTTTTTTCAATTGCCCTTGGAAATGAACAGGCAACCAATACAGTTGGTACAGGATGTGTGCCATAGCATCCCACTGCTTTGCACCTACCAACAGAGAACAGAAGGCTTCGTCCTGTTGTTGTTAACTGCTGTCAGGTTCTCTTTGACTTATGGTGATCCTGTGCATGAGAGATCTCCAAGACATCCTGTCATCAACAACGTTCCTCAGGTCCTGAAAACTCAGGGCTACAGCTTCTTTGATTGAATCAATCCTTCTATAGTGTGGTCTTTCTCTTTTTCCACTGTCTCCCACTTTATCAAACATTATAGTCTTTTCTAAACAATCATCTCATGATATGCTTGAAGTACAATAGTTTGGTCTTTCTGGCTGCTAAGGGTAGTTCAGGCTTGATTTGTTCTAGGACCCATTTATTGGTCATTTTGGCATTCTATAATATCATTAGAATTTTCCTCCAGCACCACATTTCAAATGAGTCGATTCTCTTCCTATCAGTTTTCTTCACTGTCTAGCTTTCACAACCATACATAGAACTTGGAAAGATGATGGCATAGAAGATCCTTACTTTGGTATGTCCTGTTGTTGTTGTTGTTGTTGTTGTTGTTGTTGTTGTTGTGTGCCTTCAAGTCATTTCCAACTGACAGCAGCCCTAAGAAGAACCTATCCCGGGGTTTTTCGGAGCTGAGAATGTGTGACGTCCCCAAGGTCACCTAGTGGGGTTTCCATGGCCAAGTGGGGAATCAAACACAGATCTCCAGGGCTGTAGTCCAATGATCAAACCACTACACCATGCTGCCTCTCCAGGTATGTTCTGTATCAGTTCACATTCTCTGAAACAGACCCACCAGCCTAACATTAATAAATGGATAGCCAAAGTAGCTTTATCACATAGAGAACTGGGCAAAAATATTTGAAAGATTTTAAGACAGACAGACAGACAGACAGACAGACAGACAGACAGATAGATAGATATTAAAAAACTGCACACACTTCTTCATGCTTCCCAGCACACAGATATAACAAACTAATGTACTTCTTTTGTAAGCTCACTGTAAACAGTTGCCAAAATGTATATTACTTTTATGGTTGGGCTAGTGCACCTTAAGTGACTTTTGTGTGTAGAGAATCTGTTCACAAAATATAGATTTACTTTCTTCAGGTAAGAATATGGATGTTATCTTGAACACTGTCCTTTGCACTTAACATTTGGCAGACCCTTGGTACAATGTATTTTAATTTGCTGAAGTGTATTAATAAAGACTGACACCAACTTTACCATGTAGGTATTGATTTTAATGTTTGTTGTGATATATTGTCTGCAGCCCATACTGCAAACTTCAGAGATTTTTTATTGCTTACCCTGTGCAATTGCAAGTAAATAGCATGCCAGCAATTCAGCATTCTTTTCATTATATTGTTAAGATACACTGCATTCTGAGTATCGTTTCACTCTGTTGGAATAAGCTGCAATATATCTGTTCTATATTGTAAAGGACCTCTCTGTTGTATTTGCCAAAAGTCATTCTGCCAAAGACTGTATAATATTAAGGTAGCTGTGCTTCTTTTCTAAGAAAATGATTTCAAGGGAATCTTGAAAAAAATAACCTAGTAAAAACCCCTAAGTTTTATAGTTAATACAAATGTTATCCACACACGTAATGGATTTGCAATATTAACTACTGCATTGAATTTTAGTTATCAGTGGATGACTTCATGCATAGCTTCTACCAGAGGCTGGCATAGGCCATTTCCGCCCCGGGCGAGGGAATCGCCCTGTGATGCTACTTACCGGACTTTAAGGCTCCCCGGTCCGGTCCACACCACTCTGGAGCAGTGTGTGCTCGTCGTTCCGCGCTGCTCCAACGTTGAAAATGGTGGCTTCCGGTTGGTCGAGGGTCTGGACCAACCGCTGAAGCTCACCGGCCTAAAGCCCACCCTGACAGATCGCAGGCATGCACCAATGTGAGCCTGTGAATCTGCATAAGGGAGCAGGCTCGCAATGGTGCGCTCTGTGCTTTTGAAAGACCTGTTTTTAGCGGTCTTTCAAAAGCACGCTGGACGACCACTTGGGGTCATTCCAGAGCAGGCTGGGGTGTGGATCTACGTTAAGTAGGTCTGACCCAGTCCGCTGCCAGGTGCAGACATCCTCCCTGGAGGGTGCTCCACCCCATTTTAAAAACTCCATGTGGAAATGGCCATAGTTTAAGTGCATGTACTTAGAACATAGGCAAAAGGCCATGGTAAAGCTGAAAGTTATAGGTGAACAGTGACATCAAGCTTTGCTCTAGTAGTGGCACTAGTAGAAGCAGGAGGAAGGGGAGGGGGGGTTAAGTGGACAACTTTTTTCACATTTCCGGAGTAATGGGCCACACAGATATTAATGTCGTCTCCATGTCATCTACGGGTTTGCAGAAGTCTGCAGAAACAAAGAAAATATTTTGCACGTATTTTGGGCTTTGTTACACATTTACACAACATGCAGTCATCCTCTTGGGAATTGACAGGTTATGCATCAGTACAAGGAACCCTAACCACATGTGGCAATGTTCTGCACATTCATGAGAGTCTCTGCTATTATCCAGTTTGATTATTGTCACTGATATTGTGGCCATTTCTGCACTAGCCTGTTATAGCACTATTATTCCACTTTCAACATCCTATAGAATCCTGGGGTTTGCCTTTTAGGGAAGGGGCTTTTAGGTTTCCCTAAATGGCAAACCCCAGGATTCCATAGGATGTTGAAAGTGGAATAATAGTGCTATAACAGGCTAGTGTGGAAATGGTCTGTGGCTACTAAGAAAGGCAAAGCAGTGTTAAACTGATCTCTGGTCTTTAACCTGCTTTTGAATTTGACAGCTCTATTCAGGAGTCTACTTTGTGTGTAGATTAAATGCTAGCTCCATCCTCTGTCATTATTTCTGGTCACCTTCAGTGCACTGAAGGTGACCATCTGAACCAGAGACCCTCTGCTACTTATGGAGGTTCTCCACATGTGTTAGAAGCCTACTTGTTCAGTTGCATTTAAACTGGAGGTGGACAAAGTGGGCCTAAACTGATCTGGGGCTGTGATGTATCTCCCTGGCTGTTTACCTCTTGGGCCTCCCCATCTCTTATTTGCCTCAAAATTTTCTTTTTGAACCCAATGTGTCGATCACTCTGTGTAGGGGCATTATTGGCTTTTTCACTCCTTTTGTTATTTCTATCTTTGCACTGTTTGGGGCATGGGAATTATTTGCCTTCAAATCTGCCTCCCCCTGGGAGCAAAATGGGGGATATAGCCATTCAAGGTCACACATATCCCCACCTCCATTTTAAATTGTAACACCAAGGGGGAAAAAATATTCCCTTAAAGTGGGGACAACTCCAAGGAAGTTTGTGTCATATTAATAATCACTCTCAGGTAGGTAAAAAAGGATTGCACTCTTAACTCCTTACTCTTTGAGAAGCTGTATAACTCTTTGTTTCTTTTTGATGTAGCAGATCAATTCTGGTTAACCTATTTTATATCCACAGTAATAAATCTATAATGTAATGATTCTATTATTAATCATGTACTGCATCATGCATTTCTCTTATGGCCTATTGCTAATGTAAAAATAAAACTGGACTATTGAGCAAGATAATGATATAGGGATTTTTGTGGAATTTGTCAGTTATGAACCTGGTTGCAAAATAAAAAGACCAACATGACAAAACCCATATTTTCCTGAACAAAGCTCTCTCTCTCTCTTTTTTTATTTCCAGTGCACTGGGGGGAATCAGTGGAGGGCTTCCCTGTCAAAATTTATGGAAAAATGATATGAATGACTGTACAGTTTGTTTGCTATTATGGTAAAAACTTTAGTGCTCACATGTTACCATATAATCATGCATTGCATAATATGGAAAACACAGCCTGAATGTGTGCATACTTGCCAAGGCTGAGATGTGTGTGTTACATCTATAGTACTTGAGAAGCGGGGTTTTCTGGTGGAAAATCTGTAGCATTCACTGCTGTGGCACCACACTTATGGAATACCTTCTAATTGTCGCCAACACTGTTGTCATTTTGGAACAAAGTAAAAACATGGCTGTTTACTGGAGTTTTTGGGGCCTGTTTGATTTCACTCAAATTTGCATATATAAATTAACTGCTTTTAAACTGACCTGTTTTAACTGTTTAATGGTTTGTTATATTTTTATCTTTAAATTGTTTTTGTTGTTTTAAATTATTTAAAATTGTTCCAATTGATTTATTGTATACCCTCCTGAGATCCCTGGATATAGGGCAGCCATCAGTTACCAGGCAAACTGAAGCACATGCGTACACAGATGCACAGACACACAGACACACACACGTATTTTAATGGAACAAAATTGAAATAAACAAAATATATTATCTTCTAGAAAGAAAGAAAGACAGACAGACAGACAGACAGACAGACAGCAGCAAAGAAGAAATGAACAGAGTAGACTCCTGGCCCAACACTTTTCAAAATCTGGGGTAGCAGCTAGGATGACGGAGGCACCCTAGAAAATACTCTAAATGTAGGATGGAAGTAGGCAAACTTCAAGCTTCTGGGAGTGGTTTTTAAAATTGGTATACTGAGGCCCACCAACTGGAACAATAGTAAAAATGACATACACTTAGAATTTGCAAAATGAAGAATTTTCTATATGTTTTAGTTAAACTGCATATTTGTATTGCTTATTTGAATATTTATAGTATGACTCAGTTGTTAAATGTTATGTGGAATTCACTTGGGCAGTTACAAAAGTGTAATCTAGAGTTAACACATTTGCAACTGTTTTGTATCCATGATCCCTATGTATTCCGCAGTTCAAGGGATACATAAAGATGGTGAAAGTCCCCCTGTTCCTCACTTACCAGATAGCAACCACTGTGATTTATAGGGGTCTGTTTCCTTGTTAATCAAAAAGCAGAGGACTGATGTTCCCATTCCACCCCCCCCGAAAAAAGAGCTCAAGAGCGTGAGAGGGAATTGTGACAGAGATCCTAATACTGCCTGTAGAAATGGGGATTGCTCTTAGGAGGGGGTGGGTCTATCAGACAGCTGCATCCTTGGTGTCAGGGGAACAGACTCTGTTGAGCATGATGAGTGCTACCCAGAAAGTGGAGATGGAGGGCCTGGGCTGGTGAATTACTGCATAGCTGTATAACTATGGTGGTTATGCATTTGTAAATGCCCAGGTGGATTCTGGCCATTATCAGTAAATTTTGACCCAAACTTTCTGAGTACCCAACAAAATAGAGGTCACTGTACTTAGATATAAAATTTGTACCTGGCTACCGTAAGCTTTCTTTGTTTCAGCAGGATAATTGAGGGTAGAAGGGGAGTTATTTCCTTATCACTGTAACAAAACCATCAGGAAGTGGAACCTTTTCCAGTGTATCCTTTGCTAACAACCACAATCTCTTTTTTTTTTAAGGCCATTTCTGCACTAGACTGTTACAGTGCTATTATTCTACTTTCAACATTCCGTAGGATACTGAAAGTGGAATAATAGCACTATAACAGTTTAGTGCGGAAATGACTTCAGTTAGAAGACATTATAGGATCAGAATGCCAAAATTTCACTTTGTAACTATGCATCATTATGCAAACAGAGGCCTTTAAAGTCTTCAAAAATAGCAAATTGCAGGTGCTGGGGGCTTCTCTGCTGATTTATGTTTTTAAAAGAACAATTTGTTCATCAGCAATTTAGTGACTATGGGACTTCTATATTATTTCTTCTGTAGGTGCTAAAGGGCATTTTAATAATGTGTTTATCTAGGGCTAACAACCATAATTAGCTTAAGTTATGGAATGCCCCAAACAAATGAAGAGCAGTTTAGAGTTGTTTTAAGGAACATTTTGTGCTGCTTCTGTTTTGCTAAATATTTGCAGAAAACATGATTTGCATCATTTGCAAGTTACATAAACCTTTAGTAATTATGGCCCAAGGTATTATCCCTAAGTAATTTAAGTAATTCCCAAAGAGTGCTTCTTGATGTACCATGCATTAATCATCTGTTGTGTCTATTATGAATGCAAAAGCAATTAAGCTGATCTGTTGTGAGAATATGTTATTGCCAGGTTTGTGGAAAAAATACATATTTTTTCCACTGGTGTTATTACCAATGAAAAACAATCTTTTCTGTGCTGGGGAAAAGTACTGCATTATGTCAAAAAGTGTTAGGCATATCAAAAGAAAATGCGAATAAAAATTAATACATTTCAAAATAATGCAGTCCAGTTAAACAAATGACATTTACAAGCATTTTAAAATAAATATTAGCACACTGTGATATTTAGCATAAAACAATGTGCATTAATCACATTTGTGGAGAGATAAATATAGCTTTATTATAGTTTTGCAAAGGGGTTGATAGACAACAAAGAAACTACAATGTCACAGATTTTTTTTTAAAAAAAAGTCCCAGAAATTTTAAAGTCGAGAGCAAGTGCAATAAAACATCACATCTGTGTGTGGCATTTATACTGGAAAAAACTGGGTTCAATATTTGTCTGTCTCTCTGTTTGTTTGTGTTATTGAATTATTTAAATTGTGCTTTTCTCCCAGTAATGGGACTCAAAGTTCTAAGTTCAAATCTTTGTTAAACTAAATATATGAAGTCCAGAGGTTTCAACTGGGTAATCTCAGTTATTTTGTGTGATTGTTGTGAGGATAAAATAAGGTAGACATATCTTGTACCACTGTATCTCAAGCTATCTGATCTGAGGGATCAGCATTTCCACCCCCGGAGGCCAGGAACTGGAACCACATTTGTGTCCATTTCTTAAATTATTTTTTCTGGAAACTCTCCAGAGACTGGCAGCTGACAGCTCAAGGACTAGCACTGGTCCTTAGTCAACCATTTTGAGGAACATGGGCTTCCACCATCTAGAGTGACACCTCTCCTTGCACTAACCTTAAAGGAAAATAATGCATGCCACCAAAAGTAAGCAACAATGACAGAATAGACAAAAATATGTACTGTTCCAACACATTTTGGTTTCTTTCAGTTATAATAATAATGTGTGTACTCCATTGCATTTTTTTTAAAAAAAATCCCTCTTGCTGACCTACTTGTGCTTTCTGTCTGTTCGATTGTGTTTATTCAGTGATAACGAGATATGCTTACAAGGTATTGTAGTTTCTTGAATTGTTTTATGAAGACCATAAATCTTCACATTAAGAGGTTTTAATCTTGATTCCAACAAACTAATTTGGAGCCACCAGTTAATTCATCCTCTTTGTTGATAGCCCCTTTCCCTTGGTTTCTTACTCACAAATCTTGGTTTCACCATAATCCACCTCTTCCTCTTGTTCGTCATTCACAGTCACTTTGAGGCTCAGAGGCACTATGCCACAGCATACAAGGCTATTGCCTTTCTTGAGGATGGGATACCAAGATGGGATACCAAGTAGGAAAGAATTTGTGGAATAAGATGGACCTTTCATCTCATGTAGCAGGGTACTTTTCATCCTTGCTTACAGTGATAACGGCCTGCTGGGGAGGAAAGAAAGAGAGCTCCAAGCACCAGATAGTTTTTATGCAAACATATGGGATGGTTGTAACAGTACCAGTCTAATGAACTGGCACATCTATTGGGCAGCCACCACCTGATCTCACAGCATCGACCAACCACTACTCAGTTAAAGACGGCTTGCTTCAGCATGTTGTCATATTCATTCTCTTTAAAAGTAATGTAGCAAGCTTTGCTTTGGAATGTTTCATTAGTCCACATGTGCTCTCCTGCACACTAATAAAACGCTGGACATACAGGATGCATACATAGCCATAAACATAATCATATCCAATTTGTTTCTGTGCCAGAATGTAACACATTGCAGGTGTTAATTTATTCAACAATGCTAAAATAAAGGTGTTATCAAACATTTCTAATGCTTCAAAGTGCTACCATGCTTACTTTGCATACATTTTATCTGTAATGGACTGCCCACAAACTGTATATTCTGCATGTAATTCTATGTATCACTCTAATAAACTAACAAACACATGCTCTCCTTCACAACAGTCTCTCCCCCTCTCTCTTTGCATGCATATGTGCCTGCACATGCATCTAAGCACTTAGCTGTGCTTATCAACTGTTGATTGCACATTTTGCATATGATGGATTCTGGGCCACAGAAATTTATGTCATAATAGATATACAGGCAACAATTTTTGTTGATATGGTAAAACACACACACACACACACACACACAATGATTACATAAAATAGCCCTTGCCCTTTCCCTCCCCCTCTCTTTTTATTTGCAGAAGAGAGGGAAAAAATAAACATATTCTTATTTATTCTTCCGCTCTATTGCAGTGACATCCATGTATTGAAGGAAAGCTTTCACATGCAGGAGAAGATGTTCCATTTACAGAACTTCTTTTCCAACTTGTAAAAAGCATTCGTTATGGTGAGCAAGGACACGACAGAAGGGTCAGGGCCAGTGAACAGATCCCCCATTCCCCTTCATCACATGAGGACAAGGACTGAACAGGGATTATGTGTAAGATCAGATCAGAACTGCTTCTATGTGGTGTTATTTGATGTATAACCACATAGTGATCAACTAGATGAAAGACTTATGGCCCTCCAGCTATTTTTTACTACACTTGCCCTAGTCAACACAGCTGATGGAAAAGAAGGTTGCACTCCAACAAAATCTAGAAGGCTACATTATTCCTTCTTGTGATCTAGAAGGTGGAAGGACACACAAAGTCGAACTGCAAGCCACAGCATGTGCATTGATCTCTACAAAATGTATGAGTAAATGGAAAAATAACAATAGAGAATTCCTAGTGTATCAGTTTCATTTCATAGGCAGATTCTGAAAATTCCAAAATCTATGGGAAGTTTTACTAGAATCAAATTTTTGAAGCATCCTTACTTCTTTCTCAGCTAGAACTTACAGTGTTCTGCCACTTCTGTCTCTTCACAATGTTACTACAGTACACCAATAGGAGGCAAGCTAAGACAAGAAAAACTGGAATATCAATTTTTAAGATGAAGTCTGAGGAATTCTTTCATAATTGTAAGTCCCATGGGACATACACTTTCCACTTTGACCTTTAAATCTTATGTTTATCAAAGCATTGCCTTGTAAAGCCCTGCCCTCTTTTTTTTCCAGTAAATCTGCCACTTAAAAGGGATGTAGCTTTTTTTAAAACAAAAAGAAAAGAGAAGGAAAAAAAGAGACAGGTATGGCTTTTAATGGTAAATGACATGGTATTAATGAATGTTCAGATGTTTCAGAGCAACAAAGACTAACAATGTGTTAGTCTAGAATATTTGCTTTTCAGTTCACCAGGGGCAACTGTATTGAACAAATCAATGTGTTCACTATCCTGCAATGTGCTGCTTTGCTCTTATGCCCTCTTTCCTATTTTCCCCAGGTGAAAAAAGGCTTCAGTCACTATTCAGTTTAGCTGGAAATGATCTCACTGGGTGTAATTGTATAGATAGGGTGAGATGTAGTGTTGCCTGAAATCTTGTCAAAGGGATTTAACAGGACATTAGTACAAATTCTTTCTGTTTTAGTTGATTTCTCCCCTTATATAAACAAGGGTAGAGTATCCAAGAATAAATAAGCAACTTTCAACTTAGAATCAGATTTTAGATGAAATACTAAAACTGACATATTCTGGTTTATCAAGTGTTTATCCACTTATGATGCATATGATAAACCATACAATCATAGAATCATAGAATTGGAAGAGACCACAGGAGCCATCCAGTCCAACCCCCTGCTAGGAAGGAACACACATCAAAGCCTTCCCAACAGATGGTCATCCAGCCTCTGCTTAAAAACCTCCAAAGAAGGAGACTCCAACACACTCAAAGTCCCTTTTCACATGTGGGGGGGGGCGGGCGAAAACACGCTAAAACAGAGCTTACCCGCAGCTGGGTAAGTCCGTCGCCTCGCGGAGCAGTGCGAGCTCGCTGCTCCACAGTCCTCCGGCGTCCCAGATGGCAGCTTCTGGTTGGTGGAGGCTCTCCACCAACCGGAGAAGCTCGCCAGCCAGAAGCCCGCCCCCAGCAGATCTGCAGGCATGCACTTGCCCGCGCCTGCAAATCCACTTCGGAGCCGGGTGACGGAGTGGCAGGGGGCTGCGCGCTCCGTGCTTTTTAAAAACCTCGAAAAAGAGGTTTTTAAAAAACACACAGCCCGTCTAGGTCCGGCCGCTCCTGAGTGGATTCTGGTGTGGAACTACAAAAAGTAGTCCACGCCAGTCCACTCTATGGTGTAGAAGACCTCAGTGAGAGGTCGCTCAGCACCGTTTCAGAAGCCTGGTATGGAAATGGCCTGAGGCAGCTTATTCCACTACCAGACAGCTCTGATAGTCAGGAAGTTCTTCCTGACGTTCAGGTGGAATCTCCTTTCCTGCAGCTTGAATCCATTGCTCCTTGTCCTAGTCTCTGAAGCAGCAGAAAACAAGCCTGCTCCCTCTTCAACATGATATCCTTTCAAACATTTAAACATGACTATCATGTCCCCTCTTAAATTTCTCTTCTGTAGACTAAACATACCCAGCTTCCTAAGCCATTCCTCATAGGGCACCTCTGGATCAACTTTTGGATGATTCCAGGATATAAGAAATGGGGAGGGGAAAATGTATTGAAAAGTTGTACAACAGTTGCCCTCAACATCACACTCAGAGATTGCCCATAACTGCTAGTGATGCTGACTTGGGTGGCGGGGATTATATTCCATAAAACTGGAGGGTTACTACATTGGAGAAAGCTGTTCTTGAAGACATAAGATACATTTTAGAAGGTGAATAGAGATACAAACACATTAGTCATTTATACTGTGTGACAGAACAATCAGCCTTAAAGGTACTAAAAGCAATATTATAAAGAAAACATAATCAATACCGTGAAACCAAAGAACATCTAAAACACATTTGTGTTAAATTGTTATCTGAAATTTAAATCACTATGCAAGTGCATAAAGCAATCAGTTTAGGACTTGTGCTATACATATTTGCCAATATAATTCTAAATTTTATGGTGACATTGTAGTTGGTGGAGAAAAGAGAATAGAGATGAAAATAACAAGAGTGTACATGAGGAGGTAAGAGTAGATTTGTCTTACCTGTACTGCTACTATAGAATTTTTGCAAAAAGAACCATGACAATCATGGCACAGACATATTTTCTTGACAGTGGCACAGGCTGTCACTGTGCAGTCCACATACCCATAAACTGGGCATTCTAGTTGTTTCCATAATCTTCCTGCTATTGCGTAAGAGATTATCAATAAGCCCCACTGGGGGGCATGAGGCCACTATGCCCCCCCCCCAGTGAGAGCAGTCTGTTCAGCCCATCTCAAACACTGAGGTGACTAGACTTTGTTGTATGATTCAGATATCAATACCATGTGCTACCTCTCCCAAATGAGATCTGGGAATTATGCATGCAGCTCAGTGGCAGAGTATGTGCTGGATATGAAAAAGGATCCAAGTTCATCCCTTAAGCAAGGCTGGAAAAACCTCTATAAAATCCTGAGGACTTCCTGAAAGTCTTAGTGCAGAGCAGAGGCAGCAAATTTAAGGCTGCATTTGTGTGTCTCACTCCCTCTAAACCAAGTATAGAAAAAATTTTTCAAGAAGTTTTTGCAATTTGCTGCCAAACTTCAAGAGCATGGTGACAGCAGAGGTGTACATAGTACAGGGAAAAGAATTGGCCCCTGGATCTACTGTTGTCCACCCCTAATGTGGAGCATACTTCTCTAGATGAACCAATGGTCTGCCTCTTTAGAATATATTCTTCCTATAGTTCACCTTTTACTTTAATCTCAGCACCTCCAAAAACACAAAATGTGGAACTTGTATATATTTTGTGCAGTCTGCCATACAGCATTTCTGCAATGTTTCCTAGCATCATACTTGTTTCTACTCCACCGTCTTCAACATAGGATGCCTAAGAGAATGTTTGGCCCATCTCAGCCTCATATTACCTGCATATGTTGTACCAGGTCCAACTTTTCATTCTTTCACAGTGAGAGAAATAAGAACCTGTCTGAAGCTGGCTCAGATTGGAAAAGTTACTTTTTTCAATTATAGCTTCCAGAAGCTCTCAGAATGGAGTTGCAATAATTGTGATCACATTTTAACAACAAAAGCAAAAGCATTCCCCAACTTACTGGGCAGCTGCCTTATTTTAAAATAGGCAAGCACCCAAGAGTATACACCTCTAGTCCTCAGCAGCTGACCAGGGAAAAGCCAGACCAGCCCCATGGTGATACCAGTGTCTGTAAAAGTTCATAATTCAGACAGTCTGAAATCAAATGAAGCAAACAGTCTTGAGCTGACTCTGAAATGAGAAATGAGTGGCCAGAGCAATTAGTCCAATTCAAGCCAAAGGCCAGAGATACACAAAACTGAAGATACCACACAAGGTTACCAGGAAGCATTAAGTTAGGATTTCCTTCCCTTTGCTTTGTAGCTGAGCAGTCATAACTCCATATGCTGAACATGCTCTGGATTTTTGAACACAACTACACATCCTGGAGAGGTTGCTTTGAGCTCCAGTGCTATCCTTTGTGTGCCAGCTCACTTGGGTAGTGAATTCCTTGATATTATTCCAGCCTCATCATCATCATCATCATCATCATCATCATCATCATCATCATCATCTCTTCTTCCTTCTCACTCTGTAGCCATTACTTGTGAAATGTCTCTTGTTATTGCTCTTGCCTTGTAAATATCAACAATTCAAACAAGTATTTGTCTGAGGTTTTCTATGGACTTCTTTTAACTTGAAACCGGTTCTACTGAATACAATCTTGCTCCTCAGCATCTTCTTTTCTGCAGCTTCAGATTCATAGTACTTGTGTGCCATTCTGGCTCTGTTACAATACAAACTTATCTACTATAACTACCTTGCCAAGCTCTTGCTTCAAAAATGCTTGCCTCTCTGAAATAGGATTGTTATGTGGTTTACTATTTTTACAGAATGTTAGGGTTTTTACCTGACTTTCAAAGTTAAGGCTCTGCACAGACATTCTCTTTACTATTATAAAATTATTATAAAATTTCAACGCCTTATCTTCAGTGCAACAAAACATGATAGCATTTAAACCTTTCAAGATGCAGAATGGTTCCAGTAGTTATCAGGTAAATCAAGAACTTGTGCTATCCTTCACTTTAGTTTTCACGTAAGTTGTCTTGGCGGCTCAAAAGAGATATAGCAAAATCGTAGACTCCCAGATGTTGTTAGATTTCAGTTCAAGTGATATCTTATCTCTTGACATACTGGCTGGGGATGGTGGGAATTCAGTCCAACAACATCTGGATGTTCATACGGCCCCTACACCTGGCTTAAATTTATTTCATTTCTTAGTATGGAAACTTTCCTGGGTAGGCTGCTGTGAAGAAATAGGAGTCAGGAATCAAGTGGGTACTTAGGCTGGATCCCACTGCTTTTTCCAAGATTAACAAACCCATTCCTTTGTGCTAACTAAAAAATCTGGGCAGCCTAAAAATCTTCTCCAGAAGGATGAAAAACTCTCCACAACAGGAATTTTGGGTACCTGGGAGACACCCTTCCTGTAAGAGGAAGGGTGTCTAGTTCTGGTAGAAGCAGAAAGTACTGACTTTGTTTTTAGCTAGGATAAGTTCTCCATACCATATAATAATCTGATTTAGTTCAGAAAACAGTAAACCAAGATGTGTCCTTCAGATCTCAGAAAGTCTGTCTTTAGAATCAAGCAGATGGACCAGAACCGAAAATAAAGAACTATGTAGAATAGCAATGTAGTCTCAGAATGGTTCACTCTGTTGAACCAAAGAGAAAAAAGGACCTAGATAGAATAAGGGAAAAGAACAGTACCCAGGCACGTACTGTTCAGACTTATTGATGAGAGTACCCCCATATACATCACAAACAGCAAATATGGCAAATGTTTATTAAATAACGGCCTTATTTCAACCCCATATCATTTAAGCAGCAAAAGATAGGAGTGGGGATCCATATTGTTAACTACCTTATCATGGCATTTATTCAGGAAAAAGTGTTTGTATTGAGACATAAATAAAGGAAAAAGAGATATAGATCCTTTATTTAAATTCTTGTGATATCGAGAAAGTAGGAGTTACAAAGTGCAATTACTATCATTCTCTATGCAAAACCCAGTGGAAATACTGTCAGTCAAAGTAAAAGATGGACAAGCAGTTAAAATAGTTCCTTATCTTCATGCTGTAATCATCCTAAAGTCTACATTTTCATCCACACAAGGCCAAGCTAGGATGAGGGAGCTGACTAAGCTAAAACAAAGCAAAAGCACTCTGAATTATGCAAACGCATTGTGAATTAAGATGGTAGCTATCAAAATACAAACTCTGAATGGAAATTAATAGTATTTGAAATGCCATTGTAGGGCTTTGCTACCAAACAATTATTTATGTTAAAGGGTCTTCATTTCTTCATTAATATACAGGCTCTACATTAATATACAGAAGAAATAATACATATCACGATTTAATGGACTGTTGTTATCTCAAACGAATAATATGGACGTTTCAAGCTTAAACCCTGCAAAGCTATTTACTAATCCTAATACTTCTGTACGTACCAACATCTTCCATTTCTAACCCATCCATCTCATGAGGGATTCCCTGTCCTTTGTCCATTTTGTGCCAGAAGGAAGATGGGGAGAGGGCAATCCAGGCAGCAACCGGCTGTGTTCTGCAGTCAGCTGCAGAAAGAAGCATTCTTCTAGACCTCCAGGGGTTCTTTAGAAGTTCAGGAGCATATTATCTTCCTCCAGCCAGCTGCTGAAATATACACAACTTTTCTTTGTTTTTCCTCAGTCATTAAACAGCCCAGCAGGCACCTCAGCCCCAGGTGGGTAGATATGGAGTATGGGTAGGGCTGAGCAAGTGGAATTGTGCTGGTGGAACATTATACTCTGCCAATGAGATTCAAGATTTCAGTGTATTAAAACTGACTGCTGGAATTCATAGTTGTGAACTTAATCCCTATATATTGATGACTGTAGCATTGGCATACGGAATATGTAGGGACTGTAAAAGTCCCTCAGTCTTGTCTCCTACCAGCAGCTGCTGTGAGTGATAGAGATCTGTTCTCCTGTTGATTGCAAAACAGCAAGCTGGTGTTTCCCCTTTATTCCTGTAAGCTATCTCTGGTGCAAGAAGGAATTGTGATGGTGATCCAGCTTCTGATTGTTGCGCTGAAGATCCCTCACAAGAGGCGGTGAAAATGTTAGTTTGCTGCATTCCAACTGACAGGAGAACAGACCTTCATCATTTTCAGTGGCTCCTGCCCAATAAGGCAGGATTGGAAGGGTTCGGTCAGGGGATGCTACTTAGTAGTTAACTAAATAGCTGATCTAGAATCTCAGCTGATATTCTCATTACTTTATCTGGAACATATTATATGCAACATAAGTCTTATTTTGTGTCCAGTCCAAACTGGACAATCCAAGCAACTTTTAACAGAAATGAATAAAGATCAGTTATACAAAGTGGAAAAAGAAGTAGGAAAGGAAATGACTTCTTTACCCTCCCCGTGTTACTGTCTCCAGAGAAAAGACACATGTACCATGTCTTTTGTGACACCTTTCCAAATTCTGCACTAGCAATGGCTTTTAATCCCAAATTATCAAAATTAGGAATTTATGATTTGCGGGAGTTACTCTAATTAACTTCATGACCACTTTACTGAGACATGTAATTCCCCAATGCAAGCCTTAATGAGTAAGGCTCAAACTTTTCCTTTGAGATAGTTTTTCTCCAAGTTAGTGTTAGGAAGGAGTTTGTTGGTGTGTTCTTAGGATCTTGAATGGTGAAATTTTGGTTTGGGAAGTATAGCATTACTTATCCTGATAACATTTTTGTCCTATTTCCCTACAAAGTAAGGCAGGTAATTTTTCACAAGCCACCTGAAGCATTCAACTCTCTTTCCTGTCCATAAAGCCAGCCCTTGAAATGTCATCCTAAACCTCTCAAAGTTTGTCAGTGAAGAAGGGAAAGACCTAAAGTTTTTATTGTCCAGCACTGAATGAAGGATTCACATATGTTGAAATGCTTTGTAACTGCAACGCTAGCCACTGAGACATTTCTTTCAACATATGCAAGATTATGCTGTTGCTCTGTGCATTGCTGATAGGCTGCATTGTTCCACGAAAGCAATGGATGGATTTCATCTGAGCCAATATGCAGATTCAAGGGTGGGGAAAGGGTAATATATCACAAGATTTCATGAAAATTAAAAAAAAATTGACAAAAGTTCTGACTACAACACATTTACCAAATGCAACACCTGACCAATTTGAAATTTGAACATGTGAAATTCATGTACCCAATTGTCTCCTATTGGCTTATGTTGCATTGTAATTTATTATCATAAACAAGCTGCCACTTTATTATCTTTAACATACTCATAATCCAATCAGTATTGTAATAATTGTACTAAATACATTTTGAATTAAAAATAATAAATGACGGAAAGAATAATTTGAGATCTCTGCAGAAGATCCCTATACTAAGAGAGGATCTACAAAAAGTGTGTGACAATATATCCAAAAATTATGTGAAGATTATCAGCATTCTTGAAGCAGGTTGTATTAGAGTTACTCAGATTTATAACAATGTGAGTTCATCTCCATTGAGAAGGCTTCAGTATTCTTGTCCAGATTGACTGGAACTCCAGCAGGTAGCCAACAACAGCAATAGCAGCTATAGGGTGAGCCTCCCTTATCTGGTAATCCAAAATCTGAAAAGCTACAAAAAGCAAAAACTTTTTGCTGCCAGCTGCTGTGGCACTCCTGCTCATCTGTCTCTCAGATTCTCACTTCCTCTCTTTCAGTTGCCAGCTGCCCACTTCTGCCTTCAGGGAAACAGCTGTGGCCAGTGATATAGACTTGAGTCAATTGACTCGACCAGGACTCAACTTCAATGATTCAACTTGGACACAACTTGGCAATAAATGACACACTGACTCAACTTGACTCGTGACTTATATATTTTTAGTGACTGACATGCTGCTCTTGGTTCAGTAATATAACACATTAATCTGGAAACCTAACAACTTTGAACAGCACTTCCATATCTTCTTGCTTTCTGGTCATGTAATGATCTGTTTCAAGCCCAAAGCTTGGGCTATTTCTGGAAAGGAAACAGCAAATGTGTTGGGAACGGGCTTAAGGTGAGGTTAAGGTCTGCTCAGAGGCAGTGGTGGAGCTTGGAGTGTGTGGAGGGGGGGTGGGAGGAGGGGGGGCTATGGTGTGAGGGGCATTCCCATTGTGCAGGGTGCGTGGCTGTGGTGCACAGGGGCATGGCCAGGGTGCACAGGGCATGGCTATGGGCTGGGACACCCCAGAAACATTGCCACCTGGGGCGAATTGCCCCCCCGCCCACATGTTCCTACGTGACTGCTCAGAAGTTTATCCCTGCTACATATTGGAGGAGTGTTCTAAAACTTTTCCTAACAGCAGAAGGCAAGACTTGCTCCCCAGAGCACAAGGAAGGATCCTTCCTTTAGTAATGAGGAGTAAGAATGATCCTATTCCTCACTTCAGAAGCTGGTTTACAGACTTTAGATTTGACTTGAAAGTATCTTGTAAGGACTTGAGACTTAACTGACTTGAGACTTGGAGAAAACACTTAAATATGTCACTGGCTGCAGTGCTCCTTTTCCTAGTCTCTCAAATGAAGAGGGCCTCAGCCATTGCTTTGAAGGTGGAAGTGGGTGGCTGGTCACAAAAAGAGAGAGACTTTGGATCTGGGAGATGAACAAGCAATAGCACTGTAGCCACCATCTCAAAGACAAAAGTGGGCATCTGGCAGCAAAAAGGGAGAGACTGAAGATCTGTGAAAAAGTGAGAGACATGGAATCACACCACGCACTATGTTTGTATTCCCACCATTTCACTGATCTTCAGTCTCTCTCTAGGCTTGTACCTCATACACAACATAAGCAGTGAATCAACAAGATGTGAAACCATTCCAAAAAGGTGCTGTATTACAAAACAACAACAACAAAAAACCCCCACTGAAATACAGAACACATCTGTTACCAAGCATTTTGAATAATACTCAGTCTATACTACTACTGCATTAGTACTGCAGTATACTAGTTGCAGTAGTATTTGCCAGAGGCCTTGGGCTACTTTCAACCAGGATATCAGAATAGAATAACAGAATACTAAGAATATGAATTAACTCATTGCTTAAAACTGATCAACAAGATGTATAACAAATGGCTGTACAACCCAGAACCAAAATTGCCTAAATGCAAGTGACCCGAACACAGTTCTAAGGGAAAATAAAAGTATTTCTTCATTGGGCCACTAGGGGGAGTTAGCCATTATGGTACTAAGAACAAGAAATGTATCTGATTTTTTTTTTTTATAAATGCAATTTTATGCACAACTAATTATCACTAAATAGGTGATGCAGTTGTTTAGTCTTTTAGTATACATAGTGTCAAAACTATTTTTACAGTTAATATGAAAAACTTTTTTGGAGATTATACACTGGCTTAAATGATTTTAGGAAAAATTAATGTAGAGAGAAAGGTAGTTTTTTAAACAAAACTAATAATCGTACTCATTATAGTTTTACGCAAGGCTAATTTTAAAAGGAAGATACGTTTTATTTCTATATCCCTAGCAAACCTCCTTACTAACATTTTAAATCACCTTTCAGACTGCATTATCCACCCAATGTGGTTTAAAGTAGCCAAGAAAGCAAGACAATTAAATTATACTGAAACAATGTTAATATATTAAAGCATAATAAGATCACATGAAAAGCCATATAATTAATCAGTGGGTAGGTATGGATTATGTCCTGTCATTAACTCTGTCTAAAAAGGATGTGTGCCAGCCCTTTGTTTTTCTCTTTTTCCAGGACACCAGTTTGTAGCGCACACGACCCTCCCTGGATTGGGCGGCTGTGCAAGGTTTGAAGTGCGAGATGCTGGGGGGTGAGAACCAAGCCAGTTCTGGTCTTTGAGAATGCAGTTTATTAAGTGAAGAAGCAAAAAGAAAAACGAATGGTACACAAGCATACATACACTCTGACTCCATCAGAAAGGCAAAGTGGACGATGGAGCAGGGTTCTCTTTGTTCCAACAGATTATATAGGCTTTTCATACGCGAGTGGCAAAACAGGCTGCCACTCGCAACCCACCGTACTGAAACGGGCAGGAAGGGGGCTATCTCCTCCTCAGATGCCAATTACTGAGGCATCCATGGGCCAGGTGCATGATAGGCTCGTGGCCAAATCTCATTACCTGCCTGAAACGGCAGCGGACGGTCTTTAATCAGGCTTTGCACTCCCCTCACCGTACCGGACGGTGTGGGGAGTGAAGCACCCATCGTTAACATTCTTTGGATATTCTCACAGGACTGCAGCATACAGGGCAGCCTGACCTAGCAATGCAACAGCATGAGCTAACCCTCCAAATATGTTTGTTAGTGTGAAAGCAGGCTGAACTGAAATGTGTGAGTGTGTAACACAGGGCCTACCCAGAGGGCCTCAGGCCCAACACAGTTGATTGGTGATCCAAACTGATATGTAAAAAAGACGGTATGATAAACTGACCATTTCTATAGGCCATTACACCAGCACTGTTGTTGCTATATCAACCATGCCCTCTCAGCTATTCTGTAAAATCAAAGGAAGTTACATCTGATGCCATAGTATCCTGTGGACTTTCTGAAAATCCTAGAAAATTGTTCTGCCCTATTATAATTGGCTGGCAAGAAGAAAGAGGAGGAATAGGACTTTCTCTGCTATTTTTTGCCATCAGGTTGACTTCACTTTATAGCTGTCCTATGAATGAGACAACTCCAAAATCCTCACCCAACTTGCTCATTTCTTACAGAAGAGGTCTCAGTTCATTTTTTGTCTTCTATTTTTTTGCACTGATTATTATAATAGCTCTCTTTGTTCCTATGCACAAGTGTCTCAATACTTTAGCTCAGGATTCTGACTCTGTTTCTATTATCTTTTACTTCTCATCTGCCCTTAACTATTTGAAGAGTTTCATCTGTCATCCAATAAGGTTTTAAGTTTGGATATAGATAGTCTCTGTTTGCATTCTTCCTCAATGATGTTCCTGATTGTGGTTCAGAGTTCTTTTAGTTTCTGTCAATTAGGCTTAGTAATGCCAGTCTGGTCTTCACATTGTGTTTAGATCCTGCAGGAATGTTCTTCAGGTTGCATTTTAGCACAGTGGTTGATTTAGTGTACTTCTTTAATTTTACTCTATTTTTTAAAATATTAGCAGTTCATGGTCTCTGCCACAATCTGTACTTGGTCTTGTTTTGGCAGAAACAATGGAGATTTTCCATCTTCTGCTTCCAGTTATACAATCTATTTGATTTCTGTATTGGCCATCTGGTTATGTCCACATATACAGTCATCTCTTTGGTTTCCTGAAGAACGTGTTTGTGAGGAAGAAACTGCAGGTCTCAAAAAAATCAAATAAGTTCTTCTCCTGCTCTATATAGAAGATTAGACATTATCAATATACCTTAATGATTACTTTCATTATGTGGCTTGAAAGGTTTGGCTGCTTTAAGGAAGCAACTATTTCTTTATTGATTGATGGGCTAATGAATTAAAGCCCCAACCTCCGGATTCTTGACTGTTCTAATGGAGACCCCTTAGGTCAGAAAATGCTGTTTAATGTCAAGTCAGTTATGGTGAAAGATGTGATGCAGACTATTGTAAATTTCATTCTTGTGGACAAGAATGAATGATTTTATCATTGTCCTCCTCACTGTTAGAAAATTCTCAAAAACTGTGCACGTTTCAGGAATATTGTAATTTGGGATTTATTCTGAGGAAATCTATAATTTTTTTTGTACAGGAAACATCATTTTGTGCACAGAAATGTTATTTTCTGCTTAGAAAAGTCATTTTATGCAGAAAATATCATGTTTTCTCTGCAGGAACCTTGCCTTCTGCACAGAAAATAACATTGTTTTCCAGAAAATACCTGATTCTGTGCAAACATCCCCATGTGTGTTTTCATGGAGAAAATTCCCAAGCTGCAAAGATTTTTATCCTTCCAGGATTCTCCCCATCAGGGTTCACCCACACCCAGGGACCATTTTTCAATATTCTTTCCATCCCTGTTGAGAAGAGACTTGGAATTAGATATTTAATGCCATATGAACATTGAGATAGGATAGATATTGCTTGGATATATCACTGTGCAGCTGTCCCCTTGCCTTAATTAACTGAGGGGTTTTGGAGGTAGTGCTGGTACCCCCTAACTGATTGTGTTAAGGAACTTGAATATTCCTTCAACATTCATTGAAGGCCATTGTAGTTGGTGTGGCTTCACAGACTATACATTGGTTGTCAATATTTTTAGTAAGTGTTTTGTAGTTTATGCATATTATTTTCTCTATTGTTTTTATTTGTATCTTGTCTAACACCCTCAACAAACAAAAGATGATCCAAATACATTCTAAAGAAAATAATGTAAGCTGAAATTAAATGAAATCTGCAGTCCATTCTAAAATTAGTACAGCCCTATGGAAAATAATGATCAATGGAGGACTAAAAATCCAGTTTAAATAAAATGCATCCACTCAGAATTGACGCATACACATACAAATGCACAGTCTTTGGAAGGATGCCCTGTGAAGAGTAAATATAGCTCTCTACAAAGCCATCAGGTGTTTTAAAAACCTAAGTGTATTTGAAATTACTTTTCTGTCATTCACAGATGCGGACCAATAATGGAAGAATAACGCTCTAAGCTTTAAGTGGCACATGTGAAATCAGCCTGTCCCCCTGATTAAATAGGATATGTTGACTGTACTTCCCTGGTGTTGGTATAACTGGGTTACATCCTCCTTTGCACACAGAGATTTCAAATAGCCTTTGTAGGCACATATTCCTAATAAAGCCACAAATGTTGTTAGAGTTATTGAATTATTTTCATCTTCCTAAAATAAATCTGACAGGCCAGAGACTTTAGGAACTTTCTGAGGTCTTTAATTTGGCACTTTTCCTTTGAGTTAAGTTCATGGGCCCTGTGAACATGCAACAAAATCCTAATTAATGAATTTCCTTTTAGTCTTCTTTAATACACTCAAATACCTCCTCATTAAAATGGAAAGAAAATAGAGTTCTTAAGAATGCTTTAATTGGCTTGAAACCTGTAAGATAAACAACCAATGACACAATGATGAACCAAAGACTTTATGGGCAACGAGATGCAATTGAATTCCAGTCTGTACTTTAAATGTTCTGTTTCACTGCTGGATTTAGGGACAGATATCTGTTTTGGTTCACTGCTAGAAAATGCCAGGTGCACCAGGCTTGGGAGTTTCTGTCATGGGCTATTTGCTCACCTATCCACTCAATAGCTGAAACCAAGAGCAAAACAGGCAGATCAGCTGGATCAGGCAGATCAGCTGGAGGAGGCCAAAAGTCCAACCCCATTCTGCCCTGCAGAAATACACAAGCAAAGTACTTCAGACAGATGGTCACATGGCCTTTGCTTAAAAAAAAATCCAAATAAGGAAACTCCACCACACGCAAAGGCACATATTCCCCTGTTGAACTGTTCTTCCAAGAATACAAGTCACATACTTGTCTATGGCTTGCTGAGAGGGGGTTTGCCTTTCCCTTCCTCTGAGACCAAGAGAGTAGGCTTCCATGAATGAGCCTGGTCTCCAGAGCTGTAGTCAAATATATTATGCTGGCTCTCATGTATCTGTATACTGCCTCTCAGCCCCCCAGAGCCCCCCAAGGTCATGTACAATGGATAAAGACTAAAACATGAAATACAGAAATAAAAGCTCTTAAAACAGATTAGAGACATATCAAAAAATTAATGTAAAACCAGAAAAAAAAGGGTGGGGGGAGAAAAAAAGAACCAGAGCAAACACTCCTAATTTTAAAGACCAGGTGAAATAACATAAATTTACCTGTCTGATAGATACTCGGAAGGCATGGAGCCAGCCTTTTATGTGGAATTTCTATGTAGACAAAACCAACACAAAATCTTACAATCTGATATGAAAAAAATGATGGGAAGGAAAAGGTGCTGGAATTCACAAATGTGCCATGAAATGGAGATTTTTGGATCCCCACATCTAATTTGGCATTCTACTTTGGACCAGATATCTCAAAGAAACCCAAAAACAGGGCAGAAAGCAATACCTGCTCCATGCTGTTACTCCCATCAATTAATATTCAGTGGTAAACTGCATTTGAAGATGGAAGCTTATTGTGGCTAATAACCACCACTAAACTCAGAATTTGGAAATGTTTCTATTACAGACTGAAGCTCCGAGAATCCAGAAGACAGCAGGGCAACTGAACATGCAGGCTGAGGTGGTTGTCAAAAAATAATGTCTCCAAACTCTGGATTGACTTATCTTCCGTGAATATGAATAAGTCTGTCAATTTTACTTTTTCTTCATACATTCTCTTTGATCTAAAGTTCTTTCTGTTAAGTTTATGAATAAATTTGTGAATTTTGACTAATTCTTATCTGAAACAAACTGATTGGAGTTCTCAACCCTTTATATCGGAGTTCTCAATTCATTCACTCAAATGAATGCATAAATTATTTGCAGTATGCGGATACTCATACTGTACCTGCTTGATGTGAGGCTATTAAAGATAGATAGGAAACGTATCAGAAAAAGGATGGTAGCAGCTCTAACTTGACCTCAGAAACCAGGTTTCTTTATTATTTATTTATTAAATTTGTATGCCATCTTCCTCCCAGAGTGAGACCCAAGGTGGTTTCCAAAAAAGTTCAAAACATTAACAAAACATTTAAAGCAATTGAAAGTATTAGAAAAATATATAAAATTATAAAACCTGCATTTTTTTTAAAAAAAGTCTTGCTAAATTAAAAGCCCACCTGTTTATATATTAAAAGCCTGCTTAAATAATAACGTTTTTGCCTGTTGGTGAAGAGAGAGTAATGAGGGGGCCAGCCTAAGGAAGGGAGTTCCAGAGGGTAAGAGCAGCCACTGAGAAGGTTGTCTCCCATATCTTCACCAGGTGAGCCAGGGATGGTAGTGGGACAGAGAGAAACAGATCTTTGCAGATCTTAGAGCTCTGGGAGGTTTGGGTAGGAGATATAGTTTGGACCTAAGCTGTATGAGGCTTTTTAGGTCTTGACCAGTATTTTGAATTGTGCCCAGAAACAAACAGGTAGTCAGTGAAGCTATTTTAACAAGGCAATTATGTGCTCCCTGCAACTGGCCCTGGTCAGCATTCTGGCTGCAGCATTTTGAACCTACCGAAGTTTTGGAATAGTTTCCAAAGGCAGATTCATGTAGAATGCATTACAATAGTCCAACCAAGATGTAATCAAGGTGTGCGTTGCTGTAGCCAGATCTGATATCCCAAGGGATGGGCACACCTGGCTCGCAAGTTTTAACTGTGCAAATGTACTCCTGCCCACTGCTGAAACCTGGGCATCCAGGATCAAAGTTATTTACCCTAAGAGGTGGGGGACATTGGGGTCTGTCTGGCCAATGGCAGAGGGCCTGTTCCACCAAAGGCAAGGACTTCATTTTATAGGATCCAGAGGCAACAAAAGACATCAGTTGTGGTTGAAAAGACCTTAAAAATTTATTAAGCAGCAAGCAATTTAAACAACATAAGCGTATAAGCAATATCAGCCAGTGTAGTGTAGTGATTTGAGCACTGGACTGCAACCGTGGAGTCCAGGGTTTGATTGCCTGCTCAGCCATTGAAACCCACTAGTTGACCTTGGGCTCATCACACACTCTCAGCCCTCAGAAAACCTCGTGATAGATTCGCCTTAGGATCACCATAACATGAAATTTAATTAAAAAACGGAATTTGTGAATATATCTCATTTTTTCTCTTTCCAGTTTTCTCTTCTATTAATTTGTTCCAGAAATGCCAACTGAAGGTAATTAATTATATATCCATGGGGATTAAAATGTTCTGTCAGTGGTGCTGGGGTATTGTCATTTCTAATATCAAATTTATCTCCATTTATCCTCTTGTGTAGACTGCTGTTTGTCCAATGTAGAGCACAGAGGGGCATTGCTGACTAGAATAGCATTTATCACACTGAAGGAAGAGCAAGTAAACACACCAGTAATGTGGGTGACATTAATAGGACCTGCAGTGTTGCTGCCAGAATAGATGTGAATAGATGTGTTGGCATCTACATTTGTAGCAAGGTCTTATCCTTGTATTTCCAGCCATGCTATATGCGTGGGTATGGGTGAATAATTGTATAAAGTTGGGAGACTGTCTGAAAGCAAGAAAAGAACTGTCATCCGGGGCCTATGAGAGGACAGTATTATTCTTCAGAATGGTTATCGTTCTTTGACGATGTGTTTGAGTGGTCTCAGCTGGAAGCTGTAGACGACAACTAGTACTATTCTTTTTCTGCTTTTGACTTGCCTAGTAGTAGATTTTTCTCAGATATTAGTCTTGCCCTATTGATTTGTTTTTTTGTTTTTTGTTTTGCATCCTTCAGTGCGTACTGTAGTTTGAGAACTGCGTACTGCAAATCCATGACTTGTCACTCTCTTTCTTATGGATTGGAGCAGGTGTGGTTGGACCAAGGAGCTTGGCCATGAAGGATATATTTGGTATGCAAAGATTCAGATTAACATGGATATGTCTTTGAATAGATTGGGTAATTTGTTTGTTCTCTTATTGAATTTATATTCCACTTTTCACTCAAGATGAGATTCAAGATAGTTTACAATAATTTTAAAAAGATTAAGCCAAAATGTTATTTTATAAAAGAATTAAATCACAATATTATTTTTTTAAAAAAGGTAAAACACTTAAAATGTATTTAAAACATAATTTCTAGTAAAAGATTAAAATGCAAGACACCAGTTTACATATACACTACTGTTCCATAATTAAAATTCAGAGGCCCGCCTCAATAAAAACATCTTCACCTGCTGGTAGAAAGAGAGCGGGCAGTTTTGGAGTTGCTAGGATAACTCTCTGTGAAAAAGAGTCATGGATAAATGGAGAGATGAGAATTCTTATTGGCTTATTTTTTTTTAATGGCAACTTCACATATTGGAAATTACTTCAAAAAATTAGACAAAAATTTACTCACAGATTTCCCCAGAGATGTACAGAGTCAAATACTAATGGACACATCACAGGAGCTTCAATCAGGCATCTATCCATTCACCAAAAGACATAAACTAGGCAACTTAGAGTGACCAATTGTCTCAAGCAGTGAAATCCTCTCTCTGAGATGTCTGGATATATAGATTCAATTGCCAGACCATATGTCCCCAATGCTTTAATATATAACAGGTATACAACTGAATTCCTGAGAAGTATACAGTCTATCTATAGTCTCCCAAAGAACACCATTCTAGTCACTATGGGTGTGCAATCACTATATATCAACACACCACACAAGTACAGGCTAAAGCCATCAAAAATGCCATTCTGAGTGGGGCTATAGCACACCTAGCAATCAAACTCCATCACTTTTTATTCACTCATAACTGCTTCACTTTCGGCAGTAGTATGTAGCTTCAAATCAATTCCAAATTAAACGAACTGCTTGAGAACTTTCATCAGAATTTCAACAACCTGAAATATTGAGGAAAGGTTTAGCCACCTAGAGTCCCATATTGAGAGAAAGGTCACAGAGAAAGCTTTCTTTTGAGTCCTTACCAAACATGCCTGCAAAAAGTGGTGGTGAGACTGAAAGAAAGTCCTCCCCTGCAGATCTTAAGGTCCACACTGGCTTCTATAAGCAGAGATGGTCTTTCAGGTAGTCTGGACTCAAGCTATGTAGGGCTTTAAAGGTCAGAGCCAACACTTGAACTTTGCCTAGAAACAGACTGGTAGGCAATAGAGCTGTTTCAACAGAGAGTCACATGTTCCACTGAACAAATGGATATCTGTACCCTAGTACTAGCAATTCATGATCTGAGTACTGGGAAATGTAGTTTTCCATGTTGGCTGGTGGGAGAGGCTGGTCTCCACTGCAATAACCTCATGAGGACTGCATTCTCTACACATGAAGGAAGCTTGTGAAAAGCCATGCCACTCTTTAAAAAGATCATTGTCTTTCTAACAGAGTACATATTCTTCTCCCCCCACTTTTTTTTTTTTGACATCTCATTTCCAGCTCTGCTTGCTCTTATAATCTCTGAGCCAGAAATGCCTTGAACTTTGAGTTCAGTGAGTACAGCCTTGGAGGGAATTGAACAGAACTGATAGAATTTGCAATATTTCACAAAAAAGAAACAATTGATTTGTGTGTGTGTGTGTGTGTGTGTGTGCGTGCATGCATGTGTGTGTGCTGGGAAGTTACCAATTGACTTCAGCATTCAGATTCTGGAATGCTTCATAAATCAACTTGTGAGCCCTTTCATAGTTGTCAGAAATGGGGCTATGACCCCTGCCCTAAAGAAAAAGAAAGGAAATACAGCACTCCAGAACCAGAATATAAATTTGTCAGAGTCACAGACATTACCATCTGAATGTCTTGAAACCCAAGTTGTTAGAAAATTGGAGTGTTATTTACCCAACATTTATAAGCAGAAATACATATAGAAACTGTCAAATGTACAGCTAGGCCATTATGTGTTTAACAGCTTTAATTACTGAGTACTTCAAACATTTCTTATATTATGCCATCTGGTACCAAGGAGCTTTAATGAATTTATAAACTTAATGGAATACGTCCTGCACATTTGCAAGACTTGATTTTTATTTTTATTTTATTTATTTTAATTTTTGCTGGTCCCTAGTAGATGACAGATTTATCAGCACAAAGTAAGAAGTAAGAAAAAATAAAAATATATATATAAAAAAATCCTGCAGTCTTTTGCTTTGGGTCATTAAAGAGTCAACCAATTGTTAACTTTTGGTAATGACTGCTTAAATAATTCTATAGTGAGAAATATTAAAGTTTATAACTCCAATATAACTTTTTCATGCAGTTTCAAGTAGCAGATATTAATCCTCATGTCAGCTCTAATTGTTTTTCTAACTTAAATCCCTTTAAAGGGAAAAGAAAACCCTGCTAAATGCATTTCTTGTTGTCAGTCTAGATTTTCTCTTTTTTAAGTATTAATCATGTTTTACAGCAATTAGACTCAACAAATTGGTGGCTTGTTTTTCGGTAGAGATGTGCTAGCATAAAAGTGAAAATAATTCTGCAGACAGAAAAAAAATCCATAACCAGTTGCATTAAGAAGACATTTTGTTTAAATGAGTCGATTTCTTCCTAAACAGTATACTACGTCTTATTTCAACTAGAAATGGAACAGAATATTTAATTTTTCATGACTTTGACATAGAGGGGGAACTATCTCTTTAACCCAATCAGACTAGATATAAAACAAAATGAAACCATAGTGGGCCTATTCACAGTACGCAACTGTGAACTGCCATGAAACATCCCACGGAATCCTGGGATTGGCAGTTTAGGAAAGAGCAGTTAGTATTTTCAGCCAGAGAGTCCTAATGTCTCTGCCCAAACTAAAAGTCCCAGGATTAAATAGAATGGTGCAATGACGGTTAAAGTACAGGGCTATATTTGAGTATTTCCAGTGGGTTCCACGTAAAAGAATGCCATTGGTTGAAAAGTACTGTTAAGTTGAGAAGACCCTCTAGTGGCGTTAACTTTTCTTCAGAATGATTCAACCTGAATTGAACCCCTTTATGATTGTCAATTCATCTTTAATCATGACAAGTTGCCATTGTGTAGCTGTCTGCTTCAACTAATCATGATTAATCCTCCAAACTAGTATAACAGCTTGACTGTTGTACAATGGCTTACAATGGCATGTCTTCAGATTAAAGAGGTGGCAACCTTAATACAGCAGCAATGATCACCGAACAAATGGGATTGAAACCAGACTGTTCAGAGTTGAAAACTCAAAGCCCTCTGTCTAGATGGGTTAATCTGTCAGTTGGATTGTTTCCCTCATTAATTTGTTAAAATTCACTCAAGGTTAAGCAGAAATGTGTAGATTTATGTATTTGCTTACTTATTTACTGAATTCCTTTCCCATCTTCCTCACGGTGGTTCACAATAACATTAAACAGAAGAATACAGTTATAGCACAAAAGATCAACTATTAAGACAGAAAAGGTGAGAGCTCAGTTTAAAACAATTAAACACACAAGGTAAATATGTGACTTTGAAATCGTATAAGCCCTTTTCTCAGCAGCTGGTAGATCTTTACCAAAGACCAGCAAGTAGAAAGACAAATAGACAGACCAGCAAGTAGAAAGAAAGAAAGACACAAGTAGCAACTAAGGCCCTTCCCGCACGAGGTGAGGGAAGCGCTCCATGCTGTTACCTACCCCTTCTTCTGGGGTCCGAAGCAAAATGGACTGTCCCTGAAGCCCTTCTGCAGGGCTCCTTCTTGGTCCAGGGTGAATAGGAGCAGTGTGAGGTCTGTAGATCCGCACTGTTCCAGCTTCCAAAATGGTGGCTTCCACCATCCAAAATGGCGGCTTCCAGCTTCCAAAATGGTGGCTTCCGGTGTCCAAAATGGCGGCTTCCAGCTTCCAAAATGGTGGCTTCTGGTTGGTCATGGATCCCGACCAACCACTGAAGCTCGCCACGCCTAAAGCCCGCCCTCCGCGGATCGCAGGCTCGCATTGGTGCGAGCCTGCAAATTTACACAAGGGAGCAGGAATGCAATGGCGTGTTCCAGGAACATAAAGACCTATTTTTTGTAGTCTTTAGAAAACACGCTGGAGGACCACTTGGGATCGTTTCGGAGCAGACTGAGGTGCAGACCTCCAGAAAGTAGTCTGCTCCTAGTCTGCTCCAAGGTGCAGACGACCTCTGTGAGAGGATGCACTGCCCCGTTCTAATTGCCTGGTGCGGAAAGGGTCTAAGAAAGCCTGTGTTGGGAAGTTCTTATTTAAAAAAAAAACACCACCCATAACAACTACATTTTTACACATTCCTATAAGATACTACTGACTCAGTTGTTGTAGTTTGTAACCTAGCAAATCCTAACTTCTTCCAAGTATATGTAACATTTCTCTTGCAAGAAGAATGTTAAGTAGAATAGATAAGGTTCCAAGAATGAAGGAATCACATTGGATTAGGCAGTTCTGCCCATGGTGGTTGTAATCCTCCTGATGACATACACAGGCTTTATGACTGAATATGTCCTTTTACAGTCACGGCAGAAGGAGGTATCTGGTGCTTTCATTATGCAACATCCCCCACTTCTTGCAACCTACCTGGCAGCTGCTGGTATTACCCCAAAATGTGGGTGACTCAGGGCTCCACCAACAATGCCAGTATCTCCACATGACAATGGGGAATTAATTAGCTCAAATTAGGAGGCCTGTGAGGGATATTAACCTAATGAGATCTTCCACCAATGTTTATGGGACCCTTGTGGGAAAGAACCAGCCAGAGACTCCAAAATAAGCTAAAATATGTTTTATTGAAAACAGTTCAATCAAGCACACACAAGATCCAAGCAGTCACAGACTCGTACAAGAGCTAACCGAAGGATAAAGAGAGGAAAGTTGTTGATAACAGAGTTTTAGGAATGGGCAATAATTACCAATCCAGAGAGCACCAAAGAAAGCAGCAATGTGGCTTAGACTTGTGCCAAAGGACAGTACTCATTCAGGAATCAGCGAGACAGCATGATGTTCAGCAAGTGAGATACTGAATTGAACTGTTCAAAACAGACAGTTTTTATACCCCAAACCTCCCTGGAGGGCATCGGTGTGAATGGATCTCTGGCTGAGCAAACACTGGAGATTGAAGCTTAGATAATGGGGTCTGGACTGAGTTAACGATTTTAGTGTCAGGTGACTAAGAGTTAATGGCTATAGTAATAGCTCTGTAATGGTGGACAGGTAAGGGAACAATGAAGGGAAATATCCAGCTGCTAGGAAGGAGGGCTGTAACAGTGTTTGGTGGGAAGTTCCCATTGCTATTTTACGATATCAGAGATGTCACAGCTTCAGCTTAAGCCTATTATCTCTGGAGTTACCTAGTGAATAGCATGACAATGACTTGGCTACACCTAGAGGGGATATTCTTACCTACTTTGCAGCACATCGGTTCAGCCAGGGTTTTTCCACTGCCCAGCCTGGCCTTACAATCACTTCAGAGTCCATTTTATATCAATGCCAATTAAGGTATCTTGCCAAATAAATCATATTTCACCAATTAAACCGTATCAAATCTGGAGTGTCTGAGGGCTGGTAACACTGGTATCTCCACACATGCAACTAACAGGCAGAGGACAGCAAGGGCAGCCAGAGTCCTTGCTTGAATTTGTGCAGCTGAACATACACAGAAAATTCCATCCTCGCAGATCTCTGAATGGTCTCCAGAAAATTTGAGAAGATGATTTTCTTTGTGCATCTGTCTGCAGAAATGCAGCCATACCCTATGTGTGCAAGAGTACACAGTCTGTTCATCTAGAGTTCATTAGACCCATCCTTGGTTGCATAGAGAGTTCTGTGTGTGGCACACTCATACAGAAGGAGGGATAGGGAGAGGAAGAGGAGAGAGAAAGAGAGGGAGGGGGGAGAGATAGGGTAAGAGAGAGATGGATATATGATACAAGGTTCCCATGGGGTATAGGTTAGCAATGCAAGACAGAAGCTTCAGAATTAGAGAGTTTTATATTTCTATAGAAAAACAATGCAGGTTTGAGCAATTCAAAGAGAGAAAGAAAGAGAGAGAAAGAAAGAAAGAGAGAGAGACAGAAAAAATCTCTTTGATATTCAAGAGGTAGTGAAGCCAGGAAAGCATGTATGATCTCTCCAACTAGAAGCACCAAATTATGGCATGCTATTTCCTTGGTAACCAACAGGCTGGCAAATAAAATAAACGCTGGTGAGTATAATGAATGGTTGGCATATTATTCATCCTGGATAAATGACCTTTTCTTTTAGGCAACATGTTTTTATAGCAAAAGCATCACAGATAGCTTTTGTGTGCAATTACTCAGATGTAGCTTGAAATGCTTCAAAATAATTAGCATTACTTTTCATGTTATCCTGTGATAATGCCCACCCATAAATATTAGCTAACCTGTTATTGTAGTGCAGCACTATTTCTGCCCTCTCAGATTATTCTGTCTGAAGAAATTAATACAGAGGACTCATCTTAGATAGAGAAAAAAATTAATAACAAAACAACTTCAGCACAGAGGTGCCTCTTCAGCTCTAACTATCAGACATCAACATGAGATTCACCTGTTGCCATGCTCAGAGAAAATGAAAGCAATGCTTGGTTTAGAACCTTTCCACTACTATAATAGCATGAAGCATTCCTGAATAAACTGCACACAAAACTAAATTTTTGATTTCAGGGACTACCTGTAGGTTTATCATCACTGCTCCATAGGTTTTTCCTACTCAGAGTAACACTATTCCTGTCTCCAGCCCTGGTTACTTAATAAATGAGATGTGAGTGTTTGGGTGCACGCGCACACACGCACACGCACGCACACACACACTATTCAGCTAATTAAGTTCTATGAATGTATCTAGTTGGCATGCAGATTTGTTGTTGTATGCCTTCAAGTTGTTTCCAGCTTATAACAAAGCTAAGGTGAACTGGGGTTTTATTTGCAAGATTTGTTCAGAGGGTGTTTGCCACTGCCTTCATCTGAGGCTGACAGTATCTTAGAGTACTAGTCCAACACTCAAACTACTCCACAATGCTGGCTAATGCAAAAAAAAAAAATTGTTTAGCATTTATGCTCCTCAGAAAATGTCCACTTGAATGAGTGGCAGGAATCTCTCTCCTATGAATTGGTAACTGCTCAGTTGATAAATCCACCACTTCTCCCAACTCTCTAATCTCAGAAAGGTGAGTCTAACTGAAAGCACGGATGATATGGAATCTTCCTATTCCTTTTCCAATGTCCTCTGTTCTGCCATGAACAGTTTTCATTTGCGTTGGCAGTGAGTAGTGTCAGCAGCACCAACAACTGAATTTCTGTCACTGTGGGATAACCAGGATGTGGCTGTATTCTTTTGCCTAGAAGAAAAACTATCTGATTTGTAAAATGTGATTGGTTAGCTTGTTTGTTTTTGTTCTCTTTCATTATTGTTTTCTTCTTTGAGCAGAAACTTGTAAGGGAGAATTGCAATGTTAATCAAGTTCCCCCCCTTTGTTGTTGTTATTGTTGCTTTTACTTCATGTGTCTAAGCACTGGATTTTCTTCCTTGTCAGTTAAATTGGGAATAAACAAACGAGCAGAGCCAATGCTTACAACTGTGGGAAGGGTGTCCTAAACTAATCTTGCAACTAGCAGTCATCTTGTATTCAATATAAACCCATGTTCACAACAGAAGGATATTCCCATTCCTACATTACTAGATCAATGTAACTGTTGTTTCCATTTATCTAAAAACACTGGCTGTGCTACTTACCTGTCCAGGAACCCATCCAATGGGACAGACAACCTACATCCAAAGGTATTTCCCACATAGTTGTCACTTCTTCTAAGAAGAGGGGAAAACTGAGCTAAATAGTGTCCACCCAGGGCCTTTTCACATTACACAATTATAGCAATATATTTTCCCTCTAACTGCAGTGGCTGATTGGAAATCCTGGGATTTGTAGTTTAGTGAAGTACTAGAATTCCCTAACTAGAATTCTAAGTACTCTTCTCTAATCAACAAATCCCAGGATTCCACAGGATGATGCTCTAACAGTTAAAGTGGAACACAGCATTTTAATAATGTAATGGGGAAAGTGCTTCCAGTATACATTACTATGGTATCAAAGGAGTTGCTCTCACATTGACTCAGTACAGGTTGAACCTCCTTTATCTGGAAATCTGAAATCCGAAAACCTCCACGCCCCGAAAGTTTTTGTCATCAGCCACCTGCTTCTGCATTTGTGATGGTAGTTATGGTGTTCATCCTAATTTTCTCTTAGATCTGAGGAGTGCTGCAGTCACTACCCTGAAGGCAGAAGTGGGTGGCTCGTGGCAAAAAGAGAGAGACTGAGGATCTGTGAAATGGTGGGAGGTGTGGATTCCTGCTGAGCACTATACTTGGATTCTTGCCATTTCACAGATCCTTCATCTCTCTCCAGCCTTGTGTCTCATGCACAACACAAGTAGAGAATGAATGAGGTGTAAGGCTATTCCAGAAATGTACTATATTCCAAAATCCAAAAACAGTCCTGAATACAGAACACTTCTTGTCCCAAGCATTTCAATAAGGAAGGCTTAACCTATACTGACCACGTTAGTCTGAAATATTTTGTATGCTGGGAGTGGGTGAGAAATTCACTGGGTCAAAACATTTGTATGGGTTTGGGCAATTCGGAACTCCCAGAGAAAAATGGATTTATTTATTTCTTTTCTTTCTTTTTTTTCCCCCAGTGCAGGATCCAAGGTAGCTTAGAACAGTAATTAAAACAATACAATACAAAAAGCAGTAAGCTATACCATTAAAGAACAGTTAAAAACAATTAAATAAGCTAGAATATGAAATCCAAGCAGAGAATCAAAACAGTTTAAGAATTTTTTAAAAAACAATAAAAAGGGGGGAGATAGTGCAACACTTTTTCATTAAAGGACCCTTCTGCCATTTAGTGGTCAAAATCCTGTCTCATTAAAAAAAAAAAGTCTTTCTCTGTTTGTAGGGAATTGTAGAGAGGGCAGTGGTCTAGCTTCCCACGGAAAGAAGTTACACGGCCTTGGAGCAGCCACCCAGAATGCAGAATTCCCTCTTTTGTCTCCTTAGCAGATGTACCTCTGCAAGTGGTTGGACTGAGAGAAAGCTTTCCACTGAAGATCTCACTACTTAGATCCGTAAAGTCTTTGGGACAGTCTGGATGAAAGCTGTATGAAGCTTAGAATTGCAGACCCAAGCACAATTTGCGATTAGGAACCCACACATTGGTTGCCATGCATTTTGTCATAAAAATGCATGAAGACATGTATATTTGAAACATGTGCACAAACACAGTTTTAGTCACTGGAGAAGAATGTATACATTTGAAAAAATGAATACAAAACACTGACTTTTTAAATAAAGGCCATAGAATTTCCATATGAATTTCCATATGGAAAAAATAGTGACATATCATTTGTCACAGAACCAGATCAGAATGAGCTTCAAGGTGGCTACAGGAGAACCTCAGTGAAGTTAGAGAGGTACAGATCCCTTATGCACAGTTATGAGAGAATAGACTGTATTAATTTCAGTGAGTCTTCTTTCTGAATGAACATTACATTAAAAATCTGGAAAGTCACTATATAGCCTTGGGCAGGTCACTATTATGTCACCCAGCATTCTCATAGATTGTTTTGAGAATAATGTACTGCAAGAAGAAAATATTGTAACTCTCCATCAGTCTTTGGCAGATAAGGAAGAAATAACAAAATATAAATAATCCTTAAATCTCATTCATCTCCACATTCTTATCCGTCCGTCCCCTTTCTGCTGATTCATTTCCTATCACATTTATCATTTGCAGTAAGGAGACTTATTTTCTATTTCATTTGTTTTCTAGAACTATTTTCTTTTCTTTTTTCTAGTTTTTTTTTAAAAATGAATTTAACTTAATTTTTCTTATCAACTTTTAAAATTTTATTTCATTTTAACTCTATATGCTATTATACAAATATTCTTCCTTTCCCTGAATTAAATATTACATTGTGCTTAATATTTTCCCTTACTGAATATGGCCCTTCCCTAACCTTAAAGCTGTCTTCAGCTAAGCTTGTTTCCTTGTTCCTCTTTATGGCCAGATGTCTGTCACATCTAATAGAAAGATCATTGCTCTTCAAGTGTTCTGGATATTATTGTCAGGGCAAGGTTTCAGACTGCTATGGTTCTGTATGAGTAGGACTAGTGTTTACATGCTTTCAGTTGACAGAAAATTATTGGAATAAACTGTACTTCAAGTGCTCCACAGAGGATAATAATCAGAGACGGTAGTTTTCAGGTTGAACAGAAATGGTGGGTCAGAGTTTTTCTATCCTGTTTGCAGGGCATACAGTAGGAGGAAGAAGTTCAGGAGTGAGGCAAAAAATACAATTTTAGGAAAAATCTCTTCTGAGAAAATTTGCCTCAGTAAATAAGGCATGAAATTATATTGTTAGCTCATAATGGTGGATGGAGGAAGCAACAGGCTAAAAAAAGGAGGATGGGCAGGAGTAATTCCCAAACTCACTACATCCTTTATGATATCAAAATATTTTGCATAGGCTTAGAGATGGAACAAATAGTTGAAATAGTTGAAAGTATTAGAAAATCTGTTTATTAGTGCCAGGAAACCCTGAGGATGACAATCCTGGACTGACAAGAATCTTTGGAGAGCAGAACAAATTCTACCCCAATATTTGCATGTGGCTTTTTCACACAAAAACATTTTCTGCACAGTTAATAAAGTTTTCAATGCATAAAATGATATTTATGTGCAGCAATGTTATTTTCTAAGCTCCAGCATTTTCTGTAAAGAAAAAAAAATCTGCACCAAAATATTTTCAGATGTTGTGCAGATGTTGCTCCCTCTACAAAATTGCTGTTTTCTAGGGAAAAAAATGTTGTACATAATTTTGTACAGAATATATCCCAAATGGTGAATAGGCTTTGAAAACTGTAGTTTTTGAAGACTTTCTCACTCTAGGGTGACAATTGCTAAGATTACTCATTGTTTATTTTGAGAATGAAATGAGAAAAATTAATATCCCTGCACAGGCCCCCCAGTTTGGATTTTGCCCAATATTCTCTGGAGAGAGCTTAACACCCTGAACTTTTCAAGGCAAGCTCAAAAAACAAAATTATCAGAAATGTTCACCAAGATATTCTCAAAAAGGTCTAAATCTTAACATTCGCTGTTATTTTTTGATACTCACTGAAGGTATCATCTTCCTTTTAGATAGGGAGCTCTAAGATGACATATTCTGAATAATAATAATAATAATAATAATAATAATAATAATAATAATAGTTCCTGTATGCCTTCAAGTCATTTATGACTCATGGTGAACCTCAGGCAAAGTATCATGGGGTTTTCTTGGCAAGATTTGTTGAGAGGGGGTTTGCTTCTGCCTTCCTCTGAGGCTGAGAGAATGTGATTTGCCCAAGGTTACTCAAGAAGTTTTCCTGGCAGAGCAGGGATTTGAACCCTGGTCTTCAGAGTTATGGGCCAGACCACTATACCACACTGGCTACCCTTATTCTATTTTCTACCACCTTCCCCAGTGTGGGCTGTGTACCTCCCTTTTATTAAATGAAGAAAGAGCAAGAAATGCTTTCTGTGGTTGGGATCAGGAAATAGCACCATGGACAGTTGAACCCTCAAGAGATTTCAATTTTAGCCTATTTTTTTTTTCAACAATGTGGAGGGGACTTGAGGGCCAAAGTGGGGAGACCGTTGCCAAGATGTGAGGCATGAGGGACCATAGCTGGCAGAGATAGGAGTGCACTCTGAGAGATTAACTGAGTAACCATTTTCTTTATTTAAAATTTTATTTGTCTTTGTAATATTTAACTGATTCTCTATATCTCAGCTGGGGACTAGTTATACACATGTTCTTTCAGAATTACTCCAGATACTGTAATGAGACCAGAATCTTACAACAGAATTCAGTACTATTGGAAGCTTCAACAGAACCAAGAAAGATGTACTGCTGTACAAGGAAATTCAGTGACAGCGACAATTCTGTTGTTAATAATGGCTATTCACAGAAAACCACCTATTGCTCATACCTCACACAACCTGGCCCACAGTAAGGCAATTAACTTATATAGTGATAAAAATCCCTTATCCTGATTCAAACATCTGGAGATAAACTGGACTTTCTTAAAAAATCTTCTGATCTCTCTTTTATGCTTCCTTGCTGCTTTAAGGTCAGTGACAAAATGATCTAGAAAGCTGAGCTGTTTTCCTACTGATTTCTTGATGTGGTCATTTCTGCTGTTAGACTTGCATCCATATATACTTTTGTGTAGAGGTTGATATGTTTGCCTATGTAAAATACATGAGGAGGACAGCTTATGCTATAATATGTCTATAGTCTTTAAGGTGCCATTGAATTCTTTGTTGTTTTTACTACATTGTGCTATCCTTTTGGAAATAGGAACACAATTCTCCTTCAAGGAGGTATTCATAATCACTCCAACCCACTAACCCACACAACAGCAGATTCTATCAGTCAGGACAAGCGTTGCTTCACCTCTCAAAACATTTCCACCTCCTCGGGTAGAACAAATTAAATCATGTACATCAAACATGGATAAGCTTCACTCCCATTCAATTCGTGTAGTAATAGTTAATACGGAGGCTTAGAAATAAGCAGGCACAAAACTATATCCTCTACAAAGCACTGTTATCTTTCATTTGGCTTGACCATGAGATCTGATAGCTGAGTTTTTAACCCCATTCTTTGGACAAAAAGACTCTCAGATAGTTTATATAACTTCAGTATCAAATGAGACAATCCCTGTTCCTGGGCTTACAAACACAGAAACACCATGCAAGGCAAAGATGGGGGTGGATGAAGACAACCATACTCAAGCATCTTTTGTTCATTTGTGGCTTGAATGGAAATAGTTCAAGGAGCAGAGCAGCCAAATGAAGGTGATGTCTCAGCAGCTCTGAGGTAGTGGGCTCTCTCTCTCTCCCTTTGCTGAATGTTGGTAGGATAGTTCAGGGAGGAATGGAACCAAATGGAGTTGCTCTCTTAGCAGCATTGGTAGAATAGGCCATTTATCCCTGGCCCAATATTATTGCTCCCTTGAAATTGGCTTCTCTGCTTTGGGAGACTTTACCATGAGACCTGCAGCCTCATTCTCTGTACCCATAGTTAAAATTAAGCCTCTTTGCTGCCAGTGAAACATTTCAATAGGTTTTATTTATTTAAGTATTAAAATAGGTATACCACATCTATATTAAAAGGTCAGCTAAAATATAACATTAAGTTAAACAGTTTAAAACAAGATAAAATAATTTAAATAAGCTAAAACATATTAAACATCATCATTAGTTAAAAACAGATTTCAAAGTTTTTAAAAGAAAATGCAGTGGTATTTGTGATGAATTAATGAGGTAAGCATAGTGTTGCAACATTATTACATCTGTTAGAAAAAATCACAGTCTAAAGAAGAATAAACACATTATTTGAAGAAATGAAGCCAATTGCATTGGTGTGGAAAAGATCCACTTTCTTTTAAAAAGAGAGTAAAAAGAAGTGCTATTATCTTATCTCTAAATTCCAATAATTTTATTTACATAATTAATAATATAACATTGTGCAGTCAGGCATAATCTCCAGGAGATGGGACTGGATCCTATAATCATATTAAATAAGCCATCTCACACAGCATCTTATTTTTTTTTAGTTTCTAAGATCCAGCATCTCCCATACAAATTAATATGAATTATGTAGAGAAGCTTCACTTGTCCAAACCAATTTCCTCTTGCAGTCTTTTTTTTCCATTCCATTCCAAGCCCAGCCTACATTCATAAGGGAGATATTAAAAACTCCACAAGCTGCTCAGTTTTTAAGTATGCAGTGGCACAAAAACAGCATTTCATGGTCGCCTTCTAAAAAAGCATGACAATAATCAGTGGTAGATTACATTGGCATATGTTGCTTTATAAAGAACAAAAAAGAAGTAGTGATAAGCATCTGTAAAATAACTGCTCTAGAAAAAAATGCACCTTTTGTTAGGTTTGACATAAATAATAGACACAGAGCACACTGAAAAATCTCTTAGATTAGATTTTCGGGGTTTTTTTCCTCTCCAAATGGATAGGAACTAAGAATATTGACTTGGGGCATTATCTGTTGCCATAGTGGTGTGTGTGCATTTCTCAGAGAACTTTAGTCAAATTCACTTTAGTTCTTTTATTTAGCTCTGAATGAACACTCATAAACCAATTCCAGGGATATATCAGTGCTTGTTTATACTACAGCAGGTTCATGTCAATAGAAGATTGGCCTAGGGGGACAACTAACATTTTCATTTTGCATGCTGCAGTATCTAGGCTCCACCTGATGAAAAATGATGTTACAGCGGTGTTAGTGTCCTCCTTATGAGCACCAGAATGACAACATAGCAAAGATGAAACTGAAACAAATTATTGACCCATTTGCCACATTATGATGTCCACTGAAATCCAGCTGCTGTGAGGCACACTGTTCTATCAAGGCATCTTTCTTTTCTTATAGCAACATGTTTCTTTTGCTGAGCATTTCAGTGTGTTCTGGTCCTTGTCATTTTAGATGTTTTAGTGCTGGGCAGGTCCAGGTAGAACAGCTACTGTTGCCGCGGTGCTTATGTATTTGTGATGTCAAAAATATGCAATTAAGTGCCAAAAATGAATAGTCAGTCCCATAATTTTCCTAGCAGTTCCATGATGATCATCCATCAATCACTATCTAATGCTGCTCCCACATTATATCTGCATGAAAGACACCAATGAATAATGACCAGCATGCAAAGATGATCCACACATCGTGTGCAAGCTCACTTCTAGCAGAGGCTCATTGTACTTTTCCTCTATCACTGGCTCTATAACCCAGGTCTCAGGTTCTGACAACTGACTGCTATATGGTAACATGGAATCTGAATCCATGGGCATCTCAAAGAAAGCCAGTAACAGTTGGCAAGTAACACTTTAAACAGAGAAAATGATGGTGGAAGGCTGCTGACCATTCCAAACAAAATAGTAAGTCAGTACCATGGCTCAGTGGTAAGACATGTATGACAAGCCTCTGGAGCTGGCCTTTCAGTGAAACAGTTTCTTTGTCCCCCAGCATCTATGGTTCCTTCTAAGCAACATGTGCTAAAAAGCACAGAGATATGAACTGATGTCTGCATAGGACAAGGAACAAATATTTCCAAGGGAGAGGAATCAGTCCAAGTAGACAAGGACAAAAGGTATGCGTGCATCAAAAAGGGCCACTTTACACTCCCCCAAGCTCTCAGAAGGCAGATCAGTGATGCACAAGATATTTCGGTTCTAATCTTATTCCTAGTTGATATTGACATGACTTCTTGAAGGCAGAAATGATGTTGTTGGTGTCCTGACAACAACAGTAATTGTGACTAAAGAAGGAAAAGAAGTAGGAGCTTAATGAGAGAACATATGTTTCAGATGTAGAAAGTCTGGGGGGGTCAAGCTCCATGAGTGAGATAGCAGCGAAGGTTGGGGGAAAAACATTACAATTCATCTTGACCTGGAAGGACTAATGGATTGATTCGGTATAAGGCAGCTTCATATGTTCCTTCTGTATTGAAGAATTTCTATATTGAGTTGTAGTTTAGTGGCATGTCACAAGAGATTCCAGGTTCAAATCCAACAATAGCCTGTGGGTTATTAGTATCACAGTGTTCAAATTCAGCAAAAAAAATTCTGTTAGTGCCACACTCACATAAGATTGGCCGATTCTGCGATGATGGTTTTGTTTTTCAAACTAACAATTTCCCCTTATATATTTATATTTGGCCTTGACAAATACGTCCTAAAGTCTTCATAGAAAACCATGAAAATATCAAACATCATTAAAAGTACAATGAAACTATGTAGACAGAGCTGTCTACACTGAAAAAGGTAAAAATCTCAATGAAATTGTCACAGCTCAAACAATCTGGAAAGGACAACAGAATGCCACTAAGTATGTCTAGAGTCTAGACAATATGCTTAGCATGTATTAAGAAAAGGTACTTCTTCATGTGGTGAAAGACGGCTGTTGGTGATAGTATATGCTCTCCTTGCTGCATTCTGTAAAATGTTCCTGTTCTGTGCCCCAGCCAGGGTTTCTGCAGTGCCTGCATGGCACAGCCATCTCCACTTGGGGTATGCAATACTGGCTGAGACAGGAATGCTTGCCCACGCATAGCCAAACACATGGCAGTTGTATGGAGCACTGTCATAGGTTAGTGTTTGTCAGAGGTGCTGCACATGAAGAATAATGTATCTTAATCTGCCCAGAAAGTAGTTTTACAGTGAAAGGTAGAATAAAACAGTAATAAAGAATGCAGCCATTTTCCCTGTAAATATAACAAGCTGAGGAACTGGTTTTATAAATAAATTGGATACAGAAAAGAATGGTAAATGATCTCGCTTAGATGACAGGCATTGTGTGTTGATGATTATATTTGCACAAACACTTTTAAAATGGTTACAGCTGACATTAAGAAGGCAAATAATCTTATTTTTACCACATAAATATTTTTAAACATGCCTATCTACAGCTATTAATGTGTTGATATAAACTTGTATAATGCACCCACCCAGGTTACAGCACATAAAAACAAATAGATGCTTGGAAGAAAATCTAGTTACTAGTCTCAACTGGAGTAATTGTTTTTGTTTGCCTTTGAGTCATTTTTGACTCATGGTGACTCTAAGGTGAATCTATCCAGAGGCATATCTAGGGACGAGCAACTGGGGCATGTGCCCTGGTCACGAATGCCAGGGGGGCGCAAGAAAGCCAAACCTGCCCTTTCACCCAGGCCTGGCCCGGCCCACCTACTCTGCTACCATTGGGGTCTTCTTTGGGCCGGGGCTGTAGCAATGGGAGAAGAGCACCTAAGGGTGCAACTTCCACGCTTGCCCCAGGCGCTGTTAAACCTCGATATGCCACTGAACCTATCACAGGATTTTCTGGGGCTGAGGGTATGCGACATGCCCAAGGTCACCCACTGGGTTTGTATGGCTGAGTGGAGAAGTGAACCCTGATCTCCCGGGTTACAGTCCAATGCTGGCTTTCTGGAGGAGACCAATTGAATTTATAGAACGGGCATAACTGTTGATTTAAGAAATCCTGTGCATTCAGTGCTTCTGCTCTAATTAGGTATTAAGTTATAGAGGCAGCATGATAGAGTGGTTTGAGTGTTGGAGTAGTACTCCCAGGGACTAGGGTTTGAATCTCTGTTCGGCCATGGAAATCTACAGGGTGACTTTGGGCAAGTCACATTCCTTCAGACTAGAGAAGGGCAAAAGGAACCCTCTTCTGAACAAATCTGGCCAAGAAAACTCTATGATAGTTTTGCCTTAGGGTTTCCATAAGTGGAAAATGACTTGAAGACATAAAACAACAAGAACAAAAACAATGTCCTGCTTTCTTTTTCTAATATGGGACCCAGAGTGGCTCACAATATAGATTAAAACAAAATATAGCTAAAAATTAACCATGTTTAACCATTAACAACTGAGCCAATGTAATATAGTGGTTTGAGTGCTGGACTACGAGTTAGGAGACGACAGTTTTATCCCTGCTGTATCATGGAAACCTGCGAGGTAACCTTGGGGAAGTAACACTCTTTCAGCCTCAGAAAAAGGCAAAGGCAAACCCTCTTTGGACAAATCTTGCCAGGAAAATCCTGTGATAGGTTTGCCTTAAGGTCTCCATCAGGTGGAAACAACTTGAAGGCACATAACAACATCAAATAAAAACAATTACAATAATTAAAGTATCTATTAAAACAGCAGAAATTTAAAACAGCTTAAAGGTATTTAAAGCACAACAGTGGGATTAAAATACAGCATATACATATACCAGGAAGATTCAAATAATATTACCATCCATTAAAAGAAAGTTCTGCAGAAATAGGTTACTAGGCCAAAACCTGTCTAAGGCCATTTCTGCACTAGACTGTTATAGCACTATTATTCCACTTGGAACATCCTATGGAATCCTGGGGTTTGCAGTTTTGGGAGGGGCCAGCAGGCCCCTCCCGAAACTGCAGACCGCAGGATTCCATAGGATGTTGCAAGTGGAATAATAGCGCTATAACAGTCTAGTGCAGAAATGGCCTAAGTAAAAAAAAAAGTCTTTGCTGGTGGAACAAAAGCAAAAAGCGGGTGTAGTTTGCTTCCCATGGAATGGAGCTTAAGACGCTGAGAATAGGCACCAACGAGGCCCTCTTACATGTCTTCACCAGATATGCTTGTGACAATGGTGGGACCAAAAGAAAGCCTTCCCCTGTGGATCTCAAAACTTGGGTGGACTCATTTAGAGAGCAGAACTTAGAATGAACTCATAGCTTCCATTACCAGATTCTATTTTTAAGTGCTTCCAATCAATTCTTCACTTGCTTTGGAGCAGTGAAAATAGATTGATTCACTTTTTTTTTTTCCTAGTGATTTTACCTAACTCTCTCGATTCCTCAGTTAATGCTGAAGTTAAAAGTATGTTTTAGGAGTTAAATTGTTAGAATGCAATAGACTTAGGTGGCTCCATCTCCTTCTGTTACATTTAGTAAAATAGGAAGGCTAGCTGCCTCAGGAGAAGAAACATTAGAATTCTAATTGATGAGTTGAGTAGCAATAATTTACCAAACTAAATGCATCCAATTATTAGTTTTCATGCTAGTGGATTAATTTTCCAAATTTCAATCATTTAAAATAGTAGAATTAATTTTCAAACCCAAAGTTTCAGGGTCTAACATAGCTTGACAGATAACCAGGACCCAAGCGCTTTAGAGCTTTCTAACTCATAACAAGCACTTTGAATTGTGCCTGGAACCAGTAGGCCTAATAATTAGTTCTGAATGCTTAGTCTTGATTTTCCTGCCCGGAAGATACTGGTGTGAAATAATGACAAATTCATTCACTTCACAACTCAGCTGTTTGAGGATTAATCTATCTAGAGATTAATTCATGCATCTGATAAGAAAGAAAGGGAGGATCTATTGTCTGTCCTACATTCCTGATGAAATTCTGCCTCAAAGGCATTTGAAAGCAAAATTTGATTTAAACACCTCAAACAACAGAAACATGTTGGCTTATCTTTGTCTGTTGAACACAAAACTTGCTGTGTCGTGCTAAGCAGATTTGCCTGGCTTTCTGAGTAGTGATTTTGCCCTCTTCTGGCTACTAGCCAGGGCCTGCTTTCACACTTGTGCTGTGTAGGGCTCCACTGGGTTAGTTAAGGCAGCTCTGTCCTTTCTGTTACCACCCTTTTGCCTCTATATAGCATGGGTATTTCCATTTTCCATTTGGGTACTCAATAGGATTTTTTTTTAAATTGTGCTACAATTGGTTAGTGCCTTTTTTTTGAGAGCGGGCTACTTCTTGCTATATAACGTTTGAGCCTGTTGGCTACAGTTTTCTATTTGGCTAATTGCTTAAGTACTGCTTTTATGTTACACTGGCAGGGTGCAGGCAATTAGATCAATTGGCTCTCTATGAAGGCTTTCAGTGGCACTGCAAGGTGAAAGAATTCACTCATTTGTCTATTGTTGCTGACCAGCTTGAGGGGAGACATGTAGTGGGTTCTTGTCGCAGGATGACTTCCTTAGATAAAAATGCCAACCAGTGCCATCTGAGGAATCCTCTGATCACTTCATTGAGTCAGGCTAGGATAAACTACATGGTCTATGTCTTCGGTTTCAATTCTGGGAGTCTCTGGATGGGAGATCTGGCTTAACTGGATTCTCACATACAAATTTGTGCCTACATGTCCCGTCTGCTGCTGTGTCGCAGATTCTTGAGGTTAATAAAGTTGTGGTGTTATTTCATCCAATTCTTGTGTCTGGCATCAGCATTTGAGTGGGAGGGCAATAAATATATTGTACAACAAGGGTGGCTGGTAGCTTTTGTGTCAGGAGGGAAGTGAATCTGTTCCAGGTTTTAGGATGCACATTAAATCCAAGGTACAGAATCTGTTTTGGGGGAAAGGGTTAAGCACCTTGGAAAGCTAATTTAAGTTCCACTTAAAACCTGAACAGATTCACCACCCTAACATGGAAGTCACACTCTGCCTCTCTGACACAAGAAATGGCCCAGAAGCCATTTCTTACCTGCAATCTTCATACTCCTTTAGCATTGTACTCTAGAAAGATGGAGAAATGTCCATGGCAGCTTGTGATTCTTAGATTTTGTAAACACTGTTAAAGAACACAAAGTAAAAGTGCAGAAGGGGGAGTGGGCTAGTTGTTTCCAAGAGAAGAAGGCTTGAGGGCCTGCAGTCGGAATTTGTGATAGCGTCCTCCCACTGCAACCTGGAATGAAGGGCTCCATTCTCTGAATAAAGTTATAAATGCAGCTGCTTGACTGGTCCCTGTCCATTGAGTAAAGAGCCCCAACCTCCCATCTCCCAGAAGAATACTATTCCCCGCTGTATGTCATTGAAGCCTTTGATCAATGAGAATTACTTTTACACTGGAAGCTGCCTTTTATTACACACTAATGCACTAATGGTACTGTATTATCTTTTTTTTTTGTCCTCAGGCAGCATGAGTACTGAGACCTATCTAGACACAAATTAGATGTGAAACTTGGAGGCAAAGTTAAGCAGGTGGAATAAATGTAAGAATCTGAACAGAAAACAGATGAGCCCAGACATCCATATAAGTTCCCCTAAACTAGAAGGAACATATACCTGTGTGTATTAGGGGTGTAGTTACAGAGGGGGCAAAATCAGGGCCCTGAAATGAAACTTTCATTCAGTCCACAATTTCTAGCATTGCAGAGAGTGAGACAATGCAAACATTTCACATCAACACATTCATGTTTGCTTCACATCTTCTTGGTAACTTTGCCTTTTCATTGGAAGCCTAAACTATATTTCTTAATGCTCAACAGAGACTTTAAATTATTGCATTGCTAGAAATTTAGGGACTGAAGACAAATTTCATTTGGAGAGACAGAACCCTCATTTTGCTATACTCCGTGTGTGTAGGTTTGCAAGTGGGCATGCATACTTGCACTTCATGTATCAGAAAATGATTAGGAATATAAAGAAGCCCAAGACCATTTTTTTCCAAAGAAATTCAGGTACAACTCCAGGTACTGAAAGAAAGTAAACAGAAATGAAATTAAAAGAAACCTCTAAAGTGCATGTGCATTTAGGGAAGTAGATTTGTTCTGGTTCAGGTGACTATGTTTCCTAATAATACATATTAGCTTAGTTGAACAGTTTCTTGTGCATAACCCAATAAAGTGACAAGAGGTGAAAGAATAATTTCATGGCCTGATATCTTATTGATTATGTCAGTGATGTGTATCCAGTTCAGTCTAAGCTTGTGGCAATACTGTGTAAATTGTGCTGAGGAATTCAGAAGTCTAGCAGTGATTAGCAGTATAAGAATATCCATCTGTGCCTTTTGTGGTATAATATCACTCGTATAGTAATATAGTTATATGTTCACTGGACAATTTGATCAATAGTACATTATTGCTGACCTGTCCAGCTCCGAGTGGTGACATATTTCCTGCCAGCTAGATGGGGAGGTGGGACAACACTGGCACTGAAATAAGCACGCATCACATATTGATGTAATGGGGACAAGGCTCACTTATTAGTAAGCTAGGCCTCTTGTGAGCACAGTAGCTTTCCAGCCACTCTCTCTCTCTCTCTTTTTTTTGTCTTTAAGATTACCTGGTCATCCTTAGGGAGTCTGAATAAAAGTTTTAGGCTTGTTGGTGTCTTAGCTTGGTGGGTTATTTTGCTTGCTTTATGCAGATGTAGTCAGGGATTCGGCTGTTTGCTTAATTTGGTTGCATTTGGCAGGGATATGTGGGTGGATAAAGTAAAACACAAGTCGGATGAATCCCTGAAGGTATTTTTAAGAGCAAAACTGAAGAACAAAATTAGCAAAGAACAAAATTAGCAAAGAATTTACATTCCTGATGAAATAATATAAATTTATCCCTCATCCCCGATATGATTCTTTGTGTACTTCCAAATTCCTTAAACAATAAACCAAAGTTGGGGAAAATCCTGGAGCTTCTTACATCCAATGATGAGCAGGACTCTGAGCTGTAGAGTGGTTCATAGTGGAAACAGGATAATGTTCTAGAACATATACATTATGAATTAGCTTTTTTTAAAAAAGAATGGAAACGTGGCAAAAGGATATAGCACAAAATAGCTTTTGAAGAGTCCTCAAAAGGCTTAACATCATATTTGTCAGTTGCACAAACCTACAGATATTGAATTCTGTGGTGATCTAGGTTGTGATATAAATGTTTACCTCCATACCCTTGAATGAAGACTTGAGATAGCAATAGGGAACAAAATAAGGCCAGATTTTTATTGAATTAATTATAATGGTAATCAACAGAAAATATTATCTCTCTGATAAAGTGCTGGATGCCAACAAATTGGAGACTAAGCATTAGTAGCAGAACAAGATGTCCTAGGTTGTTTATCAGGGTAAGCTGACCTAATCACTCCTTCCAGCCCTCACGCCTGCTACATGTAACAGAAGAAAAAAATGCCAAGGGTTTATCTGTGCTCTCAACCCTCATGATTTTAAATAAAATTCACATTGTTGTTATTGTTGTCTACATTTCTATCCCATCTTTCCACAAAAACAGATGATGTTCAAGGTGGCTAACAATATGATTTAAAAGCTGAACAATTTAACCATTAAAATTGTCCTTCTGAAAGTATTTAAACAATAGAAACAGTAAACTTGGTAATAATAAACTTTACTGCTACAAAATAAATGTATATTAACATAGGTTTCCCTACCTTTCCTTAGATTTTGCTACATTTCTATTGAAAAACTGTTAGTTGTTGCTGAAGAAAATGCTGCCTGTTATGTTATAAAGACGATGTAGACATTTGTCTGTGTTTACTGAGATGAGAAAGCTTCACAAAGGGTGTGATAATAAGGTAGGCTGACACACTTGGGTTTCCATGGAAACATATGACCATTCACAACTATCCTCATCTCCGACAGAAATGATGTATGCTCATCTTTCTTGAGTCATAGGCAAAGGTGTGTGTCCATGGAAACCTGAGAAGGAAAACATGAAATGACAAAGTGAGTAAAACCTTAGCAACACAAGGAGAACATGGACGCATTTCTTATCAACTTTCTGTCTATTGCGTGTGAAAACACAAAGCAATGCACAAGAAATTCAATCACAAAAAATAAATTCCATGCTGTGTGATAATCCTCCTCCTCCTCCTCCTCCTCCTTGTTTTGAAACGTTCAATTCCTTTAGAGAACCAAATACAAGAACAGTAGGGAGAAGATGCTAAAGTGACATTTCTGGTTTGATAACTTTTATTAATTGTAATAGGGGCTTGAACATGACCACTGTTATTAATTTTTAAACGTTGTTCTGACACACAAAGCACATCCAGGGATCAATTTCTAAAATAAAAAAAGAGTAAAAAACCTACCAGACAGAGTCACACTGATCGAAATCTTTCTCTACTAAGCCCTAATGTTGAACGCTGACGATACTCAGTGTTCTCTCTCTCTTTCAGTAGAGGCCAATGAATCTGTGGCTAGGATGTACTGAAAATTAGTATTATTAAACCAACATGGGTGAAAAATATACTGCATAAAGACTTGATACTCTCCTTTTTGGTAGCTGCAAGGCTGAACAGTTGCAAAAAGGTACAAACTAGCTGCCCAAGTCTAAACGAACATTTGTACCAAAGGTGTTGCTGTTAGCACCAGAGGAAAAAATTGACCAGTCAAGTGAAATTCCTAGAAAATTCCTAGGATGGCTGCTATTAAGTACTGAAAAACTTTATATGATATGCCAGCACAAATGAAAACCCACCCAAAAGATCTCCATAGAGAAGTCCAAATGTTTGGAAAAATGCATTTGTTTGTGCTCCAAGCATTAGAAACTTATCAAGAAACAAAATATATTTTTACTACAAACAATACAAATACATGAACCTCCTTTCTAGACTTCTGTTCTTCTTAGTAATTTGATATTCTAACACAAAGTGATACCTGTTTACTTTTTAGGAATAGTTTACTATTTTACATGCTTTGCACTTTTCCTTTTGGGGTATTTACTCAAACAAATATGTTGCAGTTCACAGTGCAAGGGAGCTGAAAGCTCTCTGGTTAGTAAACAAGCCGGTCTGGAATTGTGGTTCTTGCCTGTTCTGGATGGGTTTGCACTCCTTCCAAAAAATCAGATTCCTTTTTTTTTCCTGAGAGCCATATTGCAGAGGGTGAAGGCAGCAATTCATCATCTAGCTATCTTCTGATAGCCAGTCCATGTTGATATAGGTCTGTCAGTGTTTCCAGAAGAGAAAATTGCCAGACTATCTTTGGCTGCCCCCCCCCTCCACTTTTCCCACCCTCTACATGGCTGAATCCAGGAGGGCAAAGGAATGATGAATCTCTGGAGAGGTGAGAATGGTTCTCCAGGACTATTTGAAGACAGAGAGCAGTGGGGGTGGGGGTGGAGTCCCAACGTTCAGACTCTTTTTCATCTTTCTTCCCAAGTTTTCAAATATTCTTTCCATCCCATTGTGAGATTAAGCTCCAGGATCAAAACTGAATAAAGCAGACACTTTTCTTCCATATGTAAAGGGAGAAATGGCTCAACATTAATGATTTAATCAAAAGTCTTTTGCAATGTGTCTGCTTTTTTTTTTTTAAATATCAATTGGAGGTGTACATGGGGGAAGTTATTAGCAAGATAAGCGCATCTGGACAGGGGGGATTATTCTCTTTCATTCTCAGCTATGACCCCCTCAAACTCTAACATTCCTAGCCACATGCGGTAAGGTATAGGAGAAAAGTAATAGAACTCTTGTACCTGTATACCTAGATAAGACCTCTCCCCAACTACCCCAATTGGTCAAAAAAGGGAGACCTAGCTGAAGATTGATTATGTTTCGCTTTGTTTGTCCCTAGCTGTACTACACTGTGTTCTATTAAGACAGTTTATATATTAAACAAAGCAAAATCTGACATTTCATTGTTTCAGTTTTCTTCCTTCTTAGCATCCCTTAAGTCAGGGATGGGAGATATGTACCCCATAGCTATTGTTGGACTGAAACTCTCAACCTCCCTTGCCCTTTGCAGTGCTGGCCAAGGCTTCTGGGAGGGCAGTCTAGCAATATTTAGAGGGCCACATGTTCCTTTTCTTTAAGTCATGATTGTTTGTGTTCTTAATATCCGCACTTCATAGCATATGAAGCACTTCTTAAGATCAAAACTGACTGAGAACTCCATGTTATTAAGAACTTACAAATCCTGTCAGTTTCACACAAGTCAGATTTAATGACAACCTGATTATGTTCATCAGTCAATTTAATTTGTCAATTAAAGAAAGGAAGAATAGGCTGAAAAAATCTTTCGTAGTTAGTGATCTGCAGAGATTGCATTAAAAATGGAATTGCCACAGATGAACATTGCCATTGATTAAAGGATCATTTTGGGTTTTGACAAGTTCACAAATGAATGCATCTTCAAATTAGTTTTTGCAGAGAATTTTGGCTGAAGGCTAGAGCATTGTTCACTTTAAAACATGTGGAAAGTGGAGGGAGAAATACGCTATTTTAAGTAGTTTTCATAGGGTTGATGAGAATTTTTTTTCACAGCAACATACTATATCCTATACACTTTTAGCATAGCAGAAATTTTTACTAGCAGAATTATGCTAGATCTCACAGCTGCACAACCAATTATCTAACAAATGCCACAGTCCTTAGCTCATATATTATGCAGTGACTGATTATTTCCCACCTTTCAAATCAAAAGTGTGTGTGAAGATTGTATGTGTGTGTGTTTGTAGCTGGGCTAAGGTCCCCTCTGCAAATTTGAGAAAGCACAACCACCTGCACAACTATTTTCACATTAGCATAATGCCCTCAAAGCATTGCTTTCATATAATTACTCTCTGCTCACAATATGATTGGGTGTTGCTATTGGTAGTATCAGGCATTACATGACTAATGAAATGAGTCTTGCATGTATAGTACGCAGTATCTGTGCTTGCCTGCTGTGGTAAAACTTTGAATATAGCATTGGCTTTCATACACAGTTTTAAAGGAAGCTGAATTAAGGAATCCTACACAGTAAGAATTTTAATACCTGATGCCGTATTTGCATTTTTCCTACTGCATTCTTGCAGGTTTAAAGCTTGATATCCCACCAACTACAGATTATTTATGGGCAGATTTATGGGCAGCTTGTAATTCCAGTTTTCCAATGATATACAGCAGATGTTTCAACTCCTCTCTCTCTTTACTCTTTGACCTAATTTTGATGACTGTATTCATATGGGATTCAAGACTAGACTGCTATCTATCCTTGAATGTCATTTAGGAGCATGTAATCCTATCAACTGAGCTGTATGAAGCATCTGTAACTCTGAAATTTATTGAGATTGAGCTCTGATAAATCCCCCACCAAGCCTGAAAAGGTGCAGGGAGAGGGATATTTAAATAACCTCATATAGAAATTATCAAAATATCATGATATATTTAATTATATATATAAAAATAATAGTTTGGGAAATCTTAATTGCAGACTTTGTTAACATGTATCTGCTTCCTTCTAATGTAAAAAGGTGGTTCAAGTTCAATGAATAGTTATTAGGCTCAAAAGAATGTTTTTGGAATGGAGTTCCCTGACTTATATTACACAGATCACTTTTAGATCACTCTGGTTGTGTCTGCCCTCAACCTATTAAGCAATGACTGAGAACCTATTAAAAAGTGAAAACCCTCGCATCTTGTGGAAACAGAAAAAAAGTCATTAAAAATGATTTCTTTTTCCTCTAAATGATACCAATGATCAGGGAAACAACACTCATGAGCAGGTATGCCAAAAATCCATGACAGACTAGAAAGTAGAATGGGTGCTTTGTTTGTTTGTTTGTTTTTGATGTTTTGTGTACCCCTTCCTGTTTCATCTGTCTTTTTTCTTTATGCAGCCCTGTTTTAAATATTTAAAAAGCAGTATGTCAATATGAAGCATTAAACTGTTGTATAACTACCATATACCTTTTATACATACATACATACATACATACATATATGCGCCCCAGTACCGATGCACCTGTGCTTGATGTAACCAATAGAGACAGGAAGAGGTCAGTTATATATCAAGCTCAAGCAAATTTTTCTAACACTTGTCAGTGCAGGTGTTAGAAAACTGACATGCTCATTTATACCATATTAACATCTGTTCCCACAGTACTCAACAGCGGCAGCAACAGAATGAAAGTAAATCAAGACACTCCAAGAACTTGTGTGATTACATGTGACATCTTAGAAAATATTTGTCAACTTCAGTCATTGTCCTGTACAGAGTATGCCTTTCACAGATGAGAAGCGATGTACTGCAAAGCTAAGGATGGAGACACGGGAAAAGAAAGGGACACAAATAGACTGAAACAGAGGCTACTTCCTATTGTTTATTGGTCTCCACATATGTATTCTTCCTTCTTAGCTGGTGGCTGCACAGGGCAGTTCACAACTATATAAATTGTGCCATTGACTATCTCGAGTTACTTATTAATCTCTTCCAAGTTTGTCTGTTTCTGTCTCTTATGTTCTCTCTCTCACAAATACACAAATGATGTTAGCTGATTCTTTTCAAGGGCTCACAATTTTCCTTGTGCATGATTCTGTCATTAGGGCACCTTCCATTTGAATTACTTATCAGGTAACTGTAAAGAGGAGTAGATAGTAGGCTGCTTAGCCTCTGTACAACCAACCAACCACAGTTGTTGGAATGCTGTGAAGAGAGTGGGGCTTAAAGAAGAAAGGTATAAAAGAAGAGGCTTTTAAATGCCAGATTGGGTCAGAATGAGAGAGGGATAGGGTTAAAATAGATCCAGGGTAGATGCCAGACTTTGGTTATTTGGGAGTCCTGTTACGGTATAAGAAGATGGATCTGGTAGTGAAGTGTGAGGGAAACAGTTCAGGTTGAGTTGTCATATTAGCATATGTAAAGATAATGCCTAAATTTTGTTGTTAAGCCCGGCTAGAGTAGACCCACTGAATCAGTGGGGTTTACCTACATGTTGACTTACTATACAAGAATTGATTCAATGGATTTATTTTAGTTTGAACCAACCAGTATGATGCCAGCCAACATGCTTGTTTTTTTTTTTAAAAAAATGTGATTACAAAGAAAGAAAAGAAAGGAAAAAAGCAGAAAGGAGATGGAATGCATGGGATATGAATGTGGAACAGGCATATACTTTAATAAAAGCTGATTATATTTACAAACACACATTTTCTTAAACTTGATGTCTATAAAATACATCTCCAAGAGAAGATAGAGCAGTGAGATCTTCTGATTATTGAATAAAATTCTATAGAAATAAAAAGAATGTAAAATTTTCAGTATTGGTGGAATGAGGTATTTAAGAACTTAGAAGACATGCCTCTAGTTTTATTACAGGAGAAGGAATGCTGGGACCTTGGGTTTGGTTCCAGAAACCTTGTGCTGGTTGTCAGATATTATCAACCAGGGCATTTTTTTTTTAAAAAAAACTATTTATTTAATTTACATCCCACCTTTCCCTTATACAGGATCTTTTTTATTAGAAAAAAAAGAGAATAAAAGAGAATGAAAGACAATTGACTTTATTTCACAAGGTTGTTCATACAATACTGGGGAGCCTCCATTTAAAATCATTTCCAGATACTAATACAACACTACTGATCTTACAATATAGCCAAATAAATTAAGAATTGGCTTCAAGGGAGAAAAAGGTATATTTTTTATATGCTTAAGGATAGTTTTTGAAGTGATAATGGATGCACACTGGGCTTTTTGTTTGTTTATCCAGTGGGCCTTTTGGTTATGGTGGAATGAGGATTTCACATTTGAGCAACATTTTTTAAAAAGGATGCATGCTTTCTCCATTTCAGGAAATCAAAGTGTTAGAATGAAACTTTTATACTCTGTGTGGTTCTGCACTTTCCCACTGTATACCTCTGATGCAGTTTACCATTGAATTAAGCAGAAGATGTGATTTATTCTTCCAGCCCATTATTTCTTGTTAGTCAGTGGGGTGATGACTTGTAAAGTTTAGCTTTGTCATGCCATTGCAGCTGTGCAGAGTGCATACGCTGAAGGGGCAGACATGCCCATATAATTCCTATTAATGAGAAGGGCCATATTCCGTGAAAATGCAGGTTTACCATAGTCAAAAGATGCCCAAATCTGGCTGTTTTTAACAATAGGTGAACGGTTTAGCAAACTCCATTTGTTTTTTAGTGAAATGTTGTTGTTCAAGTGGTTTCTGATTTATGGTAACCCTAAAGTAACCCTATCATGGGGTTTTCTAGGCAAGATGTTTTCAAAGGAGATTTATCATTGCTTTCCTTTGGAGATGAGAAAGTGTGACTTGCTCAAGGTCACCCAGTAGGTTTCTGTGGCCAAGCGGCATTTGAACCCTCGTCTTTCAGAGTTCTACTCCAGTGTTTAAACCACAACACCATGCTGACTCTCTTTTAGTGCAGACACTGCATGCAAAAAAATTGGCACTCGTTTGCGTCTTAAATTTTAAAAATATATCCTAAAGCTTCCTGAATTGATAAAAACATTTGCATTATTCAAACTTCTCCCTAAAGGTAACAAACTAAGAAGGCCACTGCATTTGTCAGCATTTGTTCTGATGTCAAATCCGTCAAAGTAAAAATTAGTGGACCACAGAGGAATAATACAGGACCAAGTTTTTATATTATCTGAGACACAATAAGTTTCTGCCCTGTATTGTTACCATCAACTTAACAGAGTAAAACTAAGCTGGCAGGTCTTTCTCTACCGCATACATCATGTTTGGGAAATCTGTGGGCTTGGACCTAATTTCAAAAGTCCTCTTCAAGTGATCAATTCAGAAACCCTTCTTAACATTGCACTTAATGGAGACAAAGAAGAAGGGAGGTCAAGGAGCAGGAGAGAATGATAGAACGACATCAGCATTAAAAAAAAAGAAAAAAAAAGAGGCAGGGAAGGTATGATCCTGCTCAGCTTTAGCATGGCCCCACCTACTAGTGGCTACAGTGTGGCTGCCCACTGTTGGCTCCTGACAGGACAAAGAATCCAAACTCCTGACTTGTATGCTTTCCAGAAAAAAAAGTCACATTGTTATCTTTAATATCTAGCTGCTTCCAAAGGAACAAGACCAACAAAAGATAGCAGACTTGCAGTTCGTTTAAGGAGAAGTTTAGTGATCAAGAGAGAACAGAAATTCATAATTCGTTTACAAAGTGATGAGTAAGTTTCACAGATGAAAACTGGGACATATGAGGCAAAGCAGCATCAGAGTATGGTCAAGATGACAAAAGTTATTAGTCTGGAAGAACGGAAAATCTGTGGAGGCTGCAATAGTTTGCTTTTGCCTGAGCCTACTGGGAAGAGCAAAGTTCTGTCCCTCTTCTCCTCTCCCCTGAGTTAATTGAGTGCAAACTCCTTTTGCAGTTTGAACTCAGTTTGAGTAACTGTGGTAAATTGAGGATGAATGGAGAAGTATGAGGAGGAGGAGAAGAGAGGAAACGGGGACATTTTTCAAAGCAGCTGAAAAAGTGGGAAGGCAGAGGATTAGTCAGAACTGTCCTTTCCTAATCAGGTCAGTTGGACTGCATGGGATGGGGCTAATATGACAGATATATATTTCCTCCAGTAAAAAGATCAGTATTCTTCTGAATACAAGTCACACCCACAGGAGGGTGCTGTTGCCTTTGGTTGCTGTTTACGGGTCTTTCCATGGGCAACTGCTTAGCCACTGTGTATATACTGTTGTAGCAGATCAGCCTTTGGTCTGATCTAACATGGATATTCTTATCTTATATCATGCACATACATTTATGGACTGGCCCTTTAGAGATGTGAGTCAGTGTGGTGTAGCACTTAGACTGTGGCACTGGGATTTTGGAGATCTAGATGCTGGACCCTGTTAAACCAGATAAAAAACTGGGTCATTTTGAGTCATTTACAACCTCTCAGCTTGACCTACTTCAGAGTTTGATGGTGAGAAAATGGGGAAGAGACCCATGACATAAACATACACACATACATAAATTTAAAAAGGACACTAGGGATATCATAAAATACAGTTACACTAACAAAATACTCAAACTTTTTTACAGAAAGAAAGAAAATCCCATTCAGCCTTCTACCTATTCTTGGTCACTCATCTTCAAGTAACATGACAGCCTGAACTCCAAGACAGTTTTCACCAGGGCTGGGCCAACTGAATCCTCGAATCCTCAGCAAGGATTTGAGATTCACGAATCTGAATCCCTGTGCAAAAATAAGCAAACCAAATCTTTCAAATCTACCAACCAAAAAATAGTGTTTTTTTTAAAAAGTTCTGTTTAAAACAAGTTTTAAAAAGGTTATTTTTTTTTTTAAAAAAGTTGCTTTTTAAACCCTTTTTAAAAAAAGGATTCAAAAGATTTGAGGTTTGTGAGATACATGGATTCCCAGAACTTTCCAGGGATTTGAATCCAGATTCAGAAAATTCTGGATTCATCCCGTCGCTAGTTTTCACCTTCCTGCCTCTTCTTTTGATTTCTCATATATAGTGATAATTCACTTTATTCAATTAAAACAATAACTTGGATAGATTGCCTTGATAAATGTTTCAGTTCTGACCATAACTGCAACGCAGTGACAATACTCGTAAAAGATCAAAAGGTTCAGTACCAGTATAGTTTTCATCATTTGTTTAATGGTTATAGCTACCCCATCTCCCTTCAGTATGTAGGAACAGGATGAAAATGCACCACTGTTATATACAACTCTGGCAAATCTGAATATGACATAAGTGGCTGGGAGTAACAATTTTAGAAGATATACATAAGAGAATGTATATTTTCCCTAGTGTGACACAAGGTACTACAATGCAGAAAAGACATGAGACAGCCCTTAAAAGTGTTCATTGAGGCCATTTCTGCACTACACGGTTATAGTGCTATTATTGTACTTTTGACATCCTATGGAATCCTGGGGTTTGCAGTTTAGCAAAGGGTGTTAGAATTCTCAGCCAGAGAGCTCTTTGGCCCCAGTACACTACAAATCCCAGAATTCCATAGGATGTTGAAAATGGAATAATAGCACTATAACAGTGTGCTGTGGAAATGGCCTAACACTCTCCATAACAGCAGGCCAGCTGGGTACCACAATCCAATCACATATACTCTTTCACATGTAGAAGCTACAATTCTTGTAAAAATGGATGTTATTATTATTTTATTTATATGTTGTCTAAACCATCCCATCTCAGAGAGCCTAGACCACTGTATAATAAATTAAAACAACCAAATGCAAGTGGCATAAAAGCAAACACTTCAATAAAATTATGGGCTATCAATGCAATTATTTGAGAAATCAGTTTCATTGAAAGCAAATACAATTTTCTTCACGGATGCCTCCCAGATATTTCCAGATATGATATAATATGTGGAACAGGGAAACACAGGTAGAACTTGATAAATACGAAAAACAGTTACCTTGTGGTAGAGGAACACTTTGAATGAGGGTTGAGCAAAATGCAGTTCTAAGATGACATGTGACTCGTCAAGACTATTTATTGCTGTTTGGGTAATGTGAGATATAGGGCCTTTTCGCACAGCATTTCCGAAGCAAAAGGGCCCCTTGAGCATCGCGCAAATGTGAGGAGCGGTCCATACGACACACTCACATTTGTGCGATGGTCAAGGGCCTGATGTGGACTGCGCATGCATTTTTTCATTTTCGGCTCAAAGTTGAAAATGCTGCGCAGTCGCGCATCGCTCCAGGGCCCCCGTACACACTTATCTTGTGTGCGGAGCCTCGGGAGCCAGGCCGGTCGCACGTCCTCTCCTCAGTGCAGCCTGGGAGGTCCCAGGCTGCACTGTGAACGGAAGGGGGGCGCTCACGGGACCAGGAAGCAGCTGCGGAGCCCAAGCAGGAGGGATGCGACAGCGTTCCTACGAAGTCTTCCTGCACGAGCCGTGCAGCCCAGCACTGGGAAAAGGTAAGGTGCAAAAAGGGCCATAGTAGTGTATCTCATAAGTGAAGTAATTAGTTTTCACAAGCAAAAGAAGAGCAATAACCAATCCTTCCCCACTGCCACCACTACCACTACCACAACACAGCGCCTAGCAGAGAAATAAAGCCTACATACCTACATACCCACCTAGAATTTTTAAAAGGAGACTACAGTCTGATCCATGGGTTACCTGAGAGTAAGTGCCATTGAGAACAGACAGACTTACATGCAATTAATTTGGCTTAGGGTTGCTCTGTTAACGTTCATTTCTCCCCCTACTTCTCTTAGCAGTTTCGGAAGTGTTAATGAAACTTTAAATGTAGAAATCCCAAATGTTATTTTTTGTTTCAAAGAGTATAGTTATGTTATCCAGAGGTTTGGGAATGGTTGCTTTGAAAAAATAAAGTATTCTGCTATGTGTTTTCTTTATTTCCTATTTTGAAAAGCTTTGACCACTGGGCTTTTAAATCTGCCTGTAAAAGCTGTGCAGCGTAACTTCAAATGCCCTCTTGAGCAGGCAGCAGCTGTACAGTGTCTCTATATTGCCGCTTTGTCTTGTTTCCAGCTTTAACAGATCTTAACAAGGCCTGTTTAAAAATATATATTGATCATCCAAGCTTGACAGAGTTGTCAGATATCTTCTTCCCCATGCCAAATGCTTTGGTACAAAAAGAAACACACCTAATTTAAGCCTTCAGTCACATTAAAATGCTTTAAACTTTACACAGTTAATTTGTTCTTTTGAACTTGGCAGTGTGAATGCTTGAATGAGCATAGGTTGGGATGTTTCCCTGCATTCTGTGGAGTTCAAAATGAAAATCCTCTCTAAATGAAAATCTAAATAAAAGACCAAAGAGGCAGCCTTCTGCAGGAAGGCAATCAATGGTAGACTTCTTTCTTGGATGAAAATGAATAAAAAGAAAATACATTTTCTATAAAAACAAGAGTGTTTTTTTTTACTTCTTTTTCAAACGAAATGGGTGTTTCACAACAACCCACATAAGCCTGAAGCCTGATATACTCTAAAAGTAAAGCCCAATTGTGGTCAATCCATTTCAAGTTTTTAATCTTAGCATAGCAGCCTTTCGTTGGAACTGACACATGGTCTAAGTTTCCCTACAGATATGATCGGAAGTTTTTCTCTGATACACAATATCCACTTGGTTGTGGAAGCAGAGTTGAACATGCAGTGCTATTGCCCATGTGAATTTATATTTGCTGCCAATGTATATCCATTCACTCTGCATTTGTATTGTATTTCTGTCTATCAACTTTATATCTATCATCTGCCTTCCGCATCCTATTATCTATAATTTGTACAGTGGACCCACTGTATTTGCAAGGGATTGGTTCCAGGACCCCTGACAAATCGTACAAACTGCCTGTTCTCAAGTCCCTATGAAAAAATGGCAAAGGGCAGCAGAGGAAGTGGTTACATGCCATGGCTACAGCAGAGATGCACCAATCACCAAGGGTGGCCAGCAGCTCTTGGCTGGAGCTCCTCACTGTCCTGCAATTGTTAGCAACTGGAGTGGTTGTCAAGAAACCACTTTATGTCAAGAGCAGGACCAGGGAGATCTCTGGACCAAGTCAGGGCTATGACACTCAAGGTCTGCTTTATCTTCACCTTCTCAGAGAATGCAGCACCCTTCTACACTTTTGTCTGCACTGGCTTTCTCTCCCAGTCTATCTCCCTCTACTGTTTTCCCTAAATCTACACACTTTTCAGATATAGGGCAAAGCATGGATTTATAATCCAATGACTGTGTCACTGGTGGTAGCATGTTCACTCAAATCTAGAGCACAGAGATACTCTCTTCAGACTGCTCTTTATAAAGATATAAACAAATCTTTATTTAACACACTATCAAGGGAAAAGGTCATTGGTAATTTAAGGATTAGTAACTAGCACAACACTTGTATATGAAAACCAGCAAACACTTTCTTTTCTCTCTCTCACGCACACTCTCAGATGGATCTTTCTCTCTCTTCCAACTTCAAAACCCTCTCTACTCTTTCTGAACCTCTAACACACTTATTTTTTTCAATTAAATTTCAGTTACTCACTCTCCCACCTAGCCTCTCCCGCTGGTTAGCCTGGGTTCCATTTGTATCAGCTAATCAATTTGAATCCCCTGGGTTGCTAGGGCGGCTCTGTTGCTAACCCCCCCCCCAAAGTTCATCACACTGGTGTCAATCCTGGTTTCTCATTTGTGAATGCGTGATCAGGATCAGCACCAATGCCCTCAACCATCTCAGGGTGGCCAGCAGTTCCTGGCCAAAGCCAACAATGTAGTTGCTGCTGTTAGGTCAAGGCTTGTTATACACTTGAGAATTATGAACATTCTAGACATGATGTATGAACTGATTAATTTTGAGTTCAGGCAGCATTGTTAATAAGCATACACATTTTAAAAGGAATTTTGAGAGAAAATGTTTCTGTAACTGCATTTGTGTGAGAAATAAGCTTTTGAGAAGAAATGGGTAAAATATAGGATGCAAAAAGACATACTAAGCTGCAACACAGTAGAGAAGAGGAAGATCTAGAATAGTGGTACTTGGGTGCACAATTCTCAGGCTACTACTGCCATTGCTTTGTAGTTACAATTGACAGAAAGCTGCTGTTACCAAAATTCTGCAGTATAAAGTCTGCAATATAAAGTACATGCCATTCTCCAAAAAGAGGCTTTGTTTCTCATTTCTACTCCTTTCTTTCTCCAGCTGTTTTGAATGGAAGTGATTAGGATGAAGAGTTGAAGAAGATGGTGAAACAAGTTTATTTGCAAGACATCCTTCAAAGCCATAGTTTTAAATCCTGAATACTGTGATATCATGAAACTCTCTTTTTCTGTCACTGCCAAACACACTACAGTACCAAGTAGCTTCCTGAAAACCTTTCTTACAGTCCAAATAAGCTTCTTTTTAAAAATCTTTCAAAGGCTTTTGATAATGCCCCCAAAAATCATCCAGCAAAGTGGCAAGCTAAATAACTGGGGACAGATAATGGGTAACAAATATAAACGAGCCAGATTAAAGCTGCACCAAACAAAAGATAAATTAAAATAACATAGAACAAGTGAGGCAGAACTTGGAGAAGCAAGACAAAATAATGCAGTAAGGCAACATAAAAACTTTAAAATGTCAGATTAAACCATATTAAAAGGGAAAAAGTGCTGAAACTCTTTAGAGTACATCGTCCTGTGCTGCCCCGTTTCACCTTCAGCTCAGGTAAATATATAGAGAGATGATATGGACTGGAAAAAGGCAGATTCACCATTCCATAACAAAATGTTGCTTGGTCAAGTGGTCTGGATATGTAAGGCCCTTTTTGTACCTTACCTTTTCCCGGTGCTGCGCTGCGGGGCTCGTGCAGGAAGCCTTGGGAGGAACACTCTCGCATCCCTCCTGCTTCGGCTCCGCAGCTGCTTCCTAGTCGCATGAGCGCCCCGCCTCTTCCGTTCACAGTGCAGCCTGGGACCCCAGGCTGCACGGAGGAGAGGACGCATGACCAGCCCGGCTCCCGAGGCTCTGCACACAAGGTAAGCGTGCACGGGCCCCCGGAGCAATGTGTGACCACGCAGCATTTTTGGCTTTGAGCAGAAAATGAAAAAATGCTTGCACAGTCCACATCAGGCCCTTGAGCGTCGCGCAAATGTGAGTGCGTCATATGGACCGCTCCTCACATTTACGCGATGCTCAAGGGGCCCTTTCACTTCAGAAATGCCACGCGAAAAGGGCCTAAGTGAGAGTAACCACTGAGAATTACTTGAGAGTAAATAGTTAATTGTAAATAGTGTTTGCTTATGTGTCTACAAAGTAGTCCAATTATCCTGAATTCTGGCTGTGCATTTAATTATTCTATTTTATATTTGATCCACTGTGTATGTGTGTGTGTGTGTGTTGTGGGGGGGAGTTCCGGAGAAATGACATGTAGTTCAAACTATAGCCTAGCATGATGAGATAGACAGATTTTGTTATCTAAAATAGTTAATTACACATACAAGCAGCCTCTCTAATCTCAGTATAATGATTTGATTAGAAAGGTCCTTATTAGCAGTATAAATTCTTAACTTGCCTATTTCATAACACCTTAGGAGAGAGGTCAAGTCAGCCTTAGCCTTTACTTTATTTGTCATCTAAAATGCCAGAATCTAATATTAGAATTCACAACATGCAAAGTAATCTGGGGAGCTATTATTTTTCCAGTGTTTATAATGCAATTCTTTTACTATAAAATGTCATTGGAAATAATTTAATTATAACAAGAATAAATCAGTACACATAGTTTCTTAATTTTTTTGGGCAGAGGTGTATTTTAAAGCATTGATTGCATTGGGTAAAAGGGCACTCCCTGTAATTAAGTATATGTAGAGCCGGTATAGTCTAGTGGTTTGAACATTGGACTACAACTTTGGAGATCAGGGTTTGATTCCCTGGTCAGCCATGGAAGCTCACTGGATGACCTTGGATGTGTCACATACTTTAAGGTCCAGAAAATCCTGTGATAGGCTTGCCTTAGGGTCTCCATAAGTCAGGAATGATTTGGAGGCACAAAACAAATAACGATGTGAAGTGAAATGGCAGGCTTAGGGAGTGGTACAAGGAACCACCATCCTTAGAGCTCATTCATATTTGCTGTTCTATCTTCACAGACACTTCTGCTCATGAAACATTTCAATTTTTCTCTTCTTTTCTTCAAAGCGGTTAAGTCCTCAAGGAGGTAGTGGCAATTGTTGCATGGTGCTACACGCATTAAGAGGATGCTATGCAAATGCTTAACCAGTGCTTGATTTATGACAAAATGTCTCGTATTTATTCATTTCCACACATGATATTATCTGCATGATGAGAGGAAGAGGTGTGGCTCATTTCTCTAGCACAGAAGAAATGGTGTCATCTGGCTAAGGCTACAGTCCTAAACAAACTTGTTAATGAGTAGATCCCACTAAACTCAGTGGGTTTGACTTTTGAGTTTTAATGGGCTTAAGATTCCACTGGTAGTGTATGAATCAAAGCCAAGTCTCTTCTGTTCTTTGCATGGGTAAGCTGAGTAAGCAGCAAACCATTATAGTCAACTGTCTGTTCTCTTAGCATCTATGGGAATTTCTGCACTACACTATTAAAGTGCTATCTATTCCACTTTCAACATCCTATGGAATCCTGAGGTTTGCAGTCTAGGGAGAAGAATTTAGAATTCTCAGCCAGAGAGCTCTTTGGCCTCAGTAAACTACAAGCCCCAGGATTCCATAGGATGTTGAAAGTGGAATAATAGCACTATAATAGTGTAGTGTGGAAATGCCCCAAGATGCCAATAACTGAAATGAATGAAAAGTATAAATACTACCAGAAAGAAAAAGCAGTATAACATCTGAACTAGTACTTCTCTGGTGTTTGGGACAACATGGATTGGTATGAATCAACATCACTGTCACTGGAGACAATCTCACACCAATCAACATCACTTTTCCCTATGAGGTTCTTAAAACTGTGTTATTGACAAAAGATTTTATGTTTATATTACACTAATGAATTAACTCAATTGCATTTTATGTACTCAGTTGTTTCTTACAAACAGCTGTGGATTTCAATTTTAGTTGGCACTGCAATTGTGCACTTAAATAATGTAATCATTTCTGTGCAACTCTGTAAAAAGCCAAGAAGCTCATAGATAGCCATACTAAAGAATTTTTTAGTGCAGAGCTGGGATTCAATTAAAAAACAAAACAAACCAGAAATTAACTGAGCAGTTTAGAAAGTAATGATTTTGTGATATCATTTGTTTTACTTGCTCATTTCATTGATTTATCAGAACATCTGCTTGGGGGTAAATCCGACTAAATACCATTGGTCTCATTTCTGATCAGACATCACTCTGATTCCTCACCCCTTGTCCAGAAATATAGCTAAGCAGATCGTTAACATATTTGGAGTTCGATAAAGCATATTTAGATTTTTGTATATCATTCTTATTTAGGTCAAAATTTTGCCTTAAAAACCCCCACAAAATATATCAGAACAATCCATTTTACTGTAAATGAAATAGCTTCAAAATTATCACTGTCATTTTGATCTATTTTGAAATGACTTACCATCATTGGCATGGCAAACAAGTGAATGGCTAAGCATACAAAATCACAAATCGAATAAAGAATTAGACCGGATTGACTGTTAAGTAAAACCATTGACTGTTAAACATGACACCATTTAGTATGCCTCAGCTTTTATTTTTAAACAATTTTCAACACTCCTCTCCCCCTGCAATATTTTTCATTTAGCCTCAAATGAAAAAAAGTATTTAGATATTTCCAGTGGTACAACTACATCTTGGAAAAAGTTGTTTTGGGAGATGAAAACTCCCAGAATCCCTCCAACCAGCATGGTCACTGGTCATACTTGCTTGGAGATTCTGGGAATCAACTAAATTTCTTGAGTTCTGCATACAAAACTTTGTTCACTAGTTTTGAATGAATTGATTTACACTGTCATAAATTATCCTTTCTAGGCTGCACTGTACAAGAAGACATTATTTTTCATTTAATATATTTGCACAGGCATACATGAAGTTATTTTCATCCTCATGGATAAAAGTGTTAATCAATTTATTCATTAATCAAATATTAAAAGTGAGAATTTTTAATTGGTGCCATACCCTGTATTTAACAGTTACATGCTGGTAACGTTGTTTGAAGCAAACAGTATATATTTCTTGACTTGGGCAATATCTTAATAAATTTCACTTTAATCTCCAGCATTTTTTCTTGACGTACTCATAGTAGTCACTATATACTGTGGTAACAGATCTTTGGGTGAAACAGATTGTTGTTCTGAACCAGCTCAAGTTAATCCAAGTGACCAGATTGTTAATCAGAATAAATTTTCGTTAAGTATCTCACAATACTGGAAAACTATACTCTATTAAGTAACTGGCAATTCAGTTAAAACTAAGCCAATTCAATCAAACTGGAAACAAAAACCCATCTTTAATTAGCCTTTCTTCTTCTTTATCTTTCTTTAAAACTTTCCCCCAAACCAAATTTTTTCTATGTATGAGAAGAGGTTTTGTAGACCATAGTCAAGATATTGGAAGAAGACTAGGATCTGGGAAGGCAACTATGAAGAAACTAGACAAGATCTTCAAGTGTAAAGATGTATCATTGAATACCAAAATCAGGAATGCCCATGCCATTGTATTTCTAATTTCTATGTATGGTTGTGAAAGTTGGACAGAAGAAGAAGAAAAAAAAAGAATAATCTCATTTGAAATTTAGTGCTGGAGGAGAGTTCCAAGAATACTGCAGACTGACAAAAAGATGAATAAATGGGTCCTAGAAGAAATCAAGCCTGAACTCTTAGCAGCCCAGATGACTAAGCTGAAACTGTCATATTTGGATATATCATGAGAAGATATGACTCTCTATAAAAGACAGTAGTATTTTGCATGGTAGAAGGCAGCAGGAAAAGAGGAAGATTACATTAGAGATGTAAAGACTCAATCAAGGAAGCCATAGGCCTGAGCAAGATCTGAGCAGCACTGTTGATGACTCAGCGCATGACTCAGAGGGCCCTCATTCATAGGATCACTGAAATTCAATGCCAACTTTATGGCAGTTTAACAACAACAACAACAACAAAAAAGGTGTTTTGCAGATTTTTCCCGTCTTCTGTCCCAAGGACAGAGTAATCACCCAGCTACTCGGGGGCGGGGGGAAACTGTCTTCCCTGTTCATCACAGTCCCAGATTTTTTTCTAATACTGTTTTTCACAATAGGAGAGGTAATTCAATATTATCAAAGTATTAAAAGTAAGTGCTGATTTATAATTTATAACCTAGGGGAGAGATGACTAAAGTGTGGCTGCAAAGCCAACTTTTGCAACCTCCAAAGGTTCTCAAAGGCCAGCCTGCCAAAGCTCTCCAACATACCAGAGACAGAGAGTGTACTGACACTATTTTCAGGTGAATTTTGTCCCCAAACCATGCAAAAAGAACCCCCAAACATTAAAAAAAGTGGAAATCTTTCCCTCCTACAACCGCTCAGAATGCACCACTATCCATAAATATCTGTATTGTCTTCTGCGTCCCCCTTAGAATCATGATCATAAGTGATCATAAGTAACGGGAGCTGGGTCTGTGAAGACATCCTAGACCAGGTGTGTTTACAGGTTTGTGGGGCAGTGCTTGTTTGTCTGTTTGCTTGTTTTTGTTTAGTCTCCTTGTGCTGGCCGTGTGCTTTCCCTGACTAACGAGGGGAAGGAGCCAGCTAGGGGGGAGGAGTCTTATTAGGAGGTCCCAACGGCGTGCGCCTTTGGCACGTGCTGTTGACGTCCTCTACTTCAATCCTTCAAGTTTAACCCTTCGCAATCAGTAGAGCAGACGTAGCTTATACAGCTGAATTTCAGAAAGAAAGCCCAGTTATTCTTTCTAGAACTACTCCCTCTACTACTCTCTGTAGTAGTACTCTGTAGCTCTGAGGGAGCTGCTGCGGTGACCTGTAGCACTTGTGGGATGTTCCTTTTCTTGCCACAAGAGGTTGTCAGGTACACCTGCGCCAAGTGCAAGCTGGTGACCTTCTTGGAGGAGAAGGTTTGCCAGCTGGAGGCACGAGTTTCTAATCTTCATCTTATTAGGGAAGGTGAGGAATTTTTGGATAGGGCAGAGAAGATGTACCAGAAGACCGAATGCATGGAGGAGCTGCCAGATCAGGAAGTCAACACACTGTGCCAGGAAACGGAGGCTTGAAGGAATGTCACACATAGGAGCAGAAGGTCCAGGAAGGTAACAGAGACTCTCAACCTACACAATCGCTTCAAAGTTCTTGGCCTTACGAATGTTGAGGAGCACCAGGAGGAGGGAACAGGATGTCAACGAGAAGGAATCCAACTTCGGTAACGGGAACTAGATCAATGCTCCCAGTCTCAACAGAATGCCCAGGCAGTCCTGGAAGAACATGCTCATCGAGGAGCCCTGGAGAAGCCTCAGAGGAGGCGAGTTCTGGTTGTTGGTGACTCCTTGCTCAGAGGAACCGAAACGGCAATTTGCAAACTGGACAAGCTCAATCAAGAGGTCTGCTGTCTTCCTGGGGCCAAGATCAACCACGTAACGGAGAGGCTAACCAGGCTGGTCAAGCCCACTGACCATAAGCCCCTCATTTTGGTTCATGTCGGAACCAATGACACTGCAAGGAGCAGCTTTTACCACATCGCAAAGGACTACGAGCTTATGGGGACGAAGCTTAAGGACCTTGGTGCGCAGGTGGTTATTTTGTCTCTCCTCCCTGTTCAAGGATATGGCACACGTAGGGAAAGGGCAATAGCAGAGGTCAACAACTGGCTCCGCACATGGTGCCGCCGGCAACGGTTTGGGTTTTTGGAACATGGCCTGAATTTCCATGAACGTGGGCTTCTGGCAAGGGAATGGGTTGTACCTCACGAAACTTGGCAGGAATGTTTTTGCAAACAGTCTCGCAAGGAGGATTCAGAGGTATTTAAACTAAGTTCCGCTGGGGAGGGAGACAATATTATTCAGGGCAAAGACTCGGCGAGTGCAGGGGGAAAAGGCCCAAATGATATTAACCAAGTAGTACAAGCGTCCAACGGTGGGAGGAGTAGAAACTATAGTACAGGACTTGCAGGAAGGGCCCGGGGACTTAAGTGTCTCTACACTAATGCACGGAGTATGGGAAACAAGCAAGATGAACTTGAACTCCTAGTACAACAAAATAAATACAATTTGATAGGCATCACTGAGACCTGGTGGGATGAGTCTCATGACTAGAATGTAGGAATAGAGGGGTATAGCCTATTTTGTAGAAATATGCCAAACAAGAAAGGAGGAGGAGTAGCCTTGCATGTCAAGGATGTTTTCACCTGTGAAGAGATCCATGACTTAAACCCAGAAAGCCAGGTCAAGAGCATCTGGGTAAGAATTAAGGGAGCGAGAAACAATAGGGATATTCTGGTGGGGGTTTACTGCAGACCTCCAACCCAGACTGAGGACTTTGATGATGCCTTCCTCAACCAAATGACTGCACATTCAAAAAGGAGAGATACAGTAATAATAGGAGATTTCAATTACCTGGATATATGTTGGCAGTCAAACTCTGCCAAGACAGCAAGGTCCAGCAAGTTTCTTGCTTGTCTTGCAGACAATTTCATGGTCCAGAAGGTGGAAGAGGCTACAAGGGGATCAAATATTCTAGATCTGATCCTGACCAACAGGGATGACCTTGTTAATGAGGTAGAAGTGGTTGGATCTTTAGGGGGGAGTGACCATGCCCTATTGGAATTTGGCATTCAGTGGGAAGGAGAAGATAAGTGTAGCCAGACACTCATCTTAGATTTCAAAAAAGCGGACTTCTGTAAACTTAGGGAGCTGCTGGCTGGAATTCAGTGGTCAAGAATAGTGAAAGGGAAAGGAGTTCAGGAGGCATGGGAGTTCCTTAAAAGGGAGATACTGAAGGCACAGTCTAAAACTGTGCCAATAAGGAGGAAAAATGGAAGGCATCTGAAGAAACCAGAATGGTTGACTAAAGAACTCTCAGTTGAGCTAAGTGTTGAGAGAAACGTGTATAGGAAATGGAAGAAGGGGAAAACCACCAAAGAAGAATTTAAGCAAGTAGCTAGGAGATGTAGGGAGGAGGTCAGAAAGGCTAAAGCACAGAACGAACTTAGGCTGGCCAGAGACATCAAAAACAATAAAAAGGGTTTTTTTAAATATGTCCGTAGCAAAAGGAAAAAGAAGGAGACGATAGGGTCGCTACGCAGAGAAGATGGCGAATTACTAATAGGGGGAAGAGAAAAGGCAGAACTACTTAACACCTTCTTTGCCTCAGTTTTTTCCCAGAAGGATACAAGCGCTCAACCTGGCGGTTGGGGAGCAGATGAGGAAGCAGGGGAAATCAGGCACATAACAGGTAGAGAGGTGGTGCAGGAATACCTGGCCACACTGGATGAATTCAAGTCTCCAGGGCCAGATGAATTGCATCCTAGGATATTAAAAGAACTGGCAGAGGTCATTTCGGACCGCTTGCTATAATCTTTGAGAAATCTTGGAGGACAGGAGAAGTTCCAGCAGACTGGAAGAGGGCAAATGTTGTCCCCATCTTCAAGAAGGGAAAAAAAAGAGGACCCAAATAATTATCACCCAGTCAGCCTGACATCGGTACCCGGAAAGATTCTGGAGCAGATCATTAAGCAATCAGTTTCTAATCACTTAGAAGGCAACGCGGTAATCACGAGAAGTCAACATGGATTTCTCAAAAATAAGTCATGCCAGACTACTCTTATCTCTTTTTATGATAGAGTTACTAGCTCGATAAATGAAGCGAATGCTGTGGATGTAGCATTTCTCGATTTCAGTAAGGCCTTTGACAAAGTTCCCCATGACATTCTTGCAAAGAAGCTAGTAAAATGCGGGCTGGACAGGGCTACTGTTAGTTGGATTTGTAATTGGTTGACTGACCGAACCCAAAGGGTGATCATGAATGACTGCTTTTCATCCTGGAGAGAAGTGACTAGCGGGGTGCCACAGGGTTCTGTCCTGGGCCCAGTGCTGTTCAATATCTTCATCAATGACTTGGATGAAGGAATAGAGGGCATGCTCATCAAATTTGCAGATGACACCAAATTGGGAGGGGTTGCTAATACGCCAGAGGACAGGATCAAAATTCAAAATGACCTGGATAGATTGGAGAGCTGGGCCAAGGCTAACAAAATGAAATTCAACAGAGAGAAGTGTAAGGTCCTACACTTAGGTAGAAAAAATGGAATACAGAAATATAGGATGGGGGACACGTGGCTGGATAGCAGTATGTGTGAAAGGGATCTAGGAGTCTTAATAGACCACAAGCTGAACATGAGTCAGCAGTGTGATGCGGCAGCCAAGAAAGCCAATGCAATTCTCGGCTGCATCAATAGGAGTATGGTGTCTAGATCGAGGGAGGTACTGGTACCACTCTACTCTGCTTTGGTTAGACCTCATCTTGAATACTGTGTCCAGTTCTGGGCACCCCAATTCAGGAGGGACATGGTCAGGCTGGAGCAGCTCCAGAGAACGGCAACCAAAATGGTGAGAGGCCTGGAAGACATGCCCTATGAGGATAGACTTAGAGAGCTGGGTATGTTTAGTCTGCAGAAGAGAAGGTTAAGAGGGGACATGATAGCCATGTTTAAATATTTGAAGGGATGCCATGTAGAGGAGGGAGAGGGCTTGTTTTCTGCCGCTCCAGAGACCAGGACAAGGAGCAATGGATTCAAGCTGCAGGAAAGGAGATTCCACCTGAACCTCAGGAAGAACTTCCTGATGGTCAGGGCTGTCCGGCAGTGGAATATGCTGCCTCGGAGTGTGGTGGAGTCTCCTTCTTTGGAGGTTTTTAAGCAGAGGCTAGATGGCCATCTGTCGGGAGTGCTTTGAGCGTGTTCCTGCATGGCAGGGGGTTGGACTGGATGGCCCGTGTGGTCTCTTCCAACTGTACATTTCTATGATTCTATGATTCCACTAGCCATTTTGGAAAGGACACAGATGAGAAGAGAGGTTTTTTTCATATTGTTTTTTTTAGGTGCAGCATGTGGCAAGTCTGGAGTTAATTGACTCTTAGCCCCCTACGGTTACCAAGACCTGATCAACAGATATCAGTAGGATCGATCTCCTTCTAACATTGTAATTACACATAGAAAGGACAGTGGGAATTAACCTCTCAGCCTTGATCCACAGCATCATGTGGCCTAGTAGTCATACTCAAGGTCCTATGAGCATCCTGATGCATAGGGATGTAAATATTCAACCATTTTGTCTTCACAATAATTTCTGCATTTTTCTCCCCATTACAGTAGAAAGAAATATCTTTGAAGTTTAAATGTGCTGTAGTTTATATTTCAGAGGAAGGAACTGGCAAAACTACCTCTGAGTATTCCTTGCCTAAGAAAACCGTATGAAATGCATGGGATCACCTTAAGCTGACAAGTAATTTCAAGGTACAAAGACACACATACAAGGAGGCACATCAGTTTCCATATAATCTCCCTTTATACTGAAGCTGAACACAAAGGCTCCCAGGGCGTGGTTAGCATAAATGTTGGTATGAAGGGCATGGCAAGATAACATGAGCCACTGGCTTCCACATGAATGAAGGAAGTTGTCATAATGTCACTAATGAAGCAAGCTATTGCACCTCAAGGGAGGTTGTTTGACTGCCACCACTGAATCACCTAGCTCAGCACTATCTACTCTGACAGAAAGTAACTGTCCATCTTGCTCATCACTATCTACTCTGGCAGAAAGTAACTTGTTGCCTCACTGACTAAGATTCTTCTGAAAAGAAAGTGACATGGGATTTAAATTTTGACTACCTGTGTGTAAAGCATACTAAGATAAGACCCTTCCCTGGTTTTCTACACATGCATATTTGCTGCGGTATTAATATGCAATTTTGTAATTTGGCTAATGGCCATTCTGCCTTTTTTCTTCTGGGAATGGACCTGCAGATTTGTTCTGCCAAAATGTTTTCATAGACATACTCACCCCTTGTCAGCCTATTATAGATAGATAGATAGATAGATAGATAGATAGATAGATAGATATGAAATATCTATATCTATATCTATATACATAGATATAAATATGATGATGATGATGATGATGATACACGTATGCGTTACTCCACCAAGCATCTAGAAGGGATGTTTCATTTGACGGGAAAGAAAAGGAAAAAATTCATTTTTTAAGCTAGATTATTTTTTAATGTATTTGTTGCTGGTGATTATGATAATGGATTGAATCCATACTTGGTCATGCTTAGAGTAAGCCTGTTCATTGCTCTGAAAGTATGATTAAATCAATAACTTTTTTTTTTAAAAAAATAAAATGCTCCTTGAGTAATCAAGGAACTTTTAAAAACACGTAAACATTTAAAACTCTTTTAACCCAGCTGATTGATTGAACACTGTAGACAGAGAGAATCCTAATGTGATAGCTAGGGTGGGTGGCTGCTGTTGTCTTTATCCTTAATGATAGCAACAAGAAGCAAAAGAATAGCTATGACAACAGAACTGTATCATTGTAGTTATGTATGGCATTACTATCCCCCCCAAAACCCACGTTTTCAGCCTGGCAGCACCTGAACAAAATGATTTCTGAGTCTCTGAAGACTGGAGTGCCCCAGTTTCCAGTATCTTAGAAACCCTTTGGATTAGGTGCTCAGAAACCCTTTTCTGAGGCAGTGCCAGCCTTAAAAGGTAGTTTTCAGTGGGGTAAGAGTTGGTCATTAATGATCCAGTCCAGTTTCTGATTGCTCAACTACTGAGTGGGAGGTCAGCCTATATTTATGTATAATTTATTTGCTTAATTTATGTACCATCTTGCTCCTAACAAAGGGCCCAAGGGTCTAGTGCTGGTTGTTGAGTTGTTATTATTATTATTATTACCATTATTATTAATACTACCCAAGCCACTTTTGGTCTCTTGTTAGGAGCAAAGTTGGATGCAAATTAAGCAAACAAGCAAACAAACAAGCAAACAAACAATGAAAGGAACAGATTGTTCATGCCTATGTTTTGAAAGAATTCATCCAACTTATTTCTGATGACAATGGTAGTAGATCCAAATAAGAAAGGTTCCATGTGATTGCATTGAAATGAGATATTATAGCTCGCTGTTCTTAGCACAACTATTTGACAGAAAAGTGAATTTGCAATTGGTACCATTTACTGTATTCATTATAATTTGTCATGAGTCGGAGGTATAACTTTTTCTGCCTCGTCTGTTCCGTGAAAGGTAAAATAAATGGTACTGCCTTGACCTTTTTTGGTATTCTGTAATTTGATTCGCTTGCCATTCCCATCTTCCCCTGCTTACAGTCTCCACAACTTGTGACTGCAATGGACAGTCAGTCAAAGCAGAATACTGAAAAGGTCAGCGCAGTACCATTCACAGCATATTTTTTCTCAGAACTCATAGAGTATTTAAGTCTGTAATCTTGATTTTGCTGACAGACTGTCATGCAGGTGGAGGAGAGGGGAATGTGGAGAAAGCCAGGCATGTTGGTTTGGTTCCTTTTTGTGAGAACAGTTGTGATTTAAGAAGTAAAAAGCCCAGTGCAGTGCTACAGTAGCCACAGGAATATTTGAACAGCTCTTATTTCCAGTTGTTTGTTCTGTTTGTTAAAGTTCCTGTTTGGAACTAAGCAACAGGAAAAAAAATCTGATTTATTACGCTTTCTCCATCCATATCCTTGGATGTGCTATTTTAAAATAGGAATGGAAATCTTGGACAGGTAACAAGAGTACAACCCTTTTAAATAAATAATGCTAACATGAGGAAACATTACTGACCTTTAGGATGCAGCTCTGTATCCATATATTATGATCTTAAATCAAATTAAACTTAGCAGGATTTATTTCTGAATAGAGAAGCATAAATTTGTGCTTCATCACTTTATTTTCTTCTTTGTGCCCACAGAATGAATGAGAAAATGAAGTGGGAACTCTGCAAACCCTCCAAATGAGTTGGCCAGGATTGCTAATGTACATCAGTCAGAAGAAAAAAGCATTCATGTGAGAAGGTATAATCTAATGCTGCCAGCACTCTTTGCCTTCACATAATATCTCCTTTTCTACTTAGATATTAGACTGTAGGCCACATGCATTTTTACCCCAGCTGCTCTTGGTACTTACTGGCAAAGGGGCAAGATACAACTGTTTAGCAACCACAACATAATTCAGGACCTATCTCAGGATATTCACAGGCCTGGCTGTAGGTGCTCTATCCTGTGTCCCAGTGGATTCCTGAGATGGGTTGTTGCAGTGGTACAATGTTTTGCTCCCTGAGGTGGAACAGTAAATAGCACCTCTTGCCTCACATCTAACAGTAAATAGCACCTCTCCCCCTCAGGTCAAGGTGCCTAGTAACCTAGATAGAACAAGTTCTTTAAGCACAAGTACCACTGTCTGGTTTTAGAAATAGAATAGCATGATATACAGGAGTCAGCATGGTGCAGTGGTTTGAGTGTTGGTCTAGGACTCTGGAAGACCAGGGTTCAATTTTCATCTCAGCCATTGAAACTCAGTTGAGAAGTCATACTCTCTCAGCTTCAGAGAAGGCAATGGCAAACTTCCCTTGAATAAAACAACAACAACAACAACAAAAATACCCTTGTTATAGGTTCACCTTAGTGTAACAACTTGAAGGCACACAACACCAACAAACCAGTGAGATACCCTCACCAGTGGAACTGGAGGTTTTAATGGAACCAGAAGAGAGTGGTGACCTGTCTCACTGCAGCACCCATTCAGCCCAGATCTGGACTTGGATTTTGTGTTGTTGATGGCTACAGAGCAAAGGGAAGAGGGAAACAATTCTACTATGCTGGTTGTTAGACATTGTCTGTTGGATTTAGGCTACACTAATAATGTCATACCTTTCATCATATTCTGAATCTGCTGCCTGAGACAGCCACCTCTCTCTACTTAATGATGAGGCCAGTGTTGTGTGAGGTAACTACGTCTACAAAGTTTTATATTTCCACCTGATATAGCTTGAGGTCAACATGTGGATATACAGTAGATAGCAATGAGGAGCGGAAGTCAGCATGAGAAGCTCAGAGCTACAGCACTGTGTTCTCTGGGACTGCTTTCTTAGCAAACCTGGAATTCAGCGAACTAAAACATTGTTCTAAAAGATATTACACCTAAAGCCAAAGATATTAACTAGTTCTTAGTAATAACTAATTCTTGATTTTTGAGTATTTTTCTTGTTTTCATGTAAGGATTAATAAAACTTCAATTAATTTTCAACAAGAATTTAACAAAGAAAAAATTCATCATGTTCATGGTGAAAAGAACTCAAGATTTTTTCTGTTTTAGAAAGAATGTTAAGGATTTTTTTCTTTAAAAAAAAGGGGGAAAACCCTCCTGAGACTGATAATATTTGTCTGTCTAGGCCCAGGTCTTTGAATATTTAGCTTTTAAGAGTCTAGTTTTGAGACTCTGTGTATTTAGCAACACTAGCGCTGGATTAGTATTGCCACCTCTTTCCCCCTCCCCAAAAAAGGCTCTTCATCTTTAATAATGCTATACCATGCACATACAATATGGTGCTTTCCCATGTTGGGAATGACTGTGCTTGTTGAACTTGGCTTATGAGGAAGAAGGAATGGTTCCAGACTTACCAAAGGTCTCATATTCATTGTTCCACAAATCTGTGAACTCAGCAAGGTTCCTAGTGTAAGAGCTGCAGCACCCAAATAAATGGGGTGTGCCTTAGCTGAAAAGTGGGTGAGACTCTCCAATAAAAATGTTTCTTCTTGGTTCATCTGAGGAATATATAAATATTTCCCAGCCATACTGTTGACCAGTCTGCTGAATGAGCTTTCCTGACACAACCTACCTCATTTCTCACTTTACTTGTGGGTTCATTAGGAGTATGGTGCTGGAGAATTTCGTTCCTTTTTGCTCTATTCTCACAATTTCAGTGGCTGCTGGTTTTGGAAATCAGCTGAATCCATGGGACCAGGGTGGTGCAGAGACAGAACCTGAATACTTTGTGAAGGAAACTTTGGGGTGAAGGAATTAAGGACTGTGCCCAGTGGAGAGGTTATCAATCTTGCCATACTCCCAGATGGCAGGGGAATTATGCTATAACTTATGCATATATGGATGCCATCTACATGGGTTATTTCAGCAGATGCGTGTGGGTGAAGAATACATAGACCCTTTTCGCACCTTACCTTTTTGCGGTGCTGGGGTGCGGGGCTCGTGCAAGCAGCCTCCAGCGAAAGTCTCTCACATCCCGGTTCCCTCAGCTCCGCAGCTGCCACCCGCTTGCATGAGAGCCCCACCCCTTCCTTTTGCAGTGCAGCCTGGGACCTTCCCAGGCTGCACTGGACAGGAAGCGCAACCAGCCCGGCTCCCGAGGCTCTGCATGCAAGGTAAGTGCGCAAAGGGCCCTGGAGCGATGCGTGACTGTGCACCATTTTTGGCTTAAAGCTGAAAATGAAAAAGTGCGTGAGCAGTCCCTGCCAGGCCCTGGAGCGTCACGCAAGTGTGAGTGCGTCATGTGGACTGCTCCTCACATGTGCATGGTGCTCGAGGGCCCTTTCGCATTGAAAATGCTGTGCAAAAAGGGCCATTGTCATCAGGCAGGCTGGATAGCACCTAAACCACTGTGTGGTGCTACACCAAGGCTGTAACAGCAGTAATCAACACTGCTGTTTAAAAGAAAGATGTCTGTATATTCTCTTGCCTATCCTTCCTGGTAATTATTAATACAATTTTATTTTAGTTTGCTTAAAAAAAAACAAATTTTTTTTTTCAGACTTCATATTCTGCATAAAAAAAAAGAGTTCTCTTTTTTTTAATCAGATGTGGAAGAAAGTGAAACTGACATATTTTCCCATCTCTAGTTTCATGTGTGAGAAAATTCTGTCACGGCTCTATAGCACTTCAGTTCTTACGATCAAGGATTTTCAACCTATGTCATACTTTGCATGAAAATGTGTCCAGCAGTATATTTTTCCAGAATATTTTTAAATGAAAATTGACACATTTTTCCTTGGTCAAAATAAAATGTAGGTGCTTACCTACAGCAACATACTATGGATCCATCAATTACAGTACCCATCTCTCACCACCCACCCACCCCCCGATAAATGAGTTTATGCTTTCTAGGATTAAAAAATAACCTTCTAATTTATTATTAAGCACTGAGCAGTTACATGCTTTGGAGTACTGGGACTGACACCTTCTCTAATCTTGTGGTTCACAATATACACAAGGCACTAAGATCTGCTATGTGTTTCTAATGAGTAATGTCAAAATGAAACACTGAACAGCAGTAGGTGTACACATATGGTCAAATATAATATTTTTGAAGCAAGCTTCTACAAAAGGAATATAAAAGTGACTTTGTAATATAAAAGGGATTTTGTAAATTCACAACAATCCAATAGTTCATTTCATGAATAGCACTGGAACTCTGCCTAATTTAAAGCTAATTAAGCACTTCTATTAATTTATCAGTGACCACTCTGTGCTTCACACAAACAACCTGCCCTCTAAGATGAAAAGAAAGCAAAGACTTCCCCCATGTTCCACCCCAAATATAATTTCCTAATGATAAAATCAAACAGGTTAAATGATAGTTTCAAACACTTAGAGGGTTTTGTTTGAAACAATATCCTGCCTTTCCTCTGAGGGTCACGCTCACCATGAAACAACATGAAGCAGTACCTATAAGTAGCATATTCCAGAAGGAGGCCATTTCCTACTGCAGCGATTGCACACGTGGGAGAAATGTACATTAAAACTCAAGTATAAAAACGATTCACAGGATATCATAATGGCTTATCAGGGTTGAGAAAGGGTTATATTACTTCCTGTAGCACAATTAGAGCTAAACTCTTCACCTGTAGCTAAGCATTCCAGAGAAGAGAGTTTCCAGCAAAAAGTGTGTGAATTTAATTTTAGAGTGAGACTTTTTACACATCCTTTCTTCCTCCATTGTTTTCACAATGTTGTGGAAAAAAGGAAGCCTTGTCTTTGTAGCTAATACTTTAAAAGCCCTAGTCAGATAGCTTTATGTGTCCATGAAACTTTGAAAAGTTATGGTCTTGGGAGTTGTTCACAATGATATAGGAGCTCTCACAGAGGATGGAACACTGCTAAATTTTCTCTGCTCTAATCTACCACCTGCATCCATTAGCCATCAATATACTCAACAAAATCTTCTTTTGTACCACTGGCTCACTATAATCTCACTTATTTGTGGATCTGTTGATGAGCTCTGAGTATTATCAGGCCTCAGATTAATACATCTATTTCCATTCTGTTCAGGGAAAAGCCCCTGTTCAAAACACTGAGAGATTTGATTCAAAGGCAACAGTGTTTCATGTTTCCATACTTAACAAAGTAAAATCACTCCATCCAATGAAAATGAAAAGATAGATGTTGGAGCTGTATTTCAGCTTTCTGGTGAATAAAGGTATTTGTTCATTTGGTGGCTTGTGATAATATCTCTTCTTTCAGCATTAATATGTTGCTGGACAATTTACAATGAAAATATATGCAGTCTTTTTCAAGCAATAAACTTTAGAAATATCCATTCTGTGTTTAGACTTGAGCTCGGAAAAAGAGACAAAACTACTTCTCTAAATTTAAAATATAAACCAGCTGTGCATTGCAGTATTCAGCAGTGAGGTAGGAGCGAGCATGCCAATGAAGACACAGACCCATTCACATGGAGTAAATAGGCCACTTTTTTTTTACAATTCCAGCACTTAGAGGCCCCATAACCACCCAAAACCATACTAGGGCCCTTTTCACACCTTACCTTTTAACGCCGCTGGGTTGGGGTCCTCGTGCAAGAAGCCTGGGCAGGAAGGCTCTCGCAAGCCTCCTGCTTCAGATCCGCAGCTCCTTCCTGCTCGCGCGAGAGCCCCCCTGTGCCCCGCACCTTCCTCCCGCAGTGCAGCCTGGGAGTTGGAGGCTGCACTGAGGAGAGGACACGTGACCGGCCCGGCTCCAGAGGCTCTGCACGGCAGGTGAGTGCGGCCCAGACCCGTGAGCATTGCACAAGTGCGGGTCATTTTCGGCTAAAAGCCGAAAATAAAAAAAATGCGTGTTCGCCGCGTGTGAGGGCCTTGAGCGTCACATAAATGGGAGTGCGTCATGCAGACCGCTCCTCACATTTATGCTACACTCAAGGGGCCCTTTCGCTTGCAAACTGCTGTGCGAAAAGGGCCTAAGTCTTAGAGGGAGGGTGGCAGAGGGGCTGCTCTGAAGCCAAATGAGGGAGCCAACCTTGGGATAACATTTTCATGTGGGAAGGGGAGACCAGGTAGAAGTCTGTGCTAGTCAGGATGGTGTGCTGATCCAAGACCCAGCCATCTGACTATCTTGGCCTGATTGGCTGGCTGGCCATGACATTCCTCAGGAGTCCACAAAACTGTGAAGTCTTCTGGGAAGATGAAGAAAAAGCTGGTGTGTGGCACCAGTAATAGCCCTTATGCATTTGTCAGCCTTGCTGCTTGGGTACAAATGGGAGATCCCAGGTAAGTTTGGGTACTTAAAAATTATTGATTGGCTGAATCCTTGTGATATTATCAGAAAATACCCTCTAATAGGCAAAGAAGTTTTGCATTGTTCAAATATTCCTTCTGAATTAATAAAGCACAAATGAATGGACAAGCAACTGAACATTCATGTGGTATTTTAAAGAATAAAATACATAGACAACTCACAACTGTGAAGAGGGATTTCATTGTTGAATGAGCACTGAGTTCACTGGTAGAGGTTTCTCATTTTCCCTATGAAGACAGATTCACATCTCCACTAAACAATTCACTGTGTCTTAAAATTAGTAGGTATAAATTGGAAAGTTGAAAACCTAGTTCCATCAGTTACACCACAGATATTCCTGTTTTATGTGTATCACTGAGGCCATTTCTGCACTACACTGTTATAGTGCTATTATTCCAATTCCAACAACCTATGGGGCATTTAGAATTCTCAGCCAGAGAACTCTTTGGCCTCAGTAAACTAAAAACTCCAGAATTCCACAGGATGTTGAAAGTGGAATAATAGCACTATGTGCAGGGTGGAAATGGTCTAAGGGAGCAACATTCTCCCACTCCTTTACTGGCTGGTTTACTGCTGGAGATCTTTCCACTTTTGTGGTAGAAAGTAATGTCACTGTTCCTGGTCTACCAATGGCGATTCAACAGCAGTACAGCCAAGTTAGGTGCATCAGTATGCCCATGGGTCAGATGGATAATATCTCCCCATTCCCTCAACATACCTTTCCTAGCCAAACTTAGTTACTATTAAATAAAATGAACATAACAACATGTGGGAGCCATTTATAACTGAGCAGTGGTAGGATCATGCTCTGGGACTGTTAAAGTTAGCAGTCTTTGCTTGTCTGTACTTACTGATTGCTAGTTTGCATGGTATTCTATAAGAGTCTAGACACTGAATATATTTATGATATACACGGCCATTTTCTGTTTGTTATTTTTCCCCACGCCCCCTCTCTTCCTGCATCACGTAATTTGCAGCCATTTTCTTTCTGTCTCTGCCTGATAAGAGTGTTACCCTAAAAGGTGAGGGACCTTGAGGGCCACCCACAATGCCAGCATCTTCTTAGAATTTGGGGGAATTATAGCTCAAAGGAGGCCTGCGAGAGGAGAGTAATAGCAGCATCTTTTCACCTGTGTATACCACTACTAACTATAGAGAAGTTTCTGGTTAAACGTTAACAAAGTGTTTTATTTGGATTGACAAACATACAAGAAAGCAGACACTCTCAAAAACCATACAAGGCTTTCAGAAAGTGAACCAAGAAAGGTTAGATAGAGAGATTGGGGTTAAGAGGGTGATAGTTACCAGTCCTGAAGAAGACAGTCAAAGTGGAGGGGCTGAGACAGTTTCTGAGAGTAGCAGGGAGGAATGGAAGGAAGTCTGGGGTACCATGCGCAGCGTAATACATCCAACATACTATGTCCAGTGTACTGCAAATGGCTGGGGTTGAAACTGGGGTTTTTAGACCGTATTTCCCTCTCTGAAGTGGTATGATTACAAAACCCTAATAGCTTTCTCATGTAGTTAACAAAGGAGGTCTAGAATGGGCTGATTGCTTAACTTCAGAGTAAGAAAACATTGGTGGGATACATGACAATCTCTTAATGTTTGGTCAAGTAGGATGAATAGGGAAAGTCTCCATAGGATAAGACTGAGGGATGGTCTCTGATTGCTCACCAATCTGGGCCGTTTGCCTTCCATTGTTTTCAGAAGTGGACAGGACCTGAGGTGTTGAAAGGATTAGAATAAACCATTAGCATCAGGTTTTCCCACCTAATCCTTCCTGGACTTATGACTTGACCATGGCCCTTTTCGCACGGCATTTGCCATGGAAAAGGGCCTCCAGAGCGTCACGCAATTGCGAGGAGTGTTTCAGACGATGTCCTCACAATCGTGTGATGCTGCCAGGGCCAGCAGGCACTGATCACGCACTATTTCATTTTCGGCTTGTAGCCAAAAATGGTGCGTGATTGCACTTTGCTCCGGGCCCCGCGTGCACTTACCATGCGTGCAGAGCCTCCAGAGCTGTGGCACTCGTGCTTCCTCCCCCAGCGCAGCCTGGGAAAGTGCCCAGCTGCGCTGTGGAAGGAAGAGATGGAGCCCTCACATGTGGAACTGTGGAGCTGAAGCAGCAGGGATGCAAGAGCCTCTCATAAGAGGCTGCTCGCATGATTCCCTGTGCCCCAGCACCGAGAAAAGGTAAGTTGCGGAAAGGGCCCGTCTCTTAGGTCAGTTTGACCTGGCAACATGCTTCTTGTTCAGTGTGCCCTCAATCATGTTTTTCAGCCATAAATATGTGCAGTTATGAAAATAGCACATCCTGCAGTGGGGAAAGATAACAAGAGCATGTTTTTTGCAGAGCTCTTTCCATGAGAGAATACAAAAACTCTGATACCATATCATGCTTATGATATTTTCCCAAGAAAATTTACCTGTGTTTGACAACACTATTTTTATATATTTTACAAAGAAAACCAAACTTGTTTCTTTCTCTGTTAGACTCTGCGTGTGGGTGTGGATGGACAACGGACAGGTTGTTGTTTAACTTCTGCCCTGCCAATTGTTCTGCTCCAAAGATCCAATACTATCTCTCATATTTCCTATCAGGAACCCATCATTTTACCATTGGTCAATTATGCCTGACTTCAGCATGTCATTCATTCTTTTTAAAAGTGAACTTCCCCAAAGCTAGAGTAGTAGATTTCTTTATGTTGGCTGCAATGGGTAGTGGGATAAAAGAGGGAGAATGACCAGGAGACCCACTCTTATTGATCTGAGCTGCAACTTTCTTTCACCAAAAGCAACCCAATAGCCTGGGAGTGAGCAGTATGCAGCTCAATCGAACTTATTTCTGACTCGGCATATACAGGACTTTTCATTATACTGAATCATCTGGGCCAGTGAATCAGAGAAAATCATGTGTGTGTGTGTGTGTGTGTGTGTGTGTGTTTTAACAGCAAAATACACTGGAATTAGGAAACATTTTACACTGATTTATTGAGTCATTAACAAATGATATTTATATCCCGCTTTGGCTCCCAATGCAGAAATCTTTTTCTGCTGTCTTGGTAAGTGTTGTATATTAACTCTTCCTTAATAATACACTACATCTTCATCATGCTAGTAACTATTAATCTGTCTGAAATATGCTGTTGTTCACTGTTATATGGGCTATTCATGGAAGGTTACAAAAGTACAGGAAGACTGTTTTAAAACAGAAATAGCTACTTTTGTTCTTGGAAAATTTGTATGCCAGTAGGTCATGATTCAGAGAAAATGATTTCAGAGAAAAAGAAAGAATATGATGTTTTATTCAAGGTCTTCAAACTGAACCGCTTTCTGCCATGAAAGAAGACAGTAACATGGCTTTGTTTTATTTTTTTTAACATGCTAACATGATAACAATAATTTTTCATTAAATGTTTCACTGCATTCAGAGAGAATGCATAAAAAGCCATAGCCTTAAGTTACAGGGAAGCAGACTTTGATTCGGAGTTAAAGAGATTTCAGTTCAACCAGCCTCCAAGTAGCAGTTAAACTGCCCTGGGAAATCATCAGACATTTTTTCTGTATTGGTGTTTTAAGGAAAATATGGAGAGAAAAAAATAGTTTAGCTGTTTTAGGTGGGAAATATCCAGTTTAGGGGGCAATCTTAGATTCTACTAAGCAGCCCATCCAGTAGCCAGTATAATTGCCTTTCAAGTGAAAGGACATAATGAAGAGAAGGCTAAACTATGGATTTAAATAGGAGATGGGGAAGGGATGGTACTCATTTGCTCGCATTGGCTCATTGTGAGTGACTTCTCTTTTTCACAGATTTCTTAATGCTTTTAATTATGAATAACTGGAACTATGAAGGTCTGACTGTGATGTAGCAGCTATAAGAGATGAGAAAGACTTTATTTTCAATTTGTTTTTGATGTGAGGTTATCCCAAAACGAATTAAATTCTCTCTCATTCCTTATTATTCTCTCCTACTCCTTATTATATATTTCAGAATGGAAAGAACTTTAGTTATTTTGTTTTTTTCAAATAAATGGGGAAGAAAATGAAACTGACAAATTCATCCATTGAGGTCTAGAATACTGAGAGGAGGTAATTCTTAAAGGGCTGGGTTTAAATTCTTGTGAATTCACTCATGATACAGATGAGTTATGGTTTCATCTTTTTTGTTTTCCAGAGGTGTTCTTCATCTTTAACACATACTCTCCAACTAGCTCAATTTGGCAGGGGCAGTCTCAAGGAATCCTCTATTGTGCTGTTCTGAAAATGTCATAGTTTCCCTCTCCACCCCCTCCATCCTCTTTACTGTGGATTTACTTCCATTGGTGCAAAATGAGTTCAAAGCAAAAAAGTAGTTGGCTCTCAATTAACTCAGCAGGGAGAAGAGGAGAGTGGAATTTTGCTCTTCTCAGTAGACTGCTACAGCCTCTCCTAGCTTGTATGTTCTTCCTTGTGAATAATTATTGCTGTCCTCTCCACAACCTCATGTTGCTGGGCCACACATAGCTTGCTATTCACCTGTACAATGAGGGACGATACACACACACACACACACACACACCAATAAGGAAGAGAAAGGCGCAACATAATCCTTTTTATACAGAAAGTGTCTATTGAATTTGTAATGTGGAGATGAGGGGAAATTTAATTTCTGTTTATTTTTGAAGTACTTATCAATATTCACAGATTTCTTTATACCAAAGACAGAAAGGGTTTTAAGTTTTTTTTAAAATAATGAGGAAAAAGCAAAACTGACAAATTTGCCCATTCCTACTTATAATTCTTACTTATAATATAATTGTCATAGTATATGTTTAAAATATCTCTTTGTGTGCACATATGGAAGCAAAATGTGGGATACGTCCGTATTGGATTAACTTTCCCAAGGAGAGCCATTTTTGCACTAGACTGTTATAGTGCTATTATTCCACTTTCAACATCCTATGGAATCCTGGAGTTTGCAGTTTGGGGAGGGGCATTTAGAATTCTTAGCCAGAGAGCTCTTTGGCTTCAGTAAACGACAAACTCCAGAATGTAGAAAGTGGAATAATAACACTATAACAGTCTAGTGCAGAAATGGCCGAGGTCTTCACCATAGCCTCTTAGCCTTGTGCAGGTTGACTGAGGCAAGGGCCAACTTATTGCCTCCTCCTAGCTGCTGAATTAAATATAAACCTTATCCCTCTCTAAGCCAAAAGCAACAAAATTGCCTGTTTCTGGCATATCTGCCCATACTTTTAGTGTTAAGGGAACATTGCCATCCCAGTGAATATTAATTCTTTTTAGAAAGATGTTCAGAGCATAACTACTTTCCACAATTTTATTTTAAAATTCAGATAATCAAGAATTATACTTATTCAATTAAAGTTGCAATAAAAAAAAACACTGAGGAAAATTCCTGCACATAATAAAAAGTGTAGGGTAATTTTTTTTCTAACATTTCCATATATGAGTCTAAATATACTTTATTTAGGATAAGGTACTATTTCCTTGGGGTCACCACTGAAAAAGCTCTGTCCATGTAACCCGTCTTATCTCTGAACCTTGGTAGCTAAAATGAGTTTAAGCTATCCTTTAGATAATTTGATCTCAAATCATATAAGACTTTGAAGACCACTTTAAATTAGGACTAGAAACAAATAGGCAGCCATTTTAACAGAATCAGAATAACATGTTTGAATATCTCCACTAGCATTCTGCCTGTACGAGCATTCTTGCTGCTGCACCAATGGGAATTTCCAGAGTAACTTTAAAATCAGCACTACATAGAGTATGTTACAGTAATGAATGTGTGGCCCAGGTACACTGAAGTAGAAAAGTGCTGCTTGGCAAATCTAGGGAATCTCTTTACACTATAATGATGCCTCAAGGCAATCATCAATCATTTGCTTTGTAATGTTTTTCTCTCTTACTGTCCTGTTGTCAAGAAACTGGCTAATTTCACGGTACCACTTCTACATATTCTTGAATTCTGCTGGGATTTGAAAGAAAAAAAAATCTATAACAGAACTCTAGATCTTAAATTACGCTAGTCTAGAAGCAATCTGCACCCGCAGAAAAACCCCAAACAATAACTTGGAGCAAAGGGGATTGGATTGCACTGCATTGTTATGTAGGGAGATCATAGGCAATGATATTTTCCCCCTTTGCCAATTTGCATGTGGATGCCACATGCATCTCCATGTTTGCCTCCATCCTATCATCTCATAGTGCCAGATGCAACACTGGCCCCCACCTAACTTGACTCATGGCATGCAAATTATTGCACCTATGAAGTCTTCTACCTCAGCAACAGACTGACTGAATGATCCTGAAAAGGTCAATAGATCTCAATTTCATTTCCCTGTCTGAGAAAAAAAATATTAAGAATAAAAGCAGAATTATGAATAGGAGTGGCTATATATTTGAACAGATAACATCTTATTTACCCCTTTCGTTTGCATTAATCTCCATTTGCAAATAAACTTGATTTGGATTTTTCTCACAATTCATTTGATTCTTAACCACGTTTAGTCAGAAATAAATCCCATTGATTTCGTGGGGACTTTTAAGTCAGTGTGCTCTAAGACTTAAGATTTACGTTTAAACGTAAATAAATTTAGGACAGGTGGCATATACTTCTCTTTATTTTTAAACATTGTGTTAAGAGATTCATGAGGCTTGCTGGCAAGTCCTGTGTAGCAAAAACTAAAATTTCTTTTATTTTTTTTTCCCAGGGTGAATGTTAGTTTATATTGTCATTCATCATGGGAGTGATGTGTGGAAATAGGGTCATATTTCATTTTGTTATATCAGCGCAGTTGTAATAGGAACATCTTTGACTCAATTCCCCAGTTTAATGGAATTGTGGTTACCCTCTATCTTGAGGTTTCAAAACTCACTTCATGCTCACAATAATTCTCAGACTTGATGATGCTAGCTACTTTTTATTATGCTGTTCAGTATAAAATATTACGACAAAAGCTCTGCTATTAATATTGCACATATCACCTACAGCCTAGGTAATTTTGGCACCAAAGCTCTTCTTCATCTTTATGCATTTTCAGTGCTCAAACACTGAAACACCAAGGAAAGTAAATATCTCCCTTAAAACTATATGGCGTGAGCATAAATAATCTGTAAAGTATAGAAAAAAAATGTTTGACAAGATTATACAGTATCGATGAAATGATGAAATTAGAAGTCCACCATAAAATATGGCTTTAAGAGCTTGAGTATAAATAATTTCCCCAGCATTTAACCTAAGGGTTTAGTTTTACCCTGGGTTAGTTGCATCCTGAGTTTGAGTTTTGCTAAATATTCAGAATTAGGGCTCTAAAAATAATCTAACTGCCTCTAGTGAATGAACACAAGATAATGGCTGGAGGCAAAACCCTCAGATTGTTTGCATAGCTAAAGAATACTGAAAAAAAAAATCAACCTAACATCTGATTATTATTGTTGCTAATGGTGTTGTTTCCAATTCTTCTACTAAAAGTATCAAGAGAACTGTATGCATAAACCTGTATAATATAATCAATAAAATTACTAAGTAAAAATTCAAACTAAAAAGTACACCCAAAGCACTTGGAGTTTGTAATAGAATTAATTATTGTTATTATCTTTTTAAAAAATCTTTTTGTACAAATAGTTTTTTAGCTGTATCTTATATTAATTGGATGTAAGATGCCTTGGGTCCTGTGCAAGGATAAAGGTGGACTATAAATAAAATAAAGTAAAGTAAAATTAAAATAGAATATAGTAAAATAAAACATAAACCAATTTCTAAAAGAAGAACAAACAACATCAAGAACCATAATGTAATCATACAGTCAAAAGAAAGACAAAAAGAAACAAAGTAATGAAGTGACATTATAACTATGTCATTGTATGGTCTTGTTTTCATGTGTTGTGTTCATGTGTACATGGGGAACACATATTTTCAGGTCTTTTCCCCAGAATCTTGGTTTGCAGTGGTGTGACAGATCCTCTTTCCAGTTAGCCCCATAGTTCCTAGCCTTGAATATCTGTCACTCTCACCTTGCTTTAATATCCTTGCTTAAATTACCCCTTGGATTTGGGACGTGGGCCTCCTGGAGATCTTGGGCTGGACCAATTTACAAGTGGTTCCCGTAGTGGTAGGAGTGACACCCTTGGGTCCAGGCTTAAGGAAGTCCGTCAGAGTCAAGTTTAAGGAAGGAATCAATTGTTCCAGTGTTCAGTTCCAAACATGTCAGACCTTTTCCTTCAAGTCATTCTTTCCTTCCTTCAAGTCATTCACTCCACTCTACATCTCACAACTCACTCCTTCAACAATCTTCCTCCCACTGCCACCAACAAATTCTCTCTTTCTCTTTCTTTTTTTTACAAATCCTCTCTCTCTCTCACTGAATCTCTCCCTCCTTTCACAGAGTTCTCTGTGTTGCGATTGGCTGCCCTCCTTTATTCACAAGTATGCTCCACAACCTTTCATCCATGACTTCTTCAGTGACATTTTTTCCCCAAGTTTTCTTCCCCTTTGCTTTTCCTGTAATAGTATCACAAGGGGTGATAAGCAAAAGACTTAAACCTGGGCCTGTCACATGTTCCTCTAAATAATCCACTGAATCAGCTGATGGAAGTGTCAGTATCTCAACTGCTGCAAACAGGGTCCAAAGTTAAAAAGTAATATTCACTTAATTAACTCAGACAGAGTGAAAAGAAGGGAAGAGTTCCCAACAGACTATTAGGAGTTCTTTTTTCCCTCCAGACTCTCCTAAACTCAATATATAAACTTCTTACTAAAATAAAAACTTTGTATGTTCTTCCTCATTAATATTTCTTGACTTGTGGCTTGACCACACTTTTTTGACCAGACTCTGTTGTCGATTAGCCACATATGTCCCAGTTTACATCAGTCAAATGTTGAGGGTTTTGTTTTTTCAGTTTTGCTAGTTCATTTGCTCAGTTACTTGCTTTACTAATACACTGCAATTATAATTGCCTTGAAATGATAATTTATTTGATATTCCAAGCAGCACAGCAAAATTCAACATGACAATTCAGGCTTACTGTTCTGAGGGGTACTTTTGAAGCTTTACTTAACTAACTCATTTTTCATCTGGTTCAGTGCCAGCGAGAGGGGGACAGCCCACAGTCCAATTACCAGAAGCCATTTTAAGCCACTGCCATTATGGCTGTGCATAAAATTTAGACCAAATATAATCAACCAGGCCTTCAGGCCTTGGTAGGACACTCCCAACTGCAAGCCAAATCACTCATAGCTGCATCCCTTCTTTACCCCACATCCCTACCCAACCCCATCACATCCATACAGATGGTATGTTTTCCCCAACTGATATCGTGCCAGATCTGAGAATTTCATTAGGCTAGGAAGATGATCCAGGCTTGGAAACAAAAGCACAATCTGCAACTGGAATGAGCTAAGCTCCGCATACTGTGTCCTGCCTTCATCATTTTGTTCCTGTTGTTGTAGCCACAATAAAATGAGCTGGTGAGTTGGCTTACACTGGAATGAAGGCCTCACAAAAGAGTACTGCTAATACTTAGTAGGTAAGTGAAAGAGACAAATGTGACAAAAGGGGAGCGGTGAGATTTCTGCATTGTTTGACACAGTGGAAACTTTCATGACAGATAGAAGATGAAATGTGCAGAGCTGGTGGTAAAGAGGAAATAGTCTTTAGTTTGTTTTAAAAGGTGTTAGAAATAGGGCTGTGTGCAGTTTGTCATCTCTACTTGGAGCTCAATTTGATGGCTCAGATTGGGTGCAAATTTTATTTGGACCCACTTTGGATCCAGAAGAAAGATTTGAAAAAACTGATCTTTGAATATCTCATTGACTTGCATCAGGAAACCAAAACAGTTTTACCATTTCAACTTTTTAAAAATACAAGCGCATCAAATTTGGAGACACGGTAGTCCCTAGACAGCAAAAAATTCCTGGCAGATTGGTTTTTGAACTACCTTAAATTTGCCAGCCTGTTTTTTTTTTTAAAAAAAATGAAATATCTTTTTTAAAGAAAAAAGATGTAGTCACTTGAGCACTATTATTTTCTGCTATTTTCTGCATACAAATGTCTGTGATGCATCATTTTCTTCTGCAATCAGAAGACAACTGTATGTTTATAGTGTTCTTTCCCAACCTCTCTCTCTCTCTCTTTTTTCTTCTTCTCTCTTTCACACACACAACTGTAGATTATTTTTAAAGATGAACTGTCTAATCTTTCTAATTGAGGTAAATCCAACCAACTTTATTAGGGTGGCTTCTTCAATTATCAGATTCTTTTTTTCTTGCCTACCTTCACACATAGACATGACTGTATTTATGAGCCCATCAGAATACAGTCAGCCCTCTACATCTGTGGGTTTCACTTTTGTGGATCTGATTATTCACGGATTATTTGCTGTCAGCTCTGCTGCTGCCCTATGCCATTTTTAATAGGGACTGCAAGCCTTGCGAGGCTGAGAAACTGCCAGCTTGTAAGTCTCTGTTAAAAATGGTGTAGGGCAGCATTGGAGGTGGCAGTAAGCCCCACCAGCCACACACTTCTGCCTTGTGAAGGAACCCTGATGCCTCAAAGGAATCCATGGTGGATTGAGTATGGTAGTCATACATTTTTCTGTGTTAAATATGGTTTGAAAGGGCCCAGAGTTATTCATGGTTTTTCCACTTTCACGGGAGTACGGTGTCTCTAACCCTAGTGAATGTGAAGGGATGACTGTACTAAGATCTTCTGGGGAAGCACTTCTATCTATTTGTTTGGTGGAAAAAGAGGGGAGAATCTTCTCAGTGGCTGCTCCCAGACTTCAGAACTCCCTCCTAAGGGAGGCTAGTATGACTCCCTCCTTGCTCTGCTTCTGCTGGCAAGTTAAAAGTTTCTTATGCCATCAGGCTTTTAGACTGAAATGGGGACTTAATATTCTGATGTTTTCGGGCTTATATATAGTCTTTTAATGAATTTTAATGTTTTTAACTTTATTAATGTTAATTCTTTTAAAATAGCTTTTATATTTATACTTGAATTCCATTATTGGGAGAAAGTTGAGATATAAATAACATAAATTAACAACAACAACAATGATGATCAGGAGGAGGATCATGATGGAAAAGATGTCTAGCTCTTTCTGTACTACTTTGTGAATAATATGGCGACAAATATGGCAAAAAAGTCAAAGCATACAATGCTCTGTCAGAGAAGAAACCATTTAAGCAAACTTTCATTGCACAGTGATATCCCCCCCTCACAAATGAACTAAATGATTGATTATATGGTATGATATAATCACACTATATTATAAAATCCCAACACATTGCTGTAGTTTGCCTTTGTTAGTTGTCAGGACCAGGTTTCTAATACATATATGTGGCTTCTAGTCTCAGGGAGAATGATTGGTCTGTTCTTGGCTTTTAGCTTTTTACTTTCTTTTTGTTTTTTATATCTTGTGATATGATTTTTATTGTATTGGTACATTGTTTTCATTATTCAGCATGCTGTCTTGTCCTGGAAGGTGGCATGTAAATAATATTGTCAGTTGCTTAGATAGCTAGATCAGAGCTTGAAAAAGTCAGTTTTACAATGACAGCTCCTAGATGGAACAATTCTGTGAACTGTTGGTCAAAAAGGTAAATTTTCCAAACTCTAAAATCAAAGTTAGAATGCCTCCCATTTTCTTTCTGTACCCACAACAGAAGTATTTGCAAGAAGTACATCTGAGGCCAAATGTTCTTAGTATCACTTGTGAAAACAACCTAAAAATAAAAGACTAAATCAGAAAATCAATATCTCACTCCTTTTAATGTTCATATCCCAAGATAGTATAGAGATAGACATGTTAATGAATATACTTCTTCCCGCCAGTCAAGTGGTTTATTGCTTCAAAGATAAGTGAATGACAGGCACAGTAACAAAAAGGGGAAAAGAAAAAAGAAAAAAAAGAACTTTACTTTCATTCCACTACTCAAAGATAAAATGGCATACACTGTAGCTCCTTTATCCATCTATCCATCCGTCAGGGACATCAGGGAAGGACAGAATTTTTCTGTGCCAGTACTATGCTTCCAATTAATCAAAGTTTGGCACTTGTGATTTTACTTAATCCCTTTTTGCTACGTTATTGATTTTTCTTCTGAAGACATGGGAGCGTGTGGTTCTCAAAACAAGCATTTCATGTCAGCAGTTGTCTTTTTAATTGGTTGAGTGAAGTGAGACTATACATACTATTCAGTGATCATCCTGTTTGTAATTCAATAACTTTTCAAAACTTCATCCAGTCAATTGTCTTGGCTCAAGAAAAGCCCTGTATTTCCATAATGAAAAGGGGATATGCTCAAAGCTCTATATGTTGTTGGAAGTTGTTTGAAGTGCATATAATATTAGCACAACCATTGCCCAATAGGAAGACCAAGGAGCCCTGGTGGAACTCAATAATATCTCCTCCCTCATCCCCACTACTCTCCTCTCCAGGCACATGGTCATTTACTGGTTGGTGGAGAGTGGAGGATGTAGCAGAGAATCATCCAGCTATTTTTTCTATAGCTACATGCAGAAGACTGAAGGATAAAATGCAACTAAACAAAAATACCTAGAGATTCTTTGTACACCACCTGCTTTTCCCTGGACAGTAAATGATTCTGCTGGGGGAGGGAATGTGGTGGATTTGGAAGTTGATGGAGGAGATGTTGTACAATACTACCTGGAAAAACTTTATCCTACATTTTCGTGATTCAGGAACTGTAAGCATTGTGGCTATAGCAGCACTCTCCTATATTAAACTTGGCAACCTTGATTGCAAGAAACATTTCTGGACATTTTCCACATCAGTTTTACATGATAGGTTTGAATGTGCAGGACACAAAGTGTTTTCCCTACCCATTCAATAACATAACATAGATAGTTAGTGTCTGAATGGGCCCTTCTATGACTCAAGTAGCTTCTTAGACCTTTGCTTCCTTCATTTCAGAGATTTCTTTCTATGCTTGCAAACATTTTTCTGCTTCCACACTCTTATAGGAATATACCTAAAGTGTTTTTTTTTTAAGGGGAAAACATGACTTTTGGACAGAGCTTGTTTTCATCTTTTTCTTTTATTCCATGAAAACAGAATGAACAACTTTCCCTTTAGGGCACACCTGCTTCTGGGAACCTTTAGGGCACCTTTTCATGCTATCAGTTTAACAAGGCGGCACTGAAGCTGAAGCATAAAAAGACCCCAAGAATAATACTTTTCAGTAAATAAGGCACCTTCACTTCCAGTTTTCAGGTTAGAAAGCTTAGTTCTTTAGTCTTTATTGCAGGTTGACTCAGTTGACTCCATTGAGGTTCAGACTGCTATTAGATGGTAGAGACTTTCAACTTTGTGTATTTTGTTCTCACATTGAAACATTTCTTCCCATTATATGAGATTGGGAGAGGTGTGTTTTTTTCTTTGCAAATTTTTGATTTTTTTGTATTTCGTGACTCATCTGAGAAAATATTTTGAATTTTTAAAATGTAAAACCTGTATGCCATTATATTTTTCTTATTAACTCCTTTTTTCTATTGCTCCTACTGCTGAAAATAACAACCATCACTATTTTTTTTCTGTTGTGCAAGAGTGAAAATAATGTGGGTTTTTACCTTTTTTATGAGTTTGCTTTACATAGTAAGCCTGTCTCATCAAGAATGAGAAAAAAATTGTAAATATTCTTTGCAGTCCTATTAGATTCAGTCCAATTGCCACATGTGTTTGCCCATTTTCATGGAATATTAGCAGGCCAGCAGCATGTCTACCTAGGCCATCAATCACAATTAATATCCCATGGAAATAAACCAATGTTTATGATAAACACAGTCAATCTGGAACAGGTTTTTAGCTTCAATCTACAGTTTGTATAAAGCAGGCTTTGGGGATATATTCTTGAAAGATGAGGGACAAGCAGAAACTGAATATGAAATGAGAGCTTTGAACACGGTAACAATGGTAATGAGTACAGCAGATGGAGTCCTGAATTTCTCACAGGCACTGATACTACAGGTAATGTATATCCAAATCAGTCACAAAGTTTGTGATGCAACACTAGGCCAGTTAGAATTTCCCAGACCAACTTGTTTAACAAGGTTCTTGTGAGGACAGAATAGGAAGGACCAGGTATGTCACCTTTGAGCTGTCTCAAAAAAAAAAGAAAGAAAAAAAAGATGCAACACAAGTAAGTGTGTGGGTTCCGTTTCTGATTTTTTAGAGCTCTCCATGTGCAGGGCCTAGGGATGCAAATCTTTGCATATTTTATTCTTGCATGAATATTTTCAAAAGTTTTCTTCCTGCTAGATGAGATTACAGGAGTTTTTGTATATTTTTCCAAAAATTGCTTGCACTTTAGGACATTTTCCTTGTGAAAAATTAATTTGTACAAACCCCTAAACTTTACTTTTTTGAGAAAATACATTTTCACAAAAACAACCTGAATTATGAAAAAATAGTGGCATGCCAACATTTTTTCTTTGGGTTGTCTCAATGTGTTGAGAGAACCTTTCTTGTCAAGGATGAAAAAATTATATGAGTAATACTTATTTCTGTAGAGGGAACAAAGGAAATGGTGAGAAAGGTGGCCAGGCTAGTAGGTGGTCTCTTCTGTGTTCTTGATTTACTCAGATTTAACATACCACAGAGACTGGGTGTGGTTTAGTGGTTTGATTATTGGGCTACAACCCCATTTGGTCATGGAAACCCCCAGGATGAGCTTGGTTGTGTCACACACTATCAGCCCTGAAAACCCCATGATAGGTTTGCCTTATGGTTGTGGTAAGTTGGAAACAAGATTTCTGTCTCTCAGGCAAGAAGTCCTAGAAAATTTCAGTAAAGAAATGTTATCCATACTGAGTTCTAGAGAGTGGCTGTGTCAGGGGAAACCTTAGGAAAGCTGGAGTTCATTTAAAAATGTTTAATTTTTCGATTATAGAAGACATTTTTTTAAAATGACAGTTAAAAACGTAATTAGGTAGCATCAGCTGTTAACATTTAGGAGTTAGATCTTTTAACTAGTTGATTTAGGTTTAAATTCTCATGACTTCCAATCTGTCGTATATAACAGGTTCAGTTTAGAGAAATAAGTGAAACTTTGAAGGCCAAAAATGAGACTTATTGTATACTGTATACCACGACATTAACTTCTGTGCTTAAGCCACATGAAAAGGGTTATAGATCACGTATCATGCCATGTTTAAGGTCAGGAATCACTACTTAAATTTCCCTCCTGCTTTCTATGTTACTGTTCTCCTCTTGAGGCATTCAAGGATAGTTGCTGTTAAATTCACATGTATAGAGCTAGTGAAATTATTTATTTATTCCCAGCTGCTCATATTTTCTTTTGAGCATCTGTGCATCTGTGCATGCTGTCACAATCCTATGAGTGCAGTGAGAACACTGGTTTTAAAAGTAGTTAAGATTTGTTGGGGTTGAGTCTTGAAAGTTTGGAGAACATTTATTTCCCATTGATCTTTTTCAATTCACGTTTGCAAAAATCTTCTGTACTTACACTTATTTTCTTTCCTTTCCTTTCTTTTCCATTGATTGATTGATAGCGTCAGTTACACTGAGAACTTGATCAGTGCAAGGCAGGTTTTGGAAACACAACAGCAAAGTTACTAAAATGTAACACTGTGTGTATTTGTGTTGTCTTCTTGCCTGACTTGAATATAGGCTAAATTTCCCTTTCACAGGAACAGATGCCCAAATTGTTCCAGATTTTGACTTAAATAAGTCATTGTAAGGCTTGGGTAGAATATATTTTCACCTGAGAACAGTGAAGATTTTGCAAATATTTTCATTATATTAGATTTTCCTTTGGTCTGTGTATCCAGAAAGATTAGTCTTGTGTTAACATAGCTTATTCTTTTGAAAAAACAACATAATTTCAGAAGATACACAGTGTTGGTTCATACATATTTTTTCAATGCTCTTCAGGTGTTATTGTTCCCCAGAGATATGTTTTCATTATATTCCTTCAAATGCCATTGGTTCTTGTTACCTCCAAGGCCATTGTCCAGTGCAGTTAGAACTGTTGCAAATGAAATGGAAAGAAAGAAGTAAGATATTTGAAAACAAATTGAAAGTGTGTGTCACCTCTATGACTTACTTCTAATTTAATCCTTTCTTTATAGAGATTTGAATAAAAATCTTAGATTTATTGTTTTCCCATCTCTACATGTCACTCTACAATGCAGCTAAGAGATGAAATAAAGAACAAACCAAGAATAGTAAAGAAATCAGATAAAAATATGATTCTCACAAAAGCTTCACCCAAAGCTTTTTTGCCCACTGCCTTCTTGTTCAGTAGAGTTTTAAATGTAATTCTCTGAGCAGACTGAGAGAATTAGAGAGAACTGACCTTTGGTGTAGGATCTGTTCAGAAGAGAAATGTGGGCAGTTATTTTTAAGGGTGTTGGAAATAGATTTATGCTTTCAAAGAAACTAATTAATGAACCACAGGGATAGCGCTCAAGTCCTTTTGCCATGGAAAAAAGACACCAGCACTTTCTAACAGTATGAAGGCATTAGTACTATGCAACACAATTCAGGCATTCAAAGAGACAAATCTAGAAAAGGACCTGCTAAGGGTAATGAAACTAATCATTGCACGATAATGGTAACTATTCTACCCCTAGCGAGAGGGAGGAATCATGATCGCCATGTGTCCTGCTTTTCAGAGGAAGCTTCTCTATCCAAAGTATTCTATACTTGCAGGGCTGTAAAAGACCCTGAAAAAGAGACCAGTGGCCTTTGAACTTCAAGCTGTCCATGTCCAGTTAACACATGAAGACTGGATGGAGCAAGTACTGGGGATGTATTTCTTTGCTCATTTCGTTCTCAAAGCAAACAACTAGTACTTTTAGCAATTTTCTTCTTGCTATAGGAATCTTCAAAACTGTACTGCTTTCAAAGGCCATTAGCAATTTGGGACTTATTCTGTGCAAAATTTGCATTTTTAATTCAGAAAACAGCATTTTCTGCAGGAAACAGAATTGGTGTGGCAGAGGGAAGTCTTTCCAGAAGATCTAGAAACATAGGCAGGTTCATATGGAATAGTATAGTTCTTCAGATAAACTGGACCTGAGTTAAGTGAGTTTAAACACACTCAAGCAGAACTGCCACCTTGCCATGGTCCTCAGAGATCCAAGACAGGCAAGCAGGTGGTAGTAGGTCAAGTAGAAGTCTCTTTCTAAGGCAGGAGAGACTGGACTGCTAAAGGTCCAGAAACAAATGAAAAGGTGGGAAAAATAAAAATAGAAAGTTACAGGTGTTTACTCATTATGGTTTTGATACCCTGGGAGATTTTAGGGTGCATTGGGGCTCCTTGTGGTTCATTTTGGGCCCAAGGTACCACTCCTGGAGGCTTTTATCTTAAGAAGATATAGGAATTATGGAATCAATTTTTTTTCTCCTGTGAAAAATCTTGTAGGTTGAATTTCCTCCTTCTTTCCAGGAGTAGGCAACTTGTAATGTTCCAAGGATTTTCATCCCCAGGAAAACTAACCAAAGGCTATGTCTGGCCCAGAAATTTGTGTTTTTTTGTTTTTGTTTGTAAGGCTAAGTGTCTGGAGGTTCACCTCCAGTTTCCATTTTTTCACCTTTTGGAGGAATTGTCTTTTGAGAGGCCTTTGTCTTGTTTTAGAATTAAACCACCACAGAATAGAAAACTTTTTTTGTGTGTGTGTGTATGATACTGGTCTAATCTCCTGCCCCCTAAGACTCACTTCTGCCCTTGAAGAGGAGCAGGAAATTCCCCAGATTTCATTAATTCTGAGCTGCTACCACCCACTAGATTCTGAATTACCCCGTATCTGAGCAGTACAGTGGGACTCTGCTCTGGGAATTGCCAATCTCTACATTTAAGGTCCTTTCCCTTCCCTTGCCTCCCATTTCTGAGTGAGAAATCTTATCTATGCATGTGCTGAGGAATGGCATGGCAATGGAGAGGAAACAGGGGTGTTACAGACAAGTATTTATTCTAAGGCATGCAAGTAAACAAGAAAATAATACTCATGAGATGTTCCCCCTCTCAGGTACGCTTAAGGTACAAGTAGTTATAAAAATAGGTACATTCTCCGGATCAGCCAAACTTCCAAAATACTAAAAGACCTAGCGCAACTAACGACTTAATATTCTAGCTACTCACACTGCGGATCATAGGGTTAGATGATCTAAGAGAAGAGTGAGGCCAGGAGGCCAGGCCTAGGCCTGCAGCCTGCTACTGGCATAGATTTCATCTCCAAGATGTTTCTTTGTTGTCTCCCTACTGCATGGTCTTTCAAGTCTTTCAACTTCTCCATCGAAGCATCTCGAATATTCTCACCTTTTTCCCCTTGATTGGGCAATTCTCTCCCCATGACCTGTGAGGCTGACCCACAATAAAAAGTGTAACTTAACCCCAACATCTCATTAACCCTTGGTTTACCTGGAGAGGGAAGTATACTTCCTCAGCTAAGTCTAGATAACGGGAAGCCCCATTATCACAGTGTGAAAAATGTTTGGTTGACACAGGCATTGCAGGTAGGGATGTAATTCTTCACTAATTTTGGCTTTCTTGAAAGTACCCACAAGCAATTTCAGCAATTTTTTTCCTACTTCAAGAAAGTCTGAAAAAACACACTTTTCAAAGGCTTTTTGCTTTTCAAGATTTACTCAGTGTAAAATTTGTATGCACTTTTTTTGTGTATGCAGAAAACAGCATTTTTCTGCCTGGAAAATAATATTTTGATGCAGAAATATATATTCCACTACAGATAATGCTGCTTTCTAGTAAACCAACTATGTGTGAATTTTATGTACAACAAATCCCCAACTGCACAGGAATCAATATTTCTGCACTGAAATATTATTTTTCCATGCAGAAGGTGTTGTTTCCTGTGCAGAAAATCTCTTTCTGGTGTAAAACAGCCATGTGCAAATTCTGGCAGAATAAGCTCAGACTCCAAAGATTCTCAGCATTCCTGGATTCTTCTCACCAGGGTTTCAAAAAACATGTTTTTCAAACATTTTTTTAAAAAAATGTTTTCAAATATTCTTTCAATCCTTAACTGGGAGTTCATAGGCTTCAGAAATTACCTTCTACTGAGATGGATGGACAATTCTTTACAGAGATGGATGAAAAATCCTTTGCAGAGTTTGGTAATCATCAAGATACCTCAGCAGATGGCATTAGCAGTACATTTGAGCTGATATCACATCAGCACCATTAGCCAAGAAGTGGACCCAAATGAGGCATACTAACCTGAATAAAATGTTTCATGGAGAGACAAAAACTAATAAAAAGAGTAATCAGAAAGGTTCAGTAATGTGACCATCTATAAAAGCAAGTATCTTGGTTTAATTCAGTTTTTCTGTGCTTTGTAAATGGAGGTTAAAACAGGCCTCAAGATTTATGGCTCACAATAATAGATTTCATCTTGAGTTGCAAGTAAAATAATAATACTTGACACATCCGAAACTGGAGACAAGAAATCAAGGTATTTTCTTATTTGGGGAAGTTATTATTAAAACACGTGCAATTCTCATTAAATGAAATTCTCAGGTAAGCAGATATATTTGAAGTAGAGAGGGACAACTGGGGAGCCATGTTGGCATTCAAGAACTTGTTTCTTAACCAGAATAACTTCACAGAAACAGAGACTTTCTTTGATGCATATGAGCTATTGCTTTGCCAAATTTTCAACTGCAGACATTTGCAGGATCAGAAATTTTTCAGAGGGAAGGGTGCCCTAAGTCTTCTGTTTGAAACTTTGAAGTACAGTTGGTATACTACTATTATTTCTACATCAAATGTCTTCTTTCTCCTTCAGAACATAATTCCAGCCAATCATGTCTTACATATGCAGCACCAGATTTGGCTATGTGATAATACCTTAGAGAAAACTTTGTCTTTACTGTGAATGCTTCACTGGTAGGGACCATCTCCCCATTGTCAGAGCAAAGAGGCTATGGGTTTCAGTCCTGTGGCAATGCATGGGTTTTTATATTAGCCAGGATCCATATGTCTTACAGCAGGGTAAAGTTTTAGAGTCACAGGCAGACTCCCACAGCTGTTTTTGTAGCCCTTGATCCCCCCAGAATCCCTGAACTACCCTTTTTTCAAAACAAAAACAAGTTTCCAACAGCTTTTATTGCTTCGAGGAATATTTTTGGCTGCCCATGCAGACCCCAGAGAACCTCAGAGGGAGAAAATTGGCCCTTATATCTGTCACTGTTGCCTATTCTTTCCTTAGAGATTTGCTCCTTCTGTTAGAGCCAGTACATATTGCTCATTTTGTTTTCAAGAGATACTTTAGAGAATGGCGGAAAGTTGTCCCATGCCTTTTGCACAGACACAAAATTAATCCTCCTTTGAGAACTTATTCAACCCTATTTTTAGTACATTCAAAATAGAATACAATACGAACTTAAGAATTTACCATCAGAAGTGCAAATTAATTCATAAATTAATTTTCTAAATTTTAGTAACTGCAGAATAAATTAAAACAATACCTTCTATGGAGGACATTTTCTACCCAACATGACAAGGCCATACTAATTTTCACCACTAAATGAAGTTATAAAAAACTTGGTAGGTAAAGGAGGTGGTGCTGCACACCCTGTCCCCCAGATTGGTCGCTCCCCTCCATTCCTTTTAACCTTCTCCTTCAGTGTCCAATTGTTATTCTGCACTGTGCTAACTTCTCTTTCACCCACCCTCAGTGCGACATTCTCCTCTTACCACTCTCACCGTCTTTATGTGCTTGGTTTGAAGCTGATGCTAGATGGTGTTTTCAGAATGGCCATTTCTAAATCCATTACCTCAGAGTGTTACTAGTTCAGAGCAGTGCCTGCTAGTAGCTTCCATGAGAAGAGGGCAGTGAATCCACACTCCAAGCATTAAAGGAGTAATCCAGTGTGCTGAAATTTGTTCTCAGGATATGTTTAGCACTTTGGATAGATCTTTTAAAGTTTGGTCTAAAACTTGGAGTGGATTCTTCTACCTGCTCCATGAAAGTTAACAACTACCACTGCTTGGATGATAGCCTTGTTACCAGTATGAAACAGATTGGCTGGAGAAAATCAAGACAACCCATCTAGTTCTCAGTAATATCCCTCTGCCTACTAGGAACATGGTAGAATTTCAGGGATGGAAAATGTCAGATTTTCTGGATTTGATTGGTTTGTGTTTAATCGTAACCTAGAGACCCACCAGTCAGAGTCCAGTGTAAAAGATGGACAGGTAAAATCACGGAATTATGACTCTAGGCATTTTTTTAAAAAAAATTTAAATATCAGAACTGAATGTACACACAAGCCCACTCCTGGTTACCCTAAGCTACTCTCATTTTGGCAAAATAATATAGAGTAGAGAAAATGTGGTACTGGTATTTTATTGTTGCAGTTGTTCACAATCCTTACCAATCTACTACAAATGTCTAGAGAGATTAAATTCTACTTAAAAGCCTCTGAGTAAATTCAGGGCTATGTTCTTTTGCTCCATTTTGGGGCCCTTTCACGGTACACGATTGTAGCAGATTTTACTTTAATTGGCATAGTTGCATCATATAGAAACCTGGGGTTTGTAATTTTATGAGGCACTAGCTGATAATTCTGTGCATCTCTCCCTAAACTGCAAATCCCAGGATTCCATAGGATGTAACCTTGGTCTTTAAAGTGAGATCAAACTGCTACAATTGTGTAGTGTGAAATATTTCTTGCTATAAGCAGCAGAAATTCACCAGATTTCCTCCAGAAATCTTCCAGAGCCTTACCTTCTTCATAATAGAGAAGGCACATACTGAACTATGTTACTGTGAGGTACCACGTAGGCATCATTACAAGACTCACATTGACTGACTTCACAACTAGGATGGTAATTTATCAGTTCCTTCCACATTATTTTTTTAAATGAAACTTAAAAAATGTTTTTCCTTTCTGAAGAAATCTGTAAAAAGTCTGAGAATGACAACTGATCTGCAGATTTATGATTTTACTCTCAAGCATCTGCAAAAGCCATATGAAATGATGGAGTCATATCTCTGGCTGATGTGCCTTCACAGTTCCATTGTTCCATTATGCCAAAGCAGCTGAGAAGCTGATCATCAGTCTCTTGTTAGAAGAGTAAATTAAGCACTAAAACAAAATAATGATAAATAACTCTTTCATGTGTCTAGTACAAAAAATTCAGGGAAATTACTATTGAAATGCCAATCAGCACTGTTGAATAGTAACATGACCACAGACATTACTTCACTAACTCTATATTGTGTATATTTTTTTTAAAGAAAAATCAGGATAATTGTAACTTACATTTGTGGTCCTCTTATGGTTTTGAAAAAAAATCACATGATCTTAATGAACAAAATTATGACAATATTTGTTTAAAAACAAAGCCACCATTGCAAATTCTTTGGAATAAAACCAAAGCTTCAAGACTGAAAGGGACATGCTATAGAAATGTTCTATGGTTGACTTATGACATTGGCTGGGTATACCTTATTCATCACTATCTAATTGTAGCAGGCTTACAAATAATATTGTATGCATGGAAATAACTTTTAAAAGAGTCATACAAATTTCACATGTAATAAGGAACAGCACTAGCAGATATATAGGAACATTAACTTACTTCACATACATCTCATATGATATTTTTCTTGCATTCATATAGGGGAGAAGAAGTGTGTTACATTATGGTGTGTAAACTTCTCAGACCATTTCCATTGTTGTCCCGCACTGGAGACGAGAGAAGGATGGTACCTGGATGACGGTTCTGCATGATGTCATCTGGATCCTGTCCTTCTCCAGTCCCCAGGTGCCATGATCATGCCACAATCATTGATGGGCTTTCCCCATCAATAACTGGCAATCACTCAGCCTGCCCATCTGCACTTACCTAGTGTGTGGAAGTCCTGGAAGCACAATGGCTGTGCTTCCTGTCCCAATGCAGCCTGGGACAGTACCTGGCTGTGCTGTAGAAGGAAGAGGTGGCACCATCATGCTTCCTCCATTCATGGAGGCAACAAGTGTGGAGGGGAATGCTCCTGTAGTGTACCCCTCCCAGCAGAAACAATGCTGGGACCTGTACCAGATGTCTCTGAAATAAGTAAGCTGTGGAAAGGGCCTCAGAGTTGTCTATATTGCTATCTATATCAGGTGGATGGAGCTGTGTGACCCTCTAGCATTCCTTACCGTTGGCTATTTTGGCCAGGGCTACAGTTTATAAACAACTGGAGGGCTTCACAATTCCCATCCCTGATCAATATGTACATGTGGTCCTCAACCCATCTACATTGGGCTAAGAAGTAAAAGGTCTGGAATTCAAACCCGAAAAAGAATGGCTTAGGGATCTAGGTATGTTTTTGTTGCAGAAGAGAAGACTGAAAGATAATTTGAGGCCCATCTTTAACTATATTTAAAGGGATGCCACCTACAAGATGAAGCATGTTTGTTTTCTGTTGTCCGTTGATTATGACACAAGCCAGTGGATTCAATTAAAAAAAAAAAGATTCCACTTCGGTATTGGAAAGTACTTCCTTATGATAAGAGCAGTTCATCAGTGGAATAGACTGCCCTTAAGGTTGGGGACTATCTTATTTTGGTGGCCTTTAAGAAGAGGTTAGATGATCCTCTTTTGGAAGTCTTTTGGGTGTGTATTTCTACATGACAGGAGTTGGGCTAGATGGTCCTCATGATCCCTTGATCTCTATGATTCTAAGAATATTTATTCAAAAGGCACTTTGGCCAAGCTGTAATAGTGTACTTGGGTATCCTATGCCAGTTGAACTGATACTTTCTTTCTCTCCCACTTCCAGTGCGGCCCTGCTAAAAGGTATGTTCTCAGCTTGCATGCAGAAATTCATATATGTTTTGAATCTACACACCTGTAGGGGACTTTTTGACCTTGGCAGTAATACCTCTAGGGCAGAGGACTCAATAACCAACATCCATACAGAGGAAAGCAAAAACTATAATCAGCGGATGCATAGTGATTGCATTGGGGAATAACAATTATGGTAGAGCTTTATAAGTAGCACACAGTGAACAGGTAACATAGGTAACTAACCGGTGGGACATAGTTGCTTTGAAATGGGGAAAATGGTAATTTAAGCCAACTGGCAAGGCTGGGCAGGTTGGAGGCTAGGCAATGCAAAGTTTATGTGTTGCTAAGAGAAGGGGAAAAGAGATGAAGAAGCTCAAAAGTGGATCTTTTCCCTCAGCCATGCACACATACACAGAGACCAGAGAAGAAGGAGATAAGTGGAGGGAAATTTAGAATTTACAGAAATTACTTCTCTAAGGCCCTTTCCGCACCTTGCCTGTTCATGGGGGTGGGGGGCGGCGCTCGCGCAAGCAGCCTCTTGCACGAGGCACTCACTTCCCAGCTCCTTCATCACCACAGCTGGCTTGCCGGTTGCACGAACGCCCCACCCCCTCCCCGCCCCTTCCTTCTGCAGTGCAGCCAGGGAGCTGTAGGCTGCGCTGGGGCAGGAAGCGCGACCGGCCCGGCTCCAGAGGCTCCGCAGGGCAGGTAAGTGCCCGCGGGCCCTCGGAGCGATGCGCGACCACGCAGCATTTTCGGCTTTAAACCGAAAATAAAAAAATGTATGAGCGGTCCGCGTTAAGCTCTTGAGCGTCGCGTAAATGTGAGTGTGTCGTGTGGACTGCTCTTCACATTTAGGCAACGCTCAAGAGGCCCTTTCTTTTAAAAAACGCCATGCGAAAAGGGGGTAAGTTTCATTAAGCTGTCATGAGGAAAAGCATGAAACATTTTACTTCTAGCAGAAGGCATCCAGGGTCAGGAGGCAAAGACCTCTGGCAGAGATGGAAATTGCCAGCACACTCCTACCTTTGAACTTTGAAAAATGAGAAAAGTAAGGACACCACTTCCCAGCATGCTTCTTGATCACAGATGGAATCATCAAACCATTCCCTTCTCAGAATTAGGGCTCTTGAGTCTTCCATTTTTTATATGATTTGGGGCAGGAAAGGATAATTTGGGATCAGGAAAGTCCTCTAAAACAAAGGACAAATGTTCTTTTGTGATTCCTGAGGGCCATTTCTGTGGCTACCAGGATCTAAAAATTTTTGAAAGTTTTTTTTAATTAAAAAAAAAGTCTATGTGCCAGTAATGCCTTCCAAATGCTCCCTGGGGGTGTGATGGACAGTTTTGCCATGATTTGGGGGCCTTCTTTGCCATTTTACACACAGAGGGGGCCTTTCTAGCAGGAAGTGATCTAGAGGTTATCCTGGAGGGTGTTTAGAGTATTTGAGGTAGAAATTATTTGTTTCAGGACTATGGCCCTTTTCACATGGCATTTTCCATGCGAAAGAGGGCCTGGAGCATCACGCAATTGTGAGGAGTGATCTGCACGATGCACTCACAATTGCGCGACGCCCCAGGGGCTGGCAGGTGCTGATTGTGCTCCTTTGCATTTTCGGCTAGAAGCTGAAAATGGTGTGTGATCATGCATTGCTCCCGGGCCCCGCGTGTACTTACCTGGCATGCAGAGCCTCCGGAGCCACGCCGGTCGCGCTTCCTGCCTCAGCACAGCCTGGGAAGGTCCCAGGCTGCACTGCAGAAGGAAGAGGTGGAGCTCTCGGCGAGCACGCAGCTCATGCAGAGCCAAAGGACCTCAGACGCGAGAGCCTCTCGCCAGAGGCTGCTCGCATGATCCCCGCACCCCAGCGTCGGAAAAGGTAAGGTGCAGAAAGGGCCTATGTCCCCTCCAAGGTCTTCTGGGGGTGGTGGTGGGGCAGTGTGCCTCCAAACCCCAACAGTTACCAACCCTCAGCTCTAAAACAAAGGATACCCTTCTAGCTTCCCTGAGAGACATTACTGGATAACAAAATATAGTAATATTTCAGAAGAAGCGGTGAAGCACCTGCTTGAGACACCAAAGAGTATTTAATTTGGTTAAGAACAGAGCTTAAGCCATATTTTGTCCAGCAAAATAGCAAAATATTGAGCTGATCTTCCTTGTGTGACTTCATCATAAGTGTGATTTCTTGTCCATAATGCATAATACATTGTTTGCTAACAGCAGAATGAAGAGATAGAATTTTGCCTGCGGGATTCACAGAGGTCCAATAATTTATCAGTATGACACCCCTGTGATAGTTAATGGTATGACACTCCTCGTTTCCTCTCATTATAGGTGCTGCTGGCTCAAGGGAGTCTTTCTTATGCTAAGAACAACATGCATATATTATTTCTGCATGATACAACATACTCCATTTTGCTCCCTGTGTGAGAAGGAGTTTTGAGCTTTGATGCTTTTGAGTGATTTGGCAGAGAGAGAGAAAGAGAGAGAGAAGCAGAGAGAGAGAGAGAGACTCAGTTGTATGTGCCAACCTTATTTCATTTTCAGACATGTTGGTGGTACTGCTTTTCTCTGCATGTGCATAATTCATGTGAACTCTTTCTCTCTTTCTCTCTTTATGTGGAATGAACACAACGATCTCATGTACTCAGAAACTCCAGGGGGATACAGAAAAGAAGGTTTTCTTTCATTTCACTCGTCGTCCTTTGCGTTTGACCTAACTATTATCAAACTCTCTATGTCAGAGCAAACTCTTTCATTTTGTTCAAATACCTTTTCCCCTCTTTCAAGCACAAGCAGACACTCCTGATGATGAAACTGTATTTGATCATGTGCACTCATGTGACTGCTCAACTCCAAAATGAAGCATTAAAGTTAGGCTGTGACTCTTGACAAATTCAACAGAGTAAAAGAACTGACAGTGTAGACTGAAATAGGCTGACACGATGTCCTTCGCTCTGATTTGCTGAAATGCAATGGGGAGAGAAGGGATGGTAGCACCAGCACGAATTCCATTGCCTTACTGCTGAACTGTGCCTCTAAGGACTAAATCTATGTGTTCAGAAGCTGGACTTTCATTGCAAAATATCTCACTGGTATGCATTTAATCAGCTTGTTCAGTTTCAGTTTGGAGACTGAAAAATGAATTCATGATAAACCTAATATTATTCAGGTGTATATTGATATGTATATGGGTAAAATGGATTGGAAATGTACACCAATCTGAGGCCATTTCTACACAACAAGGCTGTGCTACTTTGGGGACAGGATGGCAGCAGTCAGCTGGTTATGATTCCACATGATGTCATCACAGCCCACCACCATGCCATGTCCAAGCATTGCACTTGTGCAGCATTTGCAAAATGGAAAAAAACCAAATTGTTTTCACCTATGATTGTGTGGGGCTCCCATACTTACTGCCATGTGGAAGGGCAGGGAAGCATGATGGTGACACTTCCTTTCATTGTGCAGCATGGGGAAATGCCCGGCTGCACTGTGGAAGGAAGAGGCGATGCCATTGTGCTCCCTTTTGCAGGGAGCCAGTGAGGTGCAGAGGGGAGCATTCCTGTCATGCTCCCTTCCCTACCAGGACTGCTGCTGGATGACACGCGAGGACCTCATGGCATGGAAATGGCCTGAATTTTGTGTTGCCGACTTTCCTGTGTGAACTGAGGAATGTTTTAATGGTGATTCTCATTCTACCTAATGGTCAGAATGCCTAGTTGTTCTGTTCCCAAAACACATCTCTCTTTCTCTTTGCTTTTTAAAGAAAGAAGACCAGATGTTTTCTGTATACTTTCTTTACCTTTTGATATGAAAATTCCTAAGATGTTCTTCACGACATGTGCACTGACTTTTGAACAGAGGTGAACTTTCTGTGAAAACAAATGAAAAATAATTTGAAGTAGTAGGTTTGTTTGTTTGTTTTTTTCATTTAGAGCCAGGAGCTTTTGAAGGCTATTTTGTTTTAAAAACTGGTTATTGTATTTTTAAAAACTCCTGTGCGGTTCTGTTGAGCTTAATGAGACCAACAGACTTGGTAAGCTCTCTCCTGGCTCATAGAACTAATAGGAAGTGTAGCTCTTACCGGAGCTCATCCATTCTTGTTTTTGCTCTCAAAGTTAACAACTCTGCCAGATGTGCTAAAAAAAAAAAAAATAGCTTTGTCAGCCCATCTGATAATCTCTTCTCTAATGCTGTATTATTCCTGTTTTCCTTTTAAAAAATGACTTATTGATTTTCAAAAGGGTTACCTTCAAGCCCAGTGGATCTCACAGTGTTAAAAAGCTATTTGCTCATCCTCCCAAAATCCACGGTCAAGCTGCACTCTTTATTAAATGGTACAGGGGGAAAAAAATACTTCTGCTTCAACAAAGGCTCACCAGCTTACCTTTTATATTAAACCCATGTTTCTAAATTCCCTAGGTTCACTGGCCAGTCTGTAGACAGCAACAATAATCTCAATGAGAATCAACAACAGCATTTTCTTCTTAGTTTGTTCAGCTCCTCAGATAGTTTCACTAATACTGCAGGTGACTTTGAAGCAGGATTCAAGTTTCTTAAATGACCAGCATTTGCTATCTTGTGTATGTAACCTCAGGAGCAGGAATGGTATAATCTTTCATTCTCACTGTGCTTTGAAGAATCCTGTCACATTCTCTCTTGGTTCTTCATCAGGCAGTGAGCTCTTTATTCCTTACATGTAAATATGTACCTTTTTCCTCAATTTTTCTGTACAATTTTCTGAAGGCAGACATCCTTTTACTGATATATGCTAGTGTAATGTCAGTGTATGTCTTTCTAATGATCATTTTGGAGGAGGAATTCACTGCCTTTCTTGGGCGGATGTGAATTCCATACTCTAAAAACTCACCTAACTCCTGCAGATGTCCCTGGATATGCCCGTGTAGTGGCAAGGGAAGGCTGAGGGTGGTCAAAAAGAATACAGTTATGTCTCAGTAGCAAGATGCACAATGAAAAATCCTCTTCCAGAGGATCTGCGGGAGATTTTGGAGCATATCTTTGCTGTTGTATGTTGGGTTAGAGTAACATATATATTTTTCTGCAACGTTCACCTTCCTCAGCTACTAAGCTTTTTTATTTGATTTTTTAATAGATATTTCTATATCTATTTCTATATGGCCTCCCAACCAACCAGGGCTCCCAGGCTCATTATGATAGGACACCACATGGGGTTGAGCTGTGGGAGAAAGATGAGTTCTGCAGGATGGAAGAGTGGAGATGGGAGACAGAGTGGAAGTCCACCTGGCAGAACTTTGTCTTCCATCTTTCCATGAAGGATCTCAGCCATTTATATGCATTTATTTATTTATATGCATTTTTTAATTGTTTAAAGCATGTTTTTAGACTTCTTTTTCATATGTACACAATGTAAGTGGCTTTGAAATATGATGTATTTGAAATCTGGTGTATTATGCTCTTGAAGAGGAATGGAAAAGAGTTCACAATTTCCCATAGAAATCAGGTTCAACTGACAACAGATGGAGAACATCTTCCTTTAAAAATTCGCACATTGCCAGGGCTTAGAATGCATTTTGGATGGAAAGGTAAACCCAGAACATCATATATTATGTTTAGAACAGCTATTATTGTAACAGTTTAAGAATTAATATTTGCCCTGGGCTAAAATAAGGATTTTAAATTTTCACATTTAAAACCCTCTATCTTAAACATGGAACCTGGAGCTCATACTTACAATGTCAAGTTAGTATATTTTATAATATCAATGTGGTCTGCTTATAAGTGGCATAGTGTTAAGATTTGGTGCCCTTTGTGGCACTTTTCTTGCTAATGCTGCAAAATTTAGAACTGAGGTTCTTGATATTTCACAAGTCCCGTATCTCAGAAGTTATATGGAAAGCAGACCCATTTCTCAAATAAACTTTACTTGATCGATCACCACTATTTCCAAGGAGTTGATGCAAAAGTGACTAACAAATACAGAACAATTTTATTCTGCCAGTTTTCACAAACCAGCCCTGTGTCTTTTCAGGTTAAATTGTTCTTTATTTGATTTGACTTGACGTGACTTAACACAATCTGGGAGAATGTGACATTAAATGATGTGACATGGTGGAAATTTGCAAACGATAACCAGAAGATCCACTTCGCCTGGAGGGCCTGGGTAATCTCATTTTATTTCTTCTAAACCATTTACTACATCTGTAACTCTCAGAACCAATGGTGCATCTTTTGAACATCAATTGTCATGTTGTGCCTTGACCTTCATGCAAAATCACAGACCCAACAGGTCAACTTCATCAGTTTCTGTATAATAAGCATCAGAGTCTTTTCCTGGCCATTAAAGAAAATGAAGTGAGTACAAATGTGTGTGTATAATATTAGGACAAAAGGAAACGGTTATATTTGAATAATCATTTTATTTTAAGTTTAACTGCTGAGGAAAAGAAACAATATGGTATGCATTTTGAGACAGAAAGAAAATCATTGAGAGAATTCTTGTATTTTTATTGGGAACTTTTAAACCTTTCCTTAAGACAGAAATGTAGTGTTTTTAAAAGCCACTGGGGAAATGAATTTTAAATTACTTTCTTTGTGAACACAATAACAAAGAATTTCCTAAGTTTTCATCCCCTTGGGTAAGATTATTAAAGGTTTTGTTTTGGTTTTTTTGTTATTTTTATTTCATTTTTGGACCTTTATTTTATTTTTTTTTGAAGAAGTTGCATTTGTGCAAAATTGTCATTTTGCTTTTGCACAAAACTTGGTGCTTTGAGCAAAAAAGAGGTATATGACACTGTCTGGACAAGGAAGGAAAAACAATATTTTTGACCACACTAAGTGCACACTAAGTCCCCAAATGTGATTTTTTTTTCAGTTTACCATTTGCTTCAAGTGACCTTTTCTTGTCAAGGATTAGCAAAATTCTAAATTCAAATTTCATCTCATGAGGAGATGAGAAAATGTACACCTCTTGATGTTACATTAATGCAGTTATGGAACTTTATAAAAAATCTAGGGCCTGTGATATATACCATTCTGTGTTACATATAAAATTTTCCTGATTTGAAATCAGTAGGAATTATTCTTGAATAAAAACTATCTCCTAAGATCTTTCACATATGTAAGATCTGACTGCCCCATATTTTTAACCAGAAGAATCAAATTTATGTATATAGGAGTTGGGCAAGTGTGGGTTTCCAGATGTTTTTGGACTGCAGTTTCCATATAAATGCACCATTGACTATGCTGGCTGGGGCTAGTAATAGCTGTAGGCCTATTCCTGGTGGGAGACCCAGCATGATATAGTGGTTTGAGCATTCAACTATGGTTCTGCAGACCAGGGTTCAAATCCTCACTTAGCCACCAAAACCCAAGGGTGATCTTGGGCAAGTCACACTCTCTCAGTCTTAGAGGAAGGCAATGATAAGTTCCCTCTGAACGAAAAAAAAGGACAGAGTTGTCTTAGGTTCACCATAAGCTGGAAATGATTTGAAGGCATAAGCCAGCTATCCCTGCTATGTGCTAACAGAATAGTAGTGACAAAAATCTGCTTCCAGTGTTGGGCCCTTTTCGCATGACAGTTTGCAAGCGAAAGGGCCCTTGAGTGTCGTGTAAATGTGAGGAGCGGTCTGCATGATGCACTCCCATTTATGCGATGCTCAAAGCCCTCACGCTCAGCGAACACACATTTTTTTATTTTCGGCTTTTAGCCGAAAATGACCCTCGCTTGTGCAACGCTCATGGGCCTGGGCCGCACTCACCTGCTGTGCGGAACCTCTGGAGCCGGACCGGTCGCGCGTTCTCTCCTCAGTGCAGCTTCCAACTCCCAGGCTGCACTGCAGAAGGAAGGGGTGGGGCGTGGGCAGGGCTCTCGCGCGAGCAGGAAGGAGCTGCGGAGCTGAAGCAGGAGGCTTGCGAGAGCCTTCCTGCCCAGGCTTCTCATGCGAGGACCCCAACCCAGCAGCATTAAAAGGCAAGGTGCAAAAAGGGCCTTAGAATGAATGGGAGAATTTAACTATCCTTTTGTTTTTGTTTATTCCTGTCTCTTCCAGATTCAAGGCAGCTTACATAAAAAAATCAAACAATATAAAATATATCTTGCAATATAAAATCTAATTAAAACAATAAGATGTGAAATAGAATAGAAGAAATGTAGTAGCCAGAAAATAGTGATTCAGAAAAGTTGAATGTTAGGTCAGCCTTTAAGACCCACCTCAGATGTGTAGTTCTTTAGGAAGCTGTAATGGGACACAGGTTTTCCTTACTTGGAGATCCATCTCTTATAAGCTTTCCACTAACAAGGAATCCTGGAAAATCTGCTGTCTGACAGCTTAAGAAGTTTTAACCTCTACTGCTGAGGACCTCTCTTCAGAGTGTATGTAGAGTTCTGTAAAGGACCTTGGATCACCTGACTGGAAGACCCCAAGAGGCTAATTCATCAGTTATGAAGTATTTATGGAAATCTAAGATCAGTAAAAGCTTGCCTCCTGAAAGAGATGGACTGTTCTTTCATCCAATTGTGAGGATCAGACAACCAACCAGAACAATATTTAGAAACTTTTTCCACATCCTTTGATGGCAATCTGTCTGGGTGTGTGGTTATCCTGGGTGCCAGAGTAACCTAGCAACAGGTTGTTAGGAAATCAGAATAGCTACTTAAGAGACAAATCAAGCCCATTAGTGTGAGGGAGGGGTTGGAAGCTTGAGAGGGGAATATATAAAAAGGCAAACACTTTGCAGTCCTTCAGTGACTCTTTCAGCCAGAGAGCTCTGGAATAAAGTTTCTCAATCAACCTGGGGTGCTGTCTGAGAGGAAGGATTTGTTTCTTAGGGAAAGCCTAGAGAGAAGGAAAAGAGAAATCAAACCATTATAGAATCTGGTCAGAAAGTGTGACTCAGATTTGAGGGTTGAGCCTATGGTGATAGTGTTGCCAAAGTACTATCTGTGATACTGGAGCTCCTATGAGAGTTTCAAGGCATACAGAAACTTATCTGAAAGAAATCTGAAAAATTGTATTAACTTCAATCTGTAAATGAACTCCAATTTTTGTTTTGTTTGTTATTTTAATAAAGATTATACTTTATTTTATAAATTTTGGCTCAGTTGAGTAATATATCATATTTAAAACCCAAACAGAAAACACTCTTTACTCAGAAGTAGTGTTTAAAGGGGAAGGCAGAGTGGCATGTGTGACGTGATAGGTGGTTTATCAGATTGGACGAGCTGCCCTACTCATCTGAGAGAGAGAAGCAGACTTGGTCACAACCAGCTTTTCCCTCTTCTCTCCAAATCCATCTTTTAAAAGCTTTATCAGTTGAGTTATACTAATCCAGAAAGCATAAAGCAGATGGAAAATGTGAAAGAATGCAACCAACATGGGTTTTGTTATGCACAAAAATAAAGATCTAATTCAGAAGAGCAGAAAAATATATCGAGGCATGAATATAACACACTTGAAATGAACATTTTGCTATATGCTGCATTCCAGTGATAAGAGACAGATTATCTGTCAAAATGTTAAGCAATGCTTGTGCCATGCCTTGTATTACTTATGTGTTATACAAGCTAAAAGAATTGTATGAAATCAGATAACGCACAAACAAAACCATGTGTATTCCCATGTTCTGACAATACTGAATATTTTAGCAGCCCCCTGCAGATTCTTAAGGGTCTTAGTTCATGATCAGAGAGGCCAAACTGACATGTATACAAGCAGCTGTTGTTTCTCTTCAGTTGCTAATGGAATTTTTCTAAATTTTGGGCTGTATCCTAATAAGCCAATGTGGTATAGCAGTTTGAGCATTGGATGGTGACTATGGCCCTGGCTCAGCCACGGAAACCCATTGGGTGACCTTGGGTGTGTCACACACTCAGTCCCCAGAAAACCCATGATCAGTTTGCGTCAGGGTCACCATAAGTTAGAAACAACTTGAAGGTATTCAGCTACAATAATCCTAATGAGAGTAGGCCTAAATATCCCAAAGGTACTAGCCTTCCGTCTGATCTTGGAAGCTAAGCTGGGTCAGCTCTGGTTAGTACTTGGCTAGAAGTCAACCAATGAATACGAGGTGTTGTCAGCTGTATTTCAGAAGAAGGAAATGGCAAAGCCACCTCTAAGTATTCTTTACCCAAGAAAACCATATGAAATTCATGGGGTCACCATAAGTCAACAGGTGACTTGAAGGCACACGCACAGACACATGAACATGCACACACATGCACACATGTTAGTTTTGTGTACCCAATTTCAAATCACGTCTGTAAGGTCCAAATCCATCACTACATCACTTCATTCTAAATCTGTTTCTTTGTGCCTTAAAAAAAATGTTGGAGTCCTCTTAGTTCTCTTCCAGGCCATGATAATCTTTTAGGAAAAGTTGGAAAAGTTAGCTTTTTAGATTACTAATCCCCTAGTCAGTGCTCATACTGCCTGAGAATGTCCTGACAATGTTACTATGCTCCAAATTTAGGGTGCTCCTTTTCCAAGTCCTATTTTAAACTGTGTGTGTTTTTCTCCCAACCATTTTTAATGAGTTTGCTTTTAAGCACTAGTAACTTCAGTCTCCTGCTCTGATGTTTCATTGATTTTTAATTGTTTTATTGTCTGTTTTACTGTTGTTGTTCTGGATTTTAAATTGCACTGTCATCTGCCCTAGGGTATGTGGCTGTGATGAATGACGCATAAATACTCCAGACAAAGAAAAGAATAAACAAAGATATACAGAGAAAAGAAACACATATTTCTTATATGCTTACATTACATTTATGCTGCAATCATATACCCATTTACTGGGGACCAGGTAAACTGAAATCAATTAGACTTATTTTTGTGTATGCATGAATGGGAAGCTACTGCTAATTATCTTGTGCTACAGTCCTAAGCACATTTACACATCTGCTTAGAAGAAGGACCTAGAAAATCTGCACAATGACATCATCCTCTAGAAACTTGTAGAATCCCTGGGAGGTCCTGAAGGATGCTTTCACTATTGTATGTCCAGTTACTGGAACACAGCTGGATGCTTCTTGGCTGCCTGTATTCTCTCAGGCACTACACGGCTATGTTGGGGGGGCACATTAGAACAGTGCTTCTTGTATGTGGGGAGAGGGGAGATAGAGCGTAAGGTTTTGCCAAGCTGAATTGTACCAAGAAAATAATAAACAAAAAGCTCTGTTTGGCTGGACTTTACACTCAATCTTCTTGAAGCAGGATCTCAATCTATTATTGTTATTGTTATTATTTTGAAGGGGGGCCTTTATTACCTAGCCTGATGCATAGTTCTTGAGATTCACAGTCTTGTACATTTCTGTAGCATTTTGGTCTGTCACAATAAAGACATTTCCCAACAATGGGATTTTATTAATCTAATCATAATGATTTATGAAGATTTGGTAGTATTTATGCTGCTTCCACATATTGATTATCATATATTTAGCCACTGCAGGAATTAACATTTTAATGTTTGGTTGCTGGCAAAATTAATTTTTCTTTGTATATGCAGAGAAATAATTGTTGCATCAGGAAGTAGTGAAAACATCACCTAACCAACCGCTATGGATCTCCTTTCTTGTTTTCACTACATTGATGTGAAGACATTATGGTTCCTTAAGAAGGACTCTTCCAAAAACTTGTTTATGGATAATTAACATGTCGAAAGTGAATATAGATCTAAGGGTATTAAATAGAGGAAGAGGAAGTACCAGTGCCTATTGGAAGACACTATATAGAAATGTTTTCCCAGTGAAAGAAAAAAGGAAGAAAGGAAGAAAGAAGAAAAGGGAGAGCATAAATTCTTTTCCAATTAAAATTAATGGGGAAAAGTGCAGAATAAAAATCATCATGATATTGAACAGAAAATATGATAAAGAGAAAAACATGATTTCATTGTTGTTGTGAACCTTCAGTTCATTTCCCATTTATGGTGACCCTGAGAGTCATGGGGGTTGAAACGTTACCATGTTTTTTTGGGGGGCTGAAAGTATGTGATGCACCCACAGTCACTCAGTAGATTACATGGCCTAACAAGGAATCAGACTCTGGTCTCCAGGGTCATAATCCAATGCTCAAACCACTACATCACACTGGCTCTCATTGCATCAGTGTATATCAAATCAATCTTTCTGACATTGTTCCTTCCACACATTTTACAAGTATATTCCACATGACTCAGGCAAGTGAAGCATCCTGGGCTATGTAGTATTGCAAGCAGATTGTTAGACCTCATGATTCAGACCCAATCAAAGCACTGTTTAATCTGAAGCTGCAAAGGAAAAAGGGACTATCTCCTAACTAATACCAGAACCCAACAAACCTAGAAGTTAGGGATGGAAAGTATTGTGTACCTTTTGAGGAAGTGGAATTATATATAATGAATTATTGTCTGAAATAATTTTTTTATGTATTAACTGTTCACTTAGTGGGCTAAGTGGGCTAGTGGTGCTATTTAAACCAGACTTTGGACAGGAGATATGATATCACTCAAGGAATGTAGGAGGATTCCTTCTCTTTTCAACAGCTGCACAATTTATTTCTGGTGAGTGTTTGCCTTATTACTTTTTCATTTCAGATGAATGTTTTTGCCAAGAACTACACCGTATGGGTTTTTTTGTGTACAAAGAAATTTGAAGAAAAATCCTGCCACTGAAGAAGGCAGTAACATTGAAACACATCTGACAGTTGGCTGTTTGGACCACAAGGTGGAATACCAACTAACAGGAACCACCAAGTCTTTTTCCTCCTCACCAGAAGCTATCTTACTAGAGTTTTACAAACACTGGACTATCTACAGGACTATGACTGTTTAATTATGCTGTTGGACTACCCACCCAAGTAGCCAACTTTTTTTCCCCTCCTACTGGAAGCTGTCAAGTAATTATTTGATGAAGTATCATACTAGTCTTGCCCTTTTATATCACTAAGCTTTTATTGTAAATTTTGCATGTTCATTATGGTTTTAAATATTTTGTTATAAATGACTTTTGACATGGTTCACTAAGTGAAAAGTTAATATGTAAAAAAAATATTTCGGACAATAATTCATTATATATAATTCCACTTCCTCAAAAGATACAAAATACTTTCCATTCCTAACTTCTAAGTTTGTTGGTTTAATCTGAAGCTACCATTCCAATCTCCTTTTGCCAAAGCTAACTTTATTTATTCATCTACATAAAACAATATTATGACAGCAGGTGATACAAGTAGAGCTTGGAAAGTTATTTTTTAACAGGATCAAGTTTTAGCTACAGTTCCAAAGCCACGGCAGTTAGTTACCATTATAATCACAGTTGTAAAAGTGAAATTTTAATATCTCATTTCTCCAAAGTTACAAAAGTGAGTACTTTTAAAATAACATCAGCATCTTAAAACTAGTGGCTGCTGGCCTCAGCACCCCCAACAAAGCAGCAGCGTACAACAACCCAACAGTACAGCCATGTGATATTTCTTCTCTGTCGTTTAATGAGTCCACCCTCTTGTAACTATAAATGTAACTGTTATACTTCCGCTACAAGAAGAGTAAAATTACTCCTCATTAAATTACAGCTGAGACAGAATGTATGTATATCTTCAATGTTACAAAAACAAATTAATTACAGAGAGCTAGGGATTTTTTTAAAAAAAATAACTAGAAGGAAAAGTGCCTCTGAGATCTTTTGCTTTCACTATTAAAATTACTTGGTTGACTTTTGACATTTGTGTAAAGAGGCACTATTTGTTACTACTTTAAGCAGCAAAATGTCTTGGACTAGCCCAGAGCTTGTACAATGGAGGAAACAACTTGTTGAATAGCTTTTTGGACAATCTCATGAGCTCTTGTACTGCAGAATTTTACTACCTTGATTGCTAGGCAGCAATTGGCTGGCTGTCCTTGGGCCAGTATGTGTCTTTCATCCTATTTGACCTCAGAGTGTCGTTGGAAGTAACTTACTGCGACAAATACCGTCACCTGCACTGAATTGCAGTTACAGTCCAATCAAGTCAACAGTGCTGTGTTTTGCTGGGTAATGCAATGTGCAATATAGACTTATGGTAACTCATTTTGGCGGGATTGGGAACCACTACAAAGTGGCCATGGCCCAGAGGGGTATTTCATGGGTGTTTTTGATTCAATAACAAAGGTTCTGGCTCACTCAGAGTGAAGCATTTTCCTGTCAGCAACTGAGTAGACTAGAACAATGTTACACACAAGCCATTTTCTTAAACTAAAGAAGAAGCAGCAGAAGATCATCAGACTATAAAGATTATAGATTGTCTATCTGTCTGTCTGTCTGTCTGTCTATCATCTATCTATCTGTGTGCGCGTATATTATGTATATGGATTTTAGAAAGAAAAACACATTTCTTAACAAACAAGTCATTCTGCTATTCTCTGAAAACTGTCAGAGGAATGTGTCTATATTATGGTTACAGTTGGCATTTTCATGTTCACTTTCGCCTATAGCAGATGCAGAAAAAGAAATAAAGGCAGATTGCTGCTGATCTTTAGAGTCTATAATTGTGAGTTCTGGAAGGAGCCCAATGCTAAATTACATTTTTTTCAACAGGTAAGTCATCACTTCTTTCTTTAAATCGATATCTGGAGACTGTTATAAGTACTTTGTGCCAAAAAGTTTGCATTCAATATTTTAGATATAAATGGGATTTTCCACTTCAGAGCTTAGTTTAGAATCATGATGAAAATCTAGATCAATCTATAAATATACATGGTATGTGGTAATTTCATAAAAAGAGATGAAATGACTTCAGTAAAGGAGAGCTTATACATTTAGCTGTTATAGAAGTAAGATTTCCACCTTGTATTTTTGGCAAGGCTGAAGCAAACAGTTATTAAAACACAGAAATTTGACAGATGCAGCTATCCCCCATCTCTACATTGTTCCCTGCCTTGAAATAGTTGGATCAGTCTTGTTATTAGAAGTACAACAGCACTTTCATATTAAAATAGTATACCTTTGCACTTCCTCTAGCTTACTTGGTCTGTTAAATGATACTCAGGAAACAGACTAGAACTTATACTCTGCTGAGTCCTTAAGATCTTGATAGTGCTATAACGATGACTTTAGGACTGCTTTTGACCAAATCAGAATTTAAAGTAGTCTTTTTAAAACAGATAAAATAATACACAACAAAATTAAACTAAAAACTCCAATGCATCTGAAGAAGTGGATTGATATCAGTGAAAGTTCATGCTAAAATAATACGGTTAGTCTCAAATCTATCGGTGGATTTCATCACCACTCATTCATTTTATGCTGAAACAGAATAACACATCTATCTCTTTGTAAACTTCATTGCATAAAATACTTATTTTTAGTCTCATGGTTGGCAGCTATGCCCAGAACTAGCTTTTCAGAATTCTTTGGAATCTTCATCTGTGACATGAAATGTTAAATAAAGGTTATTAGGTGTTAAATAATTGGAATAATTAATATGCGTACAGGGTAGCATTTAAAAGGGAAGCTGCCTTATACTGAGTCATACCATTGGTCTATGTAATTTTTTTCCTGCCCTACTGGGAGATGTCAGAGATTGAACTTGAACCTTTCTGCAAGCAAAAGGCATGAGATTTACCACTGAGCTACAACCATCCTCACCTCCAGTCTAGATGCATTCATTACTCACAGACCATGGAAGAATCTCCTCCTCCTCCTCCTCCTCCTCTTCTGATTACAGTCTCAGAATTCTGCAGCTATCCTAACCACTGTAAAGCTCACTTGAGGTTTTGAGACAAGCTGTTACCAATCCGTCGCCCACCGCCCGCACTCCGAGCAGCTTGGAGGGGAGAGGTGACTTTGCTGTCCCCCCTTCATTGACAGATCACATCACCAGTGCGACCCTTGTTGCCCTGGCTTCTGGGGAGGGGGGCGGGCCAGGTGGGACCTTTAAACTGCAGCTCCACTTCTCTGGCCGGCTTCTTCCTTGTTGCTGGTGACCCACGCTCCCACCCTCCTTTCTAGTGTAAGCTTGCTGGTCGCTTCGGGGCCGGGTAGGAATTTTTCTCCCCTAAAGAGGGGTTTTTCGCCTACCCTACACTGCAGCAAGGGACTGGGCAATTGGCTTTCAGGGTGGTGTCTTAAACAGGAGCTGAATAGGTCTCCCGGCAGGTGAAGGGGGTGCATTAAGGCATCAATGTATACCTTTGGCACAAGGTGGCCTAGGATACGCCTCTGGAGCTTTCTCTCAGTCGTCAGGCGGGGGTTAAGGGCGAAGAAGGACGGCATCCTTGGAGTGGGCCCACATATTTTCTGCCCTCACTTCTGGGCTCTGTGGCAGGTGGTGGGCTTTCGTGGGACACACTTTCCAGAAGGGGTCGCCAAGATGGCAACCCAAGATCAGGGGTTTGCCCTCGGGACCAGGTATTTTGCTATCATGCAGACCCTCCATGAAGACAATGTCAAGTTCAATGTTAATGTCAAGTTCAAGGTCTTATCCAAGGTCAAGTTCATGTCTAAATAGGCAATAAATAATAAATTGCCCATAGTTCATTCCAAATCCTGACATTTGGTCTCTTCATTTCGAGGGGTGGGCAGCAAACCTCCCTACTTTGTCTTTGACATGGTGGAACTTTATTGGCATCCTATCTAAGATACTTGAGTAGTTTCCTCTTACTGTGCCTGTATGTTATCACAGTGGTTAACCCCTTTTCAGTTGGTTTCTGGTTGTATTAATTATAAGAATACTATTAGTTAATTTATTAACTTTCTTTCTCTTCACCACCCAGTGACACAGTTGTTAAATGTAGACACAAGACTTAATTATCATGCTTTAGTGCATGTGGATGGGATTGAATTTCTCTGACCAAACAAACAAGCAAAAGAATTGTTGCTTCTGGAAGCCTCCAGGTGCAACAAGGTAGCTTTTAAATATATTGCAAGTCCTCCATGTACCCATTTCTGAGAACCAGATGTAGACATCCAGCCACTTTGCTTTGTTTAATTTTTCACTCATCCATGTGGTTCGAGCAGTATCCCAGGGCATAGTTGTCCATCCTTGCTCTAGATAGCAACATATATTACTTTACTTCCTTCAAAATGTGGTAGAGCAGCACAGCTGTATGGATTCTCTCTCTCTTTCTGCTGAATGTGACCCTGGACATCAGCTTCAAAGTCCTACATCATTGTCGCCAATAAATAAAACTAATTACATATATATTTAGAGAGGTTTAAGTACCTGTTACTTTTGCATGTCTCTATCAATCTCTTCTTTCTCCTCCTTGGGAGTGATGTGCTTCTGACACATAGTTTGTGAGCATTTCTAGTAAAATCCTTGTCATTCCTACTTCTTCAGGCAGCAGAAAGGATGTCTGCTCAAATCAAAAGATTTCTTTCTTTCTTTCTTTCTCTCTCTCTCTCTCTCTCTCTCTCTCTCTCTTTCTTTCTTTCTTTCTTTCTTTCTTTCTTAAAAAAAGTATGTGGAAAGAAGTATTTTCCACTCCACATAGGTTCTATTTGTACTGGCAGTGGATAGCTGTCCAATGTTCACATTCTTTATCAAATGTAGAAAATGATAGTTGTGGCTGAAACTTGTTAAAGAAGTTTTTTTTTTAATGCATGGTATCTCAGCATTGGTTACTTAGCCAGAAATAGTGGAGTGATATGCCAAGCTGACAAGAGGCGATTGTGTGTGATTGCCTAAGTAACACTTACCATGTGTGCCTTGATTTTTCCATCTGTTTGACTGGAGAAAAATGTAGATTTTGCTGTCAATAAGTGCTGGCTCCCCAAATCGATTGTAGCAGTGAGGAGAGTGGTTTGAACATTAAAATGATAAGTCTATTAAAAATGTTATTTTGGACAGAAACCAAAGAACAGTAAACGAATAACAGAAAGACACAATCATTCACCATAAAATATGTTCCAAAGGCAGAGAAACTTTCTTTAAAAAAAATTCAGCTTTCTCCCAAAATCAGAAAGCTGCTAGATGTTGATTAAATGAGGACTCTGTACAGGGCCCTCAATTCAATTCAATTCAGAGCCTGATTTTGATCTGAGTCCAGTTTGGATTGGATTAACCCGGATCCAGTTTATTCTAATTGACAATAAGCTGAACTGGTAGTTGGGAATCTAGAATTGCCAGTCCTCCCTTATTGACTTGCTCTGGGAAACAAACTAAAATCTCTGTGGCTGCTCCCAGGCTGTGGAACTTCCTTCCACAGGAGGACCAGTTGGTCCTCTCCCTGATGTCTTTCCAGCAGCAGGTAAAGGCTTTTTTTACTTAAGGAGGTTTTGGCTTTTAATATGATGAGGCAGGCTGAACTTTTAGTGGAGGGTATTGCTTCTGTTTTATTATGTTTTATATGTGTTTTTAAAAACTGCTTTTAACCTGCATTTTAACTAATGTTACTTAAATGGACATTTGATTTAATTGTGCTTTAACTTTTGTACTGACAGCTTTTTAATTGCATTGTGTTTTTGAAAGATTGTATGCTGCCTTAGATCTCTTGTTGGTTGGAGGGAAGGAAGGAAGGAAGGAAGGAAGGAAGGAAGGAAGGAAGGAAGGAAGGAAGGAAGGAAGGAAGGAAATAATGATTAGTGGTATCCCCCATATCTACATCTACCTCAGATTTGGAGACATGGTAGACATTTAGTGGTTGGACTAGGACACAGAGACCAGATTTGAATCCCCACTTGGCTGTGAAACCTATAGAGTGACCCTGAGAGCAATTCATACTCTTCCAGCCTCAGAGGAAAGCATGGGCAACCCGTTCCCCTGCCACCCCATGAAACAAATTCTGCTAAGAAAGCCCTGTGATAGGTTTGTCTTAGGACCTAGAACCTCCATAAGTCAGAAATGACTTCAAGGCACACAACATGAACATCAATCAAATAATTTCAGAGGATTCTGTGCTGTGCCTCTCCAATGTTTGCTGCTTGCTGAATCTTGGTTTTTCATTTTACATGGCCTGGGTCTTATCCCAGGAAAATATAAATTAATTAAATGCATAAATAAACTTGCCCTGGCACTGTTTCCCTAGATGATCAGTTACCTAAGTGTTGAAGTGTAAGTAATATAAATGATAGAAAGCTCATGATGGTGAAATGGAGCACAGATGAAGAGGTTAGGGTTTTTTAAAAATTTTATTCTAGTTGCAAGCTAACTGATGACACTAAATAACTGAATGCCATATGGAAGTGGGAGGGAGGAAGGGCATTTTTATTACCAGTAGTCCCATGGTAAAATCCCCCTGATGATCCCTTGCTCACCCTTAAGGCATTTGGTGATGTGGGGGTTGAAAACTTTCCTCTTATGATGCCATACTTCCTTCATCTCTTTTAGGGTGCCTACCTAAGCCTCTTGAGGTAGACAGAGGAAAGGCTGAGAACTCCTGTTACCGTCAGTATTTGCTTGCACTCTATAGGTCTTGCCTCTGCTGCCTGGATACTTAGGGTTTTATGATGCTCTGCTCAGAGCAAGATCACTTGATACTTGACTCTTAAGATGTTACTCAAGATATTTTTTACCCCAGCTCATTACCTGTCTATGGTGAAGGCAGATAGCAATCTTCCTACTTCAAATGTCCCCAGAAAATACTCTGCCTTTCCTTTGGTCACTCAGACCACGTTAGTCGTAGTAACAGAACTGTCCCACATGAAGCATGTGCTTGTTTTACGTAATCAGCTATTGGCTCTACTAGGGGCAATTGGGAGGGGGATTTAAAGACAGGCCTTTTTGACACTAGACTGTTATAGTGCTATTATTCCACTTTCAACATCCTATGGAATACTGGGGTTTGCAGTTTGGGGGGGGGGTCAGTTTTGTGCTGAAATGACCACAGTCAACAAGCTAGAAGGAAATTAAAGAAAGACAAAACAAGACCAACAATCACACAACCCCTTCTACAACTCCTTCACATATGCTACTAACACAGATGGAGGATTATGAAGGACTCTCTCTATATAACTTTATTTATCCTCACATAAACCTTTGTCTTAATTACAAGCACTATTAACTGAAGAGTGCTGGTGAGATTTACGACCCAGTTTATACATTAGACTGGTACATAAAATTTCTACCCAGAAAAGACTGCCTTCTATGTAGAAAACTTGATTTCTTTGCAGACATGTTGGCTGGGATCCGTCATGGCAGCTACAAATCTGTAGCCTGGAGCTACCTGCACATCCCTGCTATGCATTCACAATCCCTTTATTTCCCCTAGTTTAGGGGATTGTGAAAGTCCCCTGGTCCCCATTTACCAGGCAGCAGCCAGTGAAATCAGTGGAGATCCATTCGCCTGTCACTCAGAAAGTGGATCGCTGATGGTGTCACCGCCCCCCCCCCCATTGCATCAGCAATTTCCAGCACGAGAAGGAATTGTGACAGGAGTCTTTTTTTCTGCCTGTCACAGTGAAGATCACTCACAGTAAAGGGTGAAAATGGAAACCCTCCACTGCCGCCTGGTAAATGGAGATTGGGAAGATCAGGACAGCATTTACTGTATATCACTGTAACGACGGTGTTACATGTGGAACAAGAACAACCATCCCGCTTTAGCACTACATCCCTAAGCCCAAATGTGAGGTGGTCCTTGCACCCCCATCACTGTTGCCACAATGTCCTCCATAATTTTTAAACTTACAGGGCAGGGTTTGCCATACTCTTGGAGATTCCTTCATCTCAGAAAGAATGTTCATGTGTATTAAAGGTTATGCCTAATGTGGTGCCAACAGCAGCAAGATGGAAAGAGTAGTGTGAATTTGGGAATGAAAAAAATATATAGCTATGCTGCTTCTTTCACCATAAATATCCTATTCGTAGCATGTGTAAGTTTCTACACATCTGAAATTTCTGCATCTATGGACTTCTTCCAAGATCCATGTCCAGTTCCAGCTACACTTGGTACTCAGTGCATTTTATAGAACGGAAGCTACCTTCCACCTTAACAAAAAATAACAATAAAGTGTGCATATTTAAAATTGCATTTGTTTACCACATCAGCTAAAGTCTGTGGAATGAAATATTGTGAAAGCAATATTTTGCTCATAAATGAAATATATTCCAATATGCACACTTTTGGAAAGTGTGTGGGGTGTTGGGTTTTGTGGACACATCAGCAGTCATTAGCCAAAAGAGGGCTGAGCCAGCACTGAGCATGCAAACTGTCAGAGAAATGCAAATCTGGTGAATATCATGCCCATCCACACCATGAACACAAAGTAATAACCTACTGGAATGAACTCCTTGCTCGTCCCTCAACATTAAAAATGTGCCATTTTAGCAAGATGGACAAAGGTAGCTGATGCACCATTTACTTGTTTTACAGACACTTTTCTAGGTATCATTAACCAAGTTACTGATAACCATCATCAGCAGACTGTTATCATTAGAATACTTTTATTCAGATCTACATTATTTTGTCTATAGTACCATTTCAAAGCTACAATAACGTTTGGCATAATGGGTTTTCAAACTATAATTTCAAACTATGACATGATCTCACAAGACCTCATCACCACAGACAAGGATAAATTAATCTGTAGCCTATGAAAAAGATATCCATCTGTTTTACAAAGTTAAAGATGAAGAATAAATGCATTAATGCATACCTGATTGTTAATCTGCATCAATTATTTTTCTTTATCATAAAATATTAAAAGAGTTGTGTCTAGACCATTTCGAAAGGTGTCATATGACAAGATGAGTAGAGAATACTGAGATTTTTAAGTATTCTCTCACAGATGAAACATTAGTTTTAAAAAAATACTTCCTCTGACTTCAACAGCATCAAAATGCCTCACAATATGTGGCTATTCATCATGATTTTTTCCTGACAGATTAGAGTTCTTGACAGTTTCTAAAATTAGGACACTTGTTCAATTATAAGTTTGACTGAAAGTTCTATTACCACAGGAGAAGTGTCATTCTGAAAAGAGAAAATGCAAAGGGTAGAGACCCTGAAGTTCATTATCTTTCTCTAGCAGTTTCAGGAGCAGTGCTCATCCATTGGATGAGACAATAGTGGAGACTTAAGAAGTTTTTTTTTTTTGCTTCATTAGAAATGTACAAGTAAAGCTTCAATAGTTACAGCTGCAGAACCACTACTTCATATCAGATTCTCACAGAAACTACCCTACACCCCCACAATGCTTCTACTAACAATACGTTTGCTCGTTTTCTATACTGTTGTCTTTTCATATCCGTTTCCTCACAATATACTTCACACCAGACCCTCTCTTTAGCCAGGGAACAAGTAACATTCTCCAAATACTGGTGGCTATGCCGTCCAATAATCAGAAAACCTGTCAGATATCTCCTAACCATCCGGTCCCCAAGGCCACCTAAGGCTCCTGAGCACCATTACAAGTGGAAAAAATATATAGTTTCCTGCTTTGCATTTTCCATTGCCGCTTTGTCTTGTTTCATAACTCCTTTAAAGCCACACTAGTATCACAAAGTTAACTGGAACACTTGGTGATTAAGAATCTAACAGAGTGAAAATTAGGGATATAACACAGATCATTAAGAAGGTATCGTATTGGAGCTGTACTGTATTTAGACTAATTTGGGTATTTGGCAAATATGGATAATGGTGTATCATCTGTTGTGCTTGCTCATTTACATTATTATTATGTTTTCTCCAGTATCAAAATGAAACACATCAAATATGAGCTGGAGGAAATGGTTTTATAGCCTAAACATCCATATGGCTTTTCTTGAAAAAGAGCTTTCAATTTCATATACGTGAGTAATTCAGCCCATAATCTTTTTCAATGACATTTTTTTACCATTTATGATACTCCAAATAGGGCTTCCAGAAATTTAAATTGTGATATTGTGATGTAATTTAGATCACAAACAAACATGTCTGCTCTTACATTCTAGTATGGAGAAATCTTGTTAATACTGCAAGCAAGGCCATGATTCATCAGTGGTTACATTAAACAGAGGCTAACATGTTCTGTAGTAGAAAGAGATTGGCTAAGTGCTTCCAGGTAGTTCCTCCCCACACACTGTTACCCCAAAAGGCAGGGGACCCTTGAGATCTTCCAGCATTACTAACACCTCCATGCAAAGATGGGAATTAATTCTAATTAAGAAGGCTGCAAGAGATGGGGTAATCTAGCCAGATCTTTCCACCAAAGTTTACGGGGTCCTTGCAGGAAAACCAGCCAAAGAATCAAAAGTAAACTAAAAATGTGTTTATTGACAGGAATTCAATCATGCACACACACAAGAGTCAAACAGTCATGCACTTGCACAAGAGCTAACGAAGGAAAGGGAGGAAAGGTAGATAACAAAGTTTCAGGGTTTGGGGCAATAATTACCAATCCAGAAGAGTAGGGAAGAAATAGCAATGTGGCTTAGACTTGCATCTAAGGGTAGTACAAATCGAGGTTCAAAGTGACATAGTGGTGTTCAGCATCTGATGTACTGCAACCAACTGGTCAGAATGAAGGATTTTTATACCCAAAATCTGCCCAGAGGGCATGTATGAATAGCTTTCTGGCCAAGTAAACAAAGAAGTTTGCAACAGATACAATGGAGTTCAGAATGAATTGATGGTTTTACTTTTAGCTGACAGAGGATTGTAATAGACATCACAATAGCTCTGTAATGTTGTATAGGCTGGGTACAATGAGGAAAATTACCAGGTTGGTGGGAAGAAGGTTGAAACCATCAATTGATAGCAGAGCTGATAGTCTTAAACTAAGCTGTAACAGTTCTGCTATCATGTCTGCAGCTACTTGCTGACTTCCTGACAATGATCTGGCTGCTTGGAAGGGATCTCCAATCTACTTTTGCAGTGCACATGTTCAGCCAGTGTCCTCTTGTCCAGCTGGGCCTTCCAGTCACATGAGGGTACATTTTTATACCAAAGCCAATTAATATATCTTGCCAATTAAATTATATTCCACCAATTAAGCTATGTCAAAGTGTGGGGATGTATGAATACTAACAACACATTTCCTAACTTTTACGTCTTCCATTCTGTGCATATTTCATGGTATTTCTGAGCAAGAGGGTTCCCCATCATCACCACACATCTTTCTAAATAAGCTTCCCTTATCTCTCTCCCTCCTCCCCAATATTTCCCAGATGATTTAACCTTTTTGTCTTTAAGGTTTTGTGCTTTTCTGGTTGTTTGGATTCTGCACAAGCACCCTGAGAATTTGTTAAAAGGAGATTATAAATCCATGAAGGGAATCGCAGTACAATCCTAACCCAAAGATGCACCAGTTATATGGTGCTAGAACTAGGCACAGGCCCTTTTGGCCAGCAGAAATGCTTTTCTGACCACTGAAATACCCTTTTATTAGATGATCTTAGAGACTGGACCCCCCCAAAATGATCTGGTATAGCTGAACCACTCAGCCTGTTAAGAACTGCTAGCAGAAAAGCTGAAGCTGGAAGTAGGGGGTGGAGAAGGATAGGGATGTAAAGAATACTCACAATTTCTTATCAACAATGATAAAGAGTGTCTTAATATATTGTAAAGAAAAATGATCAACTGCCACAAAAGTTTTCTTGTCCTTCCTTCCTTCCTTTTTTTTTTCCTGATTAAAAAATGTTTGCACAGACAACGGTTCATTTTGGGTACAGACAGCTTTTCTATAAATCACTGTTTTCCAGAAAAACAAGGCGTTTTGTAAAAAGCATTTTTCACAAAAATTCTTGAAATGTGAAAAAATTTACAAACCCCAAAACTTGTAATAGTGTACAGTGAGGAGAAAACCTTTGAAGTTAATCATGTTTACATTCAAGAAGACAATCTGTAAATATTTCCACCACTAGAATAGGGGTGGAGTTATTCTGGATTCAAGCCCCTGTAGTGTGGGGAAACTGATTACAGGCAGAATGCTGATTTGGGCTATAATTTGCTAAATTTAAGCCCTGAAAATATAAATAATGCTTTCAAGAGATATATAAAAAAGATAAGGCTAGAAGTCAGAAAGTCTTGTGTATTAAAGAATGTGTATGTTATTGAGAGCTTAGTGACAGCCTCATTCTAGGCAGAATGCCAACACAAGTATAAACAAGATATGAAAATATAAGCAATACTCGACTGATAATAAACCCAAAGTAGGTGCAGGGTACAGAGCAATGACTGATGTAATTTGATGGAAGGCTGTCAAAAGCTAAGATCTAGCTCTGCCTGGTTTGTTTATATTATCCCCAACAATCTGATTGAAGAAGCAGATTGTTGACATAAATGAGATTCACTAGAGATCTCTTACTACACTGGACCAGATAAGACAGCTGATAGGTTAGACAGAAGCTGGGGAGAGAATAAAAGATGTTGAGGAAAGAAATGAGCCTGCTTTTGCAGTTCCATCCAGGAGGAGAAAGATAGGTTGTAATATAGCCCCCAGGCTATGCTGTTCCTAAATGATAAACTACCCAGAAAGGCTGATACAGATAGATACTACGGGTAAAATAAACAATCAGGCTCTGTTATGCCATTCAGATTCTAATGGATGACTGTTATGGATGTTTACAAATTTGTAATAGATGCTGCTATATATAGCAAGATCTACCAATGCTCAAGGATATTAACCCTTTGGATTCCTGTTTAGAAAAATATAATTCCACAACAGAAGATATGGTATTTGTAATAGATAAATGGCTAAGTTATATTGTTTAAGATGATGATGTTCTTCTGTGTGATAGCAATTAAGAAATCTGCTAAAGAGACAATGAGAAAGAGGTTCAGTCTTTATGAAACTATAACATCTGACTTGCTATATCTTGTAATGTAACAATGAAATGATGCCTTGCATGCAGTGTTATGTAATATGGTGAAAGCAAAGTGCCCAGACATTGTCATGTCTGTGTTTCTCCCTAAAGGGAATGCATATATTTGCATATCCATGATTGCCTACAATAATGAGTTTAAAAGATTTCAAGAGAGCCTGAGCATTCTTTCATATAAATATCCTGAGATTCCAATACTTAAGAATGCTTAAGTGGAGTGTTGATGTTAACTTTGCCTGTCAGAATTTCATCATCATCACAAGTTGAGTGCCTTGGTAGCCAGCAATTGGTGAGGGAGTTCCAGACATATTACAGATTAGCTAACAAATGGCAAAGGACCTTCAGTCTCTTAGTCTAAAGAGATAGGAGTTGGAACCACACCTGTTTCAAAACCATCACTGACACAAAGTTACAACAGGGTGAAAGCAGACTTAACAAATTTTCTAGATTTCAAATCTGAGGTATTTCTAGAACCTGCACAACTTTAGCCAGTTTGAATTGCTCTTCAAATAAACAAATCCTTCTTATAGTGTGAAGGAGCTAGCAACTATTGTTGGATTCTGTCAGTTTTATCTGCCATGTCCTCCTGAGGTCTCTGCTCAAGTAAATCAACTTTTTTCCCCAAGTAAGTGTGCAAGGATTACTGTTTTGAAATATATTGACTTTTCTTGGCTGCATCTAGTCTCTTTCTCTCTCAGCCACTCGGTTTTAGGAAGGACTGCTATTCCTCCTCTGCCACTTGAAGTTTCTATACCTGTGGATTTATAGGTCTTGGGGATTTATAGATCTTGTTGTACAGTTAAGACATGAAAAAAAAAATAGAGCAAACAAATAGTCCCTGCTGTTGATAAACTCTAGGGTAACCAAAGCCTATTGATTTTGAGCTACTGGCAGACATGTTTTTGATTGCAAGAAAGCAGCTCTCTACCCATCATGTAGATTTAGCCTGTACCAACCGGTTACTCTCTGAATTGGATTTCAGGGCAGTTTTGCAGTTACACAACCCCATTTCCTAATAAGAAGCCTCAAGATTCTGCTTCTGCAGCATGTGAGAAGTTTGCATGTTCAGATTTATTTTAAGATTTCTTCTAAGATGTTGCTTTGAGACACTATTTGCTGCTAGACTAAGGGCTGACCTAAGCCATTTTACTGCTTGAGAGAAAGGACAAGATAGCCCTCTCTGGTTACCTACAGAATCTGTTTGGATTGGTAGATAAATCTCAGCTGAGTCCTCCAGCTGTGCTCCCTCTTTTTATTTCCCTTTGGGCCTCATAATGTTTATGGGCAATGGAATATTGACTTCCATTGAACTGGGGACAGCAGGTCAGTTTAGGGACAGAAGGGACTGTAGTGAGGAGAAGAAAATGGTAAGGCAGCTCAGAAGAAATTTGTGGGATTTTGGAAGCACTGCTCCTGGAGTTCGCAAACTGAGGTAATTGCCTCTTCTGCCTAAGGGTAGGACCAGCTCTAATTACAGTCCCCATTTAGACATACCAGTCCTTTCTTTTTTTAACCCCAATTTCCATTGAGACCACTGGGGTCATCCTGTAATGGTTGGATAAGACCCCATCCTCTGTACCTCAAACTACAGCCTGCTAGGATAGTTGATTTGTGATAATCTCATTTCTTATAAGCATTTTTCTCTTTCTGCCCTTTTGGTTAAGGTACAAAGTCTCAAAGTTTCTCTCCAAAGATGCAATATCTTTGTTCCTAAAGTCAAGTATTGTATGTTCTCTGCTGTTAGTGCATGAAGATAGTTTTCAGGGCAACCTTTTAAAGTCAGTTCCCATGTGAGGAGACATAGAACTGGTATCCTCATAATCTTTCAAAATAAGGCAATATGCAAGGGAAGTAGAGGTAGAGCAGGAAAAGGAGCAGGAGACATGTAGATAGTGTTAATCCCTGAAACAGCAGTAGCCTGTGACTTTTGTTTCAATTGCCAAAACTCAATGGAAACCTAAAGATAGACAGAGAGAGAGAGAGAGAGAGCGGAGGAGAAGGAGGAAATTATCTACGTGTGGACAGACTTAAATGATTTCCTTCAGCCTTTACTACAGACAGACAGGTATGAAAACCTCACTTAAGCACCTATACCCTCTGCCTCCTCCACAGTTTACTTGGTTAGTTTAGTTACTGTTGGAGCAACCAAGCACACTGCAAATAAATTTGAGGCCTTCAGTTCTGTGTGTCCTTTTGATATTTCTGCAGAAATGCCTCAGGTCTCACAATGAAGCTCTTATTTCACTTTACATCAGGTTTTGTCACCTCCTAAATTTGTTCAGTTTTGACCCCTTGTAGCTATTGGTACAACACAGTTCCGATCTCCTGATAAGACTCCTCAAGAGTGATTCTGCAACTTGAAAAGGGAGTCTTCTACTGCCACTCCTTGGTAAAATTGTGCTGAGAAAGGCGGTGAAAACTTATGGGACTGTCGTGTCTGTGTTTTTCTGAAATGTGTGTTTTATTTTTGCTGACAGATGCACACACATATGAGTGGAAGGTTAGCTCCCAAGACTTTGTGACCATCCATGACTCCCATGACAGTGAAATGTATACTATATAATGTGATTTCTTCTGAATTCATAACTTACTTGTCCCTGATGTCAATATGAAGGATAGCAGTCTTTGTATGTAATCTAAGCCAAATAATTGGGAATAAATTTTGCACTTAATAATTTTGTCAGATGTAATTAAAGACCTACAATTAAAGACCTGACCATCTGAATAGATGCATAATGTGAATGTACTTCTTTGAAAAAAACACCTATATTGCTAGTGAGGTAGGTAAGAATTAAATCGTTTACGACAGCCTTCTCCAACCTTATGGTTTCTAGATATGTTGAACTATACATTCCTTCATGCTGGATGGAGACAGTAGGAGTTGTAGTCCAACACATCTGGTGGGCACCAGATGGCATAAGACTAATTTACAGCATATTTAGGTATGGGCATATATGATATGTTCTATTGAACATATTCTATGTTCTATTGAATTCCAAATATTTGGTAAATGTTAACATTTCCAAATGAGTACTGAGGACTATCCCATCGTCACTGGAATGAAAACCTGGCATGCGGAGCCTCTGGAGCCATGCCGGTTGTGCTTCTTGCCCCAGCGCAGCCTGGGAAAGTCCCAGGCTGCACTGCGGAAAGAAGAGGCGGGGCTCTCATGTGAGCAGGCAGCTCATGTGGAGCCAAAGGACCCTGGATGCGAGAGCCTCTCGCTGGAGGATGCTCGCGTGATCCCTGCACCCCAGCACCGGAAAATGGTAAGGTACAGAAAGTGCCTTAGTCAGCTTTAACTTCCGGCAGGCCAATGGGTAGTTACTCCTGGCTGCAGCTCTGCAGTGAGGAGAACTTTCATGGCAGTAATGACAGCCGGAGTGATCTCTGGCTGGAGAAACTTCCCCTAGATTAACCGAGGGAGAGGAGGGTTACCCATTATGGTCCAGAATTCCCATTATTTGTGTTTACTTTTGAGTAAACATGTTATGAGTGGAAGACTGAGGGAGTGACATGTTTTGCCCTTGCTGTGAAACACAGCTGTTTGGATCTGAGGATCTGACAGGCCTATACCAGCAACCTGCTTTTAAAAACAAAATTCTTAAGTAAATATTTGGACTTCTGAAACTGAAGAATTCTTCTGATTAAAATGAAACAATGGAGCCTCTCCAGTCACCTTCCTTCTGCAAGCAAGAGCTGAGTAAGTGTGTTTACCCACAAGAATGGGAGAAATTAATTAGAAAAGTGGGGCTAACATTGTTAAAAGAGAATACTTAAGGATCTAAGTTGTGAATAGACCAAATTTCATCTTATTTGCAAGACTGAATTGGATTTTAATACGGATAAACTATGGCACGTGAATGTACAGATGTTATCTATTTGCTATTGATAAGACTATCTTGCTTGCGGCTTTCAGTTAGATGAGAGATATGAGAGTTGTTAACTCTGAAATTGCTGGACTGCATGAAAGATGGAACCTTCACAAGAATACTTTCAGGATTTTTTACAACGGATGATGGAGGAGCTACATGTGGAACTCCTGAAGTTGAAGAGGAATGAGGCTCTGACAAATGAGATCAGGGAAGAAGTGTGTGGAGATGTAAGACAAGGGGGGATACAGAAGTTAGCAATATGAAAGTGAATGAGATTGTAAATCACATGGAGAGACAAATCAAGTCAGAACAAAGTTGCTACTGAATTGAGAGAGATCTATGGCCAAGAAGCTCTGGTTTGTGAAAAGGGGTTACAGCTAAAGGGGGTAGAAGGGGAGGCTAATCTGAAACTCATTTGTAATCAAACTACTTTGGTGGTTGAACAAAGCAAACTTGATTTAGTCTGTATGATTGAAGCGAGTGTGAGAAAGATGATAAAAAGGCTGCACCTTCAAGACAATTATTGTAAAATATCAAGTGGAAAACTTGAAGGAGTAGTGGAGGACAAAGAAGGGAATCTGAGCAGGGGAAAGGAGTCCATGGATAATATAGTTACAAGAAAAGAGGGGAGTTAAATTCAAAATGAAATAGATTTGGCTGGATCTAGGTTATGAAATGGTTGCAGATATACAAACATGAAAACTGGATTTGGTTAATAAATGCTGTAAAGGATTTTACAATATAAAATGGTAAAGAAATATTTGGATTTAGTGTGTCATAACATGTAATAGAGCTACAGTTTTAACTAGTGAAAATATTATGTAAGACTTTGCAAGTCTGCCAAAACCAAACCACGTCTTATCTTGAGAAATAGGTATCTTTTGATGTTGAATAATACAGGAGGATCCTGTAATTTTTTAACATGAGTTTCTGAATGGATTAAGTGGATAAAACACCATGTTTATCTTGGTCCTGGGGTAACCTATGAACAAGAAGATGTGGAGCAAGGTCATACTCAGGACCTAAACTATAAATTAGTATGCAAGGCAGAATGGCAAACTAGGTAGAAGAATTAAAACAAAAACAAAAAAGTCAGAACTGGAAGGCAAGCCAAAACCAAAGCAGAACCAAGGAGCAAAACAGGAGGCAAGACTGAGGAGCAACTAAAGACTCAGGAACAATTAGATTAAACTGACTAAATTCAAGAAGAAACAGCACGTCCTCTTTGGAGTGGGGAAGGAGCTGGATGTAGTCCAAGCACGACACTTTGCTCACCCTTTCTGTATAGAATAGTGGTAAAATCACCTGCTTCTAAGGAATCCAGTAGGATTGTTCAACCATAGTTGAATCTTTCTTCCCTTTGCATATCCATATGCCAATTGCTAACAGTTTTAGTTAGCTGACTAAAACAACAAAGAGAGAGAGAAAGTAATGAACTGTATCTTAAGTTTCCATGGGCCCAGGTGCACTTTCTCTGTTACATGAGGAATTTAGTCAATTGAATGACAGTGATTTATCTCTGTATTTGTGGACATTTGTCAAATTTGAATGCTCCTAGCTTGAGAGGATACAATATCCTACGGAAGTCTCAATTTCAGAGGAGTCACGGTACCACCTCATAAGATTGCTCATTGTTGTTGTTGTTTTTTTGTTGCCCTTTCCATCTTGTAATGTGGCTCACAGGATGTGTCCCTCTTCTATCCAAGAAATACAGAGTCAAACGTAGAAGGCATATTGTTGAATGATAAATGATACATTCAAGGAAAGACTGGGGCATCGACTCTGACCTTCACTGTATTCTTTGGACACCCAACTTTATCTTAATATTGTTACATTTTACAAATAACAACCTGAAGCCACTAGACTGATATTTTCTTGCTTTTCAATAGCAGTTTTAATGAATTTATCCTTTCTGACATTTGCATTTGTCTTTAAATGCCACCAGATAACAGGTTTTTAATCATTCCAAATAGCTTTTTAATTATAGACCTAATTACTTTTGCAGAAGGTTAAGCTGCACAAACAAGAATAAAACTGTTTGCTTGTGCTATGTGTTGGGAATGATGTAGTGTTTTCACATTAGGTATTCAGTAAACTTCCTTGGTCAGTTTTACGTGACATTTTAAAAAATCCCCCCTCTACATCAGAAGGAAGGAATTAGATTTCAGGACAACTTAACATTCAACGATATGCAATGCCCATTAATCTTCTAATTAATTATAAAATCAAAGCCAACCATTCATTTCCACTGAAACAAGTGCTTGTGTGTATGCGTGTGTGTAATCACACACATACATGGTGTGTGACTCATTTAGATAAAAGGATATTTCATTGATAGATCCTCACCTCCGGCTTCTTTTCTTACTGTACTTTCTCAAATATCTATGCATTGCTTCTTCCCTTTAGGCAACACTTTTTTTATTTTTTAATTATATCTTGCCTTTCTCCCAGCATGGGACTCAAGCTAGCTTACAACACGGTTGAAGCAAGATAATGCTAAAAAACCTGGCAATAATAAAGTTAGAACACAACTAAATAAGTTAGCACACTAAAATGGCATTAAAGTTTTAAAATTGTAAAGCCGTTCAAGAACATAGCAATAAAGTTAAAAATACAGCACACACGCCCTATAAAAAAGACTCTCTAAAACCAATTTATCATTAAATGCCTATTTGAATAAAAAGGCTTTTGCTGGATAGCGAAAGGGAGGAGAAAGTGGGCCAGCCTAGCCTCTCATGGAAGACAATTCTGCACTCTGGGAGCAGCCACTGAGAAGTCTTTCTCCTGTATCCTAACTAAACAGGCCTGCAATAGTGGTAAGACTGGGAGAAAGCCTCACCCTCAGGATCATAAGGCTCTGACAAGTTCTTCTTACAGCAAACATGTTACACTGAACTAGTATGTAACACACAATTCTAATGGAATTAATGTTGAAATTGCTATGATAATAAAATTATTGGAAGGGAGAATCTCTGAATAGTCAGTTAGCAAGGGAATCACAGCATTAATTTATGCACCATTCTCCTGGTTAATAAATATAATATGAGAGGCTGCCTGTGGAGAGTGGAAATAAGGCCAGATTAAATCCATGTGGGTTGCCTTTGTTCTTTCGTGTTAGAAAACAGTCCAGGTGAATTTATATTTTATTGTCCAGCTATTGTACTGGAACAGCTGCCTAACAGAATGGCTTACTTGCGTACATTTCTAATAACAGCATTTCTACAATGTATATTAATAATTTTGGCTCAGAGAGGAGTCCAGTGAAAGTGATGCAGATCTAAGTATGTCCATCAAAATGGTAAAATGAAGCTTTGTGTTTCAGACCCAAAGGCTACATTGTGCTAAGTGAGAGGGGATATTGCATTTTTCATGTACAGTGAACAAAAAGGTATTGCATTGTTCTCCACTTTACAAGGTAGTAATGGGCTGAAATGAGGAGCAACCAAAAGACCCCAATTCAACAGTTGAGAAACAGCCTGGTGGCTGACCAGTTTGACTCAGGGGCCACATCTCATTTTTAAAATGTGAAATGTTCATTCCTCCTATTTTCTCTTTACTGTTTGACAAAATCGGATGATATTTTACAGGTACAGTAGCACCTTCTGAAAGGTGACAAGTTTCAGAAAAATAGAAAAGAGTGATTTAGGATTTTGCTGCACTCTAGCTGAAATCACATACATTAATAACAAGAATCATTCTGCCTGCATCCCTTGCAAACTATGATGTGAGTGAACATATGAAATTAACAAGACCACAACTTTGCTGAATTTGCTCAGAACTGCAGTGAGTGGAAAGTGATTGGCAATATCTAATTTCAGCGTCCAGTGTGGGCATCCTGAGAATTTAAGGTAAAATCTGAGAAGGCCTCCTTCTATTTCCCTCAGATGGGTAACTCCAACTTGGATCCAAATACCACATTAGTCATCTGTTCACTTGCTTTATTCACATGTTCACTTTCACCTGATTGCTTCAACTCATTCTAGCTGATCAATCTTAGATAAGATAAATCCATCCTTAGCCATTTATCCTTGAGCCTGTTGACAGCAAGGTATAGACTGAATAAACAACTTTGCGCCATTAAGATCCCTTAGATTATGCTCACTATGACAGGTCAGTTTAACATTTTCCCTTGCCACCTATAATGAAACAGGAAACCAAACCTAATTGCACCACATTCTTCCACTTCCTCTCATGAAATTTCTATGTGTGGGGTAGGTGAAAAGAGATGTCCTTAAATATCTTCACAAGCCAGTTATGAGAATCAGCCCCTTTCCCATTCTATTCAACTCTCAAATTGTGATATAAATATCTAGGGATGGGACGAATCCAGATTTTTCTGAATCTGGATCCAAATCCCTGGAAGTTTCTGGGAATCCATGAATCTCACGAATCTCAGATCTTTTGAATCCTTTTATTAAAAAGGGTTTAAACAGCAAGGGAAAGAAGGATAATCTTGGGCAAGACACACACTATCAGCCTTAGCAAAAGCCTAGGCAAAGGCAAACCTCCCTCTGAAAAAATCTGGCCAGGATAATTGCCCTAGTTTTGCCTCAGGATCTCCCAAGATTAAAAATGAAATGACGGCTCCTTCTACACAGGCAGGAAAATGTGGATTGATCCCCCATTTTCCTGCCTGTGTAAACAGGGTAACATACTACAGTACAGAGATAATCCAGGTCAAAACTGGCTTTTCTTTGCATAGCTCCTTCTGGCATCCTAGGGTTTGTAGTTTGATCATGCACCAGCACACTTTGGCAGAGAAGGCTGTGACAACTTGTAAAAGTACAAACCCCAGAATTGTGTCTGAAAGAGCTTTGCAAGGGAGTTTTGCAAAGGAATCTTTCTGCTGTCCTTGAAATCTCAAACCTGTACCTTGCAGTCAAGTGCTGAACTTAAATATTAAATGTTGAATTTAAATATCTTAGAATGTAACCCCAGATGTATTTTGTGAAATTGTTAGCAAAGGCCATTATTACTCTAAAGGAAAAATTCACCTATTTGCCATTTCTCCTTGTGTATCTGATCTCTCAGGTTTTCAGGCGTCCTGGTCTCCAACAAACTATTTGGTTGGTGGATTCGAAAGATTTGGCTTGCCTATTTTGGCTAAGGGATTCGGATTTGAGGATTCAGGGATTCGAGGATTTGGTTGGCCCCTCTCTATAAATATCTGTAAATTTTGTCATCCTATGAGAAAAAAATATTGTCAACTACTGAGAGATTTGCTGTCCTTCAATGAGAACACCACTGTGTAAAACCTAGCCTTTTTTTTTCGCTCTTGTTTACCCCTTAGGCAGCCTATCACACCACTTGTTCCATCCTTTCAATGCTCTGTTCAATAAGAGAATGAAGGAAATCTAACTCTGTACATAACCTATGCAGCAAGAAACACCATTCCTTACATCAGAAAAATTAAAAACAAACAGGTCAATATAGGCCCTTTCCGCACGAGGCGAGGAAATCGCTCCGTGCCATTATCTACTGCTTCTTCTGGGGTCTGAAGCAATGCGGACTGTCCCAGAAGCCCTTCTGCGGGGCTCCTCCTTGATCCATGGCGAATCAGAGCAGTGCGAGGTCTGTAGATGCACACTGCTCCGGCTTCCAAAATGGTGGCTTCCAGCTTCCAAAATAGCGGTTCTGGCTTCCAAAATGGCGGCTTCTGGTTGGTTGTGGGTCCCGACCAACTGCTGAAGCTTGCCACACCTAAAACCTGCCCTCTGCAGATCGCAGGCTAGCATTGGTGTGAGCCTGTGAATCTGCACAAGGGAGCAGGAATGCAATGGCGTGTTCCAGGAAAATAAAGACCTGTTTTTTGTAGTCTTTAGAAAACATGCTGGAGGACCACTTGGGGTCGTTTTGGAGCAGACTGAGGTGTGGATCTCCGGTAAGTAGTCTGCTCCTAATCGGCTCCAAGGTGCAGACGACCTCCGTGAGAGGACGCACTGCCCTGTTCTAATTGCCTGGTGTGGAAAGGGCCATAAACGTCTGTACTCTTTCTATAGAATATTATCAGAGAATATGGGATCGGACAAATTTTAAAGATTCATAGCAATTGTTGGATCTTTCATGTGGTTTCAGATGTTCTGCACAACAGGCTACAAACTGGACTGTGTTGACCTTCTGAGTGATGTTGAGTGGATCCACACAAAACTACACCCAAAGGAACAAGTGAGTAGTATATTAGAGAAAACTCTGCGCATAATGTCTATGATTTTTTCTCGGTCCCCCACCTCTAGCTGGAGACTCCATCATTATGGAAAAAGTGCTAGTTTATATTTATGCTTTTGTTCTCCAAAGTGGTTTGAATTACAATTGCAATGGGCAATTGTCCTTACCTTATTGTCCTACAGCTTTTTAGCACTGCTACACCTCCAAGGATGAAGGAAGGATGACATACAACTGTGGAATATGCATTCTGAGAACAAAATATCCCCTTCCCCCCACTAAAATAGATAACAAGAGGAAGACTAATGAAGGCTCACATGGCTGATAGCCTGAAGGCCTGACAGCAGGATTCTTATTAATGCAACGGTTTTGTCATGAGCTTTAAATCCTGTTGCTCCTAAAATTTTACATAAATAAAACTGTAATTCTGAGCGAAAGACTTTGAATGTAGATTCTTGCTAATTTTGTTTACCAGTGACAGTGAGAAATTTGTTTAAAGATCAAACATCAAATATCTTGTCTCTCAAAGTTGCCAATAAACTTTGACCTCAAGCAAACTTTTTTTTGAAGGAGCATTTTAAAAACCACAAAACTACAATTTCTCCATATTTTAAACAGTAGAGGAAAAAGAAAGCATAGAACTGAACATAGATGTACTACATTTAGATATAACTTCCAGTTCTAACTAACGAAGGCAATTTATTACATTACATGCTAAATTCATATTAAAGCATTAAAGATAACAAAAACTGTGCAAGGTATGAATAGAGAAATAAATTGTTGCATTTACATGAGCAAGTATATTCTTAACTTAGGAAAAATAGAAGAGGAAGATTCGTTAATAATTCTACTCTGATGCATTATTTGTCTGGAAGTAGTAAGCCATGTTATATTCAATGGGGTTTAATCCTAAGAAGGTCTTGTACTACATGGCTTTATTGGGTCCAATATCAGTGGGGAGGCCTGTGGAGAGCTCAATGCTTCTTGGTTCCTTCCTCATCACCCCAGTTGCAGAGGCCTACTTTTTTTCCAAAGTAGAAAACTTGCAGGGGAAAAGGGACACTGTTTCCTATGTAATTAGCTCTGACTGGCTGATATAGCAACAGTTAGTATTTTTTAAGAATTAATACTAATTATTCACTATAACCCAAAACCTGTAGTACCTTGTAGCCCAGAAGTAACATGTAACAATACAACATTAAAAGCAGAATATGATAGAAGCATTTTTTGTACGGAAAAGCAGAAGTGGCATATCTTATGTTAAGAGGTACAACTATTCATTGCTTATTTCATAAGGAAAGGGAAACAGTCTACACTTCATGAAAGTTACTTGCAACTAAGAGCACCAAGATCACATTTCTGAGGAGCAATGTTTAAATTCTGTAGGGAAAGCCAGATGCTCAACAGGCTTCTTTGGAAAAATCTGCCATTGGATAGACTGGACCTGGATGTCAAAAATATCTGTGGTATATTGTGAAGAGTGGGATGAGAGAAATGGATCCTTTGCTAAAGAAAGACTTGTATCTGTTCATCCTAAAATTGAGGTGATGCTGTTTCAAGCTGCAAAAACACTAGTGATCTCCCTCTACAGCAGCTGCATTAAATGTATACTTCTTGGTGAAGACAGGAAATAGGAGGTCAATAAAGAAAAGAAAACAATTATCTCACTGCATCTATCGGACTCAACATCATACTTCCAACACTGAGCAGAGACCCTGGGGAAAAACTCAAAAACAGAGCTTTCCTGTTTTGTTTATTCAGGAAGGTGTGTAGCCCATACAGTCTTTCTTTCACAAACTATCTAAGTTGGGCGAATATGGTCCCACTAGGTTTGCACACTTTCAACTAGAAATTCATTCTTATTTCTGCAACGCTTTTAGATTCATGGTGAAGAATTCAGTTTTACTGTCAGACACTGTGCTCTTATACTTAATGCAGTCCTTAAGGCCCATAGAAGGCTGTTACTTGTTGTCTGTGGACAGCTCATTTCTCTCACAATTGCAGTTGCCAAAGCCATTGTCATTAGACTATTTACACAGACACTTTGTCGTATAGAAAAATCCAGTTATTTCTACTTGTGAATTTATCAGGGCTTAGGGCAGGTTTTGGCAGCTGTGACTATCAGGATATTTTTGGCCTTCGGCTCTCATTAGCCTAAGCTAGTATAGCCAAACTTGAGTGATTTGATTAATTGAGCGAGGACAGCTGACTGAATAAGGGACACTTAAGTTGTAATTAAGAGCCAGCATGGTGTGGTGGTTTGAGCACTGGACTGTGACTCTGGTGACCAGGGTGTTATTTCCCACTTAGCCATGGAAACCCATGGGGTGACCTTGGGCACATCACACATTCTCGGCCCCAGTAAACCCCATGATAAGTTTGTCTTAGGGTTGCTATAAGTAGGAAATTACTTGAAGGCTCACAGCAACAAGAAGTAATAATTGACTAATAATAAATCACCACCTATACGAGGTATGGGCAATTGTAGTAGAGGCCCATGCACCCTCACAGCAGGACATGGTGCTGCATTTTCATTCTAAGACTATCTAATAATGTTCCTGGGAGAAACCAGAAACCAACTTCTAGTTTATACTTCCACATTTTGCCTGGTGTGGGGTGTTTGCGAAATCATGGATGGTTACTGAAGAAAAGTGATACCCTGGGTGTCAGTTTTGGGTGCTTTTCCATCCCTTCAAAATCAAAATGGAGATCAAGTGGTCTTAGGTGACACACAAAAGCCAACATGCCTCCCTTTACCAACCTCTGCTCTATTCGGCCCAGAGCAGTAGTACAATGGGTCATACCTGAGAAAAAGGATACTTTCATTTACTATTAGGAAAGATCTTTTCTAATTGGGACTTCCTCATGAATAGACATTCCCAAAGGATCTTGTCCCTATAGAATGGCATTGATACATTTAGTGCTCTGTGGAACCTCCATTTCAATTCTGCCCCCAGATACCTGTTGGAAGGAAATGTCCCAGCAGTATTAGAAGGCTTTGACTGTGAAAACAAGGTGCAGACATGAAATACAGCAGGAAAAGAAATAAGGAATGCAAATTATTTAAACAAGGTACTATTTCAAGAGATAGCCATGTTAATCTATTCAAGCATTAAAAGATGGAAAGGAATCAACTAGCAACTTTGATACCAACTGGGAAGAAGAAATTTCTAGTGCCCACTTCATCAGATGCAAGGTTACGCTAGAAATTTTGTCTTCCTAGGTAGCCTCAAAGGTGCTACTGTATTTCTTTATGTGTTTTTATTTAGACAAGGGTATTATTTATTTTTGGTTAAAGATTTTATCTTTCTTGCCCTCTCAGAAGCATTGGGCCCCATGAATCAGTTCTGAGACAATAGAAGGCGATGCCACAAATTGTACCAACCAGGGCATTCTGGGATTCTCAGCTTTGCATCTAAATATACCAGTTTAGCCATTAACTCATTAGGTGGCTTTGGACCAATCATTCTGTCTCATGCCCAATTCTCCCTCTGAAAAATAGGATCCAGAGACTAGCCTTACAACGTTGTTTTAAGAGAGGAAAATGGGCAGTAAAACATTGGCATGTGAGAATATATATATATATATATAATCGTAATAATAAATGACAAAACATTTTTGTGGTGGAGAAAGCCTGGACATGCCAAAGGGCTAGCTTAGCAGTACTGCTGCCATTTCAAAAGTATCCCCATGTACGCTTTGTTCATATTCTGTACATTTAACATTGTGTAAAAGTAAAAGCTGGAAGGAAAGTGATATTAGGTTGAATTTCAAGCTTATTTGAATGCTCGTGGCTCCCTTGCTTTAGCCTTTTGGTTTCTTCTCATTATGTATTTACCTTGGGAAATGTAAGGAAGCATTCTTGGAATAAGAAAGTAAGAAAAAAATGTTTATGAGAAGCAGAAGAAAGGAGAGTTAACCTTGAGGGAAAAGTTGTATTCACTGCACATATTCCCTTATAATATCCACTACCATGCAATGTCACTTTCTGTTCCATCATCCTCAGGTAAGAGGTGTCATAAAAGCTTTATATATTCATTATATATAGAGATATATAAGCTCAAGTTGCAATACTGACCCTCAATTTGTAAAAAAGCTGCTAACTTTTCTTCAAGCACATGCTTAGACCTCTTAAAGCAGAAAGTCTTCACATGAGATCTTAGTCATCATTTCATGATGGTATGGGGAGCAGAGATGCACATCCCCAATGCACTGTAGTGTTTTGGAAATGCCTTTGATGGTCATTAACGTGGACTTTGTACAAATATAGCTGAAGAGAAGTAGGAGCTTCAACGTGATTAGAAAGCACAATTGAACACTTTTCTGGTCTAATGGAAACCCCTATCTGTGTAAACTAAAGTGCAAATAGGTGCATTTTTTCTACATGTTCAGTTTGGAGAAGCAACATGTAGCATATTCAAAGGAACATACTAATGCTTATGTTATGGCAAGCTGGCATGACCTTATTTCTAACTCATACATTAAATGACTGCGGCCCCTTTTGCATGGTGTCTTAAATCTGCAACAGCCATACTTTGCTTCCACTCTTGGAGCTGACTTACCGCATGACATCATTGCCAATCAGGTGCTGTCTCAGCTGCAAGCTGTGGGAATCCTGCTGTTTTTTATTTTTGGGGAAAATCTGACAATAACCAGCCTTTCCTGCAGCAATTGTGATAGCTGGGCCCATGTGGAACCTCCATCCAGTGTCCTTTTGTGAATGACCCAGGAATGGGTGGGGTGTGAGCAGTCCCTGCCTATCCCTCCCCCAGCAACTCCTAGGGGAAGCTCCACCTAGCAGCAGGGTGGGCTCCATCCTCATCGCACTAGCAAACACACGAGGAGACATCTGCCAGGAAGGCCACCCCAGGGGTGATGTTGGCACCAACCTCATGATGACATCAGCCCCCAGGGTCCACCCAAATTTCAATATTTCCTTTTTTTAAAAAAATAGACCAACCAGGAGTGGTGGAGCAGGGATGGGGCAGGACCCGGGAGTGGCCAAGGATGCTGAGGTGTGGAACACACACCGGGAGCAATGCCGGTGGTGTTCTGCGAATGCCTAGATGCCTGTGGAAAAATAGAGGCTGCATACTGGGCCTGATCCACAGTTGGCAATCCTGTGATGACGCTGGGACACTGTGTGATTGAGGTATGCTGCAGAAAGGGCCTATATGAGGAAGGCTAACATGTTTTAAAATCCAGGAGGTCATGTAGTATAATATGATAATATCCTACATTCAGAGATGTAGGATTAAGTCATAGGAAATTCATGTGACTGAACCAGCGCAGAGTAACATTTACATTTCATGTTTGAAAGTTATCCTGGAAGGAGAGGTATTTAATAGATTTCTATTGTTGTTGGTAGCATGTGTGTTTTAATCCCATAGGCTTTTTGGTATTCAAAATGTGGTTCTACATTTGTATTTTTAAATGATTCATTTCCTCTGGTACCATGCTATGTGCTCTTGTTCATCATTTTCAGTTGGCTTTCTGATGGAATATTGAATACATTTTGGCCTAAATCAAATTGTTCATCCCAACTAGAATAAATCCATTGAATCAATGAGTTTTCCCTAAGTGTTGACTTACCATTTAGCAGTTGATTCAATGGGTATACTCTAGTTGGAGCTAGTAATTAAAGTAAATTGGACAACAAATGATCAGTTTCAGTGACTTTTCCCCCCCTTTTGGCTAAAATCCATGAATGTTTGCAGGAAGTGTAGTCTAGCATTTACAAAGAGATGAGGAACAATTCTATGTTGACTCCTTATGTTGAGGGCCCCAGGCATTTCCTAAAAGCTTAACAGAGCAGATGCTTGATGTGTTTTCTTCCCTTTAGATTACCTTATAAAAGAAATATGTTGTTATTTGTAACCAAAGATTTGTATCATTTTAGTGAGCAAATGGCCTGAACTGTCATTGTATTACTTGGCAGACAGAGAGTAAATGGGTGGTGAGCCCAGGAATGTAACTCTTTTCATTCGTTGTGAAACATTATTTACTAATTATGTTGTTATTTCATCATATGGCTGCTCACTGACTTGGAAAGAGTATAATTCTTCTACAGGCTGCCAATTTCAGTTTTATTTTGAGCAGTCTTTTTCTGTGATCTAAATAACAGTGAGAAATACCATTAGTGGATTTTATGCTTAGGGCTGTATTAGAACAAGCCGCAGGTAGATACACCAAGGAAGATAAATCATCCCTTAGTTCTTGGAAAAGACAGGAGAAGGACACACCATCAGTTTGCTGCTTTTCTCCCTTTGAGCAAATAGATAAGTTGCAAAAGAAGGAAGATAGATTCTTAATGCCTCTTCAATGCAATATAGATATGCCTGGATGAGAATCTCATCTACTCCCAACCTAACACTCTGCAAGTCTGTCCTCTAAAAGAAGATGCAATTTAAGCAGAAGATCTAATATCTTCAGTATGCTGTGGATCACTTGGCCAGCACATTTACTATGGAAAGATGTATGAACTACAATAGCTTGCACTACACAAGGTGTTAGTAAGGCATTAGGCATTCTCTGTTGTAGACCCCAGTTATGGAATACTCTTCCCTTGGATATCCAATTGGCACCAATACTGGTACTTCCAGCACCGAGTCAAATCATGGTTTTGTTTTTGTTTTAAATTAAAACGTTTGGTATCTGACTGCTTTTATTCTGTTTACATATGGGCTTTGGTGTGCATTATTTGAAATGGTTTTAACTGGATTTAAATTATCTGGTTTTAAGTGATCTACAATTTAACTGTATTCTTTAGTGTTGTGAGAGATGATGGCTCAGAGGTTGAGGAGCAATTGATTGTGCCAGAAACAGAGCCAGTGATAGACCAAACTACCTTGCCATTACCCCCATCAGCTGAAAGACAAGCTGAGATGGAGTTGTTGCATCCAGTGCCAAAGAGAGAGAAGACACTAGAAAAATTAAATCCACCTTTGGTCCCCCAGCTCTAATCACAGAGGAGACAAAAACAAGCAGTTCAGAGGGAAGCCATTTTGGTGAGAACACCTGTTTCCATTGGCTATATAAGTCTCTTGGCGCAGCTTGCTGTTTGCTTGTAGCAAATCCCTACTCAAGCCCTCACGACCCTTGTGTTCCAGTTCTCTTGACCCTTTTTGGACAGACCTTCAGCATTCTGGACCTTTTGAATTTGACCTTGACTTCAGCTCAGCTCAGCACTTCTACTGATTGTTTGCGTTGGACATTCCCCACTGCATCCTCCACTTGGGCAAGTACTATTGCCTTCCTTCCCTTGCTGGCAGAGAGGTATGGGCTGGTAGTTGAACTCTGACAAGTGTTTTAAAAATCACTGTTATTATTTACTGTCCAAAACTGATTTTATAATGCACAATGCTGAGATCCTCTATAGGATGGAATATAAAAAATTTTGATAAAATAAAAATTATAATTTGACTCATACTTAAAAAAAACCCTCCTGCATCCTATATTGGAAAGATGATGACCAAGATTCTATTTGATACTGGTGAAGTAGAAAGTTCTACCAGCATACTTAATATGGAGATCCAGGAAAATAGTGGCTTCAAGCCAGATAACAACATGATGGAGTACTCCTGGCAAACCTATATGACCAATCAGTCACCATTTAGGTTGGGAGGTGGAGCTACATCCAGGTGCTATCCATCTGCCCGCATTCAGTGACCTGAATACTACAGGTTCTGCTGTAGCTTCAGTTTATGATCACTTTCCAAGTGAAGAGCCAAGAAGAGCATATTACAGTAATTCAGTCTAGTAACCCACTGCGTGGATTGCTGGAGGACAGGGATGTAGATCTTCACTTCTTTTATTAGTCAGCTTTTTATATGTAAGAAAATTTTTTTCAAGTTTCCTCCCCACTGGGTGATATTATAAGAATTCTGGACTTTTTTTTTTCACATTTTGGGGCCTCTTATGAAAAATGTCATTAGCAGAAAAACATTGTGTTTTGTGGAAAATAGAACAATTTGTGGAGAAAAACTTTTGTATTTTTTGTACATATAGAATATTTGTACAGAAAATCTTTGTGTTTTGCGCAAAATAATCTTTTTTAGGATGTTTTTCTGAAAAAAAAAAGCATTTTAAAGTCTTTTAAAAAAATCATTGGAAAAATATTAAAAAATTGTCATAATGTGTCAAGCTGTGTTGAAAACACAACTTCTCCTCAAGGAGAAGGAAATTTGCAAATATTTCTTAGTCCTGACAAGAATCAGTGAATCAGTGAGAATCAACTACATGTTGGCTCACTATCCAACAATTAATTGAATGGGTCTACTCGAGTTGGGACTAACCAACAAAATGCCAGCCCAAAGTTCAATTTTCCCATGCAATGGTAACCTCTCCCACCTTCTACATGCTAATCTAGAGGGCTGGCTAAGCTAGGACATAGGTTTAGAGTCTAGGTATTGCTTTTCAGGGCTCAGCGTAGGGGAATACAACCAGAAGTGGTAGCTTAAAAACCCCAGAAAATCATACTATCCTTCAGATCCTGAACCATATTTTTCTTTATTTATATGTCCATCCTTCCTAGGTACTTAGTATACGTGGTCCATACCTATCCAATTTATTCTTTGGACGTCTGAGACATGGTTGTTTGAGATAAAAGTCTGACCAAAGAGTAATTAGTGAGATTCAAGATATCATGGCGGAATGGAAATCTGAACTTGAATTTTTCCAGTTCTTGGGTTTATTCATTGGCCACATTGTCCTCTTTTCAAGCCTAAAACAGGACCAAGGGGGGGAGGCATCTTTACATTAGAGTATTAAAGCCTTCTGCCCAGACATTTCCAGGAGTGTGATTTGCCATTCTGAGGCACAGAATTTTGCAGGGAAATTTGATAGGCTATCAAAAGGAATGCAAAAATGGCCTTGGGCACACAGAGGTTGTTCATCCCTTGTGTAGCCGCTTGTAACAAAAATATTGTGCCCTCATAAGAATGCATCATCATTTTTTTTTAAAAAAATCAACTGCAGTCTGATTCTTAGTAGAAAAAAAAATCAGTGGGAGGCTTTAATTGATGGATACCCAAGTATCTTACTGTTTACAGTTAAAAGAGGTTTATAAATGCTAGATAATCCTTTGACAATTCCAGATTACAAATAGTTCTGAATATATTTGAGAAATATTTTATTTTCCATGCATATCTCAAACAATAATAGATTCTTTACAACTCCTTTTTTTGGAATGCCATGTGGGGGAAAAATGGCTTGGTAAATCTGCTGCCACTATAAGATTATTTACTTCACTTTTCTTTCAGTACTGAATAATGCCTGAAGTTTTCAATAACAACTAATAAATCTTGTATTTATGTCAGCATGAAAGGTCACACTGGCAGATTTGCTCCTATAACTAGTCTTGAATAAATAAAATAATAAACAGTGACACTGTATAGAATTTTATAATGCAATTTGAGCATATTTTCCTTTTCTGGGCATATTTTGAATTCTCCTGCTCATCTATGTTTTATCAGTGAAATTACTGGAATAACCTAGCTGTTCTCCAGCTATTAATAAAGTCCCCCCCAGACAATCTACTTCATAAACCTTGAAAACAGTGCCTGTAGCAAGTTGTAAAATAATAATTCAGTGCCCAGTAACAAAAGATTCTGTACAATTAAAAAGACAAACTAAAATGGTATGAGCAATAAATACGAATCTAATCATATTCAAAGATCACGCTGATGAAGGAAGATAGAGTAGATTCTCCATACATCACATTTATCATTATCCTGTGGGTGGGCAGTTCTTTGGTCTGTAACTGGATATACAGACAGTTTTGGGAATTAGCCCTGAGTTAGCCCTGAAAGAACAAGTCTAAGAATACTCTTTGATCCCGCTTTTGTCACTGGAAATGCTGGCAGCACCCATATAAGGATGGAAAGAATATTTGCCATTATTCATTTCTAGGCTAGATGATTGGTTTCTTCACACCTGGGAAATCTAGCCAGAATGAATGATTTTCTTTCTTTCTTTCTTTCTTTCTTTCTTTCTTTCTTTCTTTCTTTCTTTCTTTCGATGAAGTAGATTTGGTAAAGGGTATTGCTGAGATATATTTAGAAATGTGCATTTTGACATTAAATACATCTAATAGTGTGTATCTAAATAATATTTGCATGTAAATATAGAGTGGATTTTGGTTTAAAAATCCATATTAATTCAAATTAGGTATTCTTTACATGGATGCAGAACATGGGCTCCTTAGTATTCTGAGGAAATCAGGACCATGAAGTGTTTGGATCAACAACTAGAGTGACAGATGAGAAAAAAAATGGGATGAATCGAGTTGAGACTATTCCACAATGGTGGAGGCAGCAAAGAAATGATTCTTTGCTATCTCTGTCTTGCCCACTGCTATTTTTTTGCACTCACTAGATCATTATATACTAAACCTTATCTTACTGAGGAGGAGCCCTCAGAAATGTACTGTAATGAATTTGTTAAATACTTATAGGTAATATTGCTTGGATCCTTTCTGGCATGTGCTTCACATTGAGGGTAGAACCCAAGGGCACCAGCTTGTCTGATTTTCATGTACAATTTCAATTTGTTCAACATGATGTATGAACAAGTTCCATGGACAGGTGAGGCCAGCTTTTTCTCTGTCCTTCTTGGCTGAATGGTCCTAAAATGGGGCATTGGAGGTTTTTTGTTCAGGATCCTGGCCAACAGCCTGTGGATTTCCACAGAGCTTAATACTGTCCCCTATGTTTTTTCACTGATACATGAAGCTTCTGGTGGTATTGGGGAGATAAAACAAAATTTAGGGGCTGGGTATCATTGTCTTTCTTTTACAACTGATACCAAGGAGGCTGTGGGTGTCCTGAATGCAGTAAAGGATTTGATGTGAGTGAAAAATTGACGCTCAATCCAGAAATGAAAATATTTTGGTTTGCAGGAAAGCTAACCTGGGGTTTGGGATTATACTACTATTACATTTCTTCCAATCTGCTCCTTCCAATGTTATAATTTATACCCCTTCCAAAAGACCAGTTCATACCTCAGAAAAGCTCTTGGATTGACCATCTGTACTAGATAACCAGCTGCTGACTCTGTTTCTTTCTCCTTCAAGTTCACAAAGTAAAGAAACTCTCACATGTGACTTCAAAAAATCACAATCTTGAAACAATATCCTTTTTTGTTTCTTGTTTCAGTTTGTTGGGTTTGCATAGTGTTCCCAGTTAAATATAACTCTCCTTCTCCCCTCCATAAATGGCAATCTCCTTTTCATCAACCAGACATCACTGACCATAAATCACCCCAAGAGCAATAAGTCTCCCCTTGGGCTTTGCTTCTGTTTCTTCTTATAGTTTGTCCATCTGTTTTCCCTCTTGTTTTTCTTCCATGTCTACATTCATATCCTTTCATATCTTACCTGCCAATTCAGTTCATTAAGTTCTTGCTTTAATTCCTTAAATTCCTGTTTCATAAAGTCCATCACGCATTGAAAGTCTCAACATATTTGCTCCATTATATCGTGTTAAGGGCTCTCTAACTATCCTATGGAAAGTTCAATTTTTCACTCAATCTAGCAATTATGGGGTTAACAATTCACTTCTCTGGAATCTGGGTAGAGGCAGCCAAAACAAACAGTGCCAGCTGATAACATAGTTCTTCTCACACTTTGGTTTCCTTTGCTTTTTTCTTTTTGCAAGTAAAATACAATTCAATATATTGGACAAGTAAATACATTTAGGATTTTAGTTCTTTGTTCTTTTTTTTTTTAATTAACTCCAATTTTTAAATTCTACTATTTTGGTCTTATGGGGCAAAGAACCCTACTCAGCTTTTGATTTCAGGAAGAACACAGCTGCAAGAGGCAGCTCTGATCTGTGTTAATCAGAAGATTTCTTCCCTTCTATGACTTCCAGAATTCATTAAAGTTTCTTCTTTTAAGATAGCAGGTTTCCTGCATAAGCCCATCAGATCTTGGAATTTGAACAGCTGCATTTCATTGCAAGGCCAAGATGTTACTCTCTTGGTCCTTCCCATTCACAGCGCATTTACTAAAAAGTAAATGTACCGTTGGCCCTCCAAATCTGCAGATTCTGTATCCACAGATTTACCCAACCACAGCTTGAAAATATCCCCCTCCCAGAAAAAAATCCAAAAAAGCCCCACAAAAACTTTGATTTTGCCATTTTATTTAAGAGATGCCATTTTACTCCAGTACTGTATATAATGGGACTTGAACATTCATGAATTTTTGTATTTATGTGGGGACCTGGAACCAAAACCTAGCAGGTACCAGGGGCCCACTGTATATAATGGGAATTCTGGACCCAAATGGGTAATCCTCCAGTCGGCCCCCCCCTCTCTCTCTGTGTGTGTGTGTGTGTGTTTGTTAAAAACTGCACCCTGAGATCCCTCTGGCCAGTACTTTACTGTGAAAATGCTCTTCACTGCAAAGCTACAGGGAGTAGCATCTGCTGAGCGAGCCTACTGGAAGTCTGATTCCCCCATGTAGATAATTTTTTAACACCATCCAATAAAATTATATTCCGTTATAATCTCAAAGTGAAACAAATAATAATAATGGCAAGAAAAAAAATTCAGATATTGAAAATTCTCTTCTATTGAATTTGTATATACAATTATGTCAGTAAAATTAATTAATATAAGTAAATAATAAAAGAAATATGACCATACCAAAAAGGTAATGATTAATAATTTAAGTTATATTAATGTATTTTTTGAAAAAAATATGTTTACAATACAATCCTTCATGCCTGTTCCTTTTCTGATCCCAGCTTTGATAACTGGCATTTCTCACTCAAAATATGATGAAAGTCTTTGTTGTAAAATTCTGAGCATAACTTTGCTTATGTAGGAAATTAATGGTGATGGCAATCATGGGTGTCTTGTTTCCTGGGTATCAGAATGTGTTTTGAACATTTCCAGTCTAGGACACGTATTTACTGTATTTGTTGGCAGATTTTAGTTAGTGGATTCTATCTCTGTAGCTTGAAACAGCTGTATTGGTATGCCATTTTACCTGAAGATTTATTTCTTCCAAAAGTACAGCTTTCACACCACTTCACTTCACCTTTTTCTTTTGCTTCTTGTCTGTCCTTAACTGTTAGAACTGTCATCCACAGAGGCTTAACTTTTTTTAGGCTGCAGACAGTGTCTTGCATTCTTTCTCAACAGTGTCCATAGCTTCAGTCAGAGTGGACTGGAATGAGTAGTAGATAGTGATTCCTCAGCAATGTCTGTGACTTAACAGCATCATTCCCATATAATCTTATGCATCTGCTGAATTTAGTGTCCCTGACTTTCTGAAAAGTTGGAATCCCTGGCCATTTTCTGGATGTTTTGCCTGGGATGGGTTGAAAATGGTGGTTTCTCTGGAATTTTTGAGGCTTATGATATCTCTCCCACCTAGTCTTTTATGGCCGGTGAATCTGCTGGACATCAGATAGCTAGGGCATGCCATCAATAAATGTTAATGTCAAATAAAATTTTTCAATATGTAAGCTACCACAAGACTCTTTTGTCATTTTCCCTGCAAAAGACTAACACTACTAAGTTTCTAAAAAGTCTGTTTTCCTTTGTAGAAGTACACACACATACACACAATCAAAGCAATTAACAATCTGGTGTGGGACACATTTTTCCCCATTGACACCACCCTCCCGCATCTTATTTCCAATTTTTTAAAATAAATTCCTCCAGTCCTACACACTTTTCACCTTACAGTTTCTGTTTTGGTTTCCTGCTATGGAATATATTGCAGTAAGGAATGGAATGGTATCTTGATAAATATAAATAAATGCCTCATATTTACTTAAAAAAATATTTAACTTAGGGGTTGATGCATCTGAATAAAGGGTTTAAAAAACCAAAAGACAGCAAAGAAAGGAAATGTTGAATTAACCCTTCTCTAAGAAAGCCATTTATTATTTTAACTATTTACAAAGAATTTTAAACCCACAGTAAAAATTCACTCTTCTTCAATGAGCATCTATCTATCTATACATCCATCCACCCATTCTGTGATAACTGAAGCACCTGTCAGAGCTGCTGATGACGAGCCTGCGGCTCTGGCTAGAGATGAGTCCTGCAGCTCAAGAGTTCCCCCTGCTGCCATGGACCAAGCAGGCTCGGACGTCCCTCTGCCTGCTCCTTTGGAGCAACAGGGATCTGATTCTGTGCCTGCTCCTTTGGAGCAACAGGGATCCGATTCTGAAGAGGCTCTGGAGCCTGGTTCAATAAGCCCCCAATCAAGGTGGAGACTCAAGAGGGCTGTGCAAAGGGAGGCTTCCTTGGCTAAGTTTAAGAAGTGGTGACCGGACACACCTGTGCCTGAGGCTATATAACTGCCTGCCTGGAAGCTTCCCTTTTTTTGTGGCAAACTTCTTACAAGCCCTCTTCTTGCCTGAACCTTGCTCCCAGCACCCAGTTCCCGATACCTTGAATTGATCTCTGGACTCTTGACCCTTGGCTTTGGAACTCTGACTACGGCTTTGCTTGGCGCTCTGGTAAATGAACTTCCTTGAGTAAGTGCTTGCTTGTCTCCTCCCGGCTGGACTTTGCTGGCTCTCCCACTCTCTTCCCCAGGCTGCCTTGCTGCCCAGGTCTCTGACCTTGACACATCCTTCAGTCCTCCAGCTGGCTTTCTATTATCTCTTTTCCACATGGGAGTGTCCAGTTCAGCTCTCAAGAAGCCTGGGGAAAATACAATAGAACTAACATTTTTCTGGAACCTGTAATAATTGCACTTCCCTTTCACTGTATTCAGCTATACTTATAGCTCTCTTTCTTTCCAGGATTAGAGTGTTCTTATTTTCTGCAGTCTATCTCTGCTTTCAGATAAGCTAGAGATTCACTTTTTAAAAAGGAAATCTTACAAGGTGGGGCAGCTAATGATACTAACATGTAACTAGAAGTTGGATTTAATCTGGCCAAACTGGTCATATAGGAGCCTTACAATATACGACCTTTTGATAACCCATCTCCCCAACTCTAGAAAATCTCCACTGGACTCACCATTCTTCAACGAAGAAAAGGTGCTGAAGAAGGAAAATTATAACTTACATTAAAGGAAAAAGGGAGGGGAGGGGAGGGGAAAGAGCCTACAGCCCCTTGAAAACTAGGACCATTTCCACACTACTCTGTTATAGGGCTATTATCCCACTTTCAACATCCTATGGGATCCTGGGGTTTGCAGTTTAGGGAGGGGAATTCTCAGCCAGAGAGCTCTTTGCGCTCAGTAAACTCCAAACCCCAGAATTCCACAGAATGTTGAAAGTGAAATAATAGCACTATAACAGTGTAGAGAAGAAAGGCCCTGCATGATTTATATTTTAGCATGAGTTTTTGTGGATATCAATCCACTTCCTCAATCATTGCATCAGAGGAAGTGGATTGGTATCTAAAAATGTTCATGTTAAGATATAAATCAAGTTGTCTTAAAGGGGTTGCTAGATTCCAGTTTTCTTTCTCCTTTCCCTTTTTTTTTTCCTGCAGTAACAGACTAGCAAGGCTACTTCTTTGAGGATGAATGGTTTTATTTTCAAAAGAAAATGGTCCTTACCGTATCCCCATTCCTTCCTTTTCTGATTTTCTCAAGGAATTTCCAAGGGAAGTCGGGAGGAGGCGGATTTGAGGCAGATTAGGAATGTATCTTGCTCAGCTCATATTCCTGGCAGCTGATCTCTGATTCCTCTTTCTAGCACCTCAACCCCCACACCTTATTTTGTTTATCTGTGGCACAGCACTTCCCCATTAGGATGTCTTTGCCTGAGAAGTCTATATTTGAAGCATTTAAGTAATGAAAGCTCTTCTGTCAAAATAGGAGAGAAGCAGTTGCTCTTCTCTTACTGTTATTTTTTTCTTTTCCCTCCCTTGTACTGTCAACCAAGGGTGGAAAAGAAAAAGAAGAGAGGCAACCAGGTAGATTGAGGACAACTGCTAGAAAACCTGTTTACTCTGCCCACTTACTTGGTGCTTTGCATTCCTCAGAAAAGGCAGCACATTAATTGCCCATTTCCTACAGACATTAGACATACTTAATTGGCCTAGGAGTGATTCTCTTGGAGTGCTGAGAGAGGAGAAAAAGCCAGAGTCCTCTGGGATGATCACTTGACTATTTTTTCCTACCCTCTTTCTTCCTTGTAATGGGACTGCAAAATAGCATTTTTGATCCTGACACACATGTTTGATGTCTGCTTCAATTGTGAACAAAGGTTTCTTCTCTGCAGATCTCATTTTTAGAAGCTGTCTTTACTAGCCAGTGGGGAGGGGTGAAGAATAAAAGAGAGAGAGAGAGATTGAGAGAGAGACGGGGGGAGGGGAAAGGGAGAGATTGGAGTAGGAAATGTTTCGATTTGAGGCATCACAGAGTTTGATTATTGTCAGGCCTCAATGAACTGTGTCATTTCCAATGAGCTGACTAAGAGCTTTTCTCGGCAAAGAGTCACTGAATAAAAGTTTGCTCTGGCAGCTGCCGGCTGTTGTTGGTTTTCTAATGTATTGTTTGAACATTTGCGTTCATCTGACACTTTGACAATGCAGCATAACGTTGTGCTTGGCACAATGAACCAAGTTGAAGCTTTGTATTTTTTTTCTCCCCCGGTGCATGGATTCTTTGCAAAGAGATTAGAAACTGAAATGTTTATGTTTTCATAGCAAGCAATCTATAAATACGGACTTCTGTGATACTGAAGAACAGAAACTATGGGAAAAGATTTGTGTAGGTTATATAACAACAATGGCTGATCAGGAACCTCACTTTTGAACCACTCGTGCAGAGACCTGGACGCTGAAGAAAGGATGGACAAATATTCTTAAGAAATCTTAAGTAGTTGTATTTCTTACTCTTAATTATTAAGTCACTGAGTAAATGGGGACAATGGCATTTTTTCACAATCAGAATTTTCCAGTAAGTTTTCTAGTCTGGCCTTTGTTTTGCTGTAATGGAAGTGGTTTGATTGTGATATTTGATGTGAGGTTGACCAATGACTTACCTCCCTCTTAAAAACAGAGGTATACAGTCTCATTCAAGGATCTTACCACCTTGGTAGTGTTTGAAGAAGCACAAAAATTAAAGGTATGTCTGGTGCTCATCCTTAGAGCTACAATATAGGATCTCTTCAGTAGCTGAAAAACAGTAGCATGGAAGGAACATGGACATACATGCCCCATCTCTGCCTCCACTACTCTCAACTTCCACATGATGCTTGAAACTGTAGCCATGTTCAGCTGAACAACTTTAAGGTACTTCATGTAGGGTTCTGATCCCAACGCACTGTACTGCAATGCACTGTAAGTACGGTCAAGTCAACACAGTTACAGATTTGCTGCAATCTTTGCTCATCAACACAGGGAGGTTGTTAGTGAGGGAGCATCACATTATCCTTCCATGCTTCTGTGGTTGGAAAATGAAAAGTGGAATCATCTTGGGTAGTGCATCTGTTACTGACAAGATTAACTGAAGATGTCTACAAGAGGATACTCTGCTAAGAGCCCTGTTGACCTGGAACTTATCTTACCAGGAACTCTGCATGTGACTGGTGCTTGTGGCACTGGGAATCTGAAGAATTCCCTGGTGGCACTGAAAGGTAGCATAAATCCCATCATTAGAGTATGGGCCATTGTATTTAGTTATTACCATTATTTTTATGAAATTTCTTGACAAGTCTTGAACACATTTTTCAAACTTAGTTCCTTACTTCTAATGGAAACTATGGTTACCCACACCATAAGGTTGAAAGCATTCATTGGACATTTTTTTCTGAATAACTTTGTTCACACCCTAATGTATAGTCAGTGGATATGACTGATTAATCTTCAATACAATTCTTTAAGATAGGTTCTTTCATGTGGGATGATTTAAAAATGTATGGAGAAACATCTAAATTAATTAATTATATAGATATTTAATCTGAGTCTTAGAAAACCCAATAGTATTGCTTGTTTCCTGTTCTTCACTGCATTATATGAACTGGATACACTTCTGTAAGATTAACCCAAAAGGTTTGTGTAACATAAGAAAAAACAGGTATATGGAAGAGAAAGTTGTTTGAAGAGAACATTCCGCCTTTCTGAAGAGATACTTTCTATCTTTTCTGGAAAGGATATCCTTTCCCTATCCCACATACGTGATATGAAACAGTGTCACTTCAATTTGGCATATATATTTAAAAATGAAACAATGAACAATAAAAGACAGCTGCCTCAAGATACTAAAAAGATAGATTTAATTTGCTGAAAAGCCTGATACATATCTGCCTGTGAATGTTCTTTAGACCTTCTTTAAGAGACCATATAATCACAAGAGACAATACATAAACACATTATATCCATTTACTTAAGGGCACAAATATATTTGTATGTACCTTATGGCCACTATGTACCCACTGCAGAAATTTCTGGATGAGGAAATCCAAAACCAGTTATTGACATGCTAACACAAGAAAAGGTGTTTAAAGGCTGAAGACACACAAACGCACGGGGGGGGGGGGGAGAGGGGGGAGGAGGCAGGGGGAGGGAGGGAGGGAGGGAGGGGAGAGACATTAGAGTATCTTCCAGTTCTATTTTTATAAAATCTCCCAGTGTTGGAAATTTTAAAATCTTAAAGCAGTATTTCAAAGCTTAAATAATCAAGTTGACCATCTCACACTCACATTAGAATTAAATCTCTTTTAAATTTTCAGACAGTCCCTTTCTCATTGGCCTAGATACATCCATGTGCCCTTGAATGTTATCTTTATTTTTTCTAACACTTATTTGTTGGTCTTGTTATGCACCTTGAAGCTGATTTATGACAACTCCATCATAGGATTTTCTTGGCAAGATTTATTCAGGTGAGATTTGCCATTGCCTTCATCTAAAGGTAAGAGAGTATGACTTGCCCAAGGTCACCCAGGGGGTTTCCATGGCTGAGTGGAGATTCAAACCCTGGTCTCCCGGTCTCATAGTCTAGTGCTCAAACCATTACATCATGTTGGCTCCTACATCTGCTTGCAAGATGCGTGTGTGTATACACACACACAAACAAAAGCTGCAGCCTTTATACACATACTTTCACTATGGAACATAAACATGTGTATACATTCATTTTTTATTTTTATACTGTTGAAGAAGGCCTAAAAAGCATTCGTAGGCTAAAAAGGATTGGGCTTTCTAGCGAATAACAACCATATTGTTACCATTCTGAGATGTGTCTTCATGGATTTCACTGGATGCTCTCCAGTTTTTGCTTGTTTTGATGAAAAGAAGACAGCCTGTCCCCTGTCTATTGCAAATGGTCTCAATGTTTTTAGAGGATCAGAAAGGACAAAATAAATATACTTCTGTGATTTCATTAGTAAAGTAACACCCTGCCCTTTCCAAATTTTTCAGGATTTTGGCAAGCCCCCTTCCATGTCACATTGATACCTTATGATTGTTTTTTTTCTCAATGCCACCCATGAAACAGACAAAAATGCATGGGCCAATAGTTCATTCTTGCACTAAGACAAGAATGTGGGATGCCCTTTTTGCCAAGAGTGTTCCAAACATTTCAGTGAATGATAGAGACTCAAGTTGCTCATGGGTACATTTATGATGCCATTACGTTTCCTCAAAGACTGCTTTCTAATGGCTACTGAAGAAAGGATATAGCATTGCATGGATTTTTCCCCCTGACAGGAAAATGTCTGTGTGAAAATTAGCCTTCATTATATATAGTGGGAGAGTCGTCATCTGTTCAGTAAACATGATAGTTTTCACTTCTTCCTGTTTTTCCTTCCTTGATAGCATTTTTTAAAGTTCTGCCAATTAAAAATACAAAATGACAAGATTTTATATATCTTTCCTCTTTTTCTATCTCATACACATTCATTCACACTCTCACATACAAATTATGCATCAGCCTTCTCCAACCTGGTGCCTCTGTTATGCTGTGTCACAATAGGAGTCATCCAAAGGAACATGTCATGCTGACTATGGATGATGGCTGTTGTAGTCCAGTATAACTAGGCAGTACCAAGTTGATGAATATATAGTGAACATAATGCATAACTATGTATAGAGTCAGTTATGTAAATATTCAGTTTTGGAAAGATTAATATGAAATGTCAATAGAATTCAGTGTAAACTATGCAGATTTTACTGATTTTTTTTCTTTCACACTGCATTAGTCTCCTCACTGTATCCTATTCAAAAGTAAAAAAAAAAAAAGAGAGCCTTGTTTTAAACTCAAGCAACGTTCAAGCATATGTGGTGTGTGCATAATGAATTCTGAATGTCAGTTCATGTTGCAAAGTAATATAGCCAAAACCTCTATAACAAGATGTGGAGTGTTCAACAAAATATGTGGTTTTACGCATAAGAAAGATTCTGTCACATTGTACATAGCAGTGATGTTCAAACTGTACTAATTACACCCAGTTTATTCACCTTCCTGTTTTAGCCGCTTAAATTTCTATTCTTTAAAGGGGCAACCTTAATTAATGCAGCAGAATAGAAAGATAGTGGGATTTATGAAGGGAAGATATGTCTCCTTAATAATTCATTTACGTTTCACTGAGGAGAGTCTAAAATTTCAGGGCAGGAACGGAGCAAGAGTGTTTCAAATGCAACGTGGTTCCATAAGAGTGAAACTGACCCCAATCCTAAAGGACCTGGTGCCACACGTACAGAGCATGAGTGGTTGTAATAAACAGTGTGTGTGTGTGTGTGTGTGTGTGTGTGTGTGTGTGTGATGGATAGCACTACATGACAATAATAAACATTGGTTGATTTCAAAAGGGTCTCTTGTTTCACCCCCTTCTTCTCTGTGCACACAACTGCCAGAAATTCATTGCCTGCTCTCAGCCAAATAGTTAAAAGAAGCCCCCAATCTGATTTCTGCCTACCTAGACTTCCCCTTTGCTCTTGGCTTCCTTTCCCAAATCCAAGACAGTGGCAAAGGAACAGTTTACTCTACAAAAAACCAAGAGGAGTCTTCCATTGCCACACATAACCCAACCTCCCCTGTTAAGGATTAACTCTTTGTAAATTATCTTCTGGCAGGAAAGAACAAATGATTTTGTCATTTGTATTCTTGCTGCAAGAAAGTTATCAAAAACTCTGCAGTGTTTGGAGACTGTAGTTTGGGATGTAGCGTGTACAAAGAAAAAGGAAAAAAAGGGGGTGCATATGGAGAATATTTTTTTTTCCCCTCACAGAAAAATGTTTCCTGCACAGAAAACAGTATAGCACTATTTGCTGTGGATAAATTTTTTTAATTGCAATTTTCTGCATAGGATACTTGTTTTCTGTGCAGAAATGTTATTTTCTGAACAAAATGTTACAGTCCTTTTTCAGACAGAGTAAATGCTAAATACAAAGATTCTCACTCACCTAGGATTCTCCTCATCAAGGTTTCCCAACAGTTGAAGAAAGCATTTTGAGCATTTTTAAAAATATTTTTTACAAATATTCTTTCCATCTCTACTCCTAACAAAGTGGTACAGCCTCCTGTTGTTCTTGCAGCATCCTCAAAGAGGATTGAAATATATGTCCAGAAAGTAAATGAGATTAGAGCTTGGAAAGTGAATTTTAAAATGAATGCTTGACATTACTTGTTCCTGTTCAAAAGAATAACTCACTCCTATCATACGATGCAATTTTTAAAATATTGCTAGTTTCATTACTTGTTATTTTCATTACTTTTCGGTCCTTTAAAAAAGAGAAAGAGATCAATTTAAAACAGCTAAAAATGGTCTTTATATTTTGGAAGAGAGGGCAGTCCCTTCAAAATGCCTCAGAGCATTGTTATTGCTGTTTCCAACAAATTGTTTCCAACTTATGGATACTATAAGGTGAACTGACCACAGGGTTTTCTATCACTGCGTTTCCACGGCTGAGTGGGGAATCAAACTTTGTTCTCTGGGGTCATAGTCCAATGCTTGGACCACGGCACTACACTGGGTCATCTCAAAGCATCCCCTCCGTGGAAAGTTTAAAGTAATAATAGTGCTGTTTAAAGGGAACAAAGCAACAGCTATCTGTCATTAGGTTATTTTCAAAAGGAACATAATTATTTCCTCATTACCTATCAAAAAAAAATGTTACAGCCAATGTCGTTATTTGTAAAGTGTTCATTCTAAGCATTGTGATAGCTGTAAGTTCAAAATGATGGGTGCTCTCCTTGTAAATACTATTTCAATGAGACTTGACTGAGCCTAATTTGATCACAAACAAGATAATTACCTCTATGCCATTAATTATTAATATTTTTTCTGCTGTGGAAAGTTCTGAGTAATGTGGTTATCAATCTGTGTCAGTGTCTTGGTCAATTCAGTAACCTTATGGGGAACTTGCCTATCAAACTCCCTTCATTATAGCAGGTGGTGCTCTGTACATGAAACAGCCTCCTCCATCAATATTCTCAGGGGTATTCTTATTCCTCTTTAAAAATTACATTTTGATATGAGGCTGATGGAAAGAATTGCCAGCTCCACCTATCTGCCTGATTTCCAGCTGCTTTTTCTTAGGCCTGAGGTGTGTCACAATGATGTGTCAATTGAGCTAGACAGGCCTCATTTTAAAGGAGATTAAAATGGACATCAATATTCAAGAGTTTAACTACAAGGCAAACTCCAGACATAATAGAAAAATGAGAGCAAGATTTTAAAAAAAAATATAGGCCACTGCAGAGAGTCTAGAGAATTAGTTTGTCAGCAACTGGGAACTTTACAGTGTATATTATGATGTAGTAAAGTTCCTTGATGCCATCTTTTCCCCCCCAGAAACATAACAGAATAAGAAACTGAAAAAAGGATCTGTTTTAAAAATAATGTGCTTATCATTTGGACGTGCCAAATTAAAAAAAAAAAGGCCAGATCAAAAAAGCAAAATGTTCTTTTCTGCACAACCATATGTGAATTTGGGACAGAATAAGTCTTGAATTGAAATAATTCTTGCCAGCCCATGAGTCTTGTCATCAGGCTTTCTCAGCACTCCAAAAACGTATTATTTGGCTATTTTCCAAATATTCTTTCCATCCCTACAGGAGCATGACAGTGTCATTGTCACTGAGCACCAACTAATGGAGCAGAGCTGTTGATAATCCTCAGCTGTCCCCCTACACCACATGGACATGCTGTGTGTGTGGGTGTGTGGATGGGAAGATAAGTTGGGAGAGTGAGACTTCCCACCATGAAAACATATTTGAAAACTTCCAGTTTGAAGACATTGCCACAGTGGAAAGGAAAATTATTAAGTTTTTGTTCTCTGCTGCAGGAATGAATACTTTTAATAAGCACATCCCTGACTCCATGCAGTGCCCAGAGTGAGCCAGGTGAAGCAAAATGAAAAGCATTACCTGATGCACCAGCTTGAGATCACTTGTTTATACAGCTGGGTTGGCTTATTCTACATGAAGATCAAGGTGCAAAGATAGAAACAATGAATGCCATACAGGTAGCCTCTCAGCTAAAGTCTAGTGCACAATTATTTGGCAATTAACACAACAAGACTCACTTCCAAGTCAATGTGCATATAATTGTGCCACTCATCTCATTCAGCTCAGAACAATTTTCATAGGAGGAAACATGCTTAGAATTGTGCTTCATGAAAAAGACAAGGAAATATTGGAAATATGCTTATAAGGAATCTTGAAACTGAAAGTTCAGTTTGTCTGAGAAGATTTCCCTGGAGGGTTGCAAGTTTTGTTTCTACAGAAAACCATGAAAAATTGTGATAGTCAGAATTTAGACTATTATTTGAATATTATCTATCACTTGAATTTAGACTAATATTGAAAATTAAATTCCACTGAGTGGAAATTATATCAGTGTCTTCTTTAATAATGAAATATGGAGAATAATTATTGTGCACAGCAATTGTACCATGAATATCCCTTACCTTCAATATTATAGCAGAATGGGAATGATCCCCCTTCAAACTTCAACTAATGCTACAGCATAGCTTGTTAGACTTCATCAATTTCCTTAGGGTTCTCATTTTTTTTTTCCATTTCTAATTTCTGTTCATTCAGTAAATTCCTTCATTTCAATTAAAATATCTATTGTTGAACTAACTAATATCCCAAAATCCCAAATGAAGGCCAGTTCTAATCAAAAGATTTGATTAGTGGCCACTCTGTAGAGGAGCTGCAAAGTTCTGCCCTATGTGCTAGGAATGCATCCTATCTATAGTATTTTTTGCTCTCACGCATATCTACGATTTCTATCAGGGTAGGATCTGGAGGCAAAAGTATTGGGTGCCATTCAGCAGAACAGACAGAAGGAACCAAACACAGCTGGGGTAGATTATTACATTTTGAAATGAGGAAATATTCTACATTACTGTTCTAAGAGCCCTCTAGAAAGAGTTCATAGATCATAGTGCTGGAAGGGGCCCTATGGACCATCAAGTCCAACCCGCTGCTTTAATGCTGAATCAGCAGCTAGAGCATCCCTAGCAGGTAGCTATCCAGCCTCTTTTTTGAAGGCATCCAGAGATGGAGACCTCACCACTTCTTAAAAATGTTACTTTTTGAACAGTAGCTCCCAGACTACTCCAACCAGCATACGTGTGTGTGTGCGTGCACGCGCGTGTGTGCTCGTGTGTATGCATTTTCAAGTTGCCTATTGACTTATGGTGACCCCATGAATTTCACAGGATTCTATTAGGCAAAGAATACTCAGAGGTGGTTTTGCCAGTTCTTTCCTCTGAAATATTGCCTACAGCACCTGGTATTCATTGCAGGTCTCCCGCTCAAACATTCACCATGGCTGAGTTTCCTTGGCTTCCAAGATCAGATGGAATCTGATACCTTTAGGGTATTTAGGCAGACCCACCCAGCATGGCTACAGGCAATACTACCTGGGGAGAGTCTGGGAATTGGAATTTAAAAAAGAATCTTTTCCAATCTCTGCTCAAAACACTCTTCATTTCAGAATCTGAAATTGCCTAATCACATTCTCTAGCCTGTGGTTTCTTCTGTCATAGAAGAAACCATTTGTGAGGACAGCAGAAAAATACAGAGAGATGGGAGTGGTGCTACATGCAGTTCACACCACATTCAAGAAGCAATGCCAAGGCTATTTAGACCTTTTCATTTAGAACTCTTTATGTACAGTGGCTTCCGTTATATCCGCTCCCCAGTGAGCAGCCTCATATTTTTTAAACCTTGCTCTTCTGCTGAAGAGTTGCAGGCTGCATTAGATTTTGAAAGAAACAAGTGAAATAGCATCTTGAGGCTAGATTTAAATAAAATGTGCAAGGTTAGCTACTCATCCTAGGATACCAAGTAGGAAGGTTTGGCTCATTCATGTTATTGCCTTTTTTTAAAATGAACTTCTTTTCACAGGTTGTCCATTGGCTTAAGTGGTACTAGGTGTTCTACTGCTTGCAAATAGGTTAACTGGTCACAATTCATCAGGGATGTGCAGATAGTTGAGATTAGGTTTGTGCTGGTGTTCCTGGAAGCTCCTTTTCAGAGACTGACCAAGTCATAGACTCACACTCTCTCATACTCTAGGGCTACAAAGATCAGCCAGCAGCATGCTCTGGAAGCTGTAAGGTACCATGAGAGTATGTTTCTTCAAAAATCAATCTCTTCATTTTAAAATGTGGCTGGGAAGACAAACAGAAGTATTGCTTCTCTTCTTTCCCTAGGCCAGGAGTATTTGCTCTAATCTGTTGGTCCTTTATCTTGAGTAGACTGCCACTACACATAACTTTTCCTCTGCTGATTGTTAGCATCTGATTTGACAACTTACGGCCCTTATTCAGCCAAGTCTTAGTGTTTGCCTCTTTATTTTACCGTAAATACACCACTGCATACTTGCAGTGATTTCTGTCTTTTGTACTTCAAATTCTGTAGAATGCCACACACATTAGGGGGTGGCACTTTATCTAAGGAAATGAAGAAATCTTGCTGAATTACCTTGGCAAGACTATTCTGTTTGCTGAGAATTTTTCATCCCCTTTAAGATCAGCAGAAAAATGAAACAATTACTTTTTTTTCTTTTTTGGTGGTGGTGGAAGGGGTTTGGAATTTCCACTGTTTTTACAAAGTTCTCTGCATAAAAGTAATTTCTTCTTCCTATCTGAAGGAAAGTATATATGTACGCATAAAGACACATATATATACACACATACAGCACAGCACAGAAGATGTTAACAATATATCCAGCACTTTTAACTTTTAGAAATCCAGGTAACAAAGAAACTATCATACCTAGCTGCTACATTTGTACAATGTGCACACTTTCTGGACAAAGATCATTCCTGCAAATGTGAAAACTTTCTTCAGACTAATCTATCTATCTATCTATCTATCTATCTATCTATCTATCTATCTATCTATCTATCTTGCAATCTCTAACAAGGACAAGAATCCTGTATTTTCTTGTTCTTGATGTGAGAATGAAACAAAGTAGGATTAACATTGCTGCTTCAAGACCATCCTATTCTGTTTCCAGCCAAGTGCCATATCTTCTAATTCCACACCACAGCTGTGGCAAGAGGCTGGGCAACCATACGGGATACCGTACTAATGTCTGCATCCATACCAATACTGGGGTTATGATGATGGTTCATGAAAGGATACCAACTGTGTATTTGTAACCAAGGTAATGAAATTAGTACATCTAATCAATACTTTCCCACTACTGCAATGACAAGGCAATTGTCATTTTTGCAATATTTACTAAGAATATGGAGTGGTTCATGAAACTGGAAATGTTGTAAACCAAACCTGGGAAAGAACTGCAGGAGTTATCTTCCATCATAGTAGACTAGAGTGGAGTGTCATGGAAAGTGTAGCTTGGGAGTGATGGTCAGCACATTAGCTAAGATGGAGGTAGTATTTCCGTGCTATGAAATATATGATTAGAGCATACTGTGGATACTATAACATATGTGGAAAGTGTAGGGATGTAATTCTGTTTAATTTTCTTCTGGAGTTATTTAGACGGGCTGTTCTTTCTTACAGTGCTCTGCCAATATGACTATCCTATTTAACTATGTCATACAGACATTGAGTGGAATGCAAAAATATTATTAATAATAAAAAATAGCCTGGAGACCTTGACCCATCAAGCTATCAACCCCTTATAATCCTAGATGTCTCTGATGTGACTAGTCTTCTTTACAGTGCTACTGAGGGAGGGGGTGGGATGGTAAGTATGTCACTTGAGAAAGAGGTGGGCTGGATCAAAGGTATTTCAAAACATTCTGCTCCCCTCTGGGGCAACTTAAACAAGGTTTAAATCTGTTTCCATAATGGAGTTCTGCTTCACTTCCAAGAGGATTTTTATGCTTGTTCCTCTCCTGAGATACTCCAGTTGGACATGTGGACAATGAGCACACTTAAGAAAGACAGGCAAACATACACCAGGAAATCCAATAGCTTATTTGTTAATTAATATATTATATATATATCCATCCATCCATCCATCCATCCATCCATCTCTTAATTTCACCTTTTCTCCAGTATTTGCATTTGTTTGGAATGGTGGTTATAACTATACAGCAGTTTTATAGCCTTCCCACATCCTGTTAAGTTTTGCTTTCCATTTTTGTTTTGTTTTTTTAAAAAAAGAGGACAAACTCCTTGACTTTTAGGTGAGCAAATAAATATTGTTTCAGTAGTAACAACCCTGAAATCCAGGATAAGTAGTCACTTGCCTGAAATCATTTTGATTATTTTTGAATGACTGTTGCTTCTATGGTTAATAGTGTACTTTAATCATCTGAGCTGTCAATTTGGCACTTTTTATGAAAATTAAAGTCACGGCAAAGGATTTTAAAAAAATAAACTGAAGCATCAGTGAATCCGGAGATCTGAAATGGATGGCGGTGTGGAAATGATACATAAATTTGCCTCCCCCACTTGCCCCATAATTACATACTGACACCACTGTAGGCTAGGTAGGCAAAATCCACCTGTCTTATCTTGAGATCCCTTCCAAAAAATTATTTATTATTAATAGAAGATATTTGTTAAGATGAATAGGATTAATTTGGTTGGGGCGGGAGGTGATTCCCAGATGACTTCAGTTTAGCAATTTAACAGGAGAAATGATTTTTGTGAATGAACCCCCATTTACTGACAGCTTGTGTTTACTATGCCAAGGTGCCTATTAAACTCTCAAACTTTTCAGGTGACGTGGTAATACCAGATGTCAGCAGAATAACCAACAAAGAGAAAAAGTTCTTCCCAATAAACATTACAAGGCACTGAATGTGTTCAAGAAATCAAAAGACATTTTCAGATTGATTTCTGTAAAAAAAATGCCTCAACTGCAATACTTTAGCACATCTCTAGCCTTTGTAATCTTGTTCTTATGATCACTAATCATGGTTTTAGGGAGTCTGTTTTTTTCTGTGTAAAATAAATCACACCAAGAACCAGGAAGTGCAGAATCAGGATACTTACTGATATTATATAATCACAATCACCACCTGCCATGTTCCATTTTCGAAGTCCAATTTACCTTGCAGGCAGGAACACCTGCATGAATGCAAATAGCCATATGTTTGATATATCCAAAGCTAATCTACAAGCTCTGGGTGCCAAGACAGGCAGTCTAAGACACAGTCTTCCATATTTCAATAGAACTTCTATGAGATCTCTGGGGGTTTGGATTATAATTTGCAGGTGCTTTATCTGTGTGAAAGAATCAATCATGTAAATAACTTGCATGGACCATCCTCAGCTCTTATAAGGTAAGTAAAGCTGTGGGCCATACACCTCCTGCAAAAAAGGAATGTCATTATTAAAGAGTTATAAAATAAGGAGGCTATATATTCTGTTTTAGACTAAGGATGCAATGCTGCTAAACCAAGTAACAAAGAAAAAAAATCCAAAGTGTAGATTAGACCTCAGATCCTGCTGGCACAGAATAAGCCCCCATCAGTGTAATTGTGGGAGGCAGTGAAGATGGAGGGGGCTGTTCCCTTTACCTAGCTGCTTGTGCCACTATGTAGCAACCGTCAGGGAGCATGGGTGGCCCATGGATCTATTGCCTTGTGAGAAGCTAATCCACTCTTAAGTACTACAACCACTCCTTCTGCATCTGCTCTGTGTTGTAGGGGAGCTCTTCTAGTGCCAAACCTTTTTTGGGAATAAGGTCCAAACCCTGGATAGCTCCTACACAATCCAAAGCAAATAGAGGATGAGTGGCTGGAAAACTGAGAGTTGAGTTACTGCTTCTGTAGCAAGTGGCCCTTCAGCTGTTCTGCTTCAGACTCTCCCTTTTAGGGATCATGTAGCAATCTTCTCCTCTTTTTCCAGGTGGATTTTGCCTACCTACCCTGCAGTGGTGTCAGTATGTAATTATGGGGCAATTGACAGTGGGTGTGGCAATATAACTAGGTAGTCACTGGCAGGTAGATGGGGTGGGGGAATTGTAGGGGCAGTGATGGTCAGCATGCTCAGGTACAAATTTGGTAAAGGGAACATTTCCAGATTTGCTCCTGTGGGCTTCAGCATCTAGGTGGTGGGAAAGGAGATTACCCTTGGGGCCAGCCTGCCTGGGGCATGCTTTTCTCTTGTTGACATGTTACCTGAGGACGGGGTTCTCTAGGAAGGCCTCCCTTATTGACATCTGGCTGGCTGCCCAGTCAAAACTACCCTTTGTGCAGTCAGAGCTTGGTGCTTCACTCTGGAATGGTTTAGCAGGAAGTCAGGTTTGGACCCCCTGTGTCAGCTAGAACCCACTTTAGCCTCCTCCCTGCCACAGATCATTAAAGTTCAAAATTAAAAATTTAAATTGTTAATGGAGTGGTCCTTTACTTTGTTGTCTGGCGTTCTCATTTTCTAGTTGGTAAGCTATAAAGTTCTGCTCAAATATAAGTCCCATTGAATTGCGTGAACTTTTTATTAGGTAAGTGAGTGCAGGATATCAGCCTAATATAGATTCAGAAATCTTTCTTTCTCTACCCCTAAAAAGATTTGGTTTGTTCTCACGATGGTGTCTTCCACGTTGTTCTAAACATTGTCCCCCATGCATGATAGGGTAGCATTATGTGAAAGAGAAATATTTCAGGATATAGAAAAAGGTTTTCTTTCAAGAAGCATCAAAGTATATTTTGGGAAGGAAATATTTGTACAGACTCTTTCGGGGAAAGCAATTTGATAATCAATCTGCAAGAATTGCAGAAAAGTTTTTGCCCCAAACTTGTAATGCAAGTTACAATTTTCAGATTTCTGTCCTCAGATGAAGATTTATTTTGTGGCTGTAATGTGTTGGCATACTTCTATCTATACATCTTTCCTTCACTTCAGATTTCACTGATTGTTTCCAATTTCTTATGCTTTTGATGTAAAAGCAGGTCACTGTGAGGATAAAAGCATAGCTATAAAACCAACACTACTATAGGATTGCACAAACTTTCTTCTTGTGGCTGCTGCCATTCTGACAAAGACTTAAGAAATAATGGGATAATAACATAGCATGAAATGTGTTCTTTCTTTTACATACTTGTGATGTTATGCTGAAGGTGCCAGAGAGACTGAGGTCTCATTTCTGAAATGTCATCAAAACTGATGTCACGTATGATACAGCATTTCTGATATGCACTTTCAAAATCTATGTAATTTGTGTCATCTATAGTGGTTACATTTCTTCCAAATATTTTCCCTGCGTTCCAGCGCAGGTCCATACTTAGAAGTTATGTATGTAATGACTATCTCCAACACTAATTTGATGTCACCAAGGACTGTAGCTGAGAGGTAGACCACAAGCAGGAGTTCTCAAATAGACACCAGTTTAAAAAAAAAAAAACAGGGAAAGCTTTGAAAGACTTTTCTTTGAGATCTTGGTGTCAATTCTCAGTCAGAGCAGCTTGATAGGCAAATAGTGCAATCCTATACCATCTAGTCAAAAGTAAGACTTATTGAGTTTAGTAGGGATTACTCCCATGTAAGTGAAAACTCTCATGAAAGGTTCACCTTAGGGTTGCTATAAGTCAGAAATGACCTGAAGGCATACAACAACAACAAAGTATGTAAAGGATTGCAGTCTAAGTATAGGATTGCAGCCTGCTTTGATTCCTCCTCCCACCACATTTTCTTGTTTTCTCTCATTCCTTGATATCTTGCTTGTTTGTTCAAGGGGAGAGTGTAGAACTTAGCATTTATTTGCCATGCTTTATAGCCATTACACTTCTTGTAGCTGATTTCCAATTTAGGAAAGTGAAAATCTCTCATTCTCAGTTTTGCTGAGTTTCTCCAAATCCCACCAGCCTTGTTTAATATAGGGTTGTGAGACTTCCTGTTTCTTTCCTGCACTGAAATTCACACAGTTCTGTTTACACATTCTTCTTAACTTCTGTATTGATTTGCACAATTTGTCTATTTTCTACAATATTTCCCCATTGAATAAAGTGCATTTCTGTCAATTTTCCTCAATTATGCACACTGTAGCTGTTAGCGTTTGAAGTATGTGCATTGAATTGTGCACACTTTATTTCTCTGAAACATTCCACTACCTTCACAAATATGTGAACGTTTGAGGCAAGGTGCATATTTTCTTGTAACAAGTGTTGGAAAGTGTTAAAACATCACGTTTGCAAATGTCGTTCAGTCAAATGAAATTTCTTTCCATTTCTATCATTTCTATTTTAATGCGATTTGAGTATCATGTTTGAATTTTTTGCTAAGCCCTTTAACTGTGAATAATAAAAGTCTCGAGGACTCAAAAAAATTCAAACTAAAGTGTGGATTTCTGTGGTGCTGTTCAGTTGGAATGTGGGTAGACATATGAAGAAATCCAGGAGAGGAAGGGAAACTTTTGGGTTGAATGATACTTACAACTATAAAATGCTGAGACCCTGACATATCATAGTCCAACATTCAAGATATTTTTTTGGGGGGGGGGCTGCTTCAGACAGAAAAAGAGTTGGAGAGGTAAGGAGAGAAGGAGAAAGAAGATGATGATTGCAGTTAAAAGAAGAGAGACAAGAAGGAAAAAGTGGATGTGTGAGAAACAGAAAGATAGGAAAGAAGAGAGAAAATAAATTTATCCAGAAGTGATGGACAGGAGTAAGAAAGCAAGAGAGGATGAGAAAACATTGACTAGGAATTATTGGTGTGGGGGGGAGAAGAGGATAAATATGAGAGAACTGAAATTAAGAATTAAAAGAAAAAGAACTAAGCACATAAGTGGAGCTGAAGAAGATAAACATCTGTACCAGGCTTTTTGCTGACAGCGCTGCTATTAGGGTTGCCAGGTATCTCTTACTACAAGGGACATGCCTTATTTGAGACCCAGAAGGGTTACCCCTTACAGGTCTTGCAGCTGTCTCTTATTATAAAGGATGTTCCTTGTTTGAGGGTTGATAAGCTTTTGCTTCTATAAAGACTGAACAAGACCCCCAAATGTTGTGCTACAAGGTGTGGGCCCTTCATAAAAACAGAAATATGTGCATCATGTAATTTATGTCATTTTACTTGCTCACGTTTCCAGAGCTAATGCACATGTATATCATGAGCACACATGTCCATGTGCAGGCACACACACACACAATGCAACTGGAAAGGCTAGGAGGGGGAAAAAAAAACCCTTTTTCGCCAGTTTTTAAAAATCTTCCTTTGAAGCCAAAGCACTCTGCCACTTACTTTTTCACCTTCCTCTTACCGTTTTTTTTTGTCTTCTATAGGTCTTTTAATTCAAACTTCCAGAGTTCCTCTTTTCCATATTCATTTCACCTCTCAGTTTCTGATCTACTTTCTCAACTCTTAGAAATATGACTACATGGACTTTTTTAATATTTCTGAGCCAAAATTTCCAACTGCACTGAAAGAACTGAACTAAAAAGAATGAGTTTATCTGTAGCGGTTTAAACACAGAGCAAACTGGCACAAGCCCTTAAGGATTACCCCAGTTCCATTTCTCCTCCTTCATCTCTAAAAATAATTCCCAGTAACCCATAGATATGAACAAAAGCCAGCCCTTCTTATGAATTTTTATTCCCTGCGGAGACTTATGGTGCTATAAACCGACTGCACTATCAAGAAGATAGCATCATCTCCCTCTCTTATTAACAAGTCCAAGAGGCAGAAGTTCCTCATCTAGTGCTGGTAGTGATATGAACAGTTATTGGTGTAGGCAGGTATTGTTCACTCCAGGTCATTCCAATAGAGACTTTGATTATCTAAGTCATCACAAAATAATGATATTCATTACTCTTCACAATCTTTGTCAGAGTGACAACAACAGACTGTAAAATATACAGTGCTATGTGTGTAAACAGAGCACAAGCAATTTCAATACCATATTCAAGGGCTGCGCAGCAACACTCTAGAGAGTCAACAAAATAAGAATCCGAACTTGTAAAACTAAGCCCTTAATCTTTTGAATTAGAACAAGCAAAGGTGAACAAAGCACATAGGTTCTCCCTCTTGCTACCTATATATTTTTGGTCTCAGCTTACCCAGTGAGATCTTATTTTTAAAGTTAAAAAAAAAAAAGGGAGAAGCATAAGATTTCAGAGGTCATTTCCTCTCAGTGGAATATTAGCATTATATGGAGAACTTTATATAAACTTCAAAATAAAGCCTATTTTGGATGAAGGAAAAGAAGTTCTTATTCATTTTGCATGCACAATCTCAAAGCTATTTAAACAGACTTGGAGTTTACCCTGCTGTCAGTTCAAAACAAAAACAAAAGCAGAAGAGAATCATTGATTGCCAGCTATAAACATGCATGAAAAATGTCTTCCAGTTCTTTTCTCCTTGACTCCTAAATCCTTTTTTTTTTAAAAAAAATCTTTAAGAACTGAAATTCTTGTCTGATGATAAATCTCCAGACATAGCAACTATTAAAAGACCTAGCCAGTAGTCTGTGGCAAAAAACATAATCTTGTTTCTTTTCTTAAATTGGTACTGTTGGTTTCTTGAGAATGGTGACTGAGGTTTCTGTGGTGACTGACATGACACACACATCAACAAGATGGATGGAAACAATTGAAAAAGTGAAACATATACACACATGCACATGCGCACACACAACAGGAATACCCCCAAGACCTCAACCAGGCTGTATCTGCAACACAATAAATTCTACTGAATGACACAAATGACTTTCAAGCAGCCTTGCTTATATCCCTATGACAAACTCAGCTTCAGAAGTCAATCCAACATTCTCCACTTATTGTTTGTTCTGCAACACAGGTGTCCACCCTTCTGACAAGAAAAGGAAATCATTCTCATCAGGTATTAACTGTGGCCTGGCAAACATGCTGTATGTCTTCAGGAAAATATTTTTATTTTATCATAAACTAGAGTATTTACCCAGTGTTGCCTGGGTTTTTATTTTCTCATAGGTGATACTTGTTAGAAAGATTTGAGATCCTGTGTCTCTAATTCCCCAAACTGTCTTGTTCAGTACCGGTAACTTTTCCCCATATTCTCCAATCTAGTCTGTATTCAGAGATATTAACATGCACAGGTGAATACACTGTCCTCCTCCTTGCTGCTAGGCCTCATCTCCATTGCAACTGGCCTATTCTCTGGCTGAGAATTCTAAAGGCCCCTCCCTAAACTGGAAACCCCAGGAGTACATGGAATCTTCTTGGGCAGCCAATCATATGAGATCTTTGCCTGACACAGCCAATCATATGAGATCCTCATCTGACACAGACTAACAGATGAACTTTGACTTTTATACATTAGATTACCACTGCACATGAAAAAGATCTCCAACAGAATTTTCTTTTTGCACTCTGACTGCTCAGGATACCCCAACGTCTTCTTGGGTCTTGAAATGGGATGTAATGAAAAAGGGAATGTAAAGTGGATGATGTTGCATGAAAATGGATGCTGAATGGATCACAGCCAGTTATATACAAACTAGAGTTGAAACTTTAGTTGATTCATTGAATTATCTTAAAAATATCCTTCAAATTAGCTCAATAACAATATTACATATAAAATGGCAGATGCCAATGGATATCTCAGAAAATTTCCTCCATCTTCTTTCCTCCTTCACTGTCTTGCATATGAGAATGGATCCTTTAATATGACGCGTGACTAGGGATATATGAATTCTGGATAATCCACCCTAGATTTTGCAGATCAAGTGCTCTCATCTGGATTTTCCCCCTGTATTATTTATGTGTGTGTGTGTGTGTGTGTGTGTGTGTGTGTGTGTGCATCCCCCCCCTTGGGATTCCATATTGAGAGAAAAGCATGATATAAACCAAATAAAGGCAAAAAATGGAAGGAAATACAGTCAGCCCCCCACATGTGGATTTGACTATTCATGGATTAATTGCTATCAGCTCTGCTGCTGCTCTGTGACATTTTTAACAGGGACGGCAAGCCTCGTGAGACTGAGAAACTGTGAACAAGACTACTAAGTCCCTATTAAAAATGGTGTGGGGCAGCAGCAGCCAGCCACTACTGCCTTGTGAAGGAAACCTGATGCCTCAAAGGAATCCACGGTGGGTTGAATACGGTGATCAATTTTTTTGTGTGTTAAATATGGTTTGGGACGGCCTAGAGTTACTCACATTTTTTTTTTCACTTTCATAGGGTCCTGTGCCCCTAACACTAGCGAATGTGGAGGGATGACTGTACAACAAAATTAACTAGGGTCAACCACCATCACCTCATGCAGTTCAGATAAAGGCCCTTTCTGCACCAGGCAGTTAAAACGGGCCAAGGTGTCCTGGCGCAGAAGTCGTCCGCACCTTAGATCGGACTAGGTGCGGACTATTTAATTTAGTTCCGCACCTCAGTCTGATCCAACCCACCCCCAAGTGGTCCTCCCCTGCGCTAAGTAAAGACTGGAAAAATCAGGTCTTTACATTTTCTGGAACGCGCCATTGCATTCCTACTTACCTGTACAGATGTGCAGGCTCACACCAATGCAAGCCTGCGATCAGTGGAGGGCAGGCTGTGGGTGTGGCCAGCGTCAGCGGTTGGTCCACTCCCATCAAGACATCAGAAGCCACCATTTTGAGCTGGAAGCCACAGGAAGCCGCCATTTTGAGCCGGAGCAGTGCGGATCTACAGACCTCGCACTGCTCCGGTTCGCCCTGCACTAATGGAAGAGCCCTGAGGAAGGGCTCAAGGGAAAGTCTGCATTACTTCAGACCCAAGAAGAGCCAGTAAGTAACGGCACGGAGTGATTCACTCACCTCATGCGGAAAGGGCCAATGAAACAGCATAATCATTCCTTAACTGTTAATGTAAGAAGAGAAAATGAGGTGAAGATGACTGACAGGGAAGGCACTTACTTGCATCTGAATAAAATTAAGTGACATAAGGAAGAACAAGCACATTTTTGAATATAAATTCATAGACTGGGGTTGGCACCAAAGGGTATGTAAAAAATGTAACACACAAATAAAACAAAGCACTCTACAGAAGAGTTGCTGAGAAGAAATTTAATCTGGAGAGGTAGATCAATTTTTCTACATTGCACATACAAAATTCTGTGGCTCTGATGGCTTTGTGGCAGCAAGGCTAGAAGTCAGGTGACTTAGAGACAGGAAAGTAGTTTGCATTGTTAAGAAAGAAATGATCAATTGTCAGTGATACATGGTTACGTAGTCTTGGCTGGTGGTAGGCAGCACAAATTGCCATATTCCTGTATGAGAATTTGCAAAAGTAGTGCTAGATTTTCTGCAGAAATATATGTAACTATCTCCATAAATTTTGAGAGCTGTGGATCCTTTCTGGAATAAGCTTTCAGCTTCTTTGTATTATAAGCTGCTCTTCTCCAAAACAGGTAGGTAGACAGGTTTGAGATGATAGCATTTCACATAACCTTACCACCATATACAGTTTATTGTCCCTGATCTCCCCATGTTAACTGTGTCTCTATGCACAGAATACAGCTATGCGATTTTAATATATGTAGGCCACAATCTTGCAGAAGTGCTGAAGAACACATGAATGAGATGATTCATATTCTTTTTATCAAGGAATGTTCTACTGACAAAAGCTTCCTATTTTACAACAACTAAAAGGAGATAACAACCAAAGTTAAGGCAAGGCTGGTACCATGAGCTGAGGTCTAACATTCTGTCCATGCATTGTGAAAAAGTCTGAAGAAAGGAATGTTGTATACATGTGTGGAACTTTGATAGAACCACCAGGGGCCACCCTGAGAACAAGGAACTCCCCTCATCTGAAAAAAAGTGAACAAACTAGACATGACAAGAAGTAGTGGGAATATAGGAAGTCATTTGATAGGTAGGCCATCTATACTATAGTGTTTACTGCTAGCAGTACTCCTGGTTTTTTTTTTTCCTCCAGGATTGCTTTTTTAGCCCTCCCTGGAGATTCCTGGTATATGCTGGAGTCTTTCACCCAAGTACTAACCAGGCCTGACTCTACTAAGATTCCACAATTACACAAGATCAGGTGGATTAAAGATTATATGATAGTTCAAACTTTCCAAAAGTTCCAAAACTTCTGTTTTGGAAAGAAAAAACATTTTGACAAGTAAAAATTGTTCAGGGGAATTAGAGTGCATTTTTTGAAAGGTGAATCACCACTGATAGAGACTTCCAGAAGTAACAATTCACTTTTTTTTTTTTTTTTTTGGTGAAGCCTTTTTCAGTGTCATGGGGGCCCAGGAGCCGAAGGGATATGGAAACAGACATGAGGGGCTGATATACAACCAAGGGACTGCATGACTCCCACTCCCATTCTACACAGTAATAAAAAGACAGCAGATAATATCCAAATAAGATTAAAATATAGTTGGAATCCCTTGGGGAAATGAACACAAATAAATGCTATATTTTAATGTACCCTCCCCCTCAATTTAAATACTCCAGGTGCAAAACAACAAAAGGATTCTGTGTAGGTTGGATCACTACCAAACATTGACAAGTAATGAGAGGGCCTCTAAAATTCTGCTTCTGATAATTTATCTTTTGAGTTAAGCAACTGTAGTGAGTTATTTTCTGCTTGGAAAATAAATGGATTCTGGCATTACATTTCTATAAAAATAATTTTTAAAAAGCCTTCCAAGGATCTTTACCTAGTCATAATGTGTCCCTCTTCTCATTTGGTCTGTATTTTTAGATATGTTGCATCACTGGTTAGCTTAACACTGATGCTGCAATATGTTGTTTTTATTGTTCATTGATTAATAGTATGGTCTGAATATTATTCTTAATTCAAACTAGAGACTTAATTGAATAAATGGTACTTACTATATATTGATTCACCATTCAACAATTGATTCAATGAGTTTCTTCTAACTGGAACTAACCAATAGAATTTAGGCCTGCATTTTGTTACTAGTTGCTACTTATTTTTGTAAATTTTTGTAAATAAATGCATGCCATATAAATAGATGCATGTCATAGGCAAAACCAAAAATGTATGCAACAGTTAATCTTAAATTTTAACATAACAATAGAAAATATGTAAATTGTACCTGTCTTCTACTAAGGTATTTAGTAACTACACTAACATAATTGTCAACTATTTTGGGTTAAGGTGACCTGAAAGAAAAGTGACCGACCAGCAATGGAGGTTGAATAGCAGATGGTATGTAAGCACAGGACTGGCACTGGAAACAAGAGGAATTTTCAGCAGTGCTTACTTTGATGACAGATTTACTGCTTGGAAAAAGATTTGAATGGTCCTGTGGTGTACCAAGAAAGGTTACTTTTTACTTGGATTATAGTTCTTCAGGGTTCATTAGATAGAATATTTTCAATACGAACTCACTTAAGTCTCCCGTTAGAAGACCTGTGGGGAGACTTAAGTGAGTTTGTATTAAAACTATCCTATCTAATGGACCCTGGAGAACTATAATTCAAGTGAAGAACTATAATCCAAGTGAAAAGCAACCTATCTTGGTATATTTATTTCTGCTATCACCCAAATTTAACCCTTTTGTAACCTAACTTCCAGTTTCACAGAATGATGGTACTCATACTGAAGAATATCATGGATGACAACTATTTGTAAGCAAGTTGAGGTATGGATGGGCTATGGTGGTGGAAAGCCTTGGTAGATTTGATTCATGCTCTCCATATTGAAATGCGGATGCTCAAAAGGGACAAAGTATTGTCATTGTAAGCTGAAATGGCATACTGAATCAGCAATGGGCTGGATAATGGGCAGGCATATAATCAAAAGAAGATAGAAGTCTCTCTAATATATCCAGTATTAAACCTCACAAAACTGCTGATGAACTGGGCAGTCAAGCTAGAGAGGAAGGATTTGTCAGATATGAAGCGGGCAAATAAAAAGGCCTCAGGCAGAAGAACGGAATGGGGAAATATATGGGAACATCAGAAAATGTGTTTTAGTAATAAGAATGGATTTCTTTGTGAGGTACTCTTGTCTTTCTCCAACTACACAGATGGTGTAATGCAGCAGACTAAGAACAAACCATGATATCTAGTATAGATGTAACAGCAAACTATCAAGTTAAGAGTCAGAAGCCACCTTCAATCCATACATTGATATTTGGCTTTTTGGCCCAGACAAACCACCTTAAGTTGGCTGGGGTGGCTTTGGATGTCAAAACAAAAAATATTAAACTGGAAGGAGTGTGATTGAGTATTGCTTCTGAATCACAATATCATACAACTGTAGAGCTGGAAGGAACTGCAAGGATCATCTAATCTAACCCTCTGATGATGCAAGAAATTGGCACTCAACTTTTGCTTCTTTACTGAAAGCCATGCATGTAAGGGTGGGAGGCAGGGAAGGGGTAAAAAGGTAGGGGCACAACTTTCAAGGTTGTCCCTAGGCACTGTTTATACTAGATACACCACTGGGAGCTGGGTATATTTATCTTGGGGAAGAAAAAATTAAGAGGTGACATGATAGCTATATTTAAATATCTGAGGGGACGTCACATTAAAGTTGAAGCAAGTTTGTCTTCTCCTGCTTCAAACACCAAGACATGGAGCAATGGATTCAAATTCAGGGAAAGAGATCTCCTCTAAACATTAGGAAGAACTTCCTGATGGCAAGAGCAGCTTGACAGTGAAATAGGCTGTGTCAGTGTGCTGGAGTCTCCTTCTCTGGAGGTTTTTAAACAGAGGCTGGATGGCCATCTGTTGGGAATGTTTTGATTGTATATTCCTGCATGACAGGAAGGTGGGGGACCTTGAGGTCTAAAGGTGGGGGACCTTGAGGTCAAACAGTAGTACAAAGTATACTTAGCATTTGGGAAATTATTAGCTCAAAGGAGGCCTGCAAGAGGAGAGTAATTGCAGGATCTTTTCACCTGTATATACTTGTGCTAACTGTAGAGAGAACTCCAGTTAAAATTAAACAGAGAATTTTATTGGGAATTAACAATAATACAGGAAATCAGACACTCATTCGAGAACTATACAAGACTATTAGAAAATGGGGCAAGAAGGGTTGGCTAGAGAAAGACTTTGGGTAGAAAGGATGATATTTACCAGTCCTGAAGCAGAAGATCGAAGTGGGGTGGCTCAAACAAGAGTTTGAGGATGGCACAGAGGAATGGGAGTCTGAGGTGCAGCATGATACCCAACATACTAGTAAATTACTTGATCTGGAGCTGGGGTTTGGTTTTTATACCCTATCTCTTACCCTAAAGGGGTGTGTTTGATTGCTTTCTGGCAGAGCAAACAAAGGGGTCTTGAATGGGCTGATTGTCTTAATTTTAGGTAATAAAGCATTGGTGGGACTCATGACAGTCTCTTAATGTCCTGGTTGGGTAAGTTAAATAGGAGAGGTCTCTGTAGGATATGAACATAGCAGGGGTAGTTGGCTGTTGTACCTCGGCAGTTTCATCTTCTATTATATTTGGAGGTTGGGTCATTATCCCAAACCCATTAATGTTAGGGATATCCTTCTAATCCTCTTGAGCTTAAGACCAGACCACACAGAGACTATCCTGGCCAAGCACATACTTGCAGCCAGTGTCATTCTACCACATGCTTCCCAGCTATAAGTGTCTAGTTTTATAAGAAAATGATATTTCTTGCCAATTCTGCTATCCAGCAGGGTTGCGGGGGGTATAAGGTGTGGTAACAGGGGTTGGATGCAGTGGCTCTTCCAGTCTCTTCCAGCTCTATGATTCTGTGATTCTGTGATTCTATGATCACTTGCATAGTTCCAAAAACAGAGCTTAATTCTTGATAGTCTTGCTTCTATGTGTCATATTTCTTCAAGGGCTAGCCTCCTCTGTCTCCCTACAGGCATTCCCTGCTCTTTCTTTCATCCAGGAGAGTCTGCTGTATTCTATCTAACCAGACCAACAAATAATATGAAATCTTGAAATAAAGTTCAATAGACCCATTTTAAGATCATTTATACCATCTCTGACAGCACTTGGAATCACACACAGCTTCCTTTGCACTTTCTGCACAAAATATCTTGCAGTATAAATCCTCAGTGTAACCAGGTTTATTGCACTGTGGAGGATAGCACATTATTATAATCAGGAAAATATTGCTTTTGGAATCGCTAATGTTGTTTCCATCATTACTCTGTACTGAACATGATCCCCACATTTAATTATTATTCCTTTTTCATATCAGCAACCTTCACAGAAGAGCTGTGTGCCTTTCGCTGGTGGGAAATCACTGATTTTTCAGAGGAAATGCATCTGGGCTTATGACTGAATATAAATATTTATAATTTGCCTTAGAAATCTGAGTTTACAAGAGGAACAGAGTAAACAAGATACACACAAACTGGCATTCATTACTCATTTGTGTTCAGGTTTGGGTCAGAAATACAGGAGACTCAAGGAAGCTAAAAGTTCAGATCAACAGCTGGCCCCCAACTCTGGCAAAAAGAAGGAAAATAAAAAGAGAAAGAGAAAAAAAAAGCGTTACTGTAAACGTAAGTTGTCAAAATGTAGAATATAAAACATAAAAGCCCAGAGATGTCATATATGTAGGAATATATATAGGAATTATTTATGTTATCCAAAAGGTATTTCAATGAGCCAAAATCTTCTGAAGAATTCCCAAGCCTGCACATATATATTTTTTTTTAAATCCACTGAACAGCTCCTTCCTTATGATCTCCTCAGACTGATTTTCACAGCTTACTGCAGACTCAGTGAAGTGGATCATATTATAAAAGTACTGTTCAGCTAAATGGGATTAAATCAGCATGAATGAACTTTGACTTATGCTCTTTAAGGTTGAAAATGGGACCATTTAACTTTGGAATAAGGGAAATTAACTTCAAATGAAATATGGCTGTGCCATAGGTGGGCTTTTGCAATTTTTGTTAGTGAGCCAAATGCGCCCATTCCTGATATGTTCAGACTCGACCATGATCATATATGTAATAGTTATGTGACCTCTTCTACAGGGCTCTGCTCTTGAAAATTATTTACAAATCTCAGTTGATGCAAAATTCTGTTGAAAAATGGTTGGTTGGGGCAGATCTTTTTATTATATTGCCTGCTTGTTCATTTCTGAGAGCAATTCAAATGCATTCTATCACCTTTGAAACCCTACAGCCTGGTACCAAGCGGCATGAAGGACTGTCTTCTCCCCATCAACCTACCTATCATTTAAGATCAGTTGCTGCAGTGCTGTTGTGCACATCCCTGTCTCACTTTTTACTAGCACTTTTTCTCTTCTAACCTAGACCCTTTCCGCAACTCACCCATTTTCGGGGCTGGGGTGTGGTGCTCGTGTGAGCAGCCTCCGGAGGAAGGTTCGCTTCCCTGCTTCTTCAGTGCTGCAAGAGCTTCCTGCTCACACGAGAGCCCCACCTTTTCCTTTCGCAGTGCAGCCTGGGACCTTCCCAGGCTGCACTGAGACAGGAAGCACGTCCGGCCCGGCTCCCGAGACTCCACACACAAGGTAAGTGCACGCGGGCCCCTGGAGCGATGCACGACCGTGCAGCATTTTCGGCTTCAAGCCAAAAATGAAAAAATGCATGCGCAGTCCATGTCAGGCCCTGGAGCATTGCGCAAATGTGAGTGCATCATGTGAACCGCTCCTCACATTTGTGCGACGCTCAAGCGGCCCTTTCGCATCAGAAATGCCATGCGAAAAAGGCCCTAGATATAAGTCCCACTGGTATCAGCTTTTACTACCCACACATGAATATGGTCCTTGTCGTAGATGTTACAAAAATAATCTTCCCAAGAAGATGCTGGAGTGTTGTTGGTCATTATGGGGACAGAGTTACAAACGCCTCCTGCTACTATCCTCCAGAATGTGATTGAATCATGCATGCTAGATGCTGTAACTAGACATTGCCAGTTTTTTTCCCCTGATTCTGCCTCTTTTTGTCCCTAATTAAGGTTTTGTATCTCCTTTTGAGGAGAAACCAATCCTCAAGGAAAGATTATGAGTTCTGTTCTCTATACGCTTTGTATTTTGTGATTAGGGAGTTCTTCATGAGAACACGTTCATGGTCAAACCAAAGTTTGGAGTTATGGCTTATATTATGGGAGCTGTTTGAAGATTTAGAGGTCAACGAGTGTTGTAAGGATTCGATCAACATTTGGAATAGGCTCACAGCTTTGTTTGGGATGTTTGCTGTTAATATGGAAGAGCATAAATAAAGATAAGACTCTGAATGAAGAATCTTACTTGAAACAATGGAACTTTCATCTGTATAGAGGGGCCTAAGATTGTGCAGATTTTGTCTGATAGAGGATGTTCTAGAAGTTGAGATCAGAAACAGTCTAGAACAAAGCTCATTATATGATTTGAAGAAGGTGAAATGAGGTGACACCATTTTGAATCAGGTAGAAAGCTTATTTCATCGCTCCTCCCTATTGCAAGTCATGGGCTGGGAAAAGACAAGAATATTGTAGATAGGTACATCAGGAAATATTTGGCTTATTGATTGGTCTGTAATGCCATGAAGAAAGGCTGCTGGCAAGAGATGGGCTGCCCCTCATTTTGGTTCATAAGATAGATATATTTGCTGAGTTTCACAATTCTTACCGTCAGTGAACTGAATCTTGTGTGGGTTGTTGTTGTTGGTGCTCGATGCCTTCAAAGCTTATAGCAACCTTAAGGCAAATATATCACAATATTATTTGCTTTCCAACGCTCAAACCACTACAAGATGCTGGCTCTCCTTGTGTGTGGGAAGGACACAATATTTCAGAGAACAGAAGGATTTTCAACAAAGTACTGATGGTATTTTTGTGGACAAACTGGTAAAATGTGGACTAGGCCATGCTATTATTAAGTGGATTTGGGGTTGGTTCATGGGCAGAACTCCAGAAATGTCCATAAATGATACCTCATTATCCTGGATAGAAATGGCAGATGAGTTGCTTCAGATTCTGTCCTAAGCACAACATTGTTCAAGAATTTTATAAGAATTTTATGTAGAAGGTAGGCTCATTACATCTGGAGGAGACATTAAACTAAACTGGGTACTTCAGAAGATAGAATCAAGATGACCTTAAATAATTGGAACACTGGGTTGAAACCAAAAAAATAATTTCAGCAAGGAAAAGTCTAAGGTGCTACATTTAGTCAGGCAAAATCAAATAGACAAACATAGGAGGAGTGAAACCTAGGCCATTTCCTCACCGGGCTATTAAAACGGGGCAGAGCGACCTCCCACGGAGGTCTTCTGCACCGTGGAGTGGACTGGGTCGGACTACTTTTTGTAGTTCCGCACCTCAGTCCGGTTCTGCATGACTGGAACTGGTTGCGCAGTGTGCTTTTTAAAAACCTCTTTTAAGAGGTTTTTAAAAAGCATGGAGGGCGCGACTCCATCTTGCTCCATCGCCACGCTCCGGAGCAGATTTGCAGGCACGCACAAGTGCGTGCTTGCAGATCTTCTGGGGGTGGGCTTTCGGCTGACGAGCTTCTCCAGTTGGTGGAGAGCCTCCACCAACTGGAAGCCACCATTTTGGACACCGGAGCAGTGTGGAGCGATGAGCTCGCACTGCTCCTCGTCCCCACGGACTCGTCCGGACGCTGAAGAAGTCCGGTGAGTAGCGTTTTCATGCGGCTCCCCCCCCCCATGTCTGGAAAGGGCCCTAGCTGTGAAAAGGACTAAGAGGTCTTAGTAAACTACACATATCAAAAATATACTGCAGTGGCAAAAAAAGCCAATACAATTCTACACTGCATCAACATAAAGTCCACATCAAGGACAATAGTACCAATCTATTCTGCTTTGGTCAAATTTCAGCTAGATTACTATGTCCATTTGTGGACACCACAGTTCAAAATGGATACTGACAGGCTAGAATATACCTAGAGGAAACTCCGGCTTGCCTAGCTTCTTCACCCACCAGAGTAATTCTAAAGAACTGGAGGAGACTCTAGAAGGGGCCTGTCTACCATACGTGGGAAGACTGCATGCTGTCAGGCTATCTCAATATGGCAAGGAAAAATTAATCCCAATTAATTAAATTCCAATAAATCCTCTGCCATCCCACTTTTAATATGTCTCAGTTTTTCCCTCTTCCTCCCATTTTTCCACTTTGTTCTCAGCTTACTTCAGTTGCCACAAACTGAGTTAAAAATAGTTTGCATTCCATTAAGCAGCAGCAGGAGAGGAGCAGAGGGGATGAACTGTTGTTCTTCCTTGTGGGCTCAGGCAAAAGCAATCCACCTCACTCTCTCCTGGTTTGTCTGTTCTTCTTCATTAATAACTTTTGACATCTTGACATCACTCTGATGTTGCTTGCCCAGTCCCAGTTTTCATCTGTGAGATGTTGCAGGAAAGTCAGGAAGTGAATTGCTCCAACTGACCCTGAGATACAACTAGAGGCCCCTGCCCCGTTACTTCAGCATGACAAGTGATTCTGTAGGGCCTTATTCTGCACAGATTCATCCTCTGCTATGGGCATGATGATATTGAGACTGTAGAACAGGTGGAAGCTTGATCCACCCCAGACTTAGGGCATTTCCACCCTATACTGTTATAATGCTATTATTCCAGTTTCAACATCCTGTGGAGTTCTAGGGTTTATAGTTTATTGGGGCCCAAGAGCTCTTTGGCTGAGAATTCTAAATGACCCTCTCTAAACTGCATACCCCAGGATTCTATAGGAAGTTGTGGAATAATAGCACTATAACAGTGTAGTATAGAAATGGCCTTACCCTCCTTCAAGTAGACAGTCATGGCACAATCTGAAAACAGTTAGTCCCATGGGGGAACATTTGGAAGACTTTGATCCTGTGAGTGAACAAAGGATGGGAAGGCCAGACTTTTGAGTGATGTAATGGTTTTGGTTCAAAAAATATTTGTAAAGTTTAATTCTTAGTTGTGCCTTGTTTATCAACCATGGAGACAGAGAGCTCTGTGTCTCATTCCTTATTGGGGAAATCAAAGGTGTGGAAGGTGTCACTATAATATTGATATGAGAGTGGCATAAACCTTCAAAAGTCCCTGCCAAATTAACTTAGTAATAATAACTGTAATAGTAACTATAATTGTTGCTTGTTACACCAAACAAGTAACTTCATTCCCATTTTTGCAGTATTTTTGTAATGGAAGTTCAGCCCACATTCTTTGCCAAGAAAAATAATAATACTAACTTATTAGAGTTGAGTACTTGCTTGTTCCTTGATGCTTCCCAGGTGTACCAGCCATTTCTAGATTGTCCCTGCCAATTATTCTCATATTTGTTAAAAATGTTTAAGCCCCTCAAAAGTCAAGAATGTAGTGTGGCCAAGAGTATAAGATCCAAACTTCAAGAAATCAGTTCGATGTAAGTATTCAGAGTGGAACGTTCCAGGGACTTAACAGTGTGTTCCAACCTGGTGGCTTACGAGCAAGTATCTGATTCTGTGGCATGTTCTTGTCTTCAGTGGTGGCTCATGGACCAAGGAGGAACAGTGTCTGCCTTGCACATAGTGAAGGAGTACAACTGCTCATGCTTTTCTATATTGTTCCAGCCCTTAGATTTTCCCTTGACATAACCAGTTTTGACAGATCAAGAAAACTGTTTTATTTTCACTCGTTACTGAAACAGTGAGTGACGTCTTATCTGCTTCAGTAATATTCCCATTTCAATTCAGTGGAATAAATTGTTCAACTTTAAACTTATATGTTAAACTCACAGATTTTAAGAACATTCCTGTAGATTCAGAAGCTGCAAACAGGGAATTCATATTGATCAGTTTCAAATGAGCAATTCTAAAGAACAAACTAACAACAACAGCCACAGAAACCTTCTTCTGTTACTAATTAACCTGATACCACCGCACAGCTTAACTGTACTAGTTTCTTGGCAGGCAGCCTTCCTAGTATATATGGTTTTTGGCTGCTTTTACATTTCATTTGCAACTGAAATACAACATCTGCCTTGAAATATTAATTAGCTATAAGTCTTTTATGTAATAAGCCAATGCAGAAAGTTTTGATTAAGCCTTCTTAATTTATTATCCCTCTGATGTTTAATCGGGACAGTAGTAATATTTCACTATTGCACTGTATTTTCAGTTTGATATGTTTGCCAAGACTTACTTTTAGAGCTGCATTCAGTTTCATATTAGATTGACATGTCTGATTAGAATTACATTGTGCCCAGTTTCCAGTGGAATCCAAGCAAAGCATTAATCAGACATTGTCCAGTGCTGTTGGTTAGCATTCAGCAGCCATGACAGTGAATGGTCAAATTCTAGAAACTCTCTACAAATGTCTCAGGAACTCATAATCAGATTATTCTAAAGTCACTTGTGCCAGAACTTTTCAAAAGAATTTTAATATTTAGGTCGGTAGGCTGATTACACAGAGAAATGGTGCTAGTCTGACTAAAAGATGTACATGTATACTTTTCCCAGTCCACTGATACCTCCATAAAATGATTTTTTTAAAAATAAATTTAAGCTAAAATGTTACAAGTTTGATATCCATGCTTATACTCAGTAGTTCCCAGCTCACATGTCTATGAGCTTAGGCCCAGCAAATATTTATGTCATCTCTCTTTTGTGGGTCCGAGCCATATCCCTTCTCTTCCTGAATTAATTAGTCTGCAGTTCAGCTAAGTCTGTTCCTCCTCCCTTTTGTAGTCTGCAGTTTTCCCTCTATCCTCCACATGTGAAGAACATGTGTTTCAGAGACTAGGAGATGTTATGAACATTTATTATTTTTAAGTGAAGCTTCATCACATGTTCTTACAAAGAAAAATAAGCCTGCTTTGTTTGTCTGCTAGACCTTGTGTGTGATGGTGATGGTACTGTGGGATTAGTTGTGTTCACCTTCTGCTTGTACTTAGTAATTACTCTGCTTGTGACAAACACTATTATCTCTCATATTTCCTAATAAACAGTTATAACAAATAAGAAACCAAAAAGTATAAGCAAGCAAAGTAATTTTTGCTATAACTAAGAATTAAAAACCTAAGATGGAGCTTGTTTTCTTGAGTTGTTTTTATCACAATGCCAGAAAAATAAAAGAAACAGATTTAGATATAACAAGAAGAACACATTAAAATGAAACTGTAGTAAAGCAGTTAGGGAGAGTTGTCCTGAAAGCAATACAAATGGCATTATTGTTGAAATCAATGAGATGGTATCTTTAAATTTGCATTTTTTTTATTATGTAATAGATTCCTTGCATATTTATCAAGTATGTATAAAACATGGTTGATAAATATGCAGCAAAGATTTCTGAATGGTAAATTCACAGTACATCGTTTCAGGTATTTTTTTTTAAAGTATGGTCCAAAAGTCATGGTTTAGAACAATAGCAATTTTTAGTTTTCCTAGAATTCAAGCAATGTAAAACTGTATCCAAATTAAGATTAGCTGTTCCTTTTATTTTTTTTTCCCCTGCTTGAAAAACCAAACTTGTTGAGTGCTTGTTAGTCACTGAAAGTCTCTCCAGATTAGTGATTCATGTTAGAACTGAAAATGTTGACTCATTCTTTGAAGCAGATAAAGTTGATATCTATCTTCAAAAAGGATTCATTGCTGGTCATTTTTTTTAAATAATTGAGTCACTCTGATCTTCTAAGAAGTGTTTGGCTACAGGAAGTACTTTTTTCCAGGACTGTGATTCCTAGGGATTCAAGCAGATAGTTGCACAAAATTCAAGTCATCAATAGATGCCACTGCAGCGATTATTTCAACATTTTCAGAAAATCTGTTCATTTGAATAAAAAGAGTATCACCATTTTCAAAATATGTTCAAAAGATATTGTTCACTTTCTGCCTCATTGTTTTCACCAATATATTCTGTTAAAACATCCTTTGTTAAGAGTTGCTTTTCTCTTCTTAAGACTTTTGAGTTAAGTTCCTTCCTCATTGCTGAGTACCTGCAATGTATGCCTTCTTGAAGAACTTCATGGAAAGTATTGTTTTGAAGTTCTTTAATTGTTTGTACTATTGATTTAATAATGTCTACAAAATCCTTTAGAGCGATACCTTGGCTTCCAAGATTTTATCTGCAGGTTCTAGAATTTTCTTCACAAACACTAAACAAAAACAGAAAACAAGTTGTTGTGTTTTTTTTCCCCATAACAGAAACCAGTCCTTTGCTTCGGGTAACAGCATCTTAAGGGCCCCCTTCTCTCTTTTGAAAGCATCCATTATGTTTTTTCCCTCCTTCTCCTTCTCTTGCATCATAATTAACACAATCAGTAGTTCTTGTGTATTTCAAATGGCTTGCCCTATGATGTTCAAAAATTAAGAGAGTCTTTTACCTTCTTATAAACACAAAAATGTTCCATGCTTTAAAAATATATGAACAGCAGCACACTGGTGAAAATATTGTTTGACAGGTTTTATACCATCCACAGCTTTTGAAACAGCCATATGGAAACAGTGATCACTTCAATGGGCATGTGAGATTATTTGTTGAAGTTTCTGTTGAATTTGGGCTTGCACTATGCTTTTTCTTTCACTTATAACATTTGTTTCATTGTAACATTGGCTGAACAACTTGGTTTCTTCTCTGTTACCTCTGTAAAGAATGGAGGATCAAAAGTGATAGTGGTTATTACATAGGACAAAGCTTCATAAACCCTGTTGTTATTCACATAGTGGGTTCCTGAAGCAAAATATTGACAATTTGTTCTAATCTCTAGTAAAAACCTTCAAGAAGTATATACTATGGAACATCTCAAGGAGTTCTGTTTGGTACTAGGTTCCCTTGAACAATTTGTAACATGATATCTACTTTTTCATTCTGTATTTCTGGAGACTGATAAGTTGCATTTCTTGAAATCTGTTCATTTATTTCTGGCAGCTGTTCATCTTTCAAGAGATTATATTCAAATACATTCTAAATAAGCTGTGCTCTTCTTTCTGTCTAGTACAGTATGTTCCCCAAAGAATTAGCTTAGAGAATAATACCAACAATTGATTTTTAGATAATTCCCCTTGTTTTCATGATCTGTAGCATTCACCAAAGTAGATACAGAGATTCCAGGTAAAAGTTGTCTTTCCTTTTCATACCACATAGACATTGCTGAAATATGGATTATAGACATGTTTGTGAAACCCTCTTGATTTTTCAAGTTCTTTCTTCCAGCGTTTGAAACCTTCCAGTATGTATACAGACATCTTGTTCTGGCATTTTTGATTGGACATTTTGACAAGCAAAGCAGATAGATGCATCATCTGATAAAGAATACGCTAAATATTCATATTTTTTTGAACTGTTCTTGTTAGAAATTTCACTCTCACTGTTCTTTTGGGTATGAATGTATTATCTGTTAAGTTGTCCCATGCTTTTTTGAGATCCCCATGAACACCAAGCCAAACCCTTGTTATTACCTATAGATACATTAGAACTCTATGAAGGTCGAAACATAATGAAAGGAAAAATGCAACAATTAATATGACTAGTTTCTTTAATCAGAATATAAATCAGAGCAATTTGCATAATTACAATAATTTGCATAGTATTCTGATTTACATGTTATGTATAGTATGCAAAATAGATTTCCAGAAGTGAAACATGGTGACTTTAGTCTAGTCTCTAACCATTTCACATATAAAACCCAAAGAACTCAGAGATCATGATAAAATCACATTGTGAACTGTTCACAAACAATTTACAAGGGTAATTTCATGAAAACTAAGAATTTTGAAAATGCTGGATATCACATTTCTTAATTCACATGCTACTCCAAGATCTGGTTGACTCTAAATCTTAGCCTTCATGCATTATACGTATATAAATTGTATTCAAAAACATGCAGGCATCTTTTATTGCTGGCTTAAGAAACAAAATAGAGCCTTGGGCAAGATATGTCAAGAATTAGGCCATGTGGGAAATACAGTGAAGGTATTATCCCTTTTTCTATATTTCAGTTTGCATATGATTAATGTCCTCATACATTCCACCACAAAGTTCAGCACAAATTCCTTAGCTCTAAAATACAAAACATGAAAACAAATGAGTCAAATTTAATCTGATCTAAGGATGGGCACAGGGATAAACAGTAGCAGCTCACGCCTGGTGAAGCTAATTGGGTGAAGGGCAAGGGGAGGAGAAGCATAGCTAAGGCATCACCAGAGAGGGAGCCAAGAAGATCACTAGAGTTTCCCACCTTGATTCAGAACTGCAGCCACCCATGTCCTCTATTTTGAAACACAACCTCTTCAGTAACAGAAGTGCTCCTTGTGCTGCCCTGTGGCTTTGGAGAGGCTAGGGTAGCTAGGATGAGACACTTACTAATTACTTAAAATATTTACAGTTGACTCTCCACATCTGCAGGTTTAACATTCATGGATCTGATTATTTGAAGATTATTTACCGCTGCCTCTGCTGCTGCCCTATGCCATTTTTAATAGAGACTTTTAAGTCTTGCCTCACATTTGCAGTCTCACTGCCAGCTTTATAAGTCTGAGAGAAACTGTGAGCGACTGCAAACGTGAAGCAAGGCTTGTAAGTCCCTATTAAAAATAGTGTAGGGCAGCAGCAAATCATAGAATCATAGAATCATAGAAATGTAGAGTTGGAAGAGACCACACAGGCCATCCAGTCCAACCCCCTACCATGCAGGAACACCCTCAAAGCACTCCTGACAGATGACCATCCAGCATCTGCTTAAAAACCTCCAAAGAAGGAGACTCCACCATACTCCGAGGCAGCATATTCCACTGCCGGACAGCCCTGACCGTCAGGAAGTTCTTCCTGAGGTTCAGGTGGAATCTCCTTTCCTGCAGCTTGAATCCATTGCTCCTTGTCCTGGTCTCTGGAGCGGCAGAAAACAAGCCCTCTCCCTCCTCTACATGGCATCCCTTCGAATATTTAAACATGGCTATCATGTCCCCTCTTAACCTTCTCTTCTGCAGACTGAACATACCCAGCTCTCTAAGTCTATCCTCATAGGGCTTGGCTTCCAGGCCCTTCACAATTTTGGTCACCCTCCTCTGGACCTGCTCCAGCTTGACCATGTCCTTCTTGAATTGGGGTGCCCAGAACTGGACACAGGATTCAAGATGAGGTCTAACCAAAGCAGAGTAGAGTGGTACCAGTACCTCCCTCGATCTAGACACCATACTCCTATTGATGCAGCCAAGAATTGCATTGGCTTTCTTGGCTGCCGCATCACACTGCTGACTCATGTTCAGCTTGTGGTCTATTAGGACTCCTAGATCCCTTTCACACGTACTGCCATCCAGCCAAGTGTCCCCCATCCTATATTTCTGAAGGAGATGGCAAACCTCTCCAGCCACCCACTTCTGATTTACGAAGGAACCCAATGCCTTGAAGGCAGAACCAGGTGGCATGCTCCCTGATATGGAGTCAAATGTATCATACTGTGTGTGTGTGTGTGTGTGTGTGTGATATGTTTTGGGGGGTATAGATATTCATGGTTTACACTTCTGCAAGGGTCCTGTGTTCAAAACCTCTGTATGCTCCATTCTGTACTTGAGGATCTTAGGGAAGCTTACAACTAAATTAATTTGAGCAGTTGAAAACAATTCAGAAAAATAAGGTCATTTCTGCACCCTACTGGTTCCTGTCATGGTCCTGGTGTCATCCTGGCAGTTCCTTTGCTGGGAAGGGAGTGTGATGTGAAGGCTGCCCTCTGCACTCAGCTGGCTGCCTGTGGATGGGAGCACGAGCAACACGTTTCTTCCTTCTGCAGTGCAACTGGCCTCTTCCCTGTCCTGTACTGGAAAAGGAAGTGTGTAGATTGCATTTCCTCCTGTTCTGCATGGCTGGTGTGATGGAAGCATTGTGTGATTGTGAGTGCTTAACAGATTTTTTTTGTTAAGTGAATATCCCATGATCGTGATGGGTGGGGACATGCTGGCTACAGGACCACAATGACATCATGTGAAAACACAACTCATGGACTGCTGCCAATGCGTCCCCGTTGCAGGAGAGTGACGCCATGCAGAAATGGCCTAAGAAATGTTTAAAGGCTAAAAACATCTTAAACCTTTTGATGCTTAAAACAGCACAGTTTAAAAACAGTTAAAATATTTTAAGACTCACTCATGTGCAAAGGTGATCTATTATAAGTATCTGACATGGAAATAAACTAAAGAAGCACCACTTCTCTTGGCTCTAAGGGGCCTCATGCTCTCACACTCTGTTCTGTCTTCTCCTGGGAAAAAAGCTTACAGCTCATTCAAAACACTACTCCTAGATCCAAAAGGCTTCTGAACCTGCAGAACTCTTGGCCAAGAAGACATTTTTTGAAGCTAGTAGGGTTGCTATACTCCTGGTTTGGCTGGGTTTTGCCTGGATTCTAGGCATGCCATTGAGTGCCTGTTTGGATCGTCTTCTAGTTGAGAAAAGTCTCTAACACTTGAGAGATAGATTTGGAACCAAATGTGGAGGGTACTCTTCTCTGCAATTATCCTGTCTCCCTCTGTATGCAGGCATGAGAAGAGTAAGGGGTGGAGAGTGGGAAGGAAGGGCAACACACTGTGAGGGTGATAGGATGGAGTCTCAAGGAAGAGAGAGTGGTGTGGAGTGGAGTTCAAGAAGCAAGGGAGAGGCACATTGTGAGGGTGTGTGATAAGTCAAGGGAAGAAGTAGGCTAGAAGGGAGAGGGAATAGCAAAAATGGCAGAGTGCAAGAAGCAGGGGAGGGTCACAGTGTGAGGGTACGAGGCTGTGAAGTGAGGGTGAAATGAAAAAGGGAAATCAGAGTGAGAAGTGGAGTAATAGCTTCCAAGGAACAAGTGTGGGACGCACTGAAAGATGATAGACTGGACACTATGTTTTGCATAAGTTTTGTGAAATTTAAGGTCTGGAAGCCTGTATGTTTGAAGAAGAATGGCAATAAGTGTACTGTGTGACTAATACTTCATAGAATTAGGAAATATGAAATGAAGCTAGTTCTTGGTGTTTAGCTACATAGATATCAACAATAGGATAGGATAGGATAGGATAAGATAAGATAAGATAACAACAACAACAACAACAACAACAATAATAATAAAATTTATTTTTATCCCGCCTCTCCACCTGGATCGAGGCGGCGAACAACATTAAATACATTAATACATTAAAAACATTAAAAAACATGCCCAATCCTCCCCACCCACCAATCCACCTAAGACCAACCCCCTAAAACACATTACAATCAATCAACTATTAAAAGAACAGCAAGACAATTGATGGGAGGTGATGGAAATGCTAGTCTTGGAAGGCCTGTCAGAAGAGATCAGTCTTGACTGCTCTTTTAAAACAGTCAAGACTGGTAATGTGCCGGGTCTCCTCCGGCAGGCCATTCCATAACTTGGGAGCGATAGAAGAGAAGGTCCTCTGGGTAACCGCAGCCAGCCTAGTTCTGACTGGCTGCAGTAAATTCCTCCCAGAGGACCTTAGTGTGCGGGGTGGATTGTATGGGAGAAGGCGATCCCGCAGGTAGGCTGGCCCAAGCCATGAAGGGCTTTAAAGGTGATAAAGGTGATACAAGGTGACCTTGTACTGTGCCCGGAAACTAATAGGCAGCCAATGAAGAGACTTTAAAATTCGTGTTATATGGTCAGTTTTAGGTCTACCGGTGACCAACCTGGCTGCCATATTCTGAACTAATTGAAGTTTCCGGACTAAGCACAAGGGTAGCCCTATGTAGAGCGCATTGCAGAAGTCAAGCCGTGAAGTTACCAGCGTATGTACCACTGTTTTTAGGTGTTCCAGCTCCAAGAAGAGGCGCAGCTGGCGTATCAGCCGAAGCTGATAACAGGCACTCCTGGCCGCCGCATCTGTTTGAGCTGTCATCTGAAGTGACGAGTCCAGGAGCACCCCCAAGCTGCAAACACAGTCTTTCAGGGGAAGTGTGACCCCGTCTAGGACTGGTCGACAGACCTCCATATCTGGGCTAGGGCCCTTAACAGTGAGTACCTCCATCTTATCTGGATTCAGCTTCAGTCTGTTTTCCTCATCCAGTCCATTACTGCTTCAAGACATTCGTTCAGAGGTGAGATGCCACCCTTAGTTGATGCTGTTATCTGAGGCATGGAGAGACATATCTGGGTGTCATCAGCGTACTGATAGCACCTTGCTCCATGCCTCCTGATGATCTTTCCCAGCATTGGGGAGCATTGGGGACAGGACAGCGCCCTGAGGGACACCAGAATTAAGCTCCTTTTTCAAGGAGCAACTGTCCCCAAGCATCACCATCTGGTATCTACCTGAGAGAAAGGACCAGAACCACTTAAGCGCAGTGCCCCCGATCCCCAATGCTCTCAGATGTTCCAGAAGGATACCATGGTCTATGGTATCGAAAGCCGCTGAGAGGTCCAAGAGTACCAGCAGGGTCACACTTCCCCTGTTGATACCTAGGTGAAGATCATCCACTAAGGTGACCATGGCAGTCTTGACTCCATATCCTGCCCTGAAGCCAGTTTGAAATGGGTCTAGATAATCTGTTTCATCCAAGACAGCTTGGAGCTGAAGACCAACACCTCTCTCGATCACCTTGCTTAAAAATGGGAGATGGGAGACTGGTCTATAATTATTCATATCCAGGGGATCTAGGGAGGGCTTTTTTAGAAGTGTCCGTATAATTGCTTCTTTTAAACAAGCTGGAAAATTGCCCTCCCTAAGGGATACATTAATAATGTATCTTAAATGGGTCTTAATTGCAACTCCTCCCTGGATGACCAGCCATGAAGGGCAGGGATGAAGAGGGCAAGTTGTCTTTCTTATATGTCCAAGGAGCTTGTCTATGTCCTCGGTACTCACTGACTGAAACTGATCCAGTATAATCCTGGGGTCACCGGACACTTCACTAGTAACCTCTGCAGTAACACCGGCATCCAAATGGGCTCTTATCTGAGAGATTTTATCTGTGAAATGATTATTCAAAGCATCACAGCAAGCTTCACTAGGTTCTAACAGCGAGTTCAGGGGAGTGGGTATCTGACTCAGATCCCTTACCATCTGCAGGACGAGAAGTCGCAGACGCAATACGTGCAGAAAGGAAAGTCTCTGATAAGATAAGATAAGATAAGATAAGAAAGAAAAGAAAGAAAAGGAAGGAAGGAAGGAAGGAAGGAAGGAAGGAAGGAAGGAAGGAAGGAAGGAGGGAAGGAGGGAAGGAGGGAAGGAGGGAAGGAGGGAAGGAGGGAAGGAGGGAAGGAGGGAAGGAGGGAAGAAAGAAAAGAAATGGAAAACCAAGAAAATGTCCTTAACTGGTACAAGAGTCCTTAATCATGCAGAGTCATAAATGATATAATCACCTGGTGACAGGTAGCCAGAATGATGTTAAACAATGAAAAATGTGTATCTAATTGGTGATCTGTCAAAAGACCAGTTAAACTCTTCTGTGACTGGTCTAGGAAATCTCTTTTCAAATAGGGTGATCGGTGATTTTGAACAGATGTGAAAGGCAGGTTTGAGAAAAGGTAGTGGTAGCCCAAAATCTCATGATAAATTACAGGACCAAATATAGTAATATGCAAACCTTGTGCTCTCTTTTTACCTCTCAAATGCATACTCAACATTAGTTTCAGGAATACATCTATCTCTGCCCCTTCCCCCTTAGAATCTCCCTAGAATTAGTAAAGTTCAGTGAGGAAGGCTCAGTCAGAAAACTGCTGCTGCTGTTATGCTGCTGCTGCTGCTTTCTGGCAAGGTTAGGGAGATGCTCAGCCAAATGTATGCTGTCAGTCAAGATTGCTGGTTCTCGGGTGGGAAATCAGAAAAGGAATTTTAAAAATGAATGGCAGAATGCTTTTGGTTTCTTGAATTTGCACAAGTTCCTCTGCATGAGCAGCAGGTCATTATTGTCTAATGTACAACATCCCTGTTCTTTTTTAAAAAATGTATTTAAAAACCTGCATTCAGCTCAAGGTGTGTGGTAGTGAAGTTGTGGATGCAGCGCCATTGCACATGTGAATGCACATTCTCACCCAATGCCTATCTGTTTGCCACACTGAAATTTATGATAATATTCTTTCAGCATTTGTTTGAGCATTTGGTTGCACAACATTGCCATTAATTAAAAGGACAGTGTACCAGAAACAACAAATAAATAAATCTGTATATGAAGATTTACACCATGGAATTCCAGTGTAAGAACTTGGACATTGCCTTTCCAGTTTCTGTGATGTTTTAAATACTTTGTGTGTGGTGATAATGGGGTACAACTGAAGGTAGTAGCTAGTGGAGGGAATGAAAATGTATCCATAAAAAGCAGCAAGTCCATTCTGCTGCCCTGACTTTGTGCCAAGGTCCACCTAACTATATATTGCTTTGAATGGAATTGCTAGCCCCAAACAGAGTGGACACACAGGATCAAAGGAAACCTGGGAAGTCAACTCTTAAGTACCATTGATTCAGTGAATCTCCTCTAGCTGAGACTAGCCATAGGATATATGCTTCTGACAGCATGGATACATAAAAGGGACAGGAGATGAGACTATATTCAGGAAACCTTTTGAGCATTCATAAATATTGCACACATTCCAAAGTGCTCACCAAAAGCAAGTGAAAGAAGAATCAGACAAGCTGCAGAATTTTTTGGGGCACACTTGCTGTACCTACGCTGGAAACCATAGTAAATGTCTTCTGTTTGGTAGGTGGTGGACCTCCACAGAGCTTTAGCTGTCTCTCACTACAAAGTAGCCACCAGACTTACCTGGCAGATAGGTTGCATTCCAGGGTGGTGGGCGCTTTGGCAGTGTGCTGGTCATGCCGGCAATGTGTTTCCCCTTCCCAGGAGGCTGTGCACACTCACACAGCCTCTTGGGAAGGGGAACACTGGAGGCCAATCAGTTTGAACCTGTGGTTTGAATTCACTGGCTGCTGGAGCCTGGACCTGGTCAGAGCTGCCCCTCTGGGCAGTATTCCCTTTGGTTGAGTGTGGGGTCCATATTCCCTCAGCTGCTGGTTTCCAGCCAGTTTGTTACTGGATGTCGCCTGTCCTCCCTCCCTTGTTTCATCCTGTCTGTTGGCACTGGGTTCTGTTCTGTGCCTCCAGCAGGTGTGGGCACCTGTCAAGTGCTGCTGTGTTCTAGGGGTCATTGTCTGTATTCTGATCTGATAATTGCTAACCTGTCAGAACTTTATGGGCAGTTGCATTGGTCCAGGATCTGGGATGGTAGTTTCCAAGGTCCTCCCCGGTATCATTGTGGTATGGGAGTCCCCTTGCAGGGATCTGGGGGGCAAATCAGAAGTGGTTATGCTTGCTCCGGCAGGGGTATGGCTCTCCAGCACCCTGACAGCAGGGAGGCCATCTTGGTATCATCACCTGTGGGTTGACCGTTTCTGTCATCCCATCACTTCCAGCAGCTGGCTGTATGTCAGACTCATCAGTCATCAGGTGGGTTGACTGATGCCCAGATCCAGTCCTATGCGTATGCCAACCTTTAGCAGCTGTAGCCAATAAAGTGGTGGCCTTTGTTCTTCCAATTTCTGATCTATTTCATCTGTTTTCTTGTGCCACTTGCCTCTGGCATGCAAAGTTTTCATCTGTGAGCTTTGTCTTTTCCTATCTATCCATCCAATCTATGTTCAATTCCATCAAGCGGGGCAGGCATGTTTTCTTCCTACAATTGAACCTGATTCTTTTTTTAAAATTTATTTTCCCTCCATATATGCATACATTTGTGCCTATGTTTTGAACTCACTTGAATAAATCATATCAATTTGTATTTGAGCATGACCAAATTATATATAAGCAGTATGCAATGTACATTAGAACATTAGTGCATTAGTACACATTTTTCTATACATTATTTCCAAATACTTACATTTTTTTGCAGCTATCTATCAGTGTGTGAATTATGGAACGCAAATTGCATCTGGCCTACAGATAGTCCAGGAAGTATGGAGCAGATGAAGTGTACAAAAAAAAATCCACTGATTCTTCACACATCCCTAACAAGAGCTGCAAAGTAAAATTTATTATTGATTTAAGATAATATTTCTGAAATGAAATGGCTTGTGATGCTAACTTGTTTACAGGTTTATACTCTGAATTCCCACAGATGGTTCTTTTGAAGGAGGATAAATGGTCACAATAGAATAGGCGCAATTGGATTTGCAGCTGTGAAACTTGGAACCATGCTTTTGCTATTTTTATCCTTTTCAAACATCATGTTTAGTAGGCAAATTATTCATGTGGTTTGAAAGCCTCAGTGCAGCTCTTGGAGGTAGTGAATGATAGTATGACACATTGCAAGAGGCACCATTAGGACCTTTATAGAGTAGAGATTTGTCTTAGCAAATAAAGGAATATCAAACCAGTTGACTGAGCTACTACCAGCATGTGTTCCATGCAGATGACCTAACCATGCACACACATTTCAGACGAGAAATTACCCTGTAGCTATTTTTCTATTTTACTAGCATTTTAAACATGTAAATTGTGCACACAGGCCAATATGTAATCAATATATTGAACAAGCAGGATACTGGCCAGAATCCTGTTGGGGATTTGCACGCTCATAAGCAGACTTGTGTCTGCAGGAAATAGAATTGCAAAGATGTGAAATGTTCATATCCAGTAGAGGCTGCTGTTACTTAACTATGTGGGAGATTTGGAAAAGGAACCAATGTGCAAGGGGACTGAAGTGAATCTGGTCTGATGCATTACGGTCCTTGAGGAACACTGGACCCACAATGCACGTTAGGCACTCCTGATGCACATTGGGCACTTTTGCTGGTGTCCCATTACACATCTTAGCAATTCAGTAACTGGGTTTCTTAGTACCTCTGCTACTTAGTTAAGTGCAAGTAAATTTACACTGAGTAGATTTCACATTCATGCACATTGATGATTCTCTGTAAACAAAGGTCTGTATCCACTTAGCCTTCTGATAATTAGCGTGATTTGGCAGAGTAGGGAAAGTGTGATTTACCCCAGCAGCCCCCTCCCCCACAAGCCCTAAACCACCATGGGTTGAAGAATCCTCTGGAGCTGATTTTGTTGCAGGGGGAGGAAGAGAAAATTGTCTGACGTTGCATTTTGTTCAATACAACAAAAACACCAGCATCAGCATCACCATTGCCTTTTATCTGAAAGCTGTTTTGTCCTTCAATAGCTGCATGAAAAAAAAGGATTACAGGTTTTTAAGATTTATTTTCAAATGTAGAAGAACAACAAAACACTTTATTTTAAAGGTAAGTATGTTGTTGTTAACTGCTGCCACTTTGACTTCAACTTATGGTGAGCCTATGAAAGAGAGGCATCCAAGTAGCCCTATCATCAACCACCCAGCCCAGGACATGTCTTCCTTGATCGAGTCTTTCAATCTGTAAGGCTGTATTCCTCTTTTTCCTACTGCATTCCACCTTCCCAATAATTATTTCTTTTGTTGTGAGTCATGTCTTCTCACAATATGACCAAAGTTCAACTACCTCAGTTTAGTCATTTTGGTTCTCCCTAGAAGGAGACTTCAGGCTTGATTTGGTCTAAGACTCACTCATTTGTCTTTTTAACAGTATACAGTCAAGGATATAGATAATGTCCATTTTAAGTAACCTTGATTTTCCTTTCTTGTTTGGATTCAGGTGCATTCCAGGACCCAAAGGGGCAATATGTCTTCATTCTAACTTGCTGATTTGGGTATTCAGGAAGATCACCTCTTTGTTCCGTAGAAACTGTCCCTCAAGTGACAGGTGCAACTTCCAATACAGGTATGGTGAGAGAAGCTCATCTGTTACAATGTCAGTCTACTCTGAATCTGGTAAATGCACACAAATGCTGTGGCAGGGGAGAGACTGTCAAATCTTTTAAACATTTTAAAAACCTACTCTACTGGGCTTGATGTCTTCTAGCACAGAAGAGTATTAATAAGTACAGAAAGAAATTAGCTCTTTCCTTTCTGTATATTTCTGTATAGTTTTTTTCCCCCTATGTTACCATTGGATCTTGGTATCCTGATGCCCCGTAAGCTTTATTTTTTGTTTAATATGAATATTAGTATTTTGAATGACAGAGGGGCCATGTCATTAAAAAAAAAAAGGCTTTTGACCTTGTTTGGTGCTCTTAAAAATACTAGCAACCTTCCCCTTATGGAATATAGGCCATTTCCACACCGCACTGTTATAGTGTTATTATTCCATTTTCAACATCTTGTGAAATTCTGGAGTTTGTAGTTTACTGAGGCCAAAGTGCTTTCTGGCTGAGAATTCTAAAGGCCCCTCCCTAAACTGCAAACCCCAGGATTCCATAGGATGTTGAAAGTGGAACAATAGCATTACAACAGTGCAGTGTGGAAATGGCCACAGTCTGCCTCGAAACATCTCACTTCGAAAACTTTTCATATACAATTTGCCCTATTAATGGTACATGGGTTTCCTTTTTTGCATAGGTCTATATGCAGGTAGCTGTTGCTAGTCACAGAACTTAATGGTGCACGGCTTGAGTGCCATTCATTGTCCCACTCTGATAAGTAATTATTTTCAAGCATCACCACTTTACCTATAAAACAAAGAATATTAATGAATCATCCATCAGTATTATCATGGAGATAAATGAGATCTGAATTATAAAGCATATAAAAAGTGCTATGGAAATGTTAAATAATAGATCAGTGTCATGTATTAGTCCAAACATCCTTCCCTCTCTCTTCAATTATTTCTTCATGCTTTTTGCAAATCCTGCAATCATATATATATATATATATATATATATATATATATAAAAGTGAGATGAATTCATATACCAGAGCCAGGACCATTTATTAGATTTAATTAAGTGCCTTTTTCCGCAAAAAGGATGTACAATAAATGTGTTCTCCATCAACATGACAAATAAAATTGCACATCGTACCCATAGAAAATTAGCCTTCTGCTCTCTTTCTATATCAAGGAGGGCCACATTTCCAACAGGAATGAGAAAGCCTCCTTTAATTGAAAAACTCAGACTGCAGTTAATTATTCTTTTGTTCTTTAGATGCACAAAGAAATGCTGGCACACTGTGCAGAGTTTCTTTGATGCATCCCCCCCACCTTTTTTAAAAGAAAAAGACGACAAAGACAAAGTGGGGGAGGAGGAAACAACCTAGATTATATTCTGACATTCATTACCATAATCAACATTAGATTAAAAAAACCCCCACAAAACCCACCACAAATGTACACTACATTATAGAGTTATAGAAGACATTAATACATTATTAATGGGGCAACCATCTTTTGTTCATTATACCCTGAGGGAAGATTACACTTTGGAATTTGCCAATGCATATGTATCATAGAAAATAGGACTATATTTATTAAAATCCACAATAGGGTTCTAAATATTTTATAGCTTGTCATTTTTCATTTGTTATTTTTTTCCCCAATAATATTGAAATAGAATCTTGGAATTGACAATATGCCCTATTTTTTTTCCCTCTGGGAACCACATTAATTTATCATGCTGTTTCCTACTTCAACGGTCCTAAGCAGCAGGAGATTTTAGGATACTTTTTACACAGGATTAGTAGGTTCTGTGGATCACCAGAGCCCCCAAGGTAATGCTGAGGGCATGTTATGAGGGCAACAGTACCAGCAAAGGAACAAGGAGTAAATGGTCACAATTGAATGTAGACACCTCTCTTCTGCCTCAGGTTCAGAATGCGTCGTTTTCAGGCATCTCCAGTGAAATGAATCTGAACTGCAAAATCAGTTTCAAAAACATCCCTGCCCATATTCAGTTTAAAAGGGGGGGGGGGGGAGAAAGAAAGAAACCAAATCCTTTTTTCATGGTGATGAGTGTGACTCCAGTACATTTCCAAGTGGCTTATACAAAGAACAGCCTAATGATTTTCCTTTTTTATCATACTTTCAGCAACTTGAAGGAACACAACAACAACCCCAACAAAACTTTCAGCTACAACACAAGAAATAGCCATTTTGCATGAGAGAACAACTGTGCTGTTGCAATATTCATTGACATATTCTCAATATTCATTGAGACCTAATAAGGCTAAATGTCTATGTTGTAAAAAAAAAAATCACAGAAGAGATATTAGAAATCTTTCTATTTCCATTCCAAGCCTTTCTATGAGCTGATTGACTTGAATTGATCAACGCATCACAAGAATTGCTACAGAATAGAAATAAACCAAGAGTAAAGTAGAGATCATTATAACTCCTTGATGAAAAATGATGGAGCAGTTTACCCAGAATGATTGCTTCCTGCAATTCACTTAGCCATCTTCATGCTGGATTGCATCAAGGATGATTAGACCAAATGATTACAAAGTTTTAAAGGGGAACTGATAATTAATAACCTTTTTAAAAAGTACAGTCAGCTCCCACTCACTCACCAGATTTCACACAGCATGGCAAGAGAAGAAAAATAAAATACCTATGTTTTTTAATAATGAAAAGGGAGAGAATTATACATCCTAAAGCTGGTAGCTGTCAAAGCCACAAAAGCACCGTCTCAGAAATCTCTCTCACATGATTATTGATTTTGTGAATGGGAAGAGGGAGGCCCATAGGCCTGCCTCCGATTATGTTCTCATTAAATGAACTAGGAGAATGGCTAAGAATTTTGTTTTAGTTCACTATTTCATAAGAATTTTAATAATCTGTAAATGTCATCATATTTATGAATTTCATCATCATCATTCATGAATTTCATTATCATAGTGCACATATTTTAAAACTTGTGTGGTTCAAATGTATCTCATGAAAAAAATATGTACAGAAGCATACTTTAGTCAATGGGGAAAAGCTGACCAAATTTGGCAACTTGCACCAAAAAACAAAAGAGAGAGAGAGAGAGAGAGAAGTGTATTTTAAAGGTGTGTAAATTTCAGTGTGGAAAGAAAACACACAGTCTTGCAATCTGATACATAATGAAGATGGGATGAAAATGCAAAGAATCTTGGCTAAATTGTTAGTGAGAGATTATCATCCCAGCTAAAGGTTTTAAGCGGTTAACTCTTTAAATTCAGGGCTTGAATCTTTATGCATTCATCCATGTTAATGATGAATTGGCACTCTCACTTCATTCCCTTTTTGTTTCTTTTGTTGGCCCAGACCATTATCTTCAACACTTGCAGCAGGTACAGGTACAGGATGATTCTCTCCTTACTGGGGATAGCTGTACCCAATGAACTTGGTCAGTGGAAATGAAGGGGAAAGGATTTTTTCAGTTTGTTCTTGAAGAATATACCAAATTTGCAAACCATACACAGACACATATATTTGCAAAGTACTTTAGGTTTTTTTTAAAAAAAACTGAATGCAAGGAACAGCAAAACTTAACTGACAGCTTCCTGACCTAGTCCCAGTGCCTTCCATATGTTGAAGGAGAAAGGTATAAAGTGAAGAGCCTTCTTTACACTGGAACTCTACTCATATTTTAGAACAAATGGAGAACATTCACATTGCTACAGACCTGACCTATTCAATGCGTGGCAGGTAGTGGTGACCCTAACAGAAGAGATGGAGCAAATAAGCATGGGCAGTCCCCTCCCTGCCCATGCAAGAATGGTGGACTGCCTAAACTCCATGACTTGCTTTAGAAGGTTATTGACAGAAAGTATTCGGAAAGAGAAAAAAACTTCATACATGCAAAAGGTTGTATAATTACAGCTTTCCAACACCTAAAATTTGCATTACCTTTGAGACCCCTCCCTAAACTGCAAACCTCAGGATGTCATAGGATGTTGGAAGTGGAATAATAACACTATAGCAGTCTAGTGAGGAAATGGCCTATGTTGAATTTAGATAACTGTTAAACAAAGTCTCTTGAGACGTATCGGCCCTCAGATAGACATGCTAGCAGTATAAACACTCAGTTTCCTTCAGGTTACCTACATTTTGGACTGTTTATGAAAAAAATGTTTGCACACAAATAGGATGGTTTTTTTTTAAAGAAACCTTGTTTTGTTCAAAAATAAAATTTTGTGCAGTAAACAAAATTTTCTGCAAGTTTTAGTTTTCTGAACAAAATGTTGGTATTCTCTCTTTTTTTATATATATAATTTTATTAAATTTCACAAATATAAAAAAAGGATTATTAGACTTGTACTTGTTACATGAATTTTCTTCTGTTCTTCCACGCTGTTCTGGTCAACATTTCCCGCAGTTTAGTCCACTTGTTACATTAGTGCATCACAATAAATTGATTATCTCATCTGTTCGAACACACATTTCCTTCTCCTAACGATCATAATATAGTCGTTCTGGCTAGACAGTTCCCAACCATCACTCTCTTCTGCTTAACTCAAATCGTCCTGTTCCAAAATATTTCCATATCATTCTCTTGAAGCTTCTGTTTTCTCCACACACACACACACACACACACACACACACACACATATATATATTCATTTAACTCTCCATTACCTACGGCCCAAAATCTTAAAATTTTTAATTATTTCTGTCATTGTATATCTGGCAGTCTAAGCAATTATTACTGCAACAATCCCCCATCTTCTTACCCTGAATTCCATTATACTAAAATGTCTTGTTTCTCCTTAAGTACTTTTTAAACCCCTTCTCCCATTCAGCAATATCACAGTGTTCATATTCATAACAATGTCAAAATAAAAATCCATCAATCATCATCTTCCCGTTCCCCTCTCTCATCTGGTGCCCTGCTGCCCGGATATTCATTTGCAAATTCTCTGTACTCTTAAAGTCGCTTATATTCCAAGCTGCACCGCACCCAAGAGAGAGGGTATAGAATCCTGTGACTTTATCAGCTCCTTTTCCCCCCTCCCTTCCTGGACTTTGCGGTCCGGAGTCTATTTCTGAATTTTAACTGTATGCTCCTAGTTGCTTAAGTTCCGAGCCGCTCCGTCCAGGAGAGTGAGGGTCTTTACCTGACTAACTACCATCACAATCTCCCCATTCCCCCCTCCCATCTTGGATTTCACCACCCAAAATTCATTTCTAAAGATTATCTGTAATTTCATTGTCGCTTAAATTCCAAGCAGCTCAGTCCATGGGAGGAAGGATCTTCCAATCAAGTCTCTTCCACCACAGATTTCACAGTCTCAACCCTTGACATCACATTGTTTATATTACTGACAATATATCACTTATAGTAAACTTGTTTGACATTGCTAAAATACATTGCCCCTTCTCAAATCCAGAACCCTGTGCCTTTATCCGCTTTATATTCCCTCCTCCCCTCTTGAAGCTGCCCGGAGTTCATTTCAAAAGATTCGTTGCATTTTCATTGTCGCTTAAGTTCCAGACTGCTCCATCCGTGGGAATGAGGATGTTTTGGATTAAATGACCTTCAGCACAGTCTCATAGTCTCAACAATCCAAGAGAATCAAGAAACAAGAGTCACTCCAGAGGAATAAAAAAAAAAGGAGACGTGCAACTCAATAGCTTTCAATCCCAAAATATTCCTCCAAAATCCAAAATCCAAACGCCTAATCCGTAAATCAAATTCCAGATCTTCTCAGTCCAGCCAAAATATCGAAGTATTATACTGTAGAAAATTTAGTGTCCAAATGGAGATTATAACTCATTTGTAATCCATTAGTCCAAATGATCAATTATATGCCATCTTATACTGTAAGTCCCAATTATGATTCATAAGTCTTTCTTTATACTTTAAAAAATATTAACTTCAGTCCTCATGAGTAAGCAGCACTCCCAGCTAGCCTTTTCTTAAAATTGCAGCCGCCCCTTTAAGAAAAACTCCCAGCCATAACGAACTCACTCAGACTCAGGGTCCCCTCCATTCTTTCGCTTCTGCCCACCGTTGCATGCCAGAACTGCTGCGATATTGACAGAATCGCGACCAGAACAGGTTAAATGACTCTTATTAAATTCTTACATATTGTTTGATATCTTCTTTTAAAAGTTGACGGCGGCGCTTGTGCCGCTCAGGTGGCGATCCCGCTGGCTCCGTCTTGGTCCTTCGACCCCCCTGGCGCTTTCTGCTCTCCCAGCCGGGCAGAGCAAACGCCGGTTTTGGGGTCCCCGTCAGACCCGTTCCGCACCCCTCATACCGGAGGGATGTTCTACCGCTCTGTGATGGCCAAAGAGGCGGTTGGAGTCCAGCGGGTGGCTGCTCAGAGCCGCGCCATTGCGCAGCTTCAATCCGAGCTGCCACTCGCGCCAGCCATGCAACCGGAAGGGGGGTATTCTCTTTAAAAGAAAGCACAAGCAACATTCTTGTGGTAAAAAAAAATACAGAATCTTCTTTAATATTACTTAAATGGAAAAAAAATGGGTTATGATTTGCGATTAATTGTAACTAATTTATTGGAAATAATGCAAATACTTCTTTCCATGGATGTGTATTGTTAAATATTTGCTTATGTCTTTGTTTCATTTGGAATCAATACTGAATGGCTTACAGTTCCCTTCATGCCCTTCATATATTTTTCAACACACATATCTGTTGTTTTCTCTTTCCTTACCTCTCTATTGCCCTAAAAATAAGGAACATGGGATTTTCTTGATCCTATCCACTACAATCTCATTCCTCTTCTGTCCAATATATCTTTAACAGGTAAAGAGTTTGGTTCATTTTCTTTAGTTTGCAACATGGATCGCTATTATAGCAACCAAAAATATGCCAGTACTTCTGAATTGTATATCTTTAAGCTTACCATTTGGAATCTAATGCTCATTTAACTTTTGATTAATTTGCTCCATAGACATAGAAAATTTTAAGTATTTGATACATTTATTTGAAAAATTTGAAAGAACAATTCACTAAAATGGCATTAGTTTGAAAGAAATGCTGTTTTTTTGATTTGTACCACATATTAAACAGAAGAAATTTTAGCTTTTAACGTGAAGAGCCTTGTAATGAGCCAGTGTCAAAGTCACCTTGTCTTACTTAAACAATTTCTGTTCTCAAAACCCATTGTCTATAAATCAATGAAAAATGCCCAGGTTTCTTTTAGTCACAGAGTTACAGAGTTGGAAGGGGCAGCATGGAATATTGAGTCCAACCCTCTGCTATGTGGAAGATCACCTGCTAAAAATCCTCAGTAGATAGCTGGCCAGCCTCTTTTTGAAGATGTCCATAGAAGAATACTCCACCACCTCTCTAGGCAAGTGATTCCATTGTTGAATTAATCCTGCTGTTCTAATGTTCAGTTGAACAGTTCTCCTGTAAGTACATGTCATTAGACATGGTCTTACTTACCTTTTGGGGAAGCAAATAATAGGCCTGCTCCTTCCTCTCTGTGGTAACCCTTGAAATATTTAAAGAGTACAATCATATCATGCCTCAGTCTTCTTTTCATAAAGCTGAACATGCTCAGTTCCTTCAACCTTTTCTTATATGTTTTGTTCTCCATGCCTCTTATCCTTCTCATTGCCCTCCTCTGAACCTGCTCAGCACGTCTATATGATCTAAAACAAGGCACTCAGAATTAAAGGCAGTACTCCAGATGAGACCTGACCAGTGCAGAATATAGTGAGACTATTAGGTCCCATAACTTGGAAACCACACTTCTATTAATGCAGGCAAAATCATCCACCACTTTTTCCTGGTGTGGTGGCCTGTATAGACTCCTACCACAATGATGCTTTTCTTTCTTTCTCTATTTATTTTTACTCAAATATTCTCCACTGGTCCGCTCTGATCACCTTCTTTACAATTGAATTTCCCTTCAACATATAATGCTAATCTCTCTCCTTTTATGCAACATCTATTTTTTTAATAGGTTATACCCTTCAATTGTAATATTCCAATTGCAGCAGTCTTCCCACCAGCTCTCTGTTATTCCCATATTTACCCTCCTACACTAGGACTTCAAGCTTACCTTGTTTCTTTCCCAAGTTCTGTGAGTTGGTGTATAGATGTTTGAAGCTTTGTTTGTTCTTATCTATTAAATTAGTATCAGTTCTTCTATGTATCCCACTCTCTCCTTCAGATTCTTCCTTAGAATTCACATCCTTGTATTTAGAGCATGTCTTTGGACTGACTTTGGAGCTATCATTGACAACCATGCAATGATTTTGCTTAAAGCCCTCTGGATCAGACTTGTCATGCCACTACCAAAGACATTCTTCCCAGTCTTTGTGAGGTACAGCACATCTGTAGCCAGTAGTCCTCTGTCTAAGAAGTGAAGACCATGGTCCCAGAACCCAAACATCTCTTGTCTACACCATCGGCATGGCCAGTCATTCACTTTTAGTATCTTCTTCTCTTTCTGTAGTTCTCTATCCTTCACTGACAGAATTGAAGAGAATATCACCTGTGCCAAAGAAGCACAGCATATATATAAATTAAAAGACTGGATAAATATAATGAGGAATAAAGATAAAATAAAGGAGAGATTGCAGGGTACAAAGATATCATGGCTCAATTATATTCAGTTAGAACAGTGGACAATGAATTGGAATAGGAAGAGTAAAGAGTTTAGATAATATACTAAATTTGAACAAGTGATTAATCAAAGAGAAACTATGGAGGAAAATGAAATTTTGAAGGGTACCACAAGTGAAATATATAAAATGTTGTCAAAATATAAAGATCATGAAATAATAAAGGAAGGCATATCAGACACCTGGAAAGAAGCTAATGTGGTGCTGATTCCGAAAGAGGGAAAAGAGTTAACTGATGTAAAGAATTATCTACCAATATCACTTTTGAATACAGATTATAAGATTTTTGCTTCAGTCCTTGAAATGAGGCTTAAAAAAGTGCTGACAGAGATCATTGATGAAGGCCAGAATGGTTTTTTACCAAAAAGAACTTTAAGAAATAACATAAGAACGGTCTTAGATATAATTGAATATCATGAAAGGCACAATGAATGGAAAATGGCTATGATATTTGTAGATGCGGAGAAGGTTTTTGATATGATCAGTTGGCCATTTATGAAGATGGTGATTAAACAGATGCAGGCTGGAAACAAATTTGTGTCATGGATTGAAGCAATTTATAATCAACAACAAGCTCGATTGGTCATAAGTGGAGAAAAAACAAAACCGATCGAATTGCATAGAGGGACATGAAAAGGTTGTCCTTTGTCCCCTCTTCTGTTTATTTTGACAATGGAAATACTTAATGCCATAAGAGAAGATAAAACTATAAAAGGAGTTCAAATTAAGAAATATCAATATAAGCTAAAAGCATTTGCTGATGATTTGGTTGTGTTTTTGGACGATCCAGGGAGAAGTATTAAAGATTTGACTAGAATAGTTCAAGAATATGGTGTATTCTCTGGATTTCGAGTGAACAAGAAAAAAACAACATTGTTAACTAAAAACATGACGGAGAGAGAAGAGAAGGAATTAGCAGAATTAACAGGACTTAACAGAGCTCGAAAGGCTAAGTATCTGGGTATCTGGATAGCTAAAAGGAATAACGAGCTATACCAAAATAATTACGAAAAAAAATGGAAAGAAATAACAAAAGATTTGGAAAGTTGGACTACTACACGTTTATCGATGATGGGGAGGATAGCAGCAATAAAAATGAATGTACTCCCAAAAATGAACTTCTTGTTTCAAAATCTTCCTATTATAACAAACACCAAGCCTTTTATACAATGGAAGAGATAACTGACCAAATTTATATGGCAAGGGAAAAAACCTAGAATAAAGTGGAGTATTATGACAGACCAAAAGAGCAGAGGTGGAATGGGACTTCCAGATTTTCAGTTATGTTACAAAGCTGCGGCTTTCACGTGGATAAAAGACTGGGTTGATTTACAAGATATGAGAATGTTGGCACTGGAAGGTGCGGATTTGAGGATGGGATGGCATGCCTATATGTTTTATGACAAAGCAAAAATTGATAAAGATTTCACACATCATTACATTAGGAAATCACTTTTGAAGATTTGGAATGAATATAAGATTCAAAACATAAGGCAGCTTCCCACATGGGTGTCACCTCAGGAAGCCTTCTTTGGTAGATGGACTGAAACAGACAAATGGTTGCGATATGAAGTTATATTAGAGAAATCAACCTCAAATAATTTCAAGATCAAAACAAAATTGGAACTAGAAGGAATAATGTTAAGTTGGTTCCCATATAGACAGTTAACTGAAAGGTTCCAAATGGACTCAAGGACATATGGAATAGAATCAAAAGAGAAAACGGGGATTATTAAATGGCTGTTCGAAAACCCCCATCATTTATTATCTCACATATATCAAGAAATAATACAACAGGAAAAGCAAGAAAAAACAATTAAGTCAGCAATGATTTTATGGGCTCAAAACATTGAACATTCAATTCAATTAGAATTCTGGGAGGAAAGTTGGAAAAAGACACAAAAATTTACAGTTGCTCAGAATTTGAAAGAGAACTATTACAACCTGTTTCATAGATGGTACATGACACCAGATAAATTAAAAAAGATTTACAATACAGGTACCGGTCTGTGTTGGAAGTGTCAGAAAGAGGTTGGTACGATATATCATATGGGGTGGTCATGTCCCAAAGCCAAGAAATATTGGACTGATGTTCATAATACAATTTGTGCTATAATGAAAGTTCAGTTTGCTAAGATAATGGAATTGTATTTGTTAAATATGACAAATGTATTCGATGGTACTGATGTAAAGAAATATTGGTAAATAATTCTTTATGTGATAACAACAGCCCAGACAGAATATGCAAAGCTTTGGAAAACTCAACAAATACCTACAATAGAACAATGGTGGGGAACATTTATGGAAAATAGAAATGCTGATATAGTTTCACAGAAACTAAAGGGGAAAACAGACGATGAGATTAAAAAGGAATGGCAGATTGTAACGGATAATTGCTGGGCACTGTTAAATGAAAATGAGTGATTCATGGTTAAGATAACTAATGAGGGGCTACTGATGTAAACCATGGAATTGTAATGTGGAGAATGAAATGCAAGAACTATCATGTAACATTATCAGTATAAAGTGGTACATTGATATAACTATGTTAAGAGATGTTGGAAATGAAATCTAGATCAGTGTGGAAGATCAAAAATATTTCATGTAAATTTACAGTAATAATGTTTGTTTTATATGTGAAATTTGAATAAAATGATTAGTACAAAAAAATAGATATTCAGGTTTGGGAAAAAATTTGGAATCAGCGTCATTTAAAAAACTTATCAGTACAGACAAAAGAGAATTATTATAAATTGGTTTGGAGATGGTACCTAACACCAGTAAGGTTAAAACACATAGATAAAAATTATTCAAGGTTGTTTTGAAGGGTTTATCAAGAAATTGGTACTTATATTCATATGTGGTGGAGTTGTGAATGTGTACAGAAATTTTGGCAAATGGTGTTCAAAGAGATAAAAGAGATAACAGAAATTGATTTAGAAATATGTCCTAGTATAGCATTGTTATCTATATATGATAAGATTAATTGTACCCAGGCAATGAAGGATCTACTTACAAATTTATTAACTGCAACAAGGTTAATTATATCAAGAAAACAGAAAATTCAAGGAGATTTTCAAAGAGGATTGGTATAAAGAAATGTGGAAAGTTGTGATTAATGATAAGTTAACATGTGGAATTAAGGTCAAAAAAGGAATAACGAAAGGGAGTGATTTTGATGCAATATGGAAGATATTTGTGGAAAAGGTGTTAGTAAAAGAGGAAGGTGTCACACCTCCACAAGAAGAGTTACAATTTTGGAAGGTGGAGTAATTCTAGGTATAATTGGCTCTCGGGATGGGGTACACTTAGTAGTAGTTACATTTAGTTTGAAAAGGATAGAAATAAGAATGAAATTGGTAGTAGTACATTTTGAAAATGTTAATTATGGGAATAATTAATAACAATGGGCATAATGAGAATGAGATTCAGATATATATGACCAAAATATATAATCAGTATGATTTATAATGCATTGAATAAGTAATATTATGTGAATGGATTTGGAGAGAAATAGAAATGTAAGCATTTTTTTTGGTAATTTTTCCCTTCACTTTTCTGTTTATCATGTTATGTATTTTTTTGTTTATTTTTCTTTATAATAATTTTTTTTAAAAAAGAATATCACCTGTACCCCAAACCCAAGGCTGTACTCTCCTCTAACTCCATCTTTTCTTTTTCTCTACTATGTTGTCGTTGTTGTTGTCGTCATCTATTTACATATACCATCTATCTACGTATTGCTTTACAAGTAAAGCAACCAAAACCAGTACATTCTGCCAGAGATGTACAATCTAATATATACTTGTGTACACACAAACACAGAAATAAAGGAAGAGTGATAAACTTTACCATGCTATTGTAAAACAAATTATCCAGATAAAATACAAAAAATATAATATAATATAAGGAAACTGACAAATACATGTAATCAAACTATACAATATTACAAACAATAAGAGACCAACGTTCCAAATGCTTTTGAAAATGCTTTCTTAAGTTTTTAGTTGGGATTTAAAAATAATGAGGGAAGGAGCAGTCCACAAATGTTCAGGAGGGTAATTCCAAGAATATGGAACAGCAAGTGAAAAAGGATAAAACCAAGCCAAGGAAGAGGAAACCCTTGCTTGGGTGAGAAGTCAACATTGCTAGAACACAGATCTTGAGCAGGCTGGCAAAAAGAAAAAAAAAGAGGGGGGCTGAAAGATGTGGGAAGCTAAGTTGTGGAGGGCTTGAACATTAAAATAAGAAGTTTGTGTTGATTCCTAGAAGGAATGGGTAACCAATGAAGACATATCAAAAGTGGAGTGACCAAAAAGATAATTTTAGCAGCAGAATGTTGAATAGAAAGCAGAGGACTAAGGTGAGATAATGGAAGCCTAGTCAGAAGAAGATTACAATAACCAAAGTGGGAAACAACCAAAGCATCAACTAAAGTCTTAGCAGAGGAAGCAGAAAGAAAAGGGCTGATTTCGGTAATGCTATAAAGGGGGGAAAATGGCATGACTTTGCTGTAGCCTCAGCGCCAGGAACAAAAGGCAAGAGTCAAAAATAAAGCCAAGACTATGTGCTTCCTTCACAGGATAAATGGGAACATTATTAACCATGACAGAGCAGGTATGTTGTAGAGAAGGTTTTCGAGGAAAAATAAGTAGTCCTTTCTTTACCGTGTTAGGTTTTAGGTGACAATGAAGCATTCATGCTGAGATAGTGAAAAGACATGCTGCAATACAATGTTTGATGTCAGAATAAAGTTCTGGCACAGAGAAATATAGCTGAGTATCATCAACATAAGGATGATATTGAAAACTATGTGAACCAATAAGATTACCTGAAAATAGCGTATAAAGAGAAAACAACAAAGGGCCCAGAACAGAACCCTGTGGAATACCAAGTGAAAGGGGAAAAGAAGAAGGTACATTATCTCCAGCTACCACATTTAGTGACTGACGTGAGAGATCAGGAGAAGGCTTCTTAAGTACTGGAGAAACAGTAGCATGTTTTCACTTAAAAAGGAAATAAAGCAGTAGAAAGGGACAGATGGAGGAGAGAAGAAAGACTAGCAGAGGCAATGGTAATTAGGAAGTGAGAAGAAACAGGATCAAGAGAGCAGGTAGAAGTATTCAAAAGCATCAGCATTTTGGATAGTTCATGTAACAAGACAGGGGGAAAGTAGGAAGCATACAAGAAATAGATGTTTGATATATCGGTAGTGAGGAAAGTTCAGGAGCACCAAGATCAGAATGGATATTTTCAATTTTAGTTTTAAAGAAAGTTGCAAAATCATCAGCAGAAAATGCCGGAGGGAGAGACGGAAGGGGAGAATTAAAGAGAATTAAAGGTAGAAAAGAGATGCTGTGGTTATCATGAATTAGCATGTGTCAATGAAGTATAGTATTTCTGTGCAAAGTCGAAGGCTTTCACGGCCAGAATCCATAGGTTGTTGTGGGTTTTCCAGGCTTTGAGGCTGTGTTCTATTAATATTTTCTCCTGATGTTTTGCCTGCATCTGTGTCTGGCATCTTCAGAGGATCTGAATCCTCTGAAGATGCCAGCCACAGGTGCAGGTGAAACATCAGGAGAAAATACTAAAAGAACATGACCTCAAAGCCTGGAAAACCCACAACAAGCTATAGTATTTCTGTTTGGCCAAAAAGAGATAGCAGAAGAGAAAGAATAAATAATGAATTTATAACAAATGTAGTGTGCCCATTCCCCAGTCTTTCTTCACAAATGTCTAGCTGCATGAAAGCAGAAATGAAGATACCAAATAAAAGGAGTAAGCCAAGGCTGAGATTTGGTGGACGAGACAGTATAAGTTGACAAAGGGGCAAACCTATCAAGACTTGAAGAGTGGGAATATCATCTCAGAGAAAATCAACCGAGAATCAAAATCAGAAATAAAAGTTGAAAATGGGCTAGGTGGACAGTAAATCACTGCAATCAGTTGCGGATTCTCACAGAGTAGACCTCAAAAGAAAAGAAACACTCTCTGTTCCTCATACCTTCATTTTTCAGTCTTCTTGCTTTTATAAACGCTGGCCAAGCCTGGGTTCCAGTCAAGCCAACACAAGCAAGGAATGTGCCATTCTGGAGATTTACATTTTAGTTCTGTATTTCACAAGAAGGCTGAGGATAAAGTTCGCAGCTTGCCAAGCTGTGCCTGAATGAACTGAAATGATTAACCATGTCAAGGATTGCCATCATTAGATGAAACCAGCTTCAGTTTGCTAGCCAGTTTGCCTAGGGCCAATTTTTCAAAAGGGCTGAGAACCAGCCATTTCCCTCTCAGGAACCTAAATGGGATGGGTAGATTTCCAAAGCATTTAACAACAAGCAGTTCCCATTACTGTGAGGACAAGCTGTTGGGATCGGAAGACTGCTGAAAACATTGCCTGTAATTTTGTTTACATCTCAGAGGGGAACATTTTTTTAAACATTACTGAAAAAAAAAAATAAGCCTCCTCCCCTGCCAAAACCCAGTCAAATGCAACAGCAAATCAGTTTATAATCCTGTAACCTCCCAAGCCTCTCTTCAGACACAATTACTGTAACTGAAGTCTGATAAAGATAGATTACTGCTATTCCTTTAACTTCAAAGTACTCAGGAATATTTGTTCACACAACCTCCCTGGGCATATAGCTGGATGGCCTGCATTAGTCACAAAGGACAAGGAGTTGATCGGAATCATATTTCTGAATAGGATATTGACTGTTTGTTCTACCATCATTGCTGCAAAATAGGAAAAAAATAGTTCCTGTATCTTGGTCAAATGCTGAGCACAAATCCTTGGGAGTTAAAAAAAATGGTTTGCATCTCTATATGGCTAGGATTTTGTTGTGATGAAAAACAAAGATTAAACACACACACACACACACACAAATACTTCTTGCAATAAAATGAAAAATGTTTGTATAGTTTCTAATATGAGTTGGTTACACGTTGTCAAGAATTGCTATGTAATGCAGAAGCAAAGTTTAATCACAATATAATCCAAGTATACTGGAGAGAAGAAATCTCTTTAGCAATTAAGGCCCTTTCTGCACCCTACTTTTTTGTGACATCATCCTCTGGGGTTCCTGGCAGTGATTCTACTGGGAGGGGAGTGCAACAGGAGCACTCCTCTGTATACTGGCTGGCTTCCTGCGGAAGGGAGCACAATGGACAGGGTGCGCTGGGGCAGAAAGAACAGCCATCATGCTTCTGCAGCTTCTGCAGGACAGGTAAGTGTGGGATGGTTGCATGATTGCATGTCATTGATGGGGAAACCCATCAATGATTTAGTCTGTGATCACGCCGGCTGGGGACAGGAGAAGGACAGGACCGTGACAATGTCATGTAGAAGCGTCGTCATGGTCCAGTCCTTCTTCCATAGCCATTGAAGGATGGGAGAGTGCTGTGGAAAGAGCCTAAGACACAGAGTGTGTGAGTCCAGCCTGCAAAAGCTCCAGCCAGTAGCAGTTTGTAGCTCCATGCCAGTGGGGCAGTAAACCTATTTAGGGTCTTAGTCTGAACTTTTAAAGGAGTTAACCAAGGTGCTGAGCCTATTTTGAGGATAGCATTCAGCACCTGAATAAATCTTTGAAAGTACAGACTAAAACCTGGAAAAGCCTCAGTGCCCAGCAGACATGGAAGCTACCCAGAACTGCTACAGTACATAACATCACATTACATTGGAACCAGGATGGGGAAATGGTCTCCAGCTCCTGTCACGCCTTCAGACACAGATAAATTGAAGATGTAGAGGTGGAACTGGGTGGCAACGCCAGTCCCTTCTCCTCCAAATCTCTGTCCATCCTGTGGGAAAGTCTCAAAGGATCTCTTTCAAAAGAGTAGGAGTAGGAGGAAGGCCCAAGGAATATAATCCCGCCCCTTACCTTCATATATTTGAGCACTACCACATCCCAGAGTTCTACTACATTGGGATGAAAGAAGAAGAAACACTCTAATGATAGAATTCGTCTTTTGTTTGCTTTGTTTTTCTTTGTTCCACTGTGTGTTCTTGTTCTCCTCCCTTCTTGATGGCATTGGGACATATTTTCTTTTTTTTTATATATATATATAATTTTATTAAATTTCACAAATGAAAAAGGATTCTTTAACTTGTACTTATTACATGAATTGTTTCTGATCTTCCACACTGTTCTGCTCAACTTTTCCCGCAGTTTACTCCACTTATTACATTAATGCATCACAATATAATGCATCACAATATAATGATTTTCTCAACTGTTCGAACAGACATTTCCCTCTCCTACACAATCATAATTAAGTCATTCTAGCTAGTCCGTTCCCAGCCATCACTCCCTTCTGCTTTACTCAAATCGTCCTGTTCCAAGATGTTCTCGTTTCTCTTATCTCTTTAAACTTCTGCTATCTCCTCATTTATTTTTTAACTCTCCATTACTTATACCCCAAAATCTTATAGTTTTTAAATATATCTGTCATTGTATATCTGGTAGTCTGAGCTATTATTACTGCAATGATCCCTCATCTCCTTACCCTTAAATTCCATTATGCTAAAATCTCTTGTTTCCCTCTTCTATTTAAGTCCTATTCAATCCCCTTCATCCCTTCAGCAATATCTCAATGTTCATATTCATAAAAATATATCGATATATCATCATCAATTGCAAGCTTAATTGACAATGTCAAAGTAAAGAGCAATTTATGGAGTTCAGAACCCTGCGTTTTCATCCACATCCCGTTCTCCTCTCTCATTTGGGGCTTTGCAGCCTGGAGATTCATTTGAAAATTCTCTGTATTCTTTTAGTCGTTTATATTCCAAGCTGCTCCGTCCCTAAGAGTGAGGGTATTTTACCTGAATAGTCTCCCTCACAGGCTCACCCCCCTTAAACAATATCCCAATATTTATTTTAGTATATTAGCATATTTAAAGTTACTGAGATATTACCACTTGTCAAATCAGAGTCCTGTGACTATATCCACCTCCTGCTCCCCCCTCCCTTCTTGGACTATTTCTGAAAGTTTCCTGTATTCTCATAGTCGCTTAAATTCCGAGCTGCTCCGTCCAGAAGAGTGAGGGTATTTACTTAACTATCTTCCATCGCAATCTCACAGTCTCCATATATCACTCTTAAGATTACTAACCTACACCTATGCTTATTCCTTCCGTTCCCCCCTCCCATCTTGGACTTTGCTGCCCAGAGTCTATTTCTGAAGATTATCTGTATTCTCATCATCGCTTAAGTTCCAAGCTGCTCAGTCCATGGGGGGTGGGGGTCTTCCAGTCGAATCACTTCCATCACAGGCTTCCCAGTCTCAAAGTCCCCTTCAACCCTTGACATCACATTGTTTATATTAATGACAATATATCATTCAAATAGTAAGCTTAATTGACATTGCTGAAGTACATTTCCCTTATCAAATTTAGAGCCCTGTGCCTTTATCTGCCTTCTCTTCCCCCCTCCCCTCTTGGAGCTGCCCAGAGTTCATTTCTGAAGTTTCACTGTACTCTCATAGTCACTTAAATTCCAAGCTGCTCCATCCGTGGGAATGAGGATGTTTAGCTCAAATGACCTTCCAGCACAGTCTCAACAGTCTCAACAATCCAAAAAAATCAGGAAACAAGAATCACACCACAAGAGTAAAAAAGAAAGGAAACGTATAACTCCATAACTTTTTGCTCCCGAAGTATTCTTCAAAAATCCAAAGTCCGTAGTCAATAAGCCAAATACCCGATCGTCTCGGTTCCACCAAAATATTAAAGTAATATAGCATAGAGAGTTCAATGTCCAAATGCAGATTACAACTCTTGTATAGTCCATCAGTCCAAATGTTCAATTATTTGACATCTTACAGTGTCAGTCCCAATTATAAATCAAAAATCTTTCTTTTTTCTTTAAAAAGTATTAACTTCAGTCCTCGTGAGAAAGCAGAAAATCCAACTAGCCTTTTCTTTAAATTCACACCGCGCCTTTAAGAAGAACTCTCGGCCATAATGAACTCACTTTGCCTCTGGATCCCCTCCATTCCTTCGCTCCTGCGCTCCGTTGCCTGCCAAAACTGCTGCGATATTACCGGAATTGATACCAGAACAGGTTACATGATTTCTTATTAAATTCTTACTTGTTACTTGATTTCTTTGTTAAAAATCGATGGCGGCGCTTGTGCCACTCAAGATGCGATCCCGCTGGCTCCGTCATGGACCCCCCTGGCGCTTTCTGCTCCCCCAGCCGGGCAGAGCCAAACGCCGGTTATGGGGTCCCCTTCGGACCCATTCCGCACCCCTTGTACTGGAGGGGTGTTTAGCCGCCTCTAAGATGGCAAAAGAAGCAGCTGGAATCCAGCAGGTGGCTTCTCGGAGCCGCGCCATTGCGCAGCTTCATTCCGAGCTGCCACTCGCGCCCGCCATGCGGCTGGAAGGGCATATTTTCTTTAATTATATTTTAGGGGGAAATGCTTTACTTGCAGTTTTTCTAGTAATGCTCCTCTCATGACTTTGGGGCTTAGGGAAAAAAAAGCCTTATTTTCCATTTGATCAAAGTTATGGAATCGACCCAGTAAATTCAAGGAGAAACAATTTTGTGACCTGAAATAATCTTCAACTATGTTTCACAGAATTATTGTGCTAATTCAAGCAGATTCAATGGGTTCTAAACATGCACTGGATTGTAGTATTAATCTCTGAACACACCACCTTTTATGAGAATTAGGGATATACCCCTTGGGCCTACTTTTAAATAAAGCCAGGAGGAGCAAATGGTAAGACACCATAGACATCCTGTTCAGTGTTTACAAGATTGTAAAGTATATTTCTGAAGTGGGATACAAGGCATGAAAGTAGCATACAAGGTATACAAATAAATGCCTTGCCTCTCCAGCTACCTGTCTCAATGCACCCTGTGACTGAGAAAGCGCTTTAGTCATCATTTCAAAGCTCCTCAATATGTAATGCCTCTGAAATGCACTGGCTAGGGCACTGGCCAAGCTTAAAAGGTAGAGGTTTTTTATTATTTTTTTTTGTGAACGGAAGGCAGCATCAGCAGAAGTAGGCATGATGATGGAGCACCATTGTTATAACTGCATCTGCTGACACAGCATTGCAGCCTATACTTATAAAATAAAATAAATCCTAACATGATGAAATCTTTGTTATTCAGGTTTAATAGTAGAGCTGTATAGAACTATACACTGTCACTTTATATTTTTAACAAGCCTGCCCTTTCTTTGGAGGAGTTTCTTTTTTTCTACACTGTATGTGTTGAATCAAATGAGCTGCTGAGGAAAAGACCTGTGCACTCTGTTTTTTCCACTGCAGATATTCAGCGGATGTGCACTGTATACAATATGTATATAAAACCCCTATATAATGACAAACCCTAGAAAATGACAACATTCTGCAAATTCAAAAAACAAATTTTAATAGGACTTTCTGGGAAGAACAGAATGACATGGACAATCTTGCTGGAACTCTCATTTCTTTTCCCAAAAGCAAACCTACCATCTTGGGGTGTAAATCTCAAGTTTTCTTCATCCTTCAGCAAACAAGTTATTTCTTCATTATACTCCCTGCTGGATGCAAACATGAAGATTTTTGCACAGTTCCTGATCACTGTTTGAGTTCAGGAAGTCTTATTTTTGCACAGAAGTATGTATGTTTTCTCTGCATACACACACACTCACACACATCTTTTCTGGGAAGAAAACGCATGTCTTGCAATAGTGTTTTCTGTGAAAAATACACTCTTTTCAGTACAGGAAGCAATTTTATTTTGGTGCTGAAAACATGCTTACTGTGGGAAAAGGTCCATGTATTTTTGTGGAAACAAATGCTGCCAAGAGCCTCACTGCAGCCTTGTCACCAGTGGGGTTTCCTGAGTGGTGGGAATCCTTTTTTTTTTTCCCGGTAAAATGTAACGAATATTTATTGCATCCTTATGAAATGCAGAGATACAGTCGTATAGGGATTTGGGGGTGAGGGAGTGATTTGCCCTGGGCAACAATGTTTTTGGGGTGTTCCAGCCCACAGCCTCTCCCCTGCGCATCCTGGCCATGCCCCCGCTCACCACAGCTGTCCCTGTGCCCACTGGCTGTGCCTCTTGTACTGTAACCCCCCTCCTGCCCCCCCTTCACACACTCCAAGCTCTGCCACTGCAGAGACATTAAATACTTGGATGTGAGTGAAAAGGCCCAGATATTATCGTCGTTGATTTATACTATGATGCTACCTCCTATGTATCTGCACATAAAAAATCAGCTACAATAAATAAAGGAATGGAGCTCAGTGGTAAATCTTATAGCGGGATTCTGGCTTGGAATGGAATTTCTTGCAGAATTTTTGTTTCTCTTTTATCATTTGATACATTAATTTTGATGTTATTATTTTAATGTCTTGTGTGCCTCTTCAGAAAAAATATTCATATTTGGAAAAGTGTCTTATATTTCTCCTCTGCAGGCAGAGGGCTCTAGGTTCAACATGTGGGACTGCTACCTGATGTTAGGAAGGGCATCCATCTGTAATCTGAGAAAGCTTCTGCCTTTCAGGGCGGACAGTACTTAGATAGATGGACCAACGTTTTGCCAGCATATGACCAGAATTGTTCTAGTGACTTATACTGACATGATTGTGTTAGTATAAATATTTTTGCAAGCATTGTGTAAGGAGGTATCCTTCACCTTATTGGGTGCAAAAGTATACCCAGGTACCATCTATGGCAGTTGGTCAAAAGAACAGTTTCGTTTGAGCAGTGAAGGCTGTTATTTCTTCCATCGAGAAGCATACGCAGCTGGATAGTGCCTGGGTCCACCCCCACAACCAATCAAAATTAGAAGCAGAGCTATGCCTGTGAGCTGTACTACTGCATACCCAGGAAAGAAGGAACATGCTTTATCCCCATACCACCCATGTAGGTTTCTGGTAGAATTCCATGCTCCACCAGTGGTTAAATAGCATCTTTATCTTGGTTCCATGTGGTCTTCACGTGTCCACTTTCATTCCCATTCCTTTTCTCCAGTTTCTCTTCCATCTTTTGACTTTCATGCCCTTCAGTTTATGTAAAGCATGGTTTTCCTCCCTTCAATGATATTATCCCTGCTGTCCGTTTTTCTGTCTTTCCTCCTTGTCTCTATTTTTGAGATATCTTAACATGCATACAAAATAGATTTCTGAATTGGGATGCATTTTTTTCTTGGTTTGCAGACTTCTGTTTTCGCTGATGCCATCCATCTGGACTGTACATTTAATATTATTTCAGTTTTATTTACTCCCTTTGGATATTTCCAATATTTCTTTTTCACTTTCTGATAATTATTTATTTACTGATGTTGGCCAAATTTCTTCCTCCCACTTCTTGTCCTGTTTTAAATAGGTATGAAGAAGAAGTGTGTGTGTGGGGGTTCTTCCCACCCCAGTGTCAACCAACTGCATTCAGACTTCTCAAACTAATATGCAAAACATATCACAGCTGTCCTCAAATATTAATGCTTTTCCAAATTTTTCAATGCAGGTTTCCGATTTTTCTTTTAAAAAAATCCATACAAAAATGCATACATTTGGCCAAGTTGCATAAACTGATACAATTAGAGAGTGGAACAAAAGTCATATATTAGAGGAGACTGCATATGTACGAAGTTTCATACAGACTTAAACATTCACTGAATGAGGTGGAACAGATGGAATTAATTTGGGTTTGAACCAGTATGAATGTTATAGAAAGCAAAACAGAAATAGTTACCCATTTCTTGTTTTAGAACCTTTAAGAATCTTGAAGTCAGTATCCGTGCTTTCCCCATATTTACAGTTTTGCTGGTGCATGAGGATCTCTGTGGAGGGACACATGGCATGGGAAATACTGACCCAGTTTGGGTACATTTGTTTCCCTTTGTGTTTGGCATAATGTCTATAGTCATTTTAAACATTTTACAAGTATAAAGGGAACTCATTTCCCCCCTCAAATTTTGTGACACTGAAAAAAAGAGATGCTTTCTCACTGTACTACCAGCATTGCATATTACACGTTTCTGAGACATTTACAGCTATGACCTGAAAGACAAATGTGTTCTCTCCAAACAATCATATCTATATAACTGCAGTGCATTCTGATTATACAAATACTGTATTTCTCTCTTGCAGAATAATAACATTGTCTTTTGATACCTGTATTCTGAGAGATAAACAGTAATTTACAAAGCTTCTGCAGTCTGTTGCTTCATTTTCCTCTTGTACAGTAAAATATACATCCTGTTTTTTGTGTTTTTCTGAAGCTTCCTTAAGCTAAACATTTGCAGGCAATCATAGAGGTACCAGCAGTGAGTAAACGATAGACATATATAAGACCTTGTAGTATCCTGAAGTTCTGACATTGGCCTATGTAATTTGTTAGTTCCAGTGGAAAGAGAAATAAATGCTGATCACATGGTGTTATTACAAAGTGAGCCTTATTCTTATTGTTTCATATTCTGAAACATCCTACATTCCATGCTGTGGTTAATTCTAACTTTATCAAAAGTGAGCTGAATGGTTGTTGGTAGCAGTGTGATCATCCCAGATCCCCCCACCAGCCCTATCACTCTATATAGACATAGATGGTATTCATTGTTGGTTGGGTACCTGCAATTTATACCTTCAGCTGTGTGGTCACTACAGTTGCATAGACTCCACGTGTCTATTACAGTGAACAGAAACATCTGGGATTAAGATCCACCACTCTACTGAACATTGCATACAGTATTTTTCAGAAGTCAGCAACATTCATAACAAAATGATACTAAAATGCATCTTCTCAGTCTAATATATTCTCACATTTTGACAACACTCAAGTCTCAATGAGGGTATCAAAAAAGCTGGAGAATCTAGGATAATGTCCAGCAGTACTGAGATGTATAAAGAAGGGCAGAAAGGAGAACAATTTAGAGCTGCACACAAAGATTTCAGCAAAGACAAGAATAATACAGGAGTACTAAGTAGCTGCTCAATAAAAATGTCATTTCTAGCGTATATTCACAGTATGCATGGGAGCATTGAGAATTGAACAGAATGTGGGAAGAGGTCCAAGAGAATGATATTTTCCTTTGCTAGATAAACCAGATGTACAGGAAGGTGTACAAGTAATACTTTTCCTGTACTGATACTTCTTAATGAGTCATATACACAGCTTTGTACTCACAGTCAAGCAAAACTTATGCCAAAGGAGTTCGTGGACAAGTAGATATCAAGTTCTGATTGTTTTCTACTCTTTACTCAACCATTCAGAAGGCAAATGATAAATTCTGTAACCCAAGGGTCTCTGTGAGATGGTGATGTTTTACATGGGAATGTTGTAAAATCTTAAAGCCATGTTGCAAAGAAAGATCTATGAGATTCTTACCGGGAAGTCTGTGCTAGAACCTATGTTCTTTGCCCAGAACAATTGATTTGAGTGAGAAATTTCATCCAACTATTTTTTTATTTAAAAAAATCCAAATACCACAAGAAGTATGTGCTATGCATTGATAAACAGAACGCTAAATCATTACAAAGCTATACAATAAAGGACACAAATACTAGTTTTGATTAATTCTATTCATAACTCACAAGTTAATTCTAATTAGTTCAAAAATCACAGGAAAGTGCTGACGTGTAAGAAGAAGAAGTGGAAGAGGAAAGGAGTTCCTCTTCTAATTGTCCGACCCTTTAGGATTATACCATGACCTTTCTAGTTAAAAAAAAATGCCCACATTGCTCAATGTCTTATGAGTTCTGCCTCATAGGTTTTAAATAATTTTGTCTTATGAGTTAAAGTAATTTTACCTCAGAGAAGAGCTCAAATTTGTATTGGGAGCTCTCAGATGGCTTTAAAGGGGGATTAGGCAAATTCATGAAGCTTTCAATGGCTAGGAGTTATCATGACTATATACTTCCTCCATTATCAGAGGCAGTACACCATTGACCTGAACAACAGCAAAGGGGCAGTATCGCTTCCAGGTCCTCCTTGTATACTTTTCAGAAGGTGGGCAGGGGGCAGGTACAGATCTATTGGTAAATCTCTAGGTGATCTGTAATAAACTAACAGGGATTTCTGATTCCCAACAATTTAACTATAACATCAACAAAATGATTCCTTTTCCCATTGCCTTTGGTCTTCCCTTTGGTCTTTGGTTTCTTGTTGTGTGCCTCCAAGTTGTTTTCAACTTATGATGATCCTAAGGTGAACCAATCACAGGGTTTTCTTCGCAAGATTACCTCAGAGGAGGTTTGCCTTTGCCTTCCTCTGAGGCTGAGAGAGTGTGATTCGCCCAAGACCAGCCAGTGGGCTTCCATGGCTGAGCGAGGATACGAACCTTGGTCTCTCAGTACTCAAGTACTCTCGGTACTCTCAGTTCAGTACTCAAACCATTATATCATACTAGTTCTCTGAGGATTCAATAGTGTACTAGTATTTATCTTCTAGTAAGCTGAGAATTTCTTCTCACCATCCTTCAGTCCATACCATAGACATTTTGCTCCATAGGCTTTCTTAAATGTTCAGAACTCATTTTAAGGGTGAATGTCAGAAACTGCTTGCACTTCTAATTCCACTTACAAAAACGTTTCTGTCAGCAGATCAAGAGTTTTTGGATTCTCACCCTGAAGTCAATCTGTGTATTTGGTCTATAAACTACAAAAGAAATTGTAGATACTGAACTAGGTAGGTCTTGTTATGGTCTTAACAAGAATATATGGAAAAACACTTTATGTGCAAGCACCTAAAAACCAAAGCCAGTGCTTTCCAGTGCCTACCTGCTAAATACAGTTTGCTCATGTGCAAAAGCTCAAGTTTCTGGCCTGACTTGGAAAAGTTGCTAAAGATGTGAAACAACCTCACAGTTGCCAACATTTTAGTTAAGACCTGCTTTCTTGGCACAGTAAGCATCTTGAAAATTTTCCAGGTATCTTGAGAGATCTTATCTCCAGTGTGAGACTGAGATGCCAATTTCCACCACCACCCCCTCGCAACACACACATTGTAGTTTCTACAATTTGGGCAAAATGTACTTTACATAACCTTCCTGTCTCTTGCTACAGCTGGTATCTCCCATGTCAGTGGGAGGATGAACACACTAAAAGTTTTGCTGGAAGCTTTCAAGGAATAACCAAGGTGCTGATTTTTTTGGGGGGGGGGAGTGGAGGGTAGAGTTCAGCATCTTAGAAAGTTCTTTTACAGTTCAGGCTGGAGCTGATTCAGTGTTCCATTAACACGGAAGCTATCAGGTACTACTTCCTCTCTCTTTGCAACATTAGAACCTTTTGCTCTTCTGAAGATAAGCACACACATGCAATAAATGCAACAGGACAAACTGTTTGATAACAAAGACTCACAAAATCCATTCAGTGCTACTGCTCTTACTAGCAGGAATTACAGCATTTCCTGGTACTTCATATTTCATAGAAATACACAAATAAAGTCATGAAAATATCGTCTAAGATCAAAGTAAGTATTCTCAGTATTTTCTGAAACCAAAAACGAACAAAATGCCTCTTCCCAATTTCATGAGAGTTTGCACTGAAGATTTTAAAAATCTACTTCTCATTTATCACATAAGTCGGGATTTACATCTCTAGGAAGACCCCTGGCAAAGAGTTATTATGGACTGGATATTTGTTTAAAATTATGATATGTCGAAGTCCATAGTAACTATTTAAGAATCTCTTGCCACCACCATTTTACTGGAGAACAATAAAGTATTTTCTCAATTCAGTTGAAACAGGTTTTCTGAATGACATGGATTCTGATAAATCTCCCTAAAAATTGCTATTCTACAAAAGTGGAATTCCAGATTGTGAATAGAGTTAACTCTGGCTGAAATCTACAAGCTCTAGATACATGTCAATGCCTCTTGAGTACTGAAGTCTCACATAGGCTCTTTATGGCTTATTGTAACATGAGAAAGAATCACAACTTTACCATGGCTGTGTATCACTTCTCAGACTGGGAGCAAGCATCATGTTGATCTTTGGGTAAATCAGTGGGTCTACAGTGATATAAATAATTATCTTCCATATATCTAGAGACAGCCTTCAGTTGCTAATGATTTTATAGTGATTCCGGCTTAGGGCAATTCTCTTTTTAATTAGACTGTATTGTAGAATGATCTGAATGAACAAATGTGTAATTCAAATTTAATCTCTACAGTGTTAGAACATACAATGAAATATTACTAATCTTTGGGAAGTTCAAACAAGAATAAACCATTATTTCCCATCTTTAAAGATGTTCTGCAAAATGGATAGCAGTTGTACGCAGTATTTGAAGCTCTCTGCCATCACACCCTTGGTTCAGTTTAGTAGCATTATAGACATTATTTTGGGCAGTGTTAATGCTTTCTTGATTTGATGAAACTGAAATATTAAAAAAAATAGATAAATGCCATCCACATTACAGACTATAGATAGACTGGTAGAAGGGGGAAGTAGGGTGAAAGATGCCACAGTGGGAAAGCTGGCTATCTGTGACTGGAACCCAACATAACTCATGTTCCTTTCCCCTTCTCCCAAATTATTTTTAGTTTTATACAAAAATTAAAAAAAAAACTACATGAAGAACATATAGCTATGTTCTATGTGAAGAAACAGAAGACTTACACAATCAACACACTGCAAGAAACATGAAAAGCACCATGTCTTCTAGAGTTGCTCAAATTGGTTACAGTACTTAGCGATCAGTCAGTAAATCTTAGTATGTTAGCATTTGAACCATGTGAACCATGTTGACCATTATTTTAGTTAAAATAACATAAAATGTTAAGTGGAATGAGTTATGTGATTACTCTTTATTTTCTTCCAGCATACGTATAATCAGCTTTTCCATAAAGGCCAGTGATCTGAATCTCTCCAGCTATGAAGAACAGATTCATTGCATCTTTCCAGGGGTGTTCTACTTCTGATCTTCCTGCTAAGCAGAAAAATCTAGTTAGTTCTTTAGGCAGGAAAGGTTTGCTGGATCTCAGGCATAGTGCTGTGAGGCCTGTTATTGGATCAGCTTCAACATTTTGGTTAGCAATAGCACATATCTTTGTAAACACAACTTGCTTAAATTGTTGAATCAAAGGATAAGCCGACTATATGTGCAGGTAAGATCCTAGGTTTTTGTGACATCTCCAGCATTTTGAGCTAACAACAACAACAACAACAACAACAACAACAACAACAATTTTTTCTTACCCACCTCTCCCTAAGACTTGAGGCAGGGTACAACATAAAGCTTATATCTTTTGAAATCCAGCTTAACTACACTGGGACATGATACCATCTGTAAATGAGCTTAATCATATATCCCTTAATGTACACTGAGAGACAATGTATAGGACATTTATCCTACATTTTATGCAGACAAATCAGAATAAGCATTCGGATATTTTAATCATTCATCTGAATTTTTTCATACGTTGGAGAGGTGGAATTCACGTACTGGAAAGAATAAAATGTAATGATGGCAAAAGATACAAAGCTAGTTTCCAAGAACATTGTGTAAGCCAATCACTGCCACATCTTTATAGCATTAAATCCCACAAATTAATTATGTACAAGATTCTTAAAGATTCTGTTTTTCGCCCATCTTGTGTTTATCATTGGCCTTAGAAGCCAGGTTGGGGGCAACATGGAAGATGTTTCTTTGTGGGAGTCTCTGTTATGTGGTCCTCTCTACCACAAGAGGTTTGCTCATTTTCCTTGTTTGTTTGTTAGCTTGCCTACTTGCTTTATTAAAATAATTATATCATATCCTATATTTAAACAACTCAAGATAGCCTACAGTAACATCAGTGTTGTAACTTTAAAATAATTTAACAGTAATTTAAAAAGAATATCTATATCTATATCTATATCTAATCTATATCTATATCTATATCTCATTATCTGTGTTCTGTTCATTCAAGACATTTCTTTGTAAACAAATATGCAATTTGAACAAGTATGCAATTTAATTTACTTACTGCTAGTTTTGGTGGGAATGTGTTTTCTCTTTGAGGTTGTTGTGCTCTATGTGTGTTTGATTGACTGATATTTGTTTTTATGTTTTTCATGCTGAAATCTGGCTTGAGTCCAGTGTTAAATTTGAGTAGTAGGGTTTCTTAAGTATATATATTTCTTAAGTATATACATTATGATATCCACCTACTTATGGTGGCTCAGTTAAAGAGTTTGCTGTTTGCAGTGTATTTTCCATGGTGTATGATAGACATTTCTTTTTTTTTTTAATTTTTTATTTATAAAATAAAAAGAATAAAAATAGAACATCACTTCTATAGAAATGTTTCCAATTGTCTTTTACATGCTTTCGTTGTACAAATTTATACAGATACAATCCAATCTCTAAGATAGATAATATGGTTGCATGTATTAAGCAATACTTGACCCTCTATGCACATACACATACAGGAACTAGAATGTTACTTCCCTTGCCTTATCTCTGATGTATCTTTTCATGCTTTATATTTACACCTTTTTTAAAAAAAAATTTCATACATTCTATTCTTTCTCATATTCTAGTTTAGTGCACTTTCTTTTGCTATTCCTTAATGTCATTACTTTGTCTTATTTGCTCTTTAATGTTGCTGTGTAGGAACTTAACCGTCCTCCATTTCGAGTCATTTCCCTTCACCTAATTCCTCCACCTTTCTTTCAATACAATATTATCACTCTACTCCCCAACTTTTCTGGCTTTAGTTTTTACTTAATTTTTTAATCATTTATATTCATGATTATCTTATACCGTACATTTTCAAACTTTAACATTCCATCTGTTATTAATATACCGAATCACCGGTTCCCAATCCTTCTCAATTTCTTCGGTTGCTTTGTCCTTAATAAAATGTGAAAATAAGTCAAATTCTTTAAGTTCAATGATTTTTAAAAATCATTTCTGGATTTTTCCACATTTTAGCAAAATTTAGTCTTGCTGCTGTACCCAAGTTCAGTAGTATCCTGTTATTTCTGCGAGCGAAGCTCTTTTCAAACATAAATGTCATGTTTAACAAAAAGAATTCCGGTACCATTGGGAATGTAATGTTAAAGATTTCTTTTATAACATCATATATCTTCCTCCAGTATCTTTTAGAAATTTCACAGGACCACCAAAGATGATAATAAGATCCTATTTTCTCCTTGCACTTCCAACATTTATTATTCCCTGAATGGTAAATTTGATCTATTCTTTCAGGAGTAAGATGGTATCTGTACATCATCTTCATGGAATTTTCCTTCGACTCTTGTGACCTTGTAAATTCGTTTGTTTCCTTCCATGCTATTTCCCAATGTTCTAATGGAATCTCGTGCTGCACATTTTGGGCCCACTTTATCATTGTTTCCTTTATGGTTTCATCTTCCAATTGCTGGGTTAAGAAATATTTATAATATTGGGAAATCTTATGTTTGGTTTTTGTAAAAATGATGGTTTCAAATTCGTTATATTTCTTTCGCGTGGCAAATCCTTCTAATTTTAAATCCATTTTGAATCTTTCTTTTAGCTGTAGGTATGGGAACTAATTTAACTCTATTCCTTGTTGGCCGAGCTCTTCACGCGATTTAAACCTAATTTCCTTGTTGTCGAGGGCTATTAAATTTTCATATCTGATCCAATCTCCTTTATGTTCTACCCATCTTATGAAAAATGCCTCCTGTGGGGAGATCCAAAGCGGTATTTTGTTGAAAATACCTTTCTTAATAGAAAGCCAATTTCAGCAATAATTTTCTTAGGTAATGGTTACAGAAATCTTTATCTATTTTTGTTTTCTCATACCATATATACGCATGACAGCCGAATCTCATATCTGCGCCTTCAATTTCTAATGTTCTTTTATCTTTTAATGTTATCCAGTCTTGCAACCAGGTCATCGCATTTGCGTGGTAGTAAATTTTTAAGTCTGGTAAGTTACATACTCCTTTTGTTTTTTGTTCTGTTAATAATTTCCACTTGATTCTTGGCTTTTTCCCTCTCCATATAAACTCAGTCAATTCTTTCTTCCATTGTTGGAAAGGCTTTTCATTTGTTATTACAGGCAGATTTTGGAATAAGAAATTGAATTTAGGAAGGATGTTCATTTTAATTGCAGCTATTCGGCCCAACAGCGACAAATTTAAGTTTGTCCATTTCTTCAAGTCCCCGGCTATTTCTCTCCAGGTTTTGTTGTAATTGTTGTCAAATAATTCTTTATTAGAACCAAATTCCCAAATATTTGACTTTTCTCTCGATTTTAACTCCCGTAATTTTCATTAAGTCTTCTTTTTCAGATTGTGTCATATTTTTCACTAGCATACTGGATTTGTCATAGTTTATTTTCAAACCCACTGCCTCTCCAAATTTTTAAAGATCAGAAATTAATTGTTTGACCCCTTTCCCTGGGTCCTCTAAGAAGAACACCAGGTTGTCAGCAAAGGCTCTCAATTTGTATTCTTGATTTTTAATTTTGACTCCTTTTATCTCCAAATTATCATGAATTTTGTTATTTAGTACTTCCAATGTTACAGTAAATAAGAGCAGTGACAGTGGACAGCCCTGTCTGGTTCCTTTATTAATATTAATTGGGCTTGTTAATTCTCCATTTAGTATCAATTTTGCCTTCTGTTCCTTATACACTTCTTCAATCCAGTTTAAAATTTTTTGACCACAATTCATTCTTTTGAGAGTTTCAGTAATAAAGGACCATTTGACTTTATCAAAAGCCTTTTCCGCGTCTATAAATAAGATAGCCAATTTCTTGTCATTCCTCTTGTCGAAGTGCTCTATCATATTTAATAAAATCCTGGTATTGTTCCTTAAATACCGATTAGGTAAAAAGCCGTTTTGGTCTGTATGGATTATTTGTTGTAGTATCTTCTTAAATCTTTCAGCTAGAATAGATGTGAAAATTTTATAATCCATGTTTAACAATGAGATTGGTCTATAATTCTTGGGTTGTTCCAGATCTTTTCCCTCTTTCGGTATCCATGTTATATTAGCTTGCCTCCATGATTCTGGTAACCTTTCCTGTCCAACTGAATTTATCATCTTCGTCAATGGTTCTATCAATTCTGGTTCAAAAATTTTATAAAACTTGGCCGTGTATCCATCTGGTCCCAGAGCTTTTGCAACTTTTAATTTCTTAATTGCCTCTGAAACCTCTGTAGATGTAATTGGAGCATCTAAGCTTTCTTTCTGCTCTTCCAATAGTGCGTAATAGACATTTCTGTGGATTAAAAAAAAATTCAGACTAGAACAAACTTTGGCCATTTCTACATGTGGCGGTGGAAACACCCTGTGCCGGTACTTACCAGACTTCTTGGCTCGACGCTGTAGTCCAGGTTGCTCTGGAGCAGTGCGTGGCTGCCGCTCCACACTGCTCCGGGGACAAAAATGGTGGCTTCCAGTTGGTGGAGGCTCTCCACCAACTGCTGAAGCTCGCCAGCCTAAAGCCGACCCCCGGCAGATCTGCAGGCTCGCACTGGTGTGAGCCTGCAAATCTGCACCAGAGTGCCAGAAAGGAGTGGTACGCTCCGTGCTTTTGAAAGACCTGTTTAAACAGGTCTTTAAAAAGCACGCTGTGCAACCACTTCTGGATGTTCTGGAGTGGACTGAGGTGCAGAATTACAAAAAGTAGCCCGACCCAGTCCACTCTATGGTGCAGACGTCCTCTTTGGAGGACCCTCTGCACCGTTTTTTTTTTAGCCCGTGTGGAAATGGGCTTTGTTGTCTGCTAATGTTTAGCAAACTGAGAATCTCATAGTTTATATCTGCAACTTTTCAGTTGTAGAATTATTGGGCAAAGTTTGAGCAAAATACCTTAAAATACACACAAACATGCTTTGTGCCTGCAGAAATGCATAGAAAATGTGTACATTTGAAAAGAAATGTACTAAACATATACATTTTTGGTCTATTTTAAAGTGTAGGAAAAGATGCATGAATTTCTGTGTGGGAGAGGAGAAAAGCCTTTCCATTGGTATAAAACTGGGACAGATGGAGAATACTATTGAGCATGCTTGAGAAACACAACAAGTACAGGATGAACAGCTTCCCACATTTGTGGGGAAGATGGCTATTATGTCCAAGGCAACCTTGTATGGACGTGATAATATCATTCAAAGGCCTGTGAATGTGGACACAAAGTCACCGTATATGTGGGAAATGGGTGTGCGGATTCTATAGTTTGGCCCGTACACTGGAGGTCTCCTCTTTATAGTGCTGCATGCTTCAGTGTATAAATAATCTAGATAGAGATGGAAAGAATATTCATTTGCTTTACATTTACTGGCTGAGAAGGAGGTTCCCCAATGCCTCCTTGGATCCCATTTGGGAGAAAGGTTGGATATAAATTAAGTAAAATATATAAATGCTCAGGAATTCCTATCAGGAAGCATACAGGCAAGGCTACTGAAAGAGTCTTTGCACTTTGGAAAGTATTTGTCTGGGCAGAACTGGAAATATGTTTTCTGGACAGAAAACCCATGTATATTTCTGCACAATAAAAAACCCAGATATACTTCTGCATACAAAGCATGTTTTTGACAAAGAGTAAATTGGCCTGATGACGATTTAATTTCTGAAAGAATGGTTTACTATCCCAGTTTTTAAAAAACTATTAAGAAGACAGCAGTTTCAGCAAGATAGTTTTGCTACTAGGTCTAGTGTATAGAAAAATCTGGAGGCTTTTCAGGCCTTCCATGATATGGAGTGAAAGGGAAATGCATTGATACATAGCCATATAGCTATGCATATTTCCTTGCAAATAAATCCCACCATGTTCATTTGGACTTAGTTCCAACTAAGCAGAATCAGTGGCATACTCAGATTATTTGACACATACTTTTTTCCTGACAGGAAGGAAGGAAAGACAGACAGACAGACAGAAAGAAAGAGGAAAATATGCAATAAGCTTCAATAGAAGAAAGATGGGAGAATAAAGCTTGTGGCTGGAAGGGAAAGTGACCAGAGGAACTGGCTTTTTATTATTATTATTATTTGCAACCCTTCCACTTTTCCTCATAGCTGAGTGTGGGCAAGGTCTTGGAATGTCTTAGTTTCTTCTTCTCTTCCCTGTCATATTCCACCATAAAAAATAGACAGTTTCAGTAGCCTCAAATGCTGTCCAGTTCTGGCTGAAGAGTCATTTCTTGCCTCTTGGGGGTGGGACAGGGAAGGTGGGACAGACCAAAAGAGCAACAGTGGGCAACAATGCCTGCAGCTGATGACCCTTGTCCAGCTTTCTTTTTCCACAATGGGGACTCCAAATCCAGCCCCATCAGCCCCCTGCCAGAGCTACCTTATTACCCAGTGCCATATCTAGAGTATTTGATAGACAATGCACCTCTTATTGCCTGAACCCAATGTGGACAACTCCCACCTCCCACCCTTGGTATACTACTGAGTAGCATAGAAGTGCAGCCTTATAATGCAATCTTCCACACCCTTACATGGACATGTATAAGATACCAATATACATCATTGTAGATGAGCCAACTCAGAGGTATTGCTTGTATACACAGGATGAGTAATTCTCAGTTGGAACTCATAACTCTTAGAAAAAAAAATTGTTTTTGCATTATTCTAAAATAATAATAATAATAATAATAATAATAATAATAATAATAATAGTAATAAGAAGAAGAAGGAGAAGAAGAAGGAGAATGCAAGGAGCTATCAGTCCTAAGCATTCTGCTTGGCTGGCTATATTTGACAGAACAGTTCTGGTTGCTGCAGCAACAATTTTTTATAGTTAAGTCTTTAAGCAGTTTAATCAGGAAAATGAAAATGTGTCTTTGATCTCTCCTTTAACTCCAGAATGCCTTCCATCATTCAAAATAGATGCTAGAAATGATGTTGTACTTTGTGATGCATCAAACATAAGAAAAAAAGAAAGAAAGAAAATCAGATTTAGATACTCATGTGCAAACACATGCACATGCTTGTTTGTGTATGATTGCCCAACTCCATCTTAATAAATATTTTAAAGACAAAGGTATTCAGTTGAAATTTTAGAGGTCAGACACCAACCAACTCATGGAAATTGATAACCCCCAGAATCTAGTTTCCTCTCCATTGGGCTCAAGTATTTGTTGCATGAGTGACACATAAGACAAACTTTAGCACCAAAGTACATAGGAAAATGACAGGATTGCATCTGAAGTTTGGAAGGAAAAAGTACATGCTAAAATTAACATCACTAAACTGAACAATTAATTTTTAATGTGTTTCCTTCCTCCAACTGATGAATGTTTATTATTTAAACTGAAAGTTGATCCATATGTAGTTGTCCTTAGAGAAGCCCAAGTGTCTCTTAAAAATATAATGAAAATGAATAAAATTTATTTATAAATGTATAAAACAATAAATTTTAAGCACTCACACACAATGATTTATCATCAACTAAATTTTATTTTTATTATTTATATGGTTTCATATTTTGGAATGATTAGGTCTAGAATATTCATGATGCAAAGAGCCAATCAAATGTTATTCATGACTGCATTTGTGTTATACAAGTTTTGTCCTCTTTGATAGCTGTGGCAGAGATGGTGGTGGGAATCAAGACGAAGACCTCAGAGCCTAAAGAAGACTATTTAATGTTTTACTTCTACTGTACTTCTGAAAATAAATCCAGTTCTTGCTCTCCAAGCGGTGATTTGCCCCAGAAGACAAGCTGCAACATGAAAAGCTAAATATAATCATACACTGGATGTATCAATCACTGCAACCCTAAGTATCCTTAAAAAAGGAGATATAGTAGGGCCCAGTCCATCAGCTCAGATTCTTCATTCCTCCTTTTCCTGAACTCTGTCTTTGGGCAGTCATCTCACCTAATTGTGAAACATATGTTGTAATGATGAATTGGTGCTAGAGTGTGCCTGTTCTTCTTTGCCCTCCTCATCTTCCCCCCCTCAACCACATTTGTATTGCCTTATTAGTGAAGAAAGGGTCTGTGTTATTTATTAGAGTCTACAGAATACATAGAAAGTTTTAGGAATTTTACAAATACAAAATGCCAAAGCAATAAGCAGTTGTAAGTGCTCAGTTCCATTTCCAGCTTGGCTTCCTTCTCTGAAGCTTAAAACACTCTTAGTATCTTTCATCTGAAAGATAAGTCAGGAAATACAAACTCAATCCAGGCTGGATGGGTTTACACTTTCCTGAAGACATAGGTTGGTAGTACTTTGTAATTCATCCATGAGCCTCAAAGCTTAGATTTCTGTGATGTCCATGAGTGCATTTAGATGCTTTAAACTAGTCTGGCAGTCATATCAGTTCCTAGGGATGTCTTTATATATTTGGATTGCTATAAAGTGCACTATGAAGGGGTTGCCCTTGGAAAGTGTTTGGAAACTTGGTCTGAAGAAATGCAGCCAGACTGTTGACTGGAGCTGGTTACATGGAACACACAACTCCCTTCTAACAACAGTTCTATTGGCTGCCAATTTATTTACGGGCATAGTTCAAAGTGCCGGTTGTAACCTCTGAAGCCCTATGCAGCTAACTTCCAGGTTATTTGTAAGACCATATCATTTCATACCATCTTCTCTAGACTTCACGGTATTTGAGAGAGGCTCTTAGTCCTACCACTTGCACGGTCACACATTGTGGGTGCGTTGGAGAGGCCCTTCTCAGCAGTTGTCTTGAGGCTCTTAAACTCCCTTCCTATGGAGGCTAGGGCAGCTTCCTCCTTGGTATCCTTCGGTTGTAGATGAAGATTTCCTCCTCCTCCTCCTCCTCCTCCTCCTCCTCCTCCTCCTCCTCCTTCTTTCAGCAGTCTTTTGAGAATTGAAGGTTCCTCATGAAAGGACTCTTAAGAGTGTGCTATACTGTTCTTATTTCTTGCCTTTTAACAGATGTGCTTTGAGGTTATTTTAATTCTTTTGGTTATTTAATTATTTTAATGTTATTACCAATAATTGTTTTTATCTGTAATATGTTTTAGTTTTTGTAGATTGCCTTGAGTTTGAGCAAATGGCGTGGACACTGGAAACAACAGACGTTTAATTCTATACAGGCTGTGTACCGAAGAAAGTAGGTTATAAGTCATAACACTGGGCACATTTGTAGTCTGAGATGGAGTTCCAGGGTTGTGGTCAACAAATCACAAATAGCTGGTGTTAATAATTCAGAATCTTCCTATTCTATAATCGAACAATGGAGACAATCAAGATTCAAAAGTATTTTTTGTATTATAGGCTTCTAACATCTAGGTGATTATAGAGTGTGAGCATAGACATGCAAGGCATTGATTCTGTAGTTCACACCAGCCAATAGACAATTTGGCCTTCAATGATTATCTACCTAAACAAAATACTGAATAAAGAGCCAAACAAAAAAGAAAAAGCATGTGATGAACATGATAATTAGACATAGGATCGGTTAACAGCACCCAAAGTCACACAGACACCATCTCTATTTTTCAATAGATGATCAATATGCAGAACTATTACTTTACCACTGCTGAAGGTACAAAGCCTGTTTAATAATTTTTGGTGAGCATGCTTTTGTATAGTAAAAAGATCTCATTTATTGGAAGTTAAAGAATGAAGGCATTGTTTCACCTGCTAAAAAATCATGCTGATGATAATGATGACAATTGTGATAACAAAAATAATTAATAGCTATCTAGAAGCAGCATTAGTATTCATACAACTTGCAAGTTGCTTTTCATTACTTTGGTTATCAATACAAATGTATGTATGTATGTATGTATGTATGTATGTATTTATGTATGTATTTATAGTGCTTTAAAGGCATGAAGTGAAGCATTTTTGAAGAGAGGAAAGCTTAATGGATGATGATACAACTACCAAAGCTACATTCCTGAAAACATAAGGGCTGTGATTATAATTACCCATGGACTGATGCAGCTGTTGGTGTACCTTGCGTATATGTCTTTTTATGAAATTGCTGAGACTCAGGGGCCTCAGTGGGACTATGCCCACATGTCGTCATGTCTTTTCCAGTCAAATCATGTACTACCCTCCCAATCACCCTGTAAAACTGGTCTTATTAACACTATGGCCATTTCCGCATGCGGCGAGGGAATCGCTCCCTGCTGCTACTCACTGGATCTTCTGTGGGTCTGGTCCAGTCCGGGGTGAGGAGGAGAGGTGCATGATCATAGATCTACACTGCTCCGGCGTCCAAAATGGCGGCTTCCGGTTGGTCGTGGGTCTTGACCGACTGCTGAAGCTCGCCAGGCTAAAGCCCGCCCTCCGCAGATCTCAGGCTCACATTGGTGCAAGCCTGCGAATCTGCATCGGAGAGCAGGCACGCAATGGCACACGCCGGCATTTTGAAAGACCTGAAAAATCAGGTCTTTCAAAAACATGATGGAAGACCACTTGGGGTCACTCAGGAGCAGACTGAGGTGCGGATCTACGGTAAGTAGTCCGGACCCAGTCCACTCCAAGGTGCAGACGTCCTCCGTGGAGGACGGACTGCACCGTTTTATTTACCCCATGTGGAAATGGCCAATGAATGCAGAGGTTAAGAGCTTAGGTGACTCAGACAGTGAAAGAGATTGTAGGTGCCTTAGAGCAACAAAAACAAAGAGTATCACAAACATTAAAAAAAAACATATTTAGGAGTGTTATTAATCTGTGCTGTTTACCTGTCTTTCTCCCTTCTCATTTTTCCCGTGCTTGCAGAATGATAATGCTTCTCTAAAACATTTCAGCATGATTTCCCAGTGTACCTGCGGATATGCTGTGATATATTTATCAAGCCTCTACCATATGACCAAATCATCCACATCTTTCTATAGCGTCTAAGCTGTTTATCAGCCTCCAAGAGTGAATCGAAGCCTGGAGAAGAACATCTTGCCATTTTCTCTTCAGGAACTAAGCTCTTAGAGTTATCCTGAGGCAAGTGAGCATTAGGCTCAGGAACTGCAAATACAGTCTGTTTGTGGGCATGGTGATGAATAAGCGGATGTACTCCACAGTCCTATTATACGTATCTCACTAATGTGTTGGGTAGTCTTGGCCCGAGGAATGTTTGTTCTTCTTATAGGAGTGATGATTTGAGGATTAAGGGTATCTGTTGTACTTAGGGGAAAAAAATAAATAAATCCAACCTCTGGGGCATGGGAGTGGGGGCGGTAGTTGATATCACATCTTTCAGTACTGTGATTCTAATGAGGATATTCGCCAAAGATGAGAATGATTTGAGGGCTGATTGATTACTTGCACTGGAAAGCCATTTCCTGCTACGGTCAGTCACAGACAATCATTCAAAGGGAATTCTCTGCTCAAAATGTTTGAACGTTTGAGTCTCAAGGACTGGTAAGGTCTGCTGGGTGCCTGTACATATGCCTCTGCCAACTTGATTGGCATTAGAAAATCTCCTGAGGCAGTATCATGCTGAGCCAGGACAAGGTTCTCAATTTGGAATTTGGAATTTATATTCTTTATTCAAGGCTTCAATACCTGTTGGGTACATTTGGAATTACAAACAACTGATCTACTTTGACTGCACAATTTAGAGCTCAAGTAATTATGCACAAGTAATCCTGGCTGGACTCTCAATTTACAGCAAAACCTGATGCTTGCTTGCTTGCTTTTTTTCTTTTCTTTGCATAATCTCTTGATTCAAAATGTTTGAGTACACATACTTTTAAAACAATGTTTGTGGGAGCATGCATTGTTTTTGAAAGGTATCAATATAAGACATGATCATTGTAAAGGACTTAGAAGGAGTGGAAGCAAAGATAACCTCAATAATTTGCAAATATCACTTTAACAAATAGATTAAATGGTAAAAATGAGAGAAGCCAAGGTGGGGACAGGAAATCAGAACTTAACATTGGCTAGACTTTGGTAGGGAAGAATAGTCTGGATAAAATTATTAGATTTCTTTACATGTACAAGCATTTACCATAAACGTCTTCATATAGGTTGAATGTTATACTATATGCTCAGTTCTTAAGACCTTCTGCTGAGGTCCTTTTCTAAATAGCCTCTCTGAAGGAAGCATATTGTTTAATCATGTAAGTCACAGGACAGAGGATTTTATTTTTCTTCTGGTGAACTCTGGCACTGGAAAAGCCTGAAAGGTTTCTAACACTTGTGTAGCTGCGAATTTCTGCTAGATACACATACATGCAAGCCAGTATGGTGTAATAGTCTGAGCATTGGATTATGACCCTGGAGAGCAGGGTTCTATTCACCGCTCAGACATGGAAACCCACTGGATGACCTTGGCCATGTCACACACTCTCAGCCTCTGAAAATCCCATGATAGGTTTGCTTTAGGGTCTCCATAAGCCTGAAATGACTTGAAGGTACACAATACATACGTGCATGCATGCATACATACATACAGGTGTGCCAGCTGACACGCATGCTTTCTTAAATGAGAGCCTTACATGGACCCAAACGAACTGCTGGAAAAGCTATTACATGATCTTATATTTTTGTTGGTGAATTCTGACACAGTTTTCTGACTCCTTAAAGGAGGAGAAGGGAGCCTCCAGCCTGCATGCCTAGGTCATGAAGGCTCTAGTGCATGAGTGAGAAAGGCCCCTCCCTAAACTGCAAACCCCAGGATTCCATAGGATGTTGAAAGTGGAATAATAGCACTATAACAGTCTAGTGTGGAAATGACCTGTGACTCATTTTTTTAAAAAATATTTTTGTGTCACAATGTGCCATAAGGCTTAAGGTTGCAATTTTTCCACATTTCTTACCACACTTCTAACAGGAAGTTACACGGAAGTCAACTAAAGGCTAGGAGGATGACCCAGCTCTTTCCATTCCAGAAGGTATACCCGCTGGAAATTCCTTCTACTCACCCTTTCAAAATAGTAGACCCAATCCCTGGCTACAGGAGCACTCATACCACTGGTGCTTGGATCTCAGAGTCAGTTTTCCCTGCTTTGCACCTCTCTTATTGGGGAAGGTGCAGGATCAGAGAATATTCTGAGGCCCTTTTCGCATGGCATTTGCCATGTGAAAGGGCCTCTGGAGCGTTGTGCAACTGCGAGGAGCCGTCCACATGACGTCCTCGCAATTGTGCGATGCTGCCAGGGCCGGTAGGTGCTGATCGCACACTATTTCATTTTTGGCTTCTAGCCAAAAATGGTACATGATTGCACATCGCTCCAGGGCCCCACGCACACTTACCATGCTTGCAGAGCCTCTGGAGCCGTGGTGCTAGTGCTTCCTGCCCCAGCACAGCCTGGGAAAATCCCAGGCTGCGCTGCAGAAGGAAGAGGAGTCGCCCCCATGCTTCCTGCTTGCTAGCAAGCAGCGGCTGTGGAGCTGAAGCAGCGGGGACATGACAGCCTCTCACAAGAGGCTGCTTGCGTGATCCCCGCACCCCAGCACCTCGAAAAGGTAAGGTGCAAAAAGGGCCTGAGTCTAAAATTCTGACTGCAGGAATACTTCAACATTTTGCTTTATATACCTTTTTTTTTTTTTTTTTTTTGCACTTTACAGGGAAAGGGGAGGAGGAGCCAAATCCAAGTCTCCTGCTACAGCACTGGTTGGAAGCTATCATGACATCAGGGGTATGACCATACCACACCCATGGTGTGGCTATAAACCTTGAAGGCATTGAGCTCATGTAGAATTAGAAAGGTGGGTATCTGGGTCAGCAACCTCCCACCCATTCTATATATCTCTCCCAGGCAGAATGCACTGTAATAAGTAATCCAAACCAGTCTAGATTTAATTAAGGCACGTATTATTGTTGTCACATCTGACATTAGGAATATTTGGTGCCACCAGCCTAAGATGAGCAATGGTTAATAGGAAGGCATTGGCAGAACTGTTGACAGGAAAGGTATGCTGACCATTTTCCTACCAGTCAATGCAATCCTGTAATCCTACCAAGCTAGCTAGATGGTTTTTGAAATGCCCCCTTGCCCCAGCCCATCCTCAGACTGGAAACAGGTTTCACTGCAAGGAAAACAGTCTTTGACAAAGGATTTGAAGAGAAGTTTACTGTTAACGATTCCTTCTTGCACACCCCTTCTGCATGTCTATATTACTGTTAAGAAGACAGCATGCCTTTTCTGACAAAACACATTGTTCCACCCTAAGGAATGAAATATAAAATGTTCCTGTTAAGAAAAAGAATAAATCTATATATTTAAATACTAGTAGAAATCATAGAATCATAGAAATGTAGAGTTGGAAGAGACCACACGGGCCATCCAGTCCAACCCCCTACCATGCACGAATACCCTCAAAGCACTCCCAACAGATGGCGATCCAGCCTCTGCTTAAAAACCTCCAAGGAAGGAGACTCCACTACACTCCGAGGCAGCATATTCCACTGCCGGACAGCCCTGACTGTCAGGAAGTTCTTCCTGAGGTTCAGGTGGAATCTCCTTTCCTGCAGCTTGAATCCATTGCTCCTTGTCCTGGTCTCTGGAGCGGCAGAAAACAAGCCCACTCCCTCCTCTACATGGCATCCCTTCAAATATTTAAACATAGCTATCATGTCCCCTCTTAACCTTCTCTTCTGCAGACTGAACATACCCAGCTCTCTAAGTCTATCCTCATAGGGCTTGGCTTCCAGGCCCTTCACCATTTTGGTCGCCCTCCTCTGGACCTGCTCCAGCTTGACCATGTCCTTCTTGAATTGGGGTGCCCAGAACTGGACACAGGATTCAAGATGAGGCCTAATCAAAGCAGAGTAGAGTGGTACCAGTACCTCCCTCGATCTAGACATCATACTCCTATTGATGCAGCCGAGAATTGCATTGGCTTTCTTGGCTGCCGCATCACACTGCTGACTCATGTTCAGCTTGTGGTCTATTAGGACTCCTAGATCCCTTTCACACATACTGCCATCCAGCCACGTGTCCCCCATCCAATATTTCTGCATTCCATTTTTTCTACCTAAGTGTAGGACCTTACACTTCTCTCTGTTGAATTTCATTTTGTTAGCCTTGGCCCAGCTCTCCAATCTCTCCAGGTCATTTTGAATTTTGATCCTGTCCTTTGGCGTATTAGCAACCCCTCCCAATTTGGTGTCATCTGTAAATTTGATGAGCATGCCCTCTATTCCTTCATCCAAGTCATTGATGAAGATGTTGAATATCACCGGGCCCAGGATAGAACCCTGTGGCACCCCGCTAGTCACTTCTCTCCAGGATGAAAAGCAGCCATTGGTGAGCACCCATTGGGAACGGTCAGTCAACCAGTTACAGATCCACCTGACAGTATGAATATAATTAGATAAATGTAAGATTACGTAATTCTATGCTAAATCTTTTCCTCAGAAATATAAACTAAACTTCCTAAAGTGCGGTGATTTGACCAGAAGCCTTCCCTATGCACATCTACAATAAACCAGAGATTCATGTAGGTTCTTTGTGACAGAAACTGGAACAGAATGCCATGAATGGCCCTTTCAGTTTTATTAGCTAGGACCACTAATCAAAAGTGGGATGGGGAATAAATTTATTTAATGTGCATTTTAATGAAAACATACCTAATTTTGCGCTTTCTAACTAATATGTGAATCAAAATCAAATCTACATTTGATCTTCAAATTTCCTCTGAATTTTCCAGCTGAGTTTTCAATTTTTAAAAATACAAACAAAAATGTGTATATCAGGGCAAAGTGCACACAAATGTGTATATGTTGATTAAAAGAACACTAAATAAGATTGCTAAATCACAGGGCCTGCCCCTTTTTCTCCACTTTGCATGCAAGAGGAAGGAATCTCAGCATGAGAGAATTGCCTTGAAAAAATGTGTGTATGCATTTTCATCATTTTTTTTTCATTTGAATGGCATATTCTGAGCAACTTGTTGATGCTTAATGTTTATTGGAGCTGCTCCTGGTAACATCCACTCTGTAACATTATTATCCCCTACCCACACAAGTCTCTTATTTTCTGCTTTTGGGCTCTGAAATATCAGGGGCTGCGATGGTTCTATCCCATCAGTCCTAACACTGAAGCATGCATTAGAGTAAGAAAACTCAAAACTCAAAAATACATCTAATATGCCAAATTGTATATTAAAATGCCCACACATAAAGCAATGCACTCAAAAACATCACCTTCACCTTTTCTCATACATATATAAATATATATATATTAGTCTCAGACTTCAGGAAAAACTGAATTTAAGATTGGAAAAATTCCCATAGTTTGGGATGAATTGAACTTCTAAGACTGGAAAAGCAAGAAATGGTGAGAAATCAAAACAGACTTATTTTTCAATTCAACCAAAAAACACCTGTTAAACACAATGGTTGCATTCACAGTGGCTGGGCTTCTCATGAAACCCAGTTCTGTTACATCCAGGACTGCTCTGAAAGTCACAATCATAATCCATAATATACAGCTGGAATGAACCATTTGCCAAAAATCACTACTTTGAAATTTAATCAGCTGAATAATTCAATGGTTACAGTCAAAGTGCAAATATATATTAAATAATTGAAGAAAGCTTTGCAAAAGTGAGCAGCTAATTAAAAGTGGATAAAATAAAACAATTGGTTCAGCTAAAGAGCTGCTTAACTTCCTAACACAGAATACATTTAGGATGACTACTATTAAATTGCCTTCCTCTGTGGTCAAGAAAGCTTTGCTCATGGTGTAAAATTATTTTTGCAACATTCTATTTCGTGCCCCCCCCCCCCGTCCTTTTGGAAAGCTCCATAGCTCTCCTTAGAACATCCTGCCATTGTGGGGAAAATTGATTGCTTTCCCTCTGACATCTCTCTAGAATGGGAAGATCTAGAACTACCATCTCTGCTATGTAATGCCTGTTGCTCTCTAACCTGGACCTTCCCACCCTGCCCCCAGGACATCATTGGCAAAACTAAAATTACATCAGGCCTAGAAGGGATCATCAGGTAAAATGTCCAAGATGACCTGTTAATGTTTACTTATCTGTTTTAGCTTGGAGGAAGCAGAATTATAAGGCAGTTTGTTCTTAAATTAACACATTCATCCTATTTAATCATTCTGTTCAGGCCATTAGAGATAGTGTTTTTATCACAGAGACACTGTAGGCAAACACTAAACACACACACACACACACACACACACACATACTGCCAGACTTTTAGGAACTGCTTGTTGTTAAAGAGAAGGTTTTTAATAGTGTACTTCACTGCTTTCTAACTACTTTTTAGCTTTTGAAATTTTAAATTGTTTTCAGTGCCACAGTTTAATCACATTTTAATGTCAATCTCTTGCATGTTTTGCATTATCTACTTGATTTATTTTTGGCTACCTAAGTCTTGGTTCTGGGGAAAGGTAAGCTGACCGAGTAACAACAAGAACAACATGCAAAGAGATCTTGCAGCACTTATGAGACTAACTGAAAAAAGTTGGTAGCATAGGCTTTTGTAGATTTAAGGCCATTTCCATACTGGGCTTCTGAAATGGTGCAGAGCGACCTCTCACGGAGGTCTTCTACACCATAGAGTGGACTGGCGTGGACTACTTTTTGTAGTTCCACACCAGAATCCGCTCAGGAACGGCCAGAACTAGCCGTGCTGCGTGTTTTTTAAAAACCTCTTTTTTGAGGTTTTTAAAAAGCATGGAGCATGCAGCCCCGCGCCGCTCCATCGCCCGGCTCCGAAGTGGATTTACAGGCGCACGCAAGTGCGTGCCTGCAGATCTGCCGGGGGCGGGCTTCCAGCTGGCGAGCTTCTCCAGTTGGTGGAGAGCCTCCACCAACCGGAAGCCGCCATTTGGGACACCGGAGGACTGCGGAGCAGCGAGCTCGCGCTGCTCCACATGGCGATGGACTTACCCGGCTTCAGGTAAGCTCCATTTTTGGGTGTTTTCTCCCATTCCCCCCCCCCACATGTGGAAAGGGCCTATGTCTGCTTCATCAGATGCATGAAGGGAAGTGCCTCGGAACAGACCTTTATAGCTATGAATGAGCAGGTTGTATGTGTGAATAGCAATACATGGTGAAGTGACAAGCTCAGTTTTAGCTATGGTTGTTAGGGGACAAAGGCAAGAAGAAAGATGTTGCCCAAAGCCAAGGTGAATAGATAACCATATAAATGGTGGAGGGAGTTATTGCAATTTAGTGTGATGCTTGATGGGAACCAGACTAGAGATGTGATAAACTGGCCAAGAGAGCCCTCATGAGGCAGGGGTGTTAGTACTATAACATATGTAGTGTGCCAGGAAACCATTGTCTCTGTTCAACTCACTGTTTGTGGACAGTAGTTTGTAGATTTATTCCAATTCTGTTGTTTCTCTTTTGAATCTGGCTTTGTAGTTTCTTGTTTTGTTTTTGTTAAAGGACTGCTGTTATGAGGTCTGAGATGGAATGCTCGGGAATATTGAAGTCTTCTGCAACTGGCTTTTCTTTATTCCCATTCCTAATGTCTGATTTATGTCCATTTATCTTCTGACACAGAGACTGGCCTGTTTGCCCAATGTAGAATGCTGCAGGACATTGTTGACAGAGGACGGCATATTTCACATTAGAGGATGAGCAAGTCAAAGTACCTCTAACATTGTGGGTCATGTGATAAGGTCCTGAGATGACATTTCCAAACTAGGTGTGTGGGCAGAGTTAGCATCTGGGTTGGTGGCAAGGTTTTGTACCTGTCTCTTCATCCATGTTGCATGTCCTCCTGTAGGTAAGTAACTGTTGAGACTGGGAGGCTGTCTTTAGCCAAATAAAGGCCTGCCACCTAGAGAGGGCAGCATTATTGTCCAGAATAGGTTGTAGCTCGTTGGTGATACAGCTGAGTGGCCTCAGTTAAGAGTTGTATGTTACCACTAGTGGGATTCTGCCTTTTCCTGTCTTTAGTCTGTTATGTAATAGAGTAGTCTTGGGTACAAGTCTTGTTTTGTTGTTAAACTTGTTCTTTTGATGGTTCCAGGCTAAGATTGATGGTAAAGTGGAAGCTGTTGAAACTGTGGTGGAATGTCTTAAATGAGTCCTCTCCATGAGTCCAAACAATGAACATAGTATCAGTGTACCTCAGGTAGAGGAGAAGTTTCTGGACACAAGAGTTAAAGAAGCATTGATCTAGGTCAGCCACGAAGATGTTGGCCTACTGAGGTACCATGTGTGTGCTCATGGTAGTACATTAAATTGAAGGTTGTCATATCCTGCTTCCAGAACATGGACTCTGACTCAGAGTCTGAAACAGAGGGCATGCCAGAGGCTGAAAAAGAAAGCATGCCAGGACCTGCTGTACAGAGAGAGATTATAGTAATGGAAACAGAACAGGAGACGGTGCCGGCTCCAGCAAAGAGTCCTGCCTCTTCAGATATAGAGGAACACTTACATAGACCCAGCTTCACACAGCACAGGCAGCAAAGAGAGACCCAGTGTCACTCTCTCAGAAATTATAACCAGCAACAATCAATCAAGGCACAGCTGCGCTAGGCTTTGGGTCTATTTAGCTGGCGTCCTTCCCCTCCAGGAGTTGTCAGAATTTGACCTGCTACCTTGCTGGATGCCTTGACAAATGCTCGGATTGACCTTGGATACTCTCTTGCCATGAAACCCTGCTGGACTTTGTTAACGCTGGATTTTATTTATGACTTCTTGCTTACTGCCTGAAAGTAAGTAACAAGCTGGGAGATTTTCAGTTTGTTCTGTTTGATTTATCAGCTGTGCCAGGACTGAGATAGGACAAAGGTATATGTTATTACCAAAAGTGAAGAAGTTGTGTGTGAGAACAAAGTGGCAGACCTTGGTGGCTAGGTCTGCTATAGTCCCATCTGGAAAGATTGTCCTGACAGCTAGTAGTCCATCCTTGTGGAGGATGTTGGTATATAGAGATTGCATAGACATAGTGGTTAAGATGGTGTTCCCTGGGAGGTTATAGATGGACTGTAATTTCTGCAGGAATCTGGTAATGTCCTTCACATACCTAGGAGTGTTGGTGGCATATGGTCTAAAGATATTGCCCATATATCTAGAGTATTCCCAGTCCTCATTCTATGTTTCCCTGACCTGAATCTCACCTCTCACACAAAATCAAGCAACTGGAGTTCTCGTTTGGTTCATTCTCATTCTCTCTCTCTCTCTCTCTCTGAGATATAAATTAATTAAAACTGATTTAGTCATTTTGAAAATAAATTATTCTTCAAATACATGCCCTCAGAATCATGCCCTAGTATCCATGTGCAGTTTCAAATGCCTAGTTTTCATGAAATGGGGGGGGGGGGCAGATAAAGACACACACACACACACACACACACACAATTTTTATATTATTTAGTAGTAGAAGAATAGTATAGTAAAGTGTATGGTATTATGAGAGATAAAGGCCCTTCCTGCACCTTACTTTTTCTGTCGCTGGGGTGTGGGGATTGCACGAGCAGCCTCTGGCGAGAGGCTCTCACGTCCCTGCTGCTTCAGCTCCACACAAGCTGCCTGCTCACACCAGAGCCCCTTCTTTTCCTTCTGCAGTGCAGCCTAGGAGTTTCCCAGGCTGCGCTGTGGCAGGAAGCGCGACCAGCGCTGTTCCGGAGACTCTGGACAGCAGGTAAGTGCACGTGGGGCCCTGGAGCAATGCATGATCACACACCATTTTCGGTTTCCAGCCGAAAATGAAAAGATGAGTGATCAGTGCCAGCCAGCCCCTGAAGTGTCACGCAATTGTGAGTGCATCATGCAGATTGCTCCTCAGAATTGTGCGATGCTCCAGTCACCCTTTCGCATGGCAAATACCATGCGGAAAGGGCCAAAATCATGTCATAATTTTGAATCTCACATTTGTTGCTGTTGTGTGCTTTCAAGTCATTTCTGACTTTGGGCAACCCTAAGGTGAACCTGTCATGGTGTTTTCTAGGTAAGATTTGTTTAGAGGGAGGTATGCCTTTGCCTTCCTCTGAGGCTAAGAGAGTGTGACATGCCCAAGGGCACTATGACTAGGTGGGGATTTGTACTTTGGTCTCCAGAGTTGCATTTCCATTCTCAAACCACTACACCATGGTGTCTCTCCTGAATGTCACAAAGCTGATTGGAATTAAAGTAACTATTGATCAAGAGAGAGAGAGAGAGAGAGGTGTGTGTGTGTGTGTGTGTGTGTGTGAAAGAGAGAATTAAATAGCCAAGCCATATAGTTAGCTATGAAGAACTTGAGTTGTGATTAAAAAAGAAAAGAAAAAAGAAAAAACACTTATTTATATGAAAACCTAAATGTCAATGACACCACTGTTTAATGGGCAAATGGTCTTTGACATATCTCACAGAAGGTTGGAAACAGATATTTCTGCCTTTCCTTCAGATTCTCATAGGCCTTTTTATTAAAGGAATTTGATTATTCTTGAGCTGTAAAATATTCTGATTCTGACATGGGGGAAATGAAGTGGGCAGATGTGATGGATAGTTTCCAAGCTCAGGTGATTTATTTTAAAGCCACTGAGAACTGATAAAAAGAAATTGAAGAGAGTGTTTCTCCCAGATTTTGTATGTTGTATTTTAGTCATTTCTATAATGGCAATAGATTTAACTCATATTACTGTGGCTTTGTTCAGGCTTTACATTTTTAAACCATAACCATAGCCCATGAGGAAATTCTCTTCTATGTTTTGTGGTGCCCATTAACTAGATGCAGTATCATTTGCCTTCATATCAAGACGGGTGGGTGGCTCATCAAAGGACATCAAAAATTCACTTCTTGGGAGTGCATGCTTCATTATTACAGAAACATTCCCTTTCATGTCCTTTCAGAAAGACTGTCTCTCCCATCATCTGATATATTAAAAAGAACCTGCTTAGTCATTAAGCCCACATTTAGTTCTTTAAAAAAGAAAGAAGCTTTTGTAGAAAGAAGGCAGCAAACAGATTTCCATAGTGAGGGAATTCAAGCTCTGCCAACTTTGTCTCCTTACATGGACAAAAGTACTGACATGAAAGTAACTTTCCTCCAACTGACCAAAGAATACAGCTTGTTAGAAAGATTATTGAAAACCAGTAGGAAAGGGGGTCAGAGATGACTGTGCTCAAACTTCTTCAAAGATGAAATAATATAATATGGAGAAAAGATAACTTTCCTACACAATCTTGAGGCTGACTTTAAGACCTCTGAAAGTCTCACATTTTTTATTCCCCCAAACACAGGTATATACACTGAGATCTTCCTTTCTACCTTTCTGATCTTGATGCTCAGTAGGACAGAATGTACCAGATTGGGCAGGGAGAGAGACAGGGAAAGGCCCTGAAGAAAAGTCTATACTTTAGGTCAAACAAAATAGGATGTCTTTATTACTCTTTGTGTACCTTACAAAAAGGAGAGAAGATAATTCCAGTTACAGATGGATATATCAGTTTTGATTTCTCTTACATTTAGTTTGTTCAACTGTGACAATTTTTCAGCTCTTAAACTCAGTTTGTCTTGAAGCTTAATAATCACCTTTAAGCTTGCCTCGAAATTTTTATGTGTTTTTCTATGCATTTCTCATAATAAATGCAATTTTTTATGGCTATACGTAGGCAAGCAGTTTGCTAATATGATGCATATTAGATATTCTTTTGATCTATAGGTACACTTGGATTGGAGAACTCCATTGCAAAATCTGGGTGATTTTAAAGAACTGGATTTCCTGTCAGATATGGGCACAACATTAGCTAGCTGAGATGGTCTTGAGGTTGGTGTTTGAATCTTCCTGCCTTGTAATGCTGTGGGATTTCACTATCCATGCTGAGACTACTCTGTCAGGAGTGGCTCAGGACTACATTTCTGCCATGACAACCATGGGTTTATCCAAGTTGTGTTTGGCTCTATTCATGCTGCTGGGCATACTCTAGACTCTGTTTTCTGTAGCGGGTAGGGTGATTTTTTTCTGGAAGTGGAGGAACTGTCTATAGTTCTGTTGTCAAGGACAACCACTGCCTGGTGGGGTTTATACTTTATGAACTCAGAACCTCTGCAGAGGCGGGAGACACATTAAAATTGTCCACCCCAGTAGTCTTATGGATCTGGATGGATTCCTGATGGCTTTTGGGGCATTTCCTGCTGCCTTAACAGATGATTCTGTCAAAGTCCTGGCTGACTTCTGGAATGCAGAAATGGCCAAGGCAGTGGACACTCTTGAGTGTTCCTTCTCATGGAATGGAATCAAACCACCTGCCCTGGTTTTCCAGGGAGCTGGTTGCAATGAAACAAGTGAGATGGTGACTAGAATGGCATTGGCAGAAAACTCAGAGTAGGTCTGATTGAACATAGGCTAAAGCTTTTCTGCGGGCCTACTTTGGGGTAATACAGGCAGCAAAGGTAAATGTCTTCTCTGCCTCTATTTGTGTCTGTAAGAAGCCAGCCAATGGAGTGGTTTCAAGTAGTCAGGGATCTTTTACAGACAGGCCTGAGAGAGGAAAATCCAGGCCTCTCAACAGCCCACTGTAAACAACTTACCCGGCATTTTGCAGATAAAATTGTTCAAATTCGCTCTGACTTGGATGCTAATTGATCCAATGGATGTAACTTTGGCCTCTGCTTGTCCAGTAACAATGGATACTTTTCAATTTGTGCAATCTAGAGCCCTTTCCGCACAACATTTGCCATGTGAAAGGGCACCCGGAGAGTTGCGCGATTGTGAGGAGCAATCTGCATGACACACTAACAATCGTTAGTTAGTTAGTTAGTTAGTTAGTTAGTTAGTTCCAGGGGCTGGCAGGCACCGATTGTGCACCTTTTCATTTTTGGCTGGAAGCCGAAAATAGTGCATGATCGTGCATTGCTCCCGGGCCCCACGTACACTTATCTGGCATGCGGAGCCTCCAGAACTGTGCCAGTCACGCTTCCTGCCCCAGCGCAGCCTGGGAAACTCCCAGGCTGCACTGTGGAAAGAAGAGGTGGGGCTTTCGTGTGAGCAGGCAGCTCATGCAGAGCTGAAGCAGCAGGGATGTGAGAGCCTCTCGCCGGAGGCTGCTCGTGCACTCCCTGCACCCCAGCACAGGAAAAAGGTAAGGTGTGGAAAGGACCTGAGGATGTGGAAAGGATTCTTTGGAGAAGCGAGAGCCATTATCTGTAGGTTAGATTCTTGCTCTTCCTGGTTTATTAAAAAAAATCTGGGGGTGGGAACTGACAGAATTGATTAAGAAAGTGGTTAATTCTTTAATAAAACAAGGCAGAATTCTATCTTGCCTGGAGGAAGCTGTTATTAAACCGTTATTAAAAATGTCTTCACTGGATCCCACCATTCTGGAGAATTACTGACCAATTTCTAACTTGCCATTTTTGGGCAAAGTACTAGAGTGTGTGGTGGCCTCCCAGTTCCAGGGGTTCCAGGATGAAATAATGTGATGATATGATATGATATGATATGACAATAGATAATAGAAAATATGGTTTCAGTCCTGTTTATAGAATAGAGATGGCTTTGGTTACTTTGGTAGATGACCTACGCTTGGAAGGTGAGTGCATCCCTTGGTTGTTTAATCTCATAATCACTTCTGTAGATTGTGGATTTTTGATATGTTTTTTTAAATTGTTGTAAACTCTTGTTCTTCTTGTTATTCTGGAGAAGATCTGGATTTGGGAGAAATGTGGGAGGTTGCAGCCTGCAGAAGTGAGGGAGGAGTTCCATTGTTGAAGTAGAAGTCCACCTATATTATGTTTGATTTTTGCCTATTGCTGTGTGTCACATCACTTCCTGTTGCTTATTTGAAGGAGAAACCAAAGGGAAAGAAGGTATTTGAAATGTGGTGGGATTTCTGATGTGTTTTTTAAGGCTAGTTTTTTTCTTCCATGTTTGCATGCATCTGAGATAGCTTTTGATAGAATTTTCAGACTAGTTTCAAAGTCAGCCTGACATAGAGCACGTGGCAATAATCCAAATGGGATGTAACCAAGGCATGTATCATGGTGGCCAGATCCAATTTCTCTAGGAATGGGTGCAGTTGACTTACTAATTTTAACCGTGCAAGAGCACTCCTAGTCACTGCTAAAACCTGGGCTTCCTGGCTGAATCCAGGAGTACTCCCATATTTATGCTGGTATGTGGTATTTAATTCTATTGCCCTCTGGGGAGAGCAGGCATAATTCTTGGATAGGATTTCGTTGTTAAACTGCTATGTCAAAATCTGAGTGTGGTTTTTAGCTTGCTGTTGGGAATAGTATGAAAAAATTCAGAAAAGCACTTGGTGTGAACCTGCCCAAATGTCTCCAGGGCTCCTCTTTACATATCTCATCTCATTTCAGCTCAGCACACGGGGCCTGTGCAGCATTAATACTCCACACTGATATAGGGTGTGCAAGATGGCTGGGTTGAAATCACAGCTGTGGGTTTGCTCTTGTATTTCAACTGCTGTCTTCCTGTTAACACTGGGACTTCAAGATTAAGAGGAAAGGGTCACTTTAACAAACTGTAGTGGAACAGAACTGCAGGAAGCATATGACTATGAAAGTATCAAGGAATGGACTTCCTGATAGCAGCAGCAGCAGCAACAACAACAACAAGAAACATTCAGAAAAATGTGAAAACTGGACAAAAAATCAATTATGAGCTTATAATATTGGTACCATCAACATGTTTAGAGTTGAAAAACCATCAGTGTTTCTGTTATTATTTTTGTGTTATTTCAGTTAGCAAACTAGTTAGCTATTTGGCTAGCTGAGTTGTTATTCAGGACTTTGGAAAAAAAAGTCTTAGACAACAGAAGCTAGAATCCTGTTGGTGTCTTATGCTGGTATAAATATGATTGCACAAATTACAATGCTTTTCAGGATATCGTGCAAGGGTAGTATCCTAATCAGCTCCATTATTCCGGCTTAGCTGTATTGTAGCATTATTTCCTGTCATTGACTTCAGCCATTTCTGCACTACACTGTTATAATGCTATTATTCCACTTTCAACATCCTATGGAATCCTGGGGTTGGTAGTGTACTGAGGACAAAGAGCTCTCTGGCTGAGAATACTAAATGCCCCTCCCTAAACTGCAAACCTCAGGATCCCATAGGATGTTGAATGTGGAATAATAGCATATAATAGTGTAGTGCAGAGAGAGTTTTCTCAGTGGTTGCGCTCATCCTCTGCAGCTCTCCTTTGCAGGTGACCAAGCTGGTCCCCTCCCTGTTTTCTTTTTATTGGTAGAAAAAGACATTTCTGTTCAAACAGGCTTTTAATGTGTGAGCAAGATAGTTTTGTATTTTAATTAGACTGTTTTATGTATTTTAAAAACTTTTGTATGTTTTTATATCGTTGGTTTTAATTGTTTTTAAATTTTACTGTAAATGTTTTTACTGTTCGGGCAGCTGCCTTGGGCCCCACTGTGGGAGAAAGGCAGCATATAAATGCAATAAATAATAACATAATAATAAATTATCAGTTTGTATCATAAATATTTGAAGTGCAGCCTACACTGACAAAGTACTTGAAAGCGAAACGAAGTGCTGAGAGAGACAGGTAACAGTGCTCAAAAACTAAAGATTAAATGAAGTGGCAATTTGGACTGGTAGTAAGAAATATACTTGGCACCTCCAAGATTCAGACAATTAAAAGGTCCATATGGAAGACATATTTCAGAAAAGGGGAAATAAATATTGTCTCTGGTGCTTAAATTTAAGCAGACAGTGATTTATATAACACCATAAACAGAGACAAAGTGCAAGCACTAAGCAACAAACTGGCCCAAAGCAGAAACAAACAGAAACAAAACAGTAGAGAAAAAAAATATGAAAACAACATATAAAGAAATGCAGGTATATGATATTAATGAACTAATGATAATAAACAAAACTAACTAGTGAATACAAATTTGTGTTATAAATATAATATGTAGAATATAATAGGCAATGCAGAGAAAATGTCAAAAGTATATAAAAGATGCTGCACAACCTGTGAGAGCAACTGTAAAAAACTATGTGTCAAAGTCTTGATAAACCATATTCTCCAAGTTTGCTCAAAAATAATCTCTTGGTTGCTGGTAAGTACTCCTGTGCTTCTTTTCTGGACACTACTTAGATGTTACTTTCAATTGATGGATTAGAATGATCTTAAAGTCTTGCAGACAGTCCAGTCTTTATCAAAGTGTGGGAAACTTTAAATTGGAGCAATAGGTATACCACAAGAACATTGCAGTTCAATTTATATCCAAGAATGGAGACGTTTCAATGGTAAAGTAAATGTGGAGAGGGCTCATGCACTCTGCTTATGAAGAGGATAAGTAAACAGCTTTAAAGTAATCTACTTTTGACATAAGTAAATCACTTTAAAGAGCTTGCTGAAAAACAGTTCAGAGATCACAACATCTGTTCAGGATCTTACAACAGCTACACACAAAAAAAGAAAAGGAGATCTCTGATCATTTGTATGGATATTTTACCGCAAGTTTTGGGAAAGGCACAGGATGAAATTATGATGATAGAATAAAAATAAAAAAGAAACACAGATTCGGTTAAGTACTATTCCAGAAGAGATGACTGACTCAAAACAGACAGTTTTAAAAGCTTTGATGGGCCTTAGAAGGAGCTCTGGCACTTGGCAAGAAGACTCAAGCAATACATAGGCAAAACTCTGCTTATGCACAGGGGAAAATATTTCCAGGAGACAGGCTGATTTGATTCACACGTAATAGCCTTAGAGATGAAATATTGAGAGCACACTTTATGAAAAGGCTTAAAATAAATGAGAATGAAATAATTATATTTAAAGAAATTCCCAAAAGAATACTGAAAACACTCAAAGAATATAAATTCTTGGTGGAGGCATGCAGAAAAAAAAATATCACCTTTCACTGGATAGTCTCACAGATTTTGATAACCCCTTATACAGGTGAAAATATAAGATAAACTCTTTGGAAAGAGCAAAAGATTTGTTCAAAATGTTGAAGGAAAGGGCCCCAGAAAGAGATATTTGAATAGTTGAGAAGTTGTTAAGAAATAATAATAATAATAATAATAATGATGATGATGATGATGATGATGATGATGATGATGATGATGATGTAAGGTATCTTAATAAAACAACTAAAATGAATCTTCAAATAATTTCATGGAATATAATTGGACCAAATTTGGCCCAGGAAAGGAAAAAATCAGCATTTTGTTAAAAAAAAAATCCCAAACATGAAATTATTTCTTTTTAAGATATTCTGATTAAAAAAGAGACTGCAGATTTTTGTGGAATAGACGTACAGGGCTGGAGTTTGTGTCTGCAAAGAAGAACAGAAGAGAGGTAGTAATCTTTTCCATAAATCAAACATTACAACCTAAATTATTTTTAATGATGGACAAGGTAAGTGTGTGATTGTGGAAGTCAACTGGAATGGCAAGATAATGCATTTAATGGGTATTTATGGCCTCAATAATGAGAAATGAACATTTTATGTTTTTTTTTTTTTTTAAGAAAGACATCTAAACTAGACCTACAAATTTTGATTTGCATGGGAGATTGGAAGGGGGCTGCTGATTCTAATAAAGATAAATGTTCTAATAAAGGCATCAAGTAAGATCAAGGGAGACTACCTAAAGCCTTCTTTAAGTATACAGGGTACTTTGGATAAATAGATGCTTGGAGATGTTTAAAGCCAAATTCTAGAGATTATACTTTTTTTCCAGATTCCCATTAATCTTTTCCTAGAATAGATTTATTTTGAATTTTGAAGAACATGGCTAACTTAGTAAAGAATTTGGACATCTTACCAATTTTTTTTTAGATCATAATCCCAATACAATGTCCCTGAAAACCGATCAAACATAATTCAGATGGAGACTTAATGCATATTTATTTCTGAAGAAGAAAAATTACAACAATGTAAACAAGAGACGAAGCAATTTTTTGAGGTGTTCAACAAGCGTAGAGAGCCTACAGTAGAGTGGGACACAAGCACAGCATATATGAGAGTTTAATTTATAAAATATGGTTCCATATTGAAAAAACAAGAAAAGAAAGAAAGAAAGAGAAACTAAAAAGAACAAGTTGATGGACAAAATACAGAATTTGGAGAGAAAACATAAGAAAGATTTTGATAAAGAGATTCAACAAAAGATTAAGTTACTCCAACAATAGTTTTCATTGCTAACATCTCAAAAAATGAATGCCATACTACTATACCTTGAGCAAAAGAACTTTGGATTGACTAATAAACATGGATAGTGGCTTTCCTATGAGCTGTAATGGGAAAGGATAAAGAAAACTGTCACAAAGAACCAGAAGGGAGATCAGTCCATAATGGATAATTTGAAAATATTTAAAGTATTTGAGGAATATTATAGAGACTTATATGCAAGAGGTAATCGGAAAATCTTAGATATGGAGGACTACTTGAATAAACTCCAATTGGATAAATTATGCTTTGAACAAATGCAAAGTTTGAACAGGCCTGTGACAACTATGGAACTTACTGAAGCAATTAAAAAGATTAAATCTAGAAAAGTGCCAAGCCCAGATCAGCTATCTGCAGTGTAGTATAAGAAATTTGAAGATGAGCTGCTTCAACTACTAAAAATGGCGAATGATGACTTATTATAAAAAGAGTGGGTGTCAGATTCTTGGAGAAACGCCAATATTACAGTGATTCATAAAGAAAATATAGATGAGACTTTAACAAAGAATTGTAAGCTTATTTCACTACCAAGACTTTTATCTCTCTTTCAAACAGTTGCTATTATAGGGAAATGGAATTCCTTTTGTGTAGTGTCAGGAAGAGATTTCCAGATTTGTCTAGAAGACAAAGAAATCCAGAATAAAATTGAAAACACTGTATGATGCTAAGGAAAGGGCTGGTTTTGGAGTCACTGATGTCAAATTGTAAGACAAAACCTGTGGATTTCTGTGGTTCAAGGAGTAGATATTGCTTAGAGTGTGAGACTCTTGAAACTTGAAGGCCATAATTTAAGATTTCGTTGGCCTATTTTTATGGTATGATAAAGTCAAGACAGATGCTGAATTTAAAAATAATTGTATCAGAAAGGCTCTTGTATGAGTTTGGTATAAGTAAAAACAGAGACTTTGACCCTTTTCACACCTTACCTTTTCTCGGTGCTGGGGTGCAGGGCTCACGCAAGCAGCCTCCAGAGAGAGGCTCTCACTTCCTTGCTCCTTTGGCTCCGCATGAGCTTCCTGCTCGCATGAGAGCCCCGCTTCTTCCTTCCGCAGTGCACCCTGGGACCTTCCCAGCCTGCACTGGACAGGAAGCACGACTGGCCTAGCTCCCGAGGCTCTGCATGCCAGGTAAGTGCACGCGGGGCCCCGGAGCAATACGTGACCACACAACATTTTCAGCTTCAAGCTGAAAATGAAAAAATGCATGTGCGGTCCGCGTCAGACCCTTGAGTGTCATGCAAATGTGAGTGCATCGTGTGGACTGCTCCTTACATGTGCGCGACACTCAAGGGGCCCTTTTGCATCAGAAATGCCGTGTAAAAAGGGCCTTTTTCGTAAGATAATAATATTAGCCAGCTCACTACAAGAAGCCTTTTTTTTTTTAAAAAAAAAAAGGAAATAATGGGTTAGAAATTGGAGATGGTTGCATTATGATGATCTTTTGTATTTTGAACAAGACAGCTGGAAATTTAAATCAAGAGATTATCTTTAAGGAAGGCGAAGATCTTAATTGGTTTGCTTATATCCAACTTAAGGACAGATTTAATCAAGATAAGAGAAATGAAGCCAAAGAAGCCATTGAAGGCATTGAAGCCAAAGTTTCTTTATTTTTTTAATGTAAATTACTTTGAATGCAAATTAGATTTTTTTAAAAAAACAACACCACAGTTTATTTAGTGTATCTGTCCAGATATTCAGCATTCAGATTGAGAAACCTGGCATTGAAGTATGCTCCTTGCAATTTGCAGCAGTTTTGGGAAACTGCAAATGCATGCAACAACAAATCACGGGAGTATAGTAGATACATACAGTGGGTCTTCCATATCTGCTGGGGTTTCAGTCTCGATCTTCTGTGAATGACAAAAACTGTGAATGATCACATCTCATATTTTTAAATGGTGACAATGAGTGTGGGGGAGCTTCAGTGCCAACTGTGTTCACATTGCTGTTATTTTCTATATAGGACACAATGCTTCATGGTCATTGGAAACTGCAGATACAGAAGTTGCAGATACGGAGGGTCCAATTATTAAACAGCATTTATTACCCACATTAGAAGAAGATTATGCAAACACCAAGTAAAAACTATGTTGACTGTTTTACTTACATTTCATATTGTTATTGTTAGTAGCTGAAAGCACCAGTTAGTTGATGGTAAGTTAAAAAAATTTTTGGAAGTGCTCAATCTGCTTTTCCTTGAGATTTCTAAGATCTTAACAATTCTGCAGCCTCCCTCCCTGAGGCTGAAGATGCTCTTCCTTCAGCAGGGCTCTACCTTACTTTGGCCTTTTGGTCATCCTCTGACCTTTCCACATCACCTCCCATGCACCCTCCTTGTTAATATTAGCCATAGCAAAGCACTAACACATGTATAAACCCCAGCAAGAGAGCATAGCTCATGTACCAAGATGAGTACCATGAGACTTGGTCACTCTGCTCGGTCACTTTGAGATATAGAGATCTAGGGCCCCTTCCGCACCTTACCTTCTTCCGGCGCTGGGGTGCGGGGATCACGCAAGCAGCCTCTGGTGAGAGGCTCTCGCATCCGGGTCCTTTGGCTCCGCACGAGCTGCCTGCTCATGCTAGAGCCCCACCTCTTTCTTCCGCAGTGCAGCCTGGAACCTTGCCAGGCTGTGCTGGGGCAGGAAGCGCGACCGGCGCAGCTCTGGAGGCTCTGCATGCCAGGTAAGTGTGCATGGGGCCCAGGAGCAATGCATGATTGAGCACCATTTTTGGCTTCAAGCCGAAAATGTAAAGATGTGCGATTGGAGCCTGCCGGCTCCTGGAGCATCGCACAATTGTGAGTGTGTTGTGCAGATTGCTCCTCACAATTGTGCGATGCTTCAGGTGCCCTTTCGCATGGAAAATGCCATGTGAAAAGGGCCTAAGAACATTCTAGTAACAACGAAGCAAAGGAAGCAACACTTGGATAAAAAGAATATTTATGCACAAATAACAAATAAACAAACAAAAAACCCAGCAACAACAAAGTAGGAACAACATAATGGTAATATTGATCTCAAAACCTTTGCAGCCATTCTACTTCTTCAGGAATCTCAATTATAGTAACAAGAGACATTCCATACAGGCAAGCAAGAGTGGGCGTGACTCCTGAATTTCCTCTATCCATGCTCCTTCAACACAGAAAGAAAGGCATGTATGATCTTAGTTAAACAAATGGAAAAAGCTTTGGTCTTTAGGAACTATAATATAACAAAGCTTTTTCTGTTTCCTTACTAAGATCATACATGCCTTTCTTTCTGTGTTGAAGGATCTTTAGGATCTTCGAACTACAGTCTTTCCCTTTATAGGTCTTTTGGGCATCAAAAAAATCAAAAGCAATAACTCCACTCTAAATTGAGATTGCATATATGTGTGCATACATATACACAGGGGTTTGCATCACCCACTTGGAATAAATCGTATTTACACAAGATTTTTTTTGAAAAACTGATTCTGGAGTATTTTCTTCCTCAGCCCATGATTTCTTACAAAGTGCATCTGTTTGTTGGTCTTTAGAAGATGGTTGCATTTTGAAAATTAATCCATTAAAACCAAATATAAAACATTAAGAAAACAGGCCACAAAATGAAAACAGAATTTCAGGAGATGATCACTCCAGCTGGAAGCTTTTCCTCCAGCAGTCTTGGCAGGTTTCCCAAAGCCTTAGTTAATGAAGGATTTGCTTCATTAAAATACAAGGCATTAACTAATTAGTTGAGTCTCTTAATATGAGGCTCTAAGTTTGAATTTAAGAGAAGAAATATAGAACCTAAGCATTTGTCAACTAATAAGAAACAACATAGGTACTTGTTTGGCATTGCATCAGATGTGGGATCCAATTTCCTGTACTTTATTTGCACCATGAGGCTGTAATGTTCAAAGACCTAGTTCCATGTATGAGGGGCCAATCATACGGAATTTTCCCAGCCAAGTCCCCTAATCCTGGCTGGATGCTGATTTGAGGGTAAGAACCTCCCTAACTGATAATGGCTATGTCCTGGCAGGCTTTAATTTTACAACGGCACTGTGGGATGAACTCATATCATTTCTTTGGCCCCTAAATGGGACTATACCAGTTTACAAAATATCATATAACTTTGACTAATGTTTAGTCTTCAAGAGATGAATTGAGTCTAAATCTCTAAGAAGATAAAGCTCTCTGAGATAAGCATTACATTAGTATCATACCCTCCAACATTTCACAGATGAGAATTGCGATGTTTGTGGCCAAGCAACATCAGAGTGGTCAAGATGGCAAAAGCTTTAAATGAGGAAAACACACATGCTAAGAGACTCTGGAACAGTTTGATCTGACCTGAGCTTACGGGGTAAAAACTAAAATTAGGGCATTTGCCAGAAAGTCCAGGGGATACACTTGGAATACAGATGACCACAGGACTGAACAGGTTATTTGCTTCAAATATCTGGGTGTGGTTTTCAGCTGTACTGGAAGCAGGAAAGGTCCTGGGGATTATGTTGCCAACATTGTCCAGTGGAGCTTATTAGCTATTCAAAAAAAAATTTAGGACAAGAGGAGGCCATTACATTTTGGTGGCTCCTAAATTATTTGAAGCAAGCCAACGGTACAACTCCTATATGGGGCCCAGCTAGGCCCTTTCTCTAATTTTGCACCATGAGAACTTATATAACCTAAATTTCTGAGATCATTATTTCAGGCCCCAAAATGTGTTGCTAATGCCAATTTACAGTTGGAGAGAGGCCTTATGAATCTAGAGGTTGGACTATGGATGTCCATACTTAACTATTGGCTCAGATTATCATTTTCACCTCGTGGTCTTGCCTCTTTAGTTTTGCAGGACAAGGTTCAATCCAAATAGAATCAAATAGTTACAACTAAAATTCTCTCTCTGGGTTTCTCTCCTGACCTTCTGCTTAGCAAGCCAAAAGAGCTATTAAACAACATATCACTGATATAGAGTCCCAAACAGATTTAGCTGGGTCCCTTTTCTTTATTGTCAGTGAGAACTGCAGGTACCTTACAGCTCCTATGGCATAAATAATTTAGAAGTGCCCAAACACTGTTAACACTTTTACTCTGGCATGTTGTCATCGTGTTTTTCCTTCTTCTTGATGGACATGACAGGAAGATCCCATATTTGGAAAGAAATTGCCCCTGTTGTTACGTAGGTGGGGCAACATTATAATTCTGGTCAAATAGAAACAGTGGAACACATGCTTTTTCAGTGTTTATACTATAGAGACTTATTTGTTGATTTTATTTTGTCAATATTCCACAAATATCCAAGATGGTTAAAACAGTTATATGTTTCTTTGCTGCTATTACAGCTTATAAACTGGCTAAATTTTGTGCTTCAGCAATTAAATTTTGTTGGGGGATGAGTCACACAATGGGTTAGCATGATTGTCTAGTTGGGTTCTGTGAGGACAAGCTGGGTTTTGTTATGTGGCAGATTAATATATATCTGTATTTGTATCCTTTTATATATTTATATGGATTCTTTCTATTTGGATTTTGTTGACTTATCCTGGTCTATGGTGTTAATAAAATACCTGTCTATTTATTTACTGGAAAGATTAGAGGACTTTCTGCGCTATACTGTTATAGTGCTATTATTCCACTTTCAACATCCTATGGAATCCTGGGGTTTGTAATTTAGAGAGGGGCATTTAGAATTCTCAGTCAGAGAGCACTTTGTCTCAGGAAATTACAAGCCCCAGAATTCCACAGGATGTTGAAAGAATCCACCTCCTCTTATCTCTTTTTCTCTCTCTTTTCTTCTCCTCTTCTCCCTTGAGTTCATTGAGTACAAACTACTTTTTATACTTTCAACTCAGGCCCTTTCCGCATGTGGGGGGGGAAACGCCCGAAAACGGAGCTTACCGGTTTTGTTTTCTGGCCGGCTGAGTCCGTCGCCATGAGGAGCAGCACGAGTTCGCTGCTCCGCAGTCCTCCGGCATCCCAAATGGTGGCTTCCGGTTGGTGGAGGCTCTCCACCAACCGGAGAAGCTTGCCAGCCGAAAGCCCACCCCCGGAAGATCTACAGGCACGCACTTGTGCACACCTGCAAATCTGCTCCAGAGCCGGGCGACGGAGCTACACGGCTTCGCTCACTCTGTGCTTTTTAAAAACCTCAAAAAGAGGTTTTTAAAAACCATGCTGCGTGACCACTTCTGGTCGCGCAGAACCGGACTGAGGTGTGGATCTACAGAAAGTAGTCCACCCCAGTCCACTCTACGGTGCAGAAGACCTCTGTTGGAGGTCACTCTGCACCATTTTAAATTCCCAGTGCAGAAATGGCCTCAGTAAGCTGAGGATGAAGGGATAAACTGGGAGGAGAAGCAAGAAGCTGAGATTTTTCAAAAGCAGCTGAAAAAAGTGGGACGACAAAGAATTAATGCAGCTATCCCTGCCAAAACGGTACAGATGGAAGTTATATATATATCACTTTCAACGAGTGAAACCTAAATTTGTTGGGATTCTAAAGAGATCATATAACTTGGGATGTTTTCAAGTGAACAGACTGGTACCCCAAGGTACCCTGGGGGCTAATGCAGCCCCCAATTACTGTCACTCCGGATTTAGAATTATATAATGACTAAGAAGAACAGAGTGAAGGAGTGAATGAACAAAAAGAACAGTGGAATTGCTGGGTATTAAGAACGTGTTAATATCTATTCTCAAGCAATAATTGAAAGTGTTATTAACTCTAAACAACAACAAACAAAAATGATAGTACTAGGGACATAAATCTTTGTCTTCTTTATCTTCATGGAAAATAATGAATGAATTGTCCAGCATTTTCCCTGCTGCATGAGAACATGGAGGTTTCTGCACTGTTCCAATTGCTGTTGGTACCCCAGAAAGTGTTATTTTGTAAAGAAACAGGCATGATCTTATTCCAAAAATGCTTTTTTTCTCCTTGTGCAGAAACCATATTTCTTCACAAAATACACTATTCTCTGCGTGGGAAACATTTGTTTAAACATTTATTTATGCATAGAAAAATGTGAATTTTTGCACAGAGGAATATTGCTGAAGTATTTAAAATTCCTGCGACAGCCTCATGGCTGCTTCTTTTCTTCCCAACAGAGTTAGCTTCCTGAGATATGGGGAAACCTTTTCTTAGTCAGAAAAGGAATAATTATGAATATTCTTTCCACCACTAGTCCCAATTTTGGTACTTTGGGAACTTATTGCATTACATCACCTTATACAGGGAATCATCTTTGCCTACTATCATGATGCTAACATTCTGATCGTTGTAGGAAGAATTAAAATGTGGCAATTTTTATCTTTACATTTCCACATTTCTATCAATAACTACAATCTGTTATAAACCATTCTACACGAAAGTGTACTCTGTTGATTTGTAGAATTTCAGCTTTAATTTCCGTAATCCTTCACAATCCCAATGCAGTGCAATTCAAGAAAAAAATGTGTTTTAGTCCATTGATACTTTCAATGTATATAAATGTTTAACATTTCTTCTTTCAGATCTGGTACACTGCCTGATCATTGTTAAAGATCAGATTTGGTCATATATTACCTTATATCAGTATTATTCCTACAGCAGAATGCAATTACTTCATGCCATAATTAATGAAATGTTTGCATTGTATGTGTCATTATATGATCCTTATAGGGTAATACAAAGTAACTGTATTCTTTATGGTATTCAGGAAGTAAGTGCTATCCACCATTGTCACTAGACAGACAGGAAACATTAAAAACACCACTTCTGTGACAATAATACAAAGAAACCTGTGATGAAAGTTGACATCTAGCAGGTGCCTTTTCAGAGGTAATAAATATTTCTGTCTGTTCAGTCTTGAGGGGAAAAATAATTTTTTTCTCATCTTGAACTTGAATGCACCCATGCTATTAAAAGAGGTGGGTAGACTTCAGAAATAATGCATTAAAGCTGGTTCTCTGCTACAAGATGTCATGATAAACAGTTGTGGAACTTCCTTTAACTAGCGGTGCTTGAACTTCTTCAAGCTCAAATGGGCTGAAGTATAGATGTGTTAATGTAACAATACATTTTGGGCCAAAATTAGCTCATGTTGGAGCCTGGCCAATGATGAGCTCTGAGTCTCGTTGGTCCCGCTAGTGAGAACATCAATGGCCTGAGTAAGAACATCTCTGATGTGGTTCTTGCTGTTGTTGTTGTGTGCCTTCAAGTCATTTCTGACTTATGGTAACACTAGCTGAAACTCTCTCTTAGTTTTCTGGAGCTGAGAGTATTTGATGCTCCCAAGGTCACTCAATGAGTTTACATGGCTGTGTGGGGAATCAACCCCTGGTCTCCCGGGTAGTAGTCCAGTGGTCAAACCACTACACCACACTGGATCTTCTATACCCATACCATTTCCAAAAACTTTCTGGAGGCAGTAGGTCCAACGAATTGCTGGTGCAGGACCAGTTGGGTTCCTAGATGCTACAGATAGAACAAGGCAGCTTATCTAGGAACTGAAGTTTCCCAGGGCTTCCAAACCCCATAGAAATGATTACTGGAAATTGGCAATTGCAAAACTCCTGGAGCCTGAGATTGTTTCTTGCTGTTATCTGCCATGAAGTTGACCTCAGCTTATGGTGACCCTGTGAATGAGAGACTTCTAAGTCACCCTATCATGAACAGCTCTGCTCAGGTCTTGCAGATTCTGGGCTGTGGTGTTCCTTGTTTGAGTTTATCCATCTATAATGCAGTCTTTTTCTAAGCCTTCTACCTTAACAAGCATTATTACCTTTTCTAGAGAGTCATGTCTTCCCATGACAAGCCCAAAGTACAACAGTCTCAGTTTAGTCATCTTAGCTTCTAGATGCTAATGTATATTCTTGAGATTATTTGTATTTTCAGATGTCATGGGAACTGGTACATCCTAAGGGTCCCAAGAACTAAGCATCCATGGGAAATTTCATTTTCACTTCTGGAATACAGGTTCAGTATCCCTTATCCAAAAATCTGAAATCTTAAATGCTCCAACATTTGAATTATGGAGGCCTGGTTGAGACATGTGCATGTACACACTGCTTGTAAAGACTCTCATCTGGCTTGTGCCTTGTGTCCCCTCTCAGATCGCATTGCAAGCAGCACATAGGTGGTCAAAAGCAAGCTGAGAGGAGGAAAAGGCACCAAGATGACCAAGACTTTGCAAGCAATGTGCATACACAAAGGTCCCAAACAAGCATCCATAATTCCCTCGTGTTCTTTACAGGAAGAAGGCAAGAGGAGAAGAACTGATGAAAGTGTGTTGAAAGAATGATATATAATCTCATTAAGTACATGCAAATGCTACAAATTATAAAAATATCCTCTGGTCCCAAGCATTTTGGATAAGGGGTTCTCAGACTGATGGGAGGATGATGATGAAGATGATGATGATGATGAGCATTATTATTTAATGTTCTACCTTTTCCACAATACTCAATGCAGGCTACAAAAAATTAAAACAAAACCAAATTTATCACTTGCACAAACATAGTAAGGTTTTTTTTTTTACTTTGTACAATGCAGTTAAGCTTCCGATAAAATTAAAACAAATCCATTGGTACCCACAATGGTTATGGTGGCTAATGGAAAGCTTTATTGCCACTGCAACCTAGGGATTGGGGAGAATTATGTGCACTTGAAAAGAAAAGTATGTAAAACAACTCACATATGCAACAAAAGAGCAGCACACTGTAAAAGTATAGAAAAATACAGACTATTGGGTTAACAATAAAAGCTTTCCGGCATGGCTGCTAGAAATTTAGGCTTTCAAAGCACCTTTCTGTGTCTATCCTTTTCTGTTCAATTACTTTTTTAAAAATAAATCTTATACATATAAAAACATTTTTAAAGATATCAAAAAAATCATTGTCATTTGCCTTGTTTGGGCAAGAAAATCAGTTAACAATCATTCAAGTATACGACTTGAGAGATAGCTATTATCAGTTCACATTATAGATTATATAATAATCCTACCCATAGGGATCTCTGTATTACTGGCATGTATCTTTGCATTTTGCTACAAAGATCTGCTATTTATCCTCTACCAATTTGCCCTGAGAATGAAATGTAAATACATGGATTAGTGTGCATATCTATGAGCTGTTTCACATGCTGTTTGACAGAACCCATCAGTTTATATTCCAGTTTATAAAGTGGTCCCAAGGCTCTGCATTTCCTCCCACCTCCACTCTATCTTGGTTCAAACCTACTTCCAACAGTTACAAAGCATAGCAGCTGAAGTGCAGGATAAAAACACTTCTAAAAATGTCTGAGAAAAAAGAGTATATGATGACATGCTATATGGATACTTGTACTGGAGGGGAATAAAAAAAAGCTTTCGTCATTCCCCTTGGGGTGCTGCCATCTTTTTCTGTACAATCTTACTAATATTCTCACATAAATGTTATTGTGAGAGATAGTATGGAAGGTTATGGATATTTTCCTTTTCGAAAAATAATAACAAAGGCAACAATAGCCATTTCAGCACTGGGCTATTAAAATGGTGCAGAGCGACCTCCGACGGAGGTCTTCTGCACTGTGGAGTGGACCGGGGCGGACTACTTCTTGTAGTTCCGTACCTCAGTCCGGTTTGGAGCGACTGGAACTGGTCATGCAGCGTGCTTTTTAAAAACCTCTTTTAAAAGGTTTTTAAAAAGCATGGAGCGCATGACTCCGTGTCGCTCCGTTGCCACGCTCCGCTGCAGATTTGCAGGCTCGCACAAGTGCGTGCCTGCAGATCTACTGAGGGCAGGCTTTAGGCTGGCAACCTTCTCCGGTTGGTGGAGAGCCTCCACCAACTGGAACCAGCCATTTTGGATGCCGGAGCAGTGCGGAGTGATGAGCTCGCACTGCTCCTCGTCCCGACGGACTCGCCCGGACACTCAAGAAAGCCACTGAGTTCCGTTTTCGAGCGTTTCCTTTCTCGCGTGTGGAAACGGCCAGTGACAGGAACCTAGTGCTTAAGTCTCTGCACTTACTTCTCTGAAATGTGGCAAATGTGCTCAGAAGAATACACTGTGCTATATCATGAAATCATCTTTAAAAGGTAGGCCATTTCCGCACTACACTCTTATAGTGCGACTATTCCACTTTCAACATCCTATGGAATCCTGGGGTTTGCAGTTTAGGGAGGAGCCAGCTGGCTCCTCCCTAAACTGCAAACCCCAGGATTTCATAGGATGTTGAAAGTGGAATAGTCGCACTATAACAGTGTAGTATGGAAATGACCATAGTTTCAATTTTTCATAATAATCAATGGTAAGCATGATGTTGAGGATCTCCAGTTCTTGAGCCTGAGCTCCGAGTCAAAATTGGAATACTGAATAGATATTTTTCTAAACTGGAAAATTTGGACTCAATGAAGCTCTGAATCAATGCATATCCCAATCTGAAATGTTTATATTTAGATGAAATACATTTAGAAGTGAATGAGTATGTTCAAGAAGTATGTGTAAGTTTGTATCACATATATCTTTTTTGTGTATAATGTAGAAACTGGAAAGAAAAGACTTATGAATGCTCACATTGTGAACTTCACAAATACAGAAGTAGGCTATTCTGTCTGTACCTGTATTTTGCATTATTGTTTGGTGGGTCAATGTTATGTTAAAGCTTCAACAATAATTTTAAAAATCCTGCCCACCCCCTCCACAGTCTTTGTATGCCCAAGATTTCTTTGATAAACATGTTGGGACACTTTAGCAGACAAATCTGTGTAGGAAAGTGTTCCCTGAGATCATGCCACCTGAAGACTACAGATAAATTTCTTCTATTTCTTTCTGAAGACTTCTGTTACAGAATTATATGCAAGAATGAATTCTCTTTAATGCTGGGTGATTCAAGAAATGGAGATACCATAATGTCTGAGTTTAAGTGAAATTTTTTTGCTCAGTTGCCACAGACATTTGGAAAGTCTCTCACAGATTCTTAAACAGAAAAAAAACAACACTTTATACCTATAAAGTAAAAAGTCTTGCTAATCCTCTTCAACTTATTTCATCTCATTAGGACCCCAGATCTTGCTTGCTGACCTCAGAAGAGCTAGACCTATTCCCTAAGGTCTTTTTAGTCTGATAATTAGGCCATTTACAAAAAACTGTTCTAAGACTGCTTATGTGCTAACTGCTAGACAGAGTCAGTATATTGAAAATAATAATATTGCGTACACATGACTTTTACAGAATGAAATGAGCTCACTCCACATATAGTTGGTGTGCCAGGTCATAATATTCCCCATTAGTTACCACTTAGGAGTAATTTTAAAGCCTAGTTGTGGATTTACAGTAGCTCTGCAACAACTCCCATTAATGTTAATAGATATCATGAGGATAAGTTGCGAAGTACAATATTTAAAAACACTCTTTCACATCAAGAACTATGAAGCTCCCTGTGTATTTGGAATTAGGTGGGGGGATTTGAGATAGAATTAACATGGTTGCATGTAGTCAGCAATGGTCTTCAACCTAAGGGGAGAGAAAGACTTTATTACACCCCAGTGTAGTGTAAGGAAAATGTATCTGGGAAGTGTGGGTTTAAATTCTACCACAGCCGTCAGTTTATTAGGTTGCATTAGTCTAATCCCAGTCTCATTGCACTGTCAGCAAAAAGCAGCACTAAGAGCAACCTATTTAAAAATAAAATTGTAAGTGTAAGATTAAAATGGCAAAGTCCTTTGAATATTTAAACTTTTGTCTGCATGAAAAAAGAGAGGTGTCATTCTCTTAAGAGTAGAGTTGCTAGGTCTGGATCATCTCAGGCCTTGAGGTGTCTGGGTCCTAACCTGAGATCCAGGGTCAGCCCCTGGCATATCATGGCGTGGAGGCTGGTGATTTCACTAAGGGATGTGCTTTAAGCAGCAACTGCATCTCCTCAGAGCTTGTCATTGGAACATACAGACAGAACAGATTTTCCTAGTTGGAAATCGTTACATTTCATTTAACTGATCTTTGCAAAATCCAACAAGCAGCATAGCTAGCTATAGAAGACTTTCTGCCTGATCAGAGGCTTGTGTGCAGCCTTGGCCCTTTCCACAGGATGGGAGATGTGAGAGGAGGTGGACCATGACAACGCTTCCGCAGGATGTCATCATGATCCCCGCCCTTCTTGCATCTCCAGATGACATGATCACAGGGTATATCATTGACAGAGAAACTCCTTTGATGGCTTCCGAGTGTGTGAGCCTTCTGTTGCCGCTGGCCATGCAGAAGGGCTGGAAGCACGATCGCACACTTTCTTCTCCACAGCAGCATGAAAAGAAGGCCGGCTGCAGTGCAGAAGGAAGGAGCCTGTCCCTTGCGCTCCCTTCCACACGCAGCCAGTCAGGGGAGGGGAGCATTGGGGACACATTCCTGTCCTGGTAGAGGCAACACTGGGATTGCAACAGGATGACACGAGAGTGTTGTCGTGCAGAAAAAAGCCCTTGTTTCTCCCTTGGAGCTGAGCACATGGAAACAGGAGAATTTGAACCCCTACCTGTTTCCTGGAGCTGACCCACCAAAATTGGGCACAGCCCTGAAATCTGGCAAGCCTATATAACAGATAACCCTATGTAATAAATAACTGACCTAGAGAAGAGCCCTCAAATTGTGCTGTATGTCATTGGCAAAATTTCTCTACAAGCAATTAATTCATTTTTTAAAAAAATACTACAGGTAGTTTCACTCTAATGCCATGGTGTGCAATTATATTTATATACCATGCAGTGCAGTCTTGTCTGTGTCTACTCAGGTAGATTTGAACTATTAAGCTGAAATCTATACAAACCTACTAATTAGATTTAATGGAGCTTCTTTCTAAAAAGATATGCATAGGCTATGGTGTTTGTTGGAACATTACACTTGAATTGTAGAGTCATGCATTCAAATCCCCTGCAGCATAGACAAGTCTCTATTCCTGTTCCTGTTCCTCAGATATACTGTCATAGGACTGTGTTGAAGGAAAAAAGCTCATAAGTCTGAAACATCTGAGAGAAATTTGTGAATTTCATACGTGAAAGTAACTTCCAAGACATGTATTTAACAGTATACTTCTGTGAATTTTCCATGTGCTTTAGATATAGGAACACAAAATGTGATTGCCCATTTGTATTTTGAAGTGACTCCTTTCCTCTCATGTTACACTACATATGCTTTACCATATTCAGATTTCTACAGGGATAGAAAATGTTTTTTTGTGTGTCTCATCTAAAACAGACCCATTTATACCTCAGTGGCTAGTTCAGTGAGTCTTCTATAGTTGGGACTAACTGGATTCAGGTCCCTGAATTTTACATATGTATTCTGTCCATACATCTGTATCTCGTACTCAGGCATCAATACATTATGTGTAAAACTTCTGAGTATTTATTGAAAACCTTTTCTAATTAAATTTACATCCAGAAGTTGGGATGTTTGCTAACATTTCAAAGCAGCATAATTGCCTGGTAGTAGAAGTTTTCAGGTGGCAGACAAAAACATATTACCCTATATTCTCTTGTTTTATTTATATAATCCCACATTTTAGGAAGCTTTGGCTCAGAAAAAAAGTACTGGAATAACCACATTCCTTTTCAGTGGTACAATTCTATGTATGTTCACCAGAAGTCTGATAGGGCTGTCAGATCTTGCTAGCTACTATATAACCTGAATCACATATTTACCTTGACATTATCTCTTTCTGTCATTTCTTTTTAACTCTAAGCATATATATATATATTATTGTATTTGGTTTATAATTAGGTTTCACTTTATTAATCAGGAATATGCTTTCAATTAATGACATTAAACAATTTTTCACTATCCTAACCTGTGCCAGCCTAACCTGTGCCAGCAGGAATACTTAGCATGAGATGCATTGATTTCTCCACAAGTTTAGTGGTACAAATTATGATAGTATGATTTGCAAAATGAATTAGAATTAAATTATAGGGCACGAAAAGAGACCTCTTTCATCAGTTAGCATCACTATTACTCCCTACTTTCCTTCAATAGTGAAGGAATTGAAGACTATCCACAAACTGGTTCTATATAATGAGAGAGAGAAAAAGAGAGAAGAATGTCTGCATCTGTCATAGTAACAAGACCATGAAATCCAGGCACCTAAAAATTGGCATAACTACAGAGGTGTGAATCTTACAACTGATTAATTGATTTCAGCTAATTCTGAACTTTCTGCACCCAGCAGTGTCAAGTTGAGTCTGTCACTGAGGGGCAGATATCACAATCATTGGAAGTGAGAGTTTCTCGAGACTAGGCATCTCTTTATGAGAAGGAAGTCTTGAAATTAAGTCCAAGTACTGGCAGGATATTTCTGGCTGTCTGCCTCTAGAACGGTCCATATCTCATTGCTATACAACTGCAGATGGACCTTGCCTTGCCAAATTCTAATGTTATATAACCTGTGATGAACTTTATCTTTGTCAAATGCCTATTTGTACCATCTCCAAGCCTGTTAAAACTATACCTGCTAAACACCTGCATCTCCTGCTGTTATAAAAGTACAGAAGATCTAGGTAAATTAAAAGAAGCAAAGAAAATGTATTGCCGATGTACAAAACTGGTTGGGCTGTAAGTTGTGCTCAGCTGCATTACATGGAAAGAAGCTGACAAAATCCAGCCTTCTTTTATCTGTCTGTGAAGAAACTTTGAAAGGACTGTTCTGAGTGAGAAATTAGCAGTCTTTATACATGCCATTCAACCTTTAATTAGTCCATGTATGATCTCACTAAAGAGCAAATAATTTGCCTAATATGGAAATATGGCTGTCTCAATCGGTAGAACTAGAACTAGAATATGGAACAAAAAGAATAAAACAGAGACCAAGTTTGACTGAGGAGCATTATGAGACAGAAAGGCTTAATAGGGTGGAGCAAGGGAAAGATCAGTCCAAAAGGAAAAATGCTGGGTGGGGACAAAAGAGAGAGAAAGCACACTTGGGTGAGAAAGAGATGAATTTTTTTTTAAACTTGGATGAAGCTAGGCACTTTCACTTGTGATGTGAGAAACATATGAGGTATATCTTTAAACTGACAAGCATACATTTCAATTTCTTAGATTGAAAACAGATTTTATCAAATGTTAATACTATATGTTAAGATTTGGTTTAGGTCTTGAAAACAGTGGGACCTTTCTGCATCACACTCTTATAGACCCTTTTCACATGGCATTCACCATACAAAAGGGCCCTTGGAGCATCGCGCAACTGCGAGGAGTGGTCCACATGATGCATTCACAATCGCACGACACTCCAGGGCCTGGCAGGCGCCGATCATGCACTATTTCATTTTTGGCTGCGAGCCGAAAATGGTGTGTGATTGTGCATCGCTCCGGGGCCCCGCGTGCACTTGCTGTGCATGCAGAGTTCCGGAGCCACGGCGCTCATGCTTCTTGCCCCAGAGCAGCCTGGGAAAATCCCAGGCTGCACTGCAGAAGGAAGAGGAGGGGCTCTCATGCGAGCAGGAGACAGCTGCGGAGCTGAAGGAACCGGAATGCAAGAGCCTCTAGCTCGTGCGATCCCCACACCGCAACTCCGCAAAAAGGTGAGTTGCGGAAAGGACCACAGTGTTATTATTACACTTTCAACATCCTATGGAATTCTGGGGTTTGAAGTTTAGAGAGGGACATTTAGAATTCTCAGCCAGAGAACTCTTTGAGGCCTCTGTGAACTACAAACCCCAGAATTCCACAGGATGTTGAACATGGAATAATAGCACTATAACAGTGTAAGGTAGAAAGGCCCTTAGTTTGTTAATTCTTCCATTTCATATTTCTTTATTGATTGTTATCCCTTAGGTCTCACTCCTCTCTTTGACTACTGTAATTTGGGGAGGGAGGGAGTCTAATTCACTGGTTTTTTTCTTTCACAATGAATTGAGATGTCAGAATTTAGGCCCATCTCATAGCAGATGACTTGGTGCTACTCCCTAAAAGTTCCACACATCCTACATGAACTTACTTGGTGGTATAGAAAGAAAAAAGAGATCACTAGTGAGAAAACAAGCCTTAGTTTTATTCTTATGTCATGGATACCTCTTTGAATTCTTTAGGGAATCTTTTCCTGACAGAATGCATGCTTGTTTCTTTGGATAGCTCCTGGTCCAATATGTTATAAGTAAGGAAGCACAGGCAACTTAAGTCATATACACACAGAAAGAGATATACGCCAGCAGAAAATTATACTGCATAGCATGTCCAGGACAAGCTATTCGTAAATGATGAAGGCTAACCCTGCATGCAACAGTCACTTTCACTTACCTCCCCACTTTTCAGAAGGATAGATTTGCTTAGCAAGCAGGGGGCATGGGTGTGAGGAACTGGTATGAGAGATTGGGAACATAGTCCTGCTGAACTATCTCCCTGTCCTCCCAACTTTTAAGAAGATAAATTTAGAAAATCCAAGCTTTTTCTTCAAACTATCCATGGAATGTGGATAGAAATGAATTCATTGTGAGGCACTCCGCAGCAAGCTCACCCCTTAGTATTTGTTACCTATTTCAATACTATGCAATTATTACTCAGTGTTGACTAAAAATGAAATTGAAATGCTCCAATAATGCAAGGGATATATTATTGCATTTTCATCAAGCAGCTTAATTTTGTAACTATCTGACAATAAAAGTAAATTATTCAAATTTAATAGAAAAACTGGTGTCAAAGAGAATGAAATATACATTCTGCAGCGGTGAGAACAATTTGTAGTGGAAGGAATGGAAATGTGGTAACGAGGGAGAGATTGACAGGAAAGAAATCATTTTATTGCATGAGATTGTTCTAAAAAATAGAAACAGATTAGTCCATTAGAAGAAATGCATCAGCCTACATTTTCCATCACATTAGCAAAATAATGTATATCCTGAAATTAACACAATAGCAAACAATTTGTTTTTCCTTCCCTTCTCTCCTGTTTTTTCCCCAAGTTACGCAATGTCTCTTTACTTTATTGATATAAAACATATAAATATATTTTGAGGATCTGAAATTTTAAAAATAGAGAAGTGAGGTACTTTATAAATGTTAGAAATGAATGTGGAAAGAACATGAAGGGGCTGCCTCATACTGAGTTTGTCCATTAGTCCACCTAGCTCAGTACTCCACTTGGGAGCAGTCCTACCTGGCAGCAAGATTTGAGATAGAATTTCCTAACCTTACTTAGACATACTAAGGATTGGATCTGGGCCCTTATGTACACCACCACTGAGCCGCAAACACTTTACATTGAAAGAGAAGATAGACCATTTGATCAAATATAAGCATAGGAAGCCCTTTGTAGAAGAGAATCATCTGCCTCTATGTGTGTGTGTGTAGTGTTCTTATGCCATTAGGAAATTTTTGGGTTGGGTAAACATGTGCATTTAGTGATTGACTGATAAACACATCTCATTGTTTACCAACATGGACAATTTTGCTAAGGTTGTCTGCATTTCATTTTGCAAAGCTTTATCCCTGGAATGTATTTTTTAAAAAAATCCACACTGCATCATTTGCTCTTGCTGTATTCAAAATAAATGCAACACTATTGCTTCTAGCATTTAGATGCAACACTATTCCTTCTAGCATTTTTATTTGCAAAGTTCATTCCTTAGAAGTCTATCACTTGAAGAAAAAAATGAACACTTTTATCACACAGTGACCTTGCACCTGTCTGTTTATCAGTTACACTATAAATATCTCTGGCTCCAGTGAGTCCATCTGTTACTTTTCAGATTCACATGACACTGGAATTATAATACAGATCAATGTTCTCAGTGTTTCTGTTTCTGTCTCATGGTGATAATGTGCCTTACTGAAATGACATTTTTTATGGGCACATCTACATTTCTAAATTGCTTCCCCCTTCTTCTGCAGCAGGTGAGAGCTCTCTCTAACATAAGATATAGGATTAGATATAGATGGTATAGAAAGGGGTGACAATCATCCATCCATTAAGATGCTGTTGGACTGCAACTCCCTGCATCCCTGAACTGTGCTGGCTCAAGGTTATTGGGACTTGTAGTCCAACAACATTTGGTAGACTGCATGATTCCCACCTCTGGTGCCGCATGCAAAAGTTAGCAGGGCTTTTGTACCTTAATATTTGTGTGAAAGTGAAAATTTTACCAGGGGAAGCTTGCATGAATATGGATAACGGGGAGGTTGAATAAGCCTGTATAGTAATGCAGTCTTACTTTGTCTCCTCTTACTCCTTTTTGAGTGCCACCTCCCATTTATACTGGGGGAAATGTTATAATGTGGGGGGGGGGGAGAATCCCTGTTAATGACAGATAAATAGCCATAAAAGCTATGAAAGCCACTGTGAGAAAAGAAAAATTAAAAAAAAAAGCCAACAAACCAGTGTAAAGCAACATGAAAATTCAGTCTAAACATTCAGGAAAGGGAATTGACTAAGCTCATATTGCCTTTCTGCTCCAAACTCATAATACATAGTGGGACGGAATTTTTGTCCAGCTTTATCCTCAGACAAGATTGAAGCATAGTGTCCAGTCATCACTTCTCATCTCTCTCTCTCTCTCTCTCTCTATCTTTGGTTGTTCCGAAGTTCTCAAAGGCTTTTACAAGATGTGGAGCCCCTTATTGCTTCTTCTATTCCACAGAAAAAAACTGGAGACACATGTCAAGAGACTCAAATAATGTTGTTCTGGTTTTTAATTGCTAAAAAAAATTCCTAGTGTTTTCTGGGCTGTGTATGCACTTAAGCCTTCTTCAAGGGGCTACTTAAACCAGTTACTTGATGAACAAAAACTAGTTTTTCATAATTGGTTTGAGAGTTCCTGGTCCAGAGAATTTTTGAATTTAGATTCTATATCGCCTATGAAGAAGGCCTTCAGAGAATACACAGACCAAAACATATTGGGAGATTTTTAAACCAGTAAAACAATAATCTTTTGATCATCTTGAGAAATTTCACCAGTTTCTTCTGTGGATTCATTGGCTGATCCCCAGGTTTTGGTTCCTTTGCTTTCCTATTCTACCATAAATTCTGTGCCTGTTACTGAAGGGGCACAGGGGTCTCTTTCATTGTGTGTAGAATACAGCAGGGAGCTTCTGAAGCTTTGAGAGAACTGGTATAATATGGTCTCTGATAATAGTAGCCTGGCACAGCATGCTTCAAGATTAACCTCATATAGAACTCTTCACATAGATCTAGCCTTGAGGTGTTGAAGGTATGGACAATTACTGCCACATCCCTAACAAGAAGAAAAAAAAAGTAACTTTCTTTCTGGGTGATGCTTAGTTATTAAAATAAGCTGGGCTGTACCATGGAATACAAACACAAAATAAACGTCTGTCTTATGAAGAAAAATATATGAATTTGACAACACTATAAAGAAGAGTCTTTGTACTATTGTGGAATGGGATGGGATAGAATTCTTTCTACTCCCTTCCCCCTTTTAATGAAATGGGTGGCCAGTTTTTGTCAAACTCGTAAATGGACTTGTTTACTGAAATGCAATGGAGCATGCTAAAGTCTGTCCTAAAAGCAGCCTGATTTCGTGCGGGAGCAGCCATCATGGCCTAATGTCACTCAGAAGTGTGTCTCTAGGTTATTCAGAATGCACTGGGAAACAAGGAAATCCACTGAGGCAGCTCTTCAGGATCAAATCCACTTTTCTTCTGGTAAAAATAACAGTTGATGTTATCTGTTGGTGGATCTGCTTAGGAACAAAGCTATATCACTTGCAGTATAAGAATTATTGTTTTCTTAGTATTATGTTATAAGTAGTTTCTCCTCCAAGTGTACATGAAAATATTCCATTTTATCTTCACAGCTTCCCTATGGAGTGAGTCATAACTGACAAATCATAGCCCCTTTCAGGGATTGTTCATAATGGAAGCAGAGATGAGCATTTCTTTGCTCCCATGTTTTAAGCAGCATGGTGGTTAACACTCGAATAAGCCTTGTGACATGCCAAAAACCATTCAGTGAATTTCAGTGATGGCTAATAATCTGTACCCAAGATATTATTTACGTATGTTGCCTCCCACATCTGGGACATGAATCTATGTTACCTATGCTATGAAAGAAAATAAGAGACAATACAACATATATGTTATGAATATATTATGAAAAATATAATAAAGCATATAAATGGGCAGAAAAATCATAAGCTTCAGATTCACTGAAGAGGTGGAGACACCCTGCTACTGGGTAACTGGAACTCCACTGGCATGGAGAACTCCAAACCCACCACCATCTCTAGTTCTACCTTCAGAAAAATACATTTTTAGAGTGTTCCTGCTCATGTCACAAGTCAAGGTATTCTGGGATTGGGAATCACTTGGTTCAGAGTCTCACCATTTCCCCAAAAGGGGACCATTTTAGGTCCATCAACTCTGCCAATCTGGCATAAGGTTGCTAGGGATTAGGTGGCAGATCTACTGGTTTGTTTTGTCAGGAGTCCACTTAGGATGGTACTGTACAAAAACAGGTTGAAATAGCAATAGTCTATTTAAATAAACAATAGAACCAAGACTCCAGTAACTGAAAAATGTGAATGTTTGTGGTTTCTCAAAGCTTGAGAACCCTTATACTTTTCTTACTAGACAACATTAAAACTCTTGATTTCCTTCCTTCCACTACCTAGCAGATGAATAATAAGTACTGAGAGTTCTGGAACAACTATGGGGGGGGGGCACATATTGGCTTTGATTGTCCAAATGTGCAGCATTCTAAAAGCAGCTTGCTTGGGTTTATCTGGTGCTGTTCGCTAAATGTGCATTCTTAAGTTGTACATCTGTTCTTTCTTTGGGCATTGGTTGAACTGTTATGGACTTGCGGTGGATTGTCTTGCTGCGTGGCAGAGTCTGCAGCATGAAAGCCTTCTTTCCAATGATAATACACTTTCATATTGATTCAATCTGCAGAATAGATGAATATAGGGGTGGGAGTGGAGACATAAAATGTTTTCGTTTTCAAGTAATAAATTTGACTGACAGTTCCATGCAGCTATGATGTGCACAAGGAATTCTGTATAAGCAAATCTTCCCATAAACTTCACTGTCAATTAAATATTTTGCAATGCTGCTGTGAATAAAAGAAGTCTTGCCGATAGAGAGTTGCACATGATCTAGAGCTGCTGGATTAAGGCATACGTAATAAAATAACACTAGAATCACCTGTCTCCCCCTCCTCCTCGTCCTCCTCCTTTTTCTTATTCACAACTGGGACTGCCAAGTAGCAGTACTATTAACAGAGCAATGGCTAATTACACTGCTTAATAATGTGGTCCTATGCAAAATCAATGGACCTCTACTTAATTTACATGCTATAAAATGGTTTGAAATAGCTTAGGCCAGCTATAGTTAAGAATCCTGCTTCAAGAAACTTCATCAACACTTTAAGAACTAGTTTTCTCAGTATGAAAAGCAAAACCAGGAGCAGTTTGTCAATGTATTTAAAGGGAAAAGAGGGCAAGAAATCAATAGTAATCTACCATTTATGAGTTTTCTAAGTACTAGTTCCTTCAGCTGTAGTAAAGCACTTGGCCTCTGTCTGTCTCTGTATATACTCCTCATTCTCGCTTTCTGTTTATATATTTCTATTTCCCACACACCTTTCTAAACGGTCTCTCAAATTTCGATTGTAAATGCACTATGCACTTTTATTGATGAGACAACTCATGATGTCAGAGGACAGTCTGGCTCCAGCAGCAGGTGAAGACCCATCTAATGACAGATTTCATGACCTTAGTCCTTGATAATAACCTCATCTGTATGCTCAACTTCACTCAAACATCTTTCCTCCTAAGTCTCGTAGTTTGTCTGGCAGCTTTCCTTTTATCTTTTCTGTCCTTCTTACATTGCGCTCAGGCCAAAAAGTTCAGGACAATCTGCTGCGTAATAGCACACAAAATTGGAAATCAATCCCAGGTCAGATGGTGACTTCACAAAAGGGAACATTACAACCAGAATACAACTTCATAGTACCACTCTAAAGTTCAAGGCCTGATGGGACAATGTACCAGGACAATGCTGAATGGCATATTCTCCTGCTTTGAGGAATTTTAGTGCTAAATCAGTATTATTTTTTTTTTACTAAAAACAACTAGGCAAAAAAACCCCAAAACCCTTCTGTTTAAGAGATCACTTAAATTGCTTGCAAATTTATCCATTTACTCTAAAACATGGAAAGGTCAAGTGAAGGCACTTGAATTTAATTTCCATGCCAGGTAAGCAATAAACATGTTCTATAGCCTTACATATTGTGATCAGTCACAACTTAGCCTTTGTGCCAGTGTAGCATAGTGGTCTGAGTGTTGGACTATGAACCTGGAGACAGGATTAGCTCAGCCATGGAAATTGGCTGAGTGGCGTTGAGTGAGTCACACGCTCTCAGCCCCAGAAAACTCCATGATAGGTTCCCCTTAGGGTTGCCATAAATTGGAAATGACTTGAAAGCACACAACAACAACAACCACCCACATTTTCCTTGGGGTTTATGACTTTACCTTCTTTATTATAGTATTCATCCAGAATCGGAGGAGTTAGATCGGAGGAGTTTCAGTTGCTGAAATCTAAGGTTGTGCTTGCCCCTGACTTCTCTTTCTTGGTTCCTTGCCTGTTGGCCACTGTTGAAAGGCACTGACTTATTTCATCAGAATGTTACTTCATGAGCTCTAAAAATGGAGGTACAGACAAAACTAGAGCACTAGAGGGCCCTTCAATGCAATCTACATACACCATGCATACACACATACATTTTTCAAAAAAAGCTTCAGGCAAGAATAGTTTATCATCTTAAATTACAATTGTTAACATTACACACCTTTCTTATTGAGAGGGGGAAATGTTACAATTAAGTAGGTACTTCCAAGATCTGAGAACACCCTCTTTCTTATGTAGCATCCCATGCTTAATTTGTGAGGGCTGTTCTTGAGATCAATCCAGCCATGAGAAGAACCAGAACATTCTTGGTGGTGCTGCCTCCTCTACAGAACACTATTTCTAGGAAGGTTTGTCTTGAGATTCTACCATATTCTTTGGGATCTTTCTTTTAAAAGTGCTACCATTAAGAAACTTTCCTCCTAGTATGCTACAAGGGTATGCCTTTAATGCAGCTTTATGGTGGATGTAGAGGTTATGGTAGTGGTAGTACTGTTGCTGCTGATGCTTCATCTTCTGCTTCAGTTTGTTTTGGTGCTGCCTTTGGACCATATTGATATGTTTTTCACTTGTACTGATAAATGTGGCATATTTGTATATTTATTGAGAAGTCACTTTAAAGGATTTACTAGGAAGTAGATGATAGTGGTAATGCCATTTTACGCTATGCTGGGTAAATCCTGATGAAAAGGTTACCTTAATTTTATTAAACAACACAAAATAACACAAAATTGTACAGTAATCAGTAGAATGAGAGAAGCACAAAAGAAATGCATCATGTAGGAACATGTAATAAACATATATACCAAGAAGATGGTAAGGAGCTACAGTCTAAGGTCTTTCACAGAAAACACCTAATATCCAAAGGACAATAGCACATGGACAAGCAATGCTTGTCTGCATTTGCAAGAATATTTAAAGACTAAGGACATCAAGAGGTATAATTTTTGTCTTACTCAGTAAAAAAACCAGAGGCCTATAATGCTGTACCTGTGAGTTGTAAAGCAAATAATATCACTCCCTTATCCAAGTTCTTCTCTAACTTGGATTTTAACCAGTGTTCTTTCCTCCCTCTTTTCCTCCCATTACAGCCATTTGGCAATGGGAGTTGGGCTCATGGGAAGATGACATTTATCAACACATTGAGAGCACTTGACGGTGGGGAGGGTTTTTCCCAAGAATATTCCACTTTTGATTATAATTGGCAGTTCCAGTTTGAATCAAGCTCCCCTCTCCCATCTTCAATAAAGGCCCATCATGAGTGCTTTTCAGACATGAAATCATTCTTTCCCAGCCTGATTGGTTGAAAGTGGAGGAGAGAACTCTCTTGTTATTCATCACAATTTCTATCTTTCAAATGCCATGGAATCTCTGAGGCCAGCCTAGCTTCAAGCATTTCCCTCCACTCCCTCTGTAGGATGCCTTTTGAAGGTTAGGTGAGGACCAAAATGTTACCTTTTGTTTTTCTTTTGATTTCACTGTGTACCACGAGATTCCGTGTCTTTTCTTTGAAGAGCACACTGACTACCGCTTCTGTGTTGCTTGTACGCTTTTCTAGTCCCTCTTGCTTCCCCCCTCAACTCTCTTTCAGCTTTCCTCTTCTCTCAGCACTTTATCTGTGCAGTTCCTTAGAGATTCATGCTGAAGAGGCATGACTTGGCTGCAAGCTTTCAAGAGTCACAAATGAAATGAGCTCAGGAGCTCAATGGCGTCTCTTGATGCAGAGTGTGAAAAATTTTCTGAAATGCTCAGTTTCAGTGGTCATTTACTGAAGACTGGAAAGAAAAGAATGGAACAATAAAATTAAAGGAAATATGAAATGCAAACTCAAGAGCCATCTCAGTATAGTGGGCAGTAGTGAGATTGGATTCTGGTTCAATAAACACAGTTTAAAAGTGCATAGAATCCATTTATTTAAATGCTAGACATTTTAGAGGCTGCATAAGATTCAAAATATCCTATCATAGTAGCACTATCTCTGTTGTCATAAATCTCTGCCTTGACAGAACTTATCATTCTTCCAACTAACAATTGTATTAGTTCCATTCAATGCCAGTATTACCACCTTATTCACACTGTCATCCTGAAAAACTTTCTCAGTTATGCAGCAGTTGCAAATGAAACCTCTTGGGGCAGATTCAAGCAGAGTTAATCCCTCACCTTCAGTGGAATTCACAGTTTCTTCTCTCTAATTAAGTAAAAGGGTTGCTGATCTTATCCATAAACCAGTTAAGCAAAGATAACTAGAAGGTAGCAATTTGTGTCTAATAATTTAAACATAACCCAAAGTTACCTGGATTTAGAACAAGGCCATAATAATCACCTGACATGATGGTACACAGGAACAGATTCAAGGCATGAACTTTTCAGTTAGCATAACTGTCAATCACTTCATCTGATCTTCTTCTCCATTAGCAACCAAGGAACATATAAAATTCATTGATAGAATTAAGGCCGAACTGATTTTGAAGTATTCACTAACTTTTTTCTGGTCACCGCACCACAAATCATTATCTAAATTGTACACCAGGGATGGGGAATGAGTGGCTCTCCAGAAAATGATGTTGGACTACAGATCCCATTATCCCCAGTCTGCATAGCCAATGGCTGAGGATCATATGAGTTGTCATTCAATAACAAAATCTAGATGGCTTACATTAGTTGTCAATTTAATTCTGAATACTAGTAATGACCAAGCAACTATCAGAAAGTTTCTGGTTTGTTCCTTCTTGTCCCTTGCTAACCTGCCACAACTTATTATTTGCAGCACAGTTTACTTCTCTCTTGATTTATGTTGCTTTGCTTGGATTGTACTTCCTTGACTCTTCAGATTGCCCACCATACAGCCTAGCCTAGTCTGCACAAGGATACTCTTATGACACCAGCAGTGATAAAGAAGAGAGGGGCTACCAGTTCATACTTAGGCTATGGTGATTACTCTGAAGTGATAGACCGGCTAAATCAAACAAAATTCCTTTTTCAGGAATAAATCCAGTTTCAAGCAATATATATCAATATTATTTTTTAAAAATTACATGGGGTGGGAATTAAGCCAGAATGTGAAGTACCTTATCTTTCAGTGAAACAATGTAAATTTGGAGGGCATTTTCCATGGAGGAGAGGGCTTTTGTTTCCTACATTGTCTCTCCCCCAATGACTCGGCTGACTCAATGACTTGATTCTTGCTGTAGTTTTTCACTCCAGTGCAGGTGGTGGCTGCAGTGGGGATAAGCATTCACAATGGGTATCAAAAAACAAGAGGGAAAGTTGGAATAAAATAAGCTTGTGGTGGGTTGCCTTGTGGTGAAACAGTGTGTGAAGGAAAAGAAGGGTGACCTGTGTAGAAAATTGGGGGGGGGGGAGCATGGGAGTGGACAAGAATGGATGCATAACAGCTAAGAGAATAAGTAGTGCTGGAAGAGAAAGAGCAAAGGGAGCTGCATGAGAATAAATATAAGAGGAAAAACACAAACAAAGTGACTGAACAGAAGGACATGGAAAAATGAGAAATGAGAATTTAAGAGAGAGAGGGAAAGAGAAAGAATAAACAGAAGACAACACAGTCAAACTGGTGAAGGACAGCACAATGGAGGCAATAGGAGAATTGGTGGAGAAGAATTTGAAGAGGACCGCAATTGATAATCTGACTCTGTTTCTTAAAAGGATTTTTGAGAGTTATTCTTGTGGAGTACTGTTGATGGGAGTTGGGTGTAGACTGAGGTAGGATTGGTTTATATTTATTGGCATAGGCTTTGCCGTTTGTATGTCTTTTAAACCACACTTGTTCCCTTTCAGGGGGTGAGTGGGTGTTGGAGATGTAATTCTTCACTCATTTTCTTCTTGAAGGTATCAATGAGTAATTTCAGCAAGACTGTCTTCAAAAACCATGCTGTTTTCAAAGGCTATAAACAATTTGGGACTTATCCTGTACAACATTCACACATGATTGTTTTGCACAGAAAACAGCATTTTCTGTGTGTAAAATAATATTTCAACACACAAATATTAATTCTTGTGCAGAAAATGTCTGTATGGAGAATAACACAAGCCCCTGCCCCACCTTAGCTAAGGCTTCGAAACAAGTTTGTTTCCCAGGGAGTTCACAAGATGAGTTTTTAGAGAAAAATCTATTTAGTTTCCATTCTCTTCTGTTCCTCTCCTTGCCCATCACTTGGACAGTTTGCTGTTGGTTCAGTCAGTAATCCAAGAGAATGCATAGACTTATGTTTGCATTTTACTTTCCCATTCAAAAAAGAAAAGAAAAGAAAAAGAAAAAGAAAGAGAAGAAAGAGAAAGAAGCAAGCTGAAGAAACAGAAAGGTTACAGAGACATGAAAGAATACACTAATCTCAAATCCTTGGTGGGGGCAGTAGTGATGGTAGTACATGCCTTTAAATTGCCTGCTGAATTATGGTGACCCCATGAATTTCACATGGTTTTCTTAGACAATGAACACTCAAGAGGTGGTTTGCCATCGCCTTCCTTTGAATATAGTCAATACTATCAGGTATTTCCTGGCAGTATCCCTGTACAAATCAGGCCTGACTATGCTTAGCTTCCAATATCAGTCAGTATCTCATGCCTTCAGGGTATTTAATCCTTACCACAGAATAAAAGATGGGCAATCTTGAAACCTAAAACTGAGATCTACAATTTCCAAGCCCTTTTAATATATCTTTTCTTCTTGAATTGATGTGTTAATCTTCCACTTTTCATTTTTTTCCCTCCTACCATCTCTCCACTCTTCCTCTACACTACCCAATCCTATGTCAGGTCATAAGACTTTCAACTCTATTGGGCCAGTCTTTGGCATTCTCTGTGCTCTTTTATTTTAGGCAATTTGAGCACTACACTGCTTTAGTGCTATTTTTCCATTTTCAACATCCTATGGAATCCTGGAATTTGCAGTTTAGGCAGTGGCATTTAGAATTCTCAGCCAGAGAGTTCTTTGGCCTCAGTAAACTACAAATTCCAGAATGCTACAGGATGTTGAAAGTGGAATAACAGCGCTATGACAGTGTAGTATGGAAATGGCCTTAGAGGTGTGGATCCTTTGGTTACCCAGATGTTTCTGTCCTACAGCTACCACAATCCATTCAATGTTCTAGGGACTTGTAGTTCAAAAACAGAGCATGGAAAAATTATTTTCTGGACTACAGGTCTCAGAATTCCCCAGTACACCATGGGCTGTCTGGATGACAGATTCTGAGAAAAATATTTCCCAAAAGTAACTTTTTTCAAGCTTTTGCCAATGCATCTGGTAAGCAAGAGATTTCCTACCCTTACTTTTGTATATCTTTTGATTATTCTCACATATATGCCAAGTTCATTGTGTTGAAGTACCTTATTTGCATTATCTTGTATAATTTTAGTACATCTTATTTTTTGGAAGTGTTGATCTAACAGCTAATATCTTCTGTTTTTAAGTATGAAGCAGAGTGTTCCTAATGCACGCCTCATCTATAAATTCGAGATTAATGCTTCTACATGTCAATTGATTACAAGTTTACAGTTCAAAGTGGGGTATATGTGTGACTGGCTTTATGCAGTAACATCATTTTACAAGCATTTCACAGAAATTCTTGCAGCTAACCGAGCTACCTTCATGTCCTATAAACATGGCCATATCTCATTTATCAACTAAACAATAATGAGGATGCCCATTAATCTGTCTTGGACAAGGCAGCAATGCGTTCTATAAAAAGTCCCAATTAGCCACCATTCAGAGATCAGTTTTTTTAAAGATGATAAGAAAGAAATGGGAAGGCATTCAAAAATGGGAAGAAATGAATGTGTGAAAAGGAAATGCAGGACCCACAAGAAGCGACCAATTTTGCCAAATGTTGCTTCAGTCCTTAGTTTTTTATATTGCTTTAGGCTTTGTAGTTCCACCGGTTAAAACAGTAACCTCAAAACTTAATTCCCCACAGACTCTTCCTCACAGTGAGTAGATTTGTTGGTGCTTTCATGTAACCAAGAGTTCTCAGTACCACATTTCTTGTCAGTTCTTACAAAGAAGATACAGCCATTGATACAATGCGATGTTGCCACCCCTTATTTCAGCTTCTGTGATCAAGAGATCTTCTAGTTTCTCTTGTTGTAAGATAAACTGCCTGAAACCTTCATGTCTTACTCCCAAATAAATTCTGTTTTCATAACTCCATTTCTTGATTCAATTTCAGATGGGAACTTAAAATGACATCAACAACTTGGAAGTGACATTACATGGCTGACCTGCAAGAAACAATTACCCTCAGTATGAGATTTATGAAGAATGTAATTCAGAAGGCCATCAGCAGCTGGTTCCCTCTCAGTCTCTCATAAGTGGAAAGAGACAAATCTACCAAACATGGTTTTAGACTCCCAGATTAATTACATGTTCAGAATTCTTTATGATTAATTATCACTGTGAAGTATCTTATTTTGGAAGAATGAAGAATGAGGTGAAGCAAGAATCCTGCAAACAAAAGTGAGTTTCCATGAACATTTGTTGGAAAGAAATCTGAAACAGCAAACAGGAAATTCACCCGTATTTCCCATTTATTTACAAAGCTGTTTTCTTGATAACTGGCAAAGTCAGTGCCAATAAACCTAGTGATAAGATCGCTTACAAACTGGCTGTTGTGCTTGTTAAAATGCCGTATATTATGCTATAATGCTCCAAACTTCTGTTTACATAGTTCCATTTTCTAATCCCCACAAGGAAAAAATGACCCACTTTTTAATTTATATTTCAAAATTGCGGGAAATGTAATCAACGGAAATGGCATGTGTTTAATAATTACTTTACACTTCCTTGCATGGAAAATTACAAATTGAACAAGGATTACATTAAATTTAAAATTACTGGTATGGTCTGTGATTAATACTGATGAAACTGAATGAAGGCCTGTTCGAAGAAACTAGGAACAAAAAATCATTGCCAAGATCATGACTACTGCAAAGTAGTCAATAATGTTTTAACAATGAAAACATACAGAGGTAGCTTTCTAGGGACTCAGTAATCTTTCTTTCTCCTCATACTATGACTCTGAGAAGAATTACTATCAATCACATCTGGTCACTGCCAGGGACAGGTGTAGTCCCATTCTGAATACAAGTGTGGCAGCTGTGTGGTGGCAGCTGAGCTTCTAGTTGCTTGGAGTAGCTGATCTGTTTGTTCATGTCAGCTCTAACCTCTGGCAACCCTATTACAGGGTTCTTCGTAAGATTTATTCAGAAGATGTTTGCCATTGCCTTTCTTTAAGGCAGAAAGAGGAGGAATGGAAAGTATATCCACCATTATTCATTCCTAGGTTGAAAAATGGGTTGCACAACAGGTGGGAAGCCCTGCCAGAAAGACCTTGGATGGAATATTCCCATGCAGTAAAACCCAGTTGTAGTGAGGGTATGCTTTTGCTGATGTCTAGGAACAGTTTTGGTTTTGTTCTGGTGCACAGCACCAGATGCAGAGATGGTTGGGTAGACTGTAGGGTTTTCAGCCTGCTCTGCCTCTTCACTCTCCTTCTCTTTGGTGCTGCTCAGCTTAGCTACCTCCTCGAGGTAGTGCAGGCAGTTGCTGGTTGCCTTCTGGAGCCAGATAGGAATGTTCTTCTCCCTTTCCCACCCTGTACTGTTGTGTGTGTATTTTGGGCACTGCAATTAAATAGGAGGTCTCTGGCAGATAAGTGGGGGGATATGAAGGAGCAGTAATGGTGAGCACCTCTAGGCACTGATTTGGTGAAGGGTGCATTTCCAGTGTGGGGTAGTGGTTTGAGTGTTTGACTACAACCCTGGAAACAAGGGTTTAATTCCCCACTTGGCCATGGAAACTCACTGGTGACTTTGGGTGTGTCACATAGTCTCAGTCCCAGAAAACTCCTTGACAGGGTTACCTTAAGGTCACCATTAGTTGAAAACAACTTGAAGACACACAACAACAACAACAACAACAACAACACTTGTGGGACTTGGGGCCTAAGAAGTAGGAAAGGAGACTAACCTTGGGGCCAGCCTTCCTGGGGTACATTTTCTCTTTATGCAATGGGATGTGGGATGGGGAGTCTTCCTGGGAAGGTTTTCCTTGTTGACAGCTGACTGGCTATCTAACTAAAAGGATGACTGGCACTCAGATCTTGGGTGTTTCACTCAGGGCTGGCTGGGGGGAGGTCGGTTTGGGACTCCCTGTCACACCTGGAACAAACTTTAGGCTGCTCCCCGCTGCAGATCATAAATATTTAAAGTTCAATAGTTAATAAAAGTTCTCGTTTAGCACCCAACTTTGCTGTCTGATCTCATTATTTCCAAGTTGGTAAGCAATAATAGAACAGCAAGAATGGTGTGCAATTTTCTCCTTGTATTCCACATTCCAAAATGTTTTACAGGAATTATTCTGTAGAGAAAGACAGATTTTTGCTAAATTCCACCCCCTGCCCCGCAATATCCTGGAAGAATACTGTGGAGGAATATTGATCTCACCAACAGCTAGGTGAAAACTACTTTAATTATTCCTCCTCACTTGTGAGAATAGGGCCCTTTCAGCATCTTACCTTCTTCTGGCGCTGAGGCGCGGGGATCATGTGAGCTGCCTCCAGCGAGAGGCTCTCACATCCCTGCTGCTTCAGCTCTACACAAGCTGCCTGCTCACACGAGAGCCCCATTTCTTCCTTCTGCAGTGCAGCCTGGAAGTTTCCCAGGCTGCACTGGGGCAGGAAGCTTGACCAGCACAGCTCTGGAGGCCCTGCACACCAGGTAAGTGTGTGCGGGGCCTGGGAGCAATGCACAATTGCACACCATTTTCAGCTTCTAGCTGAAAATGAAAAGATGCACGATCGGCGCCTGCCAGGTCCTGGAGCATCAGACGATTGTGAGTGCATTGTGCAGATCACTCCTCACAATCGCGCGATGCTCCAGGTGCCCTTTCGCATGGAAAATGCTGTGCGAAAAGGGCCTAGGTGAGGAATTATATCCCTATGACAGTGTGTGATTTGCACAAGGCCACCTAATGGGTTTCCATGGCTGAGCAGGGATTTGAGCCCTGGTGTCCAAGAGTCCTTGTTCGATAGTCAGACCATTACACCAAATTGCATATAAACAAAAAGAAGGGTGGAGAACTTTAAATGCAACTTTAGAACTACTTTGTAATAATAGTAAACTTGTAACAGCTACATTCCAAAAATTTAAGGAAATACAAAATCCATAGTTATAACCGTATTCTACACGTTAGTTCAAGATGTGCTGATTAGGTCAATTTACCTTGAAATACAGACTGAACACATTCCATTGAGCATCCCTAGCAGTGAATCAATGTCACTCACAAAAGCTTTATAAAACAGAAACTTATTTACATATTTATTTTGCCAAAGATGATGAAATATTAACCAAAACAGTGTTTTGCAAACTCCAGTTTCTTCCTGTTTTACATATGGAGGCAACACTCCATTACTGAAGTGTGAAATGAAGATTTTAACAAGATTTAACTCCAATTCTCCAGTAAAGTTAAAATGCAATGCTCATTTCTGCTTCAGATTCCATTAAGCAAGAAGTAGGGACTTGGAGAACAAGAAAGAAAGAAAAAAAATATCCAAAGAAAACAATGGAATGTGTGATGAATATATACAAAGAGGCGGGAACAAGTAACAACTTGCAGACCAGATTATACATCTCTCAAAAGATAAAAATATCAAATAAGTAATTACAGTCTAACAAAAGTTCACTGTTTAAAAATGTGGAAATTTCTCTTCCCATATTTGGAAAAAGGTAAAAAGGGATGCAAAGCAAATAGCCATCTGGTGAAACATTTGCAGCATCAAAACTCAGTCGTTCATTTATGATCCCTGACATATAAGCTTTGGAAAAAACAACTTGCAAACATGTTCTCCCTGGCAGATAAATACAGTTAAGCATTACTAGCAATACACACTTCACCATACGCAAATGACGTTACACCCACAGCATCATAATGAAAAGAAAAAGTAAAGGGATGATGGGCTTTGAAACAAGCAACAAATTTATTGGGATCTGCAAAGAGGTTGTTATCATCAGTGTATAAACACTCCTACTGAGCCGTGTTGCCTGAGGTAGAAGAACTTCATCTTCAACCCTTTCTAGCCAGGCTTCTCTGACTCAAGGCCAAGGACCAGCTTTTTCCCTACTTATGGTCCCCTCATAAACACTCTCATCAAAAAGTCAAGAGAAGTCTGTCCTTGCTACTACGGTCAAGTATGCCTCAAGTGTCTTGTGGTTTTGGAAAGACAGGTCTGAGGAAACTTTCCTTAACTTTAAGTTATGTCTCATGGTGTTTGTTTTTCTCCTTGTTTCTCCTTGAACCCATATTGAACTGGCCTGCTAGTAATACTATCAAAGGTGACTTTCCATTGACTAGGCCTCTGCCCAATATGAGAAAGAGATGGAGAAAGAAGGAAAAGAAACATGCATCACTCTAATTGCTAACTTTGTCCAGTGGTATAAAAAATTAATGTGCCCTCCTTTTCTTACCACTAAGTTTTCTTGGAAAACCTTTCTCACTGCTGAGCTTTTAAAGCAGAGATGGCTTCCAACCTATTCTCAGCAAAGGGAGAGAACAAAGAGAATTCTGTGGTACATGATGGCTTTCCTGCCCTCTTACAGAGACAGGCTGCATTTTATGTACCATTGTAAAGTAAAGTTTAAAAAGGAAGACATACTTTAGTTTATGTACAGTGTGTTTCTGTCCTTACCACTACAGAATCATTATAATGCCCAAGGTCACGCAATAATTTTATATAAACCAAGACTCTCTGTGTTCTTTCACTGCCCTAAAATCCCTTTTTGAAGAAATGGGATTAATCTTCTCTATCAGGAATGAATTCTAGATATATTTGATCCACATATCTTTAATGTTTGAAATTAAACTTCAGATCTACACATATCAGAGTTCATTAGTTAATGCTGATACTTTCTGCACACTTGAAGAAATCAACAAATTAGCCAATAGGCTTGAGGAGAGGGAAGAAGCACAGGCGAGTGGAGATACTGAATCCACTAAGAGTGGAAGGAAATAATTTTTTCTACTAAATATACAGGCTACTGATGATACGAGAGTGAATAAGCTATCTTTAACTTATATATATGAGTGTGTATACACACACACACACACACACACACACGCTCGTATATATATGAGACTATCAGAGATTTATGCCAGCAGAATTTTCTGACAAATATTATTTAAGAATACTTTAATTTAAGAATTATTATTATTTTTTTAATACTACACTGCAACTGTTAGGACTATAGTTGCCAGATTGCAGCTTTTGTATTGGTTATTTGAATTACATTATTATTATGTATAAAGATACATTGAGGATTCAAGGAAATACTACATTGAGGATTCAAGGAAATACTACATACTTGAAATCAGTAGAAGAATTTAAAGCTCAAGGTCTTACTACCCACTGGCTTGTACAAATTCAACTGGTGCAGAGATATAGGATAGACAAAAAAAAAAAAAGAAGAAAGATTTTGAGATAAAGGAGAAAGAATTCGACAAAATACTTATACTGGAATCAGAACATAGAGTTCACAAAATATATAAGATTCTACTCAATTTAGAAACTGAGCAAGAAGTGGTTATGATAAAATGGACCCAGAAATCTTAACCATACAATTTTGTTAGAACAATGGGAGAACTCATGGAATACCATATGGAACTTGATAAAACTGGCTACTTTAAGGGAAAACTATTACAAAATTTTCCAGAAATGGTACTTAACACCATCTCAAATCTCTTAAGATTGCAGGTAATGCAAAAGATTCCTGCTGGAAATGTGATCAAAAGGGCACATTTTGTCCTATGCAGTGAGGGTTGCAAAGAAGCAAAGAAGTTCTGGAAGACTTTACATGACAAAATACAAGAAATGATGAAGATAAAATTTTCACTGTCACCAGAACTCTATTTACTTAACATGATGGACTGTTTACCACAGTTAAATAAGTAAAAAAAAAAAAAAAAATCTGCTCTCTATGGTTACAGCAGCTAGAATATGTTTCAGCCAAGTATGGAAACAAAAATCAATTCCCAGGATACAGGATTGGCTTTTAAAATTATATGATATAGCGGAAACTGATATAATTATGAATTCATTAAATGACAAGACGAAGAAGAATTTCATTGAAGATTGGAGTATGGTATTCCCATTATGAGAATCATATTGGGGTATGACAGCCATTATAAGTTGGATAGGTATGGAAAATGGAAGCCGGATATAAACAAATCCCTCTTTGGGTGCTGGTAAAATAGAACTGATGTTAGGTGAGATGTGAAGTAACACTGTTATTTTGATTAATTGATTATTTGATTAATAACAATTGGCTTAAGATATAGTTATGTAAAAATCCTAATTAATATCATTAAACTCAACTCTGAAGATAGAAGAGGATGATAGATAATAGAAAGAGTGACATGTTAGTATAATTGCTTCTTTTTGATAGAAGGTAAGTTACGGATAGGTTAGCAATTACTTCTTGAGGTTCTGAAATTGGGGGTTTGGAAAGGATCAGTGAAAGGAAAAGGAAAAGGAAAAGGAAAAGGTAAAGGAAATACTGATAAGATAAGAAATATCAAGGTATTGAAGAACATAAAGGGTATTGGTTATGGGTTGGTTTTCAGTTCTAAGTTTTTCTTATATGTTTATTCTTATTATTATGATTTAGCAACCCTGTAATCATTTATTACTTTCACTTGATTGTAATAATTTTGTTGGTCTGGATTATTTGTTTTGTTTAAAACTAATAAAAATAATTATTAAAAAAAATTATATTTCAGCACTATCAGTTAAAACTTAATATTTTATGTTTGTTACTGTCAGGAATCTCTCTCTGCTGAACTGCAGCCAGCAAGGGAGGAGGGAGGTCAGGAATACTTTCAGGGAGAGTCTGAATATACCAAACACAAGGAAAACACAAGCTGAGCCAGGTCAAGGTCCAGTCCAAAGGTTCAAGAGGCAGAGATCTGTCCGGAGGGTTTCAGTGAGCAGGAGACACTATGATCGTGTAAGTAATTTGCTTGCTAGTAATTTGCTGCAAGCAAAGAGCAGCCACGCCAGCAGACTTGAATAGCCACTGTGGAGAGGTATGGCTTGTTATTGTTTCCTCAACCTAGTCCATGCAGCGTCCCTCTGAGCAGCTGGTTTCAGCCTTCTTCATGATTGAGGGCTGATGGGCACAGATGGCTGCCACTCCTCTGCATCACTGCTGGTTCCCTCTCTGTCATGAGTTGGCTGGGGCAACTCTGTCTCTGTTTGACCTTCCAGTGCAGGGGATGTTTGCAGGTTATGATAAAATGGGCAAGGAATATTGGTCACTCTATTACACTGGAACAATGGGTAGGGTCATGTACTGAGTCATGGTCTCTATTACAATCAGTCTGAGAGAAAATCATAGATGGCACTTGGCATCAAATAGATTAGCTAAAATGAGAAAAGGTGGAAAGGACATGTGTTGGAAATGTGAGTGTAAAGGTATCTTTTATCATGTATGGTGGACATGCCTGAAAGCAAAAAAATTCTGGAATGAGACCCACACAATAATTTCTGCAACATTAAATTTCCTCTAATACCAGAGCTATATACGATCAATTGTCTCCCCAAACTTGATAAACTGGACAAAACACAAAAAAGAATTCTATTATACATGATAACAGCAGCAAGATTATGCTTTGCACAAAGATGGAAACAATCAGAGTCCCCAAGTATTGAAGACTGGGCACTGAAACTGTATGAAATGTTAGAATATGACAAAATCCGGATACTAACGTCAGAAAAACTTACAATGCAGATCAGAAACAGATGGGAAATGGTGATGCCCATTTGGGAACATATATGGGGTAGGAAGGCAATCTTAGGATTAGAAAATCTAAGCTAATCAGTTAGAAATAATACAAGTATTAAAGGATGTGAAAAAGAGATGAAAATTTACATTCCTACCATAGAAAAATATAGGAACTAATCAAATCAATTACTAGTCCTTTGATAATTGTTGGAATAAGACAGATATGGCTATGAAAATAGGCATGGATAGGCATTAGAAATTGACAGCTTTATGTTTTATGCTTAATAACTAAGCTTTCTGTTATTATTTTTATTCTCAGCAATTAACAAGTAATTGTTAGGATATAATAGACTTGTACAGAAAATAAAAGAAGATAGGGGAAATTTGGGACATTCAGATTTATTAGATATAGAAAGTTTTAGAGGGTAAGGAACAAATACCTAATCACCAACTTCTTGAGGAGGGGCTGGGAAGGGGGTGGGAGGAAGGAGAGAGTGAGGAAGGAGGGAAATGCTAAATGTTATTGCAATATATAAGTAAATACAATAAGAATACTTGTAAAAATTGTAGAAGTATAATTTTATTGTTGTAATCTCTCCACTCACTCTATTGTTTTATACATTTCAACACATATATATAATAAATTTCTTTCAAAACCACTTTTACATGGTTTCTAATATATATATATATATATATATATATATATATTTCTTTCAAAACCATTTTTACATGGTTTCTAATATATATATATATATAAATTTCTTTCAAAACCATTTTTACATGGTTTCTAATATATATACAATAAATTTCTTTCAAAACCATTTTTACATGGTTTCTAATATATATATAAAAATTTCTTTCAAAACCATTTTTACATGGTTTCTAATATATATATAAAAATTTCTTTCAAAACCATTTTTACATGGTTTCTAAATGATGTTCTGGTCACCAGTCTATCTGCAAATTTTACACTAACTGCAGCATGAGAGTGGTCTAGTTAGGACATTACCAGCCCATGAACTACTGCAGCTGGGTTATTCCTACTCAAAACAAACTACACCTCACAAACCATTTGAAATCATGTTACCCAGTATTGTGATTAGTTCCAGATTCACCGCTCTTGTAGATGGACTGCAGCAGAGTGGTAGACCTAGATTTTTCTGTTCACTAAAAGTGTGATCAGACTCTCCTACTTCTGCTGGGACTAATTTGAAGCTAGTAGGTTATGTATCAGGCCTCAAATCCAGCGGTAATAATTCTTACTTACTATACCATGGGAGATATTAAAAATGGTAATAGAGTTGAAAGAACTTTGCAGTCAGCATCATCTCTTAGGAAGACATAATGACTACCAAATTACAGGCAAATATTAATCATGATTTTTTTCTTGAAAGAATTAAGAAATTTTCAGACATTATTTTTTCTGAGGGCATGGAAGTTGCAAAGTTAAGTTTACAGTGATTTTTGTACAAATCTGCATTTCCATTTGGCAGGTATCCAGAAAAAGAGGATATACTTAACCTCCCTACGTTCTTTGTAAACCATTGCTATGGGAAAGAGAATCTAGAAAATAAAGGGAACCAGTTCATTTCCCTACTGTGCTTTAATGGCAATTTATATGAAAAGGCACATCATAGAGGTATTCCTAGGAAAATACATCATACAGCTATTTCCAGGGGGAAAATGCAATGTTTCAAAAAAAAAAAAAAGATGTAGAGAGTGAGGAGTCTTGATGCTTAAAACTAGTTTGACCCATTTAAATAGTGAGTCATGGTATAATTAGAAAATAAGAAGCAATTTTAAAATCTATGATCATGCCCCAAAACCCAGGAACAGCTTATAGAAAGTGCTCTAAGATTAGAAAGTAGGCCTGCTAATCAATTGGTTTCATTCTATTCCTCCCCCCTCTCCATCTTAGATATATTCTACAAAGAAAAGCATGGCTTTTGCAACAGCATTCCTTTTCAAAATCTAAACATGGATAATGTGTTGAGTGGAGTCCAACTTTTTGTTAGCTTCAGAAGGTAGATTTGGAGGTACCCAGATTGTTCTGGCTTAAACTTCCTCTCCATGGACTCAAGCCCTGTAATCACTGGAATACACACATGAAATCTGTGTTCATTAAAAATACTCAACTGGAAATCAATAACATATGCATAGGATAAAAACAGTTTCAAAGTCTCCTTTTTTTCTATAAAACAAATTGTCATAATCCATTTCCATTTCTCCTCTACTCTCTGAGGAGGATCAATTTTTCATTTACTTTTTCTTTTCACTTTCTGTCATATACTCATCCTTCATTATCTGAAGTGTAAGAATCAGCCTGAGGTTTCCTTTAGAAGTAGAGAGTAGGATGACACAATAGAAGGAAAGGATTTTATGAATTGTTTTTCTAGTCTTCCCACCATTATTTGAGTGATATTGCTGGTCTTTCTTTCCTCATTCTTCTTTCTAATGCATCTGTCTAAAGAATCTGGAAAAACACATATTTTTCCCATATTCAGCCAAGGTAACATTCTACATCTGTGCCCAACATTGTGAGTGAAGAAATGAGATGCAGTAACCTGAGATACAGCACACTACTTATTAACTGTTTACATGCTCGGTCTGCAAAGTAGTTGCTGATTTCAAGATCACCTCTAGATACAGAGTTGAAAATATACCTATCAACCTAGCAACCTAGCAACAAAAATACAAGAACAAAATTAATACAACTCCAAGTTAGAAACAAGCGATTTTTAACAGAAGAGATCCAGATCACTGGAATTAGCTAACCCTCAACCATTTGGACAAATTGGTCCCCAGAAACATGTTTTGTTGCAGCATTCACAATGGAACTGGACCTAGAAAGTAAGCAGACATTTCACAATATGGTCATCTGAAGATTTCTTAACAATGTCACTAAATTTCAGTCACTTTTCCACGTGCATTTTTTTTTTACAAAAGCAAAATGGTTGTGAAAAGAATTGTGAGTTTTGTTGTTCTCTTCCTCCTCCTTTTCTCTCACTCCCTCACTGGCTCTGTCCTCCTCATCCTCCACCACCACCAATGAAGTACATATTTTGTCCCACCAAATGTCATGAAAAATATCTTCTCTCACTGTTTATCAAGCCATGATCCTGAAAAACAAAAGTGACTTTGGCCCTTTTTGCATGCGACTTTGAATGCGGAATGGCCACGGGAGCAACGCGGAATTGCGAGGACAGTTTGGCATGACATTCTCTTGATCGTGCGTCATTCCTTTAGTGATCCCGTGGTAATTACGCATTCCTCCCACACTCCCTCCTGGAGTGCGGAACCTCAGGGAGTGTGATGACCATGCTTCCTCCACCAGTGCAGCCTGGGAAAGTACCCGGCTGTGCTACAGAAGGAAGGGGTGGAGCTATCACACTTCCTTCTGTCCAGCACAGAACTGGTGTAGAGGGAAGCGCAGGGGACGTGATTCCTTCCCGGAGAAGGCCTTCCATGCAATCTCTGCTTGATGCCAGCAGCACCAGGTAAGGTGTGAAAAGGGCCATATTCCAGTTGGCTGCTAATAGGTTGCAAACGTGTGTGTGTGTGTGTGTGTATGGGAGACTGGAATTCACAGTGGGTTTATGAACTATGAGATATATAAGGTTAGCCTTAACTATACTGCAAGCCATCCATATGCTGCAATTCATAAAATACTCCAGATATCACTGCAAGTTTTTGACCACCTGCATGAGGGTTAAAAGATCTGTCTGAACTGAACAGGTGCGCCAAGCTAAACATCTCTGGGAAAGATGTTCCATTCTTAAGATGGCATTACTGAAAGAGTGCTCTCCTTAGAAATTACACACCTGGGAATACTCATTATTCTTGTTGCAGTGCCTTCAAGTAGTTTCCAACTTATGGCAACTGTAAGATGAACCTATCTTTTTTTCCCCCAAGGCTAAGAGTGTGTGACATGCCCAAGGTCACCAAGTGTCAGGGTCAGAGACCCGGGTGGCGAGACAGCCCAGAGGAGGGAGTGGGAGAGCTAGCAGAGTCCTGCTGGGAGGAGTCAAGCAAGCACTTACTCAAGGGAAGTCCATACCTAAGCCAGAGTGACAAGCAAAAGCCATAGTCAGAGTTCCAAAAGAAAGGGGTCTGGAGCCAAGAGATCAATCCAAGGTATCAGCAGCCGGGTGCTGGAAGCAAGGAACAGGTAAGGAGAGGGCTTATAGAAAGTTTGCCACAAGCAAAGGAAAGCTTCCAGGCAGGCAGTTATACAGCCCAAGACACAGGTATGGCTAGTCACTGCTTCTTGAACTTAATCAAGGAAGCCTCCCTTTGCTCAGCTCTCTTGAGTCTCCGCCTTGTTTGTGGGCTGATTGACACAGGCTCCAAAGCATCTTCAGAATTTGATCCCTGTTGCCCTAAAGGAGCAGGCAGAGGACCGTCCAAGCCTGCTTGGTCCATGGCAGCAGGGAGGGTTCTTGAGCTGCAGGACTTATCTACAGCCAGGGCCACAGGGACCAACAGCTGCTGCTCATCATCAACAGCTCTGACAGGGGCTTCAGTTATCACACTCAGCAGGTTTCCACACCCAAGTAGGGAATCAGACTCTGGTCTCCAACATCATAGTCCAACCCTCAGACCACTACAGGGTACTGGCTGTCCATTACCAGTATGGAAATAAAAATGCCTCCTTTTACCCACTTTACTCAGGCAACACTGTTGAGGCTTCAAGCACTAGTAGAATATTTTGTGCTCTCTTATCCAGGCTCAATGACCAATCCCTGGAATTTTTTTAAAAAGGGAAATCTTCACTGGAGATGCTGCTAAGGTTAGAGTAAGACGCAATTGCTGTTATGAGCTTGAACTGAAAATGAGAGGTGTGCTTCAGATTTAGATGAATCTGATTTGGACAGCTGTTTTTTAATACAGCGATTTCCATCAATTAGCACTGCAGTTCTTCTGATATTGTAAAACTTGCTAGAGTGTTAAGACGTCATCAGAGGACCTTTCTGAAAAAACAAGCAGCAATATTCTTCTGTCAGGTAAGGATGGGCAAGAATTTTGTTTGGCTCATTTTTTTAATAAAAACTTTCCAAAATTTGCAAGTTACTTTCAACTTGGATGGATTTTTTTAAAAAAATGAGTGTGAAAGAAACTGATTCTGACAGATTTGTTCATCTAGACAGAGGACTTCAAGTGCATACTCATTAAAAATCTGAATGCCTCTTAGCTCCTGCTGATATGGAGAACCTCATCATTATGTGCATACATTCATTTTTGACATGTTCGAAATGTAAGGATAATCAGGGCTTGGTTAGTCTCTCCATGCATTTTTTTAAACATACCAACATTCTGAATCCATTCTGGTTTCTCACTGTATTCTGCAATGTCAAGCATGATGCAGCATGCACAAGAAGCTCGTATAAGCTTGGTCTTTACGCATTCATTTCAATCACAGAAAAATAAGGTGAACATGTGTCCCATCTCTCAATTGGAAGGAATAGCAACAAGCCCTACAGTTAAAGGTCTTTTGTGTGTATGTCAAAGTCCTGCAACAAATCAGTTCAGACACTGCCAGAAATATATGAATACTTTCAGTGTATTCTTAATAAACAACCCAGTCTTTTAAGGAAAGTAAGATGAGCAACTATATCAAAGAAAGAAAGAAAAAAAGAGGGAACAAAATACAGAATAGACAGATAGGGATGGAGTTAATTTTATCTTTTTTTTTATATTTCTTTCAAAGTCCTTACTTCAAAGTCCTTGTTCAAGTTCAAAAATGTCTTCATGAATTTTCTGAAGAGAATTTAAATTAAAAAACAAAACAAAACTGAATATTGAGGAAGCAAAACTCTTCTGACCGTCCAGAAACAGGGATTTGAATTCTGACCTCTGTGTACTGAAAAAGTGTTTTGGTTCTGAATTTGGGTCACCGTCTGTTTTTCAGAATGGCTTCCTATCTTTAACAGCTACATAGCAGGCAGGGGAAACGTAGTTGTCTCCATGAGATGAATAGGTCTTGCATGACATTTGTACAGATCCATTCAAAAAAGGCTAAGTGCAAATCTAATTCAGTAAGTCGTCAGTAAATAAAAGTCTACGAAAATTTTCAAATTTCTTTATAACTAGGTCAGAAACAACTTAATTAAAAAAAAACTTGAGGAGAAAATGAAATCAATTACTAATCTGTTCCTTGAAATTATTAATTGAAGTAACCACTGTAACTTTGACAACCATGTAGCCTAGGAGATAGCAAAACAGGGAGATAGAAATGCTTCCTTAACTGAAGGAAAACAGAGTGATCAGGGGCCTTTCTGCACTACACTGTTATAGTGCTGTTATTCCACTTTCAACATCCTATGGAATCCTGGGGTTTGCAGTTTAGGGAGGGGTCTTTAGAATTCTCAGTCAGAGAGGTCTTCGGCCTCAGTAAACTACAAACCCCAGAATTCCACAGGATGTTGAAAATGAAATAATAGCACTGTAATTGTGGAATGCAGAAAGACCCCCTGGTGGACTGGAAATATAAATTCTGCAGTAAGTGGGTAAATGTAGTACAAATACTGGTGGAATAACATAATGAAAGACATGATTTTGCTACTTGACCCATGTATGTTATGAGGATAAATAAATCAGAGAATTTCTCCTTCCTAGACTGTCAGTCTTGCAACTTTTGCAGGCACTAAATTTCAGAGAAAAAGAAACAGGCATTTTATTACTTCACTTATCTTCTCTCTGTGGTATCAATTGTTAAAAAGTGGTGCCCGAGGTTTTAGCTGCCCAACTTCTATTGACTTTAATGACTGAACCAGAGTTAAACCCTATGTGCTGCTACAAAAATTTACCCCATGTGTCAACCTAATCATATCTGCTTAGTTTACTGACAAAAATAAGTTGTTATTACTGTCAGTTCAACAGAGCTAGAGTAACAGATGAAAAGCAAGCTGAATTACACTTTGCCTTGCGTGTCATCGACAAAATTGGTCACCCACTTTCTAATCCAGACTTGTTACTGAAGGCAATGATTAGTGAGGGGCAAATCTAAGTGGTTAGGCACTTTGGCCCAATTGCTAGAGCTACTCAAAAGTTCAGATGTTAATTCTAACCTCTGCCAAATGTAACTGGACTCCTTAGGCTTACAAAATGGAGCTGGTAATGTTGTAAAATTGTATTCTGTAAAGGATTGCTAGTCCTTCTTTCTGTAGGTCACAATGAACATGTTGATAAATGACTATTTTTCTCCCCAGCCAGAAAGAAGAAAACAAAGAGAATTATTCTCCTGTATGTAGTTATGGATCAGTAAATGCAAAGCAGATGGCTGAAACTTAACAAACACTCTTGTTGTCTTCATCTGAATGTAGATAAACACAGCAGAGAGCCAGAAAAACTTCAGCAGAAAGCACTGAAGTGCATATCTTTGATACTGAAACATCTTTATTATTGCTTTCAAAGCAGGTTTTAACAATGGTTGTGAGAAAATGTCTTTGAGTACTCTGCTTCACTAATCACCAAGAAGCAACAACTCCAGCTGTTAGCCCATGTTATCTGGGCAGTATCAAGAAATAGAATGCAACTCTCCAGTAAAATTGACCCTTAATTTATATGTGAGAACAAATAAGTCTTCAGATGTCTGTACACCAACACACAGAGTCTAGCAAACAAACAGGATGAGCCTGAAGTCCTCGTGTAAGAAGATAAATATGAGAGTAAGAGAGACCTGGTGGGATGTCTCCTATGATTGGAATATAACAATTCAAGGATATGGCCTATTTGAAAAAATGTTTATATGTGGCAGAAAAGGAGGGGACTAGCATTATATGTGAAAGGCAAATTCGCTTGTAAGGAAATCCATGAGAGAGATCAGAATGGACCAGTGGAGAACATTTGAGTAAAAATAAATGGAGAGAGGAACAAAAGCAACATGACGGTAGGAGTCTACTACAGACCACCAAAGTAGTGAATGATGTTTTCTAGAAGCAAATCTCAGAAATCTCAAAAATATAAGAATTAGTTATATGTCAAGGGGGCAACAAGATATATATCATGAAGCGGAAATATGAAGAATGAAATGTAAGAACTATCAGATAAATTAACAGTAAAATGTTGTACAGTACCTAAAGCTGGTAGAAATCTGGAAAATGGAATCTAGATCAATGTGGAAGATCAGATATATTTCAATGAATCTGACATTTAAATATGTGTGTTTTATTTGAGAATTTTTAATAAAATGATTTTAAAAAAAATATAAGAATTAGTAGCTTTGGGAAATTCAGTTACCCTGATATCTGCTGGGAGATTGACTCTGTTAAACATAGGCTCACCAACAAATTTCTTAAATGCTTTTCAGATAATTTCCTAATTCAAAGGGTACAAAGGGAAACAAGTAGATAAGCAATCTTGGGCTTGATCCCAACCAATAGGGAGGAGTTGGTCACTAGAATCAAAGCACTTGCCAGAATGGATTCACTCTGGATCACTGTTCAGGAACAGTCTGGAACTCTGGGAAGCCGGGTAGTGTTTCTCCAACAGCACCCCGAAAGAAAATATTATAGTTGTGGAATGGAAATGGCAAGACATGGGCACTGGACTTTGGCCCTTTTTGCACGGCATTTGCCATGCAAAAGGGTGCCTGGAGTGTCATGCAATTGTGAGGAGTGATCTGCACGATGCACTCACAATCGTGTGATGCTCCAGGATAGGGCAGGCGCCACTTGCGCATCTTTTCATTTTCATCTTTCAGCCGAAAATGGTGCGTGATCATGCATTGCTCCAGAGCCCCGCGTACACTTGCCATGCATGCGGAGCCTCCGGAGCCGAGACGATTGCGCTTCCTGCCCCAGCGCAGCCTGGGAAACTCCCAGGTTGCACTGTGGAAGGAAGAGACAGGCCCCTCACGCTACCTGCTTGGGAACAGGCAGCTTGTGCAGAACTGAAGCAGCAGGGACGTGAGAGCCTCTCGCTGGAGGATGCTTGCGTGATCCCCACACCCCAGCTCTGCAAAAAGGTAAGCTGTGGAAAGGGCCTTTGTTATTGATAACTCTAGCTTCCCATCCCAGCCAAGAATCCTCATTCTAGTCATAGTCTTGTGAGAAGGGAAGATACAATGTTATTGAACTGCATATGTAGAATTCTGTTCTGAGGGTTTATTTCTTTTTTGCTAGGTTTAGCTGGTAAGATCAGATCTCTGCCTGCTCTCCTGCTGCCTATCCATCCTGTTGCTTTTTACTACAGTGCTTTTTTTCTAAGCATTGTTCTCAGTTTAATAATCGCCTACAGTATAGTTTTGCTTAAACTCTGGATCTTAGGAATGCTCTCAGGGACTCTTACAACCAATACTATGGGGCTGTGTCTACCAGGAAAGGTGCTTTCCCTCCTTCTCTCTTTCCTTCTCTTTCTCTCGCCTTCTTTTAAATCTTTTTTTCCTTGCACCTACCTCATTAACTTGTGCATCAACTATATAAACACAAATTCCCTGATTGCACAATCAGAATACATACACCTAAACAACAACAACAACAGTGTGAACTGGAAGGGATTGCAACATTAGACTGTATATGCTTTAAACATGTATTTCATTTTTTGAAGAAAAACAAACAAACTTTGATATTGCCTATCACAGACATCCTGGAGCAACTTGTCGTAAATGTGTCATAATAAGTCACTATGGCCCTTTTCTCACCTTACCTTTTACCAGTGCTGGGCTGCTCAACTCGCGCATGAAGGCTTGGGAGGAACGCTGCCGCTTCCCTGCTGCTTCGGCTCCACAGCTCCTTCCTCCTCGTGTGAGCGCCCTGCCTCTTCTGTTCGCAGTGCAGCCTGGGAGTTAGAGGCTGCGCTGGGGCAGGAAGCATGACCGGCCTGGCTCAGGAGGCTTTGCACGGCAGGTAAGTGCGCGCGAGGCCCAGGAGCGATGCATGACTGCGCAGCATTTTCGGCTTTGAGCCAAAAATGAAAAGGTGCGTGCACAGTCCACGTCAGGCCCTTGAGCGTCGCATAAATGTGAGTGCGTCATGCAGACCGCTCCTCACATTTACATGATGCTCAAGGGGCCCTTTCACTTCAAAAATGCCGTGCAAAAAGGACCTATGTCTCCAAATTTCATGCATTTGTAAAAAAACTAAAAAGTTATAAGAATTTTGGTTTCCCACCAGAAGTCGATAGAAGGCTCCTTCCATTGGATTCCAATGGAACCCATTCAATTTGTTTGAATTCAGGATTTGAAGTGGATTGGATTGGGTCTGAATTGGTGTGAAACTAATTTCTGTACACTTGGGAATATCATTTCATGAACAAAACACATACTATATTTGATTGATTGGAAAGATATGTGTTATTTTCTAATTTATTTTTAAAAAATCTAATATTGTAGGGAAGAAACCAAAAGAAGATAGGGTTGTCTTCTCAGCTCTATAATAAATCACAGTGTGATGAGATATGTAGATATAGATGGCAGTCATATTATAGTGCTTACTGTTACAACTTACTGCACTTAACTCCACTGATAACATACCACCAATAGGCATCCAGTGGGGCAGATATACAAATGTTCACTACCTGATATCAAGGTGTCGATGCTGAACTAATATGATCTGTTTGTTTAGTTCCATGCCTATTATTTTGTTTTGGTACCAAAGCCTACAAGGAAAAGTAAAATGAATATAAAATGCCAATATCTCCTCCTAGAATTCATTTCAGAAAGTTTCACCGCCTGCACTTGAGATCAAGAAGAGTCTATTTTATTTTATAGTAGACAAAGAAATCAGATTCTGGGCATTTTAACATAAATAGAAATACTGACTCACTGCCCTGAAGGGGAGAAATAATTTGACTTTAGTGCATAACAATCTGACTTTGGTGCATAACAACAGTCAGTTTTGCTGTCAATTAATGACAGTGGATATAGTAGCTGGCATGATCTCTTTTGAATGCCAAAGATTTATAAGGGTTGTTGGTAGCTAATGAGATAGGATATAGTCTTGATCCAGAAATCCCACAGTTTGGGAAGCAGCTGAAACCTTAACCTGACTATGCATGCAGGCTTGGAGCATGTGGTGTAGCTAAATTCCATAACAAATGAGGAGATTTTCTGATTGTGACTTGGACTTGTTCATCTGCAGGATAAGAAAGTGGAGCCCTTTGTAGCTTTCATCATAAAATTAAACTGTATCCTGACTCCATTCATCCAGTTCCATGGGAAGTCTGTGGACTTCATGTACCACCCCAACCCTGTTTGCCATCAGCCATTTTGGTATCATTGAATACCTTCTGTGGTGCCTGTGGGGTGATGCTTCCTCTCTCTATAGGTATAAATCCCCTCTCTTGGACATTTTTTGGTGTTTTAACATCTCTCTATTATTTTTCTACTCTTGTCACTTGTCACAAGATATTCCTTTCCACAGTAACTCCTCAGCGGTCCTGTCATTGGAGGCTATTTACTTCTGATGTCCTACTGGAACCTTGGCAACATTATGCCAAACTTGGAATTACCCATGCCACCGCACCCCCCACACACCTTTTTCCCCATAATAGTCACCTACTAGATGGACATTTTCAAAGAGATATCAGCCATAGCCTCTTTGTTAGTTGCTGCCAGTTCACATCCATCAATGTATACATGCAGTTCAGATTTTTTGCTCCAGTCTAAATCATTTTACATTTATTTTCACTGAATTTGCATTTACCATTTCAAAACCCATTCTCCCAGTTTTCAGAGATCTTCTTGGAACTCTATAGGTTTTGTAGGGGATACCACAAGTGTGAAAGTGAGTGCTAGCCATCCATGTCTTCACTCTATTAGCTCACTGGATGGCATAACTAGTGCTCCAATTAACAAGCTGTGATAGCAACTTACAGGTTTTGTGTTTCCTGTTGCTCTTTGAGAACATGTCTACAGTTTATTGCTAACTCCGCATGCTCCAGGGAGAAATTTGCCTTGCAGTTTCCTTTCCTTTCATGGGGTGGAGAAGAGGGGAAATCTCTGCAAATATTATGTGAGGGTAGGTCCGAAATTAGCAGAGGATGGAATACTGTGAATTGAAAGTTGTAACATAACTGAGCTTATCAAAACCCATTTCTTGAGCTACTGCTTCAGTTTAATGAGCATACTAACATTTCAGCAACCATTATCCACTGAAAAAGTTTCCAATAATTAAGGATAATTGGCAATAGAAATAAAATGAACAGATGATAATGACTCTGCTGCAGTCTTTAGCAGCCTGCTTTTTCAGCCTTTGCTGGATAAAACAGCAGAGGGAAAGGTTTTTAAGTGGCAATCCAAACTGGTCAACTGTGTCTTGATGGCAACGCACCTAAAATTTTATATCCTGTGCCTCTGCCTGAATTTTCTGTCACTGTGCTGCTGTTCCTAGAGTGCCCCAAGCATAATATTCCAGGGTTAATTACCAGTCAAATTAAGTATATTTTTAATGATTATACTGTGTCACATTCTAAGCTTTTTCCTCCAATACCATCAAACATAAAGCAAGTCACTTTCAACACCCTACTTAACCTGTTGTACCAATTTTTATTGGCTTTTTGAATTAAAGTGACTTTATATGTAACAGTAATGTTGGACATGTGAGGATTTTAAAAACATATGCTCCATTTTCCAGCTTGCTGGATACTTTTCCAGTGTAGTAAACAAAAAAGCACAGGATAGCTGTCTATTTTTGAACACCTGATTGCATTGTTGTAATAGTATCATTTCCCACTAATATCACTAAGCTTAAAAGAGTCTTATTTGACTCACCAGTTTCCATTGTCATTCATAGCTATGTTTGTTCTCTTTTTGAAATATATACAACCTCCATATGCTTATGTGTTAGATATGCTTGCCATTTTTTTAACAGTATGCTGTTATTTTATTAAAAAATAAATATGCATGTGTTTGGTTATGCTTTCGCCACTAAAACAAGAAAAAAACTCTATGCTGAGGACAATCTTTATTCAAAGATGGAATGCAGGCCTGCTGCTGTGAGTAATTATCATTGTCACACAGAATATTTTTGTAAAGTGCTTTACTATCTTTATTGTGTTAATCACTTGTGCCTGAGATTTTTAAATAATTTTTTATGTCTTTGTGGGGAAATTATTAGAAAAATGAAAAGACAATGGGTGAAACTAATTTAAAAAATTATGGCAATGCTTTAACAAAATAAAATCAGTGAATTATGGACCACTCCATCTACTTAGCTGAGGACATATTCCCTGAGTCTCCTCTCTTTCTCAGTCGGAGTGAAGTGTGGCACCAGCCATTGCATCAGGATGCAGCAGAAGTAGATATGGGACGCAGGATCCAATTCATCTGCTCTGTTCTACTGAGACAACACCTCTATTTGACTCCTCCTTCTCTCCTTGCACTGTTTCCAGTCAAGCTTGCCATTTTAAGAACCTTGAGAATTTGCTGCTTTTTTCTTTGTACCTTATGTTCTTTCTTCTTGCATTTGTTCTGCTAGATTACGATCATATACATGCTTATCAGAGAGTCAGCTTTCCTGAAATCAGTGGGACTTATTTTTCAGAAGGCATGCTTAAGATTCCACTATAGGATTGTTAGGGCCTTTCCGCACTACACTTTTATAGTGCTATTATTCCACTTTCAACACCCTGTGGAATTCTGAGGTTGATTTCTTAAACTAGATGTGCATGCCTGCAGAGGTTTCAAAGACTACTCTCAAACCCTTTCTGACCACCTCTGAAAGTTATACCTGCCTTCTGCTTTTGCAAAACTTCAGGTTGCCACAAAGTCACTTCTTATTTTGGAACAAGGCTATTTGAGACCCCTGCAGAGTTATGGGGAGAGACAGAATGAAGACACAGCCCCTCCACACACACATATGAATGCTGACTCCCATAATTTTTCTCCAATCAACATTTTCTAGTTCTGAAGATAATAAGCCACTATTAATTGTATATACCTAGCATTCTTATATTTATCTAAACTATTTGATTTTTTGGAGGGGGTAACTTTGCCTTCCCCCCTTTTTTTGAATGTCTAAACTGTGTTTTTAATTTTCAGCTGATGTTTTAAATAAAAGCAATGCTAGCAATTTGGGGAATGAAGGAAAATTTCATCAGGAGCAGAATTCTTATTTGCAGAAGCAATGCCCTCATTTTGTACCCATAGCTACCTCCCCTAGATCCCAACAGGAATGCCTTAGCAGTAAAAATGGACAATCATAGCCCTCTGAGGTTTCTGGTAGTACAGCTTCCTTTTCTCTGGGGGCTACATTGATGGGGAGGCTGCCTGCAGCTTGCAGACTCCACAATTCTAAGCAAATAAGTTTTGTTTAAACTCAGCTCTGTGAAGTGAGATAATGTTAGGAAACAGGAAGAACAAGTATGCGGGGCAATATCATTTCAGTTTGATGGTGAGATTATAGACAACAGGAGGCATTAGTCAGTTCTATCCGCAAGAAGGGTCATCTACAGGCTTGACTTTCCTAGCAAAGGCATTGACTGTTCTTGATGATGACAGTGAGTCCTTACCTTAAAATGGATTTCATATACCTTTAACAATGTTAAGAAGATGAGTAAAAAATGTTTGCTGTGCTTATGCAATATTATGATTCATAAGCCTAGGAAGATGTAGGCTAAAATGTTTGCAGTAATTCACTGTAATGCACTCTAGACTTTTAATGAGGGCCGTTTTACAATATACAATTATTGCACTATGATTCCACTTTAACTGCCATGGCTCTGTCCAATAGAATCCTGTGGTTTGTAGTTTAGGGTGACACTAGAGATCTCTGGCTGATAATCCTAAATACTCTTCCCTAAACTGCAAATCCCAGTATTTCATTGGAGGTTGGAATCATTGGAATCATAGTGCTAAAACTGTCTGGTGTGAAAGAGTGCTAGGTGCTTTTGCTATATGGCCTAAAATGTGAGCATATACTATTCAGTCAAAAATTTCTAGAAGAATGCCCATTATTATTATGAAGAAAAGAGTTTTTTCCACTCCCCATCTTTTCTCAAGGTGAGCAGATTTCACATTGGTGGTGGTGGTGGTGATGGTGTGTATAGTTGAGTAAATGAAGAAGCCAGCAGATAACCCCATAGTCCCTTCAGCCTTCGGTCTATCATCACCTTTATAACAATAAATCTGGCTAGATGTGATGTTAATCATGTTTACATAATGCATAGGCATCTTTTCTTAGCTATCTTGAAAAGGTAATCACTGGGCTGATGTAGTAAATAGGGTCAAGGCTATGTCATGTGTAGAAGAAATTTCCATTCTAGTTTTGTGTAAGGAAATGTAGACCTTCAGAGCCTGCTATTAGTTTCAAAAGGAAAATTTCTCTAGGTGCCAAAAGGAAAATAAAAAAACAAAACCCTGAGTTTATTCAGTTTTTTTTCAGTATATTCAATTAGGCTTATAGAAACATAATCATAGAGTTAAAAAGGATCATATCTATTCCAACCCTCTGCCATCCAGGAATACACAACTGAAGCACTCCCAAAAAGTCACCATCCAACCTGTTTGAAAACCTCCAATGAAGGAGAGTTCATGCCTCTCTGAGGTAATCTATTCCAGTGTTGAACAGCTGTTAATATCACAAAGTTCTTCCTAATCTTTAGGTGGAATCTCCTTTCTTCTAATATGTACCCATTGGCTCATATTCTGGTCTTTGGAGCAGAAGAAAAAAAAAAAAGCTCATCCTATCTCCTAAATGACATCTTTTCAAATATTTAAAGTTGGCTATCACAATATCTCTCAGCCTTTATTTTTCTCCTAAGTGTCCTGGTAGGTGCATTTGGGACAGAGTACATATGTGCAATAATATGCAATATATTGCATAAATGCAAAAGGGAGGAAGAAAATTGTTTCCATACACAAAGAAAATCTGGCGAAAGACGTTCAAAAGTATTTCGAGAGCATATGTAAAAATATCCAGAGCAGTTAATATTAAGGAGTGAAATGAACGTAATTTATCTGGGGAGGGGTTAAATTACTTTAGCAGATCTTTGAAAGCCATGTCAGACTGATTTTCAATAATTTCCTAATGACAGAGTGAAGCAACTGGCCACTTGTTACACCCTGTCATATCCTCAAGACCTATACTAATGTTGAGAATGTTATTAAGAGAGATGTCTACGACTGTGCAAATTCTCCATGATGAAAAAGGATCTGAATAAAAAGGAAATTAGTCCTGAAATGTTGTAAAATCCTGCAACATTAATATACCCTGAGGAGGATGTTACAGCTAAGGTTTTAGACATACTTATATGAAGCTCCCATCTTAGAGCTAATGAAGTGATACTGACAGTTTTGCCATAATGTCTGTGAAGTGTTTTAATGACACAAGATTAATAAGTCTCCAAAGCAATAATCCTCAGAGATTGCACACCCCAAAAATCATAGCTTCTCACTGGAAGAAAATGAATGTCATTCATAATTTATCACAAAGGCTGGGAAAATACAGAAAGAAAAAATCCTCAATCCATATATGTAATGCAAATTGGATGTCTTTTTAGTGAGGCAATGTGTAGCATGAAATAGCTATAGAGAGAAGTGGATTAACAGCACTCCATTAATTGTTAGGGCTAGGTTTTTTCTTGACAGTATAAATTACAAATAAGAAAAGCATCTGTCATGTACATTATTTTCCATATTGTAAACTTAAATGCTTATTCTATGATTCCTTCATCCCATGAATGCTGAACACCTCTGTTTGGGATGTATACCAACAACAAGACTTTTAGGGTGTCACTTTGGCACTTCAATTAAAAATTAAGCCTGGCTTTCTCCAGAAACAGTAAATTTAAATTTAAGAGGTAAAGATAAAGAAATGTGAATATGCATGCCTTCAATTAAGGCTATAAATTCTTCTCTGTTTTACAGAAATGGTTGAAATCTGCAGGTGTTACCCCAAAATGTGGGTGACTCAGAGGTCCACCCATGATGCCAGTGTCTCTCGCCCTTTTTGCATGGCATGCAAAAGGGCCCCTCGAGCGTTGCACGATTGTGAGGAGCGATCTGCACAATGCAGTCGTGCAATGCTCCAGGGTACAGCAGGTGCCACTCGCACATTTTTTCATTTTTGGCTTTCAGCCAAAAATGGTGCGCAATCGAGCATTGCTCCAGGGCCCCACGCACATTTGCTGTGTGTATAGAGCCTCCGGAGCTGCGGCGGTCGCACTTCCTGCCCCAGCACAGCCTGGGAAACTCCCAGGCTGCGCTACAGAAGGAAGAGGTGGGGCTGTCGCACTACCTGCTCGGGAGCAGGCAGCTCGTGCAGAGCTGAAGCAGCAGGGACATGAGAGCCTCTCACTGGAGGCTGCTTGCACGATCCCTGCACCCCAGTGCCGAAAAAAGGTAAGGTGTGGAAAGGGCCTCTGTGAATCAGTGGGAAATATTAGTTCAAAGGAAAGGCCTGCGAGTGGGGGTGGGGGTGGGGGTAACCTAGAAGGATCTTTTACACCTGTGTATATTGGTACTAATGCAGGGATACCAGTTGGAGATTTCAAAAGTATTTATTTTAATTGGGGTAAATTAACAATCCCACACACACAAGATCGACATAATCTGGCAATCACACAAGGCTAACTGATGGGAAAGGGAGGAAAAACTGGATAAAGAGAAGTTAGAGTGAAATGGGTGATATTTTCCTATCCTGCAGAGAAGATACGAAGTGATGTGACTCAGACTAAGGCCCTTTCTGCATGGATATGGCAACCTGGCATGGGGAAGGGAGATGAGCGGGACTGCAATGATGTGGTTCCATCACCAGCTGGCATGATAGCAGGGTAAATCATTGATGGAGTTTCTCCACCAATGAACCCCAATCATGTGATGCTCCTACACTTACCTGCCACGCGGAAGGGCTGGAAGTGTGATGGAGGCGCTTCCTTCCCCAGCGCAGCATGGGAAAGAGCCTGGCTGCACTGCAGAAGGAAAAGGCATGTCCCTTATGCTCTCTTCCACAGGGAGCCAGTCCAGTGCAGGGGGAAGTGTTCCTGTCATGTTCCCTTCCTGCAGAGGTGCTGCTGGGATCACGACTGGAGGATGACGGGATAAGATAAGGTATGATAAAGGCCTGAAAGCTCAAGAGTAGTACAAAAACAGGAATCAGAGCAGCAGAGTAACAGACTATATCTAGAGTACTATGAGATATCTGGCTCAGAGCTGGGGTTTAAATAGTCTGTTTCTGCCCTGAGGGGGAAGGTGTTAATGGCTTGATGGCAGTGGAGTCTGGAATGAGCTAATGGCTTTAGCATAAAAGTGACAAAGGACTGATGGGAATCATGATAGCTCTTTAATGGTGGGGCAGAGATGTTTCAGCAGACAGAGGAAGAGGGTCAAAGACAATCAGAGGCTGTTTCAGGTGCTGTTCTTTCTAAAGGTCAAGTTGTTGAGGGACATCTGAACTCCATTATCACTGGGGCTTCCTTGACTATGACTTGGCCACACCCTGAGGTTCCATCTCACCTACTTTTGCATCAAACATGTTCAACCAGTCCTCTTTTGTCAACATAGTGTTATAGATATAGCACTGTATAATTTATATCTTATGCCAGTTAATGATATTTGCCAATTAAACCGTATCACGGAGTTGGGGTTTACAGCCCAGTAACACAGATATACTAGACTCTCAGGAAAGAGGAGGATGATAATTGTCTAAAATGTTGAGAAATGTATTTTTAGAATGGAACAGCTAATGGTTTCTTTAATTTCCTGACACAAATGGAATGAATTTTCAGACACTGTTGCCTTTTCCAAGAGGCCCAAAATTTTTGACATATTTTAGAAATAAAAACTAGCTAATAACTTTACATTTTCAAAGCATATTTACCACTTCTGAGTAATTATGGACTATTAAAGAAGATGAAATTAAAATATAAAGATATTTTGAAAGTAGATATGTCAAACATTGGATAGAAATTAGTGAGAGTCAATCAGTGGGATACTGAGAGGCCTACAGGCTTTGTTCTTGTAGGTTTGGGCACTTTGAACCTTCACAGTCTTCTCTTCAATTCCTTTGCTGTCCAGGTCAAACTACTATCCTCTATAAACCACCATTAGATACTTATTTGTGGCAACAAGCTTTTGTTTATATTGTACCATCAACATACTCAGGAACTGGTGTCAAACTAGACAACAGGAAGAAGTGATAGCTGGCATGGTTTGTTACAGACTCCGCATTTTTCTTGAAAGTTTCCCAGTCACTTGTTCTCTTCCCCTTTGAGCTACAAAAAAGTAGCACAGCTAGGTTTCTATGACATGTATGATCACCATGTGTTATCACTTTAAATGAAAAGTTAAGACCCCATCAACTTGTCAGTATTCACAAGCAATGTACCAAGTCAAGTGGAAGGAAATATTATATAGCTTAGTAAAATTATCATTTAAGTAAAAACCTTGGACATATGTAGGCAATTGCACACAGTCACAATAAAAATGCCTATGAAACATTATGCGGTTTATAATCAGATGACAGCCACATATGCAACCAATTTTGAAAGTGTATTTTACATGTGTGTCTAGAACTGACCAAAAATTTGAACAGACGAATTGCAGTTGAGAAATTTAAAACTAGTACAAAGCATGAAAGAATTTCTGTGTACATGTTTTCCCTTAATATTCAATTAATAGCAGCAAAGGTATTGTTTTCGTCTGTTCTGTGATGAATATTTTCAGATAAATCCCCCCTTTTCCTCTAATGACAGGATAAATTAGCCCTCAGGATATGAATATGTATACATGTACAGACACACACACACACAAAATGTATTTTCAGATGTCACAAAATTACGCCCAGATTTATTGTAAGAAAGAAAAGCCAGTTTGATGACTTTTTAAAAAAATCTGTTGTATCTAGTGCCTAGAACAGGGCTGAAAACATCATGGCCCATATTCTACATCTCCTGCTTAATTATGTATGCAGAAGTAAGTAACATCTCCTGGCCTGACCCCACTACCACCACCTGTACTCAGAGATAAAGGCATGTTCACTCAAATTTGGGACACAGAAAGATGATGTTTCCATCCCCTCTCACCAGTGAGTGAGAGTGCAACAAGGAATTGCAACGGGGATCCTACTTCTGATTGTCTCAGCCTAGGTTGCTGGCAGATGGGGGTAGAAATGTCATCCTTTTGTGCACAAATCACCAACTGAACAGACCTTTATCTCTCAGTGCGACTGCTGCCACATAAAGTAGGTTTGGGAGGGCATTTAGGATAATGGTAATAGTATCATTGTCTTGATTATGTAGAGTAAGTTGAAATGGAACAGTTATGGATCCATAATAGCAATACACAATTGCATGATCAGGGCTACATCTGGTCACAGAATGACATAGACAACAATACTGGAAAGAAAATGGCCACAACTTTATTGTTTACAGATACAGAGAGCATTGGCTTACACATGAGTATGGATCCAGGCATCGATTAACTAGTCTGTTGACCAATGACCCCAAGCCTCTGGCCCAGAGCTGGGGACCACTGAACAACAGGAGGGCCCAACCTTGTTGTATCCTACCTGCCACTAGGGAGTGCCTGATATATGTCCTCCCAAGTTACGCATGTCCACCACCTGTCAGGACCCTGGAGCTCCAGGACTCAAGCTCTGAGTCGGAGCCCAAGACCCTGGATACTGCTACCCCAGACACAGAGCCCTTGGCCCCAGTAGCCCCAGCAACAGAGCCAGGGGTTGCCTCAGACCCAGCCAAGCCAGAAGAGTCAGATAGTGAGGTGCAAGAGCAGGTACCTACTTACCAGCAGCATCGGGAGCAAAAGAGTGCTCTCAGGAGGTCAGAGCGTTTAAATAGGAAACACCAGGCAATCAGGGTCCAGCTGAGAAAACACCTGGAGGAGTGATCTGGCTATAAAAGCACGCACTCAGCCTTGGGTCGTTGTTGGCTCACAACCATCCCGTTTGGGGAGAGTTACGTGTTGGGTCTCCTAAATCCCTGCCTTGCCTCCTGGAACGCTGCCCGACCCGCTGGAACCTCACCCCCTTTTGGACATCGGACCGGCTCTGGTAACTTCTCTTACTTGAACTGTTCACTGAGAACTCGGCTGTGAAGTAACAGCCAGAGGGTCTCCTTGCTGCTAGAAGCTCTTTTATTTATTGCTGCCTTATCTCCTCATTTGCGTTCGCCTGGAAAGCTCTTTGATTTATTGCCTTAGTTGCGAGAGACTTGTTGACCGGCTCTTGGGCTGCCTGCCAAGCCTAGGAGCGGACACCACCACAATGCACCCTCTGAGTCCTGAGTGGGACCCCTGTCCTATCAAGTGGCTCTTGTTACCAGCTGCCCCGGATACAATACCCATGCAATGGCCTTACAAGTTGTGACATGGATACAGCTGACCCATGGCAAGATACCTTCCAACACAAATGCCTACCCTGGGAAGAGGATGGTGGTGGTGGTGGTGGGACACTGCCAAGAGAAGACTGGCCAGTGTCTCAGAGAGACCTACCTTAAACACCCAGGAGTTGGCCCTGAGTGAAGCCTACAGGCTTGACTCAGGCCTAGCAAAAGCAGCCAATGAATTCAAAGCAGCTGCTTTGAACTCATTGAGTGCCACCTTTGGGGCCTTTCCCGGGGTTGCACATGACTGTGTGGTCCCAAAAATGGCTTCCTTTACCTTACCAAGCAAGCTGGGAGTGACCCACTCCCAGCTAGCTTCCCGACTTGCAATGGTGCTGTGTGGTAAGTCATGCAGCACACTTCCAACCTACATTAATTAGGCAAATGAAACTGGCTTTCACATTCTTGTTCTTCTCTTGATTAATGAAAATACTCCCAGTATGTTGCTGGTGCTCTAGAACCACGTACAAAATTCCTGTTGTTGGTGCAATTTTGGCAAAGATGGCTTCACTTGCAGCACAGCACACTCTTAGAGATGCCTCCTTGGACAACACAGAAAGAGAAGAAAAGAAAAGGTACATTTTACCAAAAACACATATATGACAGGGAGAAGCAAGAAGAGGTGATGTGAAGGATAAAACACAACTCTATTTGGAAATTGTAACACAGACAGCATCCCCTCCCCGCAAAAAATCTGCTACCCAATTCCACATTTTTCCTGAATTTTGCTGCAAGCTATGTTTTATTCCTTTAGCAAAGTTCCGAATGTTTATTAAATTTGAAAAACTTTAGAGTAATGTGGAGATTATTTTCTGCATCCAAATATCATTTGTGCTTCTACATACGTATGAACAATTGAAATACTATCACATAAATCATACTTTTCATCAGATTTATGTCCTAAAATGAAATCTGAAACACATTGAGCTGGGCACTAGTGATGAGAACCATGTGTCAAGAGTACCTGTATTACATTTTTTTTAAATTCTTTTGGCAAGTATACTGGAGTTGAGCCTCATATGTTTGACTTTTTTTTAAGAATGTATGTATAAGTCATTTCTCAGTCTTCCACTCTTTTAAAAAGTCTACTCTGTTGGAAAAATACAACAATAGATTTGTCTTATCTTGGCATTCCAGAGAATTAGCTGTAGATACAGAGATTGTGTGTCTGTGTTTAATATGTTTATCATGCTATGTTAACAGAAGATTCAGTGAGCAAGCCTGCACTTCCTTATAAATTCTCACTGTATCTCTATTCTTTGGTAAGTTGTCAGGATGGATAAAACTAAACTGAGGCAAAGAAACCATCTCTTTTTGTACCTTGACATCTTGTAACTTATACAACCTTCAATAAATAAATAATAGCAACATTAATAATGTCAAATATTCATTAAAAACACTGTCACAAGAATCTTAACTGGAGTGGATTCTCTTTATGATTTTAAGCAGTTATAAAATATTCATCTATTGGTGCTGTATACTGAAGTTAATTTGTCAGTAATTATCCAAAGAAAGTTCTTAAAATTACACAACACTTAAAACCCTTACAGCACTGCTGAACTTTTATTGGTGCTAAATGATATCCACCCATTAATGTATTTTGAAATTTCCAGCTGCTCAAAACTCATTCTGTTTTATTGTTGTGTTGCTCTGTGGGTAATTTTTTTTTTTTAAAGATTATTTAAATTTTCATTAACAATTTCTCTGCTCACGTTACAACTTCTTCAGCTATTTCGCAGAAACTATATTCAACATAATAAAATATGTTGTGGTATAATTTATTCATATATCTTTGTATCGTTTTTCAGATGGAAAGTCTATGAGTAGATTCTACACCAATCAATTTGCTAACAGTCCAGTCTTATGTACTTATCTGCCAGGAGAGATATCTAAGGTGGGAAGAACTTTTGTACCAACATCACACTTGGTGGTACAGAATATTATTTAAGGATAAATTTAAGCAAGACAGCTCCCATTGACTATCGTTGCCCCCACAATGTATCTAGAATGATACTGTATCATAAGGTAGCAGCATTCAAGTGTCCTGCTGTGAGAAGAAATGGCAAATAGTCTGGCTGCCAAAGCAGACCATCCCAGCTGCTATGAACAATTTGGTTTTTCAAAAGAAGAACACACTAAAAAAGCAAACTCTGTCACCACTGTCTTTTGCTAAGTCTCCCTTTTAATTAAACCCTCCCTGCCATCTTCATCTCCTAAAATCTTTACATTTTTGCATGTCTCCGTTTGAAAGTCACCATAAAACACTGTCCCACTTCCATGATATACAGACAGATTCTGAAAGCTGAATAACATGCTTTGCCCACTACTAATAGGAAAACTAGGGCCTATTTACACTTTGCAATTATAGTGCTATTATTCTACTTTAACTGCTTTGGTTCCTTCCTATGGAATTCTGGGATTTATAGTTGAAGGAGGGGCATTTAGCACTCTTTACCACATTTCTCCAGTGGTTCACCAAACTAGAAACCTCAGGTTTCCATTAGGAGAGGACTATGAACAGATAAATGGAAGTGTTATGTTTGTGTCATGTGAAGATGCCTCTGGAAAAGGAACCAAAAACTCAGACAGAGCATAAATTATCAGGCTTTGTCTCTCTTTCATATAGATTTTAGGTATGTAGAGGGGAACATGGTAGAATAGAAATTCACAAGAGGAGTACTCGGCACAAAAACATTGCTCAAAACGGAAACATGGTTTGTCCTTACAGTTAACCACAACACAGGATCCAAAACACCCCAGAGGAACCGCAGTTTCTCTCCTCCAGCTATGACCGTGTCTGCACCACCCTCCCAACCTGCCATAGGGATGGGAGATGGAAGGACCACAGTGACACTTCTGCATGATATCATTGCGATCCCATCTTTCTCCCATCCCCAGATGGTGCAATCACAGATTAAATAATTGAGGGGTTTTCCCATCAATGACCCGCAACTGTATCACCATCGCAGACTTACTGTCCTGCAGAAGCCTCGAATGTGCAATGGCTGTGCTTTCTGCCCCAGCGCAGCCTGGGAATGTACCCGGCTGTGCTGCGGAAGGAAGAGGCACAGCCATCATGCTTCCTTCATTATACAGCCAGGCAGTGCAGAGGGGAGCACTCCCATTGTGCTCCCCTGCTGGCAGAGGCGATGCCAGGAGCCCCACCAGAGGACTCTGCAAAAAGGTTGGGTGAGGAAAGGATCTAAGAATTGCAAGCATGGAGAAACTCATATGGGTAAATAAAGGGAGGAATGTCATGCCTCAAAGTGTAGCCATTTAACACATCTCCCATTGCTCACTCTAGTAATCCTAACTTGCCTGATCACCTTAGCAGCTGAGAGAAGTGTGAAGTTTTTGATCTTCTAAATATTACACTGGATTGGCAAACCAACTAGACTGCTTTTTAAAACTGTCATCTGCCTCAAAAAGTATGATGGAAGTTTGCTCTGCAAAAATTCTTCTCCATTTCTGAAAATATGAGGAAATCAAGGAACTTACCATACGAATGGGGTACAAGTGGCCTTTGAAGTTATGATTTTTGAAGTCTGTAGATCAGTTTGTTAATCAGTTAAACCTGTGGCTCCATACATCACGAACATAAACACTGTCAGACCACTTTATAGTGTCCATGTGTATCACAGGTGAGTATGTGGAAAAGTTTTTTTTTTAAATGAATTGAGCTTTTATGTATTGGAGATTAAAAACAAAAGACAAAGTGTTTTATATACCAAGAGGAGTTGGATCAGTTTACCTGTGGCAGCTGTTGAAAAGTTAACTTGGTTCACAGTTTAGACAATAAAGCAATTTTGTCAGACTTTGCTGTATTTTATTTTTCCCCATATGTCTCAGTGTTAGACTATAGGTATCATTAGCTGGTCTGATGAATTTCACACATTATAAAAGTGGGAAATGTGTTAGGTGCATATAATATCTATATTTGAAAACTTTAAAATATCTGGCATGGTATTTAATTATGGAATCTATTTACGCTGAGATATATCACCCGTTCTAATACATTGCCATACTAAACAAAAATATGAAACATGGGTCTAAATGTATATTATTTAAGCTAAAGAACAGTGTACATATTGATAGCTTTGGAAAAATCCACTCCTAGTATCTTTGAAGCATCCAAAGTCATGCTGGTGATTAATGGTATTAATTCCTTCCTATTGAACTAAGGGAAGGGAACCAATGCACAATGTTGGTTGGCTGATAGCTTGATGGGAAGTGGAGTTGGAAGTAAGAGAAATGTGGATCTCCTGGGATCTAAGGCATTTCTAGAACACCCATTGCCACACCCGAGCATGTTGTCTTTTCATCCTCTCAGATAGTATATGTACACTAGGAATGTTAAGTAAGTCACAAGTAAGGATGAATAATCTCCACTGTGGAGAAAACTAATATTTCTGCACAGCTCTTACTCAGTATTCACACATCCCCATGTATTTCAGGAAATTGTTCTGAGCAGAAATACATGTAGTTTTTGAGTGTGAATTATGGGGTGTTTTGGGGAAAAAAAAAAAGATTTCAGACAACTATGTGTTTGTCTGTTGTGTGCACAACCACTGGTTTCTATATGAAAGAGCAACGACCTTGCACGAAAAATCTTACACACACAAAATTGTGCAAAACTAAAATCTTGTACATACACACACACAAACCTTCCACAACAAATCCACCTAGCTATTTTGTTGTGCAAGGCTGCTATTCTGCTTCCCCACCCCACCCCTAGAAATCCTGCACAAAAACTATGTAATGTCTGGAATTTTTTAAAACAAAACCTCACAATTCTCATGCAAAAAAGAGTCTTTCTTTCTTTCTTTTAGATATTTTGAGTAGCCTCCTCCCATCTGTAAATTGGGTTGCCTTTACTAACCAGTTTCCAGAATCCAGCTTCACTGCTCTGATTAAACTCCCTTCCTTTCTCCTGCATTCCTGACAGTGTATCTGTCTGTGCAGATTAATTTTCCAAAATACTTTGAATGTGCAAACATGGGATGAAAACTTCATAAATTCTCACCACTTTTCTTCAAGAAGAAAATTAGTGAAAAATTGCACTCCTACTTTCTACATTCTGGGGAAGATAGATCTAGCGTACCTAATAACCCCAAGATCCTATCCTAAGGCTGAAGTATCAAAAGGTAAATTGAACTGCTGAAGCAAAACTTATGTATGAAGGTAAGTGGAATGCCCTAACAGGGAAGGAGCTTGTGCAACAAATGAGAGTGCATCTCTCCACAACCTCCATAAGGTACTCATGTCTAACAGCATAGTCCTCTGCACACCTACTCAAAAGTAAGCCCCTCTGAGTTAAATAGCACTTAATTCCAGATAAGTGCTATGGGATTTAATCCATAGGATTGTGCTGTAAAAAGTTGTTTGTTTGCTTTTGCTCCCAGATTTGTATTTATTCCCGAGCATCTCTGATTTCTATTTATTTAAAATATGCATACTGCCATATAATAAATATTGCCATATAATCAAGTTCCTGGTAGGGCTTACAACAGAATGTTTTAATGGTATACTCTAGCTTCTCAACAGAAAATCAAGTGTGAAAACATCTTGACATGGAGCATTAAAACATGCTGTTTCTTTGCCAGCTTTCTAAAGGAGCATAGTCTCAGGTCGTGGCCTTAATCACTTGATATTACATTTAGTTGTACTCCAGTTATTTTTCTTCCTTTTAACCTTGAAACAGCCAATCAGCCTGAAACTTCCAGTAGGAGTTTGGTAAAGCTGAATGGGCATTAATTTTTGCCTTTTCCACTGTATAAGAGTTCTGCCTCCAAAGCAAACAATCATGATTAAGCTAGGATTTTTGTTAAAATTCTGACATTTTGGACTGAAAGCATGAAACATACTTGGAAATATACATGAACAGTGCCTAAACATTGTCAGATATAGACCCAACTTCACACGCACTCTGAAACTAATATCTGTTCACCAGTATGCAGGGACATGTGCATAGTAATCATCCACATGGCAAATAAAACATTTACCCTGTCTCTTAGACATCACTTGCAATTGCCAAATGTATTTTCAGTTTTGTTACAGCATTGTTTCATGATTCTTCATACACCCTTGGTAATTTCAGTACTGTGAGGAGTACTGAAGTAGGACAGCAACATTTCTGTTATTTTAATTAAATGATTGTAACACATTTATGGATTGTGTCATCAAGCAATTGCAGAAGACATATGTTAGCCACTGAGTAGTGTCAGAGGACTTTAAAATGTGGACCAGTCCATAGTGAACCTGAACATACAATAGGAGAAACTAGTCCACAACCTACCATCATTAAGTCTCTGATGTTAAGAAGAGTGTTAGCTGCTAAACTGGTTTGGACAGAAAAAAGAAGATTAAAATATTGTTGCTGAATTCTAGAAAGATTTCATAGAGTAAAAATATGCTGCCTCAAAGAGTGTGGTGGAGTCACCTTCTTCAGAGGTTTTTAAACAGAGGCTGGATGGCCATTTGCTGGGGGTGTACTGAGTGTGGGTTCCTGCATGGCAGGACTTGATGGCTGTTGGGGTCTCTTCCACTTCTATGATTCTATGAAAATAATAAAGCTGGAAATGGAGGCAAGGGAATCCAGCATAGCGATGAACAATTCATAGACTCTCTGGTTCAGGTTCAGGTTCGGGTTTTGGCCAATGTCTGATTCAACCACTCTTTCCTAGGTTCCCTCCCTTTCCAATCATTGACCTCCTCCCCGCATTTTTTCCTCTCATTCCAAACAGAGTAGTTAAAAAACAAGCCATAGGCCCTTTTCGCAAGGCATTTGCCGTGCGAAAGGGACCCTTGAGCATCGCGCGAATGTGAGGAGTGGTCCACACGACGCACTCACAATCACGCAATGCACCAGGGTCTGGCAGGCTCCACTAGTGCACTTTTTCATTTTCAGCTTTAAGCCGAAAATGGTGCGCGATCACGCATCGCTCCGGGGCCCCACACGCACTTGCCTTGCGTGCAGGGAAAGTCCCAGGCTGCACTGTAGAAGGAAGAGGCGGGACTCTCGTGCGAGCAGGAGGCAGCTGCGGAGCTGAAGGAACTGGGATGCGAGAGCTCTCACTAGAGTCTGCTCGTGTGATCCTCGCACCCCAGCTCCGCGAAAAGGTGCGTTGCGGAAAGGGTGCTAGCTGTCTATAGGCCTGCTGTTCTGTGGATACAATTCAATAGGGAGTTGTTCCCCCTTGCATGTGAGAAAATGCCAAGTCCTCCCCAAGTTCCATCCAAGGTCACATGTTGATTGTAAGCTGCATTGCTAGAGTCATCTTATCCATGCTGTCCTGCCTGGAAGCCTTGAAATCCGTCAAAGCAGGGGAAAAAATCCCACATCAGTAGAAGAAGGCAACAGGCCTCTGGCCTACCAACGAGGCTCAGGGCTCAGAAGTGGTTATAATACAATCTGGCTGGCAATGCATAGCAGGCCTCTATCCAACCACTAGGCCCTATTTGTTGCTAGGTCTCTAATCCCAATGTGACCACAGCAGTACAAGCAGGCCCCAGATACGACCAGGCCATATAGACCCTTCAGCTGCCCACACAGTCACATGAACCAAGCAGATCTAAAAGGTCCCACTAGGCCAAATAGGCCTCTAATGGGCCATGTAGTAAACAGGCCCATTACAACTGTTGAGGGCAGCCAGAGAATTGAGACCAGCGGTTTCAGAAAACAGGAGTTTATTTTACTGCGCAGGGATCTCAGTCTTCCAAAAAGACTGAGAGAGCCCAGAGTCAGGTATCAGCTTACCCTTTATACAGTCTAGTAAACAGGTACAGGAAATGATTAAAATATGACCATATATGAACAGTTTACAGGTTACAGAGGCCCAGGTTACAGCTTTCAAAATGATGCATTTCAGTACCAAGGGAGTACTCTCACTGGGTTGCGCTGACCTAAAAACTCCCCAAGTTCCCTGCATAGCTAAGCTCATACCTAAGCCTTCTGATAAGATAAAGGATACATCTGCTCACCTTATTTTTCCTTATTTTTCTACTTAAGCAACTGCAGTTCTGAAGTTTTAACCCTTTCACAACAAAAGGCTTAGTAGGCCTCAAGAGGCCTCAAATTGTGCACATGGCCACATGGTTGATAGATCTCCAAATATATAGGCTTGATAGGCCTCTAATGATAGGTCTCAAAAGGCCTGATAGGCCTGATATCAAGCACATGACTGCAAATCAATAGGCCTCTAAATATACACATGGTTAGGTCCAAAGTTGAAGGAAATGAGCCAGGCAATGAAACACCCAAATTAACTATGGGAAGCTACATGGGGCCTAATTGAGAACAAGGTAGCTGTAGAGTCATCTAAAAAGGGGACAGGGGATCCAATCCAATCCTGATTGCCATCCCAAAAATACTTCCTTCACCTCTTGTCCTAAAACAGACAACCAAATGCACCAAGCACCAAGACACAGATACACCAAACACTTAAGTTAAAGACATACGCACACCACACACATGCATCCACCTCACTGCCTTCATACTGCAACACACAGGGGGAGTTGGGGGACACACGGGGGACAAACAAACAGAATTTTCCAGAAATTAAAAGTCAAAGGAGAACAAAAGTTAAAGGAGAACAAAATTGACTGGCAAAGACAGGTTGGAAGGTGCTGCCCTCCACTCTATCACAGTCAGTCTTAACACCCAATGAAAAGCAAGTCAATGGAAATTAAAAGACAAAGGAGAGCAAAATTGACTGGCAGGGACAGATCAGGAAGCTCTGCTCTACTGTCCGACCCTGTCAGCCTAAACCAAACCAACACCCGGTGAACAGCAAGACTTTGTGCAGCAATCTGTCCACTCTGTGCTGCAAAGATCCAAAGAGGGCACATGAAGGGGCAAGCAGGCCTTAAATAGCCTCTGGCTCTACTGCCATTATGTGCAGCATTCTGGCACCCAGTGCGAGATGCAATGCACCCTGGTCTCTACCATGGAGGACATCAAGCTCCTGCCTTCCCCCATAGTATCATTTGCCACTTGGATATTCTTACAAGAGGAAAATAGAAGTCAACACACAAGTGGCATGTACTATTGCACTTCTAAAAATGATGGAGGAGGCAGAGAAGAAAGAGAGAGAGAGAGAGAGAAAGAAAGAAAGAAAGAAAGAAAGAAAGAAAGAAAGAAAGAAAGAAAGAAAGAAAGAAAGAAGAGCATCCAGCTATCTGATTCATAAATTAAAGTAGACAGAACAGTCAAGATTACATGGGGGAAATAGCACTTCTTGTATGCTGGGGAAAGGGATATGATAGCCCATTAGTGTTGTCTTTGTACCTTACAAAAGATGCTGGAGCAATCAAAAAATTGGTCCTATAGCTCTGATAAATGCTGTTCTTTTGTCTAATCTAGTTTGTCGTTGTGGTGTCTATCGGCAACTACTGTGCATCATGCAGCCTGAGAATAAGCACTAAGCTATAGTCATGAACTTTTTATTCTCAGGTCCTAGAAAGAAAATGATTTGATTTTATTCTCTCTGCTCTCAAGCTTAATACAAAGTTTTGCTTTGGTATTTTCATCAAGGCTGAATAGAAAGATCAGCTTTTTGTGTGTGAGGAATACTGCATCCATTTTCTTATTAAAATCCTGTTGAAATGAGAAATTCTAAAACACAGATAAAAGACATGTGCGTGTATATGTGTGTCTGTGTGTTTCTTCTTCATACATAATTCCAAAACAGAAATGAAGAAAAAAAAATAAGCTAAGAGAAGCAGATAATCAAGTGGTCTTAGAGGTCCTCAGGGTGATCTGCAGCTTGGTAATGCATGAGCTCCCTTTTTGCAGTCAAAGAGGAGCCAGAATTCATTTAATATTAATTTAAAGCACAGGTGAGGTATCCCAGCGTTGGCTTTAGCTTTATGTGGTTATAACCCTTCTAATATTTGAACTGATAAAAGGAAATTGTTAAGCTTTTGCTTCAGGCATGTAACTCAGATTGTAAAGTGGCTCTGCTTCAAAACATCATGAACTTCCAGCAGCAGCACTTTAATAAGCTCTAATGTTGAAACTCCTGATAAAAGTAGCTCAATTAGTAGTATACATGGCTGACTTAAAAAATTTCTTTCTCTCATTTGTTCATGGAGTCAGCAGCTTCCAAAACAACCTTCAGTTCCTTTATTAAGTTACCAATAGTTTTGCTATTTTCCCTATTGATGCTGAGGCAAGTGGCATGCTGGAAATGTCCGCTGCCTATTCTTTATGGCTAGATGGCCTGACTAGAGAACAAGAATCATCATCCCAGACATAGATCAGCAAGGTGTGTTTATAGATTTCTCAGCCCAAATTATTGTGCCCTCTGGGAACTCCTGTCTGAAACAGACCTTAATTGACCTTAATTTGCTAATCTGTTCACTTTACTTCCAAAACATCTTCAAGATTTATAAAATTAACCCATTTATATGTGGGAGTAGAGGCAGAAATCTGACCTTCTACTGCATTCAGATGTTAGACTGCTCCTGGTGTTCATTTTTTTAACTATTTTTATTAACATGCATTAAGTATAACAACATATAGGTGGGGATTCAAAGGCAGACAGTAAACAAACTGACCCTCCCTAAACTGCAAACCCCAGGATTCCATAGGATGTTGAAAGTGGAATAATAGCGCTATAACAGTCTAGTGCAGAAATGACCTTAGATACACATTCAATTTATCCCAATTATTATTAAATTTAATCGAAGATCCTTCCTTAATAGATAATGTATCCATTTCTGCCAGATCCAGCATCTTCAACAGCTTCTTGCATGAATTTATGGAACACTGATGGCTGGTAAGTTCGGAAGCATGCAGAGAATTGCACAAAAGCAGCAATTACACAATCAATTTGTTTCACACAAGATATGTTCACCCAGTGCTGTATCCATTCATTCCATACATGGAAGACAGCTCCCATAGCCAATCTTCTCTCCCCTTCTGTAACCCTCCATCTCATTTGAGTTCGAGGTCCTCCTCAAGCTCCTCTATTGTACCGGGCTACAATGAGAACAAAGAATTGTGTGAAATTGCATATAAGAATCTTGTACCAGTGGTGTTCTACTTATCAAGTTTGCTCCATCCACGGATGATTGGAATGGAAGGTCATTAACATCTAAAGGGCTACATCCCTGCCCCCTCCACACACCACAGACAATTAATCTTTACAACAGAGGCCTTTTCCACACAACAACACTCTCCCACGTCATCCTGTCACAATCCTGGCAGCACCTCTTCCAGGATGAGAGCATGTCCGCAACACTCCTCTCCACACATGACTGGCTGCCTGCGGAAGGGAGCATAAGCGACATGCTCCATCGTTCCGGACTGCAGTCAGCCTTCTTTCCATGCAGTAGGGAAGGAAGCATGTAGATCACATGGCTGGCTGCAATGGAAAGCTTGTGCGATCAGGGGTTATTAAAGGAGTTTCTCCATCAATGATATAGCCTGCAATTGCACCGTCTGGCAACACGAGAAGGGCTGGACCTCAATGACCTCATATGGAAAGGGCTTTAGACTAAAAGAAAGAGAAGTCGTGAATAATCACTAAAAGACATGGTGGTGTAAATCTTTCATACAAAATTATGTTGATGAACAAAGAGTGGTGCCTATCAATGTTCATATACAGAATAAAACTGGCCAGAATATCTAGTGCAAACATATGATGCAGACGTTCAAAAACAGCACATTTTGGACTGCACAAACTAGTGTTTGAAGGTTTAATCAAAATTCACCTTCAGAAGGGTCCCCCCCCCCTTTAGATGTGAATGTCACTATACACAATTTAAACCTTCATGCCATGTAGGAAGAAAGGTTAGAAAAAATGCTTAGATAAATACAGCAAGCCATTTCATATCTGGGAATATTACTCTAGTTGTGTAATACAGTAACAATAAACATTTTATATGTAACATTAAGAAGATTTTTAATGGTGGGAACGCACATTTCTCTCAATGTGTAGGCATTCTTTAGCTCATCAGTATCTTGCAGGGGATGAATGGTCTTTCAGATGTTTTAGATCACAGTGCTAACCAGCCCCAGCCAGCATTGACAATGTTCAGGGATTCTGGGTGCTGCTTTCCAAAACATCTGGAAAATGATAGGTTTCCTGCCATTAGTATACTGAATACTATACCAGTTGCACTATTATTCCACACTAGCCTCTACATGGGGTAAGATTCAAAGTATGCTTACATGTAACTATTTGCATCTTCTTTTAAAAAAATAGAATCAAATTTATCAAACATTGTGAGATATTCCTGCAAAATAACATACAATGGAGGTTGAATCATACTGAGAATGTCTAGGAGAAAGCATCTACTCTGAGAAGTGAATTGTCTCTACTTTTGTGCTCTTGCCATCATGAAAAGTGAGTTCCCAATTTTCCTTGTCATTGTTCCTACCAAAGGCACTGTGTGAGAAGATAAGCTTGACCTATAGCTGCTCTGTGAAACTTTAGCAGCACTTGTTAAAGAAATCTATATGAACGATGTAATCTTGGGCTCAAATGATGTGTTAACACTGACTTAAGGAATTCTTTTAAAAATCCCAAGCAGGCTGGAAAAGCTGTATCTGAACAGAAGCTAGCAAGAGGTTGCTGAACTCTTTCTCCCTTTTGGACTTTCAGTCCAAAGACCAAAGTTTTGGACTTTCAGTCCAAAGTCATCGTTCCTCAAGTTGATATTTTAACCTGGTCAGAAAGATAGCAGGTTCCTTTAGCTTCTTCATAACTGTCCTGTTATGGGTGGGGGAAAAAAACCCAGCCTGGAAAAGGCGATTTGGGGTTGAAAGTGTTTATACTTTTTCCATTCAAACACAGTCAATCTAGCAGGGCTAGCCCAATAGCTAGACAAAATGAGGCAGCCACCTTAAGGGATGGATAAAGGGATGGATGCAAGACAGCACTTAGAGGTCAGACCTGTTTAGGGAAAGAGGCCTTTCCTGTACCCTTTGAAGCTAAGCTGTCATCAGCTATGGTGTAAGGTACTGCCCTGGCACCAATCTTAAAGTACAATTTGGCAAACTTGTATACATGCAGTGGAGGATGGTGCTGCTTCTGCTTTCTCACTCACCTGGTACCTGGAAGCTTTGCAGATAATAAGGTGAACAAATATATGCGTGAAGAACAACACAGAGTCAGACTGGATCAAATTGTGATTTGTTGGCATTTAACCAGGATGTTTTCAAAATTGTCAAATCAGCATTTGGACCATTAAGCAAATACACATATCTTTGGTGAATGACTCTCCGGTAGCTATGGTCCTTTTCGCACCTTACCTTTTCCCGGTGCTGGGCTGCTCCGCTTGCGCATGAAGGCTTGGGAGGAGCACTGTTGTGTCCCTCCTGCTTCGGCTCCACAGCTGCTTCGTCGTCGCGCGAGCGCCCCGCCTCTTCCATTCGCAGTGCAGCCTGGGACCTGCCAGGCCACACTGAGGAGAGGACACGGGACCGGACCAGCTCCCGAGGCTCCGCAAGCCAGGTAAGTGCACATGGGGGCCCAGAGCGATGCGCGACCACGCAGCATTTTCGGCTTTGAGCCGAACATGAAAAAATGCGTGTGTGGTCCGCATCAGGCCTTGAGCCTCACGCAAATGTGAGTGCGTTGTATGGACCGCTCCTCACATTTATGCAACACTCAAGGGGCTCTTTCACTTCAGAAATGCCTGCGCCTACTTTTTTTCGGTGGGGAAGGGGATAGATGTGTGTGTGTGTGTGTGTATGTTGTTACTGTAGTTGCTAGTCCGAATTTGTGGGATATTAGATATCATTTGATATCAAGAATTTGGCCTTCACTACCCATTCCTCTCCACGTGCTTGCGAGGCCCCCGGACAAGCACGCACACAGGCACGGCCGAAAATAGCTGAATATTCAAAACGCAATCCAAGCGGGCCAGTAATTGCCAGACTGCAGCTTTAGGAGACCTCCAGGCAAGTACCCTCTTAATATCACATTATGTATGCACACAGCTTACAAAAGATCCCCTGCCCCGAGCAGGCAGCTTGACGAGCGGACTATCCAACTCTCAAGCACTCTGCGTTTGCATACTGTCTACGCTATTGACGGCAATGTCATAATTCAATCATCTAAAGTACTGACCATTCGGAGGCTTTGACTCCAGCCCGAAACCCATTGTTTCCCCCGGGAACGGACTAGCCTACAGGCACATTTTCCCCTAGATGAACCCCTGATTTTGAGCATCTCATCGGATCACTCTGACTTCCATCCCACCTTGCTGTCGCTCCATTCGACGAGACTTCCCCTCAGCTCCCACGTGCTGAGAATCTCTGATACTGCGGACTTTCCTTCCAACAAACCGGGCTTCAGGATCAGGTGTAGTATTTCCCCTGAACAATCCCTCTTAAACTCATCTATCCAACTCCTACCTTTCTTTCATTAGGTCTGTGCGAGTGGTTGCATACATACGTGTTGACTGTGTTTTAAAATAAAAGAAAACAATTGTTATTTACTTCTGTTTGATCATTGACTCGGCCTGACCCCGTAGACACTGGGTAGAAGATCTCTCTACATTGCCCTGCCTCTCGCATTGCTAACTAGTGCTCTAGCTAATTCCCATTCCCCATTATTTTGAACACATTAAGGTGTCCCTCACAGGACCTCAGAAATCAGGGTAACAGTGTCTAGAGAGGGAGAAAGAGAGAGAGAATGATTTTTTTTCTGTTGTTGTTGCGTGCTTTCAAATCATTTCCAATTTCCAATAAACTTAAGGAAAATCTATTATTTTTTCCTCTTTCTTTCTTTCTTTCTTTCTTTCTTTCTTTCTTTCTTTCTTTCTTTCTTTCTTTCTTTTTAAATAAGATTTGTTCAGAGGGGATTGCCATTGCCTTCCTCTAAAGCTGAGAGTGTGACTTGCTCAGTGTCATCCAGTAGATTTCCATGGCCTAGTGTGGGTCTGAACCCAGGCTTTCTGGAGTCCCAGTCCAACATTCAAACTAGTATACCATGCTGGCTGATATGTGTATGATTACAACAACAAAATAAAGTGGATTGTTTCTGAAAGAGAAACACCAGCATTACAAAATGTACATGCTAAGTTTCCAATGAACACATGTGATTTAATAGATATCATAATTCTCAGTCTTGTAGATGCTGGTCAAAACATATGGGGAAAATTCACAATAGTTTAGTTACACTGACAAGGAAATCTTTTAATCCTCAGTCCTATTTCTTTGAAATCTTCTAATCTTGTAGAGCATTTGAGGTTTAAGTATGAGCTAAAATGACAGGGTAATCTCCCAATCTTTTTTTGCATGTGCTATAAATGTGCTATTATCTGTGACTCTGCCGCTGTACTGCTGCGTGCCAAGTTCTTGGGTTAGGAAAAAAGTGTCAATCCAACGTAAGATACAGAATCTTAGAGCTGGAAGAGACCACAAGGCCTATCTAGTCCAATCCCCTGCCATGCAAGAATACTCAATTAAAACACCCGTGAAAGATGCCTACCTAACCTCCATATAAAGAACTCTAAGCACAGAGAGTCTACCACCTTCCAAGGCAATTTATTCTGCTCTCAAACAGATCTTACACTTAAAAAATCCTTCCCAATGTTTAGGTGGAATCTCCTTTCTTATAATATGAGTCCATTGATTCATGTTCTCATCTCAACCCATAGAAAACAAACTGGCTCTATCTTCTACATGATATGCCTTCAGATATTTAAAGATAGCTGTCAGGTTGCTTTTCAGTCTTCTCTTCTCCAAGCTATACATCCTTAGCTCTCTGAAGCGTACTTCATAAGGTTTGGTTTCAAAATTTTTGACCATTTTGGTTGCCCTTCTCTGTAGTGCTCCAAATTGGACACAGTAGTCCAGGTGAAGATTTACCAAAGCAAAATAGAGTGGCATTACTAATTCCCTCAGTCTTGGCACTATACTCCTATTGATGAAGCCCAGAATTGTATTGACTCTTTTGACTTCTGCATCACACTGGTGACTCATGTTTCGCTTGTGGCCTGCTAAAATCCTATATCCTTTTCACATACAGAATTGTAGAATAGAATCAAAAAGTTGGGAGTAGCCTCATGGGCTATCAAGTCCAAGCCCCACACAGTGTAGGATCTCCAGCTAAAGCATCCTCAGCAGGTAGTTGTCCAACCTCTTTTTCAAGACATCCAGAGAAAGAGATTCTACCATCACTACTGTAGACTTTTGATTCCAGTATCAAAGCATTCTTACTGTCAAGAGGTTCCTTCTAATGTTCAGTCAAAATTTACCCTCCTGTAACTTGGAACCATTGGACCTGGTCCTATTGTCTTGGGCAGCAGATAACAGTCCTGCCCCCTCCTTCTGTGACAGCCCTTAAGGTATTTAAAGAGTGCAATCATGTCAATCTTCATTCTTTTCTTCACCAGACTGAACAAGTACAGCTCCTTCAAATTTACTCATATGTTTTGCTCTTCATTCCGCATCATTCTCATTGACTTTCTCTGAACCCACTCCAGCTTGTCTATATGCTTCTTTAAATGAGATGCCCAGAACCAAATGCAGTAGTCCAGACAAGGCCTAACCAGCACAGAATACAGAATATAGAGAATATAGAGGGACTATTACTTCCCATGGCTTGAAAACTATGCTTCTTCTAATGCATGTTAAAATAGCATTCACCTTCTTTGTAGCAGCACTACACTGCTGGCTCATGTTCAACATAAGTTCAGCAATAATCCAAAGGTCCTGTAGAACTGTTGAGTCATATATCTATCATCCTATATTTGTGTGTTTGGTTTTTGTGGACCAAAATGTAGAAATTTATATTCGTCTCTACTGAATTTCATTTTATTGATTTTTGTCCAATTTTCTATTTTATCAAAATCTTTTCGAATTCTGTTTCTATTTTTCTAGTGTGTTAGCCACCCCTTCCAGTTTTGCATCATAAAAAATCTTGATAAGGATTCCCTTTACCCCATCTTCTTAAATCATTGATAAAAATGTTGAAGAGTAATGGCCTTAGGACAGAACCCTGAGTCACTCCACTTGATACCTCCTCCCTTTTCAAAGTGCAGCCCTTGATGATGACTCTTTGAGCATGGTTTTCCAATCAATTATAGATCCATGTGAAGGTGTTTCCATCTATTTTATATATAATTAGTTTCCTAATCAAAATATTATGGGGGGCTTTATCAAATGCTTGCTGAAATCTAGATAAACGACATCTATAGCATTCCCAACATTTATTGAACTAGCCACCTAATGTATGTATATGCCTGTATGCATGTGTGTGTGTGTCTGTGTGTGTACATATATATATATATTTAGACAAAACTAAACTTTTTCCTACTAATTACTGCATTCCCATCTAGATACTTGCAAATGGACCCCTGTGTAATTTGTTCATTTTTTCCCCTAACATTGATGTCAGGCTAACTGGCCTGTAGTTTCTTGAATCTTATTTTTTGCCCTTTTTTCAAGAGGGTGACAATATTTCTAGTCTCCAGTTCTCTGGCACCGAATTTGTTCTTCAAGATTTTTCAAAATTGATGGCAAGTGGTTCTGTGAGTGTGTCAGCAAGTTTCTTCAATACTCTGGGATGTCCTCCAGATTTGAACGCACTTAGGCTAACTAGATGATCCCTGACTAACTCATCATCAATCTTGATTTGCAACCTGGATTCCTTGCCAAGTTCTCTGCTGAAGCACATAGTCTTTTTTTTTGGGGGGGGGGGGGGGCTGAAAAAAACTGAAGCAGACTGTGTATTGAGCAGTTCTGCCTACAATGTTAGCATTTTAGCATCCTTGTTAAGTAGTGCCCCCCCCTCCGACATTTCCTTGGTCATTCTCTTCCCTTGAATGTTTGAAAAACTCTTCTTTTTGCTTCCTGCTTTCCTAGGCAGTCTTAGCTTATTTTGACTTTAACTTTTGTTACACTATTGCTACAAGCTTGGGCTACACATCTGTATTCTTCCTTGACAACTCATCCTTCATTCTATTCTTTATACATGCTTTTTGAAAAAAGAATATTTTGACTTCCTCCTCAAGTTTACTGCTCAGTCACATTGGATTTTTCAAATATTTCCCATTTTCCTTTTTCCATGCCTTGTTTGTGATTGTGCTTTTAGCAACATCTTCTACACGAAATCCCACCCATGCTGGGATTTAGTGCCTTTAGTGTCTCTAGCCATGGGATTCTACCCACTGTTTCCCAAAGCTTGATACAATCAGCTTTCTTGAAATCCAAAGTTCATTCTTGGCTACGTTCCTCTTTGACTTGTCCCACAATCAAGAATTCTAGCATTATATGGTTACTTCCTCCTGAAGTACCAACTGTTTTGATTCCAGTAACCAGCTCCTGCCTATTGGTTGGGTTCAAGTTCAGGATTGCAGATCCTCTTGTTCCTTCCTCTAGTTTTTGAAAGAGAAAATTATCTGCAAGACACTTCAGGAATTTGTTGGAGGGTGTATGCTTACCAGGATAATTGAAGTCTCCCAAAACTACCAGTTCTTGCATCCTGGAAATTACTGAGACTTGTTTCTAAAAAGCATCACCCACCACATCATCTTTGTTTGGTGGCCTGTGGTAAACTCCTACTTCAACATTGTTTTTCTTTCTTTCTCCATTTATGTTTATTCAAATGCTCTCAACTGGTCCAAGTCTGATCATTCATGTAGATTTCTGTAAAACAAATTAGTCTTTGACATATATATTGCTTTCAAGCCAGGTGTCATCAATCCTATATTGGTGTATTATAATTTTCCTGCTTAGATGTAGCACCTATATTTCACTCTGTTGAAATTAATTTTGTTAATTTTGGCTTAGATTGCCAATCTGTCACAGTCATTACCCTCTCTCCTCATTCTTACCCTATCTCAATGGTGCAAATATGTTTTTCAAGACAGGATCTAGCCAATGTGAGGCTAGACTGATGAACCACGAGCAACTACTATGAGTACAAACATCTAAGATAGCAATGAGGACTTCATGGAGAAACCTAAGCATTATGTTTCATTCAGGAAGAAATATAAAGTCATAGTTGTTGTCTTGACTAAAACAGGCAGTTAGAAATTAATGAGTACTGCTTTCACATGAGTAAAATGCACTGTGCTTTGAACTGAAATATGAATTTCTAATGATAATTCTTCAGATTGCCACTAGTCACTTCAGGGAGGCCCAGAAATATATTCCTTGCTTATCCTTTACCTTATGTTGAAGTGATAGTTTTTACATATGTTTTGAAAATCTTGTGTTGTTGCTTTCTAACTGTTGGATTGAGGTAAGGTTACACTAAAGCAAAATGCCAGACATTTGGACCTGAAAATTTTTTATTCTTATCCTGAAAAGAACCCCCCAACTTTGTTTTATAAAAGTGCTGTTTCATGATATTGTTCCAGATCAGTCTAATTTGAAGAACTTCTTGAACGGGTTTAAGAACACACACACACACACACACACACACACACGTTGGTGCCTACTGTAGATGGGCCAGACTGAAGTCTGAAAGCCAGATCAAGACAATGTGGATCCACTTTTGTTTATAAGATATGAACGTGGACCTCAAGACTTTATTACGCCCCACGTGGTTCAGTAGCATGGATTGAGAGATATTGGTGATATTAAGAGAGGGGTGATGAAAAGGGGTCCCCCCATGTTCTTTGAATATCTGAAAAAATCATATCCAAATAGGATTTCAGACTCTCCAGCATTTCACACATGAAAACTGGGGCATGTGTGAAAGGAACATCAGAATGTGGTTAAGATGGCAAAAGTTATTAATGAGGAAGAACACATAGGCTGCAAGAGGCTGCAGTAGTTTGCTTTTTGCTTAAAGTTATAGGAAAAAGCAAGATTCTATTCCCTTCTCTCCTCTCCCCCCTGCTGTGTGAATTGAGTACAAATTACTTTTGCATTCAAAATTCAGTTTGCAGTTATTGAAATAAGCTGTGTACAAAGGGAGGAAATGGGAGAAGGAAAGAGAAACTGGGACATTTTAAAACAGTTGTAAAAGTCGGATAATAGAGGACTAATCAGGATTGTCTCTGCCAAATCAGGACAATTGAAGGGTGCAGAGTCTGTGTATAAAGGGTTTTGGAAATTATAATGTGATATATAGATGTTTACTATCTCATATTTACTTAGCCTGAAGCTTATTTAAAGGGTAAATTCTATTCCTGGAAGCCTGCAGGAGTGGCAGTTCACATTTTGAATAGATTGCACTCCTCAACGTCCCTGTTTGTCACCAGAAAATACTGCTTTTTCAAAACCTGCAATGAACCTTTGGTTGTTTCTGAGGTTTTGTATTGTGTGTGTGACATTTGTGGCAGTTCAAGCAACTCTCAGAGGATCTCAGAGAGAGAAAATTGGACCTCAGACCACTGCAATTGCCCAATTCAGGCCAAGTCTAGAGGAGTGAGAATGCTGGATAGCTTAAGATGCCGGATTTCTTGACTGCCCTGGACACTTCGCACAGCCTCACCTTTTCTTGATAAATTACACAACTTCAGGAAATTCCTAGTTCCATTTTAACAATTTCCAGAAAATACTATTATGAACCTTTTCACATGTTGATTTCTCCCTTGATTACTATGCTGAATGGTACCTGAAATAGCAAATGATAATTCATTAAGAGCTGGACATGCAGTGCAATCTACTCCAAGCACAGAAAGAAAGTACCTTGCAATGAGAAGAAGAAAAGTAATTTATTCAGAAGCAAACTGCTGGGGGGTGGGGGGAAAAAGCCAACCCCTATAATTTCCAAAACTGAACTACTAGGTTAAGTATTTGCCAGATTAAACTTAACAAGTTAAGTATATCCCTTAAAACAAGGATCCCTCATGAGTCAACATTAAATCACATTTAAATATGGCACTATATAAATTGACCAGGATGTATTGTATTAAACTGAGAATGTCTTAAACCCAAGCAGGAAATCATTTGCAAGGTCAACTGCAGGATCATCTCAGAGCCCTCAGGAATTTTTTTCCTCCTTTTCATTTTACTCAGAAGTAACTAGGAGCAGATGGACAAGATGAACATCTGGCTTAAACAGGCAAGATAATGCCTCTGACATTCCTGAGCGAATTTCTTTGGTGTGCACAGAAAATAATTGGTGACAGAAAGAAGAATCAGGAGTAAGTCAAGAGGTCCAAAGTAAACCCTTTGCTGATCCTATCAATAAACAGAGTGACTGGTGTTGTCATTCCTGTCAGACCCTGGCATGCCATGAATGTTTTCTAAAGATTGGGGAGGCACTTTAGCTTCTTGCAGCAGTGTCCCTTTGAAAAGGAAGGAATGAAAGGCTCTCACAGTCCATTTCCTTCACCTTTGATGTCTAAGGTTGTCATGTTTGCATTTCAGCTCCATTGAGATGTTTAGACATTGTGGAGCCAGTTTTTGAGAGTCTGATTGCCCGCTTTGGAGTTATCCTTCATTAAAAAAAGAGGAAGAAGAAAAAGATGGAGGAACAGTTTAAATAGAACTAAAGCAGAACTTCAGCTGCTATTCTTAACCCATCGTACACTTAAATATAATAAGGAAAGCTTTACATTGATAAAAACATTAAAATGTTTCAATAGAAATAAAGACATAAATGTGGTATCCTTTTATCCATTTTGTTATAAAATTCCTTATGTAATTAAACAGCTTCATCTGTGAAATGTCTGCAATTTCTAAAGAGTCTAGTCATCACAGGATCCTATTCTTTACAGAAACATGACCTTGAGAGAAACTGCAAAAGGCAAGAAAGAAAATCACCTTACACATTTGTCAACTATCTTATGTAGTCAATAAGATAGACCCAGGGAGAAAACAGAAGGGGCAAAAACGCTGCTGGAAGCTATGCATTTGTTGCTGCAGTTTTCTTTCTTTCTTTCTTTCTTTCTTTCTTTCTTTCTTTCTTTCTTTCTTTCTTTCTTTCTTTTTCTCTCCTCCCCCCTTTTTTTTAATGGGGCTAGGCTATATTTTTGCTGTATGGGACTATTTGCTGGCAATTTTCAGCACCAGTTGCAACTTTCATAGAATCATGGAGTTGGAAGAGACCACAAGGACCATCGAGTCTAACCCCCTGCAAGAATGCAATCAAAGCACTCTTGACAGATGACCGTCCAGCTCCTGTTTAAAAACCTCCAAAGAAGTAGATTCCTTCACACTCTGAGGCCTGCCAATTAAAAGCTCTGGGACTTCAGCCCTTTGAGTCCTGATTTCACTACACTACTGCCATATCCTCCTGCATATCACACATGAAAAAGGGGGCGAACGCATGACCAAACAGCATTGGAGCATAGTCAAGATGGCTAAAGTTATTAATGAGGTGGAACAGACAAGCTAGGAGAGGTTGTGGAGGCTTATTTGGCCTCAGTCTACAAATAACAGCAAGATTCCACCCTCTCATCTCCCCTCCCCTCTGAGTTAATTGAGTGCAAAGTTTTCAGCAACTGCAATAAGCTCAGGATGAAGAGGGAAAGTGGGAGAAGGAAAGGGAAACTGGAATATTTAAAAGCATTCAAAAAAGTAGAGTGACAAAGAATTAATTTCAACTGTCTCTGCCAAATTGGGAGAGTTGGAGGGAATGGACTGTCTGTTTTAGAAGATGCAAAGACAACTAATTAATTGCCAATTTGATGGGTGTCTCAAATTGCTGAAAAATATTAACCTTATTATACCTGTGTCTGATTACTGGCATCATAGAAAGTGACCTCTCTTTACATCCAGCTTTGATAGCGTCCAACACTCTTCTACTGGAAGAACAGCAAGATCCAGCCAAATTCCCAGTGGGAATGCTTCTTTATACTGGAGAGCCCTGTGCAATCCAGAAGTCTTCTCCCAAGGGCTGGGAATAGAGGTGGGTGGCAATTTCATTCCATTTCATGTTATAAAGCCTTACTAGAATTCGTATATTTCTTCATAGCTGGAATAGGAGGAAATAGAGATTTTAAAAATTCAAACTTGGGAGGAATTAAAACTGACAGATTTATTGATCCTGGTGCTTGATTATTAAAAGAGTGAGTTTAAACCTCTGGGTTTTCAACCATGTTATTAATTAATCAGAGTTTCCACATTTCTGAGTGGTTCTTCATGTTTGTATATAAATAATATGTTACATAGAACCTATAAAGTAGGCAGATTACAACAAATAGATCCACATGCTGGAAAGAGATAGTTGACTTGTGCAGAAAGGGAAGAATTTTGTTGTGGTTCATGCCTGAAGAATTTACCACTATTTGCAAATGTGTTCATATTCAGCATGGAGAGAATTTCAGATTTTAAAAAAGTGAATGTGAGAAAAAGCAAAACTGCTCCCCTCCCCCCATTTTAATCACCCCTGCAAATATTCTGGAGCTCTTTTTTTTTTTTTTTTAATAATAATCTTTATTTAAACTTACATTACACATTAAAACCACTCTCAAAACATATCATCTGAAATTCCATTAATACATTTTCTTCCTGAAATAATTTATGCTTACTCACATATATTCTTCCATTCCATTCATAATAACGTCATTCTTACACACAACTATAAAACCCTCTCTTCAATTCTTTCATCCTAACTTTTCTTCCCATTCATTTCCTTACATTCTTTACAGTCTTCTTAAAATTTACTTCCTAAACGTCACCTAGTCCCATTATTCTAGTATTTTTCTAAGTTTCTCTTCTTTGTTTCCCCCTCCGGGATATACCCTTTATTTATATTTTATTTTCCTCTTTTTCTATCAAGCATTGTCTTATTTCTTTTAACTTCTTGTCAGCCTCTTCTATGTTCTTATTAACTCACTCTCATTCGTCGTTGGTTTTGAGAATCTCTGTCCCTTATTCATCATTCTTATATCCCTCCTTTACTATATATTCATCTACTAATTTCCAATCCTCTTCGTGTCACCTTTGCATTCTACCTTGAATCATCCCTGTTAGTCTGTCCATTTCTTTGAATTCTGCCATTTTTACCATCCATTCATCTATTTGTGGTATCTGTGTGTTTTTCCATTTCTTTGTGTAGATTAATCTTGCCGCTGTTACCATATATAAAATCACTTTCCAATGTTTCTTCTTTACTTCTTTGTCTATTCTTTGTGTCATATTTAATAAGAATAGTTCTGGTGTTAACGGCAGAGTTATTTGTAAAATTGTCCATATTTTTTCATGAATTTTTTTCCAAAATGTTTTCGCTTTTTCACATGTCCACCGTATGTGAAAATAAGTACCGTTATCTTTGCTGCATTTCCAACATTTATTTTCTCTTGTTTTGTATATCTTATTCAACTTTGCCGGATCCAAATGCCATCTATAAAACATTTTAAGAAAGTTTTCTCTCAGTTTCTGGGCGGCAGTGAATTTGTGAGTATCTTTCCAACTGCTCTCCCACTTATCTAATTGTATTTCATGACCTATATTCTGAGACCATCTAATCATTGTCTCTTTTATTTGTTCCGATTCTAATTCTCTTTCCAGCAATAATTTATACAATTTAGATATCATTTGTTTCTGTGTTTCTAGTATTAGTTTTTCAAATGTGTCATCCTTTGTTGCCGATTCAATTCCTTCTAACTTTTTATCCATAAGAAGTCTTTCCTTTAATTGTCTAAATAGAAACCAATGGCATTTGAATCCAGCCTTTTCAATTTCTTCTCTTGATTTTAGCACACATTCTTGATTCTGTTTTTCGATTATTACGTTACTGTATCTTATCCATTTATCCTGTGGGTCCTTCCATCTGCCATATAACGCTTCATGTGGAGAGACACATTGGGGTATTTTTTTGTAATATTTTTTCTTAAATTTCAGCCAGATTATTAACAGCGCTTTCCTTAAGTAATGATTCCGAAAATCTTTATCTATTTTGAATTTCTCGTACCACATGTATGCATACCCTCCCATACACTTTCCTGCTCCTTCTAAATTTAGCAATTTCTCATCCTGACGTGTTATCCATTCCTTAATCCAGGTGAGTCCGCTAGTATAGTAATATAATTTCAGATCTGGTAGATCAAAACCACCTTTTTCCTTTTTTTCCGTGAGCAACTTCCATTTTATTCTAGGTCTTTTCTTTTCCCAAATAAACTTAGTCAGATCTTTCTGCCATTCCTTAAAAGGTTTCTCGTTAACAATAATGGGTAAATTTTGAAAAAAGAAAATTTAATTTAGGCAACATGTTCATTTTAATTGCAGCGATTCTCCCCAACAGTGATAAATTTAGGGAACTCCAATTTTCTAACGATTTTTTAACTTCCTTCCATACTAATTTATAATTATTTTCATATAATTAATTATTTCTCTTTGAAATCCAAATTCCCAGGTACTTTGTTTTTTGCCCAACTTTAAATCCTGAAAAAGAGCTCCAAAACAAAAAACAAAATCTGGAGCTCTTTTTCAGGCTTTGTTAAAAGCTGCTGGAAAGGTCAGTAAGGAAATATCAGTGCAGTGATGTTGCGGGGCTAGCATGGCTTTGTATTTAAGCTTATGTTTTGTTACATTATGTTAGCAGCTAACTGCTCTCTAAGCCAAGATAAATCCATTTACAATATGCCAGAGATCTTGATCAGCATTGCACCATGGAAGGTAACAATCAGATTGTAGCTGACAATCTGCACTGAGGAGAAGGAGCATAGTTTTACACTTGTAATTATGCAGTGTTTGTGCAACACCACCTCATCAATGAGTTGTGACATTTCAGAATCAAAGGTGAAACCAATTGTGAATGCACACCTGCATATTCAGTGGACACATCATCCATGCACAATATGTACGAACATCCATAAGCAATGCTCATACGCATATAAAGGCACTGCATGCACCACTCTGCTTCCACAACCTTGAACTGAATATGCCCATTCCATATTTGACAAAAAATGCCCGGCATCTTCCTTAAGGGAACTAATGCATGCTTAAGACAGCAACAGGATTCCAGCCTGTATTATTAATGTTTCTAATACAGCTTCTAACTGATGATGAGCTCTGACCTTGTATTCTGTTTCTGGTATAATTTCCATGCAGTAACTTGATGCTTGGTCTACAATTTTCCTTGACATTTGAGACAAAAATTATATAGATGGGGTAGGCATTGACAGCTATTTTCTTTTAATGTCACTTTACTTGTGTATTTGAAATGTATATCCCCCCTTTTGCATAAGCCTCAAAGTAAGTAACAAAGTCATACAGCAATTAAAGATAAAAACGATGACAAAATAAAAGCAGAAAATTAGAAGCAGAAGGAACAACAGTGAGCTGATAATTATTAAATCTTTAAAACCAAAATGTTTCCAGTTTTGAAGGGAGTTTTTAATAGCATCAAATATCATTAAATGCCCTAAAGAACAGGACAAGGTTTGCTGGGCACATACATCAAAGTAAAGTAAATGAAACAGATCTGCATATAGAAGGCAGCTTCATAATTTGGGTGAGAATAAGATATCTTACTCCAAGAACCACTCATCTTCAAAGGTAGCGGTACTAGAGTCAGGGCTTCAAAGTCCAAGATCAGCCTCTTAAACTGAAACTAGAATATTTTTGTAAGTCCCCAAAATAATTAATAGTTTAACTTTATTTAATAAAAGATAGACTGAATGGTTTCAGGTTTCAGTTCTTAGGTTCAAACAATTAATACCATTACAATTAAATTGTGTCAGACTCTTTTCATAAATCCATGAAAACACCCAGTGTTTAGTTACTCCTCTGGCTCCAACTGACTCTTCCAACAGTCAATTCTCAACTGACACCAAGTGTCCGTCCCCTACTGTCAGAGGTAAAAACCCTTTCTAAAACCTGTTTCCTTCCTCACAGAGACCCCTCCCTTCCTTCACAGAGTTCTTTATGCTGGCATTGGCTGGCCGCTGGTATTCACCCCCCTTTTTTTTTCAGGAGCTCTTTAAACTGAGCTATAATATCCCATAGAGGTACTGGGAAAAGAGACTGGAAGAAACATCTGAACTGATAGACAATTTAATGTGGAAAAACTTGGTTCTTCAGAAACTCTGGTCTCATATGACTCAGAGTGCCAAAGTCCAAGATCAGCGTCTTAAATTGAATCTAAAATATTTTTGTAAGCCAGTTTCAGTCCCAGTTTATTGGGGAAAAGTTGAAATGATCAACAACTATAATGAGGAAGGTCAGAATCTTATATAAGTTAGTTAAGTATACTGGCAGAAATGTCATTCACTAGTGCTAAAATCACTGGTGGAGTGGATTACTTTTCCCTCAACTGTTTCATATTCATGATTGCTAGTCACAATTTTGACACCGTTGCCCCAGTCATAACTCCCCGTCCAACATACTTTTTGTTCATCAGCTGTATGGGCATAAGGAATTCTATTCTGTCAGTTTTGAGGGGTCAGGCCAGAAGATGATATTGTTATTATCATTTATTTATATAGTGTCATCTATGTATATGACACAAGTAAAACAACCAAAAATAGGGGTCCTGCCTAAGGTGTACAATTTAAAATATACATATGTACACACAAACATAGAGAGAATGAAGGAATAATAAAAATATATCATACAATTGTAATACAAATTATCCAGATAAAATACACACAAAAAAGCAAAATAATATAAAGCAAACAGACATTACATGTAATCAAACTATGATGTTGCTGCTGCTGCTGCTGCTGTGTGCCTTCAAGTTTTTCCTGACTTACTGCAACCCTAAGACAACCCTATCATGGGGCTTTCTGGGGCTGAGAGTACGTGACATGCCCAAGGTCATCCAGTAGGTTTCCATCCCCAAGTGTGGAATCAGACCACAGTTTCCAGGTTCATGGTCCAACACCCAGATCAATATACCATGCTGGTCTAAGTCAAACTAAATCAAACTATACAATATTATAAACTAATGTTAAACTAAAACTCCAACATCATTTGAAAACTAGAAGGTTTTTCACTGAGATTTGGAAATGATGAGAGGAGGAACAGTCCACAAATGTTAAGGGAAGCAATTCCAAGGGTATGGAGCAGCAAGTGAGAAAGGGTGAAGCCAAAACAAGGAAGAAGAAACCCTTGCTTGGGTGAGAAGTCTAGAGTTCCTAGAACTCAGATCATGAGCAGGGTAGTAAAAAGAAATAAGGGCTAAAAGACAGGGGGAACCTAGGGTGCATAGGGCTTTGAATGCTAAAACAAGAAACTTGTACTGAATCCTGAAAAGAATGGATAACCAATAAAGAGATATCAAAAGTGGAGTAAGATGATCAAAATTACAAGCCAAAAAGGTAATCTTAACAGCAGAATGTTGAACAAAATGTTGAATGGAAAGTGGAGGACTAAGATGAGATAATGGGAGCCCTGTCAGAAGAAGGTTACAATATTCAAGGTGGGTCTTTGCAGAGGAAACAGAAAGAAAAGGTCTGATTTTGGCAATGTTATAAAGAAAAAAATGGCATAACTTTGCTATAGCTTCAATGTGCTGAACACAAGACAAAGAAGAATAAAAAATAAAGCCAAAACTGTGTTCCCTTCAAAGGATAAATGGGAACATTGTTAACAGTGATGAAAAATACATGCTATAAAAAAGGTTTTTGAGAAGGAAAAAACACACAGTTCAGTCTTTGTCATGTTAAGTTTTAGGTGACAACGAAGCAGACATGCTCCAGTATGATGTTTGTTGTCAGAAGAGATGCATGAAGATGATATTGAAAACCTTATGAACTGATAAGATTGCCTAAAGGTAGTGTATAAAGATTATATAACAAAGGGCCCAGAACAGAACCCTATGGAACTCTAACCACAAGGGGAAAGAAGATACATGACATCCAGCTACTACATTAAATGAGTGACCTGAGAGATAGGATGTAAACCAGCCGAGGACAAAATCAGTAAACCACAGGCATGTAGTGAATCCAACAAAACATGATCAACTGTGTGAAAGGCTGAAGATAGACCAAGGAGAATAAGAATTGAATATCGTTCTTTTGACTTGGCCTGAGGAGATCATCTGTGATTTTCATAAGAACTGTCTCTGTAGAGTGCAAAGGGCAAAATCCAAATTGAAAGTGATCCATTACAGAAAAATGAGGCGAAAAGTCAAGGCAATGTACATAAACAGCACATTCCAAAACTTTCTAGAGGAAAGGCAAGAGTGAAACAGGGTGACAATTAGAAAGAGAAGATGGATCAAGTGAAGGCTTTTTAGGAATTAGAATTAGAGGAACAGGAAATAAACCAGCAGAAAAGGACAGATTGATAGCAGTATAATACTAAAGGATCAAAGTAATTGATAATGTTAAAGAAAGTTGCAAAATCATCAGCTGAGAATGATGGAGAGAGAAGTGAAGGGGAGAGCTTTAACGGAGAATTAAAGGTAGAAAAGACACACTGTGGGTACCATGCATTAGCATGAATCAAACAATCATAGCGTTTTTGTTTAGCCAAAGAGATAGCACAAGAGAAAGAAGAAAAATGAATTTATAATGAGTGTAGTCTGTCTCCTCCCTAGTCTTCCTCCACAAATTTTCAGCTGTGTGAAAGTAGGAACAAAGATATCAAATAAAAAGAGTAAGTGAAGGCAGGTTGACAAAGGGGCAAAGCTATGAAAAATTGAAGATGAGTTGAGTAAAGAAACACATGAATCCAAGGAACCAAAAGAATTAAAGGAAGACAGAGAACAGACCAATGCTTATGAAAAGGCCTCAGAATTAACAGAATGAAGCTCTTGAAAGCAGGGAGCAATAGAGTATCAAGGAGGTGGATTATGAATAAGTGCAAAAGAAAGAAGATGATGGTTTAAGTAATAGAAAAGCAAGAGAAGGAACAATTCTTAATAAGAACTAGGTCAAGATAATGGTCAAGGGAGTGTGTAGGTGAATCAAAACAAAGCTTGAGCCAAAGGAAGGCAGTAAAGAAAGAAAACATAAGAGCCCAGAATCTTTGAAATCATCTTCATGAATATTAAAATCATCCACCATAAGAGTGGGAATATCATCAGCAAAAGAAAATTAATCAAGAATCAAATTCAGAAATAAAAGTTGAAAATGTGCCAGGTGGATGTTAAAAGTCTGCAATCCACAGGCACAGTGGTGAAAAGACTCTCACAGCATGGGCCTCAGAACAAGAGAAACAGTATGTTGGTAGAAAGGAAAAAGAAAACCCTGAAAATGGCTGGAGCTAGATAATAGAAGACCACCTCCTCTACCCTCATGGTGACTAGTATGAGAAATGGAGAGTCCTCAAAGGAAAGGGCAGCTGAAATAGCAGTATCATGGGCAGGGAGACAGGTTTCAGTGAGAGCAACAAGGTGAAAAGTTCCGGAAAGAAATAAATCATGAATGGTAGCAACTTTAGGAGCAATTGAGCAAGAGTTCCATAATGAGCAAGAAGAGGGAATCTGGGGGGAAGGAGGGCAGCAGATAGGTATCAGATCATAAACAAATTGAAGAAACAGGAGCCATTACAAAGAAAAAAGAAACTCTGAAAAAGAGTTGCCAATGAAGGAACAAATATAATCAAAAAAGAAAACAAATAAGTAACAAAGAAAAGTATGGAACACTGACTTCATTAGTAAAGAAACCAGTATTTTCAGTTGGCTGACAAAAAACAATTCCTGGATTTTCTTTGCAGAAGATGCTGGAATAGTTCTTGCCTGATTTCATACTCCCAACACCCAGCAATGACACAGCTGTATGAGGGAAGACAATACCTGGGCCTGAGTCAGTTGGAAGCCATTCATAGGCAGTTGGAAGCCATTCAGTTGGCCATGGGAGAGAAAAATATCTACAGAAGCAGCAGTAGCAGCAGCTAGATGATGTAACTTGCCTTGAACACACAGGAAAGCCTCTTCCTCCCTTGCAGAAGGAGCTGGAACAGTTGTTATTTAGTTAATCTCTTAACTGACCTCTTAAACTATGCTTAACCGAGTAGCTGATATAGGATTCCAGACAACAACAACAACATGCAGTTCTGTACCGTTTTGATGTATTACATGGAAAATATTTTTTGCCCACATACCCTGGAAGACAAAGATATGGAATTGAATCAAGCCACATCTTTATCAAATTAACTAAAACTGCAACAATCACAGAAAATATAAGCCACAATAAAGTCTGGGCTGTTTAGTAATTGGATACTGGATGGAGGGGTGTGCTCTCATATTGCAATGTTATAGCCTTATGATCCCACTTTCAATGCCATGGCAAGATCCCGGGCTCATCTGGGAGGTGTAGTTTGGTGAGGCAATAAAGGAAATCCCAGGATTCCATAGGATGCTGCCACATCAGTGAAAGTGGACTCATAGAACTATCTTTATGCAGCATGAAAAGGCCCTAGAGATTAATAATACAATGGTTTCCATAGCAAAAGTGTGAATGCCATCCTGGTTTGAAGCTATTATCCAGAAAAGAAAGCATCCACTCCAGCACTCCAACATAGGATGGAGAACATCTTTTCCAAATCAAAATGTTTTTCAGGGTCAGGAAGATCTTTCCCTGGTCGCTCTCTCCTGCACTGCCCCCACTGGCACTATTGCACAGGTGGGAGTGGTGAGAAAGTAAAGCCGGGAAGATCATCCTCCCATGCTCTCCTGCCACCACCGGCACAATTGTGGGTGGCAGTAGCAAGAAAGTAAAGGGGGGGAGGATCTTCCCCCACTTTCCTGCACAGTTGCCTGCAGTTATTCACAGTTTGTTTGTTTGTTTTTTACTTTTGTGGGGGTGCTGTTTCCCTGTCCCTCGCAAATGTGGAGGGCCTACTGTATTTCTAATGAGAAATTTAGGAGGGCTAAAGTTCAGAATGATCTAAGAATTTCAAACAAAAGGTTAAAAATATCAAAAAGCAGAGGTTTGTGCGTGTATGTGTTTGCTATATTAAAAACAAGAGGATGAGAACAGGTAGGTCTGCCGCTTGGAAAAGACAATGAAACACTAATGGACTACAGAGAGAAAGCAGAAACTACTTAGCAACTACTTTGCCTCCATCTTCTAGAATAAATCATGCAGGGAGAAAGCTGTGGGTCATGCTTGGTAAAGAGGTGGCATGCAGACATCAAACTGATTCAGGTCATCCAGACCAGCTGAACTGCATTCAAGACTACTAAGGGAACATGTAGAAGTAAACTCAGAACCTCTATCTTTTCTCTTTTTCTTAAGAATTCCTGGAGAACAGGTGAGGAGGTTGCAGGCTGATGATGGTCAAATGTTGTCCCTGCCTTCAAAAAGTGGGACAAAGACTAACAACTAGTCAGTCTGTCACTGATGCCAGGAAAGATTAAACACTCAGGCTCTGAGCACTGAGGGGGGAAATGCTATGATTACTGAGAGGTAGCATAAATTTCTCAAAGACATATCAGGCCAGACTAGTCCTAGCTCCTTTTTCTGACAGAAGTACATGCTTGGTAGATCAAGAGATGTTATGGATGTAGTATATCTTAATTTCAGCAAGGCTTTTCTTGAGGATCTTCATGATATTTTTGTGGACCACCTTGCAAAATATACTAGATAATGTTACCACTAGGTCAGTTTGTAACTGGCTAACAGACAAAAGATTATTCACTAATCCTCATTATTGAAACCATGATGGGTGCCATAAGGTTCAATTCTTTACCTTTTCTTGTTCACCATCATTACAAATGACTTGGATGAAAAGTAGAGTAGATGCTCATCCCATTTTTAGTTAACATCAAACTGGGAGAGTTTTAATGTCAGAAGAGAGAATCATAATTGATGACCTCAACAGACTGAAAAACTGGTGCAAAACAAATAGCAATGATTTCATGAAGGAGAAATGTGTGGCTTTAGATTTTGGCAGGAAAAAAAAAGAGATGCACAAATATAGGATGGGTGATACCTAGCATGGAAGTAGTACTTGTGACGAGAACTCTATGGGTTGTGGTAGAGCACAAACTAACCATGAGTCAACAATATGGTGCAGTGATAAGAAAAGCTGATGTAGCTCTAGGCCACATCAACAGAATTATAGTACGCATATCAAGGAACCTTAAACTGAAGTATTCAGTCCAATTCTGGGCATCACTGTTTAACAAAGATATTGACAAGGTTGAACACATCCGAAGAAGGATAATCAAGATGGTAAAAGATCTGGAGACCAAGACCTTTGTAGGATGTTTGGGTTTGCTTATCCTGGAAAGAGAATATCAAAAGGTAAAATAATGGCTCTCTTCAAATATCTGAATGTCTGTCATGCAGAATATGGAGCTAGCTAGTTTATCACCCCAAAGGGTTTGAATCAAACCAACAAATTCAATTTCAAGGAACAAGATTTTGTCTAAACCCTATGAACAAGTTTCCAATGGTACAAGCTGTTTGGCAGGAGAACACAGTGCCACAGAGAATGCTGGGCTCTCTTTCTCTGGACCTTTCAAATAGACACTGGTTGGCCATCTGTCTGGTATACTTTAGCTATAGTTTTCCTGCACCTGTACAGTGTTGGACTGCGTTACAGTTGTGGTTCCTTCTGGCTTTGAAATTCTATGTGTTTAGGATTCAGTGTTTAGGCAGAGTGAGGCGAATGCCTCGGGTATCAGGCATTCGATGTCAGTGAAAGGCGAAGGGGTGATGCTCTTTCCTCCTGTATCTGCAAGCCATCTTGGATCAGCCTTGTCTTTTCCATAGTCATGAAACAGTAATCCCCTCTTCCAGATGAGAACCACAAAAATTATTTTGTTGTGCTCTGTATTGGTATTTCACTAATAGTGTGTCCCATCCACCGACGCTCTATTGTGTTCTATTGGGTGTATAGTTTTCCCCCTGAATTAAGACCAGCATCACCACCCTTTTGGTGTAACAAATCCGAACCTTCTAGGGTTCTATTTTTTTTTTTAATGAGTGCAACTCATACAGCTATTCTTTACTTTGTGTCCCTGCAGATAACAACCTTGGCAGATTCTGATTCACAATGAAAAATCCACAGCTGCATGTAGGACTTTTTAAGAAGAAGTTCAAGGGTGACATCTCCGCTGGCTTTAATTTCCCTGTGACAAGAGATGAGAGTAGCTGCTGTCTTGTCAGAAAAGGCTAGATTGCACAAAACATATGTAATGAATTATCATCATTGCAGTTATCAAAGGGACCCAACTCCATTGTTAGGCTTTGTTGTCTGTCTTCTTCCCACTCACCTTCTCTCCTCTCTGACAAGGATTCTACACAGTTGTGACTTGTGAAAGTAAGCAACTTTCTTGAGTGTTTACGAATATCTGTTTTGGGTTGTTTTCGTCTGGCATCTTCCTGTTTTTTTGTCTCTCACGTGGGCTGCCTGTCATCATCTCAATTTTCTTTTAACCAGCTGATCAATTCTCATTAGGCTGACACAAATCCATACGTGTTAGGGGGAATACAAAATAAAAATGACTCCCTTTCCTAGCTGTTTTAGTCAAACTACTGGTAGGATTGAATTCTTTTTCAGTTACAAACATGGTCTTTGCTACAGGAAACAACACTCTTTTGCCCACACTTATAATATGAACTTGTGTGTTATAGGTGAACAACTCTTTTTGATCTGCCTTCTACAACATTCTAACCTTTTTAGCATTTTTTGATTTCCACATCAGATTGTGTGTGTGTATTGTCTTCAAGAAAATTTATGTGCACTATGTGTACATTTTCCCCAGTATATCTGCTGAGAGAAGTACCAACAAAACTGCATGAATTTTGTTTGAATTTCTCTGAATGAACACACATATGTGTGGGCTGCATATTTTAGAGAAGTTCAAAAACTGGTTTGCATATCACTTTGGAAACTGTAAATTAGGTTGAGAGCCAATTGATTTCTCCTCCATCCCGATTATTTGCTGTGTCATTACCTAAGATGTGGGTGGGCAAAGTATGGCCCATGGACTATGTGTGGCTCCTGGGACCTCTTAAGTCCTTGAAATCCCCAAGAACCCTATTTTTTAAAAAATAGTGCTAATTTTCAGAGAATTTTCCCCCTGAAAACTGGCTCCCAAACTGGTCCCCCAAACCAGCAGCAAATGTGGTGGTTGGCTTCCCCATCATCCCAGAGCCCCCAATTCCAGTAGAAAGAAAAAAAAGTGGAATGGCAGTTCTTGTGTGCCGCAGCATGCTGGTGTGGCCCACTGGGTGGGTATGAAGGGGATTCCCTCTCTCCACAGTTGTCCACTTCTGAGCTAGGAATAGCTGGTATATTGCTATAATGTCATTGCTGAAGTCTAACTTTGTCCCTAGTTCATTGGCTGGAATTCTCATCATATTTTCTTGCAGGGATATCTATCCTATTGGCTGCTTCCAAACAGAAAAGATTAGGATTAGAGTGAATGGGCCTGAAGGAGACAGTCTGTTATCAGTGTAAATTTAATTATCTCTGTTGGAATGCGTACAGAAAAGGCTTGGTTTTGGGTGCTGAACATATTGAATCAGGGAATTGGACTACTGGGTATTTTATTCTTGGCACCAGTGGGCTAGCTCTCAAACAGACATGGTTATTGGCTGAATTTCTACTGCTTAGCTGTGTAATTACTAAAGAAAAGATTGCTGTCCTTTAGCTTTGCTGGACCAGAAGAACCAACATAGGTGAACTTGGCTATGTATAAGTTTCCTTTTTTTATATTTAGTTTCACAGCATGAGCAGGGTATCTGCCTAAATAGCAAGATATCCTTCTCTTCTTTCCACTACCTACTCCAGACTATGAGATTATCTACACCACATCATCTTCTTCCATCCGTTTGACCCCTCACTTCCCTCTTCTAGAACCTGACAACTGACTAGTACCAATCATATCATTCCCACTGACTATACTGGGCTCTGCCAATAGTTGAAAAATCTGCCTAGAGTGTCACAAAATATATAACTAAAACCGAAACCATATGTTCCTTATCTATAAGTTATGAATGCTCTTTTTTGACTGAGAGCAGTGCACACACACACACACACACATGTACACGTATACACATTTATGTGTTGAATATTGAGATTAATTTTGTGATGACAAAATCTCTTCTACAATCTCCCTATCTGAAAAGTAAATGCATAAAATGCAAATAAAATGGGAATATGGATATTCTCTCATTTTCTGCTCTCAAGTGAGTTTCTCAGGATGAGAGATATTTCCTAGTTAAATGTAATATGGTAAAAGCATTTTCCCACTTTGAGATAGCAACCATTAAAAAAAAGAAAGAAAGATAAAACAACAGAATTCCCATGAAGATTCCAAGATGCCCTGTTACTTGTCACTTTAAAAATGTTCTCACTCAGTGTCAAATGGGCATTTGCCATGGCAAGATGAATGCAGGTTCTTAACAGAAAATTGCCCATCTCTCCTCACACCTTAGATGCACAGAACAAATTCAATATGCTCCCGCTATGATAGTGCAAATAAATGTTTGATGCACCATATGGTAGCAGTGATCACCTGCTGCAAGGTGTCATCCAGCAATATTGCACATCTGATAGATCAGCCCTAACATGATTTTACTCAAAAGGCAAAGTTTGGCACCCTGCTGAAAATATATGAGTCACATATGGTGTAGGTGACCTGGAAACAGAATGATCTCCTGTCTATAATCCTGGCAGGATATCTGATGCATTCCCATGTAAAAGAGTTTGGGGACATCATGGATTTCAGTAGAATCATGAGAACTCTCTCCTTTCCCTCTGGGAAGACTCTGAATATCAGGTCCCTGGTATTCATTTTGAACTTTCAGTCTTGCTATGAAGTCCCCAAACTCAAAGCACAGGCAAGAGGAAAATGGATGCAACATAGAGAAGATGCAGTTGTCTGTATTCACCCTCTCTATTACAATGGTAGATACCTTCCATCAGCAGAGGGTCTGTAGCTAGACACCACCACTATATGTAAAATGTGGTGAAGATTACATGACTGCAAAGAATCACCAGCAAACATGTGCTTTTCTCTACACTTAATAATGTTTCCATCTTCACTGTCCACAGGGAAGAGTCCATGCCTCTGTTTCCTCTTTCACTAGATGAGAATAAATTTTTCTCAATGCAGTCAATGATGGTGTTGTATCCTTCCCATGAGCCCATGAGACACACCAGGCTACCAGCAGAAAATGCAGTGTAGCAGGCCAGGGTTTCAGAAGACCAGAGTATCTGAACCATGGAAAGGAACTCATGCCAGATAAGTCACATCTACTAAGTGAACAATTCAAATGAGGCTCCTTTATCCTTGTTACCCTATATTCTGGGGGTCCCGGGAGGGACACCTAAATAACCTTGCAATTACACAAATTGGGGAAATTAGTTGAGAGCACTAGTTGGCAAAACGAGACGCAGGGTAACGCAGCGGGATCTTGTAACCCAGTGTTTACGGGGTCAGGCCAAGTCAAGAAGCAATCTGGTTTGAAAATAATGAATTATCTTTATTAAATACAAGCACACAATGTAAGCAACACATGCACACAGATAACTAATGAAAGTAAAGGTGTGAGTAAGATAGCGGGATTTTCAGAGGGATAGTTGATTTGGGTGATATGAAACCTGTCCTGAAGTCCAGAAGAAGATGGAGAGCAAAGCTGGGGTTCGATGTATCTCAGCACGTGGAGCTGAGGGGAAGCTTGCCAAGCAATGAGGCAGCCAGGCGGTCTGGAACTCGGGAGCGATCCAAGGAAGCGCTCAAAATCAGGGGTTTTTATAAGGAGAATTGTGACCACAGGCTAGGTCGGACTCTGGGAAAACAATAGATTTGGAGTTGGAGACAAAGCCTCCGAAAGGTCAGAATTTGAATGATTGAGTTAGAGCCAAATTGTCAATAGTATAGCCGGTATGCAAACGTGGAGTACTTGGGTGTTATATAGTTCGATCGTCAAGCTGCCAGCGCTAGGCAGAGGATCTTTTGAGAGTTGCTTGCATACCTAATGGAGGTACTTACCTTGAGGTCTCCTAAAGCGGCGAGTCGGCTGTTTCTGGCCTGCCTGTATTGTTTTGGAATATTACGGCAATTATCGGCCAAGCCTGTATGCCTGTTTGTCCGGGGGCCTCGCAAGCACGTGGAAGGGATATGTGAAGCCGAATTATTGATACCAAAGATATCTTTTTATATCCCCCAAAGCTCGGGCTAGCCAGGGCAGTAACATCCTTCTTAACTCAGATTACCTCTTTCAGCCCCCATCTCTGTGGGGAACTTTTCTTGTGCAGATGTCAATGAATGTGATCATTTGAAGGGATCATTATTAGTGAAAGGACTAATAAAACGATAGAGTATGTATTCTGCCCTGTGCCCCCAGGGATTTATTTCCTGAAAAGGATTAAAAGATGAGAATGATTAGAATGGTACAAAAGGAAAAAAGGTCAAAATATAATTGAAATCCCCTTCTGTCTCCTCCGCCCCCCAAAAAAACAAAAAGGAAAAGGCAAGTATGCTTTTTTTCCTACGTAGAGAAAAGCGACAGGTTCAAAGCAAAGTAAAATGCAAAAGAAGGTATTTTCAGTATCACCCCTGTTCTATGGAACTCCTTCCTATAGAATATATGGAGAAGGATGAAAATTTCTGTCAGTTTTAGTGTTCCAAAATACTTTTGGGAGACTTTTTAATTTTCATTATTTTATTGTGAGTTGATTTAGTAATTTTTTAGTTTTTATTTTGGTTTGTAATACTAATATCATGCTGGATATTTTCTGTTTTAAAATGTTCCCCATTTGTAATCTCAAAAGATTCACTAGCACTATATTGGTCGGTTTTATGGCTTGTATGTACAAAAGTCCGTGAAAGGACTTTTAGTTTCCTAATAATAATAATAATAATAATAATAATAATAATAATAATATCATCATCATCTAACAGTGTGTATATAAGTAGTATGTGAGGTAACTTAATAAATGTATTTGGCACATGTTTTCCTGATCCGTGAATGAAACAGACCCACTTTCTGGTTTTGTTGTTATTGTTGTATGCTTTCAAGTTGTTGCTGACATATGGTAACACTAAGGGGAAGTCATCTTGGGGCTTTTCTTGGTAAGATTTGTTCAATGGGGTTTTCCTTTGCCTTCCTCTGAAGCTGACAGTGTGTGACTTGTCCAAAGTCATTCAGTGGGTTCAGTGGCTGAGCAGGGGTTCAGACCCTGGTCTCTAAAGTTGTAGTCTAATGCTGAAACCACTGCACTGTGCTGCCTCTACTGGTTTTGCCATTCCTTTTAAGAACTGCCATCCTAAGAAGGGAAAGTCATGATTAATCAAGTCACGTGTTTTTTAGGTTTCTTCTGCAGATGTTCAAACGCATGTGTCATAATAAAGAACGGACTGTTAGGCAGTTAGTCATAATTGACTGATTCCTGGATATTAACCTATGCATCATCTAGCTAAGGTTAAGTACATGCAAATTATTATTATGACCCCAAGAGCTCCTGCAGTTTTGGCACAAATTATGTGTTTGCATTAACAATCACATAATTTATTTCTTCTCTAGCTCTCTTTTTAAGAGGCAACTGGTGCTATACTTCCTGGGGTCATAAAGAAAGGAGGAGGTCCATTTATAGAAGATTTGAAAAAGGTTGAATGAGTCATCAAAATATAGTAATTTGACAAAGAAAAGGTTCTATAATAATACTTTAAGAAGCTGGAAGTAATTGCAACAAATGCTCAGAACATGCATAAATATGGCACTTGTAAGTGAAATATTATTATTTTAGAAACAAGTTCCAGATTTTGTCTGAACATTGTCAGTTATGTGAAAAGGAGCTGTCACTTTAATTTGAAACAACGTTTGGAGTAGCAACACTTAATTCCTAGTTTAACCAAAAAAAAAAAAAAAAAGGCATTTAATTGTTTAAACAGAGCAAGCTTTCCAATGAACAACCATTAATAATTTCTTTTCTGTCTTCTGAGCTGAATCGTACTTCTTTCTGTTGTTATTCTCATTAGTTCTAAAAATAACAAGTATAATTTTTATAGCCTAGAGATGTACAATCTCTTTTCCCCAACAAAAGCTAACACTTAAATTTGGGATCATTGTAGATGCTGAAGGTACAATGTTATACTCATTTAATCCTTCAGTATTAAAAAGGGAGTAAAACAAATAATTCTGCCAAAAGTCATTGAAGTCTAGGCCCTGAGACTTCAGGCTTCACAGTTTTTACAGTTTCAGGGTTTTCACACAAAACTGGAAGGATGGCTAATAAATCAGAAGATAGGAATCAAAAGGATGTAGAAAAATTAGAAAAGTAGGCAGAAATTAATAAAATGAAATTCAGTGGAGACAAACGTAAAATTCTGTGTTTAGGTCACAAAACCCAAATATACAGGTGTAGGATGGGGGGGTTGATATATGGCTCAGGAGTACTACATGTGAAAAAGACTTTGGGATTATTGTTGAACATAAGTTGAACATGATCCAGCTGTGTGATGCTGCAGCGAAGAAGGTGAATGCTATTTTAGCCTGCATTAATCAAAACATAGTTTCCAAGTTGAGGGACGTTATAGCCCCACTATACTCTCTGCTGGTCAGGTCTGATCTGGAGTACGGAGTCCAGTTCTGGCACCTCATTTTAAGAAGAATATAGATAAGTTGGAGCAGGTTCTGAGAGGGGCAACAAGGATAATAAGAGATATGAAAAACACATGAGAAAGTTTAAAGGAAATGGGTTTGTTCAGCTTGGTGAAGAGAAGAATGAGAGATGACAAGGCTGTATTCAGCCATCATAGGCCTGTTCTCTGCTTTCCCACAGGGCAGAATCAGGTTTATTCTTTTTTAAGTTACAGGAGACTAGATTTCAATTGAACATGAAAAGGAATTTCTTGACAGTAAAAGCAGTTCAGTGATGGAACCAATTGCCCAGAGGGGTGATGGGTTTCCTTCTCTGAATGTCTCCAAAAAGAGGCAGCTACCTGATGAGGATGTTTTAGCTGGAGAACCTGTACTGAGCAGGGGTTAGACTTGATAGCGCATGAAGCCCTTTCCAACAATATGATTCTATGATTGTGTTGTGGTAAGTAGCAACTGTAGAGGGTTTCTTTTTTAAGCTTTTGGAGCTTGACGGGGGGGCAATAGCTGATCCAATAGCTGATACAAGGGATGGTGGGTGGACAGCATGTACCTCAACTTTTTCTTCTCTCAGTGCAGTATTTCCTATAGATCACTGATGTTTAAATCTGTTTTTTGGGGAAACCAGAAATTCCTAAAATGATTGGCTACGTGTCCATTTTTATGCAAATTCTGTAATGAAAGAAATCACAGTGCAGAGGTAGTTTAAGACTGACAACTGTCAGGATGGGAGGTGACTAGGATTAAAAGATTACAAGTACTAAAGAAGGATAAGGGAACTGTGGAGAAAAGTTGGGTCTGTCTCCACTGTAGAAGATGTAAGACACCCCCTTTTAGACTTTTATTGTCAAACAGAAACTGAACAAATCATTGGTTCTAGATGACATTCCTCCAAAAGTTCTTATAGAAGTGAAATATGAAATTGCTTGGAAAAAAACGAAACAGAACAAAAAGCCTAAAACATTGCATCTCTAAAATTGCCCTCCATGTCAAGAGGAGTGGGATTGTACAATTTTTTTACAAATCAGAAAAATCCCAAAACTTACAAGCAATTCAGTTTGGCATCTGTTTTGGGCAAACTGATGGAGAACATTTAAGATACAATTATTGAACGGATAGAAGAATAAGTCTTCCTGAAAAAGAGTCAACGTATCTTCTGAAAAGGGAAGTCCTGACTCCCAAGAAACCTCTTGAGTTCCTTCAGAGTTTTATCAAGTGTATGAGCAGGAAAATTCAATAGGCATCATTTACTTGAAATGCTGAAAGGTCTTTTTCAAAGTCCCTCAACAAAAGTTCACAAGAAAATTCATAAACAGTCATGGGATAAAAGAATCTTTCTCTTAATAGTTTAGGTACAAAATATGCATAGAGTAAGAACAAAGTCATAGTTGCAGAGGAGTCCTCAGAGAATTTGCACTAAAGCATCTTATTGTGCTTTTCACTCTTGCTAAAATGATTTAGACCATTTCTGCACCACACTGTTATAGTGGTATCATTTCACTTTCCTATGGAATCCTGGGGTTTGCAGTTTAGAGAGGGGCATTTAGAATTCCCAGCCAGAGGGCTCTTTGGCCTCAGTAAAGTACAAACCCCAGAATTCCTCAGGATGTTGAAAGTGGAATAATAGCACTATAACAGTGTAGTGCGGAAATGGCCCTAGACTCAGCAGTGATTAATGAAGTGGCTAAGGTTATGTGTGATATGTAGTACAATTGAAACAGCAAATGTACAGGTTCTATGAAATACACATATTATATCTTGGGAATCATTAGAAAAGGAATTAGGAATAAAATTGCCAAAGTACTGTTTGTAATTTTCTCCAGGAACTTAGTAGTCTAGACACATGACTAACATCTCTTATTTAAAACCACCTACTGCTGTTCCTCCTTTGCAGCTGCTTCTACAAAATCCTGTTTTCAACTGTGATTGAAATAAGATATTCTCTGAGCATACACAGTTTTGGATTTTATGCTCATTAGATATAGCATTATCTTAGCTAAAGGAGAAAAACATATTTTATTTCTGCAGTCCTGATGTTAAATAGATTCACTTGGGAAAATGCACTATTGTGTGAAGATAGATAAACAGATAGATTTCTGTGAGGACTGCTTCTTTCATTTAGAATGGGGTAGGGTAAACCAGACTGTTCCAGTTTCTATCACTGTCACATTTGTTTTTCATAGATCCATTCCATCTGTTTTTTAAAAATGTACAAAATATGCATTCAAATATAGATTGTCAGATGTTAAGCTGTATCATTGAATCCCAAAGTCATGATCATCTGCACCATGGCATTTCTGATTTCTCTGTCCGATTGTAAACGCTGGACAGTGAAGAAAAGAGAAAGAAAACCAACTCGTTTAAAATGTGGTGCTGGAGGAGGTTCTATAGATACAGTGGACTTCTAGAAAGACAAATTAAGGAGTCTGAGAGCAAATCAAGCCTGAAGCCAGAATGACTAAACTGAGGCTGAGATATCATGGCATGACAGAACTCACTGGAAAAGATGATAATGCTTGGTAAAATTGAAGGCACAAGGAAAAGACGATTGACTGAAACAGTGGAGCCATATCTCTCAGTTTTGTAAAATCTTAACGGGGCAGTTAATAACAGAGTGTCTTGGAGGTCCCTTCCTCTTTGTCTTCTGCCGTCATCATTCGTAGGGTTGCCCAAAGTGAAAGCCACCTTAAAGCACGTAACAACAACAAGGGATTCTCAGGGAAAAATGAAATTATGGGTTTCAAATTCTAGTTTGGCACTATTTTTGAACCAACTCACTGCTTCCTGATGGTGGTAAAGAAGCAATTCAACCATGGAAACAATTTATGCTGCTTTGTTAAGACCCAAGATACTTTGGTGCAGTAAATGTTTGCAATCCAAAACAAATACATCCAGTCGATCCAGACCAATGATGTCCCAAGGCATTGGGAAGATTTTGTTTTAAGTATAACTGGATATTACATTTATGTAAACATTTCTAGCACAAACAGCCAGCGTGCTGTAGTGGTCTTTGTTCTACAACTCTGGAGATCAGGGTTAGAATCCCTGCTTGGCTATGGAAACCTACTTTAAGATGGCTTTGGCTTATGGCAACCCTACAGTTGAGGGACCTCTAAGACACTGTGTTACTCCTCAGTATAACAGTCTAACAGTATGGCATGGTGAGCAATTTAAATTTTCCATTATATCTCCTTTTTGAATATTTGGCCATCTATTCTTGGAAGGCATCAACTAAGACTTCAATCTGGCTTGAGAGTTTGTACTAGACTTTCCTGATGACCTCGTGTTGTTTACCTTTTTTAAAATTTTTATCCAAATGCTTTCCACCTGTTTTCCATACTTTAAGTCATAGATCTCCTCATAGGTAAACACATCCTTTACATATAATGCTACTTCTCCTTCTTTCCTGTCTATTTCTTTGCAATAGATTATATCTCTTCATCAATGCATTCCATCCATTAGATTTATCCCACCATATTTCAATGATTTGCGTTAAATTGTTTTTGCATTTCATTGGGTTTTCAGAGGCTGTCTGTCAGGAACTGAATTCACACACACGAATATAACAGTGCATAAACACAATTTATTAGGAGCGTGATACATTGTACAGGACTTCAGGGAGTGAACTGCAGGCAATTAACAAGATTCAAAACATAAAAGGAAAAGAATACATTGTCTCACCAGCAAGGGACCTTTAAATGTCTGGTGTAGCCTGGCTGCGCTTATCATTACATTCCTAGTTTTGTTTACCTAACAGTCTCTGGTTCTCATACCTTGTTACAAGCAAGCTGCTACTTAACTCCTACTACATATCCCATAACTAAAATATGGAGGGCTACCCGACACTGACAGTGTGTGATGTGCCAAAGGTCATCAAGTAGCTTTCCATGGCTGAGTGGGGAATCAAACCCTGTTCTCCAGGGTTGTAGTCCAACTTTGAAACCACTACACCAGGCTACATAGTTCAATTTAAAGCCCTCCTGGTCAGGTTCGTGAGACTCATAGCAAATATGCCCTTATCAACCACTGCAACATGCAACATAACTCTGGTCAGATGCCCTTGTTCATGAAAATGCAGATCATGGTCCAAGAAGCCAGATATTTCAAATCAACCAAGCCTGTTGTTCATTTCTAGTATTCTTCCTAGACCATGTCTTTCAAATGCAAGGGGTGAAAATATAATAAACAGTGCCCTGATGTCCTTCAGCTTCCTATCCAGTGTGTCATGGCCCCTTCCAATATGTTGAAGTATTTTGTATTATCATTTGTTCCCACAAGAATCAGAAGAAGTGTATAACAGTTAGTGAGCTTGATGTGTCTTATCAGCCTTTTTGTTATCTCATAGCTCTTTACTCCTGGGAAACAACACACCTTTTGAGTTATCCTGTCAGTCCTACACATCACTGCTTCAGCTCCTCCTTGCAAAACATTATTTCTTAAAATTTACATTCCTTGGTGTGTTTTCTCTCAACTTGAATGTCTTAAAATGTATTTTGACATTTTTGTCAAGCTCATAATAGCACTGGAAAATTTGGGAAGGATGAAAGCTGCTAGATTGCTAAATTTTGAACAGATCAGGTCAACATGTATCCAGATTCACAAAGATAAGAATTCTGCAGCATCTTGATTTTCTTTCTCTTTAAATTTACTTATGGCTAGTGGGCCATAACTGTGCTCCTAATCTACTGGAAAATGTTACTGGAAAATGTCACCATATCTATACATATGTATGATGCATATTATACATGCTGACACACAAGCATAAAATGATCTTAAAATGATAGATTTCGTTTTTTGTTTCCCAGAGCTGAGGGGAGGTAGTCATAAATCAAATATTTTTTGTGCTTATTTTTAAAACAGTTCAAAGTAACAATAAAAAGTCAATTCAAACCAATTAAGAAATTAATAATGAGAAATATTGGAGAACAAAAGTCCACTTGCCTGCTTAAAAGACAGCACAGGTGGAAGTGACAAAAGAATAAGAAATAAGGTTTCTACATAATTTTGCTGTGGGTGTTTGTCAGTAATGGCTGTCTTCTGGGCATACTGTGAATAAAGCAACTTGGATGTGGTTTAATATAATATAGATTAATCAGCAGGGCACAACTGCAGTCTTGCATATCTGGCATGCAGCTGTTTGATTATATAGGTTTTCTATTTAGCCAGCAGTGGTCATAGATTTTCAGCTTTAAGCTTTTAGAGCAAAAACAGGAGGGAGGGAGACAAAGTGAATGGTTGAAAGAGATGGCTGCAGATTGTCATATTAATGCTAGAAAATTCATGTGAAAGATTAGAGCTGTAGCAAAATTGATTTGGCTTGTACTTTGCAGCAAATTGCAAGGTTTATGCCCTCTTTTGCAGGGAGGAGGTTGCTGTTTTTGGCAGTTCACACACACAGTTTCGGAAATTCTAGAGTTCCATGGGGGGGGGGAATTGTTTTGGCACCATTTTGAATTAGTTGATGCCAACCTTTGGCTCACCCTTCCCAGCTGGCAACCCTGCCACTGCCTCTACTTTTCTGCCAGCTGCCAACTGGCTTCAGATCTTTCTTCAAAATTGTCATATGTGCCGATGTCAGCCAACTGCATTGGCCACTCTCATGGATCTAGAGTACCCCTGGGAACAACAGTGAACACCTGGAGCCCCACAAAGCCCTGGGCTGCAAAGTTAGCCAAAGGTCAGAAGTCCACAGGACAAGGCCCTCCAGTGTGACGATCTTGTCATGAAACAGCTCTGTGGTAAACCATTATATTATGAAGACCATATACATTTTGGGACTCAGAGAGAAAAAAAGCACATCAACCAGTAGTGAGTTTTAAGCTTGGGGAACCACTAAAAACAATTCTCTCACTCCTCAGAATTCTTAGTCAAGTACAATGCTATATTTTTTCGGCATCTTCTGCTTGTGTAAGGATCTGATAATTGAATTATTCAAGAGGCAAAAGAAAAGACTGACAATCTCCACAGGGAGAGCAGAAGAGTGAAGGAGCACAAGGTTAGCTACCAATGCAGCTATATATATCATTTCTGATATGCAGAGGAACAAGTGTAGTCAAGAAGGGAAGATAATTGCTCTACGACTTGGAGTTTAATTTAAGTTTATTTTCCACCATTGTGTGGCCTTGGGTAAAGGCTATGCAAGAAGTTCTGCTAAACAGTATATATTATTACATCTTCTTTCTCTTAAATTATTGCAGGCATGTAATAAGTACACAAGGAGTAGGGGGTTAGGTTTTGACATTCCCATTACAATTAAGAAAGAATCACCTTCCCCATTACGTGCAATTGGGATGTTTCAGTGGACCTTGTGGGAATTTTTCCCCAAGATTTCTTGCCATACCAATGGGGATTATCAGTCCAATTGCAGTGGAGGAGTAAGGAGATAATTTGTAAGTTGCCGTGTGTTCTTATTTTGGGGTGAAGGTGGGGTATGAAATTCAACAACTACAGTAATAGTAATAATAATTTCGCTTTAAAGATCTTTAAGTAATGACCTTTAAAGATCAACACGTTTTATTTATCATAAGCTTTTGTAGACTGCAAACCTCTCATCACACATGTTAATGGAGTCCATGAAAGCTTATGCCGAATATAACTTGTTAGCCTTTAAAGTGCCCTTGGACTTTCTGTTTATGCTACCACGATTACTCATAGAATTCTGTCCAGAAAAAGAGCAGGGATGGAGTTTATCCCTAATATATATGTGTGTGTGTGTGTATGTGTGTGTGTGAAAGAGAGAGAGAGAAAGGCATGGAGGTGGGAAAAAAAGGATTCCATGGATGAAGAGCTGTAGCCACATGCCATGTCTTGAGGCTGAAATTATGTTGATTAATCTCGCCTAGAGCAGACTCATTAAATCAACTATTGATTGGTGAATCAACATATAGGTAAATTCAAGTGATTCAATAGGTCCAATCTCATCAATAACGATAGCAGTAGGGCTAAGTAAATGTCTAGTTTGTTCTTGATCAACCATTTATGTCAATAGGAAGAAAAAGGCTATATGATAAAGAGAGAGAGGTACATTGCTTTTTGAAATGGCTGTTAGACAGATCACTACTGTATTAGTTATGCAGCATCTCACAGAATCCACACAGGCATTGCCTGTACCACTGCACTGAGTCAGACCTCTGGTGTGTATTCTTTAGTTCATTACCTAAGAGAACTTTTTTTTTCTCACAGGCAGAAAAGAAACCATGAACTTTACCTCATGTCATTAATGCAAAATGTAACTTTTCCCTCAGGTTACAATTCAGTGCTACTGATGCCCTGCTCAACTTCAGAAGATGGTTTCTTTTGCTAAACAATTCTTGAGTGACATTGCAGGGAGCAGTGGAGGAAGAATCAGCAATATCATGCCTCACTAACTCCGCTTTAACAGATCCAGCTAGGAAATTCAGAGTTATTTGGAGCTCAGAACTGGCAGTGTCTCTAATTCACACACTGCTGTTAAGTGAGTGTAGTAAAAATTATACCACAGATATGATTGCAATCCCTCTCCCTCCCCGGAGAGCACCACAGAGTCTGTGAAAATTTCTGTGAAATTAAGTGCTATGTACTGGGAGACTTTTTTTTCTTTTTTGAAGAGGTGACAAGTCCTTTATAAACCAATAGCTATGTTTAGATACTGTACCGTTATCATCATTATTACTGTTCTTTATCATATTATTATACTGTTCATTATCACCATTATTACTGTTGTTATTATTACTGGTAGTATGGTCGCTGTGGCTATTACTACTACAGAAACTATTCTTTGATAAGGCATGAAACTGAAATATTAATGATTGTATCCTTGGGTGGAAAATAATAACCATAATTGTTCACATATATTAATAGTGAAGGTTGAAAATGCATTCTATTTTCCAGGGCCCTATGGATCCCCTCTGACCCACACCTGAAAAACTGAGTCCCCAAATGAGAGATCAGTGGGAATAAAACTCTGGGGTTACAGCCCATCCTCTAAAAGCAATGCCTTGGGGGCCTTTTGGCCCATAGCCTTTTTTTTTTTTTAAAGAAACCAAAAGAGGTTGGTCCACAAAGGTCCAGGGACAGCAAAAATGCTGCCCACTCCTGACCTGTCTTCTCCCACAGCCTATCTTCTCCTAGAAATGTGACTTAGGCTCAGCCAAACCTTCTTTGTCATTTGACAGGATTATACAGATCAGCAAGGTACACTTAGGTATGAGAGCTGGCCTTGGGGCAATTTGTTCACTGGTAAGGGCACTTTGTCTCTGCAAAATTCAACAATACATTTAAGGCTGGATTAGGGAGTCTTAGAGGCCTTTTATAACTTTGAAAAATATTTTATTGTAACAGGATACAGTTTCATTGTCTCAGACCACCAACCACCACTGGATTTGAGTTCAATTACCCTCTACCTGAATTAATTGAAATCCACAGCTTTGCCTTTAGAAAGAGAGTGTTAGGCTCCTTTAAACCACCTATCTCTCCATGGAATTATACACTCACATTATTAGCATGCAGAGGATTTTAACAAGGTGAATCAATCCTATCTGAGAGACCGAAATGGTACTGCAAGCAGTCCAGAAATATATCCTCTGGGATGTAATTTTGTCAAAGAGAAAAGTTTTCCTGTTAGCTTTGGGTGACCTGGGGAAAACAAATTCTCTCAATGCACGCGCACACACACACACACACACACACACACACACACACATTTGTTTGTTCTAGTACTGAGCTACACCTACTCTGAGTGTTGATGGAATTGACTCATCTTATCTTCACAATCAAGTTGTTAACTAAGTTGAAAGAAGCTCAGCAGAATGTTAGCTACAGGCCCTCAAACACTTTGTGAGTTTCATGAATAAGCACAATTTTCCAACTAGGAGTTTTAGATTCTTGACTGATACTCCAGCTATGATTTAACAGAGAATGTAATTCATGTTTAAATCTGATGGGCCCCATTCACAGATGACAAAAAGGAGTCAGTGAAATTATAGGACAGTGCATCTGTATTGCTGTTCCCACCACCACCACATCCCTCCTCAATATCTATACATTGAATGTGAACATCTGTAGTGAGGAAGTCTATGGTACATAGACCTCCATGGGTGTAGGCTTCTAGACAAGCCAGAACTAGGGATATTTGAAATTTTCATTTCAGTATGTGCTTGTTGAGAATTTGCCAAGACAGATAACATTCTTTCTTTTCAGGATGGGGGGGAAAAATCAAGGAGAAAATAAGGCTTACAAATATGTTTACTCAGGGTTTGAATAATTGTCTGGTCCTGAATCCTTGTATATTCAGTCATACCAACACTGAATTAAGGTTGACGCCCCTTGGCTAAGATAGGCTCATTTTTTTCACTATTTAATGGGAGACAAGGACAGCATAGTCTACAGCATGCTGGGAATAGCTATTCATTTTTTTTCTGGCTGGTGCAAATGAAAGAGAACTTTGCTTCAGGTCATTTTCACCAAAATCACAAAAATATTTGTCATTGGGAATGAAAGAATTAATTTTTTAAAATTCCAATGAGGGAGTAAGTAGAACCAATGTATTTTCTCAAATATGGCAGAAACTAGCTCATATGGAAGGCTGTGAATGTAGGATGATATGCATGTCTAGTGCCAGGGCTCAAACATGTGTACCTGATTTGTGGATGCTGGGCCAGGGAAGTTATGTGATGTTAGAAGCAAAGTCATTGGGGTTTCCCCTATTTCCCCTTTGATCATATGGAGGACCTACACATGAACAACTTGAAGGAGTCTTGAAATCCATAAGTGCTTTACCAATTGTTTACAATCAAATGTGGACTTTAAAAAGTAAGTCCAAGGAGATAATGCTTAATTCTTCGCTGTTATGGCCACATACTCATTTCCAGCAAGACTTCTTTATTTTAAATCCCAACACAGTCTTCTTTGATGAACATAGATTGAAAAACCCATAAGTAATGTCATGTCCATCCTGTGTTGTGAACCTTTCTCATCCACGATGCTTGTTCTAAATAAATATGTGCTGACAATGGAGTTGAAATTGATGGAGATATGGTTAAGATGTAGTTAACATGACTTAGAAATAATTTTGTTTATAATGGGGTTGGAGAAGGTTTGAAAGGAAGTGCTGAAAAAGGAGAAGGAATTAGGTTGACAAACAAAAAGAGAGCTCTTTTCGTGAGTTATTTTAAGAGAAGGGAACACCATATGATGAATGGAGAGTGGAGGCATCCATGAATTTGCAACCGTATCTGTGGTGAACAAACCAACACACAATACTCTGCTTGTACACAGGTATGAACAGCACTGGGAATCCCCATTGAACTGGTGTCCCAGTCACTCAGAACCCTAGAAGTCGGCAGCCAGTCATATGCAGGTTTCTTTTACTACAGATGGTCACCTAAGGATGCCACACATGCCAGCATTAGTCTAAGGATAGGTTTTTCTCCATGGAGATGGAACATTTGATTGATGAACATTCCTGTCCCAGTTTTAAAAACATACATGTGAAAAAGTCGCCTTCTGAGACAGTGGCAGCTGATGGTTATCAAGTCAGTGGAAAGGTGAATGAGCTCTCTGTTTGAGCTTAAAGGAGTTATCCAAGGTGCTGAATCCTATTTCTGAAGTTCAGCATCTTGAATCCCAAAGACAAGGAAGCATCAGCTGCCACTGTTCTATTCACAATCATATGTTGGTCAAAGTATATGGTTGACATATGCATCATGGCTATAGCCCAGGGAGCAGGCCTTGGGCCATTTATTTTCGCTGGCCTCTTCACCCATTTGGAGCTCAACATCTTAACATGACTATAGTCAAATTGGAATTTATGAAGCAGCACAAAGTGAGCACAAAGGGTAATAAAAGGCATCCAGTAGTAGAAGTGTTCTGATCTCTCTTTATTGCCTTTTACCAATCATGACAGTTTATACTTTTTCACAGAATCATGGAACTCACTGGTTGGACTTAAAAGTGTTTGCAGTGACCAGTCCAAAGAGAGCTAGACTATCAGAGGATAGTTCTTAGGCCACAATTAAGAGGTGAAAATGATGGCTTGCTACAAAGTAGACCCTAAGTCTTGCTAAGAAAAAAACACTCTTGATACCTTTTTGTCAGAGTAGTTTTTCAGTGTATATTTCCATTCTTATTAAAAAGTAATGGAGATGTAAAAGAGAAGATGAAGAAGTCTTTCTTTCTTTCTTTCTTTCTTTCTTTCTTTCTTTCTTTCTTTCACTTTTCTTTTTAAAAAAAGCAGTTTATGAGAACTGACTGTTCCCCTGGAGCAGTTATGGTTTATCATGTGTTTAAGAACTTCTAAAATATGAATTATTGATAGACTCCAAGGAGCAATGAAGGTTTACCATATAAATATTTATTCAGTGTGTTTCTAAGTGGATATTATTGACCTTTCATTGACCATAATAGCTCCATGTGGTCTATGTGAAGGGATAGCCATCTTCCTTAAAACAAAAACAAAAACACAATATAACTGTGATCTAGCTTTTGGGTAAGAACTGAGACAAAGACTATAAAAGCATACAAATATAAAATCAGATGTCAAAATATTGGACTTTTTGTATACCTGACAAAATCAGCACACATGTCCCAACCAGAAAATAGTATAGATAAGTCTTTCAGCTAGAAATTCTATACCTCATGCATATATCTAATAGAAGCAACAACATCATTGTGGAAGGGACACTATCTTCTTGAGGCCTGTACTGGGAGAAAGGGAAGATATACATTAAATAAAATGAAAATAAATAAATTCTCATTGAAAACCTCTGTTTGAGCCTCAGCATATGACATTCTCCCTCTCCCACAGAAAACAAACACAAATACAGCTAATTGTAGTACTTGGGGGCATGTGTTTTATTTTTTTGGAAAGCATAGGCCTAGAAGCAGGGATGCTTAAGCGCTTGAAGAGGAATAATGATGATTCAAACTGATTGTTTCCCATTAGATTACACTTTTTGCAATTGCAGAAGTGCTTCCCAAATGTGAATTTTCATGCCTTGGAATTTGATAGCCTGGTTTTTAGGCGTCTGTTACCCTGTTTTCTGGGGGTCCCAAGAGGGACACCAAATTGCTCTCAAAGTTATACAGGTTGGGGAAAATTAGTCAAAGAGCACAAGTTAGCACTGCGAGAGGCAGGGTAACGTAGCGAGATCTTGAACCCTATGTCTACGGGGTCAGGCCGAGTCAAGGAGCACACCGGAGTGAAATAACAAATGTGAATTTGATTAAAAATACAATCAATCAGTGTATGCAACACAAACACACAGAGAAACTATAGAAATAAAGGTTGGAGTGGGATAGAGGGATTTTTAGAGGAGTTGTTGGTTTGGGTAATACTACACCTGTCCTGAAGCCTGGTCGGAAACGGAGAAGCTGGGGGCGTGGATCTCAGCACGTGGAGCTGAGGGGAAGGCTCACTGGACAAAGTGACAGCAAGGCGGGATGGAAGCCAAGAGCGATCCGAAGAAGCGCTCAAAATCAGGAGTTTTTATAAGGGGAATTGTGACCTCAGGCTAGTTCGGACTTGGGGAAAACAATAGATTTGGGGCTGGAGACAAAGCCTCCAAAAGGTCAGAATATGAATGATTGAATTATAGCCAAATTGTCAATACGATAGCCAGTATGCAAACGCGGAGTACTTGAGCGTTGTATAGTCAGATCATCAAGCTGCTGGCGTGGGGCAGAGGATCTTTTGAAAGTTGCGTGCATACATAATTGAGTACTTGCCTTGAGGTCTCCTGAAGCTGCGAGTCGGCTATTTCTGGCCTGCCTGTATTGTGTTGGAATATTACGGCAATTATCGGCTGAGCCTGTATGTGTGCTTGTCCGGGGGCCTCGCAAGCACGTGGAGGGGATAGAAGGCCAAATTATTGATATCAAAAGATATCTTTTTAATATCCCCCAAGCTCGGGCTAGCCAGGGCAGTAACAGGTCATTCAAATCATTGTTTCCCAGGGTGAATATCACTAGATATTTTCAGGAGTGAATTGAATTAAAGTGCAATTGGCATTGAAGAAGGAAGAGAATGGGAAAGGAGAAAGAGAGAGCATGTAGGCACATTGTATGATCCTGATTCAACAAAATATGGCCATTTCCACACTAGGCTGTTCTAGTGCTATTATTCCACTTTCAACATCCTATGGAATCCTGGGGTTTGCAGTTTAGGGAGGGGCATTTAGAATTCTCAGCCAGGGAGCTCTTTGGCCTCAGTACATGACAAACCTCAGAATTCCACAGGATGTTGAAAGTGGAATAATAGCACTATAACAGTATAGGACAGAAATGGCCTATGAGTCATTGCGTCTAAATCAAGATAATCTTCATCCGATATAAGTCTGCACAAGATTTCATCTGTAGGATTTTATTTTAATATTCTTATAAAGTTCCATAAAACTTCCTTGTCACATGGACTTTGCATTGTAAGGGTTATCATGATGCTGTGGGAAATGTTCAGGACAGTGATTTTAAAGCCTTTAAGAAAATAATTCTCTGGTTCTCAGGATGATATCTTAGGGTATTTGACTTCTCTTTCTGCAACAAAGAAAGAAGGTCACAGGTGGAGAAGGAAGTCTGCCACTCAAAGCTTTCTTACTCATGAGGCAAAAATCTTCACTGTCATCATGTCTTTGCTTATTTCAGTGGTTGAAATGGGGACAAAGTGGTCGTGGTGAGGGTGGATCAAGGGAGGCACTGGGTCCACTGAATCCAAAGATTGATTGATTGATTATTTACTTATTTATTTATGGCAACCTCACAAATACAGGTCAATTGTGGATGGGTTTATATGCAATTCCTGCAGCTAGTGTAGCTATTTTCCTCTTCATTGCAAATATGGTACAAAATAGAAAATGACAGGTTTTCAAAAAAGGGAAAGGGAAAAAAAAACCCTCTATCATGGCACACACCCAAGTGAGTTTGAGATCTGGTCATTCTTCCATTAGGATTCTGGTTCCCCTTCCCGCACAGGATTTTGCTCCCTTAGCTCTGAACTTGGCAATGTAGTTTTCTTGGATTATAAGCCCCAGTTTTCCTCAGAGTCCATAATAAGGTTACTGTCTCAAACATGGTCCAAGAAATTTTTTGATTGCCTTACCACGTGCAAATTATTCATTCTCCCGAGAACTTAAGAAAGTAATTCTGGTTACTGCTGTTCCTGGCTGGGATTTTCTGGGAAACGTGGCCCCATAAAGTCAATTTTCCAAGCCTTAATTCTTCCCATAAAAGGCTGAGACTGCTAGACATATTCTATTATTTATTTAAAGAATTGTCATATTATAGGTAGGCCTGCTTTGCCTCTCTCTGCTTTACTTTTAATAGGCTTTAGGTATTACCTTATTAGGTTGGTGAATTATTTATATTATTAATAAAATTGCAGCCACCTTTTATGACAGTTCTGTCCTAATTGGTACCTATTTCTCACAAGAAATCTTATTCCCCTAGTGGAAAGGAACATTAATTATCTGAAAAACTACTGAAATGTAGATTTTGTGCATTATGAGCTTCTTTTGCCTTTGTTTCTTATGTTGTATATTATATTTCCTGTTTGGGAACATGACTTTGTATGTGAATTTTAGGTGCTTCTTACCTCTAAGTGTTCTTATCAATTCAAACTATAGCATGTCTAATTAGCACTTAGAACTCCATGTAAGATTTAAAAGGAAAAAAACAGCCATCCACAGAGCACATGGGGAAACTAAAACCATTATCTCACATTCTTTCATTTGGACAATCAGAGGTATCTTGTCTTCGGATGAGACATTTATATTATATATGGCTTATTATAATTCTCCTAGCAATAACATGATCCATTTGTTTGTTTTTTTCATACCATTATGGCCAGGATCCAATGGTAGACTTATGCTGTCAAAATGGTAGAATCCAGCAAAGTTGGCGGTAGGAGATTTTATCCCACCACACTCACCCAGAGACACACACAAACACAGCACTAGAAACCCTTTAGACTGGTTTGATTTTCCCTTATCAGTTCCTGTTGAATGTAGTGCACTCACCTGTGCATTCAGTGGCCTTAAATAGGACACATATATGGATGTGTGTGTATGCACATTTGTGTCATACTTTATTTGCAAAAGGTATCCTCATTTGATAGGAAGCTACATCTCTTCTTCTTCTTTCCTTAAAAATAACCATGAGATTGATTGGTGTTGTAAAATGGAGATTCCAAGGTAGTACCAAACTGAATGGGAGGGAATACCTGCAATGTGCATTAGGAGAAAGTCCACTGGAGTTTCCCATGAATCGCAAACAAGGAGGTAATATGATTCAGGATCACAACAAGGAAAAAAGAGTTAAATCCTTGCTACCTCTTCTGGCCTTGATCTGAATTAGGTTCCTCTTCTCTTACCTTCAAGTGGAAAAAAACAACAACGATGCAACTAATCTGCCCCATGTTAAAAGTAACAGTTAGTATGCCTGTAAGAACTATGTGTGAATGAGATTTGTTTTTTGTTTGTGACAGTTTAAAAAAATTCAAAGCAGTTTATAAAAGAAACAGATATCATAACTAAAAAGACAAAAACCCGAATAAATCTATAATAATTAGGATGCAAATCCCAGAAGTCCTAGCCAGCATGGTCAATGGTCCAGTATTCTGGTAGATGAAGTTCGAAACCACTGGAAAACCAAAGTGTGAGAACCATTGGTTATATGGGTAGCAATAAGGTCCTCTTAATTTGCTGAGCTCCTGGACTGACCGAGGAAATGAGATGATTTCTCTATCAATTTCAATGAAGAAAATTGTCTAATTTCTTGGAAAATGTGGAGGACAGTAGGTGGTATTTACCCTTCCTAGGACAGAACTTTACTTTTGTTATAGGGATAATAAAGAACTATGTTGTTTTTGTGTGCCTTCAAGTCATTTCTGATTTATAGCAGCCCTAAGGTGAACCTCGGTTTTCATGACAAGATTTGCTCAGAGTAGGTTTGTCTTCGTCTTCCTTTGAGCTGAAAGAGTGTGACTTGCGCAAGGTCATCCAGCAGGTTTCCGTAGCTGAGCAGGTATTTGAATCCTGGTCTCCAGAGTCATAATGCGACGCTCAGACCACTACACTATGCTGTCCTATAATCTGTTAAACCCGTAATGGGAAGAACCACATAGCATTCTTTGCAGACTTTCTGGATAAGTGTGTTTGGGCATGGAGTTTGTTTGTTCCGTCACAGGCTATTGCTCAAAAATATATTCTTTCCATCTGTATGAGGAACAATGATTCAGTGAACATGATTCAGAAGACTAGAACCCCTTAAATATATGTAGGAAGTCAGAAATGGCCAAGAAATAAAGGGTCAGATTTTTCACATTTTTTTTTTCTGCTTCATAGGATGCAGAAGATTGCAAGTACTGCATCTTCTGGTGTGTTAGAATTGTTTGATTAAGCATTTTTAGTTTATTTGAATTCAGAATGGTGGAAAAAACTAATATTTCTCCTGTATTTTACTCTGCATGCTAGTCGATTAACAAAAGTAAATAAACCAAAAGATTCTTGAAAGTCTTTCTTTTTTTTCCCAGAGAAGGGGAAGAGGGTAAGGACATTCTGTTAACTAGTTTATTGTGAACCATATGTTTTGTCCATAAGTTTAAACTAGCTTTTTTTAAAAGAAACCTACAACACAATGCTGTACTTAGAGGTAAGCCACACTGAATCAAGATAGATCCATGCTCAAGTAAAAAGATACAGGATTGCTGCCTTAGACACATAATGTATGCAAAAATGTAGGAGCTTTAGAAATTCAAGGTTAGTATCATAAATAGAAGTCATTTGAAAACCAGTCGTTGAATTACTAGACCAATTTGCATTTTACTGTGTGAAAAGCAGTAAGCTTTGGAAGGAAGATTTACAACAGTGTGCATGCCAGTGTTAGAGAAATAGCAGGAGTAAGGTGAAGGTTAACAAACAAAAGTTTGCCAGTTATAGATTTGCTTGAAGGACAAAAGCTACAATATCCTTCCACTCTCTTTCCCTTCTATCAGCTTTAACATCTTGCTCAGTCACAAAGCTGAGTCTGAAATATTGTCTATAGATAAAAGATGTGGTTGAGTCTAGCTAAAACCTTTGCTCTTCAATAGTTAGATAGAATCTGGCTGAAGTAATATTGAGCTAGAACACAGAATTTATATGCAGATATTCTTGATAACTTTTACTAAATGGTACATTAGCAAGATATAAAATAGCAAAGGGCTTTTCCAGATGGGGAAAATGTGTCCTGGAGACTGTCATGCTGTAGTTCTCAAGGTTGTTTCTGTTGTCTTGGACTATTTTCTGGCAATTCTTGGCATCAGCTGCAACATTTTATTTCCATCTTTGAGTGAGTTTCGTTTTAATTCTGAGATAAATCAGAACAATATGTTCCCTTCCCTTCTCTTCTCCTTTTTTTTTTAAAGAGCTGTAGTGCTTTAATACATCAGTGGCATGAAACTTTTTTTGTTACAACTCTAAAAAAATATTTAAAGAGTTCAAAAAGGAGAAAATTTGCCCTTCAAACCATAGGATACCATTCCCCAGTGTTTTTTGTTGTTGTTGTTGTTTTAAAAAAAAAAACTTTGGAAGAGCCCTAGTTCATGTCCTATCCTATTTCCTATCCTATCTTACTACAGGAAGTCATCAAATTAGATCAAGACATTTTGCTGCTTTGGGCAAAGGATAAGATGGCACCTACCTGGGACTGACAACACTGACACGTGAGGGCTCTTTCATTATACTTGAAGGCACCAGGCAGACTGTGTAACACAGACAGATGTGTCTCTAGAAAAATCAACAGGGAGGAACAAGGGGGTGATGCTGCCATGGCTGTCCCCCAGCATTTGCCACTTGAGGCAATTGCCCCCTTTGCCTTATGGTACAGCCAACCATCATCGTAGATGACTCTATTTCATAGAATCATAGAGTTTGAAGAGAGCACAGGGGCCACCCAGTCCAACCCCCTTTCATGCAGGAACCCACATCAAAGTACTCCCAACAGATGGCCATCCAGGCTCTGCTTAAAAGCCTCCAAAGAAGGAGACTCCACCACACTCCAAGGCAGCATATTCCATTGCCAGACAGCTCTGACCGTCAGGAATTTCTTCCTGAGGTTCAAGTGGAATCTCTTTTCCTGCAGCTTGAATCCATTGCCCCTTGTCCTACTTTCTGGACCAGTTGAAAACAAGCCTTTTCTCTCTTTGATATGACAGCCTCTCAAATATTTGAATATGGTTATCATTTCCCCTCTTAATCGACCTTTCTGCAGGTCAACCATACCCAGCTCCCTAAGCCACACCTGGTAGGGCATGGTTTCCAAACCCTCTATCATTTTGGTCACCCTCCTCTGGACATGTTCCAAGAGAAAATCTTATGGAAAATATTTTCAGCTGAGAAACTTTTCATATACGGAAACATTTTTTTTCTCTTTACTAGTTAAGTGCAGAAAGATAAGATAGACCCCCCCCCCGGTATTTTTAAAAAGACGTTTAAACTAGCTAATTACACTTCCAAGTTATAGTCTCATAATAATCAATAATCACCAAACATTTCATGTACTCAATATATGAGGCAAAGGATGAAAGAATATAAGAGAGACTTTTTTTTTTCAGTATTAGACTTTCTTTCCCTCTTTTTGGTTCTACTTTTTCTGAGGTGAATTGAAAAAAAAACATAGCTGTTGCTGAAACACATATCAGGGAACTTTGCAGTAGAAATCTCTCTGGTTCAATATATTTTACATCAATGCAAGGAAAGCCAACATCTTTCCAAAATTGGTCTGGGCCCATGTTGCTGGTATTGGCATTTACTGAGTGGCATTGCTGTTTGCTAACTAAAGAAATAAAGGTTGGAGTGGGATAGAGGGGTTTTTAGAGGAGTTGTTGGTTTGGGTAATACTTCACCTGTCCTGAAGCCTGGTTGGAAGCGGAGAAGATGGAGAGTGTGGATCTCAGCACGTGGAGCTGAGGGGAAGGTTCACTGGACAAAGCAACAGCAAGGCAGGATGGAAGGCAAGAGTGATCCAGGGAAGCGCTCAAAGTCAGGGGTTTTTGTAAGGAGAATTGTGACGGCAGGCTAGGTTGGACTTGGGGAAAACAATAGATTTGGGGCTGGAGACAAAGCCTCCGAAAGGTCAGAATTTGAATGATTGAGTTAGAGCCAAATTGTCAATAGTATAGCCGGTATGCAAACGCGGAGTACTTGAGCGTTGTATAGTCAGATCATCAAGCTGCCAGCGTGGGGCAGAGGATCTTTCGAAAGTTGCATGCATACTTAATGAAGGTACTTGCCTTGAGGTCTCCTAAAGCTGTGAGTCGGCTATTTCTGGCCTGCCTGTATTGTTTTGGAATATTATGGCGATTATCGGCCAAGCCTGTATGTGTGCTTGTCCGAGGGCCTCGCAAGCACGTGGAAGGGAATGGGTATGTGAAGCCGAATTATTGATATCAATAGATATCTTTTTATATCCCCCAAAGCTCGGGCTAGCCAGGGCAGTAACAACGTCACTTTAATTTTTCTCACATATGCCTCTCAAAAGTTTTCTGGCATTCTTATTGATGGTAGGCCTCACCTCCACAGCAACTGGCCTGAGGCCCAAGAGCTCTCTGGCTGAGAATTCTAAGGGCCCCTCCCTAAACTGCCAACCCCAGAATTCCATAGAATCTTCACAGCCAGCCAATCATATGAGGTCTTCTCACTTGACACAGCCAATCATATGAGGTATTCGCCTGCTTGACGCAGACAAACAGACAAACGAGCAAACACTGACTTTTATATAGTAGATAAGAATATGCAATGGAGGCAGCTTGGCCTTTCTAATACTTGGGGTTAAGCTTCTCCCATTCATGAAACAGATGGAGTGCTCATGAGATAACATGTGCTGCTTCTGCCCTTGTCTATGCATTTGGTGCACATGAAAGGGAATTATGTGTACATGAAAAGATCTCATTCATTACAGAGACCCCTCCTATATATATTGATCATGTGAGAAGTGGCACATGGATAGATTGTTCAATATGTTATTGGCAGGTGTTGGTCTGAGCCAGGTCTTTTGGCCTGTGGATTAAATTGCCATGCCACTTTAGGATGCATATTGGGGGCCACATTCTAGCAGTGGTCATAGCTAGGGATGTCAGGGCTGATGGCAGAAAGGGGATGGGCAGCTGTTATTTTTGCCAAGCTGGACATTTTCTTTCTTAGACAAAAAGGAACACAGGCTTTGAAATGCACAGCTGAATTCTGTGAAACAGCTGCAAAGCATGGGCACAACACAGCTTAGAACTCTAAATGATTACAGCCATCCCTCCACATTTGGTGGGATTAGGGGATCAGGACTCCAGCAAAAATGGAAAAACCGTGAATAACTCTAGGCCCACAACACACACACACAAAAAGTATGATCCTCATATTCAACCCACTGTGGATGCCTTTGAGGCATCAGGGTTCCTTTGCAAGGTAGAAGGGAGCACCTTGTAGGGTATGCCACTCCCTCCACTGCTGCCCCGCACCATTTTTAACAGGGACTTACAAGCCCTGTTTGCAGTCTCTTAGGCCCTTTTCGCATGCCGTTTCTAAAGCGAAAGGGCCCCCTTGAGCGTCACGTAAATGGGAGGAGTGGTCCGTACGATGCACTACCATTTACGCGATGCTCAAGAGCTGGATGCAGAGCAGACACGCACCATTTTATTTTTGGCTCTAAGCCGAAATGGTGTGCAGTCGTGCAATGCTCCCGGGGCCCGCGTGCACTTACCTGCTGTGTGGTGCGTCAGGAGCCGGGCCAGTCACGCTTCCTGTCTTAGCGCTAGCCTGCAATTCCCAGGTTGCGCTGCAGTAGGAAGGGGCGGGGTATTCACGCGACGTTTGCGTGACCAGGAAGCCGATGCAGAACTCAAGCAGCAGGGAAGCGGCAGCATTTCTGCTGAGGTTCTTCGCGCGAATGCCACCCCCCACCTACGCGAAAGGGTAAGGTGCGGAAAGGCTCTTAGTCTCACAAGGCTTGCAGTGCCTATTAAAAATGGCATAGGGAAGCAGCAGATGTGGCAGCAAATAATCTGTGAATAATCAAATCTACAAAAGTGAAACAAATGAAAGTGGAGGGTTGACTGTATTCAAAGGTAAAAATACCTTGAAAAAAGACTCCAGTCAATGACCAGAGATAACAACAGTCAGAGAGTGGTACCTGGATGAAGAACATCTTAGGGCTGTACCTGGTCTGGGAACTGGAGGTTTCATAAAGCCCATAAAGCCCATTGAGACCCTCACACATTTCTGGAATAAATAAGGGCTTCCCACGGTATCATTATTATTTATTTTTCAAATTGTTTTTACACACCACAAATTTTACAGCACACAGTGCTCTACAGTACATCCAACACAATACATAGCACTCTATAGTACTTCTAACACAAAAACTTCACTGAACTATAACTCTCTTTACCCCTTCCCCAGAAAAAATAAAACAAATAAACAGTTTAACATATGACTTCCAACCCATCAAGTTGAAGAGTCAAATAATGATTCAAATAATGATTCAGGTAACGTTCATTTCCTATTTTAAAATTGATCTAGGTCAATCTCCTAATTATATCTCATTTACAGAATAATATCCGACACCCACAAACATTATCCTTCCTTTATTTTTTTTATAAAATTTAAGACAGTTCCCAGTCTTCTTTAAATTTGTCTGTAGATGTCTCTTTAATCATTACTGACAAGTTACCCATTTCAGCCATTTTCAATATCTAGTCCTCTATTGTAGGTATTTCTTCCTTTTCCCCCCAGTTTTGAGTGTACAACAGTATAGCCACTATCATCATATAACATAACTGTCTATGGCCCTTTCTGCACCAGGCAATTAGAACAGGGCAGTGCATCCTCGCACAGAGGTTGTCTGCACCTTGGAGTGGACTAGGAGCGGACTACTTACCGGAGATCTGCACCTCAGTCTGCTCCAAGACGACCCCAAGTGGTCTTCCAGCATGTTTTTGAAAGACCAGAAAGAACAGGTCTTTATTTTCCTGGAACGTGCCATTGTGTTCCTACTCTCTTGTGCAGATTTGCAGGCTCGCACCAATGTGAGCCTGCCATCTGTGGAGGGCGGGCTTTAGGCGTGGAGAGCTTCAGCAGTTGGTCAGGACCCACGACCAACCGGAAGCCACCATTTTGGAAGCCGGAAGCCGCCATTTTGGAAGCCGGAAGCCAACATTTTGGAAGCCGGAAGCCACCATTTTGGAAGCTGGAAGCTGCCATTTTGGAAGCTGGAGCAGTGTGGATCTACAGACCTCGCACAGCTCCGATTCGCCCTGGACCGAGAAGGAGCCCTGCAGAAGGACTTCAGGGACAGTTGGCGTTGCTTCGGACCCCAGAAGAAGCAGTGAGTAAGGGCATGGAGCGATTCCCTCGCCTCGTACGGAAAGGGTCTATAATTTATTTTGAGGCTTTGCCTATCTCCCTTTTTGTCAAAAGTCAAGTGTTTCTCTCTTATTATATCTATCTGTAGCCATTTCTGCACTAGACTGTTATAGCGCTATTATTCCACTTTCAACATCCTATGGAATCCTGGGGTTTGCAGTTTAGGGAGGGGCCTTTGAGGCCAAAGAGCTCTCTGGCTGAGAATTCTAAAGGCCCCTCCCTGAACTGCAAACCTCAGGATTCCATAGGATGTTGAAAGTGGAATAATCACGCTGTAACAGTCTAGTGAGGAAATAGCCTGTGTTTACTCATTCTGGTTCTCCTTTTTCATTTTTTTTCTGGAAGTAACTCTTCAACATTTATAAGTAGCCTATATTTTAAATACATATATTTTTATAATATGGTATCTAAATGAAAGAAGGGAGTATAATTCAGGCTTCTTTACTCTTTAAAACCTATTGTTTATATAGGTCCTAAAACATGGTCCCTTTAAAATTATTTTCTTTTTTGTTCTTTCTGTCAAAGGTGCCTGTGCTATGTTAAAAAACTCTTACACACCAAAGATTTCTTATTGTCCATAGATGCTTCTTTAGATAGCAGAGCAGAAAAGCAGAACATAAACAAGAGAAAAAACAGCCTGACTGGCACAGGAAATGTCAAAATAGCAATTTATAAAGGTGAATCACAGCATCCAAGGGGCATAGGCTTATCATTTTACATCCAACAAATAACTGAATGTAAAAATGAGGGTCTTTGAAGGGAAATACTAGTCATCACTTTGGTAAAGACATGTGACCTTCCCATCAAAAATGCTGCATTTCAACGCTCTCCTCACTCTCAGAAAACAGACTGATAATAAAGTAGATTTGTATCCCAACGGAATTGTTCCTTTGAGAAAATTTATTTTATTTTATTTTATTTTATTTAGAGCATTTATACCTCACTCTTCAGCCAAAGAGGCTCCCAGAGTGGTTTATAAATTGTTAATTTGACATTCCCTGCCAACCTAAAAAGACGTGAAACACAAAGGGATGGCAGCAGGGAAAGAGATTAAGTCTGGCAAATGCTGGCTGTTCTTCTCTCTCTCTGAGGCCAGAGTAATGGTAATTGGTATGGAGGCAGGGCCTTTCCTCTGCCATTGGAATCAAGGCATGATGGTGTTCTTGGCTGCTCTTCTCTCCGTCAGAGGCGTGAGCAGGGGTAGCTGAAACTGAGGGAGCTGAAGATGATCCCTTCTAGCCAGTGTCTTCAGACACAATTTTGTTTCTTTCCTTTTGTTCACACACCAACAGATCTCAGTATCAGATAACTATCTTCATTTGTATCCAACTACTGTGAATGGTGTTTGCCCCCTAATCAACATAGCTACCATTTTCCCATTGTAGTAACTGTGAAATTTCTCATGGGATGGACAAAGGAAGTTATTTCATTTAAACTCATACATTCAGAAATGTGAAGTCCTTGTTTATGGGTTTTACCTCCATGAAGCAATATGGAACAAGCCAAACTGACTGCTGTATTTGACATGGGGTACAGTTCATCCTTTGGACTCCAACTGCGGTGGTTTGGATGCTTGGTTTGCATTCTTGTGCTACAATTTGACTCAATTTTGTGCTGCCTGAAGCTCTATCTTGCAAATGTGTGATGCATTTATGATGGTATTTGATGCTTATGGCCCAATAATTCTGCATGAATTACTTTGTTAGTTGTAAGAATTTGTAATCACTGGAGTTTATACAAAATGTTTCAGTTGATATAATAAATATGTAATTAATCCTCAGAAGTACAGAGAGAAAGATTTATCTTAATATTTTAAGGCTAGAACACAGTTACAGATGCTTAAGTTCCATTAAAATCAGGAGGAATTTAACCTGTAAAACTGTCTGATGAGCTAGAAAGCTAATATCAAAATCAGATCACTTGTAGTTAAACCCCAGTTTTTATATGAAGTAAGTATCATCATTGCTATTTCTACCGGGTCATTTCCTCACCAACACCACTGCCACGACCGTGTCTTTCCAGGAATGCCAAAATTTAGATCAGATGGCAGCAGAACTGAGAAATACTACATTTTGAGACTAAGACCTGGAATGTCAGTCACGTTGGCTATGTATTCTAGATATTGTGGTCCAATGGTGAGGTAATATAATACATTGCCTCAAAGTGTGATGGAGTTTCTTCTTTGACAATTTTTAAATAAAGGCTGGATGGCCATCTGTTGAGAGTACTTTGATTGTGTATTGCAAGGCAGGGAGTGGACTTGATGGTCCTTGTGGGGTCTTCCAACTTTATGATTCTATGATTCTATCGAATGGTAACTCACCCAAGCTCTGGGAGGGAGAAACTGATGGTATGACTTTTTCTGTACCTCTGTATTGCTCTTTCTTCAGGGAAGAATAAACTAGCTAGGGAGAATGAGCACATCAGCTCCCTTCTGATATCATCTCTGTTTCAATAACACTGGGAAAAAAAACTCAAAAGTGATAGCCATGTCACCGTGGAGGTAATGTGATGAACAACAGAAATGGGTGAGAAATCTGTTTCATTTTTGACCAGTATTTCTCCAGTTTGCACTTCCTGGAACTGAATGCAGAGCTGAACACAATTTCTGCATTGTACTCTGTATATTTCTGAGCTTCTGGTGTGATTCTTGTGACAACAAAAATGTCTAAATTTAGAAAATGTCCACAGTCAATCTGTACATTTTGTTTAAAAAAAGCTTTACGCAAAACTTTAATGCAAAAAACAAAACAAAACACCTAACAAACTTTGCAACCCTATGTGAGCGTAAGTTAGAGAGCCTTTTCCGGATTTTTACATCTTTAATACGTACTAATAACCCTGGTTATACAATAAAACTTTTGTTTTGCTTTTCAAAACAGCATCCTTCTTTTGCCTACTGTCTCTCTCATATGTACTGCATGACAAAGAACTTCTGAAATCTGGAAATATTCAAGTATATCTTTGAGAGTTGTAACATTACAACAATTATGCTACCTGGTTTTCTGATTCCATAGACATGTTTTGAATGTTCCAAAAGAAACTCTCTGGACTAAAACTCATGTCACATCAAGTGACGGTCTAAAGAGAAGATGCATGTTATGTACTTCTAATGTGCAAATTGGAGTTCAATACTCACAAATCATTTACAGGAACGTCTCCCTTCTCCCTGTTAAGCTGAAAACGCTACATGTGAAAACACTCTATATGTGGAATGCTGTATTGTATTATAGTAGACTTTCTTCTTCCCCATCTCTGTGGTAAACATGGCCTATAATACCAGGCAGATGGGTCCTAGAATCCTTATTACATTATAGTCAAATATTAACAGCAGGCAAATAACACTGAAATGCTTGTTTTCTGTTTAGTAGACCCTGTCAAAATGTGGAGATCTGGGCCAAGCCAGGGCTATGACAGATCAGGTCTGTTTTTAGTCTCCTTCTCTGGAGAAGCAGCACCCTTCTGTTTTTACCATCCCCCTGGCTCCCTCTCCTTACTTATACCTTTGTTCTGCTTTCGCTAAATCCAAACCCCTGTAGGTATAGGACAAAGCAATTTTATGTTTTTCCAAAGAATGTGTCACTGGTGGTAGCATTTGTAACTAATCTAGATTAAAGAGATACTGTATGGAGATTGCTCTTTTTTAAAAAAATAAAATCTTTATTAATAAACAAACTGGCAAGGGAAAAGGTATTTGTCAATTAAAGCTTATCAAACAGGAAACATTTTCAGCTCTTAACAGCAAACACTTCCCCAATTCATTTCTGACTTATGGCAGCTCTAAGGTAAACTTATCACAGGGTTTTCCAGAGCAAAGAGTATGTGACACAATCAAGGTCACCCAGTGGGTTTCCATGGCCAAGCATGGAATCAAATCCTAGCCTCCAGAGTCATGGTCCAATGCTCAAACCACTGTACCATGCTGCCTCTCTCCTCAAAGGTTAAGCCTTCTTAAAGCACACATTCATCATATATTGACTAACAGAACATTACAGACTATTTCTGTGGGTCTCATGTTAGAGATGTATTTCTTACTTCATTTTCTTCTTGAAAGAAGCACTGAGTAATTTTAGCAACTTTCATCCCACTGTGAGAGGGTCTCAAGAAAACCACAGTTTTTGAAGACTACTCACATTTTGGAATTTATTCTATGCAGAACATTTCTCTGTGTGTGAAAAAAATAACACATTCTTTTCAGGAAACAGAATTTTCTGAGTGGAAAATAATATTTCTGCACAATAATATTATTCTCCATGTAGCAAATGCTACTTTCTGTGCAGAAAATACTCTAGTCTAGTTGATCACCTCCTACATTTTCATTTTTTTTTTGTTACAGAAAACTGCATTTTCAGCATAAGAATCAGCATTTTCTAAGTAGAAATGTTATTTTCTGCCTAGAAAATGCTGTTTTCTGTGCAAAAAAAAAAAAGAAAAAGTACAAGATTTGCCCAGCAAAAGTCCTCAACTGCTGAGATTTTTGTCAGCCCTGGATTCTCCTTGTCAGAATTTTCTGACATTCAGAATATTTTGAATATTTTGAAATATTCCAACCGTGCCCAACACTGATCATCCATCATCTGCTACATTTTAGATTCTACTTTTTATTTTCTCAGACAATGATCAGAAGATATTGTACAAGTTTACTTTATTAGACAAGAAACTAAGGGACCAAAGTAAGAAAATGATTGTTCTAGAGGAAGTACTCACCCAATGCTGTCAAGCTATGAGAGAAAAAGAATAGTCTTCTCTGGAAACTGAAGCAGAAAGAACCATTTTGCCTGAGGTACTCAGAACAATGTTCTTACCACGTTTCTTTAAACTTATTCGCCTTTAGAGAGAGAAGTGATTGCCCTTTAAACTGAAATGTATTCTAAAAATAATCCAGGGAGTTGTATTATTTGATACTGCTTGTCAAGATATTCTGTATGCCTTTCTGGGGAAAAGAAATAGAGGCTTCCATGCTTCATCCTGGTTTTACATCTTTCTGGTTGTCACCCTGGGATAACAGTCATTAACTATAACAACAGCAAGCTGCAAACTTGTCTTCAGTATTTATATTTATCACTCAATCTAGGAACCATGCAAGAAGCATTGATAACAGAGCCTGGTAATTGGAACATGCAGTGTCAGCATGTTGCTGTCAGATCACTTCTTTGTACTAGAGTGTGTGGCTTAAAGATCCCTTTGCTGAAATCCTGAGTTATCGGGAGCATGGGTTGAATTTAAACTTTTAATACATTTTGAAGTTTTCTTTGTAGAATACTGTGATTCAAACACAGTTTCCCAATATGTGCTGTGTTCCTCCTGTCCTCCATCTTTTCTCTTTGACAACATACAAAACACAAGCAATCTCTGCACTACTCAGTTATATCTATTTAATGATCCTGTAAACACTGTGGATTCATCATATGAAATATTTGGGGATTTTAGTTTTCTGAGGCACTCAGAATTCTCTCCTGGAGAGCTCTACTGCATTGCAGTGGTAGCCTGTGGTATCCAATCTGGGGCAGAATGAATCTAGTCTTTTATTTTTTTTACTTTGAAGGAACAATTCAGGCTGCTGTATCCTATCAACTAGGCTCAGCAACTTGCGTAGCTTCCTTAAAGTCTGGAATAAACCTAGAGTGAACTCTCTTCACTTCTGTCATGAAAGCCACCAGCCACCACTGGAAGACACTAAACCTCTCTAGGAGAGAATTCTGAGTACTTCACAAAACTATGGATTCCAGGGATAACATAGGAAGAAGCCATAGAATAGAACAGACTCACAACTTGGATAGTTCCTTTAAAATTTGGAATAAAAATCCTTTAAAATTTGAAATAAACCTAGAACAACTTCACCACATCCAGATCTCACTGGTGTACCTGCTTGAACTAAAGCTGTTTACCAGCAAATTCTGGAATCTTGATCAACGTACAAATCTCAGAATTCTATGGGATGGAGCCATGATAGTTGAACCAGTATCAAACTGCTGTAACTGCATAGTGTAGATGCAGGTATACATTTAGTTTAAATGTTGAAAAGATAATCTTCTGAGAACTGTATTTTTTTTCTCCTCATGCCTATGTTGTGTTGTTTGTCTCCTTTAGGTTTATCAGGCTGATTCTCATGCTGTTCAATATCTATATGAAGATACTATTCAAAGTAATTTGTATTTTGGAGGCTGCCTTCAAGAACCTGATGACACTCAGCTGAATTACTCCTTGTCACTATCTCCTGAAGAGAACCTCCCTTGTCCCAAAAATATGTAAGAACTTTCTGTTGTTAATATCTCCTTTGAACATGTGGTGGATTGGAAACTTCAGATGTTCTAAGAGGAAACTGATTATCTGGAGGCATTTCAGTCTGGTTTCAGGCCTGGATATGAAACTGAAATTGCCTTCGTTATGCTAACTGATGAGCTACTAAAGGGAAAAACAGAAGGACTACTACCTTGCTGATATTCCTGGATATCTCAGCAGCTTATGATATCATTGAGCAAAGTATATTACTTGACTGGCTGTATCAGACTGTAGGGTGACTTGTGGTTCCATCTTATCTACCATGCTATTTACTGCCTATATGAAGCAATTGGAGTTTTGGCTTGGAGCACCCGCTCTATTTCTCTCTTTTGTTAGAGCTGGTTGGTGTCATGTTGGCTTGTTGCTCTAAAGGACTAGATGAAAACCAATAAACTGAAGATGACTCGAGATAAGGCAGAGACTCTGTGGACTGGTGTTTCTCCCATTTGGGAAGCAGGTAAGTGCCCTGCCCTTTGTAGGATTTCATTCTCCCTGAGGGATTAATTATGTAGCTTGGGAGTATTCCCTGGATCTGTGACTGTCACTAGAGACCGAGGTGACCTCTGTGGCTCAGTATGCCTGGAACTGGAGTCTGCCACCTACAACCTTTCCTGGACAGGGATCATTTAGCCACAGTAGCTTATGCACTTGTAACTTTCCAGTTAGATCACAGCAATGTGCTCTATGTGGGGCTGGACTTGAAGACAAGTCAGAAGCAGCAGCAAGTTCAAAATGCAGCAGCTAGATGGCAGCCCAGAACTTTGCATGGAAACCATGTAACACTGGTCTTAAAGGAACTGAGCTGGCTCCCAATATACTTCTTGTTTGAATTCATTGTGCTGTTGATAACATTTAAAGCCCTGAACGGCTTGAGACCTTGCTGTTAAAGGAGAACCTCTCCCTATATGTGCTCGCCCAAGGAGTATGGTCTGCTGGAGGCATGCTCCTTTTCACTGCGTTAGAGGGTGCAATACATTGTATAACGTGGGAAAGGACCTCCTCTATTGTGGAATATCCTCCCCTTAGATCCCCAATTAGTACTGATGCTGGCTTCTTTTTGGCACCAAGTTTTTTTTAAAAAATGGCTTTGTATTAAAGCCTTTTGAGTCTTACAATTTTACCCAGTTTGCACATGCTTAGGGTTTTAAATATTGTTATGGGTTGTTATATAACTGAATGTGTGTGTGTATGTGTGTGTGCATGTAATTTATTATTACTGTTTTGCATTTTACATTGTTTAAAATTGCATTTTAAATTGATTCTATTGTGTACCAGCCTGAGATACTGAGATATAAGGCATGAAATAAATCTTTTAATTAAAAAATAAATAAACAATGATTAAATGAACTAGGTAGACATATATTACCTTGGTGCATGTTCAGTTTATATTAAGTTTATATCTTATATATAAGTTTATATCAGACAGCTACAGTTCAATAATGTTAGATGATCTTGTTCTGTTAATAGGCTATTCAATTTACTCTCCAGAAGCAAACCTGCATATGCAGTCAAAGGCATACCAGAGGGGCATTTACAGTCAGTCTTAACTATCTCATGACGGTTCCTTTCTATGTTAACATGTTTCCAAATCTCTGGCTTATAGCTAAAATTGAACTGTGTGAAAAGATCCTTCATAGAAATAGAATTTTGGGTTCATATTTCCATACAGAAAAATCATTTTTTTTAATGCTTAAGATTACAGGACAGAATATGTAAATTAGGAAAATAAATACAAACATTTGTACATGAGGGATGCACAAAATTATGCTTGAATTCCCGTGAAGGAAGAAAGAAAGTTGCTCAATTCAATATGAAACTGGAACAGAGTGAGAATGCCTGTGAGACTGTGAAAAATGCAATGAGAAGAAGACTCATAGCTTTTAACAGCCTTCATCTTAGGGCAGCACTTTTGAAAGACCTGGGAAAAATATTCTTCCTCTATAGATATTTGAGTGGAAGCGTTCATACTACATAAGAAATTTTCAAGTCTATTATGTATGACTTTATGTGGTACTGGTTTTGAGTTGGTTCATCAAAGTGTGTTTAAGAAACAAGGAAGGATGAATAAATGCACCTACATCTTTGTCATGTCTAAAAGTGAGCTATGAGTCTCAGGCCATTTCCGCACTAGACTGTTATAGTGCTATGATTCCACTTGCAACATCCTATGGAATCCTGAGGTTTGCAGTTTTGGGAGGGGCTGGCCAGGCCCTCCCGAAACTGCAAACCCCAGGATTCCATAGGATGATGCAAGTGGAATCATAGCGCTATAACAGTCTAGTGCGGAAATGGCATCAGACTAGAGCTTGTAGATATTTGGGATGTAGTATATAAAGAAGTTATCAGTCAGAAGGAGAGTCAGCATGGTGTAGTGGCTTGAGCCTTGGATTCTGGAGACCAAGCTTCAGTTCCCCACTCAGCCATGGTAAGTCACTGGGTGACCTTGGGTGTGTCACACAGTCTTAGCCTCAGAAACCCCTGTGATGATTTACCTTTGCATTGCCGTAGTCAGAAATGACTTGAAGGCACACAATAAAAATCAGTCAGAAAACCATTATGGTCAACCTTTACAAACTACATGCAGTACATATTGTAGTACTGGGAGGAGGAGGAGGAGGAGGAGGAGGAGGAGGAGGAGGAGGAGGAGGAATTTAGTAAAGTTCATTATTCACACTAACAACAGGGTTGGACCTAATTCCAACTTTCAAAAGTCTATGAGGTCACATTCATACAGTGGGCAGGGATAAGTATACAGAATGAAGCCAAAGCAAGATAGACAGGGTAGATGTAATTCTTCCGATACTGACATTTTCTCATGATGCATACTAAGGCCCTTTTTGCACAGCATGCACTTACCTTGCGTGCAGAGCCTCGGGAGCTGGGTTGGTCACGCTACATGTCTCAGTGCTTCCTGTCTCAGGAAGGTCCCAGGCTGCACTGCAAAAGAAAGAGGTGGGGCTCTCATGTGAGCAGGAAGCTCGTGCGGAGCTGAAGAAACCTGGGCGCGAGGGCCTCTGACAAGAGGCTGCTCGCGCAAGCACCGCACCCCAGCACCGAGAAGAAGCAGGATGCGGAAAGGGCCTCAGTTCTATATATGTCTCCTTAGGAGTAAACTCAAATTCATGACCTCCCAAGTCACCAAAGCACAATTCACATCAATGCAACAGCTTCCTAGACTGCCATCTAGAACTTAGTTCCATGCAATGACATCTGTGGCATATAACAGCCTATTAGTTCTTATTTCTAGTAGTTTAAAAATAACAGCAGAAGGAACTTTTGACCACATACAAACACTTCATAGATGTATCTGGCCTATGGGATGGAGGTTTTCAAACTTTTTCAATGGGGTACAGAGGAATTGCAGAAGAAAAAAAACACACCAACAACTAGCAAATGTTTGTAGCTCAGCTCTATACCTAAGAAAACAAATTCTGTGTAACTGCATGCAACTTCAAGCAAACAAATTATGCATCTAATCTGTAATTTCCTGATAACAAATATGAATTTTAGAAATTGATTTAATATTAAATATTTAAGGTTGCAATCCTATGCATACCTATTTGAGTACCCCTTCATACTACACATTTATAGAACTGGATTTTCACTTTAACTTCCACAGTTTCATCCTATGGGTTTCTGGGATTTGTAGTTTAGGGAAGGGTAGTTTGAATTCTCAGCTGGAGCTCTAGTACTTCTTCAAACTACAAATTCTGCTTTTCCTACAAATACAGCTTTTCTTGGGTTGTTTATAAGGAAAAAAGAAGATGAGGATGTGATATCCTTTGAGGCTATGACATTTTATATCCGTCAGAGCTAAAGCCATTTATAGATGTGAACTGACCGACTGTATCACAAAGTTTGATTAATTTACCTGGGGATATCTCAATTAAGTAATGGCAAGTGAAAACTACTACTTGCATAATCATCAGACTGAAAAGGATGCTTTGCTGTGCTGAAAATGTTAGCCAAAATGCCAGAAAAAGGACTGGAGGCCAAACTGTGTATTTTATGAAAAGTCTCTTTGATCCATCTGAGCTGGGGATGATTGGAAGGAAGTCCCCTCTTATTGGGTATTAATATTAATGCAGATCTTTGAGCAGTTTCTGCCTTTGGTTAATTAACTGGAAGAGCAGCAGAGTCCAAAATCAATCTTCTTAAAATTTTATATCTTAACCTTTCTTCAAGTATGATCAAGGTTCCTCACCTTAACATTTGATTTGTAAGTTCCTCTTGGAAACTTTGACACAGATAATGCTGATAAGCAAGTCTTCCCTCCTGGAGATAGCAAATAACTGAAAATGGAATCATGAAGTAAAGCAAAAATGAAAATCTGAAGCCCAAGAATAGGTTATTGCTTCCTAACATGAGACATAACCATTCAGAAGAAGTGTATAATTTATTTTTTGTGATCCACGTCAGTGGTGTTGTGAGGTTAAGACTTATAGGCCAAAAAGTTGTGACTTTTTGATCAGCAGGGATGATGATATCATCTGCAAGCTTATTCAGGCTTCTTGTTCTTCCTGAACTTAGATGAAATTCACACAGCAGCTGACAGTGGGCAAGAACAGATTTACCCAACAATACATTAGGAGCATTTCCTGCTATGAAGCAAAGGTCACCAATCCTCTTGTTGATACACACAAACTTTACACAGGGTTATTTTATGCTCATTGTGGAAGGATCTGTTCAGTAGTCCCTCGCACAATGTTTCTTAGGGATGCAATTCTTTGCTAATCTTGTTTTCAAAGGAAGCATAAGGAAATCTTAGCCATTTTTTTCCTCCTGAAAGAAAATCTTCAAAAACAGAGCAGTTTTTAAAGATTATTTGCAGCTTGGGATTCACTCTGTACAAAATTTGTACTATTGGTACAGAAAACAGCATTTTCTGCTCAGACTTTTTTTTCTGTGAAGAAAATGCTGTTTACTACCCAGAACAAGTTAAATTTATCCAACACACTTAATCTGGAGCAAAATTTGCACATTTTTCATAGAAAATAACATTTTTGTGCAGGAAACAACATTTTCAGTGCAGAAAGTAATGCTTGCATGGAAGGTGCTGTTTGCTGCATGAAAAAAATGTACAAATTTTGTACAATGTAAGTCTCAGACTTTGCCAAATGACTCTAGAATTTTTTTGTCAGTTCGGGATTCTCTTCTTTAGGGTTTCCCAATACTCATGAAACATGCCTTTGACCATTTATGAATATTTTTCAAATATTCTTTTCACTCCTAGTGTAGGGATGGAAACAATAATTCAAAATATTTGAAAAATAGTCAAAAAACCCATGTTTTTCAAGTGTTGAGAAACTTTGGTGCCCATTCTGTGCAAAATACACACATTATTGTTATGCACTCAAAATAGCCTTTTCTGTGCAGGAGGCAGCATTTTCTAAGTGGAAAATAATATTTCAGTGCAGAAATATTAACTGCTGTAGTTTTCTACATAGAAGGAAAAGTGTAATTCGGGACTTGTTCTGCATAAAATTTGAACACAGTTGATAAGGACAGAAAACAGTATTTTATACACAGAAAACAGCATTTTCTGGGGAGGAATTAGTATTTCTATAGTGAAATATTATTTTCCACTCTGAAAATGCTGCTAACTGGGCCAAACAACCATGTGTGAATTTTGTGCAGAATAAGTCCTGAATTGCAAACAGCCTTTGAAAACTGATTTTTGAAAACTGTCTAGTAGTGGGAAGAAAGTTACTGAAATTATTGATTGCTACTTCCTAGAAGAAACTTAGTGAAGAATTATATCCCTACTCTAGGGATGTAGGCTAATGCTTGCAGCAAGCCTGCTGTAAAGAGCAAGTGTGGGCTTCCTTGGCTGTAGTGTCTAGATTGGGGGAAGTAATAGTATTACTCAATTCTACTTTGGTCAGCCCTCACCTGGAAAACTGTGTCCAGTTCTGGGCTCTAGCATTCAATACTGACAAGCTGGAGCATGTCCAGAAGAGGGTGACCAAAATGGTAAAAGATCAAGAAACTAAGCTTGGAGAAGAGAAGGTTAAGAGGTAGCATGGTAGCTGGGTTTAAATATTTGAAGGGATACTGTATGGAAGATACAGCAACCTTATTTTCTACTGCTTCAGATACTAGGACATGAAGCAATGTCTTCAACCTTCAGGAAAAAGAGAGATTTCATTAAAACATCAGGAAAAACTTCCTGATGGCAAAGGCAGTTTGACAGTGGAATATGCTGTGTGGGAGTGTGGAGTGTGGTGAGGTCGCCTTCTTTAGATATGTTTAAACAGAGGCTGGGTGGCCATCTGTCAGAAATGGATTCATTGTGTATTCCTGTATGACAAGAGGTTGGAGTTGATGGCCTTTGCGGTCTCCTCCAGCTTTATGATTCTATGATTTAGTGATCATGAAATAGATGGAGGTTCATGTACCTCCTTTTAGAAGCAGGCTTGCATGCCCAGCTAGGTGAAACTGCACAGATGGAGCAATATGTTCCACCTTGTGTAATATAGGATCTTGGCCAAAGTTTTGTTTTTGTTTGGTTTAGTAATAGCTTAATTTGAATTGGCAGCTAAGATAAAGCTTTTTCTCTTAGTGTCAGGACAAGAGGTTTCTGGAAATCTTGAGCTGATATGTGGAGGGGGGCAGAGAGATGGATCAACACAACTGTCTACATGTTGGGATTGCCCTGGAAAATGTGGATACTCTCATGAAGACCACCTTCACTTCAACACTTCTTATTATATTACTAATACATAGAAAGCTGCTAGCATATATGCAGTGTTTTCTTTCTATTCACATAATGTGAGTCAGGCCATTTCCACACGTGGCGATGGAATCACCCCGGTCCAGTACTTACCGGACTTCTTGGCTCGACGCTCGGGTCCAGGCTGCTCTGGAGCAGTGCGTGGCTGCTGCTCTGCACTGCTCTGGGGACGAAAATGGTGGCTTCCGGTTGGTGGAGACTCTCCACCAACTGCTAAAGCTCACCAGCCTAAAGCCCGCCCCCGGCAGATCTGCAGGCTTGCACAAATCTGCACCGGAGCGCTGGAATGGAGTGGCACGGAGTGGCGTGCTCCATGCTTTTAAAAAACCTGAAGAAACAGGTTTTTAAAAAGCACGCTGCATGACCACTTCGGGTCATTCCAGAGTGGACTGAGGTCCAGAACTATGTAAAGTAGTCCGACCCAGTCCGCTCCCAGGTGCAGACGTCCTCTCTAGAGGACACTCTGCACCAGTTTTTTAAGCCCATGTGGAAATGGCCTAAGTCTACATACCCACACTGAATTCTAGAGAATAGATACAACACTTAAATGCTATCAGGAGTGGAGACATATATGACAACAATTTCTAGAAAGACAGAATCTTTTCCATCCCAGTAAAGTATCAATAACTTTTATTTGAATACCGTAGTGCTAACACATATTTAATTACAATATATACTGCCTGTTAGTGCTTAGGGTGTTATTGAAGGCTGTGATAGCTTGGAAAATCTATCTGTTTTCATGTAGAGGACTGGAAATAGTGGGTAGACTTCAGTAGGTGAAGTGGATTAGAGACCAGAATCTATATAAAACGCATTGTAAGGGTGAAGAGGGAGATAACATATGAGTGATGTAGAACTCATTTAAGCCATCTTATTATGTCTACAGAAAGACTTAAGTAGAAAGTGTTGAAAGAAAACACACTTGTACTCCGGATAATAAATGCCTCATTACCTCTTCAATGTGTGTTCGGACTCTTGCTGCCACACTTCAAATCTTACAGCTCTCTTCAACCTCCACTAGATATTGCCAAAACCACAGAAACATGTAATATTGGTTTTATAGCTGTGTGAAAATAGCTGTTACAAATTCTCAGTCCTCTTTGAGGGTATAAAAATGAGACGGACAATATTCAGGTCAGTAATTCTGCCCGGACAGAACATCTCCAGGCTGAATAGAAATTCTCTCACAGTTTCTCCAAGATGGGGCTGACAATTAGCACTGGGTGTAACACAACTTTCTTTGTTTTAATTGAGGTTTTTTTTTTGGGTGGGGGGAGGCATGCCTTGACAAATCAAAACAACAATAGTTACATTTTTAAAGTAGAAATAACATCACAGTTACAGTAACTCTTTATTTCTCCTAGTTCTTAAAAGTAACGGAAATAGAAATTTTCCCATTATTATTATTTTAAAAATATAAATGCTAGAAGCCACTAGCCTGTAGTAGAAAATACATTCTTCTCTCATCCATTTTATTGTCTCAATGCTCACAAGAAAAGAAGAGACAGCAGTATAGTGGACAATGCGGACCTGTGTTTTTTAGATATGTAATATTCCCACATTTAATAAGGACACTTCTCTGTAACTATGCAAGCAACTGCAATACAGGTACACTACAGAAGAAATAAAATTTAACTCTTTTTAAATGACAGTTTTTAGTTTCACCTAGTTGTACCTTTGTTATTGAGGAAAAAAAGGAATTATATATTACAAAAAAGAACAATTTGATGTCATTCTAATTAACATGTTGACATCATAATTTTAAATTAAATTTTTTTGTAAGCAGTATTTTTTTTTAATTTGCCATTTTTCTTGCAGAGGTTTCATTCGGAAATAATGCTAAAGTCGTGGCAACCAATATTGTTTTTGGCTGCGAAGAACTGAGGGTTTCAAGGAGTAAAGATTAGAGAAAATTCAGTTGGCCTCTAAAAATCTGCTCACATATGTAAGTAAATCTACACTGCATTATACTGCAACATTCTGGACTATAGAGGATGATTCAACTTTTAAATGCTATCAGATCTGGAAATATACATGCAAATATGTTTACTGTACATGTTTTACTTCTGGGCATGTTTACTAGAGATAGACATGTTCCCTTATTTTTCATTTATTTTGTTTTGCATTAAAGAATAAATAATTTCAGAATGATTCTTACACCCACTAAAGGTTAGAATAGCTTTTGTCCTTTTTTTTTTGACAGTATTCACTTTATGGATTATTTGGGGAAAAAGCAATCCCCCCTCCTCCCCCCTCCTCCTCCTCTTCATCATCATCACCACCACCACCACCACCACCATCATCATCATCATCATCATCATCATCATCTGCACTGTTTTCTCCATAAATATGTTGATTTGTGGACCCCCCCAGTTTTACACAAAATGATTTTTTTTCAGAAATGTGCCAAATTATGAGACATGCCACAGTGTAAGTACATTTTTGAGGGGGTGTCTTAATAGGATAAAAGATTATAATGTTTGTGAGTATTATTTACATCCCTACTCTTTAGTTTGAAATACGTATTCCAAGGCAGCCTATGCATAATTACCTGGGAATAAATTCCTATTCTTTACTTGGATAATCCTGCACTGAGAGATTACATGCAAAGTTCTACCCAGGTACAATTATGCCCTCTCTCCCCTCTGTTGCTGCTGCTGTTGTTGTTGTTGTTTTTGTTGTTGTTGTTTTGTGCTTTCAACTCATTTCCAGTTTATGATGATCCTAAGGTGAACCTATCACAGGGTTTCCTTAGCAAGATTTGTTTGGAGGAGCTCTGCCTTTGTTTCTTCTGAGGCTGAAAGATTGTGACTTCCCTGAGGTTAGCCAGTGGGTTTCCATGGCTGACTGAGGATTTAAAACCTGGTCTCCAGAGTTGTAATCCAGTGCTCAAAGAACTATACTACACTGTCTCTCTTCAACCCTCTTTTAAAACATACCCGTGTTGTTGCTTCTGTTGCACAGCTGGTGGAAAGTGGGGTAAGCCAAGAAGGATATGTCATTATAGCCAAATACACAACTATCATGTCATCGTTTGGGACCTCCAAAGAACTGCTGAGAAGTCCTGGAAGATGCCTCCATGGTTATGTCATTTGCTACATGGACACAGTCAGAAACTTCTTGGCAAGCCCATTCCTTCCACCGTCCTCTACACAGCTGTGTTGGAGAGGTAGAAGGACATGAGAGGGGTTGGGGAGTCCTTCCGTGAGAGAGTTAGTGAATTCCTTCCTCTGCAACAAGAAAATAATGACACATATCAGTGTTATGCTGGCACCAAGTACATCCAGGTAGAAAATTTTATGCACATTTGCCTGGGAATAAATGTCATTAAGCAAAATAGGGTTTATTTCTGTTTCATAATATTACTAGCTTATTTACCCAGCATTGCCCGGGATTTCATTTTCTCATAGGTAATACTTCTTAGAAAGATTTGAGATCCTGTGTCTCTAATCCCCCAAACTGTCTTGTCCAGTACCTGTAAGTTTTCCCATATTCCCCAATCCAATCTGTATTCAGAGTTATTGACATACAGAAGTTGGGTTCCTGAGGGAAATACACTGCCCTCCTCCTTGCTGTTAGGCCTTGTCTGCATAGCAACCAACCAGGCCCAAGAGCTCTCTGGCTGAGAATTCCAAAGGCCCCTCCCTAAACTCCAAACTCCAGGATTCCACAGAATCTTCACAGACAGCCAATCATATGAGGTCTTCTCATCTGACACAACCAATTATACGATGTCTTTGCCTCATACAGTATGAGGTCAGGTCTTCGCCTGACACAGACAAACGTACAAACTTTGACTTTTATATATTAGATGTATGAGAGACAAAAACCTGTGCAAAAATCTAATGTGTAAACCATTCCATCAAGTCATTTTCCTCTTAAGAACTCACCAAACTGTCTCCTCCAGCACCTGTAACTTTTCCCCAAATTTCCCAATGCACTCTGTATTCAGAGTTATTTACATACGCAGTTTGGGTTTCTGAGGAAATGCACTGTCCTCCTTGCTGCTAGGCCTTGTCTCTATAGCAAGTGGCCTATTCCAGTACTTGTAACTTTTTCCCATATTCCCTAATCCAATCTGTATCCAGAGTTGTTAACATACCGAGGGTTTGGTTTCTGACAGAATACATTGCCCTTCTTTTTCCTGGTAGGTAGTGTCTCCGTAGCAACTGGCCTGAGGTCCAAGAGTTCTCGGTTGAGAATGCTAAAGGTCCCTCCCTAAACTGCCAACCGCAGGATTCCATAGAATCTTCACAGCCAGCCAATCATATGAGGTCTTCTTGCCTCACACAGGCAATTGGATGAGGTCTTTGCCTGCCTGACGCAGACAGACAAGATTGCTCACAAACGTTGACTTTTATATAGTCGACTGGAGTATTTACCTAGCATTGCCCAGGATTTTATTTTCTTAAAGGTAATACTTGTTAGAAATACCTTAGGAATTGCCTTACCTTACTTTAGGAGTTAGATGCAGTTGAAATATGCAAATTTGAGATCCTGTGTCTCTAATTCCCCAAACTGTCTTGTCGGGGTGTAATGTTTCCCCATATTCCCCAATGCAATCTGTATTCAGAGTTATTAACATACAGAGGTTGGGTTCCTGAGGAAATACACTGCTCTCCTTTTTGCTGCTAGGTCTTGTCTCTATAGCAACTAGCCTGAGCTCTCTGGTTGAGAATTCTAAAGGCCTGAACTGCCAACCCCAGGATTCCATTGAATCTTCACAGGCAGCCAATCATATGAGGTCTGCACATCACACAGCCAATCATATGAGGTCGTTGCTTGCCTGATACATTCAAACAGACAAACTCATTCACAAACTTTGATTTATATAAAGATTATATTATATCATATTACATTATATTATATTATTATATAATAGACTAGATTAGATTGGATTAGATTATTGTATCTATATTCCTTTTCTGTCTAAGGACCTTAAAATCATTTTTTTCTTCTGCAGAATAAAATCAGAAGATATTCCTTACAAAAAGCCAGAACAATATTAAAACCCACTGGAGGACCCAAAACGAAGCAATACATTTTTCCTGCCTTTCTAATATTTGGTAGGGATATAGAGAAATGACTGTTTTCAGTAGAGGCAGAGTTGTTCCTTAGCTGAAATATAGAAAACGCCACAGCTCTGTTCATATAGCCATCAATCCGGCCCCTCTTCATGGTAGTGGGATGTAGAACAGGGCCTCCGATAAACACCATAAATCAAGAGTTGGATCCAGTGGCAGGAGGGGGTCTTTCTGATATCCTAGTCCTGTGTCATGAAATAGGTATAGAACTGGGAGGTGAATAAAGAAAATTTCAATCATGTGTTTCTAGAATTTTGGCTCTCTCTTTCTTTTACTTTGACAGTTTATACAGCATTTCTTTGGCTTTCCAAGACTTCAAAACCTTTGGATCTTTCATAAGAGACATCATTCCTACTGTGAAGGTAAAAGAAAATAAATGGAATCAAATATCCTTGATTAGAAAAACCTGTTGGGATTTTTCTTTTAGGCTCGCTGTAACTGATTACTTATTGTTAGAAGTGATAGTGTTAAACTACAATTCTAATCATAAACTTAATTATGTCTCTTACATAAAGAGAACATCTTATTTTGTTGTGTTGTCACATGTAGCTTTATCAGTTATCAAAATATAATTTTCACACATCGCACTTCTCTGCCATAAAATGTTGTCCCTTGCATCTGTCAGTGATCAGACAGATTTCTAGTAAAAGCAGATAAAAGCCATTCCTGAGCAAACTGAAACAAGATGTATTTTGCTAAAGGCTTTGAAGGGAGGCCAGGTAATATACCTCTGAAGATGTAAAAGACTCATAAAAACTGTCTACCTGCCTAAATCTGCTAAGGTCTGCTTGCCATATGTGTAGACTGCAGGATTCACACAAATGAGAGCTTTATAAAGTACAAGAGAAATATTCCATTTTGCCCTTAATACAACTACTAATACCTCCCTCCCTAAAAAAACCAATTCAGTAGATGCTAATAACTTTAAAAAATGTGGAACAGAATTAATTGCTCCTTGTTTTCGGAGCCCAGTAATATTGAAGGGAAAAAATGCACATCAGTTGCTCAGTATGGCAATGGGGGGAGGCAATCATTTTCAGAAGATGTGCCTTTTTATTGTAATCAGCGATAAAGAGATTTCAGTGTACAGATGAAGATGATCACTCTTTCCCAACAAAACTCTGAGAGCTTCATTTTACTGAGGAGGTGTGATGCTGAGACTGACACATTCTGTGGAGGGCTGGCCCAACTTTGAGGCACAATGAGACAATTTCTCCAGGCAGCGTTTATTAGAGGCAATGGTAGGAGTCTGCCCAAAGTTCATGATGATGATGATGATGATGATGATGATGATGATGATGATGATGATGGGCATTTCTTGACTACAGGAGCTTAGTAAGCTGCCTTCTGCTGAATGAGACTTTTGTTTCATCCATCCAGTATTACTGAATGTGACTAGATTTTTCAGTGTTTCAGTTAATATTCTTTTGTAGCCTACTTAGTAATCCCTGCTATTCTCTGGTGGTCAAGCTCCCTAAATGTGCTTGATTACAGTTACCATGGCTATGCTGCCAGTGAATGATTTGAGCTGTAATCTAACACATTTGAGGGTATCATGTTGGGTAATGATCATCCAAGTTCTGCCATCTTAACTGAGACTTTCTTGTTTATGACTGCCACCTTAATGATCCCTAAATGCCACAAAAATTCCTCTTTGCCCACATAACTTATTTTATGTTGCCTCTCCCACAGTAATTATGCTGATGATAAATTTGGGTCTGTCTTCATGCAAATCGTGGTCTGAAAGAAAAAAAAAATGAACCTTTGTAATGACCTCCAAAAGCAACATCACAGCAGAAGCATGGTGTTTCTTTTAAGTTCAGGCTGCTGTTTAAACTCATCAGATTTGCTGCGTGGTGCACCAGTGTGCAGTAATTCAATTGAAGCATGCTTGATGTCACCAAATTTCAACTGGGATTTAGATGTGTTGCAAACCAGGCTTGCTGCTTTTGTTGTCGCTCTTTTGAATCAAAGGATCAATCATACTTTTGTTCTGAGCCCAGCTCTGATTGTATTTTGGTAACTCTCTCTCTCTCCATAAGGCCAAAGTGAACAATTTATCAGGCTATTGTTTAGCAGACTTTTTGCTTGCAATCTTATAAGCAAAGAAATCTCTGAACTTTACCTGACAGCAATATAGCTATTATTTTCATTAGATTATTCCACAGGACTTACTTTATAACCCTGAATCTGACATGATTTCTGTGAATTACAACTGCATGACGTGTTATAAAAATACATGATTTTCATGATGGCATTAACTTGACTGAGCTAATTTAGCATTATGAAACAAGCCAAAGGCAGTAATAAAAACAGTATCTTTTCCTGCCAGAACAAAATTCAGCCCAACCCAACAACACTAAGAGTGGTAACATGTGTAATATCAAATATAGGTTTAAACATGATATTGGTAGTAATGTTGGTATCCCTGGCATTTATCAAATGATAATGTAAGTCAACACCAACTTGGCAGTGGGAGGCATCCCATTAGAACATATTTACTAGTATAAATGTCATGACATTTATTGTGTACAGACAGTAGCGGGGGAAGTAAAATGCATCAGCTGATCTCCTTTGTTTTGGCTTAAGATTGCCAGGCAAGTAGCATCCTTTAGTTTTCAGGGCCAAAACAAAAAGCCAGTGAACAGGTTCTGTGACCAAGGATCATAGGAGAGAACCCTGGTCATACAGACAAGAAAGACATGGGTTAGAAGGCTTACTACAATTGCTTCTTGGTCAGCTGATTGTGAAACCAGGTACATGCAAGGCATGCAGAATTTGGAGAACACATGGTTAACCAAATAATACGGCAACGCAGGGCCAGTGAGGGCAAAACAGAGCTGGGCAGGTGACAGAGTGTGTCCAGTAGCTTCAGTAGCTGCTACCATTCCTGCTGGATTTCACATCCTATGTGTACCATGCCATCCTAAATATGCCTACCAACTCAGCACACATGATATGGGGGGAATTTTTCACAAACCTTCACCACCATGAGGCCTTGAGGAAGTCTCACTGGAAGTCCTCAAGATGCTTTTCATTTCTTCCAGGCCCTGTTCCAGTAATGCGAGGACTTCTATAACAAAAAGAAGCAGCACTGACACTCTACTCCTTGCCTTGCTCCAAATGCCATGGTGTGCGCATCTATTGTCTCTTTCCCTCATTCCCCAATACCTGCTCCTGGACTTTTAGTGCACTGAACATTGCACAAGCGCAAGACATATACAAACACCTTTGCATCAAGTCAGTGAATGCTGGCACCAGGTGAGAGTGCATGTGGGTGGATGCCCAGTTTTTAAAGCCACGTCGCTAACAACAATCAGAGTTCCTTTGCTCCAGTGTTGTTCACCCTGAGAGTTGCCTCCTTGCGTGAAGATCTGGAGCCCTTTCACATTACACAATGACAGTGCTGTGGTTCCATTTTACCTGCCATGGCAATATCCTACAGAATCCTGGGATTTGTGATTTGGGGATGGCTATTTAGAATTCTAAGCCAAAGAGCTCTAATGCCTAATCAAACTACAAACCCCAGAATTGCAGAGGATGTTGCCATAGCAGTTAAAGTGGAATGATAGTGTTGTAACTGTGTGGTGTAACAGGACCCCTGGAGAAACACGGAAGTTCTCTGAAGCCTCAACAGAAACCCTGAGACATGGCAACCCCACTTTGACTAGACGGCGCAACAAACACTTTCAGACTTATAAATATATAGATTAGATTGTTAAGGAGTCAGGCTGAACCCAAGACTGAACACTTTGCCCTTGAATTCTTCTTCTAGCAAGTATTTCTAAGATTTTAGATGGCCTTGCTGATATTTGCTCAGTACTTATAACTATGTAATTTTTCCTGTATTTTATTAATTGGTTTATAGCCCACCTCTCTCCTCATAAGGAACTCAAGGAATCTCACAATAAAACTGAATAAAAGAAAATGTAGCTAAAACAGAAACAAGATCAGTTTTAAAACAGAATTAAATTGAAAGCACAGTTTTGAAATAATTTAAAAACTCATCCAGTGGTTCTTAACCTGAAGTCTGCAGATTCCTGGAGGCCCATAGAGCCCTCAGAGGGGGTCCACAGAGCCCTGTTGCTGGACACTAACGGCAACAGAAACAGGGAGGCAGCAGTGGGGGGCAAGTGGGTGCCAAAACTGCTCCCTGATTTGCAAATGAGGAAGCAGTTTGGGCGCTTGCACATGCCTGCCATTTTGTCCCCAGTGCCCACACCCCCTGCTGCTGTGCTCCTGACAGAAAGGACATGGCGCCTGGCATGTGCACACACCCAGGCCTGCCACTGTGTCCCTTGCCACCCAGACCTGCTTCTGCCACATCCCCGAAGAAGGGGACACAGCATGAGGCATACGTACATGTCCAAACTATGACTCTGGAGACCAGTGTTTGAATCCCTACATGGCCATGGAAACCCACTGGGTGACCTCAGGCAAGTCACATTCTCTCAGCCTCAGAGAAAGGCAAATGCAACAAATCTTGCCAGGAAAACCCCTGTGGTAGATTCACCTTAGGGTCGACTTAAGTCAGTTTTCAAAGGGGAGAGACACGATGGCTAGAAAGAACCTCCCCCCTCTCAGTGACACTTTGTTGTTGTGAGCCTTCACGTCACTTCTGACTTATGCCAAACCTAAGGTGAGCCTATCACAGGAATTTTTTGGGTGTGTAAGATTTGTTCAGAGGGAGTTTCCCTTTGTCTTCCTCTGAGGCTGAGAGAATGTGACTTGCCCAAGGTCACCTGGTGTCTGAGTGGAGATTTGAATTCCAGTCTACAGAAGCCTTTAATAAATAAATATTTCAATATTTGTATAAATATTTGACTATTTAAACCTACATTTAAATATTTGAATCTGAAGTTAAGTCTTGGGGGTCTCTGGCGACAAACTCTATTTACACAGGGTCTCCTGTAAAGATTTCACTGTTTCGCTATTTAACTGTTATAGTTCCTTGCTCTTATCCATAGGTTGAGGAGAAAATCTGATGTAGAACTGCCACTAGGCAGACACAAATATTACACCACAGAGAGCAAAATCAGGAAAACGTCAACGCAGACAAAACCAGGACAGAAGGCGGCCATCCTGTTGTCACCCCTCCCCCTAAGTCAGCCAACTGCCTCTCGGAACCAGCAGCCGAGCAGTTGACCGGCAAAATCTGAGAGAATCGGAGATATCGTATAACAGCTATTTTAATCCGATCCTCAATACATCAAAGGAAAGGAGACCATGCTGTTGTGGGGATCCAGCACCTCTTTAGCCATATTAGTGAAGCTCTGGCTTCTCCCAGTTAGTACGAATGTTGTTGCCTGGCCCTGCAGCTCTGAGAGACTAGTTCATTCAGCGGTGTCTTTTGATCTGGAATTGACACAAACAAAACCCCCAAGTGGTCATTTTCTTCGTTTCATCCATGATAGCCCTCTCATAATACAGCACCCTTGTACAAGGAGGTTTGCAGAAGGGATTGCCCCAAGCATGTACCTTGGGGAAAAGGTTTTTATCAGTTTTGACAGATTTGAGAGCAGCCTCCAGCCAGTGGCTATCCCGGCAGTTTTAGCAAATCCGCCAGCCCTGATTAGCTCTGCTGCTTTCATTCACAGACGTCGGGTTGTATTAGTTGTAAATAGGAAAGTTTATCTTTATGTCTATGAGAAACTGAATTTATGGTTGCCAGCACAAGGGATTAATAGTCCAGTTACTGAGCTTTCGCAGTACAGCTGCTGCTTTAATGCGGAAGATCCTGTCTGTTTTAACATGACTAGAATTGTTCTGGCATACGACACAGGCAGTTTGGCCAGCGACAGCCAGATCTTCTACTCCAGCAATGGAGGCTTTTCATTCAAGCCTATGGAGGGTAGGCCATACCCTGATGGCATACTGCTTGGAGTGTACCATTTTGCTTCCTCATCAGAAATTGGAATGCTCCTCAAGAGGACTGAAATTAATTCAACTTTGACTTATTTCACATATGGAGACCTAGAGTACATGACAGAGGAAAGAGGTACACCATTTGATTTATCTCTCCATGATAAAGACAAAGTCTTAAGCATACTTCCCCCTGGCCTAAGAGGTTTTATCATACTTTGGAGCCATGACCACTTACTGAGCTCCTCCAACAATGGGCTAACAACAGAAATCATCACTGTACTTCCCACAGATCGTTATCCTAACTCATCATTCCCTACGCATGATCAAGGTGTATGTTCCTTGACTGCCAGCAGTTCTGAAGTTGCAGCCATCACCAAGAATGGACTTTTCTATGGCAGCCTGGACATGGTCTCCAGCCAAATGGTACATCTTGGGGAAAAGAAGATGAGCAAGCCAGATGACCCTTGTGAAGCGATGATGTTTGACCACATTGGAATGCTTAGTATTGTACGCTCTGTTCCTAGCAATTTATCTGATTATTATGATTTCCATAAATGTACCATCAATGTACAGGCCAAGCTCATGAGTTTACGGCCACCAATGCAGCCTTGTCCAATAGAGATCCTTAGTGGTGAGTTTCATGAACGTATGTTTTATATCGATATGAAGCAGCAGCTTTCTTTTAATGTCACATTTGTGCCCAAGCCAGGCACTGGGGCGCATCCATATGTTACTGTGAGCAATCCACATGTGCTGGCATTCCGGGCACACATTGTGCAAGAAGACTATACCTATGATGGAAACCCAAAATACATCTTACATATAAAACTGCTAGAGCAACAGTTCTCAGGAATGGCTCATGAAGACTTTCAAAATGATTACCTCACAGGCAAGGTGTCTTCAATCACAGTGGATGTCTACAACAAAGGCATATTCTGTGTTGATATGCATCCATTGACTGCTCTTATTGCTGTGGACTGTCCACCTAAGAAACATATCAGAATTGCCAAAACTACCACAGCATGCAGCAAAGGACTCTTTAAGCCACGCCTGCTGCAAAAATTCTCTTATATAATTGATCGAAGTGTATATGATCCAAAGTTTCTTGGCAGAAAAGGTTTACCACAGGAGGACCTCAATGTCACCTATCGTTATGACCGTTGGGGATGTCCTCTTCTCTTGTATTATGACAGTCCATGGATTCCATTACTTGAACTGTGGGATAATGATGAGTTTGTGGAATATGTACCTGCTGATTTTGTACTCATTGAAGTAAATGGAATGCATAATTATGATTATCTTCTGAATGAAGTAGAGGCAAATTGTATCTCGGGGTCTCAGAACTGGACCACTCAAATGCTATTGGATCCTGATTCTCACCCAACTACTTCATGGAGTAGACATAATTATCACAGTTGCAAGATACCTAAAGGAAATGATTTGTTACCATCAGCTGCCTCTAAGTATCAAGTTCTAAACAAGAATGAAAAGAACAGAGTAATATTTCCACAGTACAATGGCATTTATGTCTTCAAAGTCATTGTTATAGATACACTGTACAGCTATTGTGAATTAACAACATTTTTCAGTGTGTATGTGCATGGTGCCCTCCCAAGGTCTGAGATCAATGCTGGCAAAACTTTGGTTAGCTTTCTGGTTCTGATATTTGGCTCCATCTTGATAGTGTACTACTTTCCTAAATTACTGAAGGAAAATGCAAGAATGAAATCTGTTTGGAACTGATACTTTATCTCATTGCCTCATGTTCAAGCAAGCTAATGTAGGGATAGATTTCAAGTTTCAGAATAGCACTAGTAGAACTTGTTTGTATGGTGATCCAATGCTTTAATGGATAGTTTTAATAAATATAGTTTTATTAGATGAATTGCTAATTGTTTTTTTTAAAAAATCCCTAGCTTTGGATGTACACATACATTTCACTTCAGGTATATGTAACCTGACAATGACCATGTACCCTATTTTCAACATCGTTCTTTCAATTTCAGAACGATACGGATAAGCAATTTATTCTTCTGCTATGGTACCTTATATTCTATTCAACATGGTGTTGTTTGTTAGGCACAAGTGCAAGGGATTCTTTTTTCCCCTTCCTTCCCTTCCAGGGCCCACATACCACCAAAAAACCCAGCTCAGAATGAGGGTCTGTGGCTTCCAGAGCCAGTTTGCTGCTCTCAAAAGGAGAACATCCCATCCAGTTCCACTACATTTTACAGCTGCATCCAGCCTCAGATTTTTGCCATGCCTGTTCCTATCATCTTAAATTTAAAGTGTGGCTAGTTTTCATATGTTCTAAGTCTATTTTGCACAACAGATATAAATGGTATAAAACCTTTGCTAGTGTTCTGTAAATGTTCAACATCCATTTTTTTGCAACTCTCTGATATTTGACCATATTTCAGGTTCATGCTTATCCTTCAAAACAATCACTAGCAGAGAGCAGTACTTCAATCCAGTGAAATGTTTGAGCACATGCTCTAGCAAGCCTGTGTACACACAGGTATAGTAAACGCAGTGCAGGTATTATTGTAGGTACATGACATTTATAATAAATATAATACATTTTATGAAAAGCTTAATTAACTAGCAATTTATTTTTAAACAAATCAACTAAATTGCTACACTTGGATAATAAAGAGAATGCATTTAAATGACAAAAGTCAGGAAGCTGGATGTTTTGCTAGGCAGAACTACATCATGTATCCAAAATCCAAACTTCACCTGCTGCAGCCCAACCAGTATGGCCATTTACTGGCCAGTGGAGAGGGGTACAGTGAAGAAATGTCCACCTATGTTTCTATAGCTGGATGCACAGTGATAAGGCATTGTCCTGAACCTCTTGGTGGTCCTTTATAGCCCCCAGAGAATGAAATGAGTGCTATACATTCAACAACAGGAACATAGCTGGACACTTCTCTACTGTCCTCTTCCCTCCCAAATGGCAGGGGTGGCTGAAACAGGTAAAAGATGGGTTCATGGAGGATTTTGTCATTGTGCAAGGTCAATACTGAAAGCAAATGTCTGTAACAAACAAACAAAATGATTTGGGGAAGCCTAAGTCACTAACAGGATGCCAGCACAACATTTCATGATTGTAAAACAGTAAAACAATCTTTCTCTTATTTTTAATTGTCTCATGAGCTTGGTAGATCAAAAGAATACTGTGTAACTGATTTCAATACTTTTGACAAGATCCTCCAAGACACCTTCATAGACTAGTCAAAGATAGGGTGGATCTGTGCTATTTAAAATAGTGATCCCTGGATCAGTGTCAATTCTCAAGCCGTCAGCTGGCACTCCACAGAGAATTTCCAGAAAGGAAAGAAACCCTTGTAAGAACAAATGTGGTACCAGTTCCTGGCATGTTAAAAAAAAAAAAAACTGCCAGGGCCCCTCATACACACACACACACACACGTACACACACACACCAGATAGCTTAAGAAATATTAAGAAATAGATAATACTACTCTTAGATGGATCTGTAGTAAATTGACAGAGTGAATTCCAAGCATGTTCATCAATGGTTACTCATCATTAAGTGACAAGAGGGGTGCCTCTCTTTCTGCCCTTGGTCCAGTTTTGTTAAGCATTTTTTAAAATGACTTGAATGATGGAATAGATGTAATGCTTCTCAAATTGCAAATATTTTATCTTGGATGATAGAATAGGGAGTTGTTACCCTCAAATATGAGTGACTCAGAGGTCCACCTCTGATTCCAGTGCCTCTGTGAGAGGGTGGGGAATATTAACTTACAGAGGAGGCGGGGGGGGGAGTAACCTTACGAGGTCATTTACACTATGTCTACTGGTACTAATGTAGGGAAAAAACAGCCTGAGAGTCAAAAGTAAGCTTGTTTGTTTTACTGGGGAAATTAATAATCGCACACACACAAGATCCAAGCAGTCTTGCAATCACACAAGGCTAACTGAAGGAAAAGGGAGGAAAGGTATGTTTAACAAGAGTTTAGGGCAAAGTGGGTGATACCAATCAGGAGAGAAGTGAAGAAGTGGCCATGGCTTAAACTAGAAGTCCAAGGGTAGTATAAATTGGAAATCAGAGCAACAGAGTAATGCTTATTACTCCAAAAGTAGTACAAGTCATCTAGTGAAACGCCAGGGTTTAAATACTCTTTTTCCACCCTGAGGGGGAAGTATAAATGGTTCTAGGCAATGGAGTCTGCAGAGTGGACAATGGTGTCCAGAACGAGCTAATGATCTTAGCATTAGGTGACAAAGGGACTGATGGGAATCATGATAGCTCCTTAGTTGCTAGACTTGTGAGGAGACAAAGGAGAGTTTTTGCTGGACAAAGGGAGAAGGTCAAAGACAATCAGTCCTTCCATGGAAGCAGTTTCAGTGCCATTGTTTCTAAGGGTTGAGTTGTTGAGGGACATCTGCAAGTCCATTGTCTGAGAGTTTCCCTGACTATGACCTAGCCACACCTTGAAATCTCATCCTGACCTAGGGTTGTGACACATGCATGCAGCCAATTTCCTCTTTGACAGCCAGCTCCCAGTCATAGCAGGATATGATGTTATATTTTGTGCCAATTAAATATATGTTTTGCCAATTAAACCACATCATGGAGGAGGGAGGTACATCTTCATAACGGGGTATGTTTCTCAAATCTACAGATGGAAACAAACTGGGGTACCCCAGAAGACAGAAGCACGTTTCAAAATGGCCTGAACCAATGGGACAGCAGGGTAAAAAACTATTAAAATATATTACAATAGGGATGAATATAGCACACTTGGGCAAGAAAAGTCAGATGAACAAACATAAGCTAGCCATCCGTGGCCTAACAGCAAGGATATAAGCGCCAATCCAGTTCCAGGCTGCATCAATAGGAGTTATTATGTCCAGATCATGGAAAGTAGGTCCTGGAGCAAATCTAGTCTGAACTCTCCCTAGAAACCAAGATGAGCAAACTGAGGCTGTTGTACTTTGGACGTATCATGAGATGGCATGACTTATTAGAAAATATGACAATGCCTGATGAAATGGGAGGCAGTAGGAAAAGAGGAGACCACCTTACAGGCAGAAGGACTCAGTCAAGGAAGTCACAGCCCTGAGTCTGTAGTATCTGAGCCAGACTGTTGATGACAGGGTTTCTTGGTGGTCTCTCCTTCATAGAGTCACCAAAAGTCAAATCTGACTTGAGGACAATTAACAACAAGGTGTTTCCTACCAACACATTAGACAAGCCTGTGGCTTTTTGTTAATTTTCTGGCTTGAAACCTATTGCTAGTCCCAACAAAAGTGGACCCATAAGATTAACTCAGCCCATATTTACATCACATACATAAATCTCACTTACATAAACCTCAAATACATAAATCACATACATAAATCTTACTTACTCAGCGGACCTCCCCTAGTTTGTGTAGGATTCAGGGCTATGCCACAAAATTTCAAATGAATTTGAAAGCACTGCAACTTTGGGGCGTTTCTTCATAAAGCTGTAGTTCCACCTAACTTTATACTATGCATATAGGCAACACTAGGTGTCCAAAATATATTTCCTCTCACACTAATTCTTCAAGGAACCAAAGAGACTGTGTTGCTCTTGACCCTGTCCATTTGAGACCATTTCTATTCTTCTTTGTTGTCTCTGTGACTCACACAATAGGGTAATCTGTGCCTGCGCAGTACAGTATTCAGAACCTTCTCAAAGCTCAGAAATAGGTGCTTTGGTGGTTATCCCCTTCCCCTCCCTGATAAACCCCCTCCCACTACAACAGTCAGTTCCTTCACCACCTGTGGCAGCATGTTAACTAACCATTACAGCAAGACATTTTGAGGAGAGGATGGGAGGGTTTGTGTGAATTCACAGATGACCACTCAAAGAACCACAGTTACAGGCAAGCAGCCTGTTCTTCTTTGTGGTCTCTGTTACTCACACAATAGGGAGAGTAGAAAGCTAATTTTAGGAGGTCATTGTGTCATGCCAATAAATCTCAAAATATTGAAACTGGAACACAACTTTAATAACACCAAGTTTGAATGTACACTCAGAAAAAAATATCACACAACAGTGGAAGACAACACTGCTCTCCCAAAAACTGAATCATTTCAATCTCTATTATCTACACTGTAATGAGAAATAAAAGTTATTTGTTGTGACCAAGTAGCAGCTCTGCAAATTTCATGCAATGGTACCCCCTGCAAAAAAGTGGAATGACCCCGCACATTTTCAGGAATTTTCTCTTTGCAATTTCATAAGCAAGTCTAATAGTTGGTACTATCCATTTTGACAGTCTCTGTGTCAAAAGTAGTTGTCCCTTGTTTGACACAGTATAACAGACAAACAACTTTTTTGATACCCTGACAGTAGATATTGTTTGTACATAAAAGGCTAAAGCATACTTTACATCTAGAGACTGTATATTTCTTTCTAAATCTGTACTAGGATTTTGCATGAAAGATGGCAAAATAATGTCTTGCTTAACATGGAAAGATGAAACAACCTTTGGTATGAAAGTTATATCTGGTCTAAGCACCACTTTTCCCCTGTGAAATCTTAAATAGGGAGGATCTCTTGAAGAGTGAACAATTCACTAGCTCTTCTGGTAGAGGTGATCACTACTAGGAATGCTGTTTTCCATGTGAGTAGTCTAAGTTCACAGGTTGCCATTGGTTCAAAGGGCTTCCAGGTCAACTGAGGCCCTTTCCACACGAGGCAGTTAAAATGGGCCAAGGCGTCCTGGGACGGAGGTCATCCGCACCTTGGATCAGACTAGGTATGGACTATTTAGCTTAGTTCCGCACCTTAGTCCAATCCAAACTGCCCCCAAGTGGTCCTCTAGCGCGCTAAGTAAAGACCAGAAAAATCAGGTCTTTACATTTTCTGGAATGCGCCACTGCGTTCCTACTTACCTGTGCACATGCGCAGGCTTGCACCAATGCGAGCCTGCAATCAGTGGAGGGTGGGCTGTGGGTGTGGCCAGCATCAGCGGTTGGTCCACTCCCACGAAGACACCGGAAGCCACCATTTTCGGCTGGAAGCCACCATTTTCAGCCGGAGCAGTGAGGGTCTACAGACCTCGCACTGTTCCGGTTCACCCTGCACTAATGGAGGAGTCCTGCGGAAGGGCTCAAGGGAAAGTCTGCTTTACTTTGGACCCAAGAAGAGCCGGTAAGTAATGGCATGGAGCAATTCATTCACCTCGTGCAGAAAGGGCCTGAGTTAACACCAAGTTCACATCTCACCCAGGTACAGGTGCTGTGTGGGTGGATGGAAATGTTTGTAGCCTTGTAGAAATCTTTTCACCATAATATCTAGGAAACATGAGGATTTCCTCATTTGCTGTAGCTGCCATGAAATAGCTGCCAAATAACATTTTATGGATGACAGTGAAAGTTTTTTTGTAGAGAGATGTGACAAAAACAAAAGTATCTGCAAGGTACTGCATGGTTTTAAATGATAATTGTTGTCTTCTAGGTACCAAAGGAATAGATTCCACTTATATGCATAAGATTTAGCTGTAGAAGGTTTATGAGATGCAAGAATAATAGTTTGAACACTTTCAGACACTTTATCTAGTGCAGAAGATTAGAGTTCGAACGTTAACATGCAACCACAGGCGGAGAAGGAACAAACCATTGGAGTGGGAGGGGGTTTATATAACCTCAGGGAGGGGGAGAAGATAACTGCCAAAATGCCTATTTCTGAGCTTTGAGAAGGTTGCAAATGCTGTACTGTACAGGCAGATATTACCCTATTTTGTGAGTTCACAGATGACCACTTAAAGAACCACAGTTACAGGCAAGCAACCTGTTCTTCAACATCATCCCAATCCAGCTTAGCTGCACTTTTTCATGCTGGGGAAAATATGAAAAATATATCCTAAGGTAGAACATAGGATAAGAGAAATTTAGATGGGGTCAATTTTGGACAGAAAAAAACAGCCCTAGATGAAAAGGTTAAGCTGCTTCTTTCTCTGTTATCTCAGTTTTCTGCTAAAGTTTTAAATAATTTGTTATATGGGTTTATATACCACTCTTCAATCAAGTTTGTTGGGCAGCCTCAGAAATACTTTTGATTAAAAGGGGTGCTTTTGGCACGGCAAGGGAAGGTCTACATGGCCCTTATAGTCCCTTCCAATTCTATGCTTTTACAATGTTATAAAAAATTGGCAAACACTCTTGGTGTTCCAAGATTACACACTTCTGTGTGAATAAAATGGACTAGACATTTCTAGGCTTTTCAGCTGAAGTTTGTATTGTATTTGCCTGAGCTAAGTAAATGAACTATGGATTTCAAGCATTAAATCTAAATCAGATTTAAAATAGTTTTATCTATATTCTAATTTATATAGTGCCTTAAAGCAATTTACTCAACCACTTCTTGCTTATCATGGTTAAAATATTTGTGATTCTGCCAAAAATTTAAGGTAGATTGATCTTTCCATTTGAAAACCCCTTTTTCTGTTGGACAAATAGTTTATTTTGGACTGAAAGTTCCTCAGAACCTCCAGAGTAGCTGATGAGTCAAGGGGGCTGCAGGGGACAAATAAAGGAACAGTAAGGGGAATACAAAGATCAGAGATACATTGTAATTTGTTTTAGAGCAACAGATCTCCAAAAATAAACACCTCCCAATGACTATTAAGCACATGGATCACTTGAGAACAAAATACAGTTCTTCCTCCACATTTGCAGGTTTGACATTCATCAATTTGATTATTTGTGAGTGCATCGCCCTCCCCCCTATTCTGCTTCTTTCATTCTCATGCATTTTGCCCCAGTGCAAAGAACTCACGCTGAGGTAAAACAGAAAGTAATGGGGAGGTGGAGGGGAAAACTTGCACAAGCTTCCTTTCCTGCCTCTGGAGCTCACTCCTTTGCCTTCCCATATAAAACAGAAAGGAAAGAGGGGTGAGGGGAAGCTCACGCAAACCTTCCTTTTCACCCTTCAGAGTATCCTCCTTCCCTTCCCGTGCAAAACAGAAGATAATGGGGATGGGAGAAATGCACGAGCCTTCCTTTCCCCCCTCTGGATCTTCCCTGCCATAAAGGAGCTACACCTTTATGAAGAAGCACCCCAAAGTTTCAGTGCTTTCAAATTCGTTTGAAATCTTTAGCTGACAGCATTAGATCTATCAGTTGGTCTATCTTTCTTCTACATAGGACATCCAGGAGCTTAGAGAGCAGCCACCAGTGGAGCTGACCTGTAACTCTTCACACTCTGACTATACATCTTCCTTTGTAATGCCTGGCCTGGCTAGTGTGGTGCAGTACACAGAGAGTCAGGTTTAGTTTAAGAAGAATGGAGGCATCTGAGTCTGCATTTAACTCTAAAGTTTATTAGGTGAACTTGAGTCAGTCACTACCTACTGATCAAATGTATGTATTGCTTAAAGAGTGCTCTCCCCAGGCACTGACTGATGAGCTCTCAGCACCAAGCAAGGACTTTTTCTTTTCTGCAGACTTTTTTTTTTAATAAAACAAATATTAGCTGAAATCAGGGAGGTACATCCTTGTAAATTTTATTCTTGCAGACAAGAATACATAATTTTAACACTTTTCTCTTCATTACGAGAAAGTCTTTGAAAACCGTGCAGTTTTTGAAGAGTATTCACAGTGTAAGACATAGCAGATGCACCCCCACCCCCCAAAAAAGCATATGGCAATTTTTGGGGCTGAAATCAAGTTTCAAGAAATTAAGAGACAAGAAATCAAATTTCAAGAAATCAAGAAATCAAGACAAGTTTTCTGCAAAGAAACACTTTCAGCAAAAGAAAATGGTCTTTCTATATGAACTTGTTTTCTTCCCAGAAGTGTTTACTGCACAAAAAAATGTTGTTTTCCATACACTTTGGAAGTGCTTTGCTATGTGTGTAGAATACATTCTGAACCACAGAGATTCTCACCCATCTAAGTTTCTCCTTGTCAGGATTTCCCTACATTTAAGACACCCATTTTTTGACCATTTGTCTATTCCTTATATAACTAATTGAAACTAATTCCTATGTTCTGCTTTTTATATGTATGTTATAGAGTTATTCTGATCTTTTAAAAACTGTTTTCTTGGTTGTGTATACATATGTGCTTTCAAGTCATCTGTTGACTTATGGTGACCCCATCAATTTAGGCAAGACACACTCAGAGGTGGTTGTGCCAGTTCCTCTGAAATACAGACTACAGCACTGGGTATTTGTTGGGGGCCTCAACCAGGTACTAACCAAAGCTGACCCTGTTTAGCTTTCAAGATCAGATAGGATCTTTAGGGTATTCAGGCCCTTTTCTTAGCAGCTCTGGGATTTGGGAATTCGAGACAGATTGTATTTTTTAAAAAAAGAAGAAGAAAGAAATACCAATCTTATGGGCTTTTATTAGGATAATATGGGATCAGGAAGCCGTGTATACCCTCAAGAGCTCCTTGGAGGCATGACAAGATGACATCATTCAAGTTATATGTCATTCTTTTATGGAATAGCCAATCTATCATGGGCAGGGAAATGTAAATCTCTTTGTCAAAATTTTGTTGTGTTTCTCTGAATCCTTCCCATCCTTGTTCCACTGGGATTTCTGAAACGTTGGCCAGAAAACTATTGGTGTCTTATATGTGTATAAATTTCCCTTATGGATGTAAATGAACATTTTTGTCCAATGCAGAGTGTCTGCTTTTAGTTTAAGGTTGCAGAAGTAGAACAGCATGTACATTGTCCTTGGACATGTGGATGCACATTAGTTTGTACTTTGATTTTCACAATGTTGCCATTTCACACTGGGGTTGTATAGCACAATCAATGTGCAATTGCCACCATATTCCCAGTATATAACCTTGGTCTTTATGTGTGTGTTTGCTTTCTCAGAAATGCATGCACATTTGTATGATTTTTCCCCAGTATATGTGTTTATTTATATAATTTACCTAATTTATGTTTCCTGCCCATTGACTAAAATATATGTATGCATATTTCTTCAATTATACATATCTTAGCTATTCAAATTTTAAAATATGTACATAGCTTTGTGAGTACTTTATTGCTCCAAAATGTCTGAATCATTGAGGTGAAGCATGTTTCTTCTTGCAATAATTTTCAAGAGGTGTGAAAAGGTTTCTTTAGTTCAAACAAAATTCTTCCTCGTTCCTAATCTTCAGCTCTTTTTCTTAGCTCAGAAGCTGCTGATGAAAGTACATGAAGAATGAAACTGTGTTTTGTCCTTGCTGTGAAACTGTGCCCTGTATTAATCTTTTGAGCTTCTGATGGAGGTTTATATTGTTTTAATGATATTTATCTTCCCAGGTTTGGGAGAGTAATTTGAAGAGAAGCACATAAATTTAAATAATAAATAAATAAATACAGGGATGGATTTTAGAATCAGCTCACTAGAGTAGGGCAGCCTTGCAAACAAGTCTACTTAAAATCTACAACAAAACAAAACAAAACAAAAACCTTTCAATAGTCGACATGTCTGCAGATACCTTTCAGAGCCATCAGTGTCATCTCAATAGTTTGAAATGGAAATAGGCAGCTCTGCTGGGTTCAAGAGCCACTTCCCCCCGGGGCCCTCTAGAGCCTGCATGGGTTGTTAAAAATGCCCTAGAGACCCCAAACCTGGAATGAGCCAGAAGTCAACTTCCAGTTTTTACAAATAAGTATTTTTTTTGTGGGGTGGGGGAGAAAAGTTAAATAGTTCAGAAGGGCCCTGCAAACCCTTTTAAATGTTGAATTGCTACTCCTGGCGAGGAGGTTTATCCTCTTTTGGGGACAAACATAGGGTGGTCTGGTCAGTCTGGAAGGATCAAACACTAGAAAACAACCTTGAGAGAATAGCAAGTGGTCCCAGGGCCACACTTAGCCCATCTTTGGCTGTGGAGGAAAAGGTAGAGAAAAAGAATGCATGCCCATTTACCAAAGCTTCTCTGCATGGTGTCTGGAGGCAGCAGTTCCTCAACACAGCTGATTTGGCAAGTAATTACTGTACAGCCCTGAGTCAGAAAGTCTCGCTTCAAACAATTAATCAAGATTCCCTAATGGGCATAATTTATTCCAAGCATATTCAGAAATAATATCCATTGTTTGATTTCTTGAGAAGAATTATTGCAAAGAACATATGACATCACCTCCCAAACTAGAGAGCAAATCTAGGATGATAGCCTATTCTTTAGGGCCAGCAAAAACTAAATTTGAAGAAGCTGCATACTACCCAGGTATCAGTCAGTTTTCTGAAACCAAGGAAAAAAAATATGATTTGTCTTCCCAGTGTGACTGAGGGCAAAACCAATGGTGATAGTTCACTCAGTACTGGCTATATTATTCATTGGTTCAGAGAAAGGAGAATGGAAAAGCAAGGAAAATGGCATCATGCTTACTGTGCTGTGCTTTATGGTTCAGACACAGTGACAACAGTGAAGCAAACATAACTAGAGGTAACTCTGTGGGCCTTACAGCAAAATACAATAACATCCACAAAACAGCAATATCCTTAGTGGGCCAGCCAAAAATGCACAAAATGCATCATGCAAGCTTTAGAAGCTCCACTGGCTTCTTCATCATGCAAAAATATTAAACATCATACAAGAAAAGGGGAAAAATGGTGATGTTAGAGTCATAGGCCTACACTTAGGCCATGTTTGCACTACACTGTTATAGTGGTATTACTCCACTTTCAACATCCTGTGGGATTCTGGGGTTTGTAGTTTACTGAGGCCAAAGAGTTCTCTGGCTGAGAATTCTAAATGCCCCCCCCTAAACTACGAACCCCAGGATTCCATAGGAGGTTGAAAGTGGAATAATAGTGTAGTGTGGGAATGGCCTTTGTCAAGATGTTGTTTTCGTTATTATCAGCTAAGATGGCCTGGAGGAATATCCATGCAGGCAGAGACCACCCCTCTCACAGGAAAAAAAAAGACATAAAATCCAGGCAATAAAATTTAAGCTCCATTACCAACAGAAAAAGTAAAATTAAAAGCTATGAGGCAAACCAATGCAGATGGTCCCCAACATAGCTAGTCAAACTAACTGGCAAATAAACATGAATCATGATACAGATTGTATAATTGGATGATACTCTGTCTACCAGACTACTCAATGGACATACAAGAAGTGGGCTGGATAAGGTGTGAAGGAAATTTTGGCTCCTCTAGCAGCTTCACAAGCGTCTTTCATAATATATGCCTTGAATACTTCGAAACAAGTCGATCGAAGGAATTAGTTGGATAAGCTCTATGAAAACAATTTTGGATATATATTTAGACTCCTCTAAAAATTTCTCTGTATATGTTTAGAAAGTGGGTCTGTGCCATGAATCTCTTGTTTTGTCCACCCCCTTAAATTAGGTAATAAAAAGAGTAATCTTTGTTCTTCTGTATGCGCTGGGAAAGGAGGAAAAAGATAACATTTTGTGTGCTCATCTCTGTTTTAGACATTGGGCAAATGTATGAATTGATTCAGGCACCCACCAAATACAACACATTTTCAAATTCTCATCAAAAACAAAAGTGTAGCTTTACCTGACATTTTATTAATAGGTGATTGGGATTTTCCTGGTTTTATGCATGAGAGCTGATTTAATGTCATTGGCAGAAAGCAGTAACGAGAAGCACACACTGTGCTTCTTGTAGGCACTCAGCAATAAAAACAGCAGGGAGCCCAACTTTTTTTTGAAAAATATGATTCCTTGGCAAGACAGCAGAAATTCAAGGGAATAAGAATTTTTTAAAAAAATCTTTATACAAGTAAACGGTGATATATGCATGCTGTTAAGAAAAACTTGCTTCCTTTTGCAGTTAGTGAAACTTTCTATTGCCAAAATGAAAGAATCTTCATTGTCTTACTATTTTATTTTTGTCTTATTTAATATAAGAACATAAGAAGAGCCATGCTGGATCAGACCAAAGGACAATTTAGTCTAACATTCTGTTCACACAGTAGCTAATCAGCTTCCCATGGGAAGTCCACCAGCAGGCTATAAGCACAACTGCAACAGCATTCGAGACTTTTGATTTCTTAGTTTCTTCTTCCCCCATATCCCACTGTATCTGCAACACTTGCCAACTGATCATTCCATTCATCTGATAATAACACTGAATAAATAAATATGCTTAGAAAGGGAAAAAGTTCACTAGGTGAGGGTGCCAACAATTATGGCATAACAATAGACTTAGGGACATGGTATTCTTTTCCAGTGCAAAGAAAAGATATTTTGGGTCAACAGCTCCCAGAATCATTCTTTCAGCATGTCCAGTGGTCATTCTGGTTGGGGATTCTGGAGACCGTAATCCAAAAAAGTAGCTTCAAGTTTTGCTCTTACTTTTGCAAAGCATTTTTCCAAATCCTGCTCTTACGTTTCTCACTTTATTGTAAAGGGGTGTGTGCAAATGTATGGTTGTTGACTGGATGTCTCCTTGGCACTGATACAAGTTGCTGACATCTGTGAGAGCTGGCTTCTACTTAGTGTTCTCACTGTTGGCCTCCACAGCCCCATCGCAGCTGCTGCTTCCTTGTGAGAACAATAAGGGGAAGAAGACCCTTAGCCTATTTGTCAGTATGCTGTGATTCATCAAGCTGCCATGGAGATCTCCTCTGTAGTACTGCTATTTAATTTTTTAAACACTCACACACGCACACACTGATTGTATGAATAATGTCCAATGAGGGCCTAAGTGGGGCTCAGCTTTAGACTTCTTCTGGACAACAGCTTTTTTTAAATGTCTCATACTTCTGCTTTTGGATGATCTGCTCATACTGAGAAAATTGCTTTTGGCAGGTTAACACTAGTATCCATGCTCAGACGCAATGTTTTGATCCAGTCATCCTCTCCTTTAAATTATTCAGTGTTCTGCTCCTGCCTTGGAAATCTCTGTAGCTAAATGGCTAGGTAAGACTTTCACCACTGCTAAGGGTAGGAACATATTCAGAGGTTTGACTGTGGCTTCATAAACTGTGGACAAATGTCATAGCTATATATTTCTACCTTGAAGTTTTCTGAAGACTGATAGGACTATGACCACAAGAAGAAGAAACAGTTATTAGATACCAAAGAAATAAGTTTCTGGAAGTGCTGATGTTCCGTGTTAAACATATGGTGGATATACATTATTCTGTGTTCTTCCAGCAAGGTGTGTGTTACTGACTATTGTTGCAAATAAAATGATCTGAAATCCAATGGGATTCTGGTAACCTCATGGGGGGGGGGTGAATTAACTACTGACAATATTATGTTCCTCTTAGCACACACCAGCTATCAACAAACTTTGTTTCGCCTTGAATGACTAATGCTAAATGTCAGCTCTAACTCTGAATAACCCATCTAACGAGCTCACAGTGATACAGAAACTCAAATAAAGGTTGTAGCAATCTCCAGGAGGGAATGGTGAACCAGGAATGTAAATTCTTCCTTGTTTTAATATCATAAACAATTTTTTTTACTCCTTTGCTGAAAGATGTCTCAAGAGAGTTTTCACATTTTCCAGAACAATTCTTTTACAAAATTGCATAAGTTGCACAAATTGCATGAGTAAACTAGGATGACAGCTTTGTGATTACACAATTTTTTTTTAAAAAAAATAAAATATCCAGACATGTGCTTTGCATCTCTTTGATCAACCAGCTAGTCCATCTGTGCATGCTCTGTGGGTGCATTTTGCATCACAAAGGGAAGAGACACTAGTGTTACTGCCCTGGCTAGTCCGAGCTTTGGGGATATTAAAAGATATCCCTTGATATCACAATTCGGCTTCACTTCTCTATTCTCTTGCACATGCTTGCGAAGCCACCGGACAAGCACGTAAACAAGCTCGGTCGTTAATAGCTATAATATTCAAACTACAATACAGGCAGGCCAGAAAATAGCTGACTCATTGCTTTAGGAGACCTCCAGGCAAGTACTCTAATTAAGTATGCACACCACTTACAAAAGAGCCTCTGCCCCGCGCTGGCAGCTTGATGGGTAAACTATGCAATACCCAAGTACTCTGCGTTTGCATACTGGCTACTCTATTGAGAACCGCTACAATAACTCAATCATTCAGAGTCTGACCTTTCGGAGGCTTTGTCTCCAACTCCAAATCTATTGTTTTCCCCCAAGTAAGGCATAGCCTGCAGTCACAATTCTCCTTATAAAAATCCTTGACCTTCCTTGGAATGCTCCCGAGTTTCATCCCGCCTTGCTGCTGCTTTGCTTGGCGAGCCTCCCCTCAGCTCCACGTGCTGAGCTACATCACACCCCAGCTTCGCTCTCTATTTTTCTGGGCTTCAGGACAGGTGAAGTATCACCCAAACCAGCAATCCCTCTACAAATCCCTCTATACCACTCCAACCTTTATTTTCTATAGTTATCTTGCATGAGTGTGTCGCATACACTGTTTTGCTTGTATTTAATAAACATCATTTATTATTTCAACTTCTGTGTTCTCCTTGACTTGACCCAACCCCGTAGACATAGGGTTCAAGATCTCGCTACATTACCCTGCCTCTCGTAACGCTAAGCAGTGCTCTGAGCTAATTTTCCCCAACTTTAGTTGAGCACATTTTGGTGTCCCTCCTGGGATCCCCAGTACACAGGGTAACACTAGTTTTGCATAGAGTTTGCACTAGCTCTACTGTTGTTAGTCCTGACCAGAGTAAACTCATTCTATCATTGGCATTTACCTACATGTTGACTCACTATTTAGCAACTGATTCAGTGGGACTACTGTACTTGAGACTAAGTAAGATTCAAGCCATTTAATGCAAATTGTTGAAACAACAACAGCAACAAAAGACACTCCTTTTCTTCTTCTCAGATGTGAGCATTCATGTAGGAGTTAACAAACTCTGGGCAGGCCATCTTGATGTCTTGAGACAGCTGATTTCATCGAGGACAAGGTATGTTCTGAGATTTCTTTACATCCCCAAAACAGTCACATGTCTTCACCAGTTTTACTAGCCTTACACCAGCTCACTCACAACCATTACTCCTTGTTAATGTTGTAACATTGGCAATCTATGATTCGAGCAAGCAAGCTTCTTGCTAAGCCTGGAGGGAATGTTAGCTATGTAAGTACTGCACAAAAGACCATTTGATTTTAAAGAACAGATAAAGCATGGAACAGGTCTCTAATCTTCTAAGAGATTTGCAGATGGATCAGCTTCTAAGTGGAAACTTACCTCTGTTTGTCCAGGAAAATGAAGAGGTAATGGGAAATGGATTGGAGTCTGCAGACTGTGTAGTTAACAATTCAATTTGAACCTCAAAAGGTCTCACAATAGAAAGGAGATCAGACTTTTTAAGTGGTTCTGCCTGAGCTAAAGTGGTTTAATTGTTAACAGACTAAACCAGAGTCATAGGTTCTCTTCTTTAGAGACTTGAGGCAGCACTTTGATCATGAAAATAATGCTGGGGCAGACAACTGCCCTGCAACCTTCTAATTTCACTTAACCTTTTGGGACATTCCTGTCTTACTAGATAATAGTTATAGAGATGGAAAATCATAGAACACTCCTACAAAACAACTACATGACATTTGGGAGAAGAATGCTAGCTTGGAGTTGGGAGGGGTAGTTGTAGATGAGTGTTGCTAAAACTTTAAATTTCAGGTCTATTGCTTTGGTTTCATATATAGATTCTTCTAATGCAACAGCTGATCATTTATGAAGGAAAGGTAGTTGTTGCATGCTTTGACAGAGTGTACTATATACAAATATTAGTGTACCATCATGTGTTCAGAGATTTTGATGGGTTTTGAATATGAATTAAAACCTTGGTTTCTGCATTGGACTACATCCTTGGAATCCAGAGTTCGATTCCCAGCTCGCCCATGGAAAACCCACTGTGTAACCCTGGGTGTGCCACACTCTTAACTTCAGAAAATTCTTTGACAGATTTGCCTTAGGGTTGCCATAAGACAGAAATGACTTGAAGGCAAACAATAACATGTTGCAGAAGGCAAGCAAATATTGTAGAAACAGATGTGTTACTTCATTGCCTTTTTCATTTATCATGACTACTTCTAACACATTATGTCCCAAACATTTCATTCTCTCTTTTTTTCCCCCAAGATGGCTACATTATCTGAATTTAATCCAAATTTAGACCTACCATAGCAAACTCCTGCTTGATCACTCTTCCTAAGGGGTTTCAAACTGCCGTGATGACCCTGGCTAAGATAGTCTGTTTCAGTCTCACAACAAAAAATTAAGAGCATATAGATTAACCTGAAGCATTTATTATTATTCTAGGTCCCTCACTAATGAAGCCAATTGTGTGTAGGGGGATTAGATTCATGCAGTCTCACAACATTCTCCATAGTCCGTAATCGGAAAAGAAGACTAGGAGAAGCAAAAGCAAAGTGTCTAAGCAGTGAAGAAAACAGACACTGTTACTAAGAATGTGAAGTTCAACTATCAGATGGTTTTAACAGCTAACCTCTCCTTTTTTTCTTTTTTTTTTGGCTCCCAAATCTTCAAAACTCAGTGTTACTGATTGTATAGTCTATATTTAAATGAAATTCATATGCAGATAAGCTGTGGTTGCATCTTCAAATTCTAAGAGGCAGGAATTCTGCTGGGTCAGCAGCATGCTACCTCCTGGCTCTTTGAAGACAGAAAAGAGTGCTAGAAGGTTCCCTCAGCCCATGAACAGCCAGAGCTTTACTAAGTGAAAAAGAAATGGAGAAGATTCTTGGTTCTCTTACTGGATAGCTTCCTTCATCCCTCTTCTACTGAGGACAAGAAGAGGAAATGAGAGAGCAGGTTGACAGGTTGCAGTTTTTGGAAGAAGGGATGTAGTTCTTCACTAATTTCATTCTTGAAGGAAAAAAGAAGTAATTTTAACACCATTCTCCCCAATGTGAGAAAGCCTTTGAAAACTACACAGTATTTTCAGTTTGGGAGTTATTCTATACAAAATTCACACTTTTCTCCCACAGGAAACAGCATTTTCTGCCCCACTTCCCATATTTCCAGAAAGTGCTGCTCTCTGTGTAAAAAAGATGCAAATTTTGTGCAGAATAAGTCTCAAATTGCGAAGACTCTCATCAGTCCAGGATTCTCCTCACCAGGGTTTCCCAACATTCAAGAAACACAGGCCATTTCCACACTAGATGGTTATAATGCTATTATTTTTCAACATCCTATGGAATCCTGAGGCCCCTTCCTAAACTGCAAACCCCAGGATTCCACAGGATGTTGAAAGTGGAATAATAGCAGTATAAAAGTCTAGTGCAAAAATGGCCACATTTTTCAACCATTACTGAAAGTTGTCAAATATTCCTTCCATTTCTATTTCAAGGTAATGAATTATAAGCAACGCAGTTATCTAGAACTAGTTATCTTGGGGGAGATAAACAAATGTGTAACAAAATCACATTTCAAGATGACATAATGAACAAAAGAAAAACTACTCTATTTGTGTAATGTGCAATAATTTCTTACTACTTTTAAAAGATATTTTTAGGTTATTTTATAGATATTTTGACAGGAAATTTTCAATTTTTATCCTCTTATTAACCCCAAGGGTTTCTTTTTCCCTCAAAAAAATAAAAAAAATGAAAATAAAGAAATTAGAAAGAAACAAGCAGCACAACAAGCAATACAACAATTCACTTTCTTTTTCATCATTATAATAAGCAACAGCATCTGGATATATCCTAAACACTCTACCAAGTAATGGAAGAACTTATTTTTTAAAAGTAATTGTCCTACTTTTGCTAGCTTGTAGTCTCAAAATCTTCAATCCGGCAGGAGTGAAATACTATACTCTTATTGCCTTGGGTCTAGTTACCATATAAACCAATATTTCTCTCTGGGGAGCTATACACTGCAAACTGATTCATCTCCTCATTTTACTTGTTTGGTATATTTGGCATACTTGGTCTTCTCATTTTACTTGTTCTTCCCCTCATCTTGTGAGGCATGTTAGATGAATATATATATATTTATACACACACACACACACATACATACATATTTTCAAGATCATCCAATGAATGTTATGCCTAGAGACCACTCCACACTGACAAATTCTCTGTTGGGTAAACTTCTATGGAGAAGCCATATCTTCTTCATTATTAATTCCATTGTCTTAGACATATGAAGATTGACTTCCTGAAGAGGAGAGTCTCTTCTATCATGTGCAGTCTCTCCATGTGATTTGGGAATCTGGTCAGTCACAGATCCAAATCATGCAAAGAGCATTCACATATAGAAGGTGACAGATAGTGGGTAGTGGCAATGATGACAGTGACAGAAGGAGCTAGCACACCTAACCCATTTCTGCACTGTACTATTACAGTGCTATTATTCCACTTTCAACATCCCATGGAATCCTGGGGTCATTTAGAGAGGGTCATTTAGAATTCTCAGCCAGAGAGCTCTTTGGCCTCAATAAACTACAAACCCCAGAATTCCATAGGATGTCAAAAGTGGAATAATAGCATTACAACAGTATAGGGCAGAAATGGCCTTAGTCTCGTCAGGTTTACTCAAAGCAGAATCTACATTCCTGAAGAGTGCTTATGTAAGATTTAAATCCAGGATTCCCTAGTCATACGCTGGGGTTGGGAAATTTTAGGGGTCTAGGGACCAATTTTCTGCCAACCCCAGGCCATCCCACTCTCCATAGAAAGGGCTGTAAGCCAGTTCCACTTTTGTAAAAGCTCTTTTACATCTTGCCAGGGTGGTTGATAGGGGTGTAGGGGTGCATGCACCCTGTTGCAAAAGGTAATTGCCATTCCTGGATACTCCCAGGAGGAAAATAAATCTTTTTCTGGTTAATTTTTTGTGGGGAGAGATTGGGGCTTGTCTGGAGATTCAGAGCAAGCCCACATAATTCCCACCCCTGGCCTAGATTAGCATTCTAACCACTACACTACATGTATTATCTCCCATGGCTCCTACTGCACCACACACGAATTTAACTATAGTGTATTTCACAGATAAAACCCGTTAGAGTAAGTTTTGTTCTTTGTAGATGGGCTGGCAACATGAATAATTTCTATGACAGCTGAAGGCAGAAAAATGAAGTCACTGATAATTCCCAAACCATTGTAAGATGTATGCCTGTAGGTTATACAAAGAGAAACTGAGTTTGCAAAAAATACATCTGCTTCTTCTAGCAGAGGTCTGATTTATCTTTACTAGGCCAGTGGTTCCTTTATGGTAACCATCTGTCTTATTTTCCTGCTTTCCTGAATTAATTACACACTTTTAAACAAACAATTTAAATAAACCACAAGCTATGCTTTCTGGTAAGAGCTGTTTGCATATGAAATGTGCAATTCTTCTGAAGTCAGTGTGAGTGAATTACTGACACCACCCAAAGAAGTGGCTGTATGTGATATAATGTTAAAAAGTCTTTATCATTAGGATGATGTTCCACTTATTTCAGGTCATTAGAAGGAAACACAAAGTCAAAGTCTCCCAGGCTGAAAGAAAATGTATCTTCCATTTTGGTACAGAACTGCAATCCAGAATTTGAAATAAAATTAGAGGATTCTCTTTAGACAAACTATCACATGAAATCAAAATATCATACATACATTGTGAAGCTTGACACCATGTATTTGGAATATGGTGGAGTAGTAATTTATAATTCAGAAACAGAGATGTACAGCAATTCAAACTGGCCTACTGGGATTGAGTCAGTTGATTACCTCTTTGTAAACAAACCCAATACACATAAATGGAAATTCTAAGCCCAGACACCCTAAAACATGAGAATCTTGAAGCACTTAAACTGTCATCATATCTTTGCAGTGGGCAGGATATACTATTCCTGGAATCCAGTTAAAATCAAGGGAAGATATCATCCTACACAGTCAAGATGCTAGGCAGACCTTGTCTGAAAGCCCAATTTAAAGATAGACACAGGGGATGTGGACTACCAGCATGCTTAGCAGCCTCTCCCACAAGCGTAGGTATGTACAAGAAAGTTACAATACTACTTGTTAATGACAGTAGCAGGACTATGATAGTGGGCAATGAATCAGGGACACTGACCACGGTGGTAATACCACCACTAATGTGAATTATTCTTGTTGCTTCTTCCTCTTCATATTATTTGCAAATAAAGAAAAGTAAAGCATGGATTCACTTTGCTTATGAATGTGGAGATGCCCCCACACAAAAGCAACATAAATTCTGTGAAGCTGACTCTTGAGTAACCAATATCACAAATCTTGCCCCCAAGAGCTGCACTGTCTTCTTACCCTTGCTAGACAGATACCATATTTCACACATGAGCATGCAAATATTTACTTTAGGTTGCTTGAAGCAGCTCCAAGCTTAAAGAACCTTGACGTTTGAAGAAGCTCCAAGATGGGACAACTTGAATGCTTTTACCTGTCCAGTCCTCTCTTCAGTAATTCTTTCAATTTCTGTTATTCCTACAGGGAAAATACACATACACGCACATTATTGCAGAGGTGACATTTGGGCCATAGATGGCAAAGCTGTACTATACTACACTGTACCAGTTCTCAAGAGCAAGAGAACTCATTGTCTGGGACAGACAATGCAGAAGCAGAACCAATTCCCCATGTCATTCATCTGTGCACAATGCATTTCTTGTCTAGTATTCATGTTGACTATAGGGAGAAGATTTAAGTGAATCAAAAGTTATCATGACGTCTGTGATAAGGCTCAGAGTGTCCACACAAAATGTGGTGGGACAGGAAGTTCAGTATAAGTGGAATGAAGAAGGCAGTGGTGGAGGAGGAGTGGAGGAAATAACTGAAATAGCTTTTGATATTTTAATTGTACTAATGAACTTCTGTTATTGAGAGAACATTTCCAACAGTTTTCAAAATAGACACTGTTTTTGGCTTTGAATTTTTTCAAAGGTCTAGTACGAGGTTTGAACTGACTCTCTGTTTCCTCCAGTAATTTATTACACTATCTATGAAAAGGAGTACACAATGATGCTGAAGTCTGCTCTCAAAGAAATAAATTGGTATGCTTGTACATTGACATTGAGATAGTTTTGCCATATGACACATATAGAAGAGACAGGAGAAATTAATTTCAGATTTATAAACAAAACCTCTTACACAAGTGACTCATTCAAGCTGGCTGTGGATAGTCCTTAATGGGAGCATATATGTTTATGCTAAATAACCTGTAGTACTAACTGAGGTTCCACAATTCTCTCTACCATTAGTGAGATTGATTTTGCTTTGGAGTATCTCTACTCAACTGAAGTACCCTTCAGGTAAGTTGAAAAAAGTTATCAGGCATGTAGAGTAAATGAGCAGTGAAGATCTGGGAGAGGGAGGAAACTACAACACTCCAATGAAAAAACATTTTTCAGTTCCCAGTGATACAGAGTAGTCATCTATCAAAATGAAATTACAAGATATGATTGCTGCTACTATGCAGTGGTTCTCAATGGCTTAGAAACAAGGCTTGACATGGGAACAGAACTTTAAAATTTAAACATACAAATCTGAATAAATTGCACACCAGCCTAGCCAATAATGCTTTGTGGTAACTAAGCCCAGGATCTCTGCCAATATTTCATAAAGAATTTTGGACACCTCATGGAGGTTTTGTTTTGACAATGCTGCAAACCGTAGAAATGCCTGTCAATAAATGTCCTTCATGATTTCACTCCAGAAATTTGTGAATAATATAATGATTAGACAAAGAAGAGAACTCTGATAATTTGTCATTTGAAGTCTGGCTTCCAAATTCCATGAAGATTACATCTCTTACAGAGATGAAAGAAGAGGCAGTGAACTGCAACTTCTTAGGTAAAGCTCAGTTTGCTTAATGCTTGCTTGAACGAACTGGAATGCTTCTCATCTCTTCCAGTTGAGCCAAGAGCTTTTGGAACTATATTGTGCTGAATTGTATTTACACTACTATTTTTTCCACAGTAAACATATAAAGTTTTCAGAGGTGCATATCCTGAAATACTGATATACATTTATCAGAGATCTGTGTCCTATCAGTTGTCTCAGATGAATCTACTTGGATGTACAGTTAACTAAGCATTCATCTGCAGCAGAAAACAGTTTCACTCTAGTGTACCTGTGGCAACATTAAATGCCTCGTAAAACACGAAATTTCTCCAACTATGAGTAGCATACAAAGTAAGATATGATAATACCACAGAATTATATTTGTAACAGAGATCTAGGCTTGCTGCTTGGAGGGGATTTATTACAACTCCTCAGTCCTACAGGAAAACTGTTCAGAAGCTTAACCAAAACAATGCAAACATAATTATGCGTTTTGATATGTTGACCCAATACTATCACATAACAAAGTAATTATGAGGAAGATTGTTGAACTTCTCTTTTGACATGTGTTTCTTTAGAAGTAAATATCCTTTCCCCTCTTGTCATCCTTTAGTTTTCAGAGATGCATTAAAATAACTTCTGTGTTAATAAAATCCAGTCATCATAAAAAGAAAATGAGACATCTGTTTTACAGAGTATCTATGATGCTTTATTTTTAACTTAAAATTCTTTGTTCATTTTTCTCTTGTTTGTATAACAAAACAACAGCAATGGCTGAATACCATCTGGCCTGCAAGTAATGGTCCTTCAGGTTCCAAGTTAACACCATCTTCTGCCCATAGATGTTCCTCTCAGTTGGTCCATCCCAAGTTTTGGCATTATAATCTTTCCAACTATTCCCTCCTTCTACTACTCTCTGGTCTATTTGGTTTGGAATTTATTCACTGGACCTCAGTGGTTCCCCTAAAGCCTTCATACATTTATAATCTTTGTCTTCCCCTTCAATTTCTCCCAATGGCTGCCCTTACCAAAATCTGCAACTGTACCACCTCCCAACTTATATTGTATTTTTTAAAAAACAGATAATATAAACTTGACATCAGTTACAGAGCTGAACAGAATTTGCAAGGAAAATATATAAGGTGTACATGTCACTCTCAATTTCGAAAAGCACCTCAAAATATATATAGGAAAAAAACTTCTCACAGATCTGTTTTTGTATTTCAGTACAAATATATTGTTCTATTTTTTTAAAAAAAACCTGTTAAAAATATACTGCCCAATCACAAATATGGAAACTTAAGAACAACAAACAGGAAAATGGGTGAACTCTGTACAACCATTTTAAAGGTTCCAAATCAGTTAGGACATTACTGCTATAAAATAACTACCAGAAGATGTTAACACTGAACTCCTGTGTAGGTGATACCTCCACATTTACTGTACGTGAGAGGGAGATGGTGAGGTTATGTTTGCCAGCCCCACCCTTTGACATTTGTCATAATGCACATATATGTATGTACTCAGTCAGTCCAGGAGAACTAGGTCTACCTTCTGTTTACATACAACATGAAAACATAGACACAGAAACATAGAAGAACGGACGGGCACTTGCCTAGAACCTCTGAGGTTTGTAAACTGCCTTGAATGTCACTTGAGATTAAGAGAGTCTGATATAAAAGACAATCACATAATTGGAGAACCATCTAGAAGCTGAAGAAGCGGAATTGTTTATACGGTGATGGTATAATTGACAGGAAGGAAGGAAAGAAGGAGACATAGCAGCACAAGCAAAGACTAACCCCTGCTCTAAACACCCTGGAGAAAGCTGAAACACATAAACAAACAAATGCATCTCACATGGATAAAGTAGAATAACTACAAAGAAAGAAAGAAAGAGAACTTCCAGTTGGTTGTACTTGTTTCTGAAATATTCCCAAAAGTTGCACAATATCGTAAAGCAACATATGGTTTTTGCTTATTCACATCTGGTTTGAGCCTTCTTAAATAGAAGAGATCTGAAGCTTATTCAGCCTGTCTGGATTCCTGATCAGGAACAGCAGAACAACAGAGAAGTACAGATCACTATTTTTTTTTCCTTCCTGAAGGCACTTGCTTCTTTTTGATAGATCAGAATGGGAAATGTGGCCATCCATGGCAACTAGCTTCGAAGTGACAGCTTTGATGTGAATTCTGGAGTGAATAGAACAAGACAGTGCTTGCCATTTTTACACCCAGCAGTATGAAGCCCTGGAATCCATAATGTGGATTCCACATTACAAGGCTGTATTCAAATTGAATCACTGAAATCAAAGTAGCAGTTCCTGGAAAGTCTGCTAAAGAAGAGGGCCATTTGTGTGGGTCAGGGGAGGAAGAAAAAAAAAAGATTAAGGTCTTTAAGAATGGGTCTAGGAGGGTTGATTTCATCAAATATTTCAGTGTGGGGAAAAGTTTGACATGTTACTTGGATGAGGTTTGGAGCTCCACTCCCTATCCTAAAAACACATTTTGGGGGAAAAAAAAAACCTTTGTAACTGAGGGTTGCCTTCATGTTACCTCCAGCATCAACCACATGGAGGCATAGAGAGCCAATATGTTTCACATGACTGGCAGCACTGAATGGATGCATCAACTTCTCTTCCCCCTGCCTTCTCCAAACAGATATATCTCAGCTGAAACACTTCATGCACAGAATGATTTCTAGGGTCAGCAGAATGGTTGGTAAAAATCTTGGCTTCTCTCCTAGACGGGGAAGACTTCCATGGGAAACACATGGTATGAACTGTTTCAGACGCATAGCCCATAGCACATTTACCTTTTTATTTTAATAGAACAAATACACACACACACACACACACACACACAAATGTATTTCAGCCTCATACAGTAAAGAGCCAGATGCTTTCCAAAATGATGGCATTTATTTAAAAATCACTCACCATTATTATGAAGTCAGCTTCATTCACTTGAACGTTATTATTTATTGTTGTGTCACTTAATAAAGGTCAACCATCCAGCAAGTGGATTGAGTACTGTACCTTTCAGCTAGCATTAGGATGTATTATACTGAACTGAAATGAAGCACAACATTTCCAAACCTGCCATTCTCATGAAAGGATCTATTTAATTTGATAAAAAAAAAAAAGATGCATTAGCAAAGGAGTGGGGAGGGATTCTCTTTTTAGTCATTCTGAGAAGTCATTTACGGTTCTTAAGCAGCAAATACCAGTATCTTCTGCACAGTAGCCTGACCATTACCTATTCAAAACTGCTCATATCTGTGCAAATACTTTATTAATTATAAATTTCATTTTTTTCCAGAACAAATTATTATGAAGTTAAGGAACATTCAGGAGCCTCCAGAGTCAGGGATGTGTTTCTTTTTTAACTGTCGAAGAACCACTGCTTCTTTGTGCTACAGCTGCTCTTATATTGCCAATGTTTTACAAACAACAACTGAAAAAGCCCAGCAACTGTAGTGGGTAGCAGTAGCAGAGCACAGAGTTCCTGATGGGGTCCTTTCACACTATGCACATATAGAAGTATGATTCTGCTTTATCTGTCATGGCAACATTCTATGGACTCCTGGGATTTACAGTTTAGGGAGCAGCATTTAGAATTCTCAGCCAAAGAGCTCTAATGTCTCTGACAACACTACAAATCAGATGGTTTGGGCTTCACCTACCATATTCCCTTAGTTTGAACCATGGTGGCTGGAACTGAAGTCCAAAGCAGCTGGAGGGCCAGATGTTCTCTCTTCCTGCACTACAACCAGCAAAGCACTGAAGTTGCCAGCCAGAATATGAAATACCTCTGCTAAATGTAGGCACACCAGCAATTCTGGGGTAGTTCAGTTTAGCCCTAAGTTCTGAGCAGGTTGTAAGTTTATCCCAAACTATGTTGTATTAATTGTCAACTTGTCAGAGCTAAATGACTTTTAGCTTCCACAGGTTGCCTTCTTGTCTGACTATTCCCTATGCATCTCAAAAGATCCAGAAAGGGACTGTTGGCATCCTCAAGATGAAGGACTGGTTGGTGGAGGTCCCATGGGCCTGCTGCTTTCCTAAAGTGGCTGGATTCAAAAGCCCTGATTAGCCCTGTCTGATCCAATAAATATGGGTTAGGGTTGAGTTTAGAGATTTTTAAGAATTATCCTAAGTGTAGGGGGAACAGAAAATCAGGCTTATTATCTCTATCTGATTCTACTGTTTGAAATGTGGCTTCTTATAACTGGGAGATATTGCAGGGTTATGTGTGTGCTGACATTATTGCCACACACTGATTTTCATATCCTGGACATCTCACTTAACAAAATTCATAATGTGGTATTCTTTCTATTTAAGTCTGTTTAGAAATCTTTTCAAGTCAGTATCTGGGCACAATTTTCATTAGAGAAGCAGTTGATGGGTAAGACAGTCTCCTTAGAAAGTGCCATAACAGGAAATCTTGACATTGCTGAGATTGTAGTTGAAATTCTCCACCTCAGCACAATGAGACAGCACTTTTAGAATTCTCCAGCCTCCATGAGGGACCTCCTCTCAAATGTGAAACTGAGACACCACATGATGAGTTTTGTTATCACAGTTTCTGAAATTTATATAAAACATTTTTTGTGTAAAACTCCTGTATTTTTCTCTTTGTGAAGTGTAACACACAAATACAAACAGCAAGCACAACAGAATCAATCACAAAGATGTACACAGAGACAAAATAATAATAATAAAAAAACCTCAAGCAGTGCTACGGCTTTTGCTACAAGGCAATAGTTACATCCCCAGTGATCCTTCATCTTGGCTTGATTCAGAATGAGCTTTAAAAAGAGAAGATACCTTTGAAAGAAGAAAATGCATTATTTTCTTCTCAGGCTCCTCTAAATTCTGGCCCCACTTAATTTCTAATGATGTTGAGAGCATGTTGGGTTCTAGATTCCCCTCTGCTTCCTACATGATAGGAAGTCCCACAATATTCCCTGTTGCCCCTTCCCCATACTTACCTTATGCTGAACTGTCATAGCAAGACCTCCATTAGATGTTATTCACTGATGTGGTAGTAGCAACAGTGTCCAGTACAGTCCAGAATTGTCAAAATTATGGCTTTCTGTTCATAGTGGTCCTTTGTTCCTGAGTGAGAACAGTAATATGTAAGGATGATATATTTCCCATGACTCCTGGAGATACCAGCTGCTGCACTTAGCATCATAGCTGTTTTTCAAACCTAATGAAAGCCTTCACCTTAGCACCTCTCCATGGCCATAGCCATTGGTGAGTCTGCATGAGAAAGGGAAAGAAGCAGTGGTAAAGGACATATAGTGGAGTATTTGAAATCAATTTGGATCAACCCTGAGGTGTCTGGAATTAATTTGGAGTGACCTTAAAATATCTGAGAGTGGATTTTCCTTACCAAATGTACTATCTTCAGCATGCACAATAAGCTAAGTGATCTTTTTGCCTTCCTGGAGAAATATGGTATCTCCAACATGAAGACATAGACTGCTTAGTGAAAAGGCAGATTTCAGAAACTATTTTTTTTCCCCTCTTGGAAACCCAACCAGAGCTCTGTAGGGATTTCATGATGATGATTGCACAATTTTCAGAAGAGAGAAAGCAAGGAAATCAATCACTTATCTAACTTTTAGAGCACAGCAACCTGTTTTTAGCAATCTTATACTTCCCCACCCTAGTAGGACCTTTGCAGGAAAGCTGCTTTCAGTGACACCATTAACCACGATTACAAGAATCCCAGCTATGCCAGGCTCTAATCACATTGTGACAGGTTGTCATAAATCAAAGGAATGATTTGGAAAACCTACGATTCTTATTCAAAGGAATATGTGCTTATTATAATCAGTGTATCTTGCATTGCATTGTATCAGGTTATTTCTTATTCAAGTTCCTCTTTAAAAAAACAAAAAAAGAAATAGTATCTATTTGCTTTTCATTAGTACTTTGGCAAGCACAAGTTTATGTTAGTGATGATGCCCAGCAAAAAGAATAATGAAGAGATGGCTGGAATAGGTCCAAATTAAAGACATCTGAGGACGAGAGAGATCTTGAAACCAATTGCCTAGAGCAGAGCTGGGCTCTCCACCATTAAAGGTCTTTGGGTAGAAAGTTCACAGACATCTGTAGGAGTGCTTTGGATTTTCTACATGAATCAGGAGGATGATTTATATCTGTGCTTCTTAAGCTCTCTGATAAGGGGACCAATAGGCTGGTGTTGTGGTTTGAGTGTTGGACTATGACCCTGGAGACCAGAGTTTGATTCCACGCTCAGCCATGGAAACCAACTGGGTGACTTTGAGTGTGTTTCGCACACAGACACAGCCCCCAGAATACTTCATGATAGGTTTGCCTTGGGGTTGCTGTAAGTCAAAAACAACTTGAAGACATGACAACAACATCAGCAACAACAAGTTTTTCTATGATCTGTTATTTATGTGATTGGATTGGAGGCATACAAGATGTCATCTGCACTATGTGGCCAAAGCAACCACAGATAAGCATACACAGTTCAAGAACCACAAGTCTGCTATTCTAACTAGGAAGCTAGAGCAACCAGTGGTCAGCCATTTCAACTTGGAACATTGATTTTGTCCCTCTTTGGCACTGAGGTGTCATCTCTTTCAGACATTTTAGACAAAAGGGAGAATTTTTGGATTTATAGACTAAGAACTCTAACACCACACACCGTCAGCTTAGATGATCATGCCATCATCCACTAAGAATTCTGATAACATATCCTTCTCAACTGCCACCTTGTATGCAGCTCAGTTTCATCTTTAGCAATGGAAGAAGGTAGAAACTGAAACATTTTGCTCTTACTGTATAAAGTTCCTTTAGTTAATCACTTGAATAAATATAAATTTCCACGATCTTGGGCATGGACATGAATGTCCTGGTATTGTTTAGTAATAATACAGGTCAGTATGATGTGGGACAAGTATAGCATTGTTCCCACATCACTTACGCAACCTCAATTCAATAGAAATGGAGTATGGAGATAGGAAATCAACAAAGCTTCACACAAAATTGAGCTGACACCTTTCTTTCTAGTTTTTTCTTTCTTTCTTGTGAATATTCACAATTCTGCAGAAGTTGCAGGAACTGTGAATTTACAATAGAAGATGGCACTCCAGAATATCACCGTAATCATAATACTTCACTAGTGTTCAAAGCTGTGACAAACTAAGGACTAACTGTAGTTTCAAATCTCCCTCTACTGCTAGCTGATCAAGCCCATCTTCTTAAGGATATAAAACAGGGCAAACTATACCAAAGAAAGGAAACTCAAGAACAAGCTAGTGCTACTTGAAGTTGGCTGACCTCAGTTCTTCATGGCTACTCTAAAAATGGCATGAGTGGAATTGGTTCCTGATCAAGTTTTCTCTCCTTTCATTGCGTCAATGCACAATGAAAATTTTTTTCCTGCTGGTGACAGGGCAGTAAGGAGAGAGACTATTCTAGTTTTCCTAGGAAGGGAGTTAGAGAACTAGGGGCAGACACCAACAAAATCTTATCTTTTATCTCTGCTAGATGTCCCTGTGTGGATAGTATAAGTAAGAGAAGGGCTTCTTCTCAGTATCACAGGATCTGGGAAGATTCAAATGGGGAGATATGGTCTGTCAGCTTATACCTAAACCATATACTACCATTACTATTAGTATAAAATATTAGTAATATTTTATACTGGACACTGGACACATAGTCCTGGGAAAATAATGACAGTGTGATATCTTACAGTCCATGTGGTTAGGTTGACAGTTGTGTCCAGAGGTTTATTTCTAGTGGTTTTATTGTCAATCATGTGGCCTATGAAGCACCCCAGTTTCCAAAATGCATCCGAAACTGTGCCAACAATCTCATGCGCTAGCGAAATAAGAGCTGAGCCCTTATCTTTCATACTGAGATGCTTTAACAGCTTGTAAGTCCCTTCTCAGAAATAGAAACACACGTGTGCTGCAAATCATGGGATTAAGCCATTTGAGTGACTGTATCCTTTTCTCCTGTGAAGTTCTCATGCTTTTGGATGAACTTTGCACAGGAGGAACTCCCCAGTGAATTGGGTCTTTCATTTTCTAAACAATCAGTTGTGTTGCTGTTGTGATACAGATTATTGGAAAGGGCTGGACAGGAAAATCTTTGAGTATTTTAACAAAATGTCTTTCTTTCTCTAAATGTTCCCTGGACCATTAGATTATTATGGTTCAGAATTAATTTATGTTAATTACACACACACACACACACACACACACACACACACACACACAGAGTAATCTACTTGATGACAGTGTAGTTTGGAAACGAGGGGCATGACCTCAGCATTGCTTGTAATGAAGCATTTTTTTAAAAAAGCGCCAAAAACAATAAAAAGAAAAGTAATGAAATTTTACACAGCCCGCCTGCTGGTCACCTTCACTGCAATTAAGTGCCTTTGGGGAAACTGAAGAACTTTTTTATATATTAAAAATAAATTAGTATGCAGATAAACACTGGAGGAATGAGAAATGTAATGAATGGAAAACAAAACTCTTGTGTTACATAAAAGATTAACCATGGTTAGTCTGTATCAAGGAACACATCTTATTATTGTGCCAAGACTCCAAGGACAATAAGGACCTTGCAGAACAAGGACTTCCATTCAGTATTCAATATTCAGCAGCAAATTTTGTGTAAAATAGTTCAGGAATGCAAAGGGAAGATGAGCTGAAATTATTCTGACTGATGAGGAAAAAAGGGAACCCCCTCCCACCCTGCCAAAGGAAACAGAGTATTGATATTACTGCTCTTAAGCATATCAGCAGCTTTTAGAGCTCCTTGGCACATTTATTTGCTGCCTAGCCATTAAGAAATTGTTCACACCTTCCTTGGCTCTGGCTTGCAATACTACCTGGCTATCTGTTTTTTCCTCACATTCTGGGCCCATTTGCCCAGATTGTCCTCTTGCCCATTACCATGACCAACTAACACAGATGTAGTTTCAGCCTGCCTCCCAAGGTCTCACCTACCCATCTCTATTGACATCATGAGGGCCTCTCCCTGTGAGATTATAAGAACTCACTGCCTGGTCTCAGGTTCTGGCCCCGAAAAGCCAGGGGATGTGTTGCTGGTGATTTGGCAAACATAGTACTTCCATCTCTTTGTGTAGCGTAAAACAGCCAGTTTGCCAGCTTCAGGTGAGTTATTGAAAGGTAAGACTGGTTGTCTTAATGTCTAAAACAAAGGAGATTTCATTCTATGGAGCCTTTCATAACTTGGAAATGTAATTTTTGGGGGGACCATAGTCCCCAGTATTTCCCCATCCAGCATAGGAGATGACCATTCTGGCAGGGAGCTCTAAAACTTGCCACCAAAAAGTAACCTTTTAAGGTGTAATCTGGTTTTTAATAAGTTCTGTCACCTCCAGTAGCTCCACACATAACATCAGGCTCCCTTCTGCACCTTCTCTACAAAAATGTATTGTCTCCTCTGCCTGGTCAGTGTTTCCTTTTTTCGTACTTGAGTTATTTTCCTTCTGCTGTCCTCCCACCATCTCTCCATATCCGTTTCGGAGCGGACTGAGGTGTGGATCTCTGGTAAGTAGTCTGAACCTAGTCCACTCCGAGGTGCAGACGACCTCCGAAAAGGACACACTGCACCATTTTAATACCCCCATGTGGAAAAGGCCATTCTCTTTTCAAAACAGAGTGGAGTGCAGAAATCATGCTGCATGACTTACCATGTGGCTGAGTTGCAGATTGGGTCAGCAGCGCTGAGCATGTGGCTCCACAGCCACGTGCTGCCTGTGCAGCTGCTTCTGCTTTCCTGGCTCTCCCCACGCAGGCCAGTTTGTCCCCTCTACAGCCAGCAGCCAATGAGTTTAAACCTGGAAAAGCACCGCAGAAAACAGAGGATTGTTTTCTCAAGACTGGTCCTGCAAGTATGGAGGTTGGTGAAAATGACAACATGTTTCCTGCCCTCACGTCAACCAGATTCAATCACACTTGAAAAAGTCTATAGACATTCATTTATTAGAAAACTGGAGAAGAACATAGGCACATCAAAAAATCACAGAGTATTGCAGATAGCTCTGCATGGAGACCAAAACCAGTTGCCTGAAGCTGCCTATTTGCATGAAACATAATTTATTATGCGTGAGAAATGAAAGATGAGACATTTTTTCCCAGATTGTGCAATAACTGTGTATCGTATTTTCTCTGACCTCCTACTGTAAATTACAACTGACTAAGGATGGTTTTGAAAGTTACAATGGAAGTCAAGGAAGAGGAAAATAATGTTTTCTCTATTACTATTATTTCTTACTTGAGAAACTATAATGTAAAAACAGCTGCAAAATGTTGCCTTTTGTCTGTTTACTAGACACCAAGATGATCATGTAAGCCGATAGCTGAAGATTTTCATAGAAATTGAGAAGGAAGATTGTCATTCAAAGAATGGGCCCTTAAAGGTAAACAACATAGGTGAGAAGACTACTGCAAGGCATCTGGAGGCTGCAGAGTTAATGCAAATGACAAAGATGACATTGGACATGCTAATTAGCATACCTAATTTATCCAGCAACTCATTTTTCGCTATAATTTTGGAAGTGTGCTCTTGTGTGTATAATTCAAATTTTGCGCATGATAGGCCAGACAGAAATTGTATGCAAAATGATAGACCAGACAGAAATAGCTGAAATGAGAGGTTGGGGGGCGGGGGGGGGGCAGAGGTAAAGGAGATATGTGGATTTATGTCTAGTCTAAAATTTTGGACATTTGTTTTGGACATTTGTTGTGCAGGAGATGGAAGATATCAGGGTTTTGTTTTGTTTTTTTTAAAAAAAACTTTTGCCCCCCTGTGTCTGAGGTGCCTTCTCTCATTTAGTTGTTCCACTCATAGTGGTTGAACTATTCAAGGGCTTTTTCTTGTTTTAGTAAACCATGCCTTCTAACCTGGAAGTCTTTTCACTCTGTTCATGCTCAGAGGCAGTCTTTATATATCATGTTCCTCAACATATACTAGGAAACAAAATGTTTGAAAATCATATAAAGCGTAAGAAGCTGGAAAATCTGAACTCCACCCTCACGTCTGCCTTCTTGGGGCTTTCCCTTTTCTAAACAGGAGGCAAAATCAAGCTCTCAAGAATATTAAAAAACATTAAGATCACACACTGAATTAAAAAAGTTTAAAACCAGCACTTTGAATTGTACCTAGGAATGTACTGGTAGCCAATGAAGCTAGAAGTTCAAATCTTGCTTCCTGATCTGCCTTGACTCACCAAGAATACCTCTGTCTAGTCTGGATTAATCTTCAGTTTGTTCACCCTCATCCAGTCATTAATGACAACAGACATTGTTCTAATACTGAAATTGGTTACTTGGAATTATATGGAAAGAGTAGAACACAGTAGTGGCACCAAACCCTAAAAAGTCCAGGCAACCTCTCCCAACTGTTTCCTGTATATGTTAAATAACATGTAGGAAGAAATAAACCTTGAGGGATCCTGCAGGCCAACAAACAAGACACTGAATAGAGTTCCCAGCATCACCTTATAAAATCACCCTTCCAAGTTACATTCAGGACCACCATAAAATAGTGCCTCCCAGAGACACATCAATGGTATCAAAAGCTACTGAGGGGTCCAGCAGAACCAACAGGAACAAACTCTACCTATCCAGCTCCCAGCCAAGGCTGTCCACCAAGATGACCAAAAGCATCTTTGTCCCATAACCAAGCTTGAAGCTAGATTAAAATAGGTTAAGACAATTTGCCTCACCCAGGAACACTTGGAGGTTTAAGTCAGCACTGAACTACTGAAAGATTTTGGATTAGTGACTCAGTCTCAGCCTGGTCTACCTCAAAGAACTGTTCTGAACATAAAATAGGAAGGATGAAAGCCATCTGCACTGTCTTGACTTCATTGGAACAGGGATAGGACATAAATGTAACTAACAAACATATGGATATTACATGCAACCTGCTTTTCCTATGTTTATTCAAATGAAATTTCTACTGTGTTGATACAAATTTATTCCTTTACATGAATACGGAGAATACACCTTTACAAGAATATGGAGAATGGTCTCCTCCCACTGTCTTTCTTTTTCGCTTCTTAAATACCGAAAAAGTGTAGATCGGTAGTTCACTGAATCTAACCTTAAAATGTATTTCTCTTCATTCAATTCTCAGACAGTTAGTCTAAAATCTATCAGGTGTAAATAATACATGCTGAAGGGAAAAGGGGAAATACAGTGAATGATTCACCCACCATTTAAAGTGGTACAGCCCTATTGACTTAACGGGTCTATATCTGTATAAATGGTTTATGAATCAGCCTTGATGACTCCTGTTCCATATGCAAAAAGCTTTAGTGCCTTTCTCTCTCAGGGAGGCTGCACAGTTGTGACTGTACAAGGTTTTAAAAGAAGAATAAGTTTTAAATTCCTAGTCATCTAAAGAAAGAGGCAATGTTCTTTCATGGAATCTATTCTTTCAACTAGACAGGAAAGCCATGTGCAGTCTTCAGAAAAAAAATCAGAAGAACCATGGAAGCTGTGGTAGCGAGCAGGAGACAGCCTGTTGAAGAAATACTTGAATTCTTTGTTTTAGGAAACACTGTTTATGATATTTGGAATCTGGTTCAGCTTTCTAGAGAGGAATCTGCCTGAAGAAGTCCTAAATGAAACAGCTGAATCAACCAGCACTGAGAACAAAGGGAAATGTGGCTAGAAGTATTTTTTTAATGTTTTAAATAGTTAAAAGTTAATAATGATAAACAACAATAGAGCTATAAAATTCTGCAATTCTATATTGTATTAATTATTTAAAATAAAATTAAACAATATACAAACACCTTAAGTAATAGCAATAAAACAACAGGATTTCCCATAAAAATCCATCAAAATTGGTAACATGCACAAATTTGATGTCCCAACCCTGGAATAAGAGTCTGAACACATGAAGTTGAGTTAACTAAGGACCACATTTATTGACTTTATTATTTATTTATTTAACTATTTAGACATTATGGTCTTGGAGGAAGCAGCAAGAGGAAAATTGCGGGACCAGCTGAGGTCAGGTGACAAGCCACTGTCTAGCCCCCCAGCCTTCCCTCGGGCAAAGCACCTGAGTCCGTCGATCCACCCAGTTGCTACTGGTTGTTCGCCGGCTGCTCTATAGAGGTAGGTACTCCCAGGATAACTCCCTCCGAAGTGTTATCCCAGTGTTATCCCAAGCGGGTATGCCCCTTTCCTCGCTCTCTAAGTCACATGATTCAAGAGGCAGATTCAGAGGGTTCCTCTATACCCAAAATGGGTGCCCAAGGCAGCCACCGGAGCTGTTATTTCCCCCCTTACCTGTTGGGTGCCTTCCTAGTTACACGACCACAGCTTAGCCAATTTTCCCAGTTCCTATCGGAGCAGTGTCAGGTAGGCGTAGGGGAAGTAGGAGGAAAAAATTCCTACCCAGCCCCAAAGCAGCCCACGTTGCACACTGCTATGAGGGTGGGAGGGGTGGGTTCGTGCCGCCAATCCAAAAGAGACCACATGTGGGGCGAGCTGGGGAATAAATATGCCTCTGCCCTGCCCCATCACGTGGTGCAGACTGGCGCCACCTGCACCCTCTGCGATTGGTGGCCTTCCTCCAGGAAGGGCATCAAACTCCTCCCCTCCAGGCAGCGCAAATTGCACATGTTCAGCGAGGCCATTTGAAATTGCTAGATGTTTAAAACATCTTTTCAATAGTGGGACTAAAGGGGTTGACTGTACATTCTGTGGGAGGATTTCCAAGGGCCACTACTTGAAAGGCCATGACTCTTAGTGCCTGCCATCTTTAAGATGAGCCAATGAGCTGGGCCCCTGGTAAGAATTGCAAGGCACAGACAGAGTCATACAATTACTACTGCTTTGGCTAACCTATTCCCAAATCCTTTGAAACCACTTTACAGGCAGACCCAGTACTTTGAAATGGTAACCACCATAGCTGATATAAATCAGTGGTTAATATGAACATCTAGTTGCACCAAAGACCCAAACTGCTGCATTCTCTGCTTGCTAAAATTCCCAGATTATCATCAAAGAAAGCTTTCTTCACTTTGCACAGATAGGGTTATCTGTGATGAAACATCATAAGCTGGCACAAAGCACCTCTTGCCATCACCATCTGTACTTCTACACTGTGGAACCAATCGATGATGCAGAAGAGCATCCAGGTGCTGGCACAACTCTAAAATCTACCTTTTTCTTGTGTTAGCTAGATGTAAAGTGACCAGGTCCTAGTTCTTCTTGTTGTTGCTGTTGTTGTCTTGTGCACTTTCAATTTTTTTCCAACTAATGGCAACCCTAAGATGAATACATCACAGAATTTTCTTATGGATAAGAGTATCTGACATGCCCAAGGTCACCCAGTGGATTTGCATGGCCAAGTGGGGAATTGAACTCTGGTCTCCGAGGCCATAGTCCAATGCTCAAACCACTACATCATGTCAGTCTCAGTTCTACACAGGTTTATTAGGTAGAAACTGAAATGCTTCTGAAGTTGAGATGAAGAACTCTATCCACTTTTGGCTCTCTTTCCCTCATTGACTATATTTTGACTTCTTGACTTTTATTCTCCATAGGAACATGAAAGAGCCCTGCTGGATTAGACAAAAGGCCTGCCTAGTCCAATGTCCCAGTGGCCAACCACATACCTATAGGAAGCCCATAAACAGCATGATGCAAGGGTAATAACCCTCTCCCACTGCTCTTCACAAGAGCCTTGCATTCCAAGGCTCAGTGCTTCTAAACCCGAAGATAACATATAGCTATCAAATCTAGTGGGCATTGATAGATGTACCTTCCATGACTATGGCCCTTTCTGCAAGTGGGGTGTGAATCGGGCAGAACTGGGCAGAAATGGGACTCACCGGATTTTTCCTGCGACCGGGCGAGTCCGTCGCGAAGAGCAGCAGCGCGAGTTCACCGCTCTGCAGTTCTCCGGTGTCCAAAATGGTGGCTTCCGGTTGGTGGAGGCTCTCCACCAACCAGAGAAGCTCACCAGCCGAAAGCCCGCCCTCAGAAGATCTGCAGGCATGCACTTGCACGCACCTGCAAATCTGCTCCGGAGCGCGGTGACAGAGCTAGACGGGGTTGCCCGCTCCATGCTTTTTAGAAACCTCAAAAAAGAGGTTTTTAAAAAGCAAGCTGCATGACCAGTTCCGGTCGCGCAGAACTGGACTGAGGTGTGGAACTACAAAAAGTAGTCCATCCTTGTCCACTCTATGGTGCAGAAGACCTCCGTTGGAGGTCGCTCTGCACCCTTTTAAATACACGGTGAGGAAATGGCCTATGTCTAATCACATATTAAAGCGGTCTAAAGTGGTCAATTGTGGACACATCTTATGGAAACAAATTCCATCATTTCACTGTACACTGTGTGAACAGGTCATTCCTTCTTGTTTCCTTCTCTCCTCGTCTCTCTTTTGGTCCAGCATCTTCCATCATTCATCTGCATTTTAATGGTTCAAGTTCTAGTATAATAAGAAGGGGGGGGGAGTCTTCATCAATTTTTCTGTACCATGCATGACATCATGTGTCTGTATCACATCCCCTTATACTTACCTTCCTATGGAGAACAAATAGTCTCAAACATCATAACCTTTCACTGTAATGATGCTGCTCTCACTCTTAGAACCATTTGGTTTTCCTTTTCTGACTCTTTTTCTTGACATTCAAATCGCCGGCAAAGAGAAATATTCAATCAAGTTCTCATTTTTTTAAAAAAAATAAGAACATTTAGTTAATTAAATAATGAAACAGAAGGTCTCCTCATTCTCAAATTTGGAAAAAAAATAGTTCTGTGTCTCAGCTAATTATTTGAGGAGAATAATTAATGTTTTCCAATTTCTGCATTAAAGTAAGAAGAAAACTTATTTTCCCATGTACATTTTTCTGCCTTCGTTATCAATAATTGTTTCTGTGCTTTTCTCATAAGCTGAGGCTAGCTTTGTCATTGCTTAGTTCCATTTTCTGACTTTATTTTTATTTCTGTACACAGACCTATACCTATATAACATTTTAGGGCTAGAAAACTGGTGCTAGTAATAACACCTTTAATCAGGAAAGATTCAGTAATATTGGCCCCTTTCCTCATGCAATCTCATAAATCAATCTCAAGAGCTGAGACAGATACAGCATGAACAAACTGGCATTTCCACTGTATAAGTCATACACATTGTATTCACATCCATTGTATTTATATACTAGTAAGGAGCAGGTTCATTTCTTTTCAAAGTAAATCCCTACATTCTCAAAATTGACTTCAGGCTTTAATGCATAATCTCATAGATATTGCTTGTGATGGACAATTATTGTTGCTCACCTATCATAAGTCTGAGTTGGCCTGCTTGCAAATGTACTGACTGCAAGTTGCCTGGAAATGAGTTGCTTTCTAGGTAAGATAGGGCCTGATACAACTATATGTTGTGCAATCAGAACAAATATCATTACAGATGTTAAAAATGTCACTGTTACCACCACTACTTCTCCTGACTTTATCCAGCACTTAAAATTTATCCTCCAAAGAAAATGATACACTTCCTCTGTAAGAGGTTTGTGGCTGGATGATCCCGAGATCATAGAAGATATCTGTCAATCACTAAAAATGTGGATGTGGATTTTTTTGCTTACCATCCTAGGTACATACATGCTGACTTCTAGGGCAAGCCCACACTCTACACCACATGTGTCAAACACAACACCCGCACGCTGAATCTGACCTGCCAAGCCATTTCATGTGGCCCTCACACCTCCCCTGAAGCTGGAGCACTCACCCTTCCTGGTGAACCTGATCCCCACTTCGCGGGCCCCCAGCTGCCAGTATTCTGAAAAGGGGCCAGCAGCCATCACTCTCAATCTACTTCTACTTCTGATTGTTCCTTTGACCAAGTCTCACCATCAGAGTATTGCTGCAGATTATCATGGCAACACTCTTTGTGACTCATGAGAGTTGGACAGAGGAGCAGTCAGAATACCGCCAGCTGGGGGCCCGCAATGTGGGAATGAGGCTTACCAGGTACATAGAGGGGCAGGGGGCAGAAAGGGCCACAGGGGAGTGGGCGGAAGCAGAATGAGGCACAGGGGAACGGGAGCAGAAAGATGCACAGAGAGACTCTGGGGGCAGAAAGAGGCACAGAGAGGGTCTTGAGGGCTGAAGGAAGCACAGAGAGGGTCAGGGAGCTGAAAGTGGCACACTTTGGATACATTGACCAATTCTGTGTCACTTTACAGATGTATAGGGACCATAAACTACAATTAAATAGCCCCAAAATGTCCAAGAAAAGAAAGGTTTATGCAGAGGGAAGGCAATTTAAAAACCAGTATGTATAGTCTTACAGATACAACCGACCTTTTGAGGACAACCATAATGCTGATGCTGCCCAAGATGAAGTTGAGTGTGACACCCCTGCTCTCCGCTGAAGATCATGGCATGATTCAAGATGGTTTCCGTTCTTGCTAAGACACGTTGAATGAATACGCAAAGAATGTTCCATCACTGTTCTGACATGAAGACTGATTAGTCTGAACAGAAAAAGAAAAGAAAAGAAAAGAAAAGAAATCCCTACATGTGGATGATTTCCATGTGAGCTGGGAATTGTAGTCCTCTAGATGTAGAACTGAACTGCCATCATTTCCCATATATGCTGGGTAGCATTGCTGGGTAGCATTGCTAGGAGTTGTAGTTCAGCAACATCAGACGACCATATAATTCCCACATCCGGGCTATAAAGTAGAAGGAATGATAGAGGCAGGGCAATAATGGCTTGACAGGTAAAGAAGAGCACTTCAGATTGTGCTTGGAAAACACTAAAAAGCCAGAATAGTTTCTAAAGAAGTGGAGTTATATACTCTGGATGTTATCTGGTCTCTTCTTGCTTGGTTTGGCTGTCATATACTAAACTTGGCATTGGATATATTGTAATCTAAAGTTAAACAACAACTTCTGCGGATGCTGCTGCTTCCTCTGCTTCCGCTTCTTCTCCTTCTCCTTCTTTTTCTCAATCATATCCCACCTTTTCCCCAGTAATTGGGACTCAAGGTAGCTAACAACATTAAAACAATACCAAATAAAAACGATAAAAAATTCATAAAAGCATAAAGATTAAAACAAATTAAACAATTGAAACAATTTAGGAAGTTATAACATTACACTTTAAAATATTAAAATACTTTAAAAGACTATACAAACCTTAAAAACATTTTTTTAAAAGCCTAAACCTAGTCAATTTTTAAAAACCTGACAGCACAAAAATGTTTTGGCCTGCCATTGGAAGGGTAGGAAGGGTGGGACCATCCTGGTCTCTCCGGGGAGAAAGTTTCAAAGTCTGGGAAAAAGTCACAGAGAATGACGTTCCCTTGTTCTCGCTAAACGTACTTCAGGGAGTGGTGAGACAGAAATAAGGGCTTCTCCACATGATCTTAGCTCTCTACTGGCTTGGAACAATTAGTACAAAAAACAGATATTCAAGACTGCGGGAAAAATTGGAATCAGCGTCATTTAAAAAAATTATCCATAAAGATAAAAGAGAATTATTATAAATTGATTTGGAGATGGTACCTAATACCAGTAAGGTTAAATCACACAGGCAAGAATTATTCAAGGTTATATTGGAGGGGTTGCCAAGAGATTGGCACATATATCCATATGTGGTGGAATTGTGAAGGTATATAGAAATTTTGGCAAATGGTGTTTAAAGAGATAAAAGAGATAACAGGAATTGATTTACAAATATGTCTAAGTATAGTGTTATTATCTATATTTGATAAGGTTAATTGTACCCAGACAATGAAGGAGTTAATTACAAATTTATTAACTGCAGCAAGGCTAATTGTATCGAGAAAATGGAAAACTCATGAAGATTTTCAAATAAAGGATTGGTATAAAGAAGTGTGGAAAATTGCAATCAATGATTAGTTAAGATGTCGAATCAAGGTTAAAAATGGGATAATGAAAAGGAATGACTTTGAAGCAATATGGAAAATATTTGTGGAAAAGGCTTTAACAAAAGAGGGAAGTATCACACTTCCACAAGGGAATTACAATTTTGGGAAGCAGAGTAAGCTGAAATATAATTGGCACTGGGAATGGTTTCACGTTTAGGGTTAGGGTTCATGGTTAATAACAGGATCATATATAGTATTAGCAATAGGTTAAATATAGTTGAAAAGAATATATTTAAGAATGAAATTATTATAGAAATAATGAGTACAAGGAGAATGAGATTTAGATACATGAAATAAAAATATATAGTCAATATGACATATAATATGTTGAATAAGTATATGATGATAAAGGATCTGGAGAGAAATAGTAATGTAAGCTATTCGTGTTGCAATTTTTCTCTTTTTCACATTTATGTTACTCACGTGGTGTTCTTGTTTTATTCTGTTATGTATTGTTCCTTTTTCTTAAGAAGAAGAAGAAGAGGAAGAAGAAGATCTCTACTGGCTCATAAAGGAAGACACGACCCTTCAAATAACCTGGGCCCAGTAAAAGCATGTACATGGCCAGAAGAGTCACAGCTTTTCTATTTGATAGTGTTTTTAATGCTGCTGTCAATATGTGAAAAGATAATGATCTAAGGACCAACCTGCCATGAGAAACAGTGAAGCAGTCTTCTCAAGTGGGTGGGGCACAGGGGCAGCACAGAAGCATGGCAGGCTGCTATCATTTGGCAGAAAGAGATAAACGCCTCAGATAACAAGATTTCTGGTATGATGAACAGGCAGCAAATTGTTAGTTATTAATTTCATGATGCTGGTGGTGGTGATGATGATTTTACTGCCAGAGATTGATGGTTGCCTTTGGATTTTCTGCCTCAGAAGCTCAAATAACTTGGTTGGCCTTGGGTTTTACTATGTACCATGACTTCTAAGGGGAGGTGTGCCATTTGCTGCACCACTTCAGGCAGCAGAAGGTGTTGGAATAGACTGATCTAATGATGGGATGGGAGAAGTACTGTGTCATCCAGATTACTGCTGTCTGTTCTGCAAGGAACTATCCTTGAAGAGAATCCAGAAGCTTCTATTAATGTGATAAGAAGAGATGACATGCCAAGATACTCCATTGTCAATGGTCACAATTTCTTTCCAGCTCAGCACTTAGATAATCAGGTATTGTTAATCACTAGCTCATCTACCTGGCATTGCCCAGTATTTTGTTTTCTCATAGGTAATACTTGTTAGAAATATCTTAGGAATTACCTTACCTTACTTTAGGAATTAGATGTGGTTGAAATACACAGGTTTGCAATCCTGTGTCTCTAATTCCCCAAATTGTGTTGCCCAGTATCTGTAACTTTTCCCCATATTCCCCAATCCAATCTGTATTCAGAGTTATCAGCATACAGAGGTTCAGTTTCTGAGGGAATATGCTGTCCTCCTCCTCCTCCTTGCTGCTAGGCCTCATCTCCATAGCAACTGGCCTGAGACCCAAGAGCTCTCTGACAGAGAATTCTAAAGGCCCCTCCCTAAACTGTAAACCTCAGGTTTCCATAGAATCTTCACAGCCAGCCAATCTTATGAAGTCCTCTCGCCTGACATAGCCAATTCTATGAGGTCTTTGCCGCCTTACGCAGACAAGCTCACAAACTTTGATATTATATATTAGATAATAGGAAAAACAAGCATACAGTGTGCTTGGTAGCTATTTGAAGGACGAAGGGGTAAGAGTTTGGTGTAGGAGTTTTAAGTATTTGTCCTTGTTCCCTAAGCAAGGTATTCAGTGTGAGATTTTAAGCATTTATAATTAGCCAAAAGGAAGGGTGTGTGTATGTGTATGTTAGAGACATACTTTGGAGCATCTACCTGTATGCTTAAAATATGCACAGTGTGTTATGATAGTGACTTGCTTTTTGAACTAAACTGAAATAAATAACTAAATAGTGTTATTTAAAAACAAACAGTCAAATCACTCTTGCAACGCCAAGCATTAAATCCAGGAGTTTTCAAACAGAGTAAAGAAGAAATATACTTTAGACAAATCCTTTTTGATATGCAAAATCTCTGGATTTTCCACAAGGGAAAGGTATTAAGTGACAAGCTTAAAATACATTAATGTTCAAATATCCTAAAGAGTGATGTAAAAGAAACAAGATTATCATTTTAATGATATCAGAAAAGAGTGATTATCAAGATGTTTCTAGTTAATTAAACATTGGGATTGAAAGCCATCCACATGATATTCATTAGATTGTTCTAGTGCTTAGTTAATAACACTGATGTTCATATTTTTGTTGACTGAATGATATAACCATTGCATTTGAACTTAAATAACATTCTGTCCACATACCTCTATAGTAAGCAAAAGGTGTACTATGCCTCTAAGTATGGCCTGAGCCTTTCTCATTCTAGTTTTGCTGCTGCCACCCTACATGCAGCTAATATTTGAATGTTATGACACTTAAATTGGGAACCAGTTGTTCTGTCAGAAGTTTTCCATGCATCTAGAAGAAGGCCTCACAGTACACATTGCATGCATCAGTAACTATGCTCAGTACTGCTCAGCTGTAAATTCCAGATAATACATTGAGATCACAGCATAAATAAACCAAACATCAAGCATATTCCTCTGAACTGGTAACACATAATACTTCCCTTTACAATGCCAATTTCATATAACTGGAATCTGCACCCTTATGGCCAAATCATGAAAATAAACCAATAACATCAGCCACATGGTCCGGACATTTAAAGGCTACTCATGGCTTTCACACAACTGATGAAAGAGTTTCTTCCTCACCTGGTCTGAAGGCGGAGCGGTCAGCCACCTAGGACTAGCGCGGTCGCTAGGTTGTTGCCACAAGTGGTTTTTCTAGGTCCGAAAGTGTCAGCAGTTCCGAACTGCATCTTGTGATCTGAACAAGACCGCAAGTACGTTAGTTCGGAGGAGCCTGGACGAGTACTCCCCCGGTAAAGAGAGTCCAGAGGGGGTTCGCCGGGGATCCAGAGGATCGCCAGCCCACAAGCCCGGGGTGGAAACATTGGAAGGCAAGCGGGCAGAGGTGGAGGATCGCAGAACTTCCACGACCGCTCAGTGTGCCTTGGAGTTTCTTTTTGTAACTTCAAACAAGCAACGCCAAGACCTTTTTAAAGGACTAAGTACAAATTAAAAGAACATATATCTAAATAATATTGCCAATATCCTGATTGAAGAAATTAATTTCACCGCTGCAAACTGTGTGCATTGCGAAGAACAGAAGCAACGTGATAGATTTCTCCTCTACAGACAGGAGGTATCCAGGGAGAAAGAAAAATTCTTTGATACAGTGTGACAGAGACCCGATACTCTGTAATACTTTGTAAAAGACTTTGAGCTGAAGATTTCCTCGTAACCGGCTTTGGACTCGGACTTGGATTTGACAAATTCATCTTATATGTGTATTGTGACATTACATTTAAAAGATCCTTCTGTTTAGGATCCACCTGTGCAAGATTTTTTTTTTCTTGATCTGGGTTTTTTCTTAAATTTTAGTTGGAAAGGACATGACATTATGGGATGGACTTTAAAATCTATTTTTTTCTTGCTACTTTTCTGCATGCTGGACTTCTGAGTCAAAAAAGGACCGAGAAATTGATTAGGTGGACAACCGGACCTTGGATCTGGTGGATTTCTAGATAGTGAGCTGTGTGTGGTAGATGACCAACAAATCAAAATGTTAAGAAAAAATATCCAAAGGTACTTTGAAGAAAATATAAATCAAGACATTCCGATGAAGACAGTTTGGGATGCTGGAAAGGCTGTGACAAGAGGATATTTGATTAAAATGGGAGCAACAAAAAAGAAAAAGAAAGAACAACATCTATAGAATCTGCTTAGTATGTTGAAAGAAAAGGAAAAAGAATTCAGGTACGATATTACAAACTACAAATTGAGAATAGAAATAAAACTTTTGCAAGACCAGATAGCGGCTACCAATATGGAAGAAGTGGAAAAGAAAATGAAATATTGCCGCTTGAAGCATTCCGAACATTCAAACAAACCAGGAAAATGGTTGGCCTATAAGCTTAGAAAAAAAAGAGAGAAAAGGAGAATACTCAAATTAAAAAAAGACCAGATAGAGATTATGGATCAACAACAGATCAAGAAAATTTTCTCCACGTACTATGCACATTTATATGGACGAGATACAACAGTAGAAGCAGAGAGAAGAAAAGTTGGAAGCTACTTGGATAAACAAAATATTGTTGGTCTATCGAAAGAGCAGAAAGAAAGCTTAGATGCTCCAATTACATCCGCAGAGGTTTCAGAGGCAATTAAGAATTTAAAAGTTGCAAAAGCCCCGGGACCAGATGGATACACGGCCAAGTTTTACAAAATTTTCGAACCAGAATTGATAGAACCATTGACGAAGATGATAAATTCAATTGGACAGGAAGGGTTACCAAAATCATGGAGACAAGCTAATATAACATTGATACCAAAAGAGGGAAAAGATCTGGAACAACCCAAGAATTATAGACCCATCTCATTGTTAAACACGGATTATAAAATTTTCACGTCTATTGTAGCTGAAAGATTTAAGAAGATGTTACAACAAATAATCCATACAGACCAAAACGGCTTTTTACCTAATCGGCATTTAAGGAACAATACCAGGATTTTATTAAATGTGATAGAGCACTTCGACAAGAGGAATGACAAGAAATTGGCTATCTTATTTATAGATGCGGAAAAAGCTTTCGATAAAGTCAAATGGTCCTTTATTACTGAAACTCTCAAAAGAATGAATTGTGGTCAAAAATTTTTAAACTGGATTGAAGAAGTGTATAAGGAACAGAAGGCAAAATTGATAATAAACGGAGAATTAACAAGCCCAATTCATATCAATAAAGGAACTAGACAGGGCTGTCCACTGTCACCGCTCCTATTTATTGTAACATTGGAAGTACTAAATAACAAAATTCGTGATAATTTGGAGATAAAAGGAGTCAAAATTAAAAATCAAGAATACAAATTGAGAGCCTTTGCTCACGACCTGGTGTTCTTCTTAGAGGACCCAGGGAAAGGGGTCAAACAATTAATTTCTAATCTTCAAAAATTTGGAGAGGCAGCAGATTTGAAAATAAATTATGACAAATCTAGTATGCTAGGAAAAATGTGACACAATCTGAAAAAGAAGACTTAACGAAAATTACGGGAGTTAAAATCGAGAGAAAAGTCAAATATTTGGGAATTTGGTTTACAGATACTAATAAAGAATTATTTGACAACAATTACAATAAAACCTGGAGAGAAATAGCCGTGGACTTGAAGAAATGGACAAACTTAAATTTGTCGCTGTTGGGCTGAATAGCTGCAATTAAAATGAACATCCTTCCTAAATTCAATTTCTTATTCCAAAATCTGCCTATAATAACAAATGAAAAGCCTTTCCAACAATGGAAGAAAGAATTGACTAAGTTTATATGGAGAGGGGAAAAAGCCAAGAACCAAGTGGAAATTATTAACAGAACAAAAAATGAAAGGAGGATGTAACTTACCAGATTTAAAAACTTACTACCACACAAATGCGATGACCTGGTTGCAAGATTGGATAATATTAAAAGATACAAGAACATTAGAAATTAAAGGTGCAGATATGAGATTCAGCTTTCATGTATATATATAGTATAAGAAAGCAAAAATAGATAAAGATTTCTGTAACCATTACCTAAGAAAATCACTGCTGAAAATTTGGCTTTCTATTAAGAAAAGTATTTTCAACAAAATACCGCTTTGGATCTCCCCACGGGAGGCATTTTTTGGAAGATGGGTAGAACACAAAGGAGATTGGATTAGATATGAAAATTTAATAGCCCTCGACAACAAGGAAATTAGGTTTAAATAGCGTGAAGAGCTCGGCCAACAAGGAATAGAGTTAAATTGGTTCCCATACCTACAGCTAAAAGACAATTCAAACTGGATTTAAAATTAGAAGGATTTGCCACGCGAAAGAAATATAACGAATTTGAACCATCATTTTTACCAAAACAAAACATAAGATTTCCCAATATTACAAATATTTCTTAACCCGGCAACTGGAAGATGTAACCATAAAGGAAACAATGATAAAGTGAGCCCAAAATGTGCAGCATGAGATTCCGTTAGAACATTGAGAAATAGCATGGAAGGCAACAAACGAATTTACAAGTTCACAAGATTTGAAGGAAAAATTCATGAAGATGATGTACAGATACCATCTCACTCTGGAAAGAATAGATAAAATTTACCATTCAGGGAATAATAAATGTTGGAAGTGCAAGGAGGAAACAGGATCTTATTATCATCTTTGGTGGTCCTGTGAAATTTCTAAAAGATACTGGAGGAAGATATATGATGTTATAAAAGAAATCTTTAAAATTACATTCCAATGGTACCGGAATTCTTTTTGTTAAACATGACATTTATGTTTGAAAAGGGCTTCGCTCATAGAAATAACAGGATACTCCTGAACTTGGTTACAGCAGCAAGACTAAATTTTGCCAAAATGTGGAAAAATCCAGAAATACCTAAGCTAGATCAATGGTTTTTAAAAATCATTGAACTTAAAGAATTTGACTTATTTTCCCATTTTGTTAAGGACAAACCAACCAAAGAAATTGAGAAGGATTGGGAACCAGTGATTCGGTATATTAATAACAGATGGAATGTTAAAGTTTGAAAATATAAGGTATAAGATAATCATTAATATAAATGATTAAAAAATTTAAGTAAAAACTGAAGCCGGAAACGTTGGGGAGCAGAGTGATAATATTGTATGGATAAAAGAAAGGTGGAGGAATTAGGTGAAGGGAAATGACTCGAAATGGAGGACAATTAAGCTCCTACACAGTAACATTAAAGAGCGAATATGACAAGGTAATGACATTAAGGAATAACAAAAGAAAATGCACTAAACTAGATTATGAGAAAGACGAGAATGTATGAATTTTTTTTAAAAAAGTGTAAATATAAAGCGTGAAAAGATATATCAGAGATAAAGCAAGCGAATTAACATTCTAGTTCTTGTATGTGTATGTGCATAGAAAGTCAAGTATTGCTTAATACATGCAACCATATTATCTATCTTAGAGATTGGATTGTATCTGTATAAATTTGTACAATGAAAGCATGTAAAAGGCAATTGGAAACATTTCTGTAGATGTGATGTACTATTTTTATTCTTTTTATTTTATAAATAATTTTTTTTTTTAAAAAAAGAAACAGTTTCTTGTTACCTCAAGAATCTTTTTAATATCACTGGATCACTATGGCTTTTCCTTGGGTTCATCTCACAAAGGTGCTGTAATATTTAAAGACTTTTATTCACATGAGCTTGGGCAATGAGGTACATCAGGCTAAAGAACCTTTGGCCTACAATTTTCATGAGCCCCAACCAGCATGGACAATGGTAAATTATTATGGAAGATGCAGTTCAAAATATTGGAAGGACTCCAAACTTTCCATCATGATGCAGTTTTACCCATAGTCTTGTGAGCCTCTCAAGGCCTTTCCACGCTACACTGTTATAATGCTATTATTCTACTTTCAACATCCTGTGGAATTCTGGGGTTTGTAGTTTACTGAGCCCAAAATGCTCTCTGGCTGAGAAACTGGAAATCCCAGGATTCCATAGGATGTTGAGAGTGCAATAATAATAACATAATAGTGTAATGTGGAAAGGCCCTGAGTGTCAATTCCAGAGGCAAAACCCATATGTTCAGTTCTGGTCATATAACTGTCACCTGTTAAATGTTACAATAGCATTGTAGTGTAATCGCAGGGGAAAATGGGTCTTATGCCATTCTAGCAACATTGAAAGCCCACCTCCCAATGCAAAATAAAGTCTTACCAAATTGTTTCCAAATGTACAGTAAATATTTAAGGACTCTCATTCTGTGCATTTAAAAAGAATGTTAGGCTCTTAAGAAAAGGTTAGTTGGATTTTCTGCTTTCTCACGAGGATTGAAGTTAATATTTTTTAAAGAAAAAAGAAAGATTTTTGATTTATAATTGGAACTTATACTATAAGATGTCATTAATATAAACAATGTGATGTCAAGGGTTGAAGGGGACTTTGAGACTGGGAAGCCTGTGATGGAAGTGATTCGACTGGAAGACCCCCACCCCCCATAGACTGAGCGGCTTGGAACTTAAGCAACGATGGGAATACAGATAATCTTCAGAAATAGACTCTGGGCAGCAAAATCCAAGATGGGAGGGGGGAATGGAAGGAATAAGCATAGGTGTAGGTCAGTAATCTTAAGAGTGATATATGGAGACTGTGAGATTGCGATGGAAGATAGTTAAGTAAATACCCTCACTCCTCTGGACAGAGCAGCTCGGAATTTAAGCGACTGTGAGAATACAGGAAACTTTCAGAAATAGATTCCGGGCGGCAAAGTCCAAGAAGGGAGGGGGGAACAGGAGGTGGAGTCATAGGACTCTGATTTGACAAGTGGTAATATCTCAGTAACTTTAAATAAGCTAATGTACTAAAATAAATATTGGGATATTGTTTAAGGGGGGTGAGCCTGTGAGGGAGACTATTCAGGTAAAATACCCTCACTCTTAGGGATGGAGCAGCTTGGAATATAAGCGACTAAAAGAATACAGAGAATTTTCAAATGAATTTCCAGGCTGCAAAGCCCCAAATGAGAGAGGGGAAAGGGATGTGGATAAAAACACAGGGCTCTGAACTCCATAAATTGATCTTTACTTTGGCATTGTCAGTTAAGCTTGCAATTGATGATATATCGATATATTTTTATGAATATGAACACTGAGATATTGCTGAAGGGATCGAAGGGGATTAAACAGGACTTAAATAGAAGAGGGAAACACGACATTTTAGCATAATGGAATTTAAGGGTAAGAAGATGAGGGATCGTTGCAGTAATAATAGCTCAGACTGCCAGATATACAATGACAGATATATTTAAAAACTATAAGATTTTGGGGTATAAGTAATGGAGAGTTAAAAAATAAATGAGGAGATAGCAGAAGTTTAAAGAGATAAGAGAAACGAGAACATTTTGGAACAGGACGATTTGAGTAAAGCAGAAGGGAGTGATGGCTGGGAACTGACTAGCTAGAACGACTTAATTATGATTGTGTAGGAGAGGGAAATGTCTGTTCGAACAGTTGAGAAAACCATTATATTGTGATGCATTAATGTAATAAGTGGAGTAAACTGCGGGAAAAGTTGACCAGAACAGTGTGGAAGATCAGAAACAATTCATGTAATAAATACAAGTTAAAGAATCCTTTTTTATTTGTGAAATTTAATAAAATTATTTTTATATATATATATATATATATATATATATATATATATATATATATAAAGAATGTTAGGCTCTTTAGCTGAACGGGGTATTTTCCTGATAATCTTGATAAGGAGTACCCTTCTTTTGGTATTTTCTGGGTTTTCCGTGAAAGGAGGATGAATGGAAATGTGCAGCTTCCTTCCAGCTGAGGTCTTGTGTGAGAACATGGTGACCAAGCAGGTTTCTTCTTGTAGTTCCATCTGCGACAAACTATAGCTTTTTCTAAGACCACTCCTCCCCCCCCCCAAAAAAAACCTTTGTCATCTTAAAGAAAAGAGACTTCTTTTGTATTTTTGCATTTAGAACTGGAAAAGGAGTTACATTCCTAGGTATAAAATCTACATCTCAGCATACATATTTGGCATTCAGAAGATCTCAGTTTCAGTCCTACCCATGTTTTTTAAATGTTTCAGGCAAAATGCTTGGACAGACCTTTGCTGAGACATTCAAGAACTACTAACAGTCAGAGCACACAGTAACAAGTTAGAGGACCATTTAGTGGTGGCTGCCTCCCTAAGCAGTTCCATGCTGCACATTGAAGAGGATCATAAGACTGAATGGACATGACAAGTAATTAATCACTGAATTTGATAAGAGCTTGGGAAAAAAAACTCTTTTGAACAATAACTCCCAGAAATCCCAGCCAGAGGCCAGTATCTATAAAAGAAGTGGGGTGAACTAGGATGAGAGACTTGCAGAAGGAGCTTCAATGGTGTGGTTGAGCTCCTTTACCCAATTCATAAATAAGACACACATGACCAATGTCAAGCCATTCCTTTTTGCTTGGCACTAGCTGTGCAGCATGGAAGTAAGGTCACCTAAGGACATTTACAAATCACTTCCCAGCCTCATGACTTAAAAGGTGAGACACACTTGGATTGACCTTGGAGGTTCTTCTCCTTACCCTTGGACCCCAGGATCCAACGAGCAGGTCAAAGAAGCTTTATTCACCTAAAATGTGATTTTGAGTATTCACTATTATTCTATGTATAATACTCTTCCCCCTGCATACATTGCCCTGTCAGTATGACCAAATGTGTAATGACACCACCCAGGGCTTTCCCATAATCCTGTCATGCCCTGTAGGGTATGTAAATCCCCTCCTATTTAAACATTTTCAGCATAAGAAGCAAAAATTCTTGCCATGACTCAACTGTCCATTGGAGAAGAAAGGAGGCCAAGTCAGAAATGGCTGGGAGAAGATCTGGCTTATATCGTAGTTTCTGGAACCCATTCTCTGGCAAAATGTTGAAGCAGTGTCATGATAGTCATAAGTATTCCTCCTTCAGAGACTGACTAGTGACCTCTGATTAAGCTGCCTAATGGAGCTTAACTTTCAAGGAGCTTTATTCCAAGACCTGTAATCCAAAAAAGAATTTGGACAGGGAAAAGAACGTTCTACCATTTTGGCAGGATAATTTAATTCTGAACCTACTTGAGAAGGTGTCAGATAAACTCTGCCCCACCTAGTTTACCCTGTATTCACACACTCACTGTTGTCTTTCAGAAGCCTATCACCCATGATAAATAAATGATATTGATTGGGGACCAGACACCTTTGCTGATGATAACTTTGTTTGCTGTAGACATGCTGCTTCGTGTCTGTGATTGTGTCATGCTATCAAGCAAGTCCATCATGTCACAAATCCGTTCTCACATTCCTGATATATTTCTGTCTTTCGGACAGCATCAGAAGTTGCATATGGCCCAAAGAGACTGCTATTATAGAAGCTGCTGAATACATGACTGCATTGCAGTTGCCTCTGTTTTCTGTTCATTCCCTGATGAATAATGACACTATGGTTGAAGTCAAGTGAACTGTGAATGCTGGGAAAAGCTTAACTACGAATTTATTATGCTCTTCCTGTGGCATTCAGCACAGAAAACAAATACTCAACATTAGTCTATTCAAGCTTCTTAGGGGATTCAGTAAACCAGACCAGTCGCTGGGTAAGCTGTAGCAAAAGTAAACAAGTCTAGGATGAAACTATAACCGTTATCAGTCTGGAAAAGTAATTGTTTTTTATCTGGGTCATTGAACTGTAGGTCTGGGTATTGGAAATACAGGTCAAATCCCTGTTCAGCGATGAACCTCACTGAGTGGTGTGCAGAAGTCACTATCTGTCATCCTAATCATACTGTGCAAGGCTGTTGTGAGGGTAATATCTGTATGAGATGAGAATTAGGTAGCATGCTGTGTACCAGAAAATGCAATAGAAATGCTGTAGAAGAGAAAAACTGCCCAAATACTAATGACATAATAAACCACTGAATGAAGGTAGTATAGTGGGGAGCTAGTACAGCCCACTTTTAAATTCCCAGTACAAACATTCTTATACATATTAGAACCTGCATTATTTACACAGGACTGCCAAACTGCACCTCACAAATATTCAGGACCAAAGGCTATAAAATGTTATATGAGGCCAATGGGAGAACAAAAGTAGAATTTCAGTATGAGTCTAGACCTAAAACATTTCTGTTCCTAATTGGCTGCCCCATTTATGAGTGTTCTTCACTAATTCAGTAAACCCCAGCTGCTCCCTCTGGGCTGGGCAGGGTGTCAGGAAGTTTAGTTGCACAGCCATGAAAGTTCTGAAGACTGTTTAGATGTAATCTGGGTCCTGGTTGCATGGACTGAGTTATTCTAGATGTTTAAAGCAAAAAAATAAAAATAAAAAAATAAAAAAAATCTGGAAATGACACAAAACCTAAAATCTGGTTTATTGTGATTTCTTGGTAGGGATGTGTAGCTATGTGTCTATATGTAAAATACACAGACAGTTACCAAAACAACCAAACAAAAGCAGTAAGGCTATGGTAAACATAAAGAGTGCATGCTTGGCTATACTCATTCCCCCATTGGATTTGCCCAGCTCCTTCATTCTATGGAGCCTTTGGTGGGACTTAGCCCTCTCCCCATCTGTCTGTGCTTCTTGGGAGAAGCAGGGGCATACCATTTTCTCTGAAAATCTTGCCATCAGTTGATATTTGTCAGCTGGAAAGTAGGCAGCCTGAAAGATCAAAGGATTAAATCAAAAATTGAGCTTTATATTTATTAATACATTTGGCCAAACAGAGAAGGGCTAAAAGGGAGGAACAGGAATGAAGTCACACAAACTTGGACTCCCCATTACTTCCAGCCTCTCATGCTGGTAGCAAGTTCTGAAATGGGCATTTACTCACATGTGCTTGAGTGCAAGTATAACACACTATGCTATTGGGAGCTCTGCTTATACTGCCCTGTTTTTTGCAAGGATATACCCTTTTCCAGATCTTGATGCTCACTGCAGACCTTGATTTGTTTATTAAGGTTGAAGACTCTCCAAAGTAATAGTGAGGTGGCATATGTCACAGGTGGTTCTACAGCTCTATAGTGACTGTAGGCATTAAATCAAAGATTTCCTGGCAATACCACTGATTCAGAAGACTCAGCTATTATTTCTCTTATTTCAGATGTTATTTCTAAAACAATCTGTGCTTCCTCCTTTAAAATATCTTCAAATACTTAGCCTCAAATCAAGCCATCAAATGAAGAATGTGGGCTGAGAAGCAGTGGGTTACGAGTGACTATTCTAGTGACTCTAAGCTTACAGAAAGCCTTGAACATATGTAACTTATGGTAAGATTTAGCAGACTGAAGATAGTCTCAGATCGATCATTCATTATATCTACTTTCATCAAACCACACTCCTCTGATATGCATCGATATCCTATCTAAACCAAATTGTAGTTATCAAGCAGTTTCTACAGTTATGCACTTGGAATATTATGCTGTCATAATGCCATTAGCCAGGCACTATATTTTGTGTACATTTTGCAAAATGTAAGATGCTGAAGCCTCTATACACTGGAAGAAAGGATGGAAACAAGTGTGACTGGTGGCTTCAAATGCCATTTCTGCACTACACTGTTATAATGCTATTATTCCACTTTCAACATCCTGTGGAATTCTGGGGTTTGTAGTTTACTGAGGCCAAAGAGCTCTCTGGATGAGAACTCTAAATGCCCCTCTTGAAACTGCAAACCCCAGGATTCCATAGGAGGTTGAAAGTGGAATCATAGCGGAATCATAGTCTAGTGTGGAAATGGCCAGTCAGTCAGGAGAAACAGCAGAGACACCAATATTAAAGCAGAAGACAACTCACCTACCTGTTGACCCCAATTGGGTAATCTGCAACAGTTGGGAAAGAATGTGAATGTAGAAGGCTACCTTGCTGCTTCAGCTGTCCAGGAGGCTGAATTAAAAGAGAGGCAGAAACAGACAGGGGAGGGATAGGGAGCCAAGCTGGTTTTCAAAACAAACTGGACAAGCTGGGTGACCCTACGTCCAACAAGTCTTCCTGTGACTACTGTACTAAGAATAACTCCAAGTACACACAGCCTGATGGAGGGCCCAGCCAGTGTAGAAGTCTCCACTGAGCTGGCAGATCTAGAGAGGTTCTTTGTCTTAAGGAGAGAATGATAGGGACTTGTGAAAAAAGGCTGTGGGATAATGGTGACTTTGGAAAGACCCTGCTTGGTCAAGACCCAGTAGTGTAGCTGTGGGGTAAGAAAATCCTAACTAAAGGCACCAATAAAACTTTTTGAAGAAGAGCCAGTGGTGTAATGGTTTGACTGTTGGACTAGAATTCTAGAGAACAGAGTTCAAATCCCTGCTCAGCTGTGGAAACCCGTTAGGTGACCTTGGCGAAACACTCTGGCCATTTCCGCAGGGGTTAAAAAAAATGGTGCAGTGCGTCCTCCACGGAGGACGTCTACACCTTGGAGTGGACTGGGTCTGGACTACTTAGCGTAGATCCGCACCTCAGTCCGCTCCGGAGTGACTGAAAGCGGTCCTCCAGCGTGTTTGTGAAAAACCTGATTTTTCAGGTTTTTCAAAATGCCGGCGCTTGCCATTGCGTGGCTGCTCTCCAGTGCAGATTAGCAGGCTTGCACCTATGCGAGCCTGTGATCTGCAGGGGGCGGGCTTTATGCTGGCGAGCTTCAGCGGTTGGTCGTGACCCACGACCAACTGGAAGCCGCCATTTTGGACGCTGAAGTGGTGCAGATCTGCAATCATGCACTGCTCCTCCTTGGCCCCAGACCGGACCGGACCCAAATAAGAACCGGTGAGTAGCAGCAGGGAGCGATTCCCTCGATGCATGTGGAAATGGCCTCTGTCAGCCTCAGAGGAAGGCAAGGGCAAACATGCTGTGAACAAATCTTGCCAAGAAAACCCTGTGATAGGTTGGCCCGAGGGTCACCATAAACTGGAAATGGCTTGAAGGCACAGAACAATATCAGGTGCACTTTAGCTTTCCAGTCACCTGACGGCAGACAGCCAGAATAACAATGAGCTACTAAAGTAGTATGTGACTGGGTGAGCAGTGTCCTTGTCCAAAAAAACAGTTAAAATCTATTTCTGATTGGATGATGGATGTACGGAAAGAAATGCCCTCCACTAAACTACCATACGCAGGATTCCATGGGATGTTGCCATGGCAGTTAGAATAGAATATAGCACTGTAATTATGCAGTGAATGAGCATCAGGTTGTCAGTATTCCAATGTGCTTCCAGAACAGTGCAGAAAGAAAAGAAAAGTCTACCATATGTGCCATGCTAACTAAGGACATTTCCACACTACACTGTTATAGTGCTATCATTCCACTTTCAGCATCCTATACAATCCTGGGGTTTGCAGTTTAGGGAGGGGCATTTAGAAATCTCAGTCAGAGAGCTCTTTGGCCTCAGTAAACTACAAATCCCAGAATTCCACAGGATGTTGAAAATGGAATAATAGCACTATAACAATGTATTGTGGAAGTGCCCTAAGATACATTGGAAAGAAATTTAAGAACTAGTTGTTGACACGTACACACATTTTTAACCTTTTATGAAGTTTCTCACAAAATACTATATCTTTTGAAGCTCCACTGGCACTGAGAAAAAACAGTCTTCTCTTCCTGTTTCATTTCTTTGCTGATGTGTGAAAATTCTAACACCTAGTTTCTATGTAATGCATTGTCAGAATATATATGCCTTTGCAATCTTAAGCAGAAATGAAGACTCTCCCAAAGGACATAGTATCAGTCCTGCTTCTGAGGGATTAGTTCTTTCAAATTACTTTTGGGACATATATTGCATTTAAATTGTTTCAAGTCTGAGTAATGGTAAGAACAATGTTAGTCCTTGGTGTCACCATCTGCAAGTTCTTGAAAATTACCGGGTGTAATAATACAGAGCTATTACAGGGGTGGTGGGGGTGGTGGGGGAGAAAAAAGAACACCACAATGTTAGCAAGAATAGGAAAACAACTTGCTAGGTAACAGAGTTTTAATCACTTGAAGTGACTGCTTTGGTTTCAGGAAAAGATGACTGCAGATGGAAATTAATTATTACCACATTACAAGAGAAGTCTTAAAGGATTACATATCACATTCAAATGAATATCAAGAGAATGCTCTGTGATTAATGGTTTTACAGTAAATGCCAGATAATAAGACATACATTTCCTCTTGTCAAAGTGTTGGGCTTTTTGCTGAACGCTTGAGGAGAGAGGAAGGCTCTGTTTTTGAAAAGTTTTTTTTTCTTTTTGAGGATGGTGGTTTTCTCAGTAGGCTTGCAGTTTCTGCAGATTTAACATGCTCTTTCTAAATGTCAGCCATTCACCAAAAAGCAACTGATGACAGGAAAGCATATTACACCTTCTGCCACCAAAAAGGAGTGCAAACTCTTATACAGCAATGTGTTACTGACATGTTCAATGCCATATTAGTAAAATGTATCAGACCCTCTGGCTTTGTGAAAAAGCTGATCTTTCAAATGATCTGATCAGAGAAAGAGAGAAAAAAAATTAAAAAACCCTAAAAACTTCTGGTGCAGAGAATTTACAGTCTGAACCGAACCAGCAAGCCAAGTGAGAAGAAATACTGTACTTTGTTAAAGTTAGTTTTGCTGCAGATGGTAACATCAATAACAGTCCAACACTGCAACCCTAAGTCAAAGATGTACCAGCTATAGGGGGTTAGGAATAGGCATCTACCTGGCTTGGCTGGTCTTCTCACAGCTAAATGCTTTTATGCTGGCATAACTACCTTATGCCTGTTGCTCTCAGAGATCAAGCAGTAAAAGAATATGCTGGCATAGCTGCTCTGTTGACTGAGATCAGCTGGCAGAAGAACCAGAAGAGAGCAAAGTGAGGGATAAGAGTTGTGCCAAATCCAAACTTCTCCTAGCTCAGGGATACAATCTTAAATAATTGGCTTCAGGTTGCCCAGTTGATTCTTGACAATCTTAGTAGATAAGGATTGTACTCAAATTGTATGGAATTTTGTGCAGAAGCACGCATGACAATAAAACTGTTCAAACCTTTGGTTCAGTTTTCAGCAAGTAAAATATCCCTTGTTCACATTTCAAAAACAGATCAGGATTTTCACACTTTTCTCCTTATCTTCTCACTGAACCATTGCATTTTCCAGTAAAGCAGTGAAATGATATGTTCTTAATGGTGAGTGTTGGGGTTCTCTTAGTGGTAAGCGTGAGTCTCTTAACAACCATTTGTAAAATAATACATATGTTAACAAATGAGACCACAACTCCAACACAGAATAGCAACACCATATAACACATGCCAATTACTGCATGCCGTTGTGCAATGTGCAACTACAACATGCAATGTTGCTATATGAGCAACTCCACTTCCAATGCTGTCAGAAGAATATGTCAGGTTGCTCTATGGTGAATAATTCATCCTTCAAGAATAGCTTGACTTTATTTATGTGTATGTCTCTAACTAAATTCCAGCCAGTATCTGGAAACAAAATGTTGAAAGATTTGAATTTATTAAAATAGTGTAGATGTCAGAAAAGTGATTTTTTAAAAATAAATAATTGCATAAAGCCCATTGCCAATTTGGCAGATGTTGGAGTCATCCAAATTTTTATTCTTTTATTCCTATCTTAATGTAATTTCATTACAGGGTAATATTGTCTAGCTGCTGAATGTAGTAGAGCTGAACTAGTTGCCTTTTTTTTTTCAAGGTATCTTCAAAGCTGTAGTTCATTAGGATACCCTCTGAGCTGTATGAATAGAATAAAATTGTCCAGATTACTTATATTGTGCAGTGCAGGATGGATGAGCTAGTTTTCTTTTCTTTGCTACAACTCTAAATAAATGTGCTTGTGATTTTTTTTTAATGGACTTGTTCGTCAAACCATTAAGTTTTCATGAGAAATATGCAGCTTGTTTTTTGCTCACCATCTACTTGTAAATGTTAATCAAAGCTAAGAAAGTATTGCAAATAAATAACACTTTTTGTTTTCTTTTATATTTGTATTTTTGGGAACAAAATAAAACTTAAGATTAAACCCTTGGAAAGCAAGGCATTTTTTTGAGATGTCAGTTAACATTTCTAATTCATGTAAGACATTGGTGTTACCCCAAAAGGTGGGGAACTTGAGGTCTACCAGCAGTGCCAGTGTCTCCTTTAAAAGGTGGGGCATTATGGCTCAAAAGGATGTCTGAGAGAGGGAGGTAACTACAGGACCTTTTCACCTGTGTATACCAGTGCTAACTGCAAGACACCAATAGAGAGTAAAAAAAAAAAAGCTTTATTGAGGGATTCATAGACACATGCAAGATATCAAGCAGTCTCATGGACCATATAAGCCTAGCAAAGTGAAAGGAGAAAAAGATTGGATAGAGAAAGATTTGAGGTGTACACGGTAATATATATTGGTCTTGAGGTGGAGGATGGAGGAGAGATGGCTCAAACATAAGAGTCTGAGGGCAGTATGGAAGAAAAAGAGTCTTGTGTGCAGTGTGACACTCAAAGTGCTAGCAAAAAAACTGGGGTCAGAGCTAGGGTTTTTTCTACCCTGAAGGGGCAAGTGTTAATTGTTCTCTGATCAAGTAAACAAAAGGGGTCTGGAATGGACTGATTGTCTTATTTTGGGTGACAAAGCATTGATGGGAATCCAAGCAGCCTCTTAATGCTTGGTTGGGTAAGATGAATGGGGAAGCTTTCAGTAGGAAATGCACACAACAGGAATACTTGCCTATAGCACCTGGGCAGTTTTGTTGACTATTTGTATTCAGATGTTGCATAGTTGACAGGATTACTAGAACTCTGTTTACTCTCGGCTTTCTTGCTTAACTCTTCTTGACCTTATGACCTGGCTGTGCTAAGGCCATGTTGACCTAGCCCAAACGTACAGTCAGAGTCCTGCTTGCCATATGTTTCCCAGTCATAAGTGTAATATTTTTTAATATTTCATGCCAATTAAATGATATTTCTTGCCAATCATGCTATGCCATGTGATAGGGGTGTAAAGCATGGTAACACTGGTTTCCATCTGAATTGGCCAAGGTGTTAATCACTAAGGACACATCAAAAAGGACAAAGTATAGTTGCTGTTTTCAAAAGCCATTGTGGGTTTGATACTGGAGGAGTTTAGTTAAGCTCTGATAGGCTGTCCTATACAGCATTCAGAGTGTGTAGAAACTTTGTAATAGATTTCCTCAATCAGAACATGTGGTGAAAAATATACAGGAATATACACTTGGCCTTCCACATTTGCAGATTTCACTTTTACAATTTGATTATCTGCAAACTTCTCCAGTCCCTACCCCGCCCACCTCAAGTGCTTCTTTTCCAGGGGAACTTACCCTCTCTGAAGCTCCAGTCAGGCCTCTTTGCCCTTTAAAAACCCACCTTTAGTCCTCTTCCTCCCCCACCAGACATTACCCCGCCAGCTAAAAACAGCTCACAGCCTGTTTTCTCAACACCACAAACCCTCTCCTGATGCCTCACCCACTCTAGGAAGTAGATGGGTGAGACAGAAAGTATAGGGCCACCATGCTGACCACCCCCCCTTCCCTCTACTACCCGGACTTGGTTTGGACCCTGGGTGCCTGCTCTCCCCACCATGCCTTTCTGCAAACACACACATACACATTTTGATACTTGTGTTTTTCCAGTTTTGAAACTTCCTGTATGCCTAATTCTAGTGAATGTAGGGGGACAATTGCATTGGGGAATGTGCAGACAACACATATTTATTCATAAAAAGAATGGCTGACATCCTACACTGCAGTTACATATTTGGAATCTAGGCTTATGGTTCCATGTTCATAATTCTGACATTATTATCACAATTCCAAATCATCTTCCCAACCTACCTTAATCAGAATCTGAAACATTGTTATGTACAGATGATAATCACTTGATTGGTAAAATGTATACGTATTTGTTGAAAATTGAAACAGAGGATGAACAAATCAAAGAATGCATGATTAAATGGGGCCCAAATTATGGGGTACAATATGTGCACAAAAGGTTTGAAATTTATATTCAGTTACGAACTGAGAGAGAACTTTTATAAAATGATGTACAGATGGCATCTTACATCTGAAAAACTGCCAAAAAATATATAATGCTTCACCAAATATTTGCTGGAAATAGGAAAAACAAGAAGAAAAAATTTATTATATGAGGTGGATCTATAAAAAAGGAAACAAAACAAAACCTGGACTATGATTCATTCTTAGATGGAAGACATTTTGAAAACTAAAATAAACCTGAGACCAGATATGTATTTATTAGGCATGTTTGAATATGAAATGGACTGTTTTGATGGCAGACTTTTTCAATATACAACTATAGTAGCGAGACTCCTATTTGAGAAGAAAGGGAAATAAACAGAAACACCACTGCAAAAAGAGTGGATAATGAAGCTTTTAGACTTACTGGAAATTGATAAGTTAACTGTTATGTTAAAAGATGGTTCGATGGCTGAACACAGAAAAAACTAGGGAAAAAATTTAATTTTGCTAAGAAAGTTTAAGGAGATTATTTTAGATTTAAGATTTAACTACAAATAGAAATAAGGTGAATTATCTTAAAGTAAAGGTAAAAATGTAGACATTTAAAGCAGAACTATATTTTTTAGTTGTACAAATCAGTATATAGAGTGATAAAGTAGCTTTCCCCCTCCGTTATTAAGTTTAACTTAGAAGAAGTTAATTTAATATTTTATGTTACAACCACCAACCGGGTTGGTAAAATACGGGGTGGACAGTGCTATTGTTAGGTAGATTTGTAATTGGTTGACTAATCAAACCCAAAGGGCACTCACCAATGGCTGCTTTTCATCCTGGAGAGAAGAGACTAGTGGGGTGCCACAGGGTTTTGTCCTGGGCCCAGAGCTATTCAACATCTTCATCAATGACTTGGATGAAGGAGTGGAGGACTTGCTGATCAAATTTGCGGATGACACCAAATTGGGAGGTATTGCTAAAAAACCAGAGGACAGGATCAAAATTCAAATAACCTTGACAGATTGGAGAGCTGGGCCAAAGCTAACAAAATGAATTTCAACAGAGAGAAATGTAAGATCTTACACCTAGGCAGAAAAAATGGAATGCACAAATACAGAATTGGGGACACGTGGCTGGCTAACAGTACGTGTGAAAGGGATCTAAGAGTCTTGGTAGATCACAAGCTGAACAGTATGATGGGGCAGCCAAGAAAGCCAACACGATTCTTGGTTGCTTCAATAGGAGTATGGTGTCTAGATCAAGGGAAGTAATGGTACCACTCTATTCTGCTGTGGTTAGACCCCATTTGGAATACTGTGTCCAGTTCTGGGCACCTCATTTCAAAAAGGATATCAACAAGCTGGAGCGTGTCCAGAGGAGGGCAACCAAAATGGTGAAGCGTCTGGAAGCCATGCCCTATGAGGAGCCGCTTAGGGAGTTGGGTATGTTTAGTCTGCAGGAGAGAAGGTTAAGAGGGGACATGATAGCCATGTTTAAATATTTGAAAGGATGTCATGTTGAGGAGGGAATGGGCTTGTTTTCTGCTGTTCCAGAGACTAGGACAAGGAGCAATGGATTCAAGCTGCAGGAAAGAAGATTCCACCTGAACCTCAGGAAGAACTTCCTGACAGTCAGAGCTGTCCAGCAGTGGAATATGCTGCCTTGGAGTGTGGTGGATTCTCCTTCTCTAGAAGTTTTTAAGCAGAGGTTGAATGGCCATCTGTTGGGAGTGCTTTGATGTGTGTTCCTGCATAACAGGGGGTTGGACTGGATGGCTCCTGTGGTCTTGAACTCTATGATTCTAAGTTAGAAAACCATTATTGTCCTTGGTATTGTGTTTAGCCTTAGAATAGTTTTGACATTTTGTAGTTGATCATTGTGTGTTATTTCTGTGATATGTTCATCTCTTGGTGTTAAATATTTATCGATGTAAGTTTTGTATCATAGATCGTTATGTGTTGTTTTATATATGTATATTTTTAATTTTAATAAAAATTGTTAAAAATATAAATAAAATAATAAAATTTTATTATTTATTTTTGAAAAGGAAGTAGAGGAAGAAGAATGGGACAGGGTTAAATAGGTGCAGCATCAGCCCCTTCAGCAGCTGACAAGACCTCTGTATCCCAGGAGGCCCCATTGTGTTAAGACCTGCTTTCCCTGCCCCATCAAGAGATGCTCCTAACGGGTTCCCCTCTACAAAACTGCCATCAATTACTCCTCTACCAGAGCTGCTGGTTAGTGATGGTACAGCTATTGATTGACTGTCCTCCATGGACACAGCCAGTGGTTTTGACACACTTCCTTTGAGAGCTAAGGAGCTACTGTTTTTTGGAAAGACTACATTTTTCTTTAAGAACATCCCACACAACAGAATAGTGTACAACAGTGCTACTCCCAGTGGTAGTCCCTGAATCAAAGTTCCTCCCTGAGCCATTGGCTGCTGGTCCCTGGCAAGTTTCCAGGAAGGAAACAATTGTAGACAATGGGCACAAATATGGTGCCAGTCGCAGATATGTTGGAAAAGAATAATCGCCATTTACTAGACTAGTCCCTTGGAGAGAAACTTGTTATTTGTCACAAACTAAGCATGAGTTAACAATGTGATGTGCTAGCTAAAAAGACAATGTAATTCTGGGCTGCCTCAATAGGAGTACAGTGTCTAGATTGAGGGAAGTAGTAGTGCAGCTCTCATCTGTTCTGATCAGACCTCACCTAGAACACTGTGCCCAGTTCTGGGTATAATTCATGAACAATATTGGCAAGGTGGAATGTGTGCAGAGGAGAGCAACTAGGATGATAAAAATTGTGGAAACCAAGTCCCATGAGAAGTTGGATAAGTTTAGCTTGGAGAAGAGAAGTCTGAGAGGATATATAATAGCCATTGTTAAATATCTGAAGGGATGTCGTACAGAAGATGGAATGAGTTTGCAGCTCCAGAGACTATAACATGAATCAATGGATTCATGTTATAAGAAAAGAAATTCCTCCTAAACATTAAGAAATGCTTTATTGTAATAACTGCCCAACGATGGAATAGACCACCTCAGAGACTTGTGCACTCTTTTTTGAAGGTTTTAAAACAAAGAGTGAACAGTCATCTCTCTGGAGTGCTTTATCTGTGTATTCCTATATGGCAGGGGTTCAACTGGATGGCCTTGTTGGTATTGTTGTGTGCCTTCAAGTTGTTCCCAATGTATGAACCTATCATAGGGTTTTCTTGGCAAGATGTTCAGAGGAGGTTTGCCTTTGTCGTTTTCTGAGGCTGAGAGAGTGTGACTTGCCCAAGGCCACCCAGTGGGTTTCTATGGCCAAGTGAGGAACCCTGGCCTGCAGAGTTGTAGTCCAATGCCCAAACCACTATGCCATGCTGGCTCTAGATGGCCTTCCAGCTCCTATAATTCCATGCCCACCTTTCCTTCTCCAGTTCTAGCTCTTGTCTTAAAAATAAAGATGTGGCAGGGATTACATCTGAAGCAGCCTTATTCTGGGAGTGTTAGCCTTAGATATGTATCCTGACCTTGCTTCTGACTATCAGATGACTCTTGTGAACAATATAAGGAGCTCATTTTCAGCAAGTGTCCACATTTTTCTCTGATTTGATTTCAGATATTCTAAAAGATCCAGTGAGGGCATTTAGATTTTTCTCTAAATGCTGATGTGTTGTCCAAGGCACCCTATAATAAAGCAATAATATGAAATCAAAGACAATATGATGTACCTTCAGCAACGTTTGATTGCTCTGTTCTCCTGCTTATAGCAATCGGAAAGTGCAAACAGGAACAGAAATCTAGCCCTGTGATTCTTGTGGTTGAGCAGCCCCAGGCAGGTCACAACTGCTATTCATTCATCAACCATTGGAAGAACATTTTCAATATTTCAGCTCTTAAGACTAGCAGGGATTTTTCTCAACCTGTAAAAAGATTTTAATTTAGCTGAACACAGTGGCAGCTGCTACTTTTGCCTCAAGCTACAATTGCTTTTGCCCTGAAAAAGTCTTGTTGCATTTTAAATATGCAATCTAAGTGCCAAGTTATCTTCAGTCTTTTAACAATATTCTGGTTTTTTTTTTCCAGCTAATGTGAACACACTACAACTCCCTCTGTAGAGCAATATAGGCAATGAAATGCTGTGAACGGTGTCTAGCAAAAATCATGAATGTCCATCTTGTCAGCACAAAATGTGTAATTAAGACCTGCTATCCAAAATTTCCATAGTGATATAGCCAAATGAGATGTGTTCTAAGATGCCAATGGGGCTCACTAGAATGTCTCTCATTAATGCTCATTACAAGAAAACAAGGTGAACATGCACAGCAAAATCTTTGTCTATAGATTTTTCTCTATACCACCCAGACAGTAAGAATTTGTGCCTTTCTTTTTACATACTAAAACAACAACAACAACAACAACAACCTCTTGTTAAAAAAGAAAAAAGGTGACTGACAAACTATGGCAGTCTCAAAGCATAATGAAATGTCAACATAATTATTAAATCAAAATGGCTAAGCAGAATTGTTTGCTAAAGCTATTCATGTTTTTTCCTAATATTTTCATATTATGGCTGGCAAACTGTTCAGTATTTATAAGGTTGTAGACTTGAAATCTTATAACTGTTAGGATTCATGTTAGTGGTTACTAATGACCACACATGAGCCCCAAAACTTCTCTCTTAAGCCATCCAGAGGGTTTGTAGGAGCTGCAGATTAGGGTCTTGGGAAATAACGATTTCTGTACTCTCTTGCCCACAAGAGACCATGACATGTTGACAGAAGCAGTTGAAACAGGACCCAGAGGGGTCCCACCAGCTGCCTATCTCAATGCATCCCACAAACGGGAAAGTGCTGCAGTCTACATTTCCCAACGCCCCATTCTGCAGTGCCTCAAAAATCCATCAGTTGGGGCACTACCTGGCTTAAAAGGTAGGTTTTCAGGGGGTGTATCATCAAAAGTAGCTAGGACAGTGGAGCTCTGCCATCATAGCTATGTCTAATGATGTAGGATCTCAACCATAATCTACCAAACTAAATTCAAATTTCTTAAATTATAGATTATACTTCAGGGAGATTTATATTGTACACTGCACCTAACAATGTTAGCAAAGAAAATTCTGAGAAAACTCCATCTGAATGAATATATTAGAATTTAAAGTTTTGCCTCAGTAAATCACATAGGTCAGAATCCAAAGAGGTGTTTCCACTGATGTATCTCCTTTAACAGGCAAAACTGGGAGGATGTGGCCCATTCCCAACTGGAGCCTTCCATGCATGCCCAAACCCTGCTTAGAAGGGCTGAGAAACCTCCATATCTGGCTTTGGGGCATTGGAGAAGTTTGGGGGTGAGAGGGGATAAAAGTTCCACTGTACTGGCAGTCTAGGACATATATAATATCAGTTTTAGGCCATAATTTTTAGCAAAAAAGAACACATGGTGGAAAATACCCAGTACGAAACTCTCATCAGCAGCACTTTTCTTTCATTATAGTGAACTAAATAAACAACATGAAGCTGTGATAGAAACCGGTAACTGATTTTATGATGATCGTTAGGGTAAGCGTAGAAGTTATCAGTTGAAGACATCTATGTATTTAAAATCATTTCTTTTAATGTTGAATGGTTATTTACATTACAATTTAGCAAAAGTACATTTCTGGACTACAACTACCACATTCCACCAGTGAATATGACCAATGTTTTTTAACTGGGCTGCTGGTGATATTTTCCATAACAATACACCTGCCTCTTAGTGGAATAGACTTCCCACTCCATAGACACACACTTGCACATAGGAAACTGGTTGCATAAAAGGAAGGAAGGAAGGAAGGAAGGAAGGAAGGAAGGAAGGAAGGAAGGAAGGAAGGAAGGAAGGAAGGAATCTTTGCATGAAACCTTGCTTTCTAAAATGGTTGGTTATTCAAAGCAGAATTTTCCCTTCTAGTTTTTATTTTACTATGACTACATTAAGCATTATCAAATTCATTTGCATTTTGTCTTCTTGTTTACATTGTTGCTGTTCTTGCAGCTTGTATCATGGAGAGGTCACTGTTGTCTGATTGTGAACTTGTGTGCCATATATGCTGCTCCAAATTTAAATCCTAATCACATTGGGAGATATGAGTAAGCAATGGTTTAGTTGCCCATTTCTGCTATCTGCATATAGCCACTGTAATTTACCTGATCAACCTAAGAGGATCAAATCCATTTTGAAAGCCAGAATTTGTTTGATATTAGTTTCTTAAAATCTATATATCTGTAAAAGCAATATAAATAATGCATCCCTTAATTTTCCTGCTGTCCTTGGTTGTCTTTGTCATTGGCTTCATCCCTAATATAATGTTTACTAAGAGCTTTGTGGAGGAACAGTATTTCCATAGCAACAAATGAACAATACTAGAAGATTAATCATTTCTGCATTATCTGTGTACAGTTTGCTGTAAAGCAACATTTTGTAGTTTGATAATTGCAAGTCTAGAGTGATTTTACATTATGCAATGATTAGCATAAACACTTAAAAAGACAAAGAATGCCTATTGAAATCAGGAGAGCAACGTGGAATAGGTGATACTTTATCACAAGCTACATACTGGATCATGAGTGCATAAAGAGCAAAATCTTCACAATATATTTCCAATTCAAATGCATTTGATATGATCCATTTCCAATTGATGGCTTAATGGAAGAGTTTCTACAACAGCCATCAGCTGTTATGCATAAGATGACCTGTGCTGAGTGGCAAGCCACCTCCACAATGTTGCTACTTAACACAGAGCATCATTTGTCTAAGCACGGGCAAATGTGTTCTGCTGCTCATTTTCAGTGGGCCTTCAAATGCTAATAATATATATGTTCTGTCTACAGTCCATTTAATAGTTCTGCTTGCCTCCAGAGAAAAACTTTTTTAGTAAAGCTTGGAGAGCTCCTTTTTTTCTCCGGTTCCCCAAACTTTCCAGCTAACATCACTAATGTTTATGCTTCCTGGGGCAGTCTGCTGGGAAGTTCTAGGAGCTGCAATCTAAAATATAACATCTCTTCTGCTTTTTAGGTTGCCTACTATAGAATGGAGAGCACAGAAGGGAAAAAGAAGAAGGGCACCTTATGTTAATATGATACTGCCTACAAGAGTCAATATAATCCTGATGCAAATCTAGTTGCTCCTGACTTTGGCACATTGAGAAAGTGAGATTAAGGGCATTTCCACATGAGGTTGATACATTGTAGCAGTGTCGAATTCTTACCCTCTGTTCTGCACGTTGTACTGTTTTAGCATCATAGTTTTCCTTGTGGTTCTGCATGTTTTCAGCCCCTAGAATGGTTCACTGCAATGAGAAACCGCTGTATGTGAAAAACAGGAAAACTCTGATGTAAATCTCTCAAATTGGTTCTGCTTTGGTTTTCACCTACATGCAGAAGTGTAGCATTGATTCACATCTCAGAAGTGGCCAGCCATGGACATTTCCAGGCTGTCCTTTCCATCATTTCTGTCCCTATCTCTCTCTGCCCATCAAAGGACAGGCTGCTATCAGCCTGTGTCTTCCTGTGTTAAACAGACAGCGGGAAGAGAGTGGATCTGGTAATGGACTGTTAAGACTTTTTTCCCACTTATCAACGAACATACATTCCTACACACAAATGTAGCAACACAGAAATGTGTTAAAAAAGTATGTGTTTTTTTTTAAAAAAAAACAGTGATGGTGAGGCGAGGTGAGGGAGGGGAATTGGAGCAGCCAGGGACTTGCTGTTGTGGATGCAGCAACTGCTGTTCTCTGCAGTAGTACAATGTAAATGGGGGGGGGGCATGTAGACAGCACAGTTTCTGAATTTCTGAATTCAGTTTCTGAATTGGAGTATAAAAACACCACTCTTGACATGCAGTGAACCGCTCCTCCCCTCTCATGCAGAAATGGCCTAACTGAACCCAACTAATTCTAATGTCTCTAAACTCTAATGATTTCAATGCATCCAGGGGTTCAATGGGTTTGCATATTAAGCTACCAAGTATTGTTTCTCTTGTTGTCTTCAACAAAGAAACAATGTGAGCTCCTTTCACTCAAGTTCAGATACTGTCATGCCCTGCCTTGGAGACTGTGGCAGCAAGGAGGAGGATTCTGACTCTGAGGCAGAGGCTTCCCCAGAGGCTGAAGCATCCCTAGAAGCTGGTCCAGAGGGAGATAATACACCACCACCACCACAACAGCCTGTGCCAGGGGAACAAATAGAGGAAGACATAGCTGACACACCTACCTTGCAACAGAGATGCTGTGAAAGGGAGGGCTTGCATTGCTCTTACTACTTAATTCATGGCATTAAGTAGTAAGTGAGCCCTAATGAGGGAACACCTGTGGCAATAGCAGCCATAGATAAAAGATAAAAGAGGGGTTCAGCTGGCCTTTCCTTCCAGGGTTAGCAACTGGTCTCTTTGGCCCTGAAACTGTGTGGAGCTGGTTGTCCTGTAATGTTGCCTGTTTGGACTATGGTCTGGATTTTCTCCTTTGGATTTGTTTGCTCTCGGCTGCCTTTCTGTTTGGACATTCTTTTACTCTTGCCTTGTGAGTAGGAGCTGTGCTGCTTGAGATTTACTGTGTGCTTGCTGTGGACATGACAGATACTTCCAATTATCTTTAGCTAAGATCTTCAGTCAGGAGATGTAGCTGTGATGTGTGTCTCATCCAATTCCTCCAACCCTCCCTTTGTCAGCTACAGTGTCCCCAACACAGCCATTTCTTGGCTAGTGGGAGAAGGGTGCAGTGACAGAGGCAGATAAGCACCTAGCAGTGTTTCTAGAGCTGGATACCCAGCAACAAGCATCCAGTTATAGAAAGATAGTTGGACAATTGACTGCTGTGCCTGCACTTTCAAATAGCCAGGAAATGGCCATGTTAGGAGGGGAGGACTATAGCTGAGGAAAGGTGCGTTGGACTAGGTAGATTGTTGCACAGTTGGTAGGGAATTCCAACTGCCACAATAACAAAAAAAAAAGTTCCAATGGCATTAGTAACTTATGACATCATTATTTACTAATAGGATACCAACCATTATTTCTATCCCTATATCTCAGAACGTAGGTGGGTGGCGAAGAAACACTGAGCCCAGAATGACATATAACCTTGTGCACTATGTACAGAGAGGCAAAGGACTTCACTATGGCCATTCTGCACTAGCCTGTTATAGTGCTATTATTCCACTTTCAACATCCTATGGAATCCTGGGCTTTGCAGTTCAGGAAGGGGCATTTAGAAATCTCAATCAGCAAGCTCTTTGGCCTCAAACCCCAGGATTCCATAGGATGTTGAAAGTGGAATAATAGCACTATAACAGGCTAGAGCAGAAATGGCCACAATCTGAGCAGGATCTATCTTACCTGTGTTGCAGGAAGTTCTCCATTAGGATAGGAGCCTTATGGCCTCCTGGAAGCAAGGCACAGCACAGTAATGGGATGCGAAAGACTGATAAGGAGCTACACTGGTGGGGAAAATTTAGCAGCTACCAGATCCCTTTAAAATTTTTGTCAATAAAAATAGTTGCTCATTTAATCCCAAACTGGTATCTTGTCTCTTCATTGCTGTAGTCTTTGTATAATCCATATGCACATTTTGTAAAAGTTATTTTGTGGACTATAACTCTCTGAAACCCTTGGTAAGCATGGGCCATGGAAGTTGTAATCCATGAAGTTTGATATCAAGCACTAAATCTGCAGTCCTGTTGCCTCTGGGACATTGCAGGTTCCCATCCAAAGGCAGAAGGCAAAGTCTGCGAACAAAGTCAAGGATCTAACCCTCCCTCATCCTCTGCATAAATTTACCTCTTGAACACTGAGGCCATTTCTGCACTATACTATTACAGTGCCATTATTCTACTTTCAACATCCTGTGGAATTCTGGAGTTTGTAGTATACTGAGGCCAAATTGCTTTCTGGCTGGGAATTCTAAATGCCCCTCGGTAAATGACAAACCCCAGGATTCCATAGGATGTTGAATATAGAATAATAGCACTATAACAATATAGTGCAGAAATGGCCTGGAACTCTATCATGGAAAAAAAAGTAACAGAAGACAAAATGGGTGTGTGTTGGAGCAGTTTGGGAGCTTTCCAGTTGCCACAACCACCCTTTCCCCAGCAGTCCATTAATGTATGCACAACTTGGATCTGGCACTGATTCCTTTGGTTTCAAAAAGGGGGAACTGATTACATAAATAATTTTACAAAAAGCATTGTCAGGAGAAGGAATGGAAGCAGGAACCTCATTCCTTCTTTAACTTCTGCCCAGCTAGTAAGGGCCCAGCAAGCTTTGGATTTTTCAGACATTTCAGGGTCAGTTTTATCCCCAATTATCTCAGTTTTTACTCTGTTAGTAGATCCATAGAATCAATCCAGCTTGCATAAGATGTGACTTACCATTCAGCAATTGATTCAACAGGCTTACTCTAGTTTGGAACAGGGGTTATATTTAGACCTCATATTCTTTAGACTAGGTGTGGATAGCCCAACTCAGATTTCCTATTGTATGCCTCTATTGCATCAGAGGGAAGGGAACTACAGAACTGTAAAGCCTACATCTTTTAAGTACTTGGAGAGCCTGCAATCTTCTGAGAACTCAAACCCCCAAACACAACATTACAGCTAGTTAGAATAGATAGTACTGAGTTAGATACATTGGACAAGTAGTCTGATAAAGCAGTAGCCAGTGTTCTTATATATGACAGAGTGCACATCTCCAAATCCTATTTGGCTTCTATGCTGAGAACCAAGGCAACACTAGCAAAATGAGAAAATCCTTCCTGATGCATAGAACTACCACAGAATGCTAAGATGTGAAACCTTGTTATTAGAGTAATTAGCATTTTTCTACATGCTTCTCTTCAATATAAGACTAACTAGCTCATAAGGACATTCATATCTTAGTTACTTTGCATGTGAATTGATGGAATTTTTCAAGTCCCTTTATGACCAAGCAAATGTCTTCTTGAGTGAACAATGTTTTGTGATGTGTTTTCCATGTTTCCCAATATTGTTATTGTTACCCTTTTAACAGGACTGCTAAGTTTCTTTTATGGTAACATTGAATTTCAAATGAAAATAGATTCCATTATTTATTCATAGCATTTGATTCACCCTGATTGTTACATTATTTCTGGTGTTGACAGTTCTTGGTGTATAGTGTGCAAAGCTAGAGGGCATTTATGTGACCATGAAATGCCATAAATAATCAAAGGGGGCTGCTTTTGGCTTCAACAAGGGCTTTGCAGCCTTGAGACAATTAGAAACTGCAATGGAACAAAATAAATCTTTATAGTTCATATGTTTGCTTTGTCTCTCTCTCTCTCACTTTCTTGCTTGTCTGTCATCTCTACTGTATAAATATTGACTGCTGTAGGATGTTTTCAGTGTCTGGTGGAAAGTATTACATACTGACCTCCACTCAAAGCTTAATATTCGGTCGCAATCCTTGGTTCTAAAAATATCCTGCATCTGTAGGAGAAAAATGTGATTCCAATATAAGAAATCATTGTTCATGTTTATTTGGGGAAAGAGGGAGGAGTTTTCTTTTGTTCCCCATTAGGAATAAACAGCACCTGTAAAATAGACTTTTTATGGGTCAGAGAACACTGGACTTCTAAACTCAAGCAAATATTTTAAATGTATCTAGGATTCTTGCCAAACAGGGTGTATAAAATGCCCCCCCCCCCAAAAAAAAGAAGCCAGGGTTGTTTTGATGAATAGGGCTAAATATGAAAGGCACTGTTACAAATTACAAGCTGTCAGGGTATCAATTGCCAGTGTTTCCCTCTATATCCATGATGCGGTCACCAAGGCTGGAATCATTGTTGCAACCATTATCCATAAATACACAAAAGAAATAAACAATGAATCAGTCAACTCTTGTATTTAGGTTGGTGGAAAGAATTATTGCCACATTTGCCCTAGAAAAGGACAAAGATAAAATGGGCAAGGTGAGTACTTTTTATGGATAAACTCAGCTCACAGAAGCTAGTTCCATAACAGTTTCATCTTACTTTATATTGTCTTTCAAGGTCAGTTTTCTCAATATTCCCTCTTGAAGTCAAATTTGTAATCTGGTATGGATTGTTACCTTCTCCACAGGGAATAGCATAGTCTTAGATAGAGTGTCTTAATAGGCATTGTGCTAAAGCAAACATGGGAATCATACAGACCTCCACATATTGTTGGATTGCAACTCCCAGTATTCCTCATTATCTGTCATGCTGGTTAGAACTGCTTGGAGATGAAACCCATCAACATATAGACCACCACTTGAAGCAAATGTATTATGTAGACTAGATTAGCCCCTAGAACAGTTGGCAACACAAGCTGCAGCAACTCTCTCTGGCCATTTGTGTGTAACCTCCAGGTCCCTGTTCCTCAAATTTCCAGAACCACCCCCTGCAAACCTCTCAATGATTCTTCTGGGAAACATAGCATTCAGGGATCTTGTTTCCCAAGTTATCCCACCTCCAAGTGGTTGTGAGACTTGATTTTATTTGGAAAACCTGTCAACTCCTTATGAATGTTGTTTCCTAGGAGATTTACTGCAATTTTTGCAGCAGTAGAATTTTCAGTAGTGATGAGTTTTCAGCAGGAGTGAGAGGATATGGCCACCAGTTCTAGGAATTTGCCTATCTTTGCTCTAGAGGCTTTATTAGTGTAGTGTGTGTGTGATATTGTGGAATACTATAATAACACATAGTTTCCTAATGCATTTCTCTCTCAAATGACTGTTCTTTCTTCAGCATTTCAAACTTCATTTAATAAAGATGCACTACTTCCATTAGGTAGAAATGTTTATTACATGCTGATATGGAATACTGTAAAGAATGAAACAATTAAACAGATTGAGAAATCTTGTTGCTGTTATATAATTTTAAAACATGTCCTAAATATCCTAAGAGCTCAGGACATTGGACAGCTAAGGTATATTGTATATCCAGGTATTGGCTGAAGAAAACAGAGGAAAATTATATATGGAAGTTCTCTTACATACTGTTAATACTTTAGTATATTGAGAACTGTCTTTGATCTCATATTGGAAGTAAGGCTGGATGGATGATGGATGGTGATAAATATGGAAGTGAAACATCATGTCATGATTCCTATATTCAAATGTTTAATGAAAAAATAAGCAATTTGGTGCTTTCTTATTTTTTGCATGACAGTTTTCATAGGCTTTAGCCAACGTGGTCAATAGTTAAGGATTATGGGAGGGTTAGTCTAAAAGAACATCTGGTTTATCACTAAACCAGGTATATTTAGAAATGGCTGACAAAATACTTAGACTGTGATGTTGCAATATGTGATTTTAAAATATTCTAGAAATATTTCATGAACATGGCTGTCATGTAGAAATTTTTTTAACAGTGTTGCTGAAAACCTGATAGGAAACAGCATGGAACAATGCTATAGCTAGGCCTCTGTAGATTAGCCCCTAGAATCATATATTCATATATTAACTAATCAAATGTAACTTAGAAGTGATACAACAGTGCCTAATGGAAAATTCTAACCTCAGTGACAGCAACTCCTGCTTAATTTCTACCACTAGCCAATCCTAACATTGTTATGAAGGCTATTAGATTAACAAATTCCTGTGACAGTGTTTCTTTTTCTCTGTGTTATTAAAGCCAGGAGGCTAAAACTGCAGGGTTTTCATCAGCTAATGCCTTGTAGTAAATCCATTAGAAAGCCATTGGTATTTAATTGTCTAATCACTGCAAAGGCCTAGGAGTGACATGGCTATAATGGGATTAAAGAAGATTGTAGTGTTCTACCTCCACTCTCCGATCTATTCTGCAGATAGCAATGACCTTGCAGGTCATTTCAGTTAATTTAATGAGACTCTGAAGAAGGAAAAAACATGAAGATGGAAATGCTACTTTGATTAAATGGGCAAGCAAATGCACACTGGTTTGTTTGCACCTTTTACAAAAGATAACATCTGGCGTAAATAAATAAATATGCCATTAAGTACAAGCCATAAAATCCAAAAAACACCATACCTTTCAATCACAGAGATCTTAGCTGAAGTACAACTGTGTACATAGGGATGTACAAAACATATTCCTTTATTTCCACAGAGTTTTCCGCTTTGGCGCCACATACTCTCCAATATTTGTGTTGTTTATGGAACATCTTGGATAAAAAACACCTACTTAACAGCCAATGTACATAATAATCCTTGCATAAAAATAGTTCTTGTTTTAGAAAGAAAGGGTATCAGTTGCACCAACTGATATGTATTACCGTGGCAGGATGTTGTTTTTCTGTGCTAACTGGAACTAATTCCATTAGAAGGATAAATACCAGGGGCTTATCTAGTCTGACATTCTGTTCCCGCAGAAGCTACCCAGAGGTCCATAGAAAGCTCACAAGCAACACAAGTAAAACAGCTCCCTCCCAAGTGTCCTGCTCTTCAACTTCTATTGAGAGGTGCACTGCCTCTGATACCAGATGAGACATATCACCATACTCGCTAGAAGCCACTGACAGACCCTGTGAATTTTCCTAATACCCTTTTAAAATGAACTGACTAGGTAGCCATCCCGCATGATGAAACAGCAATCAAACGCACTTTACTATATGCTCGTCATGAAGAAACTTGATAAAAAATACATATTGTCAAGAAGATGTTTAATTTTATACAGTGATAGGATATACGAGAAAGGGTCACGGCCCTCTTCAAATCATCTACAGAAATCATCAATATTGCACTATAAAGCATAACTTCCTGATGGGTTAATCAAGAAGCATGCCCCTTGCTATCTGAGGATTATTTATTTATTTAATTTATATCCTGCCTTTCACCCAAGCTGGTATACAACATAGGTTACAACAAAATACAGTTAAAATAATTTATAGTAGGAAAAGAAAGAAGGGCCCAACTAAATAAACAATTGTACTTAAAAACATTGATTTAAAGCCCTTTTCAAACGTGTAAAATGTAATAACAGAAGTGAAATTAGAGCACCTCCATTTAAAAAAATCTGCAATAACTACTTAACAAAAAAAAGGTCTAACTAAATAGAAAGATAGTTTAGGAATTGAAAACCATTGCCATGAACTCCTTGGAAAAAGTTGGAATAAAAATGTAATACAGATAAATGCAAGCAAACCTCAGTTAACATAGCCCTTCACAAAGAAACAACTTTTTACAAGGTATTTTCATGCCCTTCCAGCCCCTTTTTCCTTCTTTTCTTTTACTTGGAAGTGGGTTTGTTTTTTTCTTTTTTATAAGGCTTGCTATTGGGAAGATGGGAGAGGAGGGCTAGAGAAACACAAACTCTGTGTCAAGTTGCAGCAGCATGTCTGCAGTAAACAGTGCAATGAAAACTGGAACTGGGCAAGCTGATCCTACTGTAGCTGTGTGTCCCTGTGTACAACAGGCAAGGTAAGCAGCAGGTCTCTCCAGAATCCCTTAAGGATCATGTGTGAGCAGCAAAACAGAGGAGCAGGAGATAAGCCTGTCTCAACAATTGTCACAAGCTTGTTAAAAAAAAAAATCTATATGTTTGGACACCAAAATGGAAAATATTTTTTTTAAAAAGTGGAGGCTTCCATAAGGCTTAGCTGACCTGTTTTTTTCATTTCCTGCATTGGATAAAGAGTTTATTGAAACACATTGAACTTTTTTTTTTTTTTTTTGGTGGTGCAGAAACATATCTTTCCATGTTATTTTTACCTCTGGTACCAAATTTCATGTTAAAGAAGTAATGCCAAGGAACACATCTACTTCTTTAAATGAGATATACCTGTAATAGTAAAACTTCTTTACAACTGTTTTCTAATTTTGAAATAACTACTGCCACTGGCCTTGGCCATGGAGGGAGAGAAGAAACAGCAGTGTCTGCTGGACTTAATCCCTCCTGCCACTGCCATTCCCTTTTCCCTGTGTGTCATGTCTTATTTAGATTGCAAGCCTGAGGGCAGGGAACTGTCAATTTAACAATTTGCAAGCTGCTGTGAGAGCCTTTGTGACTGAAGAGTGGGGTATAAATACTCCAAATAAACAAGCAAACAAAGGAAGGGGGGAAAAAAACAGATGTAACAAAATCGATTATCATAAAAAGGGGCTTTCTTCTCCATCAACATCTGGTAAACTCTCATTTCATTGTGCTTACATTATTTTCAGTCATTTTATCCTCATTTATATATTGCCCCCACTTTCAACCTTTCTGTTTCAGTCTAGTGTCACGACATGTGGCCAGAAAAGAGAAGTTCCAAGCTCAGCTGTAATCTTTTTCATCTTGGGGTTTCACAATTCCTAGTAATGGAGGAAGATCAATATGTAAGGGAATATTTTGTACAGTTTTAATGAGACCAAAAGCAGAGCCACTGTTCATTAAATTCCAGATATTTCATATCAAAACCAAAAACACAAATCACTTAGAAAAGACAGGAGGGACAGAAAGTGATGAAAAGGAAGTCACTTAGACTCATAAAATTATTTCTAAATGACTATGCTAATTAGCACAAAATGAAGACAGTCTCCCCATATAACCAAGATACACTTTAATAATGTTGCAATAGTGACATCAGAGTTCTCAACCAAGTGAGACATATTCAAAATTCAGAACCTTTAAAATATCACAGTGCATCCTAAACACATTTACCTGGATGTAAATCATACCTTTGTTCCTGACTTATTGTGTACAGATTACACATTAATTTTCCCAGCACAGGGCAGAGGGGGTAGGAGAAAGAATATGATCTGCCAAGAGAGTGTTAACAAATGTAAAACTCAAAAGGCAAAATTCACAATCCCTTTTCTGTTGCATACAGTGCTTGTTGTTGCACAGGTAAAAAGCAGCACTGCAATAGAGGGATACAAGTAGGAACGGAAAGAACACTTGAAAAGGTTTGAAAAACTGCAATCCCTTTCATATCAGTGGCCACAATCCAGTGAGGGCCATCTGTGGACAGAAAAGCTTTTGTCAGTGGAATTACTGACCGAGATCTTACACCAATTAGGTGGAACAGAATACTCTACCTGCGCAGTTCCACATTCCTCCCATGTATGTCTTTTTATTTTGTGATGGGGTACAAGACATTATATTCTAGCTACATCCACCCCTGCAGCTGTTAAGCTGGGAGGAGCTACCACCACTCCTATTGCTTACTGGTGGGGAGGGAACAGAAAGGCAAGTCAGACAATGAAGAACAAGCTCAGCACTACTTTGTGTATACTAACAGAGGGATCAAACACTCCAATCTCTTCCTCCTCAGAATTACATCAGATGAATTGGCTCCCTGCTTTCTCCATTCCCCACTGGTCAGTTAGCAGCAGCATGACCTCTCTCAGGACTTTTCCACAACGTACCTTTTCATGAAGCTGGGGTACGTGGATCGCGCAAGCAGCCTCCAGCGAGAGGCTGTCATGTCCTGGTTCCTTCAGCTCCACAGCTGCCACCCGCTCACACGGGAGCCCCGCCTCTTCCTTCTGCAGTGAAGCCTGGGAATTTCCCAGGCTGCACTGGGGCAGAAAGCTCGAGCGCCACAGCTCCGCAGCTCCACACACATGAGAAGTGCATGCGGGGCCCCAAAGCGATGCGTGATCATGCACCATTTTCAGCTCAAAGCCAAAAATGAAAAAGTGCGCAAGTGGCACCTGCCAGACTGTGAAGCGTCGCGTGATTGTGAGTGCATTGTGTGGACCGCTCCTCACATTCACATGACGCTCAAGGGGACCTTTCACATGGCAAATGCCGTGCGAAAAGGGCCAAACAGCTACAAGGGGGCAGATTTTGGATGTTGTACAAACAACTACAGAATAGCACCTTGCAATTTTTTTTCAAAAAAAGAGACATTATAGGTGTGAGCCATGTCTATATGTACACATCTCACTATTACAGGCTATGCTGCTTTGGTTGCCAATTTTGACATCTGGAAATATAAACAACAAGGTGTTATAACATATAGATATAAAATAGAAAGCCTTGTTTATTAGAGAATGTGTGTGCATTATTAGGAGCTTTGAAAAAGGTTAGTTCCAGGTAGAATGTCTGCTCAATTGTAAGCAAAGATAGGAGAAGCCTTGACTGGTAACAGACTTATAGGAGGTGCCACATAGAGAGCAACCACTGATGCAGTCTGCTGATGGAATTTCAGTATACCTGGTTTGTCCTATGTTATCTCCAAAGATCTGATTGGAGAGAGGATTTTTGGTCTAAACAGGTCCACTAAAAATGTTTCATCTCATTAGACCAGGCATTACAGCTGAAGATGATATAAAAGAATACTGGTTTTTTTTCCTTATATTCTTTGAACGTGCCCTTTAGCACATTTGTCTGAGGCATTTCACACTAGTTCAGAGGAGATAATGAACAATGGGATTGTGGTACCAATGTGTGGATCAGTTTGCACAAACTCATCAGCCTGTGATAAGTGAAGATGTTCATGTCCCTCAGGAAATATTGGTAAGGGGTGAGTAAGATATATCCATGCCACTCAGTCTTTTGTTCATAACCATTTAAAAGTTCTCTTCCAACTATGCCATTGTTGTGTGGAATAATGCCAATAAAAAGGACTCCTTTGCATCCAACAAAGGTGCCAAGAAAATTTCAGAAAGGGTAATCAAAGCTATACAATATCAATTTAAAAAATTCAGACAAAGCCCAATAACATAATATTGCATGAAAATCAGTTTTCTTCTTCTTAAAAAGAAATGTGCTAATGATTGGTGCCAATAGCCAGAATACTTTCACTTAAAAGGCAGGGGCTGAAAGGTCATTCTGAATTGATCCTAATTGTCCTGAAGACACTGAAAAACATACTGCTGAATGTGTTCATTGTTGGTGCATGTTACTTTGACACACTAATCTATTCCTTGTAATGATATTCAGCCTGATCGTAAACTCAGACCTTTGCAGTAGTTCACATTGTGTAGGTGTTAGATCAGTGCTTTTAGAAGGATGCATTCAGTGATTGATTCCACAAAGATATGGGCTGCCCACGCAACTGACCTCCAAGGAAAGGGTGAAATTTAGCATTCCTTGGCTTCAGAGCAGGTTAAGAGATGTCTGGCCATGAAATGGACTAATCTAGTTACAGGAAAATGGTCTGGATTGAAGGTCACCTTAAGTACACAACTCAAGCAAAGAAGCATAATGTACATTTTGCACATGCTGGCTCCAAGTTAAAATAATCATGTCAATGAATGATACTTTCCCCATAGCTAAACCAGCCTTGGAGTAAATCTGAAAATAGATGCCACTTCTGTTATGGTTTCAAAGTAACACTGCTGAGTTTACATTGTTTACATGATTTACTCATATAGCTGTTTTAAAAGAATTTGATAACGTTTTCTGTGACAAGAAATAGCACTGAGAACACAGCTAGGCAAATGAAGAAAGCACAAATAGAAACACCATTTTCTATCTCCAGCTTTCAATTTTGGGATAGCTAGAAAGATGTGAGCTATGCACAGACTATTTCCTTAGTGGAATTTTGAACCATTTTGTGGGAGAATCAACTGTCATGGTTTATACCTGTGCAGTTAGCCCTCCACATTCACTAGGGTTAGGGGCACAGAACCCTCACAAAAGTGAAAAAATTGCAAATATCAAAATATGTGTGCGTGTCTGTGGGAAGGGGGCAGAGGTATGAGTGGGGAGACTAGGCACCTAGTGTCCAAACCAGGCCAGGGAAAGAAAAGGGTTGGCATGTTAGCCCTATATTTCCTCCCTCTTGCCCATCTCCTTCCTTGGGTGTATGTTGGGCATTGGAAGAGGGTTTGTGGTACTGAAAAACTGGGCTACAAGCTGTCCTGAGCTGGCTGGGCAGTGGCTGGTGGAGGAAGAGGAGGACTGGAGGCAGGTTTTTAAAGAGCTGTGCAGCTTGATTAGATCTACCAAGGTAAAAGGTTCCCGCAAACAAAAAAAGTGCCTGAGGTGGGGGTCAGGGGGTGGAGAAACTTGCAAATAATCAAATCTGTGAATGTTAAACCCATAAATGTGGAGAGCCAATTGCATTACTTCTGGAATGTGACACAGAACAGGCAGTGGAGCTGGTCGATGACTGCCAGTAGCAATGGGGCAGAACATGGCCAAACTGGAGACTGATGGGGTCCTGGACTGCTGTCCAATTAGTGCTTCTGCCAGTCAATCCCTACCATCCCTTTCATGTCATGATAAGAGGAAGAGGGAAAATTGAGGAACAGAACAGTGGCAGCTCCTGCTTGCCACAAAGGGAAAAGTGAGGCAAATTGCACAGACGTTGTTCTGAATGACTGCTGGAAACAAGCAACTGTGGGAAAAGGGAGGGGTGAAATTATTTGTGTCATAGAACAATCAGTTTTCCCTGTTGCTCCTCCTACAATTGCTCATTCCAACAGCCATCCCCTTCCTTCTTGCATGGCAGGGAAGGTAAAGTCAATGGTAGAAATGTGTGTGTGGAGACACACATTGATGCCAACATTGACCAGAAGCTGTAACAGTTTAAAAAGTTCATTCCAATCTGTGCATTAGTTTGGGAGGTAATGTTCCAGCCTGTTTGATTCAAAATACAGAACAAATGAAATCTTCAGGTATTTCTGCCTCCAGGCCCCCAGTATGAACACCAGTTGTAAACCATCCCATCACAAATGCCAAAGCTTCATTGGTGCTTTACTATAGTGCCTCCTTGGGTGTTTAGGAGTCAAAAATAGGTTGCACTTTATAATATTCATGCTGAGAACTCCCAAGAGCTGGAGCCCTTTGAAACAGAACACAAGAACAATGTACTGAAATATCTGTCTGCTAGAGCATTAGTTGTTGAGCTTTGATGTTTATCAGACATTCCTAAGGAGATGTTAAAACAGAAAATAATATGCAAAACAAGCTTTCCTAAACCATACAGTGAAATAAATGCTCTCAAGGTGTTTACTTTTATCCTGTATAACACATAGAATAATGTGATGCTTTTTTTGGCTCTGAGGAAAAACTTATTTTGGTTTCAGTAATACTGGAAGACAAGGAAAGAGCAGGTGGTCCAAGTGGGTATGATTGAATGTTCATGTGAAGAGAGGTTGAATAGTGTGTCTGCTAATTTATTCCTCAGTGTCCATGCATCAAGGTCACATCTGGGCAGGGTGCTATGCTGACAACATCCCAATGTGTCCATGGTTCGATCATACCACCTGGACTTTGTGTAGTCAGAAACCAGACAACATGGAAGTTGGGAGCTGTGAAGGAGGTAAAGACATCCTTATATAGAACAAATTATTATCTTGCTGTTTAGGATACATAGTTTGGAAGCAGATGGTTCAGTCTCTTATATTGCCACATACCACTGGAAAAACATCTACCCAAAATATCAGAGAACTACTACTAATATGTGTTGGTTGGGATAGATGGATAAATGATCTGACTTAGTATAAAGCACTTTCCTTTGATATTTTCTATGTCCTTCCCACCTAACCTCATGTGGCCTTCCTAACAAACCTGTAGTTGTGAATTATATCAATATTTGTTGTCTAAATTATTTAATTAGACTGTTACCAGGGTGTACACCCCGCATCTTGATATGATTTAATTGGCAAAATATACTAATCAGCTTTGATATAAAATATGTCCTGCTATGACTGTATGACTGAGCTGGACAAGAGAAAAAGACTGTCTGAACATGTGTGCTGCAAATTAGGTCAGAAACTCCCTCTAGGCGTAGCGAGGCCATAGTCAGGAAATCACCAGAAAACTCCAGAGATAATAGGCTTAACAACTCTGCCTTTTGGACAATAGCAACTGGGAGATTCCCACCAGCTCGCTGATTGTTTTAACTGCTTTTCTCTAACCAAGCAACCTTTCCTTTGTCCTAAAACTTGTCTGACAAGCACTGAGCTATCAGGTGACTATTAGCCCTTTGTCACCCAACACTGAGAACATTAGCCTGTTACAGACCCCATTGTCCACTCTGCAAACTTCATTGTTTACTTGGGTGGAGAACAGTCACACTCTTGGCCTCCAGGCAGAAATTGTGTATAAAACCCCCTAGTTTGGGCCAGTACATGGATTCCTGGTTGCCACTCTGCTACCCTGGTTTCTGATTGTGTACCATCCCTAGATAGCAGTATTACCACACTACTGAATAATACAAACAATAAACTACATAACAATATTCTATGAAAAGAGAAAACAAGTTTACAAATATTAAACTAAACTACAATACAACAAAACTACAAACAACTAAAAATTGGTTCCTGCCCTTGTTTCAAACAGCTAATAATAACCAAACTGTAACAACTAACTATTAAATCCTTAAATTTAAACTAAAGTTAATACTTGTTGCCTATTATTTATTTTCATAGTATATACAACCCTACACAATTAATTATGACAGATCCCTTATGTCAAATACAATCAACTCATACCTTATTCTATATTTTATGTAAGCATAGACTAATTCATCAAAGAAATAAAACGTTAATAATTCTGGATGAGTTATTGGCCATTTCCACATAAGGCGAGGGAATCGCCCCGTGACACTACTCACCAGACTTTAAGGCTCCCCGGTCCAGTCCACACTGCTCTGGAGCAGTATGTGGCCGCTGCTCCACACTGCTCCAGGGATGAAAATGGCGGCTTCCAGTTGGTCGAGGGTCTCGACCAACCGCTGAAGCTCGCCTGCCTAAAGCCCGCCCCTGGCAGATCACAGGCTCGCACCAATGCAAGCCTGCGAAGCTGCATAAGGGAGCAGGTTTGCACTGGCATGCTCCGTGCTTTTGAAAGACCAGTCTTTAGCAGTCTTTCAAAAGCATGCTGGACCACCACTTGGGGTCGTTCCGGAGTGGGCTGAGGTGCGGATCTACTTTAAGTAGGTCTGACCCAGTCCGCTCCCAGGTGCAGACATCCTCCCTGGAGGACGCTCTGCACCATTGTAAAACCCCGTGTGGAAATGACCATTAATAATACTTGTAACTTAATTATCCCTAACTTATCCTATTCTATATTAAAATTAATATTTCTTAAAGTAATATTTCTCTATGTAGTAACTTTTAAAAGCAAAAAAATTAAGCTATTAAATTCAATTACACGTCTTGCGTTAGTAAAAATACCAATTTGGAATTACCGTAAGATTTTAAAAGAAAGTGAAAACTATCGTCATCATCATCATCTTCACCACCACCAACATCATCATCAAATACCCTCAGTCCCTTCATAACCTTTCTCCTAGTAATCAAAGGCCTCTTTCTTCATCAGATACATTCTTTTTCTTTTTCTTCTTTCTTCCATCTTTTTTTTCTGAGAACAAGATCATAATTAAGTGTTCCTAAAAGGCCTTTTGTCAACTTGGCCATGCTTAGCCTATGTCTCTCATCCTTGTATATAAAAATCAATTCTTTCTGCTAGTCCCAGCTGATAACAACATTTTTTTCTGGAAAGTCTGTCCATTAATACATTGTTATTCTCCTTTTTCCAAGAGAAAAAAACTTCTTGTGAGAACCCAAACCCACTGCCATGTATTCTCCAAAGTAGTGTCTGGTCCTACTCCAACTTTTGGCCTTACAGCTTTATAACTGGAGGTTGAGTTATAACATCTCTTAAATCTTTCATCTTTCTAATATCAGCTGTACTCATTCTCCTAAAGCCTTGGAACTCACTGTGGCTGCTACATTCCCAAGAGGACACTTGGCTGGTCCTGATCTTGGCTCCATTGGAGTCTTCAGGCTCCCTGTATATCAGGGAGCCCAACAGCTTCACAGGGGTAGCCCCCCCCAGCATCCACAATGCTTTAGGGAGCACAATTTAGTGGAGCTCACTAGATTGTGTTCACCATTGACCAGATGCTGGATTCAAGACAATTTCATTGTCTTGAATGTAACCAGCAAAGGAAACAGGCAGTTTGAGTTTTCTGATGGACGGTAAAAACAAAGCTTTGGAAAGAGTCTCTTACTAGCTAGGAAGTTATTGTTTTAGATAGTAATTATTGCTGCCATTCTAAGGATCCCAAACTACTTAAATGTTAAAATGAAATATCAAAATTTATATGGCTAGGTAAAAGGCCAAGAATAAGATTTAAAACATTACTGGACACTAAAGAAAGAGGGGGATTGGATTTACCATCCTTGAAAATATATTACCAAGCATGTTGCTTAGAATGGATTCAAAACTGGAAATCACTACAAAAATCATCCATAAAAGACTTAGAAGAACATAAGAATAGATTCGGATGGCATGGTTACTTGTGTTATAATAAACTAGCAGTTAACAAAGAATTTAATAACCATTGCATCCCAACTTGAACATCACCACAAGAAGCTTTTAAAATTTCCCCAACAAAAGAAGGGGAAATGCTGACATACCGGGACATACTTATCTGGGAAGGAAATAAACCAAGAATGAAAACGCTGGAAGAAATGAAGGAAGCTGGACATGAAATGAATTGGTTTCCATGGAGGCAACTGACAGAAAGATACAAAATGGACCTAAAATTATTTGGATTTGAGAAGAAGGAAAATGAACTAGATGTACTCATGAAAGAAAATCAAAAGAAAAGAATACTCAAACTTTATAAATTGTTATTACAAAGAGAAATGGAACAAGAAGAAATTAAAGAAACGATGGTGAGATGGTCACAAAATATAGGACACTGAATAGATATTGAGAGTTGGAGAATGGTATGGAAAACAGATTTAAGATTTACATTAAATTTAAATTTAAGAGAAAACTATTATAAAATGTTACATAGATGGTATATGATGCCAGAGAGATTACAAAAAATTACAAAGAATGGAAATTCAAAATGCTGGAAGTGCTGAGAAAAAGAGGGAACATTTTATCATGTGTGGTGGTCTAGTAAAAAGGAGAAGAAATTTTAGAAAGAAATACATGACGAAGTTCAAAAAATATTCAAAATGAATTTTGAAATGATAGCTGAATTATATTTATTGAATAGATTAAAATCAAAGGCAGAAATTTGAAAGCATAAAAAAATAATGTTATATCTAGTTACAGCTGCTAGATTAACTTATGCTCAACATTGGAAACAAGATATTAAAAAAAAATTAAATGAATGGAAATTAAAGGTTATGGATATGATGGAGATGGAAAAATTGACAAATGCATTAAAGAAAAAATCTATCCAACAATCTGATAGAGAATGGAGAAAAATAAAAGAGCGGCTTTAATTGTAAAGCTAATGATCATAATGATATAAATTGAAAAAAAGGGTAAAAATGTATTCACTGGTTAAAAGACAAACTACAATAGTTATGCCAAAGCTTCTGTGTATATTGGAGTGGATACCTTCTATTGTACTGTATTATATTGCATCTTTTGTTTGATTCAGCTGTGCAAAACTGGAAAAGAAAACTTGTTATGGGAGTTGGGAGGGGGACATTTAGAAGAAATGTTCCCATTTTATATCTTTTTTAGAAATTCTAATAAAAATAGTCATAAAAAAAACTGCTTAGATGCTGTTAGTTACTTTCATTATCTTTCCTTCACTTTTTTTAAAAAAATCAGATGTACAATCCTGTGCCCTGAGACACCAAATATCAAAGTATTGATGTTATACACAGTCAATAATAATATAAGTAACTAAAACTGTTGTATACCATGAAAGGAATAAAGTTATCCCTAGCTGAGTTATAATTGCAGTGTAACTCAGTTATGCCTTATGATTGATAACACATATAGATGGAGGGAGGGTGGAGGAACAATGGCAAGTAACTCATTCTTTCTAATGTGTTACTTTCTAACTCTACACAGGGAAGAGCCTTAAATAGGCCTCCATGGGTATCCTATTGCTGTTCGGGATCTGATCCTATATATAAAATATGAACATTCTTTGTTTGAGTCCTGTCTGTTTCACCATGCTTTGTAAATAGCAAAATAAATAGACCTGTGAAATGCAACCCCTGAAATTTCCTTGTGTCTATACATATAGGAATGTGATACAATGTTTGTTTTACTGTGTGGTAAAGATAACCTTTTGATATTTTCTTAGCATAATTCTTTCCTTGAAGATAAGTAAAACTGTAGAACTTCCATTGCTTAAATACATGTCATATGAATATTTTGCTTCATGCTATATGACGCCTTCCATGCCTCCCCAGAAGGAATTAAACCACAGAGCCAAAAACTGGTTATGTACACTGCTGCCGGGGAGGGCACACAAAATAATAACACTTTAAATGCATGGATGGGTGAATACACTGCATGTGTTTAAGAAGGATTTATGGTTGTTGTGTCTGGAACTGCTTATGAACATAACCTTTATAGGTCAATGATCATTTCTGTACTACAAGCCAGATGGCCCTAAAATCTTGTAGTGGGTTGAGGATTGATTTAATTTTTAATTCCAAGGCTTGACAATCTACAGAAATCCCTTTTGTAAGCAGTAGCTTAGTACTTAATTGGAAAACTCAGTTATTCCGTATGAAGTAAACCTCCCCAGAACCACCAGCTTCAAACATGCAGAATCGTGGACTAGTTTTTAGAAGAACTAAAGTTTATCAGGATTGCTTTGTTGCCTCAAGTGTAGTGAATGGAAGAGACTCCAATTCCCCAAATCCTTTTCATTTTACCATTTTCATAGCTACATGCTGCTGGTGCAATTGATTGCAGCTATGGTGGATAATGAAAAGGGCTAAAAGAAGGGAGATGGGGATGGTAAAGGACTATATGTAAGTAGACATCTGCTGGCAGAATGTAGAGATCTGAAACTTTTATTATTTTGTTCTTAAATTGAAGAAAGAATAATTGTATTTTTTTTCTTCCCATTGGGTGAGATTGTGAGAGTCTTTCAGCATTTTTCAGCAGCTTTTGACATTTCCACAAAAAACTTGTTCTTGCATTGAAAAAACATGACAAGAGTCCTAAAATGAAAAAAACAAAATGTGGCAGTTGAGACCATTTTCTTGATAGGGACAAGAAAATTTGACATATTATTTATACTACTAATGTCATGTTGATACAGCCCACTGTTTCCTCTTCAAGAATTCCTATTCCCGTTAGGGATCACACAATGGATATGATGATGGCATGGGACTATATCCCTATTCAGTCATTACATATTCCTAGTGTCTTCCCTTCCATCTCTTGTTCTGTTACTTGCTGTGTGGCATGTAACAATCTGAAAGTGAGAACCTGCTGTATCTGTTCCATGATTTGAGATGATCAAGGTTTTAAATCATATGGACATAATCCGTGGATAGCAGAGGCAATGGAACCATCAGGGAAGGAGATGTGACAGGTTGATTTCCAACTCTTTTTTTTTTTTGTTACTGCACAAGAAGCCAGAAGGTCAGTGCTGAGGAGATCCTTCTGATTCTCCTCACACCATACATTATTTTTCATGACTATACATGCTCACCCAAACATGGGAAATTAAACCTTTTATAGCTATAGCATGTGTAGCAGGTTTGTTAGAAACAGTAGGGTTAATAGTGTATAGGTTGTGATCACCACTCATGTGCTACAGCCAGAAAAGCCCTGATTCACCCTGTTTCAGAGCAGCAAGGCAAGGTAAGTTAAGGTAAGGTATGGATGTGTTGTGCACATGCATGGTGCCAATCAGTGTGTGTGTGTGTGTGTGTGTGTGTGTGTGTGTAACCTTATGATCCAGTACCAGTACTACCACAAGATTATCAATCTTATGAGCCCTTCCTAATTTTTCTTTCTAATTGCAAAAAATTAGGGAAAGGGGAAAAATGTGAAAGAGGGAAAAGAAGATGAGAAATCAAGGTATTAAGAGATAGACTGGAAGGTTGGAAAAGTAGGAAGACAGGGGAAGGAGGAGGAAAGAAAACAAATTGTCTTCCTGTAGGGTAAATGATGAACACAGATATTCCCTGTATAACCAAAGAGCCGAGAACTCAATTCTCTGATTATGGCCCTTTCTGCATGTGGGGGGGGGGGACGTCCGAAAACAGAGCTTACCGGCTTTGTTTTCCGGCCGGCCGAGTCCGTCGCCACGACAAGCAGCTCGAGTTTGCTGCTCCGCAGTCCTCCGGCATCCCAAATGGCAGCTTCCGGTTGGTGGAGGTTCTCCACCAACCGGATAAGCTTGCCAGCCGGAAGCCCGCCCCCGGTAGATCTGCAGGCATGCACTTGAGCGCTCCTGCAAATCTGCTCTGGAGCCGGGCGACGGAGCAGCAAGGGGTTGCGTGCTCCGTGATTTTTAAAAACCTCTAAAAAGAGGTTTTTAAAAAACACTCCGCGCGACCAGTTCCGGTTGCTCCGGAGTGGACTGAGATATGGAACTACAGAAAGTAGTCCACCCCAGTCCACTCTACGGTGCAGAAGACCTCCGTTGGAGGTCGCTCTGCACCGTTTTACTAGCCCGGTGCGGAAATGGCCTATAATTGTGGATTCTGTATGGTATACTAGGGAAAAGAAGATTCATCGTCACAGAATAGAGAAGCACCAGAAGATGGTTGGCTGTTCAGTACCCTCATTTAAGGTTCACTAATATTTAAATCAGCTAGTTAGTTATGTTTGTATAACTAAGTAATGTCTTTAGACCCAAACCACTAAGTCTACCTTAACAGTCAGCAGCTGGATCATGCAAAGATGGTCTGTTCAGCTGTTTATCAGGGCACAAAGAGGATGATATTTCCAACCTGCTTCTGGCAACAAGTGAAGTTAAAACAAGGAATTGTAACAAGGGTCCTGCTTCTGATTGTTGCAGCCATGCTCACCGGTGGGAGGGGGCTGGAAACATCTTCCTTGCATCTTGATTAGCAGCTGAACAGACCTCCATCACCTGATTTGACTGCTAGCTGTTAAGGTAGACTGAGGGAGCATTAACATAGTCTTACAATAAGACTAGATAGTCATACTAAATACGGAGCAGTCACAAATCTGTAACTGTTATACAGAATGCCAGCCATTGTCTCTATATCTGCTCTAATGGTTAAGCAAAGACTGGATGGCTATTTCTCAGGCATGTGGTAGATGTGGATTGCCTATCTTGAAAGGGGATAGACTACATGATCTTGGTGGTCCCTTATGATTCTAAGAGCAACACAAACAGCAGATCTGGCTCAAAACAAATATATATACAGTGGACCCTCTGTATCTGTGGGATTTTCATTCCAGGACCCTCTGTAAATGGGAAAAAATGTGAATGCTCATGTTCCATATTATCGAATGCTGGTGCTGTGCCTGCAGATGCTTCAATGCATACATGTGGATGTTGCCATCGTTTTAGGTATAGGACACAACACTCCATGATCACTTATATTCACAGATTCAAAGGGTGTTTATATGGAGGGTCCACTCTGTGTGTGTGTGTGTGTATTTTCATTTTACATAAACATTTTGGAACACATCCACAAGGAATTTATGGGGAGACCTTTAGAAACCAGGCATTTTCCCATAAGGGAAGGAGATTTTGAATCAGGACACAAGAGAACTTGAGGCCATTTCTACGCTACACTGTTATAATGCTATTATTCCACTTTCAACCTCCTATGGAATCCTGGGGTTTGCAGTTCAGGGAGGGGCATTTAGAATTCTCAGCCAGAGAGCTCTTTGGCTTCAGTACACTACAAACCCCAGAATTCCATAGGAGGTTAAAAGTGGAATAATAGCCCTATTATGGTGTAGTGTGGAAACAGCCTGAGTGTCCTTGACAGTGTTTAAAATGCATATTGCACAAAGATATTTAGATCTATAGAACTCATTTTCCATTGCATCTCCATTTTTTTTTTCTCTGTTTGGCTAAGCTTAAGGCCTAGTGAAAGTCTGTTGGGCTTGATCAAGATATAATCTCAGTTTCTTTGACAGAAGCTGAATCCTAGATGTGTCATATGGATTTTTTTCCCAAGGATTTTACAGTTCTGAAGACTGTGGAACAAATATAGTATGGACAAAGAAGAACAGTATAATCCCCCAGACTAGCCTGGGAACTGTTGTATAACACAATAAACCTGTGTTCTGTACCATTACTGCTGTTGTTCTTGAGACAAAGAAGATGAAGTAAGAATTGGGAGAAGAGTACAAGAGCACATAAGGAGTTGGAAATACTGTGGTGGGCCATTGAGCTATTTGCTCAGGGAGACAAGAACAAAGTTGCTGATGCAGGATACATTCTGCTGAAGAGCTGGGAAGAAATAAACTGAACTGGACGTGTTGCTGGAGATAGCATTTGGACCACTGATTGCTAGAGTGGCAACTATTATTTTAATTAGACAACTTTGCCTTTGGAAAGAGTCTCTTACTCGCTAGGAAAAATATACAGTTTGTGTCTATCTGTAAAGATACATTTAGACAGAAAGGAGAAAGAAAAATAATCATTCTGTTTTCTTTTAACCTGCTTGGTCTGTCGGTGAGTTGTTAACCTCTGGTATATCCTTCCTACCTAAAATTTCCTTTGGGTATCAGTTGTTGTACTGCTTTATACCAGAACAGTGTGCAGAGCGGGGAGCATCCAAGACTGCTAGAGCAAACCCAAGTGCTCTCAAGACTGTTTAACCACCTACAGAACCTCTGCTAGTTCATACTTCCTCATACATTACTTGCAGATACACTATATATAACTAAGCTCTCATCTGCACCTGCTGATGAAGCCCTAGTGTTTGCTGATGCAAATACAATCCCTGTTACATAAGAAGTGTTCTCATATTCCTGTCCTTTTCTCAACAATCAGGAGGCAATTGGGGACAGTCAATGGAGATGCTTTTGAAATTGAAGTGTTAGACAGCAAGATGGAACACCAGAGCTGAAATGAATTCAGCTGGCAACAAAGCACAGAGAAAGATACAGGAGACACTATTAGTATGTGGGTGAAAGGAGAGATCTTGGTTTTTTAAAAAAATATTTTATTTTTATTACTTTCCAAAATTACATCATAAGCTCCCCCCCCCCGAGGGTGAGGGGAGCACAAACAAATTATAAGATCACAGTACTAATAATATTATTACTAATAACAAACATTATTCTTGAGTTGTTACTAATAACAAACATTATTCTTAAGTTATTTAACCAATAGTCCCCATGTTACAAAGCAAGTCCCTCTTTCTTCCCTCCACCCCCTATAGCCCACCCCTCCACCCCTCTTCAAGAAGTGAATGATTAATTATTTATTCCTTACTCTCTTAATTATCCATTGTAGTTTTAACTACAGCGTCCATTATTTTCCCTGAATGCACCGTTACCCTTACGGGTCCACTATTTCCTCCAAAATTGTTATTATCTTTCATATTGTAACAAAGCACACTTCCTTTAACATCTTTAAATCCAATATATATATAAAAAATTAGAATTTTATAAGTTAACATAAATCAACATTCCACCAATTTAATTGAAAAGTTATTAACTATTATTTGACATGGTTAATCGTATTTTTCATGAAAGGAGAGATCTTGATGCTGGCTCTAATGAAGTTTCTGACTGACTTGTTGAGTTCTTGACTCAGAACTTTGAAGCTGACACTGCTCTGATCCTGATTATGTAGCTATGTGCCACTTCGCAACCATCAATAAACCTAGAAGCAGTTCACAAGCTGCTAGGTACAGAACTCAACCTGGCAGAACCTTTACTCGAATATGATGAGATACTTCAGCTTGACAACATTGACGAAGCTCTTAAGATGACATTTTCCCATTTGGTCTGTTTTTCTGCATTATAACAGAAATGTGATACAGAAATGTGACAGCTCTCATGGCACATATTCTAATAGTTCAGCCTCAGAATTGAATGTGTCATCAGCACAAGTGTCACACTGAAGTTTATAACAGGAAGCAGACTCTCTGTTGAGTCAGAAAACAAATACCCCTACATGTATCACAATATGTTACTACTCATTGAATAAGATTCAAGACATCAGTGCTTCTATGGATTAATAAATGAGAGTACACATCTGAAGACACAGGTAAAGAAAATAAATTTTCTCAGGGACTAGCAAGCACCATTGCTCATCTCACACAGTCCCAGACAGTGATGATCAAATCATCTCAAAACAGAGGCAATTTTGACATGATCATTATAGCATGACACATGACACAATCATCCAATACCTTTTTCCCCCTGTGCTGGTACTGCTATGCAACTGTTGTACACCTACATTTTTTTTTTAATTTGCAGAGTTCAGTATGAGTTCATGAATGTTTTTGACTAGTTGGGTAGCTGGTCACAATAGTACACAACTCGTATAAGGTTATGAAGTCTGAAAAGTATCAGTAGTTATTTTAATATTCTGTTTCTTTTTCCATTCCCTTTCCACTTCTTTTAACAATAAAGCTTATTGCTAATTAAAAATCATGCTGCCAACTAAACATTTCATTTTTCTTACTGCATAAAATGTGTCTAGCTGCACATTAAAATAATGTCAGGGAGGGGCTACCATATCCATCCTCACATATTTATTATCTGCCTGATACATAAGGCACAATTTAAGCGTATGTACCTAATCCAATGTGACTATGTATGCTGATGTCATGAAGGGCAAATAATGCTCATTTAGAATGAGCAGAATGTTTCTTATATTTGTCACATGAGAGTCTAAGCTAAGAGAGTCTAAGCTAAATAGGTTCTATTCTAACAAATGTCCTTCAGCAACAGACAAACAAAGCCTCTGTTTAGATACTTTAAAAATATGAAAAAGCTCTCTTGTTTGAGTTAAGCCCATTTAGCCATTATTCAAGTACAGTGAATATGCATAGAATTACATGAGAAACCTACATTAATTTCATATTTAATCATTATGAACAAGCAATATTTTATTTAAAAAAAACCAAATGGATTCAAAATAATGGAATTACAGAGCTGCTATCACCTTTTTGACGTATTCCCTTTGCCTTTGTTGATATTTTTTCCTTTTCTTAAAAAATAGCTTCATACAGCTGTTGTGTGAAGTGAAATATTGAACAAACTTGACTGGGAGCAACACAGTGCAAACCATCATGCTGCCTTTGAGGCAAAAGGAATAGCAAGAAATTCAAAATAAGAAATCATGAGAAGAAAAGAGGAGAAACCATCTGTTTTGCGCTGATATGTGTTCCTTAATTCCATTTTATAATGCATATTTTCACATATACAAACTTGTGTCAAAATGTTGAGCTGTTTTTCCAGCCTCCCTTTGCAGAAGTTACATTGCTGGATTAGTACTCATGTTGATGAGTATTAATGAAAAAATATTAATGGCTTAAGATGCCTTTAGACTTCCCGCAAGCTGATGTTTAGCAATTTAACATTGTCCCTCTGACATTTATTGGAGGAGAAAATGCACTTCTTTTGTCTGGACTTGCTGATTTCTCCCAGACAGATATCTAGCTCATAAGAAGAAGTAGCTCATTATCTGACCATATCAGCAATTTCACTTTTTTAGCATTGGTCAGTTTAAGTGGCTGGTGGGTGACAATAATCTTGACTGGCAAAGGCTTCCATCCACAATTCATTTTATGAAAGGTATTTTTCAGGGAAATATGATATATGGAAATTATTGAGTTGTCATGCCATAAGTACAGGTATGAAGATGGCTCACACCATTCTTTGTCTTCTCTCTTTTTGTAAAATAGTAACAAGAACAGAAACAGCAACAGCAAAACAACAATCTGTGTCCTACTGAGAGGGGCAGGGCTTCTTTGACTATTTTGTGCAATATGTGATTTTATAGTTCATTGCCATATATTTACTGGTAAAGACCTAAAGGGAAAAATAACAGCATCAATAACTAGATGCTGATTGCCTAGGTCCCAGTTAAGGTCATTCGATCATTCCATGGTCCTGATGCCAAGATTTCATGCATATATCCTGAAACCATCTAGCTGTTAGAGAAGCAGAGAAATGAGGTAAACCACATATATCTAAATCCGAGTTGAGCTAGAATTCAAGGAAAACTAACCAGGGGTGAGTTTTTATTGCTTTCTCCTTTCTGGTGTGACCAGGATCACTGATTTTATTGTATTTATAGAAAAAACTGAGGTATGCTCATCTAGCCATCCAGATGGCTTCCAGCAGTTTCTTATTCCCATGGATGCTGTTTCAACTTTTTCACTTCTTCTCTTGTCCTCTTTCTAAAACGTTGCCACAGCTGGATCCTTTAACTCTCACTCCATTCAAATAAAATACACTCTTCAGTTCTGGCTTCTGGCACAAGGTGACACGCCAATGAAACCATAAAGACAACCTAGTATAACCTTGCCACGATCCTTCCACAGTGATCCCAATGAATCTTCTTCACATGGCAATATGCACATTGCAGATTGCTGCATTTCCATTGCTATGTTCAAACAAACCCCTACTGTGTGGGCTGGAGAAGTTGCTACCTGCCCTCAAATGTAACAACTGAATTACAGCATATACCTATTATAAACCCTGTTTGCTTTTCTCTCCTTTGGAAGCAGACAGATACAATTTTGCTTGTGTGATTGTAGTTATTCAGCTCAGGCTAGTTCCCGCTCACAAGCAGGAGGCTGCCCTGGAAAATACCATCCTCTCACCATCATTGCCACTGTCAAAAATGCTTGGTAGAAATATTTAATCTTTTTCTTCTAGGGACAAAGATGTTCATTCTTGAAAGAACACAGTTTTAATTGCTCTTAACCAAACATAACTGGGGCTCGGTGCTCTAACAAAGGAGAGTATTATCAAGATGAACGTAGAAAGGCGAGGGGGAAGGAAGATGTACCCAAAGAAAGGTAGCCTGTTATGGAATGATGTTCTGTAAGAGCCAGCCATTGAAATGCTGGAAATTTCAGGCATTGAAATGCTGAAATGCTGTTCACTGTGTACATAACCAAATTTCAATGCTGGCAACAGACCAGGATGCCAGATACACATAACTGCAAACTCCAGCCATTAACTCAGTTTATCAACGTGAGAAAATTACTATCTTTTTATATATAGCACCTTGGTTCACTCCCCCTCTAATTAGCTTGATTGTTGTGAACCATTAGGACTATTTTCATGTCAGGAACCAAAGATTTAATAGATGTAATTTGACCATTCATTCCACTGCATCAGATAGGATGGCTTTGTTCCCAAAGCCAATTGACTGTCCTCAGCTCCTACAATATCAGGCCAAATTACTTACACAACAGGCCAACATCACAGAGCTCCAGCTAGGTATAAAATGGATGAAACAAAATCTAGCTCTATCTTCTCTCATTATTTTGTCAATGTGCCAGTACTAAGTGAGCACAGAAGCCATACTGTTATTGCATGGGGGAGAAGAGAGAGCTGATGAAATTATGGCTCAGCTGCCTTGATAAATGCCTTTACAAAGGTTTTTATACCTCAGCTGCTATTCCTAGTGAAGGGAATGACAGAAAGAAATACATGGGGATTTGGACAGAAGTTTCATCTATGTGTCTGCATTTTAATGTTCACAATAATTTAATTTTTTTAATAATTGAGTGCTAACAATAACAGGGCTTTAGAGAAAATCTTAGCAATAAAAGCAAATTGAGATATATTAAGTAAATGAAAACTGAGGAGGAAAGAAGAAGACAGAAAATGGGAGAAAGCAACAACAGAAATGGGGAAGAATGCAGAAAAGAATGAACAATCACAAGACAGAAGAGAATTATTTTGTGGGGTAAACAGAGAAATTAAATGGGATAAAAATGAATCTTGGCTTTAAGCACTGTCTCATATTTCTAAGTATCTCTACAAATTTAGAGGGAGTGGAAGCACGCTGCAAGCTGCTGCCTCAGTCCAAACAAATAATTTAGTGCCATTATATTCCACAGTTTCCCTAAGGAGTTCATGTGGTATGTATTGTCCCCCTTTTTATTCTCTCAACAACCTTCTGAGGTAGGTTAGGCTTAAAATGCAATTAATGGCACAGTGATAACTGAAGAGGAGTCTCTCCAGTCAGAAACTGATAGTATGACAGTTATACCATTGAAAACTGGAACTCGTCATGAAACAGATAACAGGAAAAGGAGGAAGAACACTGGTTCCAGGCTGACACAGAGGCCATTTCCGCACTAGACTGTTGTAGTGCAATTGTTCCAATTTCAACATCCTTTCAGGCCCATCCCTAAACTGGAAACCCCAGGATTCCATAGGATGTTGAAAGTGGAACAATCACACTACAACAATCTAGTGCAGAAATGGCCAAAGAATTAGACTTACCTGTTGCTCTGCTTATGTGCCTTCAAGTCAGCTCTGACAGCTCTATCCTAGGGGTTTTGTTTGCAAGATGTATTTACAGGTTTTCCCCTAGCTGAAACAGTGTGACTTGCCCAAGGTCATGCAGTGAGTTTCCATGGCTGAGTATGGATGTGAATCATAGACCCTTTTCGCACCTTACCTTCACGGTGCTGGAGTGCAGGGCTCGTGCAAGCAGCCTCCGGCAAGAGGGTCTCGTGTCCCAGTTCCTCCAGCTGCACAGCTGCTGCCCGCTCTCGCGAGAGCCCCGCCTCTTCCTTTCTTAGTGCAGCCTGGGAGTTTCCCAGGCTGCACTGGACAGGAAGGTCGACTGCCCCAGCTCCCGAAGCTCTGCATTCAAGGTAAGTGCATGTGGGGCTCCGGAGCGATGCACAACCGTGCACCATTTTCAGCTTAAAGCTGAAAATGAAAAATTGCGTGAGCAGTCCCTGCCAGGCCCTGGAGCGTCGCACAAATGTGAGCGCGTCGTGTGGACCACTCCTCACATGTGCATGACGCTCGAGGGGCCCTTTTGCGTCCAAAATGCCGTGTGAAAAGGGCCTTGGTCTCCCAGATTCACAGTCCAACACTTAAAACACTTTACCACACTGGTTTGATTCATTAATCTATTCAAATCAAATCAAATCAATAAATAAATGCAAGACCAATCACGTGGTCATGCTGCAGCATGCTAATATTTTTGTCACATGCCTTCACGTTGACTATGATTATGACTTATGGCAACCCAGTCCTAGAGTCTTCTGGCAAGACTGATCCAGAGGAGTTTTGCCACTGCCTTCTTCTTAGGCTGAGAGAGGCTCATGTCATCTCGTGCAGTGGTTTTTAACATGGGGTTCATGGACCCCGGGGGGTCTGCGAAGCACTGCTGCTGGACACCAACCAGTGTCTGAGTGGGGATTTGAATCCTAGTCTCCAGAAGCCTTTAATAAATGAATAAATATTTGAATTTTTAAATCTAAATTTAAATATTTAAATCTTGAGTTAAGCCTTGGGGGTCCCTGTCAAAAAATTACATTTACAGGGTCTCCCTGGTAAAGGAAAGGTTAAGAACCACTGATCTACTGTGTTTCCACGGCCAGGTAGAGATTTACCCCCAGTCTTCCAGATTTTTAGTCAAATACTCAAACCATTAGAACATGCTGACTGCTTAAACCTGTTACAATAAATAGGCTGAATTCCTCACTGCAGATTTTCACACCCATAGACTTTATTTGAATTTGAAAGCTTAAAAGAGACTTCCTTTAGTTATCTATTATTATTGTTGTTGTTGTTGTTGTTATTGCTGTTGCTACTCATACCCTCCCCTTTTCCCTAGTTTGGCTCTCAAAGTGACCTTACAATAGTTAAAACAAGCAAAGCCAAAACCAATTGCATACAAAACTTAAATATGTAATTAAACTATCAAAGGATTAAAACATGTTAAAAATATGAACCATTAAAAAGAAAGCAATAAATAGAAAATGAAAGCACATTATGCCAGGCCCATTCTCACAAGCAATTAGTCCTCAAAGGCCTGCCAAAACAAAAAGTTCTTTACCTTCTTGCAGAAAGAAAGCAAAGGTGCCACTCTAGCTTCTATGGGAAGGGAGTTCCAGAGCTTGGGAATCGCCACTGAGAAGGCCCTGTCCCATGTTCCCACCAAATGTAGGTCAGTGAGAAAGGCCTCACCTGAAGATCAGGCAGGCAGGTTTGTAAGGAAGAATACGGTCCTTCAAATAACTTGGACCTGAGCCGTATGGGGCTTTATAGCTCATAACCAGCACTTTGAATTGTGCCCGGAAATGGGTTGGCAGCCAGCTAGGCGGGTTGCAGCAAGGTTGTTGTGTGCTCCTTAAGAACGGCTATTCAATTAATACAGGAAAATAATTAACAATCTTCAACACTGGCATTTCTAGAATAATGTGACTTTCCTGCTAGAGCAGGGATGGGCAAAGGTAGACCTGGGACCACATGCAAGACTGTTTTTGTGGCTTTTGAGACCTGTAGACTCCCTTTTTCCTTCCAAAAAAGGGATGAATTGGAGATGCAATTCATCTTTTAAATAGGATGCAGCCCTCCTTGCATTGTTTAGCATAAAAAAAACCCCCTAAGCTTTTCAAAACCACAAGTAGACTTCTAGAAACTTCTTTTATTGTTGATCTGGCAATTCATGTGGTCCCACAGGATCCCAGGGGAGAAAATTACCTTCTGGATTCAAAATAGCTGCGCATGATTTTTGTAGAGGCAGATATTACTTTGTCTTTGAAACATGTCAAAAGCATTAAGTAGACAAACTGTGATGGATATTAATGTTTAGATTCGTTATTGTTGTTGCTGCTGTTGTTGTTGTGTGCCTTCAAATCATTTTTAACTTATGGCAACCCTAAATCAAATCTATCATTGGTTTTCTTGGCAAGATTTGTTCAGAGGAGGTTTGCCTTTGCCTTCCTCCGAGACTGAGGCCCTTTCCGCAGCTTACCTTCTAATGCTGCTGGAGTGTGGGCCTTGCGCGAAAGGCCTGGGCAGGCAGCTTTCGCAAGCCTCCTGCTTCCCTGCTGCTTGGGCTCCGCAGCTTCTTTCTGCTTGCGCAAGAGCCCTGTCCACACCCCGCCCCTTCCTTCCGCAGTGCAGCCTGGGAGTTGTAGGCTGCACTGAGGAGAGGATGTGCAACAGGTCCAGCTCCAGAGGCTCCGCACTGGAGATGAGTGCGGCCCAGGCCCATGAGCCTTGCGCAAATGCGGCTTATTTTCGGCTAAAAGCCAAAAATAAGAAAATGCACATTTGCTGTGCTTGCGGGCCTTGAGCGTCGCGGAAATGGGAGTGCGTCATGCAAACCACTCCTGACATTTACGCAACGCCCAAGGGGCCCTTTCGCTTGTACACTGCCATGCGAAAAGGGCCTCAGAAAATGTAGCTTGCCCAGCGGGTTTCCATGGCTGAGTGGGAGTTTGAACTCTGGTCTCCAGAGGCATGGTCCAATACTCAAATCTGTACATCATGCTGGCTCTCTGGTATGTCCTACCTCTCAAAAATGTTTTTTTTTGAGAGCCACACTGAAAAACGAAAGGAATTACGGTGCTCAGTAAGTATTGTAATTTTCCCAATACTCTTTCTGAAAACCTTTTCCACTGTCAGATTTTTTATTTTCATACTATCCCCTGGGGACCAAAGTTAGGTTAGGTGCAGGAGGACAGAGATATTAAAGAAAATGATAAAGGGGGAGAAATTGCACTTCCTACCCTAGTCCCATAGTTCCATCCCACTCATTTTTTAAGGGATGTGAAAGCAATCACGATCTCCAATTCTTCTGTAGCAGAATTATCTGTGGTGTACAGCATGGCAAAACAACTTCATTAAGGTGATACAATGAGGTAGATCAAGGCAAGAGTTCATGATTGAATGGGACAAATACTGGGGTTAAGCGTCAGTCTATCCAAAATGAGAGAGACTCATTAGCACTCCAATTCTGACGTAAAAATACCTTTGGCTTCACTGAGCGTTTGTTTGACCCCCCATTGCAGGTTAGTACCTCTCTTCTCATTAGCTTGCCATAATGCTCCTTTCCACTCTCTCTCTCTTTTTCTTAATGTGCTTCCAAACAGTCAAGATATAATTTTCAGTGTCTGGGCATGCCATTTGCACAACTCATTTATTGGATGAATTTGTTTTAGCCTGTTGTCTGTTCATGAATTATGTGAACAGCTTTAGACCTTTGGAAAACTGTTTGGTATTTGAATTGTTTACTGAATGTTTTATGCAAACATATGCAGCTCATAAATTGTTTGCAGACTATTCATAAAATTATTGTAGAGACTGTTCACCAGAAAAATTTCAGCCATAGGCTTTACATTCCTAACACTGAATGCGTGTGACTGCAGTAGACTTATTTGGCTTGCAAAGTGTGATTCTCCAGAATTAGAAAATAGGAAGCATGCAGTAATCTTTTTTTGAATCTTTGAGACTTTCTTATTTTCATTCTCTGGATGTCACACACTTAAAGGACCTTTTCAATATCAGCCTGATACAGAAGTACCTCATGAAATGGCTGAAGGAGCTTCCAGTGCCTAGTCAGATCAATCTCAATCACTTTTTGAGTGACTCCAAGAAGCGAAGAGGGAATGCCAATATTGGAGGTACTTCTTCTGATTAAAGGAATAGTGATTGATTAAGGGAATGTAACATCCTCTGTGGTCTTGCTCAGGCTGCAAGAACTCTCTGTTCAACCCTCTTCTCACATTCATTTCTTGTGTTGCCCTGAGGCTGTGGGATTCCTTTCCCAGAGAGGGAGTGAAAGGGGCTGGCACCCTCCCTACTCTCTTTCCATAGACAAGTCAAGATTTTCTGTTTTGATAGGCCTTTAAGGACTGATCATATGTGCTGGAGTTTCTATTTGTTATCTTTTTGTGCTTTTTTTTTTAAATGATTTATCTTTTAAACTAGGTTTTTTTTCCCTAGTTTAATTACTTTTTAATGCTTGTATTTTGTGAATTTTTAACTTCTTACAATCTATTATAAGCTGCCTTGGGTCTTGAACTGGGAAAAAAGGCAGGTTATAAATAAATACAACAAATTACAACAATGAGAAGAAGGAAAAGTCCTTCTCAGTGGCTAGTCACAGGCTTTTGAATTTCCTTTGTGCAGAAGCTAGGATGGCTTCCTCCTTGTTGACTTTCTGTCAGTGAGTGAAAACTTTCCAGTTCCAACAGGCTTTTTAGGAATTCGGCTGTGAAGGCTTTTTAATGGGTTACTGTTTCATGATGTGTTGCTTGGCTGGTTTTTATCATTCTTCTTTTAACAGGTCTGTTTTAAAGGTTTTAATTTTATATGTAGTTCACTTGTATTTCAATAAATACTTTTTATATGTTTTACGTCTCTTTCTATAGTTGTTTTAACTGTATTTGTTTTAACTTTTGTAAGCTGCCTATGAAGAAATATAGGTGTTGTGGTATAGCAATTGAAATGGACATTTCACCCATCCCTTGGAGAATCGAGCCTGAAGGGGGTTCTTGATTACATACAGGCATGTATGCCCTGCAAGCATGCATGTAGATGCCCATTATCAGATCTTTTGTCTCTATGTCCATTGGGAGATCTGAACAGAGTGCACAGAGCATAGGAGCTTAAAAAATGGAACTCATAGTTCAATTCCACTCCTCGAAAGTCTACACTTGGATAACGTCTCTTCCTTTTGTGTGTGTGTGTTTAATAATTGGTTTTACCTATTTTCTGTGTGGTAAACTGTTTTACATTCCATATTGAGAGAAAGATGGAATGAAATAAAAGATTAAATAAATAATTCATGTGGAGTAGGTCTAAAAGAGGTTACTGGCTTGGTAGTCTTAGGTTTGAAATTTGGGGCTCTGTAACTTGCTACAGAATTAATAATTGATAATCATTAGCTGTGATATTAATTGGCATTTTAGACACTCAGAGCTCATCAAAGAACCTTGCTTTAGAATTGTTTATTCTGCTCTGCTCCTGTTCATAATCAGTATGTACAAGCGAAGGACTCTTGAAATGTCAGCGATATCTTCGAGAATGACCTAGGATGTAACAGGGTCATGCAGACTCAGGAAGTCAAGGGTCAAAATAGAATGTAACACGTGTACAAACTATGACTCTGCTAATGTTGATGCATGAATCTTTTCTTGTCTGTAAACATTCTTTAATATAATGGTATAAGAAGGGAAGTCCGAGGTCCTTTCTGTGCCTTACCTTCTTCCGACACTGGGGTGCAGGGATCGCACAAGCAGCCTCTGGTGAGAGGCTCTCGCGTCCGGGGTCCTTCGGCTCCACACAAGCTGCCTGCTCGCATGAGAGCCCCGCCTCTTCCTTCCGCAGCGCAGCCTGGGAGTTTCTCAGGCTGTGCTGGGGCAGGAAGTGCAACTGGCGCGGCTCCAGGGGCTCCGCACACCAGGTAAGTGTTCGTGGTTCCCAGGAGCAATGCCTGATCGCACATCATTTTCAGCTTCTAGCCAAAAATGAAAAGGTGTGTGATCGGTGCCTGCCAGCCCCTGGAGTGTCGCACGATTGTGAGTGCGTTGTGCAGATCACTCCTCACAATCGTGCGACACTCCAGGTGCTCTTTCGCATGGAAAATGCCTTGCAAAAAGGGCCTGAAGTAATAAATCATCCTTCTTGAGATCCTTTGGCCAAAGTTATGTATTTGTGTTTGTCTGTCTGTCCGTCTATCGATCTTTCCTTCTCTTTTCTACCTCCCCACCTTATGTTTGGGGGTTCAAGCCAGCTCCGTGTCCACCTGGGGATATGGTGAGGTGTGGTTTGTTCATCCATCCTAACAGTAGGAAATGTAATACTTGAATATCTGCACATTCTTATTAGTGCCTCCCCCCCCTCAAAAAAGAGTAAAGCATTATATTTTAATCTTCTGCAGGAAAGCTCAGTGAATAATTCATAGTGCATCACTTATTAGATGCATTTTCTTCTGATTACTGAGAGTCTGAAACACATTCCACACTCTCATATTTATTTGTTTAGGGAAAAACATATTTGATTGTCTTTTTCAAATGCAGGTAGGAATATAACATTTTCTTTCTTAATTGTAATTGGTCAGACAAATGGTATTGCCTAATTTTTTTCTCCTTATTAGATTGATTGCAGGTGTATGTGTATAAAAGACATTAAAGCTAATTGTTGTCCATTTAACTGAGATACTCACACACAGTAAAATGTTCGTAAATGTTCAAGCTTCATGGAAAGGAAATACTGGAAACAGACTATTGTTAAATAGAGCAGAGGCAAATCTGAATGAAAGAAGGCTGTACACAAGCTTTGGGATTGTGGTAGGCAACAATGACTTACAGTTTCAATCAGTTGTTTTTGGTTTACAGTTTCTATCACTCCTTGCCAACACAGCTGTGAGTAAGGGTTTATGGGAGTTGTGGTAGAACATCTAGAGGGCCACAGTTTTCCATCCCTGAGTTAGGGTATGGTGGGGAAACTGTTTTCCTTCCAGTGATGGACTCCACCTCCCATCATACCCAAGAGGCACGTGTTCCAGATTCCACCTTGAGACCATAAGAAGCAGGGCAAAATAGGAAAATAAAAAATGCAAAGTAAGTAAGTTTTTTAATGAACCTACCCAATTTTTGGTCCATGAGAGTATTAATGAAACTTCATGCATATCTTTCAGTTTTCCTTCACTGGGAAGAAACTGCAGGCATCAGTTTTTTGTTTTGTTTTTTTCTCTCCAAATAGCATGTAAGTAACTATGTCAAAATGGAAGTCTACATATTTTAAAAAATGTATAGAAATATGTTTTAGTCAATGGGGGAAAAAGTGTAAATGCATAAAAATCCATACATTAGGAAAAGTGTGGATCAGAATACTTCCAGATTTCTATGCAGGAATTAAAAACAAGACTTGGTATCTAATATTACTACATCTTTCCTTTCTGAATGTTTGGTCATCTGTTCTAAGAAGGCATCATCCAAGTCCTCAGTCTGGCTTGGGGATTTGTAGTAGATCCCCACAATGCCATCACTGTTATTTCTCTTTCCCTTAATTTTTACCCAGAGGATCACAACCTGACTTCCAGGATTTAAGCCAAAAGTCTCCAACACCCAATTCACCAGACAGACTGCAAGCCTAGGCTCGTGACAAGAGCTGTAGAGATAGCCCAAGTCCTTGCAGACCTAATTTCTAAGTAACTGTCCAAAACTGATACCTGCTAGGGGGCAAAAAGTCAATATGACAAAGCAACATGCCTGGTTGACTCTCCCTGACCTGTGTGTAACACTGTAGGGCATATGCTGGGCATAAAGCTGGAACCAAGTATCTACCTAAAGTGTCTTTGGCCCCACCCCCTTTGAACCATTTTGGAACTCCTAATCTTCAAGATCACTTGCTGTTTAGAGAGAACAAGATTCCTAAAGACCAAGACTCTGCCTGAGACATCACTTTTGTAAGATGCCACCAATCCACTCACTCACAAGGCCCCAAGACTGCAGTCAATGCTGCCTAGTGAAACAGAGCAGCCTCATATTCAGATATGCAAAGCACAGGCCAGACATCCCCCAAACACCTAACAACTTTAGAGGGGCAGGAATAACAAGTCCACATCCATCAGATGCCCGTCCCTTCTCCTGGAACCCCCTCTCCAAAGCCCTGTGAATCCTCAAATCTCTAAACCATCTCTAAACTCTTGTGCTTTAGAGGCAAATGCTGACAACCTAGTCCTAATGGCTTGGACAACCTCACCCCTCCAATACTCCAAAGGTCCCTGCATCCAGGGCTAGTTGTCTGAAGCATTCCATCTGTTGGCGGAAAAGAATGTCAGCTATCCCATTATCCACACCAGCCACATGTAGGGCCATAAACAAAATATAGTAACATAGTAGTGAAGACACTGGAAAATAAAGGCTCTGATAAGACATATTACCCTTGGTGGACATAGAATTGATAACACAAACAGTGACCATATTATCACACCACACATGGATAAAGAAGTTAGTTAGCTCCTCCAGTCAAATCTGAGCAGCTACCACACTTGAGAAAAATCCTAAAAATGTCAAATACATCAACAAACCAGCCCTAGCTCACTCCTTAGGCCAAACCTGAGCACACCATTGACTATAAAAATAAACCTCAAACCCTACGGACCCAGTTGCATTTGAGTACACCTTCAGTGCATCTCAAATACATAGTTAATCCCTCCAAAAACAAGTGCTGTTAAAGAATGCAATAAAGAATGCAATATCAGATCTCCAAATCCTCCTTAATCCTATGTGTCAGCCTAATTCTATGATGGGGCTTATGCATGCCAGCATTTACATCACTGAGATACTTTTAAAAGACCCTGCCAGAAACAGCAACCATAAAAAGAAAAGAAAAAAAGGTGGCCAATAAGCTCCTGAAACTCATTGAGAGTAGCTTTCCTAAGTCCCAGAAACTCAAACACCCACTCCTGTTTAAACCCTCCAGTTTTTCAAAAAGGAACTTGCAGCATTGCTCCATGGTATTAATCTTAATACCATAGAAAACTAAACAAGTACTAAATCCCTCTGCTATCTCATGCACTAAAGGTAACCCTAATTCCTCTGTTAGGGAATAAAATTCCTTCATTATGAAAGCACATTGTCCTGCTGTAGCTTGGCCAATAAAAAAAAAATTGAGGTAACATTTTATCCCTTTTTGTCCTGGCTTAAGCTTAAAGGCCCACTCAAGGAAGGTACTGAACTTTTTGAAAAAAGAGCATGACACCAAGCACTCCATAGGAAGTGCCTGATTCATGTAAAAGAAGTCCTTAAAAGCAAAGCCCAGCAATTCATAATCCCTAGGAGGAAGAGGAAGAAGGTGAAATGCTAATTTAATGTCACATTTTGCCAATTCGACCCCAGCTCCATTCCTATACACTCCATGTACCACAGTGTCAAAAGACATATAGCACACCATGGAAAGTTCTGTTTGAAGGTAGCACCTTTGGAGATTGTTCCCAAAAAAGCACCTGGTGAATACCAGCTTATTCACAACTTGCCATAAAAGGAAGTCTGTTAATAACATAACAGACTTCCTTTTATGGCAAGTTGTGAATAAGCTGGTATTCACCAGGTGCTTTCTTGGGAACAATCTCCAAAGGTGCTACCCTCAAATTCAGCACAGGAAAGAAGTGAAAGGGCCTACCACACTCCCTTCTGCCACTTCCTTACAATTCCTGTTCCTAGCCACACCATTCAAGCCAATCATCAGTGAAAAGTTCTTAGAAAAATAGGATCTCCAGATTCCCTGAATAGGAATCCCAAATCCATCTCAATACCTATCCTTCAAATAACTGGCTGCAGCATCACCAGGACATAGGTGCAAAAGTGTCTGAAGGGGCAGGGAGACCTCCAGATCCTGACTGTGCTCTTTAAATTTATCTGCACCCTTTCCTTTTGGACAGTTCCAAAATGAATGCAATCCGTTACAAATTGAGCACTGATGCCAGAATTTGCATGGGTGGTGGGTGCAAGCAGTCTGCAATCCAGATTCCCAGTATAACTTATTATGCATAGTGGCTGCATCCTGGCTCCTAAGATCAGTCTTCACTTGAGCCTTCTGGACTATATGACCATTGTGAGTCCTTTCTCTTTCAGTGGGTCATGCAGGCATCATAAGCTGCACCCACAATTGTGAATGCATTATATCTCCTCTCATGGCTTGGTTCATTGCCACTCTCACCTTGAAAGCCTCATCATATGGCAGCTATGCAGGCCTTAAAAAATCAACATATGGCCTGTGGGTAATATCCGTATAATGAACAAGCAAATATGCTGTCCAAGGCTGCACTGTAGAGATACGTGAAAGGGCATTCAGGGCTTAAATAGCTTTTTGCTCTGCCATATCACATGCAATGTCCTGCACCCTGCACCAGACACAACAACTTCTGAACTCAAGCTATGAAGGTCATCAAAATCACATTCTCCTCTGCAGAGCCTTTTGCCATGTGAATCCAGGTATGTATTCCATCTCTACTCCTGTGACTCTCTCATAACTGGTACAGTACTATTTCTTCTGTGGTGCTCTAAGGCACTGTTTTTAGAAACCATGCTCATTCAGATTCTGGGCATAGAGCAGACCACATCTTTTTATTTATTAATTACTCTGTGCTTTATATTTTATTTTATTTCTTGAATTCATTACCCTCCTTTCTCTCAAGATGTGATCCAAGGTGGCTTATCTCTGCAAGGAAGACCACAGAGAAGCCAACATCCTCCAGTTCACTCTATTCACACTGTGACCCTGGGTCAGTGGGGATCAGTTCAAAAGACTGGTGGCTAGTGTTTCCCATGTTAGTGCAGCAGTGAATTTGCTTCAGATTTTAATATGAACTTTACAGGAGCCATCTAAGTTGCTGAACACATTTTGGGGTTAGGATTAAGTCCCTTGGAGGGCTGCTTTAAAGTTCAGTTTAAATACTGGCGTTGCTGTCCCATTGACACAGGTGCCATTAACTGCCACTGACCTAAAGAACAAGGTTGCTATCCCCATGAGTGTGTATGTGTTTGTTTGTTTGTTTGTTTATGGCAATTGTTTATTACCTCTCAATCCACCAGGGTCCCAAGTACATATAGTATAACCAACAGGATATTTCCATATAACTGTAACACACTGCCTGTGTCTTGCCCACCTAGCCCAATTCCAATCCCAGCCATCATGTCCACTATCAATGTAAAAGCAGAGTATTCCTGAACTACCAGTTCCAAACCACAAGCGCTACAGTGTACATGGTAGCCTGGAGCCAATTTCCAACTTAGAGCAATAAGGGCAGTAAAGTGGACCAAATTCATTTGCCATCACCAAAAAGACACTTCCTTCAGTAGTCCTAAGAGAGAATAAGCTAAGGATGCCTTTTATGTGTTGATCACTTCTACATTAAAGCTGACTAAAAGTGCCTTTAAAAAGCTAACCTGAAAGGAAACAGCTGCTGTTCAAATGAGCTGATTAGTTGAAGACATGAAAGAAATGGGAGCAACAACTTGATCTCCAGTGAGGGATTTAGGATTTAAGCTCACAATTACATTGCTGTGGTCCCCCTCCCCCAGTCTCATTTGCAGCTTCACTGGGGAAAAAAGGAAGATAGACTTGGTGGGGAGGGTGCTTCCTGGGAGCCAGTGTAGGCTTTTCAATGGTGGAGAGAAGAAAATTAGGCTTGCAGTTCATATTCACTGCCAATTAGAACAGACAACTGACACACAATGACTCCAAAGATGTCTATAAGACATCATTGCAAGATATTGCAGTGCAGTGAGCTAGGAAAGGGACTGTGTAACTAGAAACAGAAGTGTCTGCATTCCATGTTTAAGTTTCAGGCTATCTTAAGGACTGGTTTTCACTATATGAACCTCATAGAGTTTGGAGATCCTTTGGAGCAGGTTTTCTCTCAGTCTCACCACAGTCACAGGTCTGACTGATGAAGACACAGGAGAGAGTCATCTTGGGCTGCTCCCAGGCTGTGGAATATGTGGAATACCCTTCCGCAGGAAGCCAGGTGGGCTCTGCTGTCCTTTGCCAGCAGGGAAAGACCTTTTTTCATAGGCAGAAACATTTAGAGCCTTTTTGCATTACACTGTTATAGTGCTATTATTCCACTTTCAGCATCCTATGGAATCCTGGGGTTTGAATCTTAGGAACGGACATTTAGAATTCTCAGCCAGAGAGTTCTTTGGCCTCAGTAAACCCCAGAAATCCACAGCATGTTGAAAGTGTAATAATAGCATTGTAACAGTGTAGGGCAGAAAGGCCTTAAGAACTTCTTCAATTGCCAATCCCACAATTCCATATGAAGGAATCATGGCAATTAAAGTGGAATCATAGTGCTATAACTAGGGCCATTTCTGCATGACATCGCAGTAACACTATAACAGTGGGTTGTTACCAGTCCAGGAGCCATACTTTTGCACAACGTTGTTGCTATTCAGCTGCTATCCCATCCTCAAGCATTGCCAAATCACAATATTCTATTTCCAGAAAAAAATCCATTAAGAGCCTCCTATAGCACTTCAATCCTGTCAGTCGTCACAGTGCGGTACCATTATAGCACTTGATAGAGCTTCCTGTTCTGGCAGATCCAGCAGTGGGTAGGATGTGGGCGTGCCCAGCTCATCCCTCCCTCTGTGACTCCCATGACATGGTAACTTTCTATCACCTCTCCGTGTTTATTTTAAATGTCTCCTCTGAGTCAAAACTTTTTATTTTTTTAATACATTTTTAAACAGTATAGGGCAAAAGTGAAATAGTCTACTGGCATGTCATGCTGCTACAACATTGCTGCATTAGTATAGCTTCAAAAAGAAAGAAAGAAAGAAAAAAGAAAAAATCACCGCCCAATCAGGGGTGGTGATCCAGGGTGATGGCAGGGCACAGGAGTGGCTAAGGATGCTGTAATGCAGAAGGAACACCAGTAGCAATATCGCTACCCATCCGCTTAAGAGGGAAGGGTGTGGAAAAGAGCATTCCTAACCCAACAGCATCACACAAATCGTGATGCTACCATTATAACAGTATAATGCACTAATGGCTTGTAGTGTGGAAATGGCCTAGGTAGTGTGAAAAGGCTATGTGTAAAAGCAGGGAATGGCCTCTCTTGAACAGGAGTATACCACACTGGAACATTTTGTTGTTGGTCTGACTTGTTTCATTTATGGTATTAGTATATTGCTTCTTATGTTTTATATCATTTTATGTTAAATACATGTATGCATTTATTTTGCTATTATTATGAGAGAAAGACAGGTATAAGTGCCATCTATTTTTTCTTTTCAACCCTGTATCCTCATTTTCTAATTTCTTTCATTGCAGTATAATTTTTATTGTGTTTTATATTTGTCAATCCTCTCATTACCTTGCCCTTCAGATACCATTTCGATTTGTGTTCTGCCTGACTGGATCCGCAACATTGTCAGAGTCAGGAGAGATTCCAGTTTTATCACCCATAACAAATAAAAGTTATCTCCCCTCTTTAAAGCCTAGCTGTGACTCTCAGAGTCCACAAGTTCAACAGCATACTGTTGATAGAAGAGGGCTATAATACCAATGAGCAGATGAGACAATTAGATTGTACCCATTTGTTTAAAGGATTTAGAGCCTCTTTATTGCCTCTGCAAGCCATTATTAATGTTTTACTGCTTTGCCATATATGGAAGGACAGATAAGACAAGAGATAATTTTACAGTGTGTAGGGAACAAATTAAAAGGTGACATCTGGGAACCTATGAAGTGCTTCACAGATTGGAACCACAAGCCACATACTCTCAAATATCTTCAGACTGTTTTATTCATCCCTGGTGTGTGCGAAATAGAATATGTCCCTTGAAGAAAACATGGCTTCAGGCATAGCGCATGGAGTTTTGCAAAGCACAATCAAATCTGTGCTATGTGTGTATGTGTCTTCAGGTTGCCTGTCAACTTATGGCAACCTCATGAATTTCATAGGGTTTTCTTAGGCAAGGAATACTCAGAGGTGGTTTTGCCAGAAGATTGTTTAATTAAATGGTGGGGAAAGAGCAGCCTGTTGCTGCAGGTGGCACTTGGACCCGAGTTTCGTGGTCCCATAACACCCTGTAAGTCCCCCAAAGCTCTCTGAAATCCCCCCCTTTTTTTTTAAAAAAAGTAACAATTTCAAGATATTTTCACCTGCAAATGACACTAAAAGCCCACCCACCCATGCATGCAAATGTGCAAAGAAACTCTTCCCAACTTCCCAAAGCACACCAGAACTCTTCAAGCCTCATCAAATGCTTCTTTTCCCCCTCAGTTACCCTTCGAAACTGGCAACTGGAAGTGATACAACGTCAATTTGTTGTTATTTTGGAAAAAAAGACAGAAACAGAGATGTTTGGGCACACTAGGTGTATGTGTGGTCTGGGTGAGACAAGGGTGGAAAATTGGCCTGTGGACTTCACACGGTTGCCTACCCCCTAGCTTAATTAAATTTTACTGCTTCATTTCTAGTTATAATTCAGCTGTTTACATTTAAAGCTGGTGATCAGGCGATCTGAAGAATCAGCAACTCCGACAAAAAGCTGATCATAATGTCATTTTAGAAACACTTTTTTGGGGGGAGAGGGAGCTCTCACAAGAATGTGGTGCTGCTGGTGGTATGGTTTTAAGGGTTCCCTGTTTGTGGAATGTTCCTCTAAGAAGGCTCAATTGATGAGAAGGTTTTCTTTTCCATACTAAGAACTACTGCAAGCCTGCACATTTTTTTGCACATTTTTCCACTCCAAAATGTGGTTGCATATTTCATCACTTTCAGCAACTATATCCTTTAAAATCTATTTAAGTTCTGGCTGGTGGACTGAGACCAGGTTCTGCATACATTTATTTCTACATGTGTACACCCTTCAGAATTGGTATACAATGTACCTATTTCTATTTTTAAGAAGAGGAACACCTCATCTTTCCTTTTTTTTTAAAAAAGAGGGGAGACACAACACAGTAGACTAAGGAAGCTAACACCATACATAATAAAAATAATTTTAAAAAAATAAGAATTCAGTTTAAAAGATAGCCTGTCTAAGACAGCAAGAGAAAATATAACATAGTCAGTGGCATCACAAAAGCAAGCAGCATGTAAAGTTACACTTTTATAACAGTAGTATAAAACAATATCAATAAAAGTGCCAGCGATTATTAAAAAGATGGCAAAGAATGGCATTGTAAGCCAATGACTCTTCTTTCCCTAGTCCTTAAGATAAACAAGTATGCCAGATCCTAAAAGTCTGTGTGCCCATAATCTAGAAATGTAGGTGTGCCCTTTCAGATGGATATTTCTGAGGGCCACACTTGTGTCTAGTGGACAGGACTAACCATGGCCCATGTGTACTGGACACCAGAATGGAACAAGATATAGATGGAGAATTGGTTATGTCGAAAATAAAATACAACTGTGGCCTGAGATATTAGAAAGCTGCTGCCAAACAAAATTGACCAGAGGTCAGTCTTTAATTTACTTTGGCAGGGGACTCTTAGCCACAGGCCTTCTCCTTCGTTTAAAATATATTTGTGATAGCCATACCATTGAGTGTTAATTTTTATAATATTTTTTCTGCATGCCGCAACTATTGAATGAGGAATTCTCCAGCATAGAGAAGAGGAAAGGAGAGAGAACATGATATCAGAAAAAGCTATATGATTTTCAAAATACTAGAAAAAGGAGGGGTCAGAAAGAGGAAAAAAATAATTGAAAGCAGCTACACTTTTGATATAATGCTCAGCATTAAAAGAATGTGAAAGCTCCAGTGGAAAGTGGCAGATACGCAGGGCAAGAACAAAGGATTTTGGATCAGCAATGAATTCTCTGCTCCCACGGGGCCATTTTGGTTTCTACAGCCAGATAGAAACAGCTGTTCAGATAGACATCTGCCTGTTAACAGATTGCAGAGAATTCAGTTGTAAAGCTTTGTCTCAAGCAAAGATGTTATCCAAAGAGAAAAGTATGCATGTGGAAGGAGAATTTGGTGGAATACACAGGGCTAGGGATCCTTATAAAATGCTTTCGCAAATTTTGGAGTCCCTGGTGGCCTATTCATGCTATGTACCTTCAACTCATTTCCGACTTATCGTGACCCTTAGGCAAACCTATCATGGGGTTTTCTGGGGCAGACAGTGTGTACACACCCAAGGTCATATATCTGATTACCAAAGAGTAGTGGTATATTCATGGTACAATATGTCTTTAAAAAAAAAGTTTTGATTTCCAGATTTTGTTCAGCTCACTCTGTGACCATTCTGCACTGCAATTTTCCCCTTATTGATTGCTCTGTGCTTATTTTCATTGATCAAAACAGTGTTAAAATTAATCTCAATTTTGGATTGATTTCACTATGTGATCATAACAAGATTCTTTTGTGCTTAGTATTAGGCCGTTTCCGCACCGGGAAATTAAAATGGTGCAGGGCGACCTCCAATTGAGGTCTTCTGCACCGTAGAGTGGACTGGGGTGGACTACTTTCTGTAGATCCACACCTCAGTCTGGTTCTGCGCGACCAGAAGTGGTAGCGGAGCGTGGTTTTTAAAAACTTCTTTTTTGAGGTTTTTAAAAAGCACGGAGCGAGCGAAGCCGTTTAGCTCCGTCACCCGGCTCTGGAGCAGATTTGCAGGCGTGCGCAAGTGCATGCCTGCAGATCTTCTGGGGGTGGGCTTTCAGCTGGTGAGCTTCTCCGGTCGGCGGAGAGCCTCCACCAACCGGAAGCCGCCATTTGAGACCCTGGAGAACCGTGGAGCAGCGACAGACTCGGCCAGCCGGAAAACAAAGCCGGTAAGCTCTGTTTTCGGGCATTCCCCCCCCCTCCACATGCAGAAAGGGCCTTAGTCAAAGTTCATAACTACTCCCATACACTGGTAACTTGTAAAGGGAAGGGGAGCCACTAACTAAAAATCTAGCAAATTTTTCATCCACAAATCCCAGTTTTAGAAATGCCCCACATTAAACTCAAAGGCAAACAGAAGACTAGCAAAGGCAAATGAAAGATCATAACAAAAAAGGAGAGGAGGCAACCCCTCAATCCTGCATGAGACTCCTATGTTTATAGGCTTCTTCCAGTTAAACAGTTATCATAGGGACCACGGTTGACTTAATGAACTCACTCTTACATGCCACTGTATCATTTAATGTTACTTTTCCCTTCCTGCCCCCCCCCGACATCAGAGACAAACTTCAAAGCTTGTTCAAGCCTTTCAGCTTGAAACGTTAAGAGCTTTACAAAACAAACATGTTTTCATCCTCAAAGAATGACATTTGAAAGAACTGTCTTAACTGCTAATGGTACATTTAGATGTTTGCTTATAATTTCTAGGCCAAACAGCCTGTCATTTTATGTTGTTTTTATGTACAATGACATAGAACAACTGTCTTTGGGAACAATCCACTGGGAAGTTTTCCTTCATAAGGCTCCTTGCAATGAACAGAAGGTGTGAAAATGGATTGTTGTTCAATGGAGCTTAAATAGATTTTTAAAAAAGTATTAGAGAAGTTCATGTAAAACAGAGGTTCTCAAGCTTTACGGGGACTACTACCTGAAAACTATCTATGTCTAATGGGATTTAAATTATCAAGAGACATCAGTTAGGAATGTGAATGTTCATTCCTCTTGTTTTTGAAAATGACTAAAGCCATTTCTGCATGATGGGGCTGGGCCCACTATGGGGCCAGGATGGCAGTGGCTGGATGGTCATACTTCCACATGTCACTGCTGACCCACCACCATCTTGTCCCCAAGCGATGTGTGTGTGCGGTATTTGCAAAATGGAAAAAATCTGTTTGGCACCTGCCATTCTGCAGTGCTTTTGCCTTTCCCAGTCATGTGGAAGGGCCAGAAGTGCGGTGGTGATGCTTCCTTCCTCAGCACAGCAATGGAAACTGCCTGGATGCACTGTGGAAGGAAGAGGTGGCACCACTATGCTCCCTTCCACAGGGAGCCAGTGAGGTGTGGAGGGGAGCCTTCCTGATGCTCTTCCTTCCCAGCAGAGGTGCTGCTGGGACTGTGACAGGATGACACATGGGAGCATCATTATGCTGAAATGAGGTAAGGCAACCAACCCATTTTGTCTCCCTACAGTCTAATAGAGAGAGGAATTAATTAAATTCACCTCAATGGAAAATGGTGAATAAAATCAGGTTGCACAAAATGCACAATAAATTCTGCACAAAGATAACACACTGGGGGGGGGAGTCCTTTTCTGGGCAACTTTTGTAGCATTTCACAAACTTGATGCAGAGAACCAGCCTTACGAAGTGTGTAAAACCAGTGCAGACTGTGAAAGCATTTGCACAGTGGTTATCAGATTATGGCCCTTTCCATATGTGTGGGGGGGAAAGAGTGAAAACGCCCAAAAACGGAGCTTACCGGCAGCTGGGTAGGTCCGTCGCGATGCGGAGCAGCGCGAGCTCGCTGCTCCGCAGTCCTCCGGTGTCCCAAATGGCGGCTTCCGGTTGGTGGAGACTCTCCACCAACCGGAGAAGCTCGCCAGCTGGAAGCCCGCCCCCGGCAGATCTGCAGGCACGCACTTGCGCACACTGCAAATCCACGTCGGAGCCAGGCGACAGAGCGGCATGGGGCTGAGCGCTCCATGCTTTTTAAAAACCTCGAAAAAGAGGTTTTTAAAAAACACGCAGCGCGGCTAGTTCCAGCTGCTCCTGAGTGGATTCTGGTGTGGAACTACAAAAAGTAGTCCACGCCAGTCCACTCTACGGTGCAGAAGACCTCCGAGAGGTCGCTCTGCACCATTACAGAAGCCCGGTGTGGAAATGGCCTATGTCTATAAATCCCCTTAGTCTGTACAGGGTGTGGAAAAGATTTTGGAAGAAAAAAATGGCTGGCATTCTATTCATAAATCTGACTCACACATCATTTCATTTTTACAGTAGTAAAAGAATGCTGGGACAGAGGTGGAAGCACACCTACTTATCTCTCCCCTCTTCAATAACATGAAAATTACCAGGTTGCGGGGTGTGTGTGCACTACTTAAGAGGGAGGTTTTGGGGAGTAGTATTGGGAAGCATAGTTACAGAAATGTAGCTATGTCCCCTGTTGTAGGATTTTGACCCTTGTATTCTTGTGTTTGTGTTTGTGGTGGGAACGCTTATAGGGACATGGCTTTCCTTGCTGAGAATCTGAAATTTTTCAAGGATGAGTATTTTTTTCTAGTATCTCTAGTATTAATATGTAGTTTTTTCCTACTATTTTTTATGTTTACTGCACAAACATATTGCAGACATCACAATACATTAACCAACAGTAGGTATATCCATGGAAGAAAGATAGCACAATATATCCCAGGGTGTCTGGGGTATTTGGTATTACTGTTTGTTAGTATTTTCCTGAAGCAGATTGCATCTGATAGTTGATACCTGCTGCCTTCCAGGAGACAAAGTGAAAGGCTCCAGCTCTATGATCTTTTTCTTGTTTTCTCTCTCTCTGCAACTGTTCACCTATTTCACTTCCTCATGCAGATTAGGGCCTTTCTCATCAATCAGAGAAAGACCTGATAATACCTTAGAGATCATGACTGACATTCTGTTAGTGACTGAAGTGTGTGCATGTCCCATTTGAATGGAGCACAGAGGGCTGCTCTCTTGCCCTTGTCCTCTGTCCAAACACTTCCCACAATTGGCATCCATCAAGCCCTCAGAAGGGTGGTTGCTGCTTCTTCTTACCAGAAAGGAAGGACAGAGAGGAGGAGGTAATTGAGATTATGAAGATCTGGCTGTTCTGAGCTCCTGGGAGAAGCAAAAGGTGGGTGCACACTGTTTGAGAGTGCACTCTCAATCCCCTCCCCTGACTTTGCTGAGGCCAGCTGCTTCTCTTTGGTCTGATTTGCTTCTCCCCTCTTTCCCTTCCTCACCAGTAAACAATAGCAGCAGGGGTTCACAGCTGGTGGTAAGTGGGAGGATGTGGAGCTGCGCATTTAAACCTATACACACATGTACAGTCTCAGCCCATCACTGTTCTGTAGAGCACAGGTTGGCCCCGACGGATGCTGAAAATCTCTGTTTGCTATCCTGTTAGTGAACACACAGGTATAAAATTCCAACTTATGCCTGCATCCCTCTCCTCGCTCTCTCTTTCTCTCTCTCTTTCAATGCTTGTGGAGTTTGGAAATTTCTTCTTTCCTTACACATTGACCAAAATTGTCACAAAACCTTACTTTGTATGTGCTGCCCCCCTCCCAACACAGACATTTATTGGCCAGTGGGGAGCGGGGAGAAGTACCAGATAAGTTTGCACTTTTGCGCCTGTAGCAGGATGCATAGTCCTGTGGCATCTTTCAGACCTCTTTATGGGAAGTCGTATGAAGGACTTGGATGATAATGTTGTCTTTGAGCAACTAGATACCAGCATGCAGCTGGATTCTTCTCTGTTGCCACTTTCAGTCATCACCGGCCAGGAAAAGTCCATGTCGTAGGCATGTAAATTGCTAATAATTTCACCCTTGTAAGAGAGGATGAATACTTAAGAGTAGTTTTCTTTCCAATGCAGGAGAAAAGTAATAATCCTTTACATATTCTCCCCATATTGAAACATTCTGAGGTGCTGAACAGGGATTATTATGTGAAGAAAAACACATGGAGTTTTTGCACCAAAACCCTCTGTTTTCTTCCCCAAAATACAATTTTCTGCACAGAAAAGAGGGTTATTTTATTTTATTTTATTCTATAGAAAAATCAGGTGTTTTTATGAGCAAGAATTACTGTGCACCACCACTTAAGGATGTTGAATACAAAGACAAAAATGTGGCAAATTTTCACTGGTGTGTTTCTCTTCCTGACAAAGGTTTGTGACTTTATGGAAATTTATTTTTCAACCTGGGAACAAATAATTACAGATATTCCTTCCATCCCTACTCTGTGTGTGTGTGTGCATGCATGTGTGTGCATGTGCGTGTGTCTGCATGTGCATATGCATGCACAGCAAGTAAGTGACAAGTTTTTTGTGGGAGTGAGAGAGGAGATGGCACATAGGGTAGAATTTTGGGCAGAATTTTGCTCATCTTCTGATGTAGCATCTTGGCCTCTGCTGATGGCTGTCAATTACTGCATCTAACCAGATCCTGGATGTTCAGAGACAGCCCAGCTCTGATGAACAGAAGATGGAGGCCAACAAACAGTAACGACTGTTTACTTACTTACTCATTCACTCTTTTACTTACAGCATCTATTTATTGATTCCCATGCCTCTGAGGTAATGTGCAATGGATAAAAACAAAACATTAAATACAAGAATTCAACACTTTTAAAAATAAATTTTAAACAACTAGCAACTGTCCTTAAAAATATTTTAAAACCAGACAAAACAGCCAGAGGAGCTTCCATGAATCAAAGGACACATGAAACAACACAGTTTTAGCTGCCCAATAGAAACTCAAAAAGGAAGGAACCACCCTGACTTCCCTTAAAAGTGAGTTCCACAGTCAATATGTTGCTACAGAGAAAGCCTTTTCATATGCCTCCATCAACACAGCCTCACAGGGCCTGTTCTGACAATCTCAAACTTCAGGCAGGCTCATATTGGGGGGGGGGGGGGTGCTCTTTCAGATACCTTGGCCTCAAGCTGTTTGTGGCTTTGTACATCAAAGCCAATGTCTTGAACTGAGCTGAGAAAAAGATTGGAAGCCAGTGTGGTGCTTATAAAATCTTGTATTGTCTCTAAAACGCACACCCAAGAACAGTTTGACTGTTGTATTTTGCACTAGCTGTAGCTTCCAAATGCTTATCAAGGGCAGCCCCATGTGAGGACACTATCATAGTCTATTCAGGAGGTAACTAAGGCATGAACCACTGTGGCAAGACTGGCCTTCCCTTGGATAGTGGGCAGCTGGTGCACTTACCAACCTGTGCTCTGGTGCTGAACTGCCCAGGAGGATTTGGTTTTCTTATGCACATAGAATTATCTGTGCGAAGCCTACATAAATTAAGCCAGCCTACCCCATACCATAAATGGCCTGGGAGACTTTTGGAGCTGTTATCTAAAATATCTGAAGGACAACAGACTGGGAAAGGTTTTATTGTATAATAAATGCAATTATACAATAAAGGAGAAGTAGAAGCCCCTTCTTTCCATCCATCAGACTATGTTCACATGAACAAATAGTCATGCAAAGATTCCCCTGCTAATATGGAAGATTATCTACATGGTGGGAGAAAGAATATTGCACTACATCTCTATTGCATAATTCCAGTGCTGGCCTTAGTTAACTGTAGAACCCTTTCTATGCCTATCTACTTGGAAATAAGTCCCATTGAGTATAATGTAGCTTGATCTGAGGAAAGCAGGTGCAGGATTGCAATGTGTGAACTGAGGCACAGTCTAACAGCAAGGGAGCAATAAAACCTGCAAAGTGCCAAACATAAAACATATTTTTCCTACTTAGATTGAATTTAAGTTATGATATATGACAAAACTGTATGCAAAATTGTGCCTAGTTTGACAGAATGTGAAAAGCCCTTGAAAACAAGTTCTATAAATAATAGCTAGAGGTGGTAAACTACAAACAAGTTTGTGCTGTTATAAAATCTAGCACATTAACTTTTAGGGGTGTCATGCTTTAGTTGGGATTAAGCCAAGTTAACTTAGTATGGAAAACTTCCAAAATTATTGTATACCAAGGCCATTTTCGCACTAGACTGTTATAGTGCTATTATTCCACTTCAATATCCTATGGAATCCTGGGTTTGCAGTTTAGGGAGGGGCCTGATAGGCTTCCATAGGATGCTGAAAGTGGAATAATAGCACTATAACAGTTTAGTGTGGAAATGTCCCAAATCCATCCAGCATGGACCTTTTATGGTCTGTGCAGCACAGCATCATCCCCTGTCAATTTCTTTTCTAGGCTTTCTACTGGACATCTTTTTGAAATGGGGATAGAAGGACTGAGCTTTTTTATATAAAATATTTTCTCTCCCACCAAGCTACAGCTACTTTTAGTAAGGAATGGCTTGATTTCCTACATTTTAAGGGCCTTTCTAATCCCTCCTATGAAAACAATACTGTCTTCCGATATGTACATTCATAAAAAGAAAACTAATACAACAGAAGACATACTGTGCCATTAAAATCAATGGCAATTAAAAACATCAGGGAAAGCTTATCTATCCTGCGGTGATGTTCTGTCAGTCTGTAGTCACATGAAATGCATTGTATAAAGTTTGTTAGGTCTAGTCTTGCTACTCTTTACAATTTATCAGAAAACATACAGTCAACAATAATTGCCCCTAGATTCATGATGATTTTGACTCAACTGCAAGATTCTAACTTTTGCCAGCCTCATTAGGCCCCGTCTCTCTTCAACTGCATCAGCAATGATTTCAGCTGCAATTACCATAAATACAAAGTTTCTGTGAAAGAAATAAGGAGGCTAAGCGGTCTAGAAGTTTGGAAAAGTAGTTGGTGGTGACTACATTGTATGTGTACATGTATGTATGTATTTTATTGTATTGTATTTCTATCTTGTCTTTCTCCTGACATGGTACCAGTCAGCACTACACTGTTATAGTGCTATTATTCCATTTTCAACATCCTGTGGAATTCTGGGGTTTGTAGTTTACTGAGGCCAAAGAGCTCTCTGGCTGAAAATTCTAAATGCCCCTCCCTAAACTGCAAACCCCAGGATTCCATAGGTTGTTGAAAGTGGAATAATAGCACTATAACAGTGTAGTGCAGAAAGGCCCAACAAGTGAAACTTCTAATACATTAGCATAAAATGGCGTTTCCTTGACAAGAAGTCTAGATGTTGTTTATTTATTTATTTTTTCAGACTTACACAAGTTAATATGAAAGAGCTGGAGTCTCATATTAACACAAGTTAATATGAAAAAGATGGACAGCTTTTGTGCACACTGACTTGGAAGAAAGAAGAAGATTTGGAGAACTAGGACTACACATTATGAACAAGTTATGTATGAAGGGACTCCAAGACATTGCAGGATAAGTGGGGCTTATGTCCTCTTTCATTCCCATGGCAAGCCACCTGGGGCCACAGTGACAAGCAAGTGTAAGCAGCTTCCCTGTGGCCAGACATCTACGAAAAATACCTCAGAGCAGATAGTCCCCAGCAGATGCTGAGATTCAGAAAAGAGAATTTGCCCTGGAACAGCTGCAAAGGCTGCACCACCATCCAGCCATGGGAACCTGAACCTGAAAGAAAGGTAGGAGGGGCTCAAAAGATGCCACGGACACCTACTAACATCTTGACCATAGATCTCCATACACCCAAACATGCACACATGCTAACCTGTCAGCAAAACCATCTATTTCAAAACAACAACCTGCCTACTCAACTCAGGGTTCAGTAGTCTCTATGTAAAATAAATACTGTAGTATGCCCTAAACCAAACTATGACAACATGGTGGGAAATATTCCTATGCAACCCCAAAGCTATAGAAAAATTCTGTGTGACTAGGGAGGGCAAGTGGGATGAACAATGCGGTGTTCACATTGTAAGGCCAAGAAAGAGAAGTTATAAAATGTAAATGCTACCCTTTGAGCCAGTTCATATACTCCACTGCTGCTGCTTGAACCCCCTCTTGGTATCATGGAAACTTTTCTTTTCCCTTAAACTGTGTCTCATGGATCTCAGACACAGGAGTATATATGTTTTCCTGTATTTTGATGTGGAATGTCACACATCGTTACAGATGAAATTCAAGAGCAGGGATATACAGGAAACCCTCACCTTTTGATGTCCCATTATCTTTTAATGCTTCCAAATTAAGGACAAGTTCCATTAATTCAGTGGGGGTTCTGTTCTTCCATCAGTTCTTCTTGCTTATGGAAGCTCACTTGGAACTGCTTGCATGCACACTCTGCTTACAAAGTGAGATAGAAGGGCAAAAAATGCACTAAGCTGGTTCAGGGACTTTGCAGGCAGCACACATGCAGCCTGTCCCAAGTGAGCCTCCGTAAGTCCTTCATGCTCCCTACCATAGACTGCATTGGTTGTACTTTTCAACCAATTCTGTTTTCTGACAGTGCTGTGGTCCCTAACCTGTCAGGTAAGTTGGGGAAGCCTGCACAATTTACAGCCATTGAGATGCTGCTAAATTCCTACTCCTAAGTTCCCTCACCACTGGCTTTGCTGTCTGGGGCTGATGGAAAACATAGCCCAACCATATCTGAAGGGCCACTAGTTGCTCACCCCTTGCCAAGAACCACAGGCAACACTGCCTAGCATATGATGCCATTGTAGCTGAACCATTTATATCCACCCTCCGTATCTAAACATACCTGTAGTATCTTTCTAAAGACATCTTTCCCTTGGTGACAAAACATGATTATATAAAGCTTTACCAAAAATGAAAAACTATAACAAGAATATGCTACCACTAAATGAACAGGATCTGAAATTGCTTTTCTGTTGCCACCTTCTGTTTCTGCCTCTGCTTCTGTTCTATCAGCACTCTAATATTTCAGAAAATAATATGTTAATGATGCCACAGCCTGAGATAGACCTTTCTAATATATACCAAATTGAATCCACAACGTAGGTTTAGAGTCAGCCAAATGATCTCTCCAGAGAATATAAAAACAGCTGAGGCTACTGCTTCTTATTTGTCATAAGGATGGATTACTCAGAGATATCACATTCTGCATTAACTTCAGAACTGAAGTTTTGGGTCACTTGGGTGTATATGATGTTCAGCAAATCAGGGAAAATAAACCATCTGGTTTCTTTTCAGATTATATAAATCTTTTGCCTCTTTTCCTACATACCTACTTTATTGTTCCTTTTTGCAACCAAAATCTTTTGGGCTTAATAAAACACAGGGACTAAAATCCTTCTGGAAAACTATGCTAGTGTAAAAATAGATGCAGAAGTACTTGCATTTCTAAAAGGTTATATTTCTTTGGTTCCAACTCTAGTCAGCCTTCGTAAAAGCACACATGCAGAAACCTCTCTCCTAATTTTGACTAGAAGAGTAGGAAGGAAATCAACTGATGGGTAATGAGGAAGTTCAGCACCATGTCACCTATTGCTGGAAATCTAGACTGGTATATATTTATGCTGCAAAGGCCATATGATCTTGGCCACCATCTTACCTTTATGAAACTGTATTTGACACAGAAACATAAATGATGCTTTTTGTCAACTGTCTATATTTTAATGGGCTGAAGTGTCTCTGAAGGCTTGATTATGGAGAGACAAAAAGGAATTCTGAAGATAAATAAGAGAAGAGGAGGTAGATTGGGGTGGGCAAATGTGCTAGGTCTGTGGGCTAATTTCCTGCCCTGGGGACCATCTGTGGGCTGCACAGACTGCCAAAAATGGGTGGGGGGGGGTAAAGGTAACACAAAACAGGAAGTAGCCCACTTCTGACTTTAAAAAAAAAGGGGGGGGAGTGGCATTCTGTTTAGCAGTTAATGAGATTGTAAACCAGATTTACAGTCTCCTAAAATATGGGGGTTCACTTTTGTGGTCATTAACAACTGAACGTAACTCCATACATCAACCTTTTCAGCCAGGAAACTCCCCCATCTTAAAGGTTTATGAGGTGTTGAAGGTCAGGGTGCTCTCCCAGTGACAGGACTTGCTGAAGGAAACAGTTGCAGGAGACTTTCTGAGGGATTTCTCCAGCTGCCTGTTCTCACTGTACCCTGTGCATGGCAGAGTACCTCAGTCATCATTTCCCTGTGCCTTAATATGCAATGCCTTGGAAACCCTTTGACTGCAATGCTGCCAGCTCAAGTGGTAGGGTTTTTTTTGGGGGGGGGGGGGTGGCATCATCAGATATAGCTGATATAAGATTAAGGTATAATATGATATCTTGATATGATAGTGGTTTTTTTTCCCCAATTTTGTTTGATGCCTTGCTTTAGCTGTATTTATTTTTAACTTAGATTGTAACCTGCCCTGGGTCCTGTATTTTGAGAAACCTAGGATATAAATTAAATAATTAAATAAATGTTATTCTAGAAGAGGTCCAGAAGAGGCAATTCACCAGTAGGGAGCAGGAGGAGGGTTGACAAGGGAGCCTGGAGGGAGTTAATGGCCAGAAAAACAGCCTGGGGGGATGTATGAGTTCCCAATTACTCATATTGTCCACCTCTAAGATAGAGGATTACCCTTGTTACTAGTTGATCCCACATGGAAATCAAAGAGAGAGAGAGATGATCAATGAAATCAGATTTCTTTCTATGCCTTTTCCTCCCAAGTTTTCTGCTGTCTTTTTGCCTTTTAAACTTTTTTTTTTTAAATCCTTTGAGATGAACTTCAAAATGCCTTGGAGGTCAGCTCTGAAGAGAGAAGCAGATCAAAATCAGCACTCCTAAAAAAACTTATCGCAATGTGCCCAAGTTATTTTACCCTCCCTATCTCTTGCATGGGTTGTATCGATGATACTTAACATGTCTGGTTCTCCAAAAGGCCAGAGTGAGATAGCAAAAGCTTCTCTTCTGCACCAGCTCTAAAAAAATTATGTCCAGATGCCAAGGGAAAAAAAAAAAAACCCAAACAAAGCATAGATTATAAAAATGATCTGTTCCTGTCAAAAGGTTCAGGAAAACATTAGGTTTGGTTTCTGTGTGCACAGATTCGATCTGTTCAAATTCTTTAATTTCAAGTTCTTTCTCTTAAAAAAAATAGATAACTCTGTCAATGGAAATCTTAATATGTTGTCATACAAGCTGTGGTAGATCATGAATAGGAAGGTAACATTTTCTAAAAATAATACATTTTTACCCAGTAATCAAGCTGTAGCAAAGATACAATCTGGCAATGCTCTAGAGATCTGTGATGGTACAAATCACATGAGTTAAAACTTCAGAACCTGTTTTGTGTGCATTGGTCATCTGATCTGTGTTAGACTGAGCAACTTTGGGGTAAAAATTCCAGCCTCAATCATGAGATTTTCCAGCTAGACCTTCTTTCCCAATTGGGGGACTGTAATCTGTGAAGCAGTGATGTCAGATGTCCAGTCTGGTGTCCAGTGAAAGTGAATTAAATGGCTCTCTCCATGGTATCTTTCTGTTAGCAGTTAAAGACATTTTTCTTTGTTTTGCTAAGAATTTGGGAACTGTCTGCTTAGCGGGAAAGGCTTTTTAATAATGTGCTGTATTATCTGTATTGGTTGCTTTTTAATTGATATTGTTTTTAAATTGCTTTTAATTCTATTGGTGTCTTAGGTATATTTTGACTTTTGTGTGTTTTTAGTAGTGTGAACTTTTATCTGTATCTATTTTTTTAAGATGCCATGGATCCCAGGTTTGGAAGAAAGACAGGTTATAAATAAATAAATAACCAGTCAACCACATTTGACCATAACAATGTAACTGAGTATAAAACGGAAATGCATAAATCAAATAGAAATAAACTAAAACAACGAAATCAATATGAAATCAGAATATAGTCTATCCATGTATTTATTAGGAGTATAACAACTAGTAGGTTCTTTTATCAATCTTTTACCAAATGTGTCATAATGCCTGAGATGGTACATGGTGTCCTGTAAGGTTAACCAGGGCAGGGAGAGGAAAGAGACACAATGAGGGCCTCTGAGGAAGCTGGCACTAGTGTCAGAGTCCAAAACATTCTAGGTCCCCTTGTCAAATGGAGCAGAAAAGTGTGAAAGATATAGGAAAGAAATTGAGGGGGGGATTTGGGTTTGGGAGAAATGAGAGTAATGTGATGAATAAGTAGAAGGAGAGGCAGAAGTCTAGTCAGCTCCAGGGCAATGGCGAGATGGGGGAGAAAGGAGATTTAAGTAGACGTTTGGGGAGACAAAGGCCATTTCTGCACTATACTGTTATAGTGTTATTATTCCACTTTCAACATCCTGTGGAATTCTGGGGTTTGTACATTATTGAAGCCAAAGAGCTCTCTGGCTGAAAATTCTAAATGTTCCTCTCTAATCTGTAAACCCCAGGATTCTATAGGATGTTGAAAGAAGAATAATAGCACTGTAACATTGTAGTGTGGAAATGGCCAAGCAATTGTGAAAAGCAGAAAGCCTTGCAAGGCAGAGAGAAGCGGACCAGAAAGAGTATGTGGAGACAGAGAGTGCCACTCCTGAAAGGGAAGAGTTGAGTTTTGGAGGCTAGAGCAGGCTTTAGCAAAAGGAAGAGGAGGGTGAAAGGGGATAGTTTTGAGCATATTACTATTAATAAAGGGTCTGCATTGTCTCATGATGGCTGGAATGTAGGATGTACCACTTTAGTGCCAAGGTGAAATGTGATTACTGAGCTTTTCATATTAAGTTACATAGGATTTCTTTATTTAGCCCTTACCCCCATTGTTATTCCTGTTTTCCTATCTTGAGTTTTTCCACTGTTTTGTTCTTACACAGTGTGTCACTAATCTGGAGAAAACATCCACCAGTCTTATCTTCATTAACAGAAAGGTTATTTTCTCTGATTTTTTTAAAATTAAACCTAACTTCATATTGCATCTTACGGATCCATGGTTGACATATCTCTTCATCACTGACTTAATGACTCTTTACCCCCCCCCCCACACACACACCCTGATATGTGGAGTTAATCATTTAACTACTCTGTATTTTTAACCACATTGCATCACTTCACTGCAGGACATCAGAAGAGATTCTGCTTCTGTAGGTAACACGAGTTCTCCAGGCATCAGAGATGAAAGGCTAAAAGCATGCCCCTGGTACTCATAGATGATAGAAGCTGAATCATTGTAGAAGGTACCCGATTATGCTCTGAACTTTCTGGACTAGAGCCAACACTGATTTCCTCTTGCAACAGTCTAGTATAGTATTGTCTATCTAGTATACTCTGTATTTTCTGCCACCTTTCTGCCATTTGTTCTGAGCCTAGAGATTTTGGGATTTCTAAGAATACATTTGTCATGCATTTTCCAGACTCTTAGCCACAGTAATATGGAGATGTGGTTTCTCTAATTTCTCCATAACAAGACAACTGAAATAATTCATATTCTGATCTGATCATGCCACCACTACAATGCCCAAAGTCTTTGATAACTGCTTATGGCAGTTGGAGCTTAGGGGTTTTGTATACCACAATGTCTGGATTGCACATGGTTGTCCAGCTTTTACTGATATATTCTTGAATGCCTTGGGTCAAGGTGCTATACATCTCAGAGACTGCAATCTCCCTTGTACTTTATCACAACTCTAAAGATCACCAGTGCATCAAACTCAAGCACTATTGGCATACAGAGAAACCTTCTTAGTGACTACTCTTTAATTATGAACACTTCCTGTAAAGAAGAGGACAGGTACCAGTCCTAACACCTAAATACAGTGGTGGTGGTGGGCTGCACACAAGTGCTCTTACATGTGTGGGGTTGTCAGTTCATGATTATCTGGGCAAAAATCTGAGACCAAGGAACTGATGTTGGTGTTGTCATTAAGCATTGTACATTAAGTACCAACCTTGGTTGCTTAATTTTGTCATTCAGACACATGCACACATACCCATATTGTCCTGTTTAGAAATTAAGATAGAAATCTTTGCTAAAGGGGCTGATCCCACATGAATTTGAAATGAGGGGATTATTCCTTCTCATTCCCTTAAGGATATGAGAAAAGAGACATTTAGCCTACTTGCTTCTAGCTAGAAGATGAATGTGGAGCTGAGTGGAAGGTGAGCCCTAGTGCCAGAATGTTTGGGAGAGGTGGAAGAATCTTACTATGTAAATACATAGACCCCTGGGAGAGTGCTTATAGGTTATGGTGACAGCATAATAAAGCTGTGCAAATTGTAGCAAGCTGCTGATCTACTAGCTGAGCTGGACATTTACACACAGCAAATTCTTTCTCTTTGTACCCACCAAAACTGGAGAATTTAAACCCTTGTCTCCTACCTAGAAATGACTCATGAAAACTGTTGACACAGAGCCAGGCCTTGAGATCTGGCAACCTTGTGTGTGTAAGCGCACACACAGAGAAACATTGATTTACAGAATTTGGGAGGTTTAAGCCCAACCTAGTGATTTCCAAGGTGGATGTAAAAGGCTCTCTGATCCTGAAAAATTACTACTGAGGTGTGTGTTCCTGTATGGACGCTTACAGCAGGAAAATAATAGCAAAGGAACAAGTTTCTTTTCTTTTCTTTTGTTTGTTAGCTCAATAGCATGAAGTTGGACTGGATGAGGTTCTCCTAGATTCAGAAACACACAGGAAACAGCCGAGCTCTACACCCAACTTCTGGTCCGCAGGTTGTAGACCCTGCTTTAAAGATCCCTGAAAGTCAATGTCTGTGTGTCTTTGAAATACACTGTGAAACTTTGTTGGCTTTATTATCTCTTTTCTTCCCTCTTAAACTGTTATATAGAAACCACAGCACATGATAAGTCAGCCTTGAAATTAGAAATCCCTTTCAGCTTTGTTTTACCCAAATGCTATGTAAGAGGCCCCTGAAAGAGCAGCAGGAGACCAAACAATAGTTGCTGGTCTTGGGGACTGCAGTGCCCTCCAAACAATACTAGGCAATGGCACCACCGTGGCTTCTCTCTTTGACACGGATTTTACAGAGGTTTTACAGCAGCAGAAGCATCTGGGGCCTACGGTTCAATGACACAAGCTCAGCAGGGGTGGCATTTATAAAAAAAGAGAGAAGAATACATGCTTGGTTGGGGTCCCACATCTCCCTCAGTCTGAAGCATCTGAAGTTCAAAAAGTCAATTTGTTTTTACCTTTTTCCTTTTTTATTCCATAAAAAACCCAAACAGTAAAAAAATTCTATTTCATTATTCTCAGATATAATATGAAAAGACAATAAAGCAACAAACCATTTGATGTTTAGGTGTTGTTCCTTGAAGTCACCTTGAGTCCTGCCGAAAGACAAGGTTTCTGCACTATCTCGTTTCCTTCATTGCTGCTGTTGTTTTCTGTTGTTCCTCTTCTCTTTTGTTTTTCTGCAATGGTGTCTTGGACCAAAGTTTAAAAAAAAAAAAAGCTGGTGAAACATCCCAGTCTTTGATTGCACAAATAGGTCTCCTGTTGCCAGCTTTTAAAAGAGAGCTGATTCTATGACAATTTGGGGTCTGTTTCTTCAAAGCAGTAATTGGCTCTCGTCCCATTTAGCCTGAAAGGCAGCAAAGAGAAAGGAAAGGAAAGGTTATGTGGATTATTGCTCTAAGTCAGCAGCATGGAAGAAAGACATATAGCTGTGCTGGCAATAAGAAGCACAGAAGGGAGGTTTGATCCCAGCTGTAACTGTAAAAGAAAGAACAAAAGGATGGAATAGAATGAAAGGTAGGTGGGAGATTCTAAGGGTGCACTTTTATGTAGGGGTAAGTACCACTGAATTTAGTAGGAAATTCTTCTGATGGATAATGTAAGCTCAATCAATACTCGCATTTCCTAGTGAAGATTTTTGTCGTGTGTCTTCCTAAGTCCCAAATATATGCAGCAGCTGTGCTGTTTGGGTTCTGTCACATGAGGAACATCCATTTTTTGTCCACCTTCAAAGAAGCTGTTAAGACTATTTTATTCTGGCTGGGTTTTCTGTCAACAAACCTGCACAGCCACTCAGCCAGCATATACAAGGTTTAAAACTGTACTCTAGACAAGGGTGCACATGCAAGTCCTACTTAGAATACTTCTGTGCACTGGACTCTTCTGCACATCTTCAGCACTTTGAGCACAAAGATCTGCAAGGTGAGATTGCAGGAGAATATATGTATATTCAGTGGAATACATGAACAATCTTTCCTGATCCAACATGCTTCCTGATCTCAGAGATAGTTATAAGACTATTCATCTGAACCTGACTATATACCACAGTGGACCTTAGCATTACATATGTAAAGATCTTTAGACAATCCAGCATGCCCAGATACTTTTGAGAAGGGGCTTATATTCATTTGTGCATGCCCCACATCCCACCCATTTAGCCATCTATATGGAGACTGGAAAGCCTAAATGGTGCTGACATTTTAGTATGATGGTGATTATAGTAATGATTGATGTTTGATGATTGATGAGTTAACAATACCATCACTGTGATATTTTTATGATCCTGTTGTTGCTGCTCCCCCTCTGCTTTGCTTTATTGTTAGTTTAAAAAAAAAAGATTGCAAACTTTAAAAAAAATCTACCTTCAATTTTAATTTAACACAGGCTACAGTTGTCAACATAAATACATATGTGCAGTCATATTATGTAGCCTGTATCCAAAATGATATGTCAGGGGACCAATTACGCATTACTTTGGTCAAGGGAAGGAATCCTCTAGACATGATAAGGGATGGCTTAGTGTATGTTTAACTTCAAGAAGAAAAGGTCAAGATATGATATGATAGCCATATTTGAAATACCTGATAAATTATCAAGTAGAACATGGAGGGAGTTTGTTTTCTGCTGCTCCAGAAGACTAAAACACAACCCAGTGGATTCAAGTTACAAATAACAAGAAAACAAATTCCTCCTAAATTTTAGGAAGAACTTCTTGACTATGAGATCTGTTTGACAGTAGAACAGAGTGCATCTGAATTCCTCCTTCCAACAGAGTTTAGACAGCCATCTTTCAAGTGTGCTTTAGTTGCCTATTCCTGCCTGGCAGGGGATTGCTCTAGATGGTGCTTACATTCTCTTCCAACTCTATGATTCTTTGATGCTACAACCATCACATATTATATACATCCAAGAGTAGTGAATGTAGGATTCTCCAGATGTTTTTGGATAGCAATCAGTCCCAATCAGTGGAGCTAATGGTGATGGATGACAGTTGTTGGCCGATTTTATCTGTAGGGCCACAACTTGCCTACACTGATACACAGTATTGGTACCTAGATCACCCATTAAGAAATAAAAATGAGGAGAAGTCAGATGTGTAGTAGCAGTGAATGACAAATTGTAAACACATGACCCTTGGCTGGCTGATTTATGAGAGAAGTTGGTGAGATGCTGGAAGGAAAATTCAGGATGTTTTCCCACTGAATTGTGATGTATCTTATTTCTCATTGTATGGACTGTCAGCAGAACTCTTTCTTCTCTACTCTTGTGCCTACCAATATTTCCACAAGGCAAATAACCAATGTTTTTCTCTACATTTTGCGTCCATTGCCAGCATGTTCATCTCAGGGGAAATCAGAGGCATCCTGAGCTGCTGTCCTCACTTATTTCCTTTTAGCTCTGTCATCCATTACTGTTTGGAGCTGCAGTGATGGAGAAAAGATAAGGTGACAAGAGGCTAAGGACAATGTCCTTACAACTACACCTCCATTAATTCTGGAAAAGAAAAACATTTGCCTGCAACAGCCTGTACTGCATAAAGCAGAACCTAGGGGTTTTGATAGAGGGAAAGGGACTTTAGTGTCTTTAGACTACTGGTTCCCAAGCTCAATTTCCCAAGTGTTGCTGGATTTCATCTCCCCAAAGCCTCAGCCAGCATATCCCAGCAGAAACATGCTAGAAAATGTGGCAGGGTTGTGACAAGGAAAATGAGGGGAGGCATTACTTTGTTAATGAAGCCATGTGTCATTAACATGGGAAGGCAAAACAATGTAGTGGTATTGAAACCTAAAAGAAAACACACACCACGGAAGAAGCAACACAGTGGGGAGCAAATTAAGTGGTTGAATCATGTATTGCTAAGAAACATTTCTGCCATCCACAGAAGTGGTTACTCATTGTTCCTAATATTTGCATACATCTTGTGAACTGAATATTTAAGGCCCTTTTCACATGTCGGGGGGGGGAGGGCAAAAACGCCCAAAAAGGGAGCTTACCTCCGGCCGGGTAAGTCCGTCGCCGCGTGGAGCAGCGCAAGCTCGCTGCTCCACACTCCTCCGGTGTTGCAGATGGCAGCTTCCGGTTGGTGGAGGCTCTCCACCAACTGGAGAAGCTCGCCAGCCGGAAGCCCGCTCCCGGCAGATCTGCAGGCACACACTTGCGCGAGCCTGCAGATCCACTTTAGAGCCGGGCGACGGAGCGGCAAGGGGCTGCGTGCTCCATGCTTTTTAAAAACCTCGAAAAAGAGGTTTTTAAAAAACACGCAGCGCAGCTAGTTCCGGCCACTCCTGAGTGGATTCTGGTGTTAAACTATGAAAAGTAGTCCACGCCAGTCCACTCTACGGTGTAGATGACCTCTGTGAGAGGTCGCTCTACACCGTTTCCCCCCCACACATGTGAAAAGGGCCTAAAAGTCAGAAGAACAGCCCCTATCAGAGGCCATTCAGGTATCTTGCACCCTGTATGAATTTTCTGTCAAGAAACAAGTCAGCAACATTAGGTGACAAATAAAGCACAATGTCTATTCCTCAGAGAAAAGGAGTGTCATCTGGTTGTCATTCAAGAACAACAACTTTTTTTTCTAATGCCACAACAAATATTCTCCTGCTTCAATTTTGGACCTTGAAACAGTGCTTAGGAGGGGAAAGAAGTCCATCAAGTATTTTAATTGTGGGAAGAACAGTTCTTCCACTAGTCTTCTGCCACTGATTTCCTTACTAGTTCTTATTTTGATGCCATTTCCCCTTCCTTCTACATTCATCATATAAGTCATCATATAAATCACTTCTATCATGTTATGATAAAACCAGCACAGTATAGTGGATTGAGCTTTGGACTACAGTTCTGGAGACCAGAGTTTGACTCTCCGCTTAGCCATGGGAACCCACTGGCTGACTTTGGGAAAGATACAGTCTCTCCATCTCAAAGGAAGGCAAAGGCAAAGCCCAACGATTATTGGCTCAGTTAGACAGATGATAGCAGGCAATTGAGGATTGTGCAGTGAATGGTATCATTATCCTCCATAGGATAAGTAGCCAGTCAGATATGGCTACATAACAGCACCAAAGCAAATTATGCCATTTGAAGACTGGTGTACACATTGAGCAGAATGAAGTGGTAGAGATCTGAAGTGATAAAATAGACTGCATCATTTCAGACTGTAGATGAGGGTTGTCATTTTTAATGCCTCATCTGAAAAACACCCTGAAAGTAGAAAACTAGCACAATAAGGACTAGATGGGATAGAAAATTTCTTCCTGAATGTGCAAAGTTTTCACCCTGCTGGGAAAAAAAAAATCCAGGAACAGCATTCCCATCCTCACCCACAGCAAACAGTGGTACAGGTCACTTTACCACCTTGTGTTTCTAGCAGGTGCATAGACTAACAGTGTATGTGTAGACCAGGCAAAAGGATAACCATGTGATTAAAAAAAATCTCCATAGGTATTGTTGAAAAAGGAAGGTAGCACTTAGCAATGTTATCTTAAATGATTTTGAAATATAACCAGTAGTTTTTATTCATCCGTTTTTTATTTTTATTGCATATGTCTCTAGCAGTATTGTGTAGTTCTATGTAACTGTGCACTTCTATGTAACTAAAATAAAACGGGATCTCTGTGTGACACAGGAATTCAATCCGTGCGAATTCATAAAAGTAAATTACGAAGAAGCCTATGTTGTTATACTGTTGCCACTTCTCTAAATCTGTGAAAATTCAGAACTTTGCTATTGTATGCGCATGAGTATGTGTAAGTGACATATATATGAGAAGCCCAGTGAAAACTAATTTGCATGTTATAATTACCTTACCAACTGCCTTTTAGAAGATAAAACAGAGCCATTAACCACACTTTAATGTTATCACAGTTTCTTTACTAAATACATTTGCTTTATGGTATTGCTCAATAATTCTTTTCAGAGAACACGGCAGAAAACATCGTGCTTCACTAAACACAACACAGTGGACACTTTTCAGGGTTTTAAATTTTGTATTGAGTAATATAGTGTGGCAAAAGCCAGTTTAATTATACATCAAATATTTTTATAACCAAAGTTCAGGTGTCCACACCATGCTCTGATTTCTTACATATATTGTCTAAATATGTATATTAATAATTGTAATATTTGAATCTGGATTACAAATAAATTATATACTCCTTTCAGGTAAGCAAGATAATATTGTAATTCATTCAGTGAAGTAGAGCAACTGAGACTCTAAAAAATGCAATGAATATTGGAATTGTTTGTTCACCCCCTAAATACCAGGCATCATAAAATCAAGAACCATTGAAAAGATATTGTTTCCTCTTCTTTAACGAGACCCACTGTATCTTACTTCAACCCAAGACAAACTGCTTCCATATACCTACCATTCGTGTGCCTACTGTCATATGGACACCTAATTATATACAAGTTTTCTCACTGGCACCAGAAGCTTCTGTTGCTGGTACTTCTGCCACTGGTGTGAAAGTTTTTCCATATGATTTCATACCTGAAAACATGCTAGGAATGACTTGCTAAAGAGATAGAGCAGTATAGTCCAGCTTTACTTCTTGTGCTTTCTGTCACACACAACACAAAAAAGCAAGTACAGTGAAGCTAACAAACTCTTCAACTTGAAACAAGCAACTGTTCCCTCAGGAATTGGACCCAGGGAGAATTTTAAGTAGGCTCCTTGGATTTTCCAGCAAAGAGATCAACAGCAGTGACAAATGCTTCTGATTCTCTGATATTTAATACGTCTACTCACCAAATGCTTGGGACAAGCTTGGAACTGACAACAAGGGTGGATTTTGCCCTCAGGCCTTACATATGAAACTCCCAGAGGCATGAAACAAGACAGATTAATGGTCTAAACTGGTATAGCAGTTCTGTTCCCAGGAAGAAGCTGCTAGTTGGCAAATATTTATCATTAGGTGTCTGTGGGTATATCATCTCAGACCTCATGAGATGCTTTGATCTTTGCTCTGGGCAAGCAAACAAATTTGCATTAATGGTTGCTTTCTCTGTTTGTTTATGACATTTGTGTACTGCCTTTCATAAATATGTATTCCCGGGCAAGGTAATGCAAGTTAATACAAATAACCAATTTATCAATAAAACAACTATTTTAATTAAATAATAATTAGAATATCAGTCTTTTAAAAAAGAAAAAAATGTTTCTGTGTTTAAAATGCTGTTTTCAGTATTTAAAATTCAACTCATCTAAATCCCTGCGAGAACAGAAACATTCTAATTTGGTATCTCAAAGACAGAGCTGATAGTTAAGTTCTCCAAAGACTCAGCTCATCAGAAAAAGAAGAGTTCTCCCCAAATGTTTTGCACGACATTTTTTTTCCCTACTGGCTGCCATTTTTCCCCATGTCTGGGGAATGATACTGGATATGGATCAAGGTAAAAAGACTGAAAAGAGTAGCTAGGGCAGAAATTTGCAAGCTACTTAATGTAGCTAATACTAAAGTTAAAAAATTGATTTGTTTTGTTAATTGTTAAGTTTTAAAATTCACTTCCATTATGTTTTTGTTAGAGAGAGTTGGAAATTAACTGTTATGTTTATGTTAAATTAATGTTTAAACATAAGTTAAATTCTTGCACTAAAAGCCTTACTTGAATGAAGCTAAAATATGCCATCCATCATTTACTCCTCCATCCTTTTTTTTTTTTTTTTTTTTTTTTTTGAGGGGGGATACAGCTGCATGGATTTTTGAAAATCCAAAAGGCAATATCTTGTTTTCTCTTTCTTCCTCCCTTAACAATATCACCTAGTTATTGTCCCAACTTTCTTTAGCTTGCTGGTTCCCCCAAAAAGTCTTATAATTCTCCACCTGTGGAGAAGTGAAGTATCAAAAAGTGAGAAGTAATTTTGCAGAAATCAAAGAGTAAAAACCTTTGGGTAAAGAATCACTTTGGAAATGTCACAATTGTTGGCCTTTGTGAAATAAATGAGTATTCAATTCACTGGTCCAGTTCAGAAATACTACCAGTGAGAGACAAGATGGACTCTATGCAAAAGGAACTTGTGCCACCTTTGAGACAAACTGAGAGAACTACATCTAATGAAAGAGACAAGATTATGAAAGCTTATGCTACCAACTTCTTTTACTCAGTCTCCAAGGTACTACAAGATCCCTTTGCGTACTGATCTAGACTAATATGGCTATGTCATTGAAGATGAAATGTAGCATATTTAAAGCATGACAGTTTGAATATTGGCCAAAATTCTATTACTTATTTGGGTATAATTTTAATGATTTTTTATTTTTTTTAAATTTCCATTCAAAGCAATTTCACTTACATATAATAAAGTTCCAGTATAACAAATGCAAGAAAATAAAAACACAAAGGGAGGAATAATAACCAATTTAGTCATTAGCTTCTATCAAAACTGACCAAATGTCCAAATATTTGCCCATTTGTAGATTTCACCTGTGCAACATTCTTTCAAAGGTTGCAAACACTGTTAGATTCTCAATCCATTGGATTACAGGTAAAGAAAAATCATATTTCCAATAATGAAATATCAATCATATAGTAGTTGAAAGGGCAAAAAAAAAATCCACTTACATTGGCGATTTGTTAATTTCCGAGAAACAGGTAAATAATTCAAAAGATCATGCATGTCCCTGAATATCAATGAACTTTCCAAAAGTAAATCTACTCAAGTGATTGCTTTTTCCCATGGTGTAGCTGTTATAGGACAACTCCAAAACATATTGTGGACTACTATCAAGCTGATAAAAGATATTGCACAAGATTTATATAGATGGAGAGGCTTAAAAAATAAATCTGTAAGGTAATGTAAACATGATTAAAATGAATTTATACCTAGAATTATTTGTGTTATTTGTGGAATTCCTCTACTTATCCCTTGCAAGTAATTTCAAAAACTAAATGCATTGTTTGGGAGATGGGAAGGATCATCTCCTCCTAGAATTTCAATGAAAAGGATGCAAATTCCTATCAAAGAGGAAGGGTTCAGGCTTCTAGATCTTATACACCATCAGGCATATTTGTGATCTTGTACCAGTTTTTGGACATATCCACTTAGATCAAGTAATCCACCATGGTCTGCCTCAGAGTCTTCATTTCTGACACCTCTATTCAAATGCACAGTACTTAGTTCTCATTTTATAAATAAGGTCAGCATTTTTACCAACAGTTTCAGCAGTTAGATTGCCAGTGTGGCAAATATTGTCTTGTTAAATTGACCCATATGCTCATGTTAAATAGATTTTATGGGGAATCCAGATTTTAAAATGGTAAGTAAACCATACTTATGGAAGGTATGGGTCAACAATGAGGTTGTTGCCTTAAATCAGATACTTGGTGTTGATAATGAGTTTTTGCCTTTTTTTATTTTACTAGAGCAATTTAAACTAAGTCGATCAGCTAAATGGCAATATCTACAATTGAAACATTGATTACAATCCAGCTTTTGTTCTACACCTGTAAGTGCATCTGCATCTGAAGTTCTCTTACTGTTAGAGACATTAACTGAGGCCAACCAAGTGTCACATATGTGTGTGTGTCTGTGTGTGTTATGTATACGTAAATAGGACATGCAGGGTTTGCAACAAGAATGGAATTGTAATACCCGATTCTGACTAATCAATGGCTATCTATAACTAGTGTGGCTATAGATCTCCAACTGTCTTCTGCAGTAGAAATTGCTCTTTTGGATATATTGGTTGCCACAATATCTATTTAAGAAAAAGGTTTCTAAATCAGCAAATTGTTGGAGATGTAATACTGCTAATGATTCCGTAATGCATGTCTTTTGGAGTTGCCCAATAGTAGTCACATTTTGGAGGAAAATGATCACTTCAGTATCTGTTTCTTGGAAATTAACAAATTAACAGATGGCCAATGGAAGTGGATTTTTTGTGCCCTTTTGACTGCTAAAAGATTGATGCTTTGTTACTGGAAAGGTAATCTTTCTCCACGTGTGATCCAATGGATAGAATTCTAACAATGCTTGCAATATCTGAATGAATGATGTATTTACAAATGGACTGATATTTGAACATTTGGTCAGCTTTGATAGACACTTATGACTAAAGAGGTTATTTTTCCTTCTTTTGTGTTTTTATTTTCCTGCTTTTGTCATACTGGATCATTATTGTATGCAACTGTGATCCCTTTTAAACGTAAATTTAAAAAAATGTTTGCTCTTTCAAATTGCCTCTTCTTTGATTAATGACTTAATTTTGGAATTAAGTTAATGCTGAAATTCCAATTTAAGTCACACAAGTTTAAAAATAAATTTAAGTTGCTCCATTGCATCATAAAATGGCTGACATAATTGAAACCTAGTTGAATTTAAGTAGTTATTTTCTTTCTCTTGAGAGAGGTTACCAACAACCACAGTTGCTGATGATGATACCTGTAACAGATTAAAAAAAAAACATAGAAAGAAGGGAAAGAAGTTGTGCTACTGTCACCTCTAAAAATGAGCTTCACCACCACTATGGTGTTGAAGCATTTCTCCTTCCCCTGGGAGGTTGGATAAAATAACCCCTTCAGTTTATCACCCCATAGTGAAGATGGGAAATTCTGAGAGGCAATTTGCCTATAGCTATACTGAAGTATAATCCAGTGAGCTTCCTGTAGCCGTTTCTGCATCTGGGCCTGAACTTCGGAGATACATTCCGCATGAATTATCCCAATTGAAACATTAGTTGCCCTATGATGAACTGACTGAAGCTTTCAAACATTGGCATATACTACACGTGCCTCAATGGAAGCCTCAACGTATGTTATCACAGCCTGGACCACTGCTGCCAAATGGTTCTACCTGGAAGTGGCAGCATAGCACCCTGATACTAAAGTCCATATTTCAGGATGACCTCAACCACCTAGTTTGTAAATAGCCTGGGAGAATATGTTGCCTTGTGGGACACCAATAACATAGATGCCATGAGTCCAAGTGGTTGTCCCTGAAAATTGCCCTATGACCCCAACCATGAAATGAGGGACAAAACCATAACAACACTATGACTACATTTTGAATTCGTGAGCTGATCTTAAAGGACTCCACATTCGTATAAAAGGATACAATTCTCCTGATTGTATCAAAAGACTCTAAGAACAACAGGAGAATCAAGAGACTGCCCACCTCCACCTTTCTCTTGGCATAGTGAGGCCAAGGAGATTTCTATTTCAAAACTACCAGGTCTGAAACCCAGTTAAAGGGAGTTCACAAAATCATTTTCATCCAAGAATGCTTTGATTGTGTATTCCTGCATGGCAGGTGGTTGGATTAACAATGGCCTTAGTGGTCTCTTCCAACTCTATGATTCTATTATTCTATTATTCCCCCAATACAGTGTAGTTCCGGGCTGGAATATGTACATTGGGAAGATACCTAGATATCATCCATTCTTATTATTACTGACACAAAAATGGCTTAGTCACTCACTTGTTGTTCTCATTACAGCTGCTAAATATTGCATTCCCAATATTATGCTCCTCTATAACAGAGATGATGAACATATGGCCCTGAAATAGATTGTTGTGCCCATCATATCTCACTATTGGCTATGCTAACTAGGACTTATGGGAGCTGTCATTCAAGAACATCTGAAGAGTATTTCTAACCACTCCTGTATAGGTAAATGGGTATTAATGTAACACAAAGGCAAGAGGTCTCCCATTGTGTGCTGTGGAAACCAACAGGAAGGCTTGTCACAGGAGCAGTGACTAAAGTCAATTGCTCTTATATGAAGTTCTGAGTTTTGTCCTTGGAGAGTTCCTGTATCTTTCCATCTTAGTTCAAGTATAATATAACAGTTCCTACTCTGAAGTAGCTACCATAGTGAAGACAGCAATTCCAAAGCATGGGGGCCCGCAAGAATAAAGAAAGTGGCAACTCTATTCTACTTTGTTTTTCCAAAACCCACTCTACTGCTGATGCTATTCACCAAATATCATGTTTGCCACAGCCCTCTTATAGTTGTCAGTTAAGACCCTCAAGCCTACCATGCAAGACTGTTTTGTGCTCAGGAAGGTACTATAATCCCCTTCAGCTTGGCCAATTGTATGTATATGAATTTGATTTGCAGGTGTAACTTTTATTACATGGGCAATGTGGGGACAATAGTCATGATTAGTAGTGGAGTTACCAGTAGCATTCGGAATGGTTCTCTCTCTCTCTTCCTCTAATACCACATGTAGTCTATGTTTCTCTGGCAAATATTGCTGATTTTTATTGCAGGGGTGGGCAACTGTGATCTTCCATGTATTTTTGGATAGCAGTTTCCAACAGCTCCAGCCCAACATATCCAAAAGTGAGGGATAGTTGGATAATGCTGAAGAACAACAATATCTGGAATGTCACTGTTACCTATCCCTGCTACTGGTTGATCATCGGAGTATGACTATGGGATGCCACTGGGCCTATAGGTTCACATGAAATGGTATAACGGTGATGCAGAAATGTCACCTTGTTTTCAATCAACATGGATCTCACCATATCAAAATAGCCATGCACATTGTGTTGCTGTTGTTATGAGTCTTCAGATTGACTTCAACTTATTGAGACCTTATCATCAGGTTTTCTTGGCAGATGTTTGTTATTGTCTTCCTCTCAGGATGTCAGAGCATGACTTGGCTTTGTCACTTGGTTTGTTTTAATTAAAGAGTTGGATTGAATCCTGGTGTCCTGCAGTCTTAGTTTAGCACTCAAACCACTATGCCATACTGGTTGTCATGAGCATTACATCATGAATAAGAATGTTCTTCAACTAAAGCATGTGTCTTTTAGTCATCCGTATGGTATAACAGCTGCTACGACATGCAAACATTTATGATTTTCATAGCAGAGAGCCTGTAATAATACTATGTTATGCTACACTGTCAATGTCTACTCATTTGCAATTGGATAAGTCACACACATGATCCAAAGCCTCTACTTTTAGGTATGCTTGAACAACCCTGGGAGGAGGTGGGATTCTCATGTTAAACCTCCATAATCAGTGCTGGTGAACTTGTGTAAACAGAATTTATGTAAAAGCTTGAACTTCATATTTCGGTTCTGGAAAGTTCAGTGTTGTTTGTATTCCTCAGATACAGAGAAGTGCTATACAAAATCTAACATGGAGATTTAGTACAGAATAAATAGACTTGTCAGAAGATACATTCATTCTCATAGATTTATTTCCCCAAATAAGCTCCCTAAATCCAAACTGTACTTGAAGGCATTAGAACTCAACTCATTTGCGTGCAGTGTTTGCTCTGAAGGTTTGCTGCTTTTCAGCTTTTGCCAGCTTTTCATGATGAGCTGCTCCCTTCCCTTCCCTTTTCTTACATCTCTTCCTTCCAGAATACAGGTATCCCCCCCCCCCACATCTCTATTTCTGATCTCAGTGATTTAAGACAAGGAAATGTTTTGACGCAGGTTGCTGAGGGTGATGTTTACTGATATGCAAACACATCTGTTCTGCTAAATGGTGTTATGGGGCCTTGTTCTGGTATCCTCCTCAGCCCAGTACAGGCTGGCAAATTCCTGTGTAGGTGGATGGGAGAAACAATGACACTAAGAAAAATTACCCTGTCAGTTCACTCTGAAAATATACATATGATGTCTCCAGAGTGAAGGTCAATGCCCATTTTCTTTTAATCTCACACTTATACTAGTTTTCAGATGTGAGTTTGCTGAAAAGTCTCTCAAGGTATGTTGAGGCCTTACAGCTGTCATTTTATTTGACAATCCATTCAAAGCACAGTTGAGTTAATTCGTTTTAACAACAATCCCCAGCAATCAGTATAGGAGGCAGTGAATATTCTGTCTGTTCTTGAAGCAATTAATTCTGCCTCTAAAGAGCAAAAAGGAGATGGATGTAACTATGAATACAGTTGTTCTCTGCCTAATAAGAAATATCTCATTCTGTTTTATCAGAAGCAGAAAAATCCACCCAATCTTCGGAACAGACCTAACTAGAATGTGCACTGACCACAAGATCCTGATTTGGTGAGATGGAAAATGACCTAAGCTTTTCACTTTCCCCCCCCAGAGAATGGATTTTACAGGCTTAGTGGTACCTGGTGAGGTTATGAAGCCTGTCAGATCTCATACAAAATGATGTAGCATCCTTAAAGTTTGATTATTTTTTATAGAACTGTCATTAAATAAAAAAAAAAAAATCCTGGCAGAATTGTGTACAATTGTTATGAATTGTGAAGAAAATTAAGCAAAAAGCCTCATAATTTTCAGGAGAATAGATTTCAGAAGGATAGATTCCATTTTATGTGGAAGAGGAATTTTAAAAATGAACGAAAGGGATTGTTCATTTTCCTTTCCATTTCCCTTGGGTTTTTGGTATGGAATTGATATGAAAATAGCATACATTATAGAAATGTCCCAAGGCAAGAAACTTTCGGAGTTTGAAAATGTGCAGAGGCTAGGAAGGTTATAGAGTTATGATACTTCAGGAATATAAGGGATGGGAATTCTACTATGTGAAGAAGAACTTAAGGCTTAGGGTTTGGTTTTTTTTTTAAATATGATCTGTGACTATTCGGGTCTATATTGATCTATTCCACATAACTGTTGCGCTCTGTCTTAATTTTCACAGGAATGCCATTCTTGCAAGGGAAGAGTTAACAATTATTACTGCCAGGTTAGCTTTCACATGAACCAGGAACAATGCAAAGGCAACTTATACTGACAAATGCCTACTTTATTTGAGCCAGGAAATTCCCAGAGGGAATCTGGAAGGCTATGGTAGGGGAGAACAGTGGAGAAAACAACTACATAAATGCTCAGTTCTGCTTACCTTCTACCTTTCTGCAGCACAGTGAAGCACAGAAACACCCTAGATCTGGATTTGGCTGTTGATGATTTGGAGAAACTTGTTTCTTCCCAGAAAGCACCTGAACTGGTCTAAAATGGCACAGGATTCAGCCAAATCTGGAGCACATTTCTAGTTATAACTAGTACCATCCTAGGGTCTCTGGACATGCTTCAGCTTGTCAATATCCCTTTAAAGCTGTGGTGCCCAGAACTGGACATGGCAATCTAGGTGAGATAGGACCACAGCAGAATAGAATAGTTCCAGTATCTGGACACTATACTTCCATAGATGTAGTGTAGGATTGTCTTTTATTTTCTGCTGCTGCATCACACTGTTGAATCATGTTAAGCTTGTGATTTACCAAGGCCTTAGATCTTTTTGACATATTTTGATGTCAAGCTAGGTGTCACCTATCTTATATTTGTGCATCTGATTTTTCTATTCGGACAGTGTATCTAACATGTATCCTTATTGAAATTCATTTTGTTAGATTTTGTCCAGCTCTCCAAATCATTACATCATTTTCATTTTTGATCCTATCTTCTCATGTAAAGTTGATCCCAAGCCATTATAATTCCATGGTTCAAAATGAACAGTTTGAATTCTGCTCAGGAATGAACAGGCAGCCAATGTTGCTAGAAAACAAGATGGTGACTAACAGGAACTTTGTATTCTATCCCCATAAGAAAGTGCCTTCAGCATTTTGAACCAATGGAAATTTCCAAAGGATCTTCAAAGACAGGTCCATTTGGGTGTGTTACAAAAATCAAAGCAAGAGCTAAGTAACATGAGCAACCATAGATCAGAACGTTCCAGAAGGAATGCAGTTAATCCACTAATATTAATTGGGCAAAACTGCTAGAGCTGAAGTCTGAGGACCTAGAGTCTAATGTTGAGTCCAAGAACAACCTCAAACTGTACAGGCAATTTTCAAAGGGAGTGCAATGCCTTCCATAATCAACTGAGCATTCAAACTGAAAATTCTCTATGGATCATAAATCTTGAACAAATTTAATCTCCTGACCCCCTCATACAATTCATTATTGGCAAGCCATCAGTAGATGACCTAGAGATCAAATAGATATAGAAGTGCTAGATATAAAGTCTACCACAACCACAACCCCGCCCCCTTGAAAAATTGGGAACAGATAGGATGGCATCAATATTTTTAAACCATTTCAGACTGATGCAGAAATGGGAATAAATTAATTTAAGATCGAAAAAACATTTTTGACTCATGAAAATTTATGTAGATCAGATTGCAAACTCCAAAGTTTTACCAGCATTGGTATCTAAATCTAAATGTTCACCTTTTGTTAACTACCTTGAAACAGAATTCATTTTTGCTTCTTATTTTGAATAGGAATATTTAGCACTGCTATATGACCATATGTAGACATAGATGTAAGTCATACTTAAGTATTGTGATTGTTTACTCATGTATTAACAGAATACTTACATTATGTGATATCAGTTCATTTGAAATATCAAAGAATGCACACAAAGTTTTAAGAGCTAGTAGGTCTTGTGAACTCTGTGCCCAGTGTTTTGGAAAACTTGTGGAAAAGTCTTTTTAAAAAAAAAAAAAAAAATAGCTACTCCTAAGTTTTGCAAGCCAATAGTGCAAGCTTGTCACCATACAGATAAGAGTACAACACCCACAAAGCCCAGTCTGCTTAAATAATAGTCATGGATAATGACTATTTACAGACCAACAACATCTGCATAGGGCAAGGTACCTCATCTCTGTTGTAAACCAACACTCTTTAGCTGGAATTCACAACCTATTTCAGGACCATGGCTAGCACCCATTCTGTAATTCCTTGAAACTTTACAAAGCAAATAAAACATTATGTGCCTTGTCCCATGAGAAAACAACACATTTCACATACTGGAGCATATCATACTCACTTTTGTTACTAAGTTTATATTCCAATAGGGAAATGTGGTTAATCCCACAAATATGTTGATATGTATTTCTGCAAACGAATCTGATACATGCACTCAAAATCTGTATTTATGTATATAGTTATATGTTGTGTGCCCCAGTCAGTTTATGACATTATCATTTTTGTTGTACTAATAATTTTGAAGCTATTGAAGAAACTTTCTTATTGCACCCTTTTTAATTTAGGCAAGTTTGTTAAGGAAGTTTTTAAAATATTTATGCAATTTTTGCCTAAATTGGAATTTGGAAATGAGAATCAATTCATTTGAAATGTGGTGCTGGAGGAGAATTCTGCAGACACCATGGATTTCCAAAAAGACAAAGAAATGGGTCCAAAAGTAAATAAGCTTGAACTTTTCCTAGAAGTCAAAATGACTAAACTGAGACTGTTGTATTTTTCCATACCATATGATAAACATGACTCATTAGAAAATGTGATAATGTGTGGGAATATAGAATGCAGTAGAAAAAGGGAAAACAGGTGGATAGACTCAGTCAAGGAAATTACAGCCCAGAGTTTGCAAGACCTTATCAGAACTGATAATAATAGGGTTATCTTATTCATAGGGTTGCCGAAAGTCAAACTCCACTTTATGACAATTGAAAAGAAAGGATTTTTTTTCTTTTTGTATACACCTTTTGTTTATAGTGTAAAACATAGAATGCTATTGCGTGGAAGCACATAAGGAAAAAAATATCTTCATAGTCAAACGTCATAGAATTGCATGTTGTTCTCCACCCCACCCCCCCTTTTTTTTCTAGGATGGTTATTCAGGTTTTCCAACTATCTTAGTCAAAACACTGGCAAGGCTAATTGCTAAAATGACACTGATTTTGATATCCATGGTGTGCTCAAACCTGAGTCAATGAAGAAGCAAGAGAAGAAGAGTAAAATGAAAGGAACTCAAGGTGGGAAATTCATATAATGCAATTCTGGAATACCGAGGTTTAAATACAAGCAAAGGTTTTAAATAAAAGCAAGGAACATTTAGGCTAGCTTTTACTAGGCACATTTCTCTTGCAGTATGGTTCTCAATGTTCTTAATTTTACTCCATTGTTTTAAGGTTTTATATTATTTTGAAGGCTCTTTGGGAAAATGGAACAATTTACAATTATTTTAATAAATATTTAAAATATTTATTTATTTAAATTTATTTATTTATTTGAAATAAGTATATATTATATATATTTCATTGAAATATGCATGTTTCTGGTTGGATTTTCTCTCAAATTATGTATCTTTAATTATTTTGATAATTCAAAATTCGGAAAAACTTGAAATCCAAAATTCCATTCCAGTTTCCATACACAAAGTACAAATGGGGTCAGCTCATACATCAAGGGATGGAATGAACCCAGTGACAGAAGGATGAGACTTTATTTTATGTGTCTTCAGAAAACAACTCATAGAAGGAGTCCTCTAGCATGGAGGTGGGCAACCGCCACAGATCCAGAAGCCATTTTTATGCTTTGAGACACACCAGAAGCTGTATGGACTGTTGAAAAATAAAACAAAAGCCCAACGTGTCTGCAAGTCCACTTCTGGTTCTCAAAAGTTGGTATTTTCTATGTTAAATTGTTTTGGTATTGGTATTGGTATAAATGGTGTTGCAACTGATTTAAAAGGTCAGCTGTTTCACCTAGGGGCTTGCAGAAGGTTCTGGCCAGAGAAAAGCCTGGGAATTCTGGAAATGTCAGGGGCTACCAAACGTCACTGGGGGGCATTGTGAAGCCCCAGAGTCAAACGTTGTCCAGCCTTCCCCTGGCAACATAATAAGTCAATGGTATTTCTGAAAGCAGAATACAGGAGCAAGACAACAGAAAGCACATCTGTTGTCCCAGTAACACAATCCATTTGGACTGAGCCTGAAAAATAAAAGGGAAGGAAATAAATTAATGGAGGATACTGTGTAAGTGGGCACAATTTGTGACATTGCATAATAACATTACTGATCACAGTACACACATATTAAGGTGTTGGTTGGTTGGTTGGTTTATTGAATTTCTATCCCACCTTTCTTCTGAGATTATGTTATCATGCCATATACCCCCAATCCATGGTATAGTCTAATTGTACCACTATACAGAGGTGAAAAGTTCCTGTGGTTACCCCCCCCCTTTTACAGGCACCCTATAATTCTCCACCTTTCTAAGGAGATACTGGCACTGCTGGAGGACCTCAAGGTCCCCTACCTTTTGAGGTAACAAACTAGTTCAAGGAATTAAATAACAATATTCACAAGAATCCTATAAGACCTGTTACACTACAAAACTGTGTATTTACCTATCTATGTAGGAAAATCACTAATAAATCCCTTCACAGAATTACAAAGAGGCATAATGGGATATCAGCAAGAGTACCCAGTGTGTTTTGGTGCCTGCTGTGCGTTGGGACTGATGGGATGTGCACGGTCCCATTGTACATTGGTACCATCATGTAATGTTCACTTTGACAGCTCTGCTGCATAGTATTAATTAATTAATTAATTAATTAATTATATTTGTATACTGCCTTGCTCCCAGAATGGGACCCGAGGCAGCTTCCAACAATAAATTCAAAACATCAAAAACATTTAAAACAGTTAAAGACATATAAAATTATTTTTAAAAAAATCTAAAACAATATTCAATTCTTAAAACAAGTTAATAAATAAATAAATAAAACTCCCCAGTTCACCTAAATGTCTGCTTTAAAAGGAATGTTTTAGTCTGCCGGTGAAAAGAGAGCAGAGAGGGGGCCAGCCTAGCCTCCCATGGGAGAGTGTTCCACGGGATGGGAGGAGCCGCTGAGCCTGGGTCCTCAATCAGGTGAGCCTGGGACAGGGAAGGCCTTCCCTTCAGATCTTAGGGCTCTAGCAGGTTTGCACAGGGAGATATGGTCTTTCAAATAGCCTGGACTTTGAACTATGCCTGGAAATGGACTGGTTGCCAGTAGAGCTGTTTTAACAAGGTAATCATATGGTCTCTACAACTGTCCCCAGTCAGCATTCTGAAGTTTCCAAGCAGTTTGCAAAGGCAGCCCCACGTAGAGCATGTTACAGTAGTTCAAATGAGATGTAATCAAGGTGTGTGCCACTGTAGCCAATCAGATGTCTCAAGGAACAGGTGCAGCTGACGCACAAGTTTTAGTTGTGCAAATGCACTCCTGCCTACTGCTGAGACCTGGGCATCAGGATCAGAGTTGAGTCCAGGAGAACACCAAGGCTGCGAGCCTGAGATTTCAGGGGTGTGTGTAACCCCATGCAGCACAGGCAAAATCCCTATTTCCTGATCTGCCTTTCAACTGACCAGGAGCACCTCTGTCTTGTCTGGATTAAGATTCAGTTTGTTTGCCCACATCCAGTCCATTACTGACAACAGACATTAGTTCAGCACTGAGATAGCTTCCTTGGAATCAGATGGATAGGAGAGGTAGAGTTGGGTGTCATCAGCATATTGGTGACCCTGAACCCCAAAACTCTGGATGATCTCTCCCAGTGGTGTCATGTAGATATTAAACAGCATGGGGCACAAAACAGAACCCTGAGGAACCCCACAGGCTAATGGCCAGGGAGTTGAACAGGAGTCTCCCAGCACTACCTTCTGAGTTTGTCCCTCTAGGAATGAGTGGAACCACTGCCTAACAGTGCCCCAAGCCCCATCTTAGAGAGTCAGCCCAGAAGGATACCATTGTTGGTATCAAAAGCTGCTGAGAGGTCCAGCAGAACCATCAGGGACGCACTTCCCCTGTCTAGTTCCTTGCATAGGTAATCCGTCAGCATCACCAAAACTGTCTCTGTCCCATAACCAGGCCTGAAGCCAGACTGAAGTGGATTTAGATAATCGGTTTCATCCAGAGACCCCAGAAGCTGGGAGGCCACCACACACTCCAGAACCTTGCCCCAAAATGGAATATTGGAGACTGGCTGATCATTTTTCAGGATGGTGGGATCCAGGGAGGGCTTTTTTAGTAATAGCCTCATCACAGCCTCTTTTAGGCATGCTGGAAACTTTCCTTGCTGCAGTGAGGCATCGTAATGTAACTGCAGTCCTCTACTTGATATGGATGTTATGCAGCTGCACAATTCTAATTCTGACAAATATCAGCCCACTTACAAAGATGCAAGTCCCCAAAAAGATTCCAGCCATTAAAAAAAAAAAAAAAGCTTAAAAACAGTTAAAAACACATTGAAAACATAATTATTGGTAGAAGAGTAAAAATATAGCTCACCACCCATATACCACTGCTCCATAATTAAAATTCAAAGGCTTGCCTGAATAAAAATATCTGCATGCCTTAGCAGAAAGAAAGCAGGGAAGGAGGGGCCAACCAGACCTCTGATGGAAGGGAGTTGTTCAGCCTAGAAGCAGACTTTGAGAAAGGTGTCTCCCATTTACCTTCTTCTGATTTGCCTCTGCTTCCAGTTTCTTGGCCTTTGGGAAACTTGACTCATCATGAGATAGCCATAACATTGATATTAAACTGATAGCAGTATTTTTTGTCATTTGATATTGTGTTTAGTGGCACTTCAAATACTTCCTTTCAGAGTCACTCACAAGTTAGCTTCATCAATCTTTGGATCTTTTCTTTTCCGTCTTTTACAGATATGTCAGTATTGTTGTTGCAGTTGTAAATACAGTAAAACAACAGCAAAATTTGCACTTTTCTGATCCATAAGATTTTAAAAGCCTGACAGTTTTATTATTGTTTCTGTTCACTCTTCCAGACTGTAATGTTATATTCTGCACCATATTCATCAACTCCATGGTATGGATTTGTATCCATTTCATGAGCTATATGATCATATTGTTAGTTTATCCATTCTTCTCTTCCCTCTGCCACAGCACACACAAATTAACAATCTGGAGATCTATTTAAAAGGTTTTTAATATAAAGCAATCAAAGAGCATTAAAACAGAAAGAGATGAAAAACTCTCTGCAGAAAAGCTCTGAACCAACTTAATTCTGAATTTAATTTAATTCTGTTAAAAAACATGCTGGATGTAACAAGAGAAATAGGTTCATGGAAAATGACTGATTAAAGTATTTTTATTGTGGAAAGTCAAACAACATTGTGCAGATGTTTTGGAGCCACACTGCAGAACTGTTATTATATAAGCCTGCAATGAAATGCACAGCTGAAGTCAGATAAAATACCAGAAGCAGAGATATTATAAATCAGTGATGACAGAATAGTGACATATGGTAACTTCTGCTTTATCTCATAGCAGGATAAGTAGAAGTAATGAGCTAAATTGAGAAGGAATGCTAGTGCTTTTTTTCTCTATGGTTCTATGCCATCTTTTAAAAGATGCTTCTGAGAGGTATTATTCAATAACACAGAACTTGATGTTTGGCCTATTAGAATGTAACTGTCATGCAAGATCTACCTGCCTCCTCTGAGAACGTTATTAGTAGTAGTGGGTGAAGTAGTTTCCACTTCTTCAACTTGATAGCCGAAATACAAATTTCTTCATAAATTTGATGGCAAAAATGTCAGATTTAGGAAAGGTAAATATGGGGACCAATGACAGATTTGCCTATCTATTGATAGAGTCAGAGGGCTTTGAATGATCAGCTCTTAGAAACTGCCTGACTTTGAAACCCTGCATGTTCATCTACAGTTCTGGTGCTGATTAGGATCACAAGCTCTTTTTTTCCTGATAGACTCCTAATTTTTAATGGCTTACATCACAGATGAGTATAATGTGATGCTGTCCATTCTAGCAACAGTTGTATCTATTGAACTTGTCCAGGGTAGATGGCTGAAAATTCAGTTTGCATTCTTTTAAAATAAGAATGTAAAAATACACACATTTCTTCAAAAATTGGATGGAAAGAGCTTGAATTAAAAAAAAAAAGAATCAAATTGAGGTGAAAGCAAAATTAGCAGATTCATACCTAATTGTTACCTTGTGAGCCTCTCTTGATAGCCATGAATGAAAAAAAAAATACTTTTAAACTATGTTTCTGTGCAAAATTATCTATGGGATATTTGATGTCCTAGAGGTATATTCAATGCCTTTTGTGCAAACTTATGGTTATGGTTCTTTTTCCGTCCTGTTTAGCACCAAAGATTACCACATACAGAAGTGAAATTTCAGATGAAATACATAAATAAAAACAACTTTCAAAATGAACGTTATTTGTTTTTAACTATTAGTATATTATTTCACTGAATTTTCTGCTATTTTCCTCATTTTGTCCATACTTCTGCTTCCATATTGGTTAAATGTTTTATAGGACAACATATCAGCTGATATTCCAGATCTTTATTCAAGCTATGGTCATTTTGACTGATAAGAAGAATAATCAGAGGCACACAAAATGGCTATCATGTGAATAGAGCATTAAATGTGGTAACTCATGAGCTGTAAAATGTAGGTTCAGAAATGAGGGCATTGTATTAACATATTTCCTCTATGCTTGTTCAAACTTAGCTTATTTAATGGATGAGTCAAAGACGAGGTATTTCAGAATGAAAGAAAACAAAATGATAATCTCAGAAGATGCCTTCTTTCTCTCTTTTGACAAAGTTTTGAGGATTATTAGAGCAATGGGCAATAAAAATGTCAATTTTATCACCCATGTGTCCTTGTACTTCCTTCCTCTTGTCAGAATATACCTAAATATGCTTAACAGTAAAGGATCATGTTGTTGTTGCTGTTGTTTTGTTGTGTGCCTTCAAGTCATTTCCAATTAATAGCGACCCATGAGGTTTTCTGGGGCTGAGAGTGTGTGATATGCCCAAGGTCACCCAGTAGGTTTCCATGGCCAAGCAGGAAATTAAACCCTGTTCTCCAAGGTTGTGGTGCACCACTCAAACCACTACACACACCAGCTGTCTGGCATTTTGCATTACATTTATGGATTTCTAACCTAAATTTATGGATCCATAAGTGCTCTATATTAAGCAGTGCCATGTATTGACAATTATGTCACTGTTGACATGGTCCTAATTGCCTCCCAACACCTACCTTAAACTCTGAAAAGCTGCTCCAAATGACAAGGGTCTGCAACATGTTTGAGTGGGATGCTTCAGGATAACGTAGCCAGCTGTCTTGTTATGCTAAAAGGTCGGGGACCTTGACGTCCAACAGCAATGCCAGCATCTCTTTAGGATTTGGGGAATTATAAGCTCAAAGGAGGCCTGTGAGAGGAAGGTAACAGCAGGATCTTTTCACCTGTGCAAACCCATACTAACTGTAGAGAGGACTCCAGTTAAAAAGTTAAAAGAGTATCTTATTGGAAATTAATAGACACATACGAGAAATCAAGCAATCTCACAAACCATACAAGGCTGTTGAAGGGAAAGTGAAAAAGGTTGGATAGAAAGAGATTTTGGGTGGAAGGAATGATATTTACTGGTCCTGAAGTAGAAGATTGAAGCAGAGTGGTTCAAACAAGAATCTGAAGATAGTACAGAGGAATGGGAATCTGGGGGACCATGTGCTGTGCGATGGCCAACATATTACAAGTTACTGGGGTTGGAGATAGGGTTTTTATACCCTATTTTCTACCCTGAAGGATGATGCATGGGCAAAACAGTAATTGTTTTCCCCCAAGCTGACAAAGCAGTCTGGAATAGACTGACTGTCTTAACTTTTGGTGATAAATCCTTGATAAGAGTGCTTTCAATCTGTTAATGTCTTGGTTGGGCAAGTTAAAAAGGAATGGTCTCTGTAGGATATGCTCACAACAGGGGTGCTTGACTGCTTCACCTGGGCAGTTTTGCCTTCTATTGTTTCCCAGAGTGTTTGTAACTTACAGCCTTTTGAAAAGATAATCCCAAGCCCATTAGCACTGGGCTTTCCCATCTAATCCTCTCTGAACTTATGACCTGGCCATGCTGAGGTCATCCTGACCTGACTATGTGCACACAGCCAGCACTTCTCTAAACAGAAAATGCTTCTTTCTGGCAAAAGACCTACACATGAATTTTTAACAGGGTAAGTCCTGAACTGCAAACAGTCTTCAGAAACTGTGCAGCAGGAAGGAAATTGTAAAAATGACCCACTGCTTCTTTTGAGAATGAAATAAGGAAAGAATTATATCTCTAATGACAGCCTTTAAGAGAGACCCATTTTGCCACAACCATTTCATCTCATAGGTACAGGGGATGAAGTGTCACATTTACAGATGTGTGAAGAAGCTTCGATTGGTAGTGAAGAGCATTATCACCATGCTTGCCAAAGAGTCTTGGATCTGGAGTTGGCCAGTAGTGCAACACTTGAACCAATGTGATGCTTAATACAGGCTATGGCCCATTTACCCACTATCTGCCACTGTGCCTCTCTGCATGCCATCTGCATGAGAAAAAAAAAATATTTAAAAGATATCCAGATCCTACTGTCAAACAAGAATTTCCAGTCTCTATGACACAATCTCTGGCAATAGGACTTGAGAGCGGTTCACCTTTAAGAATAACACTTCAGAGATACTGGTTTCAATTGACTTGTTCCACAGAAATAGGCAGGAAGCAGTAAAATTCCATTATGCTTCTGTTTTCATATCTGCTTCCAATTATCTTAAAATTAGTACTGTTAATGACTGAGTTTTTTTTAAACCCACATTATTCTTAAAAACATTGCACAGTAAGACACAGAAACTGTGTAAATATATTTTATAGGAGGGTGTGAGAGAAAGAAAAAAGTAATGATGGCACATCTCCTTGTTCATACACTATAGCATTGAAACAAACACATTTTCTGAAATGAAAGCCATTCCTAAAGAATTCCCTTGGGGAGACTGCAGCCACACAAGGCAGCTATTACTTGTACTCACAATTGCATCAATCTTTGATCTTTATTGTTACAGTATTATTCCTATTCTTGCACTATAAAAAGTGTTCCTTGTGGAGTTTCCTTTAATAATAAATGTGCCTCTCCTAAAACTGCTAAAAAAAAAGTGAGATAGCAGCCCATCATTGCTGCAAATAAAAGCTAAAGAGCTCCTTTATTTAATTTCAGCTCAAAAAATGACAGCAAGATTGTTATCTTGAAGTACCACTAAAAGGTATATTTTCAGGCTTTTCAATTGACATGAAGTCTTCCTGGGAACATTTGTCTTGAAACTAGTTTTTCTCCCTTTTTCTTACAACATTTGCTATGAAAAGTAGGTAGTATATTAGCATTTTATTTTAAACATATGATGTGGAATATTGTTGTATATTTCATTTTTTTCCCCCTGGCCTTCCCAGTTGAATGGGTTTCATAAATCCTTATTGCTGTCCAACCATGGAATAATAAGACCAGACACAGAGAACTGGGTTGAAAGGGGCCACTTTATTTAACCTAGAATCTATTTAAACTGAGCTGAACCTGGAAAGGTGCGACCTGAGGAGCAGTTGAGACCAGGCATCACTCCATGATTTCCTTCTCAGCCTTCTGGGTGAATCACCTGAGCTACAAGGGCAACCCAACAGCTGGTTTTCTCCTCATCTGGCCATCTACTGGAAGCAGACCCAAGGAAGCCCACCCTCAAGTCACGGGACTTAAAGGAGGACAAAGTTCCCCAGGACAATCTCTTTCCCCATCCCCTGGATCTCCAGACCTGACAAGGCAGTTCCAGAGCCCTCCCCTTCACAAAAAGGGTGCCAAGATATTCATTTTAACTCTTATTTCTCTCTCCCCCCATGACTTGCCATAGATAAGGGGCAAATGTCTGTTTAGTTCCTTTCTCCCACCAGGCTGCCCAAAAGGGCTCTCACCCTTGTTGCAAGTCCCTCAGGAACAACCTATTGCCCTCCTTGGATAAATGCATGCTGTCTGCTCTGTGGAGCTCAAGGTACTGAAATACTATATTGGGAGGAAGGAGGAAGTGGCTGAACCTTTTGTTTGGGGCATTACAAATTTCCCCATATACCTTTCTGTGAGCTGTATCTATGTATCAGGGATCACCTTCACTCCACCATTGTTGTTGTTGTTGTTGTTAAAATTGCTGACAGTAAACTCTGGGAAAATGTTAGGGCACCAACCCTGAAGACGGGGTGACAATCCAGAAAATGGTCAGGGTATCAACCCTGAGAACTGTTTGGGCAACAACTCAGAAAAACGGTCAGAGCACCAACCCTGAAAACTGTGAGGGAAAACTGTCAAGGCAAACTGACAAAACTGACAACGCAAAATGACAAACCACATCGATATTATTATCAATAATTAATTATCAATAATCAATAATTATCAATATTATTCCCAGCCATCTGTTTTATATGACCTGAAAGTTAGAACCTGAAGAATAAGGGCCTTGCCCTTCAACAAACTCACAGGGTTCCCTCCCAGGTGAATGACCAAACTGTGAAGAGGAATCCCCTTGTGCTCCTCAAACAAAAAAGGCAATAAACCATATCACTGAAGGCCTCCTTTCCGAAACCACTTCACTGTGACCTGGTTGTTTGGCCCAAGTGGACCACCAAAATAGCAATAGCCAAAATAGCAGATCAGGACTTGCTACCTCTCCAGACGAAACCTAGAACCTGCAAAATACAACAACATCAGAATAAAGAACCATACAGTTTATAAATTGAGAGGTCAGACATATCTCTTGTAAGGATGGTATCTCCAGTGTCAAATATGCTGGATTGCTCCCACACAGAGACCTATAGCAAAAGCTATAGAAGCTGCCCCAATCTAAAACAAATAGGTCCCATATTTACCTGCTGAAGACCAATACACTGTAAGGCCTTGGAGGAGCAGAACAAAATTAGTAGTTGATAAGGAACAAAAGGCCAATGTGTCAAAATAAACAACCTGGTCCAGGCCCCTAACCCTCACGTAATTCTGCAATACATAAACCAAGCATAATGCCATGGCATGACAACCCAATATTACCTTCATACTGTCCTCCCCTGATCCATCTTAGAGATATGAATCAACAATGCAGCCTCTTGCCTCAGAAGCTTTAAATCTCTCAGCCATAATACCCTACCCAATAATCCTCTCTAGACAACATGAACAGCTCAATTACCCACAAGGCACCAATAGGCAGTCAAAGACATCGTATGAAACAAAATAGTCTCATGATCAGAACAGCGAATGGCTGACCCATATACCCCCAAACCCCATAAGGACATCAAGTGATAATGGTCCATGCCTATCAGACACTCTGCCTCATTCCTGAGACCTCCTTCCAGCACCTCATATCATCTTCAGTTGTCACTGTCTCTGAATAACAACCAATTAGCATTTTTCTAGTAATTATACTTTTAATCTTTCTCAGAATGTTAAATAGTTAAGCGTTGTCCATATGGCAATTTGCACAATCTCTCTATGCACGCATGCATGCTCAACCTAAACAGATTTATATAAAAGTAAGTTCTATTGAGTACAAGGTGGCATCCTTGTAAACATTGGTTGTAATTATTATAGCCTTAAAGCAAAGCTCTATGCAACATTTTAGGAAAATAAAGGATGGAAATTTAGAAAATTGCTTTCATTGTTTTGCCACAGCATTATTCCTCTCTGTTTTCAACTAACAGAGAAGAGAATGGGTTCATAAGGTTAACTAAGGTATTGCTAACATGGAAACTCATTCATTGACCTTGGGCAAGTCACGTTCTTTCAGCCCTTATAAGAGGAAGGCAATGGTAAACCTCTGAATAAATCTTGCCATAAAACCTTATGACAGGAGTCAGAATTGACTTGAAGGCAAATAATAACAAACTTCTGCACATTTGCTGAGGAGAAGCACTGGTGATCTCAACTGATGAAGTCTGTAGCATATACATACCCTCCTTCATCTTCCTTCCTTGTCTTTTTTTTTTTTTAACTGAACATGTATGAAAATTAATGCTCCTCAGTTTGAATCATAATCGGTTTAATATTTTGGAACTTCCTTGGAGAAGAATCCTCAGAAGGGCTCGAGTTAGCCTCAAAAGTTCTTCGGCTTATACTATGAATCCATGAAATCTCCTAGCCAGCTGTCCTCATCAATTTCTTCTCTTTTCCAAACTGCAGCAAAGATAGATGGGATACCTACAAAGGAAAGGAGGGTCTATATGTTTAAGACACCTAACATCTTTAGTAGCTACTAGGGAACCTGGGAAATGCTTTTGGCTCAAAGGATTTACTGGGAGACGTTGTAAACTGTATTTGCCAAGGTCCTTTTTGGCAAAAGAAGTCTTCAAGCATGGTTGGGAGTATCAGTTGATGCTGGGAAACATAACAATGTAACTTATCATTCTTTCCAACTGAAATCCTATTATTCTGAGGACACCTTTGCTTTACTTTAATGGACATTCTCGATACACAGACAGACATTAAGGATTAGGTCTCTTCTCCACCAGTGTTGCCAATCTCTTTGCCACTATTTTGGCAAATTCTCTCTTTTAGGCCATTTCTGCATTACAGTGTTATAGTGCTATTATTCCACTTTCAACATCCTATGGGCTTTGCAGTTTAGGGAGGGGCATTTATAATTCTCAGCCAGAGATGTCTTTCGCCTCAGTAAACTACAAACCTCAAAATTCCACAGGATGTTGAAAGTGGAATAATAGCATTATAACAGTGTAGTGTGGAAATGACCATAGAGAGAATGAATTAGAGTACTGGGCAGGGACTGATGAAATACAGGTGAACCACAATCACTCATGTGGTCCCAACTATTTTTGAGGCCCTCCAACTCCCCTAGTATCTCCCAAACCCAGTCACCCTGACTTTAAAAAAATATGTAAAATGTCTCAAATCACTATAGCAAAACGCCCACAAACATAGGAGGCTGGCATAATATACATCCTACAAACCTAAAAGAAATGTGAAAATCAGCTGAAAATCCGAGAAAGAAAAAGGCACAAGTGACTTCTATTCACCACTTCTGCTATTTTTTCCCAAAAAAATTGGTCCTAAAGTCCACTGAAGAGGAAATGCATTGAAGAGGAAAATGGTACCCATTTGCCTTACCTTGCTCTAAGCTCATCACAACACTGTCAGTACAAATGTGATCGTAAAGGCCAACATAGATGCACTATGAAACACATCTCTGCATTTAATGTCAATGTGTGTATGTATACTTTAAATGTAAATAACAATCACTGGGAGGTAGGGGTCAGTATTCCTGTACTGAGGAAATACTCTCTTTTCAGGGTGCTATTTGCCTTGGAAGGAAGCCCCCAATGGTGGTAAGGGAGGATTTCCTTCTAATGCAGATATATGTTTCAAAGGAAGACTTTTCCTCAGCAGGAGAGGAAAATGCTAAATAACATCCCCATGATTCCAGTCATCACCAGTTCTCCCACCCAAGGATGCTGTTAGCTTTTTTTAAAATGTACCTATTACATGCAAGCACACACATCTAGTAATATCATGTCTAGTTTGATTGTAACTGCTTTCATAGAAAGTGGAAGAAATTTCATGCAGATGCTAGAGGGCTGCTGAGGGTTTGAACTGTAAATCAATACTATTCTGTCTTCATTGGTTTAGGTAAAGGTGGGGCACATATTTTGTGTTTCCCAGCATTTGCTTGTTCACTTCCTGCACTAAAGTGGATAGATTATTGTCTTCATGCTGAGATCTGTTATTAGTTCTCCCTCTAACCACCTCTCACTTTGATCTGTGTAGCTCAGGCTCATTACTCAGTCATTAAAGTAAATAAACCTGAATTTTTTCTTTCCTTCTCCAAACTATCTGCAGCCCAAGATTGCAGGATGCTGCTGGGTTTTTTTATTAGGCATAGTAGTGCTGAATTATTGCTGTAATATTTCAGTAATGGGTGACAGAACTGTTTGGAACTGTCAAGGTCAGGACAACCGACATAGGAAGAATGGTGAATGAGAATGGATTTAATGTGAACAAAACAGACAAACAAAAAAGCAACAACAAACCAAACCTGTTCCAAATAATGCTATTAAGGATGTGTATGCATTTTATCAATGTGTGAAACAACTGTAATATGTGGTATTACAAATATCCTACTGCCCTGCCACACTTGTTTAATGGTCTGAATACAAAGTTGCATAGTGGAACACAGCCATAAAACTGGACTTTTTCCAATGTTCACTTTTAGTTGCCCTGTGGCAAAATATTCTACTGGCAGATCTTCCTTCATTTTGTGATGAAGGCAAAATTTGGCCTAAGGTGTTCCAGTTAGCTTCATCTCAAAAATGAATAGTACAACACGACATGTGAGACTAAGCAGGACTAATCAAGATGAGCCTGTACTATGGAAAACAGAGCTTAATTTCTTCTCAGTGAATAATTCATTGTGAAAAAGTGGTTATAGTCAATGAAGTAGATACAGCAGCAGTAATACATGAATAGAATCAGTAATACGTGAAGAGGTGAATATATAATCAGGTCAGTGCTCCAGTACAGAACATGATTAAAAAAATCTCTATTTTCCTATAACAATCTTTGGCTAAGGTCCTAGACTGAGGAGATCAAGCACTACCTTTTGCTCATGGAGTTAGGTTGTGATTGCACACTGCCACCTTATTGGTAAAATACAGTGGTGTGCAACTTAACATGCAAGCAAATGTGTATGTTCACCTGCACATGCAATGTGCATGCACATCAATGCACAGTGAACAACGGCACTGGATGCATAACTGTGATCCCCATAATCTTGAAATGAATATGACTGTTGCACAGTGGACAAAAAAAAAAGTCCAATATCTTCTGTAGAGAAATTAAGAATGTGTTAGACACCAGTGGGATCCCAGCCAGTATTTTCAACTATATTGCTTCCTGTCAAACTTCCTAGATCAGTATAAACTAATGTATACGTATATATTCAGACTGGGTAACATTCCATCAGTTACTTCTGAACTGATACTGAAATAAAGTAATACATTTCTCAAAGATGCAGCATAATAATCACATCTCTGGATATATATTCACTGACTTAGTATATTGTTGGAAATTACAGCAGTATTCTCTCTTCCCCACCTTTTTGGCTATCCTTGTTAGGATTCTCAATCGTCAGTCAGTTTCAACTGTCACTCTATCTCTGAGAACGCTGTTCTTCTTTAACTGTTGTTATTCCTCTCTGACTATGCACTCTTAACTACACACACATACTGCTGCTTAAATGTCAACTGATCTTAACGGCTATTAACTTCTAAAATATGCTAAGCATATCTCTAATCTAATTAATTAATTGATGAGTTTAATGTATCATTATAAATATTTTAGTAAATATTTTCTTTTACATTTTGAATTCTGTTGTCTGTCTTGTCTTTCAAGTCATCCGTCACATATTAAGAAGCCACACTCAAACAGGGAAATGTTTTCTCTGTTACTCTGCTAATACTGAGTTCCCACAGGACTGATCGCCTGGGTAACTCATACCTCCCAACATATATAAAATATAATTTACATTAGAGATGTCTTTGAAGTTCATAGTCTGTATTTTATATATACAAATATCAAAACACATAATGCTCCTCTCAGCCAAACTCTTCCCTAGCTTGAATTTTAATATGAGGGTTTTTTTAAAAAGTCAGTCTTCCCACTCACAGCTCCATTTCCAGGTCTATCCCTTCCTCCCTCCCACCACCACCTTCCAATATTGGTTACTTCTGTTCTGGTTGGTTCTAATCTGGTAGTGGCTGTAAGAATCAATCAAAAGTGAGGAGGGATCTCAAAGATTCACAGGGGGATTGGGAGGGGTCAGATCCCATCAAATTGTGGTATCTGAGGCAAAATTTGTTCCATGGGAGAAGGAGTAACAGTTTCCAATGTGGATGAGTAGATTTGGAATAATATATGTCTGAACTTCTAGGACTATTATTTTCCCTTAATGAAGGGGGAGGAGATTACTCCTCAATAAACTGTGGTGTCACCAGGATAAAGGATATTGACAATCTGGAGTGTGTCCAGAGGAGGGGGACCAAAATGGTGAAGGGTCTGGAAGCCACACCCTATGACGAATGGCTTAGGGAGCTGGGTATGTTTAGTCTGCAAAAGAGAAGGTTAAGAGAGGACATCATAGCCATGTTTAAATATTTGAAGGGATGTCATGTCGAGGAGGGAGCAGGCTTGTTTTCTGCTGCTTCAGAAACTAGGGCCCTTTTTGCATGGCATTTTCCATGTGAAAGAGGGCCTGGAGCGTCTTGCGATTGTGAGAAGCGATCTGCATGACGCACTCACAATCGTGCCACGCTCCAGGGGCTGGCAGGCACCAATCATGCACCTTTTCATTTTCAGCTAGAAGCTGAAAATAGTGCATGATTGTGCATTGCTCCCGGGCCCTGCGTGCACTTACCTAGCGTGTGGAGCCTCTGGGGCTGCTCCAGTTGTGCTTTCTGCCCCAGAGCAGCCTGGGAAACTCCCAGGCTGTGCTGTGGAAGGAAGAGGCGGGACTCTCTCGCAAGCAGGCAGCTCATGTGGAGCTGAAGGACCCTGGACGTGAGAGCCTCTTGCCAGAGGCTGCTCGCATGATCCCCGTACACCAGCGCCGGAAGAAGGTAAGGTGCAGAAAGGGCCTAGCACAAGGAGCAATGGATTCAAGCTGCAGGAAAGCAGATTCCACCTGAACTTCAGGAAGATCTTCCTGATGGTCAGAGCTGTCTGGCAGTGGAATATGCTGCCTTGGAGTGTGGTGGGGTCTCCTTCTTTGGAGGTTTTTAAGCAGAGGCTGGATGGCCATCTGTTGGGAATGCTTTCATGTGTGTTCCTGCATAGCAGAGGGTTGGACTCAATGGCCCCCGGGTCCAACTCTATGATTCTATGCTTCCATTATTCTAAAGGGACTGTCTCCTCCATTTCTTTCTTCTTCCTTCTTTTCACACCTGGCATACTACTACTGATATAAGCCAAGTGCCAGGACCAGTGGGAAATGTAGTTCTCTTAGAACCTCCAGCAATTTTTCCAGCATTACTGATAGTGAACATAATCAAAAGTGAAGGATGAAGGGACTTAAAGGTTTACTGAGGGATTACAGATGGATCAAACATCATTACACTAAATAGCACCTGAACCCCACATGTACAGGGAGGGTTCAATTTGGTTCATCACTGAACTTGGAACCAAGCATTTAAAAAGTTCTATTTGGCTCCTACACAACCACCTAACTTTATATCCTGAACATTGGGCAGGTAGGTCAGCAGTGCAAAAACATGGAACCAGCAAAGAGGATAGCTATAAGCCAAAGCAAACCATGGGTAACCAGAGTCCTTAAGCCTGCCTGTCACACTAACATCAGTAAGGTGTGCTTTTACATCCCAAATCTTGACACATTCTACCTCCTGTTACCATACTGTTCCCAGAATTCATCACCATCATAATGTCAGAGGAACCTTGGGATTTATCTGAAAAGTTGTTTGCTGGCAAGGTGAGAATAGTGGGCCACCACTAAGGTCAGTGCATTCTTTCTGCTCATAAGAGAACAGGAATTACAAGTACAAGCACTACAAGACACACATTATTACCAGCATTACCTTTAAAATTGCAACAAAATTGCTTTTATTGGAACTACTTTTCATTCTTGCAGATAGCAAAGTCAGCCTGTTTCTCCCCCTTTGCTGCTTGCTGTGCCATGACAGTGTTGCCATTTAGAATCAGTTAAGGATAATTAGCAAGAGATTGCTTGTTTCCACTAATGCTTCGAGTACTACATTTCTCTCCCACAGTCAGCCTTGACTCTTGTTTGTTAGGTAACGGGGAAAAAATGCATTTATGATAGAAGAAAGCTCCTTGTGTAGGAGAAGCACATGAGATGAAGGTTGGCAAGTGGATACCTGGATGCCTCGGTTACCATAGGGATTTCTCCATAGAATAAAAGCTACTGCTTTGGAAACTGTCTTTTGTATACTTATAGCTCCATGTTAAGTGAAGCGGATGTTAGATCACAGGATTCTATATGAATAACTCTGAGGAAAAGTATCGCTTGTTTCAGGCTTTCTTCACTATGCAGATAGTTGATCTACTCTTGAAGAGTATCAGCCCAAAGAAGTAGCTTCCTCTAGCATACGTTCCTGCATGTTAGAAGCATGCAAAGGAATGTACAAATGCCATTTTTAAATCTCTAGCTCAACATTACCAGTATGTACAATAGATTGACTGACTGACTGCTTGATTGGTTGACAAAAGCCAGAAAGCACTATGTATTTAGCCCTGTTTCCTTATTTTCTGCGTTCACACAAGTCTTTTTCTCTGGGCTTGCCATTCCTCATTTGTTTACATTTTAGAGTGCAATGCTTAGACAACATCTTGGCCTTTCCACACCCTACCTTTTGGTGGAGTCCTCTGGTGGGGATCCTGGCATCAGCACTACCGGGAGGCTCCCATCTGTACTGGGTGGCTCTTTAGTGAAGGAAGCACGACGTCCATGCCTCTTCCTTCTGCAGTGCAGCCAGGTACCTTCCTGGGCTGTACTGAGGGAGGAAGCACAGCCATTGTGCTTCCCAAGCTTCTGCACGACAAGTAAATCTGCAATGGTGGTGTGATTGTGGGTCATTGATGGGGAAAACTCATTGATGATTTAATCCATGATTGTGCTGCCTGGGGACAGGAAAAGGATGGACTGTGTCTGTCATGCAGAAGAGTCATCATAGTCCCATCCTTCTCCTGTCTCCATGGTGGTTTGGGAGGGTGGTACAGAAGGGATCTTTGTCTACCTATGCAGGAATGCTTTATATCAGAACAGAAGCTTTGCCATCTTTTCTACGCTGACTAGCAGTATAGTCTCTAGCTGGTTCCCACACCATATCATCTTCTACTAGATCCTTTTGACTGGAGATGCCAGTATTGAACTCAGAACCCCTCTCACACAATGTAGTGTTTACTGTGTTGTCCTTTCATGCCCTCTTCCTCCACATAATTAAACACAGTTGCAACACTGGTCTTCTTCTATGAGCTGACAGAGAGCTGTTGAAACTTTTTGGGGTTCCTTTGTCTTTAATTAAACATTACCTTTGTTTATAAATCCAATCCATTTTATTGCTTCACGGTCAATATTACTTTTTAAATGGTGAAGAATCCATTTTATTGCTTCTTGGTCAATATTACTTTTTAAATGGTAAAGCAGCATTGTCTCACTATATTAAAAATAGAAACCAAAAAAGGGTAGGAAACTTGTAATTTTTCCCATCCCCAGACAGAAACTGACATTGGGACAATAAAAGCTATCATCCTAAATACACTTGGGAATAAATCTCACTGAACCTGGCAAGGCTTTCAAGTAGGATTATGCTGTAAGAGAGGCTATCAAGGAGAAATTAATCAGCTATTCATCATTAATCTCCTATACACACTCACTACAAGAATGAAGTTTTAATTAATGTTCTGGGGAACCTCTGTTGAATGGAACTTATTTGTGAATAAATGTTATGAGAAGAACTTGTGTATTGCTGGATACTGTGACACTATATTAATTACTTGGGTGTAATCTATGTTTTAATTCTGTTTCCAGGTAATTGCAAATATGAGATACCTTAGCTATATAAAGTGATAATGGAGACAGCCATTATCACTTTGAAATTCTACCTGTCAGAAGTTAATATCAGTTCCTTTATTCTGTCTATCATGTTTCAGAGGTCTAGCATGACGGCCTATTTATACTCATCCCAAGCTAATACTTCAATAGGAATTCAATTATCTTTTCAGTTTCGCACTTCTTCAAACTTTGTGTGCAGTTCTAAACAATATTGCATGTAGAGATATACATGTTCCAGGAATAACTGAATATAAAAATTTAGACATTTGGGGGGAGTAACACAGGAAAAGATATGCATTAGGAAAACATGTTTGCAAAAATGTAGATACAAAGGATCACTGTGCACAAGTATGCCTACGGATCCAATGCTTGTGGACACACACACACACACACACACACACACACATATATATGAAAAAGAATGTGCATACTAATACAGCAGCAAGATTGACCAAACAAGAATAACTAGGACTGAAAAAATATGAGTGTCATAAAAAGCAAACCAGATACATTTCTTCAGCCCTGCTTAATACCCATATTTGTTTCGTTATTTACTGGGGGCAGGGCAAGCATTCTTGTATACTGTGCTGAGTTTACAGCCACATGCTGGCTCCAGTACTGTAAACCAACTAGAAAAATGGCATGTTGCCAGTCCAATCTGCACGCAATTGTATGTACTGTTTCGCTTGCATTTGGTGACTGCCCATCTTTATCAAGAAAGACAAATCTAAGCCTCATTATTCATAGAAAATGTGATGGCAACAAAGACAGTGCAGTGTCTGGCAGATTTGAGTTGCCAACCAGCTGTGCAGTTTCTGGTTCATTGTGTAAGCTTCAGACATAAATATACTCTTGATGAAAGGAGTGATAGGCCCATGAAAGAGACAGAACAAAGCTTTATGTTTTGGAATTGGGAACCCACTATTGTTTTACTGCATGGCACTATGTTTCAAGAGCCTTCAGGGCATTAGGAGTCTGAAGAAAAAATTGCAATGTGTGACATAAAAATACTTTTAAAAGACAATAACAAAATAACATGATGAACCTTAAATGCTTAGCCAATGTTGCCCTATGAGAAAAGCACCGTTGTTGCAAGGGATCGGTATCAGCTGTGCAACTTATTTTCTAAGAAAGAAAAGCACAGGATTGTGAAAAGAAAGTTATTGTTTTGAAGGTTTCTCACATTTAAATAACAAAGATAATAATTTTGTAGCATCCCTGGCTGTTCACTGTAAGCACATTAGCCACTAGATGTGTAAATTGCAAAAATAACTTAGCAATGCCAAGTGAGAGGAAATGAAGAAGAAAATAATCTAATATCTGTTGGAACATATCACTCATGTGATTTTCAGGTTCCTTGGATTAGGGAAGGATGATTTGATGTAGAGGGAAGAGCAGCTAAACTTCAGCATAGTAGAAAGTGGAGAAATTCATTAAAAATGGAAATACAGTGATATCAGAATGTCATAAGCTTTTGAATAAGCTTTTAATATTGAAGAACACAAAAATTCTTGAGAGGCTTGTATTTTTTGAATATGCACATAATGTCAGTTTTGGGGAGCAGCAAAAAAAAAAGTGTTCATTTAAACATAAACCTAATTGTTAGGTCCTTTCTGCAGGACACTGTTGTCCTGGCATGCAGATGGAAGGGAAGTGATCCCATTGCCCTTTCTGCAACTCACCCATTTTTGGCTCTGGGGTGTGGTGCTTGCGCGAGCAGCCTCCGGAGAGAGGCTCTCACTTCCCTGCTTTTTCGGCTCCTCACGAGCTTCCTGTTCGCGCGAGAGCCCTGCCTCTTCCTTTCGCAGTGCAGCCTGGGACCTACCCAGGCTGCACTGAGTCGGGAAGCACAACTGGCCTGGTTCCCGAGGCTCCACACACAAGGTAAGTGTGTGCGGGGCCCCGGAGTGATGCATGACCATGCAGCGTTTTCGGCTTCAACCTGAAAATGAAAAAATGCGTGCACAGTCCATGTCAGGCCCTGGAGTGTTGCGCAAATGTGAGTGCATCGTGTGGGACCGCTCCTCACATTTGCTCAATGCTGAAGGGGCCCTTTCGCATCGGAAATGCTGTGCGAAAAGCATGTCCGATAATGCTTCTGCATGTTATCATTGTATTCCTACCCTTCCTGCATTGCCACTTCCACATGATGTCATTGCTGTCCTGATCTTCTCATGTCACCAGCCAGTGCAACCATGGGGTATATCATTGACAGAAAAAGTCCATCAATGGACCCTGATTGCGCAAGTCTTCCATCGCTGCTGGCCATGCAGAAGGTCCAGAAGCACAATCACATGCTTCTTTCCCCACTGCAGCATGGGAAGAAGGGTGGCTGCAGTGTGGAAGGAAGGAACGTGTCCCTCCCACTCTCTTCTTCATGCAGCTGGTCAGGTGCGGAGGGGAGTGTTGGGGACATGCTCCCATCCCAGCAGAGACACTGCCAGGATTGTGACAGGATGACACAGGAGAGTGTCATTGTGTGGAAAAGGCCTTTGTCTTTGCCTGATGCTGCAAGCAATGCATTTCATCCAGAACAGTTAGTCCTATGAAATGATATACCCTGTCTTCTCCTGTGAGAAAGTGAAGACTAAAGAACAAGAGCTGAAAGTAGTTTCCATAAAAATAAGAGCAGGTCTCCCACTGTTGCTATTGCAACAAACAATATAGATTCATATGATGCAATTAATTGGATTTCACAGTCTACTGAGAATGGCAGGCAACCTGTGCTTTAGAGCATGGTAAATAAACCCACAGGGATGATTCTCCCAAACACTTTCAGAACATAACATAAAACACTTAAATTAGTGAGGAAACATAAAAGATTCACATACACATAAAACTTACAGCTGACAGCGTATTTTCTAGTGGAAACAAACTAATTTTTTACTGTCAGTTCATAAATAAGCAACCATTATTTCTGCAAAGGGCAATAGCCATGACCAATCATTCAGGTATAACCTGTGATCTCGTCCTCTCTCTCTCTCTCACACACACACACACACTCTGTCACACACAGAGAGAAAAATAGAGAGGAAAAAGGGATAAATTACTTTAATTGTACAAAAACTTTTCAGTCCAAACTCATGGGGGGTGGCACACTGTAGTTCTTTATTACAGCTGGTGAATTAACTTAATGACAGATTATTTCAAAAGTTCGAGTGGCATATGGATTGGATACACTAAGCAATAGGATTAAATAAATATCAGCCTGTGATGCAAATCTCATTCTTCCTATACAGCTTCAAATAATGTGGAATGGGGGACCTTGGATACAGTGGAAGTGAGCATGCCAATACACATCATGTTTGCAAATTGGTTGCTGTGCAGTGGAAGTTGGGATAGAGGTTGGAGCAATCCTCAAAACATATCTCTAATCACTAGGGATGCAAACCTCCAGTTATTTCATTTTTACACACAAGAACAGATAATTTCCAAGGATTTTTTCCCCCTCTGAGTGCTATTTCAAGCATATCTGTGAACTTCTCGATAAATTTTCACATTTGGGGACTTTTCTGAAAAATCTGTTGTGCAAAAAACTGGTTTTGCAGAAAAAATATTTGCACAAAAACTGTAGCTTGAGCAAAATATATTGCTTTCTGTGTAAGAATATTGTTTTTATGTTAAAACTTGTTTTTCACATTAAACCCTTGTTTTACCCAGAAATGATTTTTTTTTTGCAAACTAAATTAAAAAAATATACAATTTTTTTTTAAAAAAATCCTGAAATTCAAATAATCTCATAGTGGTTGATCATTTTCTTGATGGCAGGTCTTGATGCCTTAAGACATCCCTTTTTAGATTAATGGTAACTTGCATCATACCTAGCCAAGAAGGTGAGGCTCTTTGAGGAGCCTCTGTCAAACAGATCCATTCCAGTCAGTTGAAGTTATACTTTCCACACAAAAAGACAGTTAACCTTTTCAAGGCTACTTAAGACATCGACACAATTGATTGTTGCACCATCATGGTTTCTTGGGGGAGGCACACTAACTGTTATAATTTACCAGCTTTGCTCCACTAGATTGAGTTCAGGAAATCTAGGTACAGATGGCCTCAGAAGAAGGACATACTTTTCTATATCTTTTATACCATGGAGACCCAAATGTCTCATTTTCAGATCAGGCGGCATTTGCAACAGACAAAAAGGTGTGTGTGTTGTCTAGCCATCCACTCTTTCAACAGAAAACTGAAGGCATCTTTCCAGCAACCAGTCAGCTCTCACAAAATGTACCCATGAGTGTAGTGACTTATTTAAAAATGAGTGAATAGTTTCTTTGCATCTTGATTGTACCTTTCATCTTACAGGGCATCACAAAAATACAATTCTAGTTAGGAAACAAGGTGTTGTTTCTAGCAATCAGTTTACAAAATATCTGGAGTACACATAAAATTCACATGGACATAGAAAACAAAAGCTGGGAGTGAACTTCAGTCTCTGAAATATTGTATTCTTTCTTTCTTTGCTTCCTTGTTTAGAGTGATACTTGTAGACTGAGATCCAACATTACTGAGAACAGCATAAAAATTCCTCTGGTGGATCTACATTACAGTTCCCACTTTACCACCTCCAGGATTCATCATTTAACTGTGATAGCCACCTCTCATCTGCCTTGGTCATTGCAGAGAAAGAGAGTATCTATCTGTGTCTCTAGAGTGATGAAAAAGGACATATATTTTTGTTTGACTATGTTTGACTAACACTTGTGCAGGTCACTAAGAGGATAGTGGCCTTTGTTTTACAAGTAATATCAAGAAACTGAACACAAATCTAAGAAAACAGTAAACCTATTCAGACATTCTGAAAAATAAATGAGTTCAAATGATTGAGAGTATACGAGCCGTGCTATATTGTGTCATTTTTTCACTGCTCTTCATACATGGGGGTGAGGAGGAAGAATTGTTTACAGAATTAAGAAGAATCCCTTCAAGCTTCCATTTGGGCTGAACCTATTTGGCCTGTTCCTAGCCTAACCAAATCCTAGCCTGAGGATGAAGGAGATGCTATTGTTTCTGTGCTGAACACTGCAGAGGCACGCACAGCCTGTTTGACTGTAATTCTTAAATGCTGAGAGATTAGCTAATCATTTCTCCTTTAGCCTTTGCTTGAAGCATGGATATGGGGTGCCGACAGTCACAGCTATCTAAAGCAATCATTCTTTTCTTGGACTTGGAATTTATATGTCAGTGGTATGACACTGATTTGATTAAACTACAAGTACAATATGACCAAATCTTGATAGAAGATAATTACTACAATGTCAGAACACCACTTGCAGTTCATAGGACAGATGTTCCCACTGATAAAGCTGTAAATCCAATCACTGTTGCTACAAGTAAATGTAAAACAGTAAAATATCATTTGAAAGGACTCCTCATCTATGTATTGTGAATTATTAAGAGAGGAATTCAGATGTGTTTATTCTACGTTTACAGAAAGGAATGGTTAGGAAAAGGAGACAGACCTGTCTGAAACAGAGGCCTTTTTCGCACAGCATTTTGCATGCGAAAGGGCTCCTGGAGCATCACATGACTGCGATTCACAGATGTTCCAGGGCCTGGCAGGTGCTGATTGTGTGTCTTTTCATTTTTGGCTGGAAGCCGAAAATGGTGTGTGATCGCACATTGCTCCCAGGCCCCACGTGCACTTACCTGGTGTGCGGAGCCTCCGGAGCCACACCGGTCATGCTTCCTGCCCCAGCACAGCCTGGGGAACTCCCAGGCTGTGCTGTGGAAGGAAGAGGTGGGGCTCTTGCGCGAGCAGGTAGCTCGTGCGGAGCCGAAGGACTCTGGATGTGAGAACCTCTCGCCAGAGGCTGCTTGCGCGATCCCTGCACCCCCACGGTGGAAGAAGGTAAGGTGTGGAAAGGACCAGAGGTATGAATGATGCCTATATTCCAAAAAGTTGTGTCACATTTTGTATTTGTGGCACAACTTGTGAGCAGAATTCATGTGTGCACCTTGATATGGTTTTCTTTTTAAACCCAGAGTGGGAGGAGCAGTCTTTTAAAAACAGTTTTTAATGCAATGTGAGCTGGAAAAAAAAAAGATCTCTGTTTGTGAGTATGCTATTGCTGACATTATAAATAATTCTGCTTAGTCTCTGCTTTGGTAACACAGAGGGAAAAGAATAAGGCCAAATCAGAAAGGAGCCTTAACAGTAGTGCAGTAAGAACTTCCAGAAGTATAGCTGTGTTAGTTGGTTACAGCAAATACAGCTAAGGGTGGGTTATACTCTGTTTCAGGTTTGTTTATTTGTTTTTAAAATTCAAATTACCAAAATTCACAAAGTCAAATTATGGAGAAAAGCGAAATTGATTTGTCCATCCCTAAATATAACAGTTTGGTGGTTTTTGTTTTGTTTTGTTTTTTTGGCTCCTTAAAGATTGATATTTTTTGTTGTAACATGAATTCCATGACTGGGATCCTGGTCCTATGTAGAATATAGAAGAGCATTGCTGACAAATGAATAATGCCATACTGAAGGATGAGAAGGTATGTGAACCTCTGATGTGGCTGGCATTGTTAGGTCATATAGTAATGTTATCTGAGTAGATGCTGGGACAGAGTTGACGTTAGTCTGGTTTCTTTATTTGTATTTTTTTTTTTTTTTGAAAGCCTGCCACCCAAGGTCTGTGAAAAGGAAGTGTCCCAGGAGCCAAAATGGAGTGTACAGTGCTTGGTATCTATATTATTTCAATTGGGAACTATAAGTGGCAACAATTGATGGTATGCTGCTTTCTCTTCTGGGTTTGTTCTGTTGTAAATTATCACATCTCAAGCCATTATTCTATATTTTGTCTCTTTTTCCTGCTTAATTGATTAGCCAGTATACTCTGACAAATGCTCAGTTTAAATTCTTGAGTCTCTGTCTGGCAGGTTTGAACATATGTTTTTGTCCTATTGGGAGTGACAAGAATCCTTTGGGTCTCATATGTATGCATATTTTGGAACTATACATGCATATGTCTTCAAAAAAATTTTGTGCAGTGAGGTATTCAATAGCTTTCTGTACAATGCCACCCCAGCTTCAGGGTACAGATGCATGCTCCCTTGGTCATTAAGTGGCTGAAGGAAGGTGGGACTGACCATTATTCTCCAAGGAAGGGTATAGGATGCCCAGGCAAGGTCCAGCTGCAGCCAGGATAAAGGAGCAGCGATCACCGTCTGGGATCTCTACTATACTCACTGGAGAACTGGGAAGACAATAACTGCTGTTTCCTCCTGGCTGCTGAGGAGGAAGCTTCCTCCTGGCTTTCAAGGAGCCCCACACACCTCCAGCTACCAAACAGCCACTAGAAATTATTTCAAAGTGTAAGTCTGTCTTCCATTTGGAGTGGTGGCAGCAGCAGCCCAGCAGAAGTGAGAGGGAAACTCTTGGCCCATAGATTTTGTGATGTGTGCTTTACATATGCAGAACACAGAACACAGAGAAATATATGGACAGAAATTTGATATCAGAAATGACAACAACAGTGCAGAAGCACTTTTGCCTCCCAGGACATTCCCTCTGACCTCAAAATACCCATTCCTAAACAAAGGAGCTTGAAAGACAGACACTTACATAAAATACCTGAACAATAATTATCATGTTGAGTTCAGTACCTTGGTGCTTGAAATGGGACAAAGGATTTTTAGGATAGATCTGTTTATCAGTCATCTATACAAAGTTCTATATTGTTACCCCCAACTACTGTTTGTTAGTGGCCACTAATAGAACACTTTTCTCTGTAGGTACTTTTCTTTTTCAATTCCCTCTGACTGCACTGGTTATCATCCTTCACTCATTGATACTTGAATATCAGGACCTGTCAAATGAGACAACACTTAGTGCATTTGGTGGAATGAGCTGTATATATAATGGACCAGTGTTCAACATAGTAAAAATATCCAGGGAAATAAATTGGAAGATTCATATATTCCAATTCATTATACCAGAAGTATTGTCCTTATGTGAATAATGGCCCCAATCTATCCAGAAGTTATGCAATTGCTAAGGCTGAATTCCTAAGCATATATACTGCATTGCAAGTTATTGGCATTTTGACAGGAGCCTGGAGTTAAAAATAAGCAAATATGGGCCTAAATTCATTTTCTAGTCTCAACATGAGAAGATGCACTGAATCAATGAGAATTTGGTAAGTCAACACATATAGGCTCCATTGATTAGTGGATTTACTCTATTTATGATACCCATTCATTGAAGCAGTGGTGGGATAATGCAGCCTTCCAGATGTTGCTGAACTGCAAGTTCCAGAAGCTCTTGTCAGAATAGCCAATGGTGAAAAGAATTCACAGTTGCAGTCTAATAATATCCAGAGGCCATATGATTCCCATCTCTGAATTTCAGGGTCTTTTCCCACTACGCTGTTATATTGCTATTGTTCCAATTTCAACATCTATGGAATCCTGGAGTTTGCAGTTTAGGGAGGGTCCTTTATAATTCTCAGCCAGAGAGCTCTTTGGCCTCAAAAAACTACAAATCCAGAATTCCACAGAATGTTGAAAGTGGAATAATAGCACTATGACAGTGTAGGGTGGAAAAGTGTTACCCTGATTCCTGGGGGTCCCGGGAGGGACACCTAAATGCGCTCTCAATGTTATAAGTTGGGGAAATTAGTCAAGAGCACTGCCTAGCAATACGAGAGGCAGGGTAACGTAGCGAGATCTTGAACCCTATGTTTATGGGGTCAGGCCGAGTCAAGGAGCGCACAGAAGTTGAAGTAATACATGATATTTTATTAAAGCACAAGCAAACAGTGTATGCAGCACACTCACACAAGATAACTAAAGAAATAAAGGTTGGAGTGGGATAGAGGGATTTTTAGAGGAGTTGTTGGTTTGGGTGATACTTCACCTGTCCTGAAGCCCGGTTGGAAGCGGAGAAGCTGGAGAACGTGGATCTCAGCACGTGGAGCTGAGGGGAAGGCTCGCTGGACAAAGCGACAGCAAGGCGGGATGGAAGCCAAGAGCGATCCAAGGAAGTGCTCAAAGTCAGGGGTTTTTATAAGGAGAATTGTGACCGCAGGCTAGTTCGGACTTGGGGAAAACAATGGATTTGGGGCTGGAGACAAAGCCTCCGAAAGGTCAGAATTTGAATGATTGAGTTATAGCCAAATTGTCAATACGATAGCCGGTATGCAAACGCAGAGTACTTGAGCGTTGTATAGTTCGATCATCAAGCTGCCAGCTTGGGGCAGAGGATCTTTTGAAAGTTGTGTGCATACTTAATGAAGGTACTTGCCTTTGAGGTCTCCTGAAGCTGCGAATCAGCTATTTCTGGCCTGCCTGTATTGTTTTGGAATATTACGGCAATTATTGGCCGAGCCTGTATGCATGCTTGTCCGGGGGCCTTGCAAGCACATGGAGGAGAATGGGTATGTGAAGCTGAATTATCGATATCAAAAGATATCTTTTTATATCCCCCAAGCTCGGGCTAGCCAGGGCAGTAACAAAGGCCCTCAGTCATAATACTCTCAGTCACTTAAACAGATATTACTGATAAACTCTATTCCATCAGCTAAAGCCAACCACAGCAATTCATGACAGAAATGGGAATTATTCTGCTGAACTACAGGTATCTGAATTGGAAGAACAATATGATGAGATTTGGAAAAAAGTACTTATAGTTTTCTGTTATTTGTTTTTACCTCTGGCCACTCTGGCTTCAAGTAATCAAGCAGGATAGCACTTGTGCGGAAATGGTTAAACAATATAGCTGGTGTGACAATTATCTAAGTGTGTGTCATTAAAATTTAAGTCTTACACTACATTTCTAATGAGTCCACCTTTTAAAAAATGCTTTCTTCATCAAGTTGTAGAAACTTATAAATAATTTGGACTATGTATGAGGGCTTCAATTCAGTTTGGAGCCTAATTAAGAAATGCAGATCTGGGCCTGATTCAGTCAAAACTGATACAGACACAAATCATTTTGACCTGGGCTTAACATTTGTATCAGGTTTCAGGAACCTAAGTTGTCAGTCCTTCCCCCTTGACTTGCACTAGGAAAACAAAAACAGTAATAACTTTTGATTATTCTGGCCTCTGAGGGAGAGAAGAGCAGCCAAACACAGTTACATCATGCCTTGGCCTAGCAGCTGGTAAGAGGCCCTCCCTCTATGTTCTATCTGATGTTGCTCTGACCTCTGAGGGCAAGAAGAGCAGCATCTGCTATATGTAATCCACTCTCTGCCACTGCCAATCCCTTTTCTTTATGTGACATGTTTTATTTAGTTTGTAATCCTGAGGGCAGGGAACTGTCAAATTAACACTTTGTAAGTTGCTCTTCAAGCCTTTTTCGCTGAAGAATGGGGCATATAAATACTTTAAGTTAACAAGTAAACATTTTTTTCACACATTCACATAAAACCAACCCTCCTCCAGGCATCTATTCAGAGCAGACACACTATTCTTAGCTGATGCTATTATTGAAGGCATTGAGTAGTATATTTGAGTGTCATCAACATACTGATAGCACCCTGCCCCATGCCTCCAGATGATCTCTCCCAGTGGTTTCATGCAGATGTTAAACAGCACTGAGGATAGAATGGCACCTTGTGGTATGCCATGTAACAACTCGTTTTTTGAGAAACATCTCTCTCCTAGCACCATCATTTGGAACCTGCTTGAGAGGTAGGACCAGAACCACACAGTTCTGGTCCTACCTCTGGGAATCAGTGCCTCTGATTCCCAGACCTCTCAGGCATTCCAGGAGAATACAGCCCTCCCTCCCTATTTGCTAGTTTGACCTTGCCCCCACCATTCTTCTCCTCTCGTTCCCTTGAGTTTTGGCACATGCAGAGAAAAGAAGGCATGAGCACCTGGCAATAGGCAAGGGAATGGAGGGGAGGCACAAGTGCACTTTCCTTCTCCCCTCTGGAGTTTCTCTCTCCCGCCCCCTTGCTTCCGATGTGGTCCAAGCAAGACTTTTTAAGAAACGGCTGTACCACTGCTTCTTTTAAACAAGCTGGAAAACTTCCTTCCTTGAGAGATGCATTAAAAATAAATTGTAATTGTAATACATTGTAATGTTGTAAAATCTTGTAATGGAGACCTAATTGCATCTCCTCCCTGGATGACCAACCAAGAAGGATAGGGATTAAGAAGACTAGTTGTCTTCCTTACTCACCCTAGCAACTTGTCCACATCTGGTACTCACCAAGCGAAGGTGATCCAGTGTAATCCTACTCACAGAGTTGTGGAGACCCCATTGTCAAATTCTGCTGTAATAACAGTGTCTATGTCAGTTCTTATCTGACTTAAAAGTATTAAAAGTATCACAGCAAACTGCTGAAGACTTTAATTTGGATTTGGGGGACAGGAGGAAGATTCTTTAGTTAGACCTCTCACCATTCTGAATAGTTTGGCTGGACCCATTAGCCTTTGAGTGAAGACTCTCTTAATAGATCCATGATCCCTGCAGGGACAGATAGTAGCCATGATACTAACTCTGACCAGAAAATGATCTGCCTATGACAACTCAGAGGTATTAATCACCTCTGTCCATAGATCCATATGCTCTGAGCTGAATACAGCATCAAGGGTGTATCCTGTTAACATGTGGGCCTGAAACCATCTGAGATAGCCCATGTTTGTCATGGATGCCACAAACTCCTGAGTTGCAATTGACAGGCTCATCTAAAATGGGCTGCTGAAATTGCCTAAAATCAAAAGTCTGAGGGACTACAACACCAACTCTGAGACCAGTTCTGTGAGCTCAGCCATAGAGTCTGATAGGCAATTTGGTGGATGATACACTAACAGAATTCCCAGCTTATCCCTCATCTTCAGAGTCAGGTATGTACATTCAGGTATATACACTCAGTATAGATAAGCTCCCCAATGGGTAATATAGCTAGGTTAAGATGGTTTTTTGGGCCATAGCTACTCTTCTCACAGCTCACTTTGCCTCACCTGCTGGAATAGCCTGAGCCCATGTTGGGCCATTATAATCCCCCAGCCAAGTTTCCGTGAGGCATGCCAAGTCAACCTCCTCATCTGTGAGGGGATCATAGATTGTGTGTACTTTAATTTTTAACTTTCCTGCTATTACACAGGAGCAAGGTGTGGTTTTGTGGATGGGTTGGTTCACTCTCCAAGTTCCCAAGGACAGAAAGATGACTGGAAGGTAAGACAGATATTAAGCATCTCTCTCTCCTTCCTGTGTAATGACATGTCACCCCTGCCATCACCATATCGCCCTCTTGAAGGCACAGGCACAGACACACATTTGACTATAAACCTAGGTGAAGAGTATTTGAATTGCCTAATAACATACATTTTCAACTAAAAATACATTTATAGAATTTTAAGTAGTATTATAAATTAAATGTCTATGCTGTGTTTGGAAGAAAGTCAATGAAAATACAGGTACACATAGGCAAGGAAGGGGAGCATGTGATCATCCATCTGTTGCTGTACTTTAGCTCCCAAAATCCTTCACTATTGATCCTTCTGGCTAAGGCTTATGGGAGCTATAATCCAACAATTTCTGAAAGACCACATTTCTCCTCTCTAATCTAATCTAACTCTAACCTAAGTTCCTAAAGTGCAACCTTTACCTAATAAAGTGATTAGATGAGACCAAGATGGAGATGTGGAATGATTCAGTGAGGGCTACAAAGGTGAACCAAAGGGTGTTAGGTTGTCTTTGTGTATTCAAGATCATTTGATGTGAAGAATTTATCTTCAAACACCCTTTTACACTCTGTTCAAAGATCCCTTGAAATGAAAGAAACAGCTTCTACCAATACCTCACCTTCAATGCATATTTAACAGATGAAGTGAAGGAATCACAACCTCTGGTGAGTGTTTGCACTGACAACATTCCACATTAAATTGCACAAAGTATAAGGGTACGGTCACCCCTTTAATATAGACTTTTCCAACTTGGCAAGGGAGTTTCTAATATAACATCTAGCACACACCATGTTCAGGAGAGCTGCCATAATATAGACACCAAAAGACATATCTATTATTTATTCCTTCTTACATTCCTACATGCCCGGTCCTGCTTTCATTATGGTACAGAGTGGTACATGATTGATATGGCTCCCTAGATATTTGTGTGTTAGTGAATGCATATGTTATGGATGCGATAATCATCTTGATTGCACTGAGTTTCTCTGAAGTCCACCTACATTTTCATCCTATTCATGTTTTGTACTGGTTGCTTGACCTTTCTTTTCTGAAAATGATTATGTACTGAAGTATGCATTTTTCTTAATCTTTACATTTTCTACATTGACAAAAGCATCTTTGTGTGCCTTTTGCAAATACACACATTTTTAGTTGTGTCATTTGCTTTTGTAAAATTCAAGAAAGAAGAAAAAAATCTGATACTTGCAGGTTCCTCTCTGTGCTTGGAAAATGAAATATAAGTGCACATTTTTGTTAATAGTCTCTCAGGCCATGAGTTGCATAAATTTGTTAAACAAAAAGATAGAATAAACAGCATGAAAATTTCTTATCCATCCTCTCCCTATCTCTGTCTGTTTGTCTCTCTGGCTGCTCACCCCCCATAGACGGTGTGGGTGAGATTGTTTGGGTATGTGGGCATGCATATATTTTGGGTGTTCTGTATAGTGGTCTGATTGTTCTTATCTCTGGGGCTCTTCCACACTGTACAGTTACAGCACTAAGACCCCACTTTGACTGTCATGGCAACATCTTATTAAATCTTGAGATTTTCAGTTTCAGTAAAAGTATTTAGAATTCTCTGCCAGAGAGTTTTAGTGCCTCCCCAAACCACAAATCTCAGGATTCATAGGATGTAGCCATGGCAGTTAGAGAGGAATTATAGAATTATAATTGTGTAGTGCTGAAGGGCCTATCGTCTCTAGTAGCCCTGAAATACAGAGTCCACTGTGGAAAGTAATGTAACATTAATCTGTGGGAGGATAATGCTCCAGTGAAACACATGCTTTGAACTCTAGGCTGAATATGCACTGCAGTCTTATTATGTGTTTCCTCTGTGCAGTATTTCCTTTTATATTTGAAAACAATCTTGGGGATCTGTGAGATGGAGTGTAGGAAGAAGAATAGGTAGGGGTAGCTTTCTTCTGAGTCCGACTATTGGTCCATTTAGCTCAATACTCTGACCAAAAATGGTTTTCTAAGGTTTCACACAGAAGTCTTTCATAGCCCTGCTTGGCAATACTAAATAGTGAATCTGGATCCTTTTGAATGGAATATTATACTTTGAACCACTCATTTTTAGCTTTTCCACCTAACACCACATTAAATGCAACACTAGTATTTCATATCTCCTTTTAATGCATAGTCCCATTGGGACAGACAGAGAGGGTGTTCATTATCACAATCACAGCAGAGGTAGGAGAACAAATTTAACCTTTTCCTTCCCTGCCATGGTCCTCCCAAAGATCATGTCTTTAAAATAACTATTTGTGTTTGGTGGAAGGTTGACGATGGCACCAATGGAAAAAAGATCTAAGTTTTTGAGATCAAGCATTATAAACTGAACACAAGAGCTCACCTCCTGTATTTGTGTATATTTGTATAAACGCATGAAACACCAAGACTTCCTCGAGTGATTTCATTATGATTATCTACATTACTTTGCTATAATGAATGCAACCAACTGATATAACATATAGGATTGCTTTATCAATGTAATTTGAAAGATTTCAAATTGCATGTCATGAAAACACTGATAAAACAACATTAAAAAAAACACTGTTGTACAGTAGTAGTATGAAGATGTAATATCAAAATAGAAGCCTTGCTGAGATCATTGTATGTCACTGAATATAAATTAGACCAATGTGTGACTATTCCAGTTCAAGAGTGGTAAATGCTTTTTCTCAGGTCTCTTTTTACTGTGTTAGAATGAACGATTTGCTTTAATTGCAGTGTGCCGAATGTCCTCAGCTTTATTTATTGAAGAAGACAAGCTGCAGTCAGTTTTTAATAAGTGGATATGGAATAAATATCTCATTTTATTGGTATTTCTGCATACTTTTTCATTGAATTTGTTCTTGTGGAGAGCGTGCAATTTATACAGCATCTGCCTGAAACCACTTCTTTCTTGAGAGTGTGTATGCCTGATGTTTCTGATTTGTTTTATAAGATATGGCTTGGTTTTCCTTCTGTCATCTCAACAAATGAAGCTGACTAGCACTGAATCAGACATTGATTCCTCTAGCTTAGGGGTAGGCAATTGTGGAAGGATAGGGTGCTGCAGTAGCCCCTCAGACAAACTTGGAAAGTACCACCTCTCAACTGTATTCCCACTAAAAAAGAAAAAAAAATCAATATTTTGCCCCAACAGCCTCTGAGAGGCATTGAGATGTTTTTTCCCCAAGACCATAAAACCACTTTGTGTTCACTTTCAAAAAAAAGGGACCTTTCCTAGGCCTAAATTGGCCTGACAGAGGAAAAGGAGGTAAAATTGTCCTTCAAGTCTCCCAGAAGGCATTTGAGGACAAAACATTATTGACCTTGTGGGATCCAGGAGGCTACATAAACATCTCTTGGAAGTCTAATGTGGACCATGGGCAGGACTTTGCCCACCCTGATTTATCCTAATATTGTCCTTCTGAATTGCAGCACTTTTCCAGTTCCTTGTACAAGGATTTTGCTAACCGAAGAGTTTTGTTTTTGTTTTATTAAATGGGAGATGGTAGAAATCAAATTTGAGACCATCAGCATGCTAAGCGATGATCTATCCCCTACACAGTTCAAACTTTTCTTCTTACTATTTACTGTACATGCCACACTGGTACTGAACTTTAAGTCCAAATTGACCTGTTCTTGTCACATCTTCCATACAAGTGAGATTCTGCCTTGTCAGTCATGGTAAAGATTAGGGATAGGCCAACTGAATCCTCAAATCATCAGTAAGGATTTGAGATTCGCGGATCTGAATCCCTTTGCAAAAATAGGTGAAATGAATCTTTCCAATTCACCAACCAAAAAATAGTATGTTTTTAAAAAATTTCTGTTTAAAAAAAGTTTTTAAAAGTTGCTTTTTAAACCCTTTTTTAAAAAAGGATTTGAAAGATTTGAGATTCGTGAGATTCGTGGATTCCCAGAACCTTCCAGGGATTTGGATCCAGATTCGGATTCAGCAAATTCTGGATTTGTCCCATCTCTAGTAAAGATTTCATGAGTAAGACTCAGAAATATTTGACCTGCTGTCACTACTCCTCTCAGCCTGTACCAGAGGATCTCATAGGTGATCCTGGTTATCTAAAGCAGGGGACATATTTCATTTTCCCAATGCTAGAGGTTCCTTGAGTAAGGCATCTAGCTGAATAATGAGGTTTGGGGGCTTATGCCTCTTGAAACCCCTACACACACACACACACACACACACACACACACAAGATCCAACTGTAAAATCCTCCTCTGTGTTCTCATTTCATTTCAAGGTGCTTACAGAAAACTGATGAGACAGAAGACTCATGGAGAGTGCAATCATGTAGCAGCGGGTTTGCAAGGACATGCGGTAACACTATGCTTTGAGTGAAAAATGTGCCTTTAGTCAAACACAAGACAACACTTCTGTTCCAGAAGTAGAATCTGGAAATCCTGGCCATTTGAGTATGATGAGACAACAACCTCCTTCTGACATGTACATAAAATGTGCATACTAGACTGATACACAGACATAATATAGTGGATAAATAGATATAATATACATATATATTATACATATATTACACTTGTATATAAACACAATACACATCTGTCTGTGTGTTTATTATTATTAATTAATTTATACTCCACCTTTCTGCCAGCACAGGAATCAAGATGACTTCCAAAAAACTAAAAGTACAACTCAAATCAACAATTCTATTAAAAACACAAAGTTTAAATGATATAATAATAATAATAAAAAAAAATTATTTCTTACTCACCACTCCCCATGTCTTGAGGTGGGGTATATCATCAATTAAAATACAGCTAAGAACACATAAAACCATTTAAATTTAAATACACTAATTTTAAATTCATAGTTAAAAATTGACTGGGTAGGCCTGCCAGAAAGAATAGGTCTTTAGTACTTTTTAAAATTCAGGCAACGCATTTAGCTTTTGAATCTCTTCTGGCAGGCCATTCCCCTGTTGAGGGGCAGCTTATGAAAAGGTCCTCTGGGTGATTCTTTCCAGTCTAGTCCTGGTAAGCTTAAGAAAATGGCCCACAAAGGACTTGAGCATGTAGGGCAGATTGTATGGGAAGAGGTGATCCTGTAGGTAACTTGGACCCAAACCATGTAGGGCTATAAAGGTAATAACCGACATTTTGTACTTTGCCTGGAAACTAGTTGGCAGGCAGTGGAGTGATTTTAATATCAGTGTGATATGCTCATTCCTCAACGTACCTGTAATCAATCTAGCTGCCATATTTTGGACCCATTAGAGTTTCCAAACTTGGTACAAAGGTAGCCCAATGTACAGCACATTGCAGAAGTCTAAGCTTGAAGTTATTTGTGCATGCACTATCATTTTTAGGTCTTCTAATTCTAGGAAGGAGTGCAGCTGGCATATCAGCCAAAGCTGATATTAAGCACTACTGATTGTTGCATCTATCTGAGCTGACATTTGGAGGGATGGATCTAGGAACACTCTCAGTTTTAGACAGTTTCTAACATACAATGCAAAGAGGACAAAAGCACAGCTCATCCCATTAAAAGCTTATTCTGACACAAGAAATGAAGAGTCAAAGTCCTGCTTAATTTTTTTTAAAAATTTTGCCTGCCAGTAGAAAGAGAGGAGAGAGGGATAAATGAGAACTAAGATGTTGCAGAGTCCAAAAATAATATTTTGACCATAATTTTCATGTTCTCATCAGTCAAGCCTGTATAGAACTTCAGCTATTAAAGACAGAATTCCACTACTTGTTCTGATTTTGTAGATCTACTGCTCACCTTCATTTTGGTATACAGAGTGTCTGAAATGGATGTTTTACCTTCAAAGCTGTTTCTCTCAAAGTAGCTCAGGCTTGACTTTCAAGGCCATTTTTTGTACTTGGGAAAAATGCATGCCAGAGGCAATAAAATATAGCAGATCTCACCTTCAGAAAGCCAGAAAGAGAGGTCCAGCCTTGGAGGAGCTTATCTGACCTTAGAATCATCTTTCCACCCTAAGGAGAAACTTTAGGGTTTCTTCTTCTCTGATGTTGGAAATCCAACATGGCGGGGGAGGAAGAAGGAAAGAAACATGCTGAGAGATGCTTCTTCTCTCATTCCCCTCTGGCACTGGCACTTTTTCCCTACACACTCACACACACACACACATCCACAAATAAGATTATCTGTAAAGATGAAATAGTTGGAATTTTTAATTTTTTATATTTATCTGAGCTTACAAAAACCTAAATGTATCAGCTACACTATTCTGCTAAATCTCCATAATATATGGACAAACAAACTTTAACCATTGGAGACTAATCGTTTCAATGTCTGTGTGGCAGTCCAAATTTTAATGGAGCTATTCATGCTGCTGAACCTATTGAGGAGATAGAGTTCAGCACATTGGATAGTTCCTTACCAGTTCAAAGTAAAGCCGTGTTAGTAACACAAAATTATAATATGTCTCTTTACCTTTCAGTAACACTCTCAGTGCAACAAGATACAAGAAAAAATTAAAAATGCCTGCCCTCCTCTCTCCCTCCCTCCCTTTCCCTTCTTTCCTTCTTTTCTTCCTCCCTTCCCTCCCTCCTTCTCTCCTTTTGTTTTTGAAAATTACAGTCAATCTACAGAGCAATGCTGTTGAAAATGTCTGCAAATATGTGTCCACCAATATACATGTATATGCAACTAACCATGCTGGCATGATAAGGTATTGCTCTCTGATAATGGGACTTGCAATCTAGCCCTAAGCTTATTTATAAATGAGCCCCATTCAGTTCCATAGAACTTATTCCCTGCATTGACTTGCAGCATAAGTAGTTCTCCTGAGCCTGCAAAGTATAATGAAGCTTCATGAAGATTGTGATGGGGTATGGAGTAAGGTAGAGTGGGATGGTCCACTGAGCTTTATGCATAATCTGGCAGCAAAAAAGCAACATAATGCAGCATTGGCCTGGTAATGAGTCTGGAAATGAGAATCCTAAATCTGGTGGATGTTCTTCTTGGTGTTTGCCTTGCAGGCTAACAGGAAATTCAAGCATCACTGCATATGAGACTCCGAATGTCGTGGATTCTTATATATACAGTATATATAAGCACGAATTAAATCCTCCTTACAACAGATGTCAGGGCATCAGAAAAGAAATCTGATCACCTAAAGTACTGATTGTTGATAGAAGTAATTGGGATAACAGAATGGTGTGTGTGTGTGTATCTCACATGTAATTTTAATGAGTGCCTAGCGCCACTGAGCCAAGATGTCCCTGCATTTTCATGCACTACAGGCTTCCTTGACTAATTAACTTCCAGGATCAGGTAAAGAAGCAGGAGTGAAAACTCCCTGCTGAGAGTACTGCATTTGCAACTCAACCAGGGGTGAGGATGAAAAGTCAGCTGACAGCCTGAATCACAATACATCTTTGAGCAGTAGGGAAGCTATTGCCAGTTGAGCCACATAGTGTGAGAAATCAGGATTAGGGACTGTATTTGTCAAGAAAGAGGCATTATAGGGTAGCAGGTAAGAAACAGGGTGAACAACAGGGGTGTATGCAGAAAACAGTATTGCAGAAAACAGAAGTTACACACGTGTCCATGTAAGGAATGAACTCAGGAATACATATCTCAAGAGAAAAGTAATAGATAATCTGTAGCTAAGTCTAAGGCCATTTCCGCACTAGACTGTTATAGCACTATTATTCCACTTTCAACATCCTAGGGAATCCTGGGGGTTGCAGTTTTGGGAGGGGCTGGCTGGCCCCTCCCTAAACTGCAAACCTTAGGATTCCATAGGATGTTGAAAGTGGAATAATAACGTTATAACAGTCTAGTGCAGAAATGGCTTAAAGGAGAAGTACTCCTTTTCATCTCCCATCCCTCATGCTAATGCTACTAAAACTAATAATATCTCACTGATTCCTAAATTCTTGGGTAGAAAGCAAATCATTGACAGCCCAAAGTTCCAGTTAGTAACATCTGGTGGATGATGAAACAGAGACTTTTTTTAAATAACATAGCGCATTTCTGCACTAGATTGTTATAGTGTTATTATTCCACTTTCAACATCCTCAAAGGCCCCTCCCTAAACTGCAAACCTCAGGATTCCATAGGATGTTGAAGGTTGAAAGCACTATAGCAGTCTAGTGTGGAAATGGCCATAGTTAGATTAGCTAACACAGATTCGTCTATTTTCTCCATGTTCTGTTTTGTATATTTGAAATGACAGCACCACAACTATTTTGGCAGATAATCTGCAGAAAGTACTGAGTTACCAAAACAATCAACTCACACAGCAAGATATATTCCCACATACAGGTTGGATGTTACACAGCTGGAATGCATTGGGGGCGAGCAAAGAGAGGGATAATGCTTCACTCTGGCCCTTTTCGCATGGCATTTTCCATGTGAAAGGGCACCTGGAGCATTGTGCAATTGTGAGGAGCGATCTGCACAACGCACTCATAATCGTGCAATGCTGCAGGGACCAGCAGGCGCCAATCGTGCACCTTTTCATTTTCGGTTGGAAGCCAAAAAAGGTACACGATCACACATTGCTCCCGGGCCCTGTGCACACTAACCTGGTGTGCGGAGCCTCCAGAGCCACACCAGTCATGCTTCCTGCCCCAGTGCAGCCTGGGAAACTCCCAGGCTGCACTGCGGAAGGAAGAGGTGGAGCTCTTGCACAAGCAGGTAGCTCGTGCAGAGCTGAAGCAGTAGGGATGCGAGAGCCTCTCACCGGTGGCTGCTTGCACGATCCCCACACCCCAGCGCTGGAAAAAGGTAAGTTGCAGAAAGGACCTCTACATTTTGTTCTATCATGGAACTCATAAGGCTCACTTGGGAGGAGAACAAGGCACGTGGTAGAAATATGGACAATGAGCAACAGCTAGATCCAGAAGTCCAGGAAGACTGATGTCCCACATGTGAGCTCTGAAAGGGGGTGGGTAGGGTGAGTTGCCTAAATCTCTGTAAGGTTTCAATTTGTCAGTTTTCAAGGATGTAAATTAGAGGGGGTTTTGAACAGAAACTACGGCCATTTCCGCACTGGACTGTTATAGCGTGATGATTCCACTTGCAACATCCTATGGAATCCTGGGGTTTGCTCTTTCGGGAGGGGCCACCTGGCCCCTCCTGAAAGTGCAAACCCCAGGATTCCATGGGATGTTGCAAGCGGAATCACCGCGCTATACCAGCCAGTAAATCAGTAGAGAAGTCATGACTCCTCAGTAGTCTCTCTCCTTCCTCAATAATAGTTGGAAAGCAAAGCACCAATAGTTTAGCAATGAATCTGCATGGAGGTGGGAAAAATGACAGTTTTTTTGTCTCTAGTGCTCTCTACTCTTGACTTTTCCAGGTTTGTGCATGGACTGCCACGGCTGACTATTCTTCCTTCCATCTTTCTCTGAGATGACTTTCCTCTTGGCCTTCTTACTGCTAGAGAGAGGCAGGAAGCATATAGACCCTCTATAATGGCTGCCTGAGCAGATCTGCACTCATGTAAGCTTTAGGGGCATTTGTAACCAGGACTTTCCACTTCCTCTTCTATGTTTGTATAGAATTCCTGAAATAATTAATCTGAAGCTTTCTCTTTCTCTTTTTTTACCTTACTATAAGCTGCCTGAGTAGTTACTCCTGTTTTATAAGTCCAAGTGGAGATATAAAACTTCTGCTTTATAGCCAGGAATTTACAGCTGTACTCTGCTAGTATAAATGCCAAGTATTCTGACAATAAACAGGTTACATCAAAATTTAATCCATAGTTGTGGATCAGTCAGCATATATACATATGCAAAGTTATTTGTGACTGGGCTATTTTTTTTTAATCTACATTGTAGGAGGCTCTTAGATTATTGTTATTGGCTGTTTGAAGGGGCCTAGTCATGTTGTGGGACTGGCATCCTTGCACCTTCTTGATGTGAGTCTCTGCTTTCTCATTCCTTTATTTCTTACTGAGGAGGAGAAGCAATAGAGAGGATCTGATTCATGCCAGGGAGGTTGTTAGATTCTGTATGGCTTTAGGGTTCTTACTGACAATTTCCATGATTATCTGATATCTCTAACCTATTGCCCATAGATAGGCCATCCATGGTAGGACAGTGCCAAAATAAGCTCTGAACCATCAGGTCAATCTAACCATACATGGAAGCTCACCAAGATTTCAATATTCCATCTCCACTTAACTGGGGTTGCAGAAGGATAGGTTGTTAAGCAGCAGTGTGGTTGTATTCATGTTAGTAAACTGCAAGTCATGTGGGCTCAGTCCACGGCCTTTCAGAAGAATACTATGGCCTTTCTGGCAAAATTTATGTTCTCTTTATTGTTGAACTCCACAAATATAGGCCTTTTAGAGCACAACCAGTGTGTAACATATGGAACCTGGCAACTTTATGATTGCCATTATTAACCTAAACATCCATTAATAAGATTTTGTTTGTAAAGCTACATTTTCAAGAATATAAAAACTTGAACTGGAACTCTGAACATGGAAATGTGTGCTAATCATCCATGCATGAAATAATTTAATTGCTATTGCAAATTATATTGCTTTACATTCAAGTCAAGAAGCTTAATCCTACCCAACAATCTATTTCCCATATTTCAGCATGAACTGTCATTGTTCAGACTTTAGATCTGTTTTTCCACAGCTGAGACAGTGTTCAGCTTCAGCATCAAGAGAACTGGGCATATTGATTCATATGGATGTGCAACTTTTAGTTGATCTTGCATTTCATGTAATTGGTATGTTGGATCAAATTATGCTGTCTTAGTTGGTGATGAAAACCATTAAAAAAAGAGATACCAATTAAGGAGCTGATTTATTAACAAAATATATTTCTCCAAGCAGCCCATCTTAGGCAAATGTGTGATTTACATGAGAACCCCTGTAGACAATGACACCAATAAAACTGGTTGTGCTTTAATGCCACACAGTCCTGAAATACTCATGTCTTTGCATCCTATTAAACATTTATGCACAATTACATTTTTAAGCAGTACACACTGTTAACTTAGCATCTCATTCTGCATTACTGATTCTCAACAATGATTCTTAGATATGATCCATACAGCACCCCTTGATTTTTTTTTTTTTTTTTTTTTGGTTAAGATAAATAACATTATTGTCTTTTTCAGGTTTTTTTTCCCCATATAACTGTTCATTTACTACAGCTGCACAATGAGTATGTCTTTTTTTTCTGATGACATGAGAAGAAAACAACAACCACACAGATAACTCTAAAGCCTATATAACCTATCTGGAAATAAATATGAATTTAATGTGTGAAGTGAATGTCCAATACAGATATTGGATACATGCGTGGAGCAGGGGTGAGATAGAATGGTAATAGACCTTGCTAGCCCCACTCTTTCAACATAGTCGATATCCTGCAGAGGAAAGGACATCTGCCTAGGGCCCAGCATATGTAGACATGAATCATGAGAACAGGATGCAGCATAATACCCAATATACAATCATAGTTTATTTATTTTATTGGTTGCCATCAAGTTGGCTTCAGCTTATGACAATCCTATGAATGAAAGAATACTGAGATATCGTGTTATTAACAGACCTGTTAACAGTGATCCATGTAAGTCTTTTACTCCATGACTCAAGTCAAGTCTCAAGTCTGGGGGCTCACCTTATACCCCAACCTATATTCCAGAATTTCTGAACAGAGTCAAATAAAGTTAATTTTAATCATTTAAATAGAGTTGCAAGTTTGCCATCTGCAGCTTTCAAAGTGAGGAATAGGATTCTTTCTACTCCCCCTTCCTGAAGCTGGAGTCCTTTCATTAAGATAAGAAGTGTGTTGAGAAGCACATGATCTAAATTTAAATTAGTTGGTTACACAACTCGAATACATTTAGTGAAGTGGAAAATAAGCTGAAGAAGAGCATGTAGTGTCAGAGACAAAACAAAAGGAAGATGGCGGCTGGAAAAGGAGAATGGTACAAACACAAATACAGACATTATCACAAAGAAGATATTCAGGAGAAGTAGAACCCTATCAATTGTTATCGGATGCAGTTAAAAAAATAAGAACAGACATGTGTGCAGAAATGAAAGAGCTTTCTGCAGAAGTTAAAAAAGAAGTAAGAGAGATGAAGAAAGAGATGGAAAACTTTGCACGCAGATTAGAAAATGTGACAAAAGATGTGAAAAATATGAATAAGAACATAGAGGAAGTACAAGAAAAAATAAGGAGTCTGGAAAAAAAGAACTGGAGATTTAGAGGGCATGATAGAACAAACAGAAATGAAAAGTATGCTTTCAGAATGGAAATACAGAGAAAAATGTATAAAGATAAGAGGACTGGAGGAAATAGAGGAGGAAGACCTATACAATAGACTGATCCCAGCATTGGCTAGATTCTAGATTGGCCATCAGAGCAAATGGATGTGGAAATAGACTGGATCTTTAGGATAAATTCATTAATCGCACGGAAAAGGAAAGTTCCCAGGGACATAGTGGTATACTTTGTACGGGAAAGAGTGAAGGAGATGTTCATTCAGCAGAGTTACACAAATAAATTGATCACTGATCGAATGGATTGAAAATATTTAAAGATGTTCTGTCCCAAGTACTCAAGAAAAGAAAAGACTACTCATTTCTAACACAAGAACTGAAGAAAAAGGATATATCATATAGATGGGGGAAATTGGAAGGTGTAATATTTACATACAACCAAAGAAGACATGTAATAAATTTGATAAGTAAAGCTGATGAATTTCTGAAAAGGCTCAAAGAAGAAAGTAAGAAGAAGCAGGGTAAAGAACAGAAGACAGAAGAGAGAAAAGAGGAGGGAAAGGAAAGGATAACAGGTAAAGAGCGTAAAAAAGACAGTGAAAGACAGTATAAGATGACTTTAGTAGAAGTGGAAGAACACCTGGAAGAACAAGATCAGCAGGAGTTACAAGAAGAACAGGAGTTGGAAAGGCAGGATCAAGAACAAGAAGATATAGAACAAGAAGAGTCGGGAGAAGATATACTATTGGAAGTAGAGATTACATAAGAGAAAAGAAAGCTTAAGCAAAATGAGAATAAAAGTACAATCTTGAAACATAAGAGAAATAAATTCAATAATTAAAAAGAAGAGAAATTTTTCACTATTTAGAAAAAAGAAACTGTGATGTTTATTGTATACAGGAAGCACATATAATTAAAACAGAGAAAAAAATATTAGAAAACCCCAAATTAGGAAATATATTTGTAACAGGTATAGAAAAAAAGAAAAGAGGAGTTGCAATATATGTGAATGCAAAATATGCAGCCAAAGGAGTGCTAAATGATAACCAAGGGAGATATATAGGAGTAGAAGTTGAAATGTTAAATACAAAGATAATATTGGTAGGAATATATGCCCCATTGGAAAATAAAAGTAAATTTTATGAAAGACTTTTAGAAAAAATTAGAGACATTCAATATAAAGATATAATTATTATGGGGGACTGGAATGGGGTCATATATCCGGAGTTGGATAGATCTAAGGTTAAAAGACAAACAAAAAATAAGGGCAAATTGCCTAAAACCTTTTTTGATTTGACAGAAAATTTTATATTAGTAGATGTGTGGAAAAGCCTATATGGAGCCCAAAAAGAATACACCTATTTTTCTGAGGTATATAAAATGTGGTCTAGAATAGATATGATTTGGAATTCCAAAACAATAGTAAAATATTTACAAAAGATGGAAATTTTACCAAGGACTATCTCAGATCATAGCCCCCTTGTATTAACTATGGAAGACTGAAAACATGACTTTAGATGGAGACTAAATGAGAACCTACTGAAAGAGGAGAAAATAGTAGAAAAAGGAAAAGAAACCCTACAATGTTATTTTGAAGATAATCTAAATAAAGGGGTCGCTATAGGAATGGTATGGGAAGCCGGGAAAGCAGTTATGCGCGGCTTCCTAGTACAACAAGATATAAATATAAAAAAGGAGAAAAAGCTAAAAGAACAAAAGTTATTAAACGAGATAAAATTGTTGGAAAGTAAATTGAAAATTTTACCACAAAGTATTAAAATTATTGATGAAATAAAGGTACTATAAAAACAAATTTCACTGCAAGAAAGTCAAGAAATAGAAAGAAATCTGAAGTTCACAAAACAAAAGAACTTCTTTTTTGCAAATAAAACAAATAAATGATTAGCACATAAAATTAGAAAAGAGAGAAAAAAACGGTTGATATTACAAATAAAAGAAAGTAAGAAAATCTTGGTAAAACAGGACAAAATAAAGAAAGTATTTGAGAGATATTACGGAAATTTATTCGCAGATTGTAAAATCAGTCAATTGAAGAGAGATAAGATAAAACAATATTTAAATGAAAGAGAGATCCATTAAATAAAGTAATAACTAAAGAAGAAATTTTGCAGGCTATCAAGAAGCAAAAAACAGGGAAAGTACCTGGCCCAGACAGTTTCTCGGTTTTATATTATAAAGTCTTTAGTGAGCAATTAATAAATCCATTATATGATATAATAAATGGGATAGGCAAGGAGACACAACCCCCTTCGTGGGAGCAAGCAGACATTACTTTGACACAAAAGGAAGGGAAAAATCCACAAGAAGTAGGAAATTACAGGCCAATAGCACTTTTGAATGTGGACTACAAAATATGTGCAACAATATTGGCAGAAAGATTAAAAAAAGTCTTACAAGTAATGATACATACAGATCAAAATGGATTTTTACCAGGAAGAGCTTTAAAAAGTAGTATAAGGACAGTGCTAAACATAATAGAATATTTTCATAGGCACAATGAAAAGAAAATGGCACTATGCTTTCTCGACGCAGAAAAAGCTTTTGATAGAGTTAGTTGGGTTTTTTTAAGAAGAAACAATAAAGGCTATAAATCTGGGAGAGAAATATACAGAATGGATAAAATCAATTTATAAAGATCAAAAAGCCCAAATAATAATAAATGGAGAAAGAACACAAAATATATTGATAAAATAGGGGAGTTAGACAGGGGTGTCCCCTATCACCACTCTTATTTATACTAGTATTTGAAATATTAAATAATAGAATCAGATGAGAAAAACAAACACAAGGGGTTAGAATCCGAAATCAAGAATATAAATTGAGCGCATACGCTGATGACCTTGTGATTATTCTTGAGGATCCCATAGTAAGCATAGAAGTATTAATGGATATTTTAACAAATTTTGGAATATTACCAGGCTATAAAATAAATAAAGAGAAAACAAAAATAATTATAAAAAACATACCAGAACAAGAAGAGGAAGAAATAACAAAACTAACCGGCTTTATCATAGCAAAAAAAGTAAGATATCTAGGTATTATGATTACAAAAAATAATGCAGATCTATTTGATAATAATTACAAGAAATTATGGTGTGAAATAAGGGAGGATCTCAAAAGATGGGAGAAACTAGAATTATTCCTATTAGGTAGAATATAGGCAATTAAAATGAATATACTATACTAATAAACTTCTTATTCCAAAATTTACCAATAATGATGAATGAAAAACCTTTTAAGGAATGGAATAAGGAGTTGTTGAAATTCATATGGAAAGGGAAGAGGCCAAGCATAAAAGCAAAAGTACTAGAAGAGACAAAAGAAAGAGGAGGAATAGGATTGCCAAATTTAAAGTTATATTATTATGTGAACTGTTTGGAATGGATAATAGAGTGGATAACTTTGAAAAATATAAGATTATTATATTTAGAAGGAGAGGAGCTTTATTTTGGATGGCATGCTTATGTCTAGTATGGGAAAGCATCAACTGATAAAAATTTTAAAAATCATTTTTTAAGAAAAGCTCTTATAATAGCGTGGTTAAAATATAAAAGACAGTTATATTTAAAAATACCATTATGGGTTTCGGTACATGAGGCTTTTTACAACAGAGAGAAGCCAAAGACAGAGGCATGGATTAAATATAAAGATATATTGAAAATACAAGGGGATAATGTAATTTTTAAATCAAAAAATGAATTGAAGGTAGATGGATGGGCTACACATTGGTTATTAATTAGACAGTCATGGGAGAGATATAAAAAAGATAATGAAGCAGAAGGGTTTGAAATTAAAGAAAACAAATTTGATAAGATACTAAAATCAGGGGTAGAATATAGAGTAAGTCAAATATATAAAATTTTATTGTTGATGCAAAATGAGAAAGAAACTGCTAAAACAACAATGGTAAAATGGGCCCAAAATATTAATCACACAATAACAATGGATCAATAGGAAAACTCTTGGAGGACCACCTGGAAATTGATAAAACCGGTAAGTTTAAGGGAGAATTATTATAAGATGCTACACAGGTGGTATATAACCCCAGTCCAAATTTCGAAGATACAAAAAAAAAAACACAAAAAACAAAACAAAACAAAGCTGGAGTCCTTTGTGTCAATGGGCATAAAAAACTCCAAAGCTTCTGAGGTTGGAAAGTGGATCCTTTTAATTCCCACTTCTGAAGCTGGAGGCTTTTTCAGAAGTGGAGAGTAGAATTCTTCTTACTTCTCATTACTGAAGCTTCAAAAGCTTTAGAAAGAGGGATCCCTCCTCCTCAAGCCCATTGTCTAACACATTTGCTGTTCCTCTCTAAGAAATGCACCCTGTGCTCTGGGGGCAAGTCTTGCCCTCTGATCTTAGGAAAACTTTCAGAAGGCTCCTCCAATATACTATAGGGACAGGTTCCTGAGCAGACCTCAACCTTGCCTCAAGCCCATTGCCTAAGACATTTGCTGTTCTCCTCCAACAAATGTGCCCACGCTTTGGGCTTGAGACAGATAATCATGTGTCCAGTAGGCGAAAGGAGATGGAAGTGTTGTTCAAAGTCATAAGGTTTCTGGATGAATGTGCTATGTTGCTGAATGAAGGGCACCAAGTTGATCACTAAAGATATACAAGTGACAAGTCGAGTCAAGTCAGTGCCTCATTTATTGCCAAGTCAAGTCATTGAAGTGACCTAAGTCTGACTTGAGTCTATATTACTGCCTGTTAAGATCTTGTCAACTCAGGGTGGCTTTCTTGATTGAGCCAATCCAGCTGGAATGTGATCTTCCTATTTTCCTGCTATCTTCCACTTTGCTGAACATAATCATCTTTTAGTAATGAGTCACGCCATCTGAAGATATGTCCAAGGTACAATAGCTGCACAGTTTAATTATCTTGGCTTCTAAGGGAGAATTCAGGGTTGATTTACTCTAAGCCATTTCCATACTACACTGTTATAGTGCTATTATTCCACTTTCAACATCCTATGGAATCCTGGGGTTCACAGTTTAGGGACGGGCATTTAGAATTCTCAGCCAGAGAGCTCTTTGGCCTCAATAAACTACAAACACCAGAATTCTACAGAATGTTGACAGTGGATTAATAGCACTATAACAGCATAGTGCAGAAATGGCCTCAGACTCTAAGATATGTTTTATAGCAGTCCATGGTATCCATAGAACTCTCCTCCAGCACCACATTTCCGATAAGCTGATTTTCTTCCTGCTGGTTTTCTTCACAGTCCAGCCATCCCAACCTTACATAGAAACTGGAAATGTAATAGTATGGTTGATCCTGACTTTGGTATTAATTTGGTATAACATATCTTTACACCTGAAAATCTAATCTAATTCATTCATAGGTGCCCGCCTGAGTCCTAGTCTTCTTCTTGACTACAGTCAATCAATTTTGATTATTGACTCAGGCAAGGTATAGGATATCTCTAAATATGTTGTTGTTTCCATCAACCATTTTCAAAGTGATTTAAACTGTTTACGGTCATTTTTTTTTGCTTTCTTAGTATTCTTAATGTTTCTTGATGTTCTCAATGTTAAGATTTTTTCAGTGTTGCTTTCTTAATGCTTCTGCACTTTCTTTCTAGACTTTTTTCAATAGTCAGTCAAAGTCTTCCACTAGAAGCATGGCATCATCCACATATCTTAAATAGTCGATTTCCTTTCTCCCATTTTTACACCTCCTTCCTCCAAGTTTAACCCAGGTGTCATATGATATGTATCGTATGTAAATTAAACAGTCAGACTGATAAAATGCAGTCTTGTCTTAAGCCCTTGCCCATTGAAAAACCATTCTGTTTGTCCATATTCTGTCCTCATAGGGGCCTCTTGTCTTGAGAATAGATTACACTTCAGGACAATCAAATGTTGTGGCACACTCATCTTTTTCAGAGCAATCCCTAGTGCATTTTTGGCTTTTTCAAGCATGGCTCCTGGATATACCTTTTTCTTCATAAGTGTATGTTGGACATACACACGAAAGTGACAGGGCAACTCAGCTTGTCCACATCTATCTCCATAAAACTAACAATATATTTAGTACAAATTAAAAATAGGACATACAAATCATAAATGTCTGTCATCTGAATAATTCCTCTTTTGATCAAGTATATGCAACAGTGGATTCTGGTCACTCCCCACTCAAATCCCTGGCATTGATCACACATTTACATTTTATGTCTGCAAATAGATATGGGCATTATTTTGGAGACTGTGAAGTAAGAAGTGTATCAAGACACTACATGCCCAAAATACCTAAAAGAGTTAGTTATGCTTTTACAGCAGGCAGGGGGAAAAAATCATTTCAAGTTAGCTTAAATTCTTGGCAACAATTTGAAAAAAATAGAAATAAGAAGGAATACCTGGGCTCCTAGATTCCAAAATGGAGTGTGAAGCCTACATCAACACATACAAGTTCCTCAGGCCCAGGACATAGGTCCTTGGAGGAGGGCCTTTCCCATTACTGATGTATCTGCAATATACAGCTATTGCGTCTGGATAACAAAGACACCACAGATATCAGGGCTTTCTCAGTGATGGTATCCCAGCTTAGAAACACTCTAGAGATTCAGTTGTCTTTCAGGCATGACTCTCTTGTCATTCAGGAACCAGTCAAAGGCATATTGACTGGCATGTTGTTTAGCAGTTATGATGTTGTAAGTCTGACTTGTGACATTGCAATTCAATTTTACTGTAATTGTGCCATTGCAATGACACAGAATCCCACCCACCCACCCACCCCCCACACACAAACCCTTCCTTTTAATTTGCATGCTTTCATCAACATAGTAATTTCAAAGTTCCCGCGTAGCAGGTCAGGGGTGATGGCTGACAAATTCAGCCTTCTTTCTTAGCTGGGCACACTGTGACAGCGTGCTTGTTGTAGTGTGCTCAGCTACAGGAAGAAGGCTAGATGCATAATCAGTTACACACACATATACCTGCTCTTGAGAAACTTTGAAATGACCATGTTGGGAGGAGGCTCTGTGGCTTAACAAGTAGGGTTTTGGGCGGGTAGTATTAGGTGATGTAGCTACATCTCATGAGGCAGGATCATGGCCATTATTTTTACTATTTTTGTGTGTGAGCAACTTTTTTATTGGATTTCTGCTGTTTATTTGTATTATTCACTATATTTCATCAAACATTTGCAATTTGTAATTTTAAACATTTTAATTTTGTGAAGATATATACTTCCAATTTGTGATAGATGGCTATATGTCCTGAGGCTTCTGTAAGAAAGGTTTGGCTGTCAGACAGTCAGAGAGACTGGCAGACTCCAGTATGCTTCCCAAGCTGACACATTGAATGGGAGTAATCTCCATATGAGGATATGGAGAAATAGGGAATAGGGCTGGGCCTTGCCTGCTGTTGTTGTGCCTCCATCTGCTCCACTAATAATATGCTTGTATAGTTGTGATTCAGTGGATGAAAATACACAAAGGCAGCACTAGTCCTTGAGAGCTGGATGTGGGTGTTAATGTTTCTGTGTTTCAGAGGCTGTCTGCTAATTCATTGTCATAGCTTATGTGCTTGCCAATAACTTACACCACATGCTCATGCTAGAATAGAATCATAGTTAATTCTTCACCAAACATCTTGCACTACTGGGATGACCTGTTTCACTGGCAGTGTAACAGAGATCATAATTTGTCTTTTGGAATAGCAATGATGTATACTGTACAGAGACAAGAAGCTCAATACCATAGACACACACACACACACACACACACACACGTGTGTGTGTGTGTGTGTGTGTGTGTGTATTTGCAAGGAAGCTACATGCCCCAGACATGACCATGCTTGGGCTACTGTTACTCATCCACTTTACTCTTACAGCATGGATGTGAAGAGAATGAATAAAAGGTGGTGCTGTGAAGTATTTTGAAGGGAAAATGAGAGCAGGACAACAATCAGCAAACAAAATTACAGCAAAACTATTATAACCATTATCACATTACAATCAACAATTTCATGAGAAAGAACAAAAACATTAGTGGGCAATAAACAAAATTTGCTGCCTAGACCTTGATAGAACAACACAATATAATGTTTAACCTGTATGTGTTCTCTGACGACACAGGGTAGAAGTTTGGGTATCAGTCTGATTGGTAACACAAGAGGTCTCAAAGGCCTCCTTATACAAGCATTTCTCCATCTATGATGTTCCTCCCATCCCTGGTTTTCTCATAATCCGATCATGTTATGCTGGTGTAGAATTACAGTAGGATCCTGGCCCTTTTCTGCATATGCTGGAAAAGAGTCACCCAAGATGTTTGTTCTTTAAAGGAAAAGACCCTCCCCCCAATCTTTCCAGGTAGAGAATCTACCCAGATTGGCAACTGAATCTTACTTCAGTGGTAGCCACAGGGAAGCCTCCTCCACCACACTTGAGGGCAGTAGGCTAGCCAAGAATTAAGGATACAGAATTAGTCCTTCCATTTCTGCCCCACTTTATTTATTTGCCCAAATTTATTTACCCATCTGAGGCAATTGCATCACTCTTTTTAACAGTAGAAACTCTATGATAATCACACACACACTTGAAACTCTTCCTTTCCTCATATTTATCTAACATTCATGCTCATCTCTCAGTTTCTTAATCAAAGAGAGAACCTTCAGTTCTGATTGCCTGCTGCCTGCTGAAAGAACCGACAGAATTCAAGGTTCTGTGTCAATTAAAGAGCTATTTTCTGCAATGTTTCCCAGTAGTTGATGTCAGGCAATAAAAAGTTACCAGCTGGTATTAGAGGGAAAAGAATAATTTACAATGAGGAAGATGTTGCTGGTGTTTAGTCTTCTTCTATATTTAATGAGATTATTGAAATATAGTTGCCATCATAGGAAGCAATTACATGCAGTGTTCTAAGGATTAAAAAAAAATAATAATCAGGAAAAAAAATCCCTTTTGCAGAGAGGAAAACACTGGAACTGTGATCTTAACACCAAGAAAAATGGATGACCCTGAACATGTGTATAATTATACATAGCCTTCCTGACCCTGTCAAACAGTCTGGGAATTTTAGTGCATAAATTTAAAACATTTCCTAACGCTTCTCTAACTCACATTTTATACAGGAAAAGTGGTCCACAGCATGAAAAAGAGAAGTGCTACAAATCCAAAGATGTTAGAATCCACTGTAACTAACTCAAATTTAAATACAAAGATCTTTATAGCCATAGCGGCTGATATTTCAATCACTAGGTAAAATGTATTGTCAAGTTTTTTTCCACCCTGTTTATGCTATTTCAGTCTTCTGTTATTTGATCTTGTACAGCTAGCTCACACCATTTAATATGGTGTCTGTATGCAGAGTCATGTGAGATCTTCAATATATTCTATAGCTGTCTCTCCCTAGAGTCCCACCATATGATGGTAGAGTCAAATAATTCATGGTATAAGTGAGAAACGGAAGAACAGCACAAAATACAACATCTTTTATGGTGGCAGTGGTTGTTTTACCAGCTTCAAAGACACAAGTTGTTGTTAAACCTTTGTCTGAACTAGTTCATTTCATGTAATGTTATAAAAATAGACTCTCAAAGAGTAGCCAAAAAACAAAAATGACAAAAGAGAGAAAGAAGACTCCACAATAACCTGAAAAATCTGCACCTTGTATAAATGTAGCAGAATCAAGTCCAAAGCTTTCATTTCACTGTAACACTTGAGGCTGCTGCTGGTTTGTGAACATAGAGGGAAAAACTTCCACAAGAAAAAGCACCCCTGAATGCACAAAATTAACATATCGAAGAAGAAGATTAATCCTAACCTTCTTCCCAGCAGACTATTCACTATACATAGGGCATTTTGTTGTTGCTTGCAAGGAGGTATTCAACAGACAATAGACAAAAACTCTCGCAATTTTTTAGGATATTTAATACTCAAATGAGTCAATGAAATAGATAAAAAGGTTTACATCCCTTTTCCCCACATACAGCCTGAATTAGAAGATTGGGGAAACATCATTCATTTTTGCTGCATATGAAAACTAAACTTGAACAGGTTTATTCCAGGCTTAGCTTTTGGAGAGAGTGTGATACTTCCTCAGATGTGTGGGGTCAATAGAGAAATCTGTCATGTCTGTGCCTGTAGAATTGCATATATTAACTTCTATCGTTAATGTTCTTGCTTTTGCAGCCAATACAGCACAGTCTACCCAGAAGAAGAAAGCATCAACAGGTTTGGGAGATGCAAAGTGTGCAGATATAGAAGAAAAAAGGTAGAAATTATATTCTAAGTGGAGGGGAGACAAACAGTCTAATGAGGACTTGGGCATCTTCAGTGATACTGTTTTGGAATGGCTGTGGCATTAAAAAGAATGCCTGGAAACTTGAATAGGGACTACTGTCATACTTAAGTGCACACTGTTTCACTCTTTCTCTCAAACATATATACAACCATATACACACTCTCACAAAGTGTACCCCAACATTACACAGTACAGTACAAAGTGTACCCCAACAGGAGTACACAGTGTGTACTCCTAATATCATTTTTACAAAGTCTAAGCAGGTAATTTCAGGGGAGTGCTAGAGTACAGTTGTTTTGCTCTCTATGTTCTGTGAGTTCTGAGTAATGGCAGCAAACCCATCGCTTCTGTGAAAGTCCAGTGCTCCCTGATGCCATATTTACAAAATAAAAAGTCAGCAAATGGACCATATTGCCCACAGAGTGTTAACACTTCAAAATTGGGCAACTGCTGAGTAGATACTTTTAGAACCACTAGTTGCTTTAAATGGGTCCACCATGAAATTACTGAGTCATGAATATAAAGGACTAAAAATGACTTGCACACACAAAGCCTAACTTTGTACAGTGGCATAAAGGAAATACATGGGGAAAGATATTTTTGCAGCTGGAATGATGTGCACATAAAGTGCTTTTGAAAATGTCACCTAGGCATGTATATTCTGAACACCTGAGTCTTAGGAAATCAATAATGAGAACTATTAACTCTAGAGAAGACTGCACTTCTCTAGCTATAAAAGAGAAACCAGTTTTTAAAGCTATTTAATAGCAGATATATACAACTCAAACCTGAGTTTCTGAACTTTGCAGAAATCTGGTTAGACAGATCAGCACCTGAAAGCTTCTATTGTTTCTGGAGACAAGGCAGTTTAATCTTTCACAGTGTTTATTCACTAATAGACATTCTGTCAAAATAGTTCATTGATCAAGGGAGGGGTTTGATCTCATTTTTGCTAGTATGCTCATTTTTGGTAGTATATTTCAAAGAAGGGGTCTTAAAGGTACTGTGGATCAATAAATGGGTTACAATATTGTAAGGAAGACAGTATTTTTGCCAGAATGTACTCTGAATGAGCAGTTTCATCTGATGTTTCAGGCTAAGAAATATGGAGGCCTTTTCTCTCTGAATAAACATGTTGAGTATGCCGAGGAATATTCCTATAATAGGGATGTAAATCTTTGCTTGCTTCATTCTGTAAAATGTGAGAATAAAGAATTTCAAAAGATTTCTTCCCAGAGAATGAGATGTTGAAAGTTCTTGCACATTTTAATGCTTTTTTTTTTCTTTCTGTGAAAACTTCATCTTGTTCACATAAAACTTTTCGTGAAATAATCTTTTTTGTATGAAATATTTTTAGGAGGGAGGAGGCATTGGAAAAACATTCTGGAGTAGTTTTGGAATAATTTTTAATATACCACTCAACTCTGATCTTTTCATTTTAAGATTTTAGTTTTTTAATTTTGCTACTTTGGTTCCTATTCTTTTTTTCAAAACGTAAAACTTTTTGGGAACATTTGTTAGGGCCAATCATTATCATCATCATTGCTATTTGTCTTCAAATTGACTTCAGCTTACATTTGAGATCTTTAAGAACACCAGTCATTAACAGCTCTTCTCAGGTAAGGGCATGGCTTCCCTATTTCATCAGTCCATCTGTAGTATGACTTTCCTCTTTTCCTTCTGCCTTTTCGTACCATGTGCAGAAATAGTATATTAACGCTTTTCAACATGAACAAAAGCTAAATAAAGCCTTGCCATGGCTAAGGATCTGTAAACACAAGCATTGTCTGTGTACACTGAGTACACATGGGGTAAGTGCCAGGCCATTATGGCCAGCCTGAAGACTCAGTTGGACTGCTTGATTTGATATGACATTCAATAAAATTATAACACACCTTCATGTAAGTGGCCAAATGGAATGCCCATTGAGATGAAATGACAAGCCTTCCATTACTGTTGCTCTTAGCCTGTCCTGTCCTGTACGTACAGCAACCCTGCAAAGTGACTATGTGATCTGGTTATACCTCTGGCTCAGTGCCAAGTTAATGAAGGGATAATTTAACCAGTTAGGGGGCAGCATGGCATAGAATCACAAGATGTACCTGTGTCCAATGGGTTCAAAAGTTCTAGAACTTTTTAGGCCAAGGTTTTAAAAATCTGTGGAATTCTGGGGTTTGTAGTTTCCTGAAGCCAAAGATCATTCTGGCTGAGAATTTTAAAGGGCCATCCCTAAACTGTAAATCCCAGGATTCCATAGGATGTTGAAAGTAGAATAATAGCACTATAACAGTGTAGTGTGGAAATGGCCACAGTGAAAGGACTTTCTTTCTTCTGTCCCTAACAATGTTCTAGATAATAACTACACTTACAGCCAATGTGTCCTGGAGCCTAGGGTGTGGGTAATCCCATCAGTGCCAATGAACTCAGTCAAACACAGACATGCTGTCCTGAAGCTCACAGGGACACCTGTGTTTGTGTGGAACATTATCCCATTCAGGCCATTTCCACACTACACTGTTACAGTGCTATTTTTCCACTTTCAACATCCTGTGGATTTATGGGGTTTGTAGTTTACTGAGAATTCTAAATGCCCCTCCCTAAACTGCAAACCCCAGGATTCTATAGGATGTTGAAAGTGGAATAATAGCACTATAACAGTGTAGGGTGGAAATATCAGACATTGCCAGGAGGGGAGCAGCTGGATGATATTCTTGGGAAAGCACACACAGCCCCCTACTTGTGCTCTTCCTTGTTATTCACATAGAAACAAAATATCTGAATAGCATATTGAACTGCTCTGTTAGTGTAAGTTTCAAACATATATTCACAAGTGTGCCTTTTGAAGGAGAAGCCATATGGGCGTAGGAAGAAAAGCACTATGGAAGCATTCCTTAACCATGTTTATTCATCACATGTTAATATGGGGATCATACTAGACAAAACATTTTTTTAGAATATTTCCCCAACCAATTGAATATACACCCGTAGCAACTAATTGAAGGAAGCTGTTGCCCTGTGCCTGAGCTTTTGGTGTTTATTTGACTAGCTTGTGATATTAGAGTATTCTAGATAAATCCTTATTTAGATGAAAAATGCTGCTGCCTCTTCAAAGATGAACATATTTGCATTAGAATCCTGTGGATTCTCAGAAGCCAAATAGCATCTTGCTCTACAATAATGTCACTAAATTGTTCCTCTCTTGAGTATATTATGGATATAAGCACATCTACCAACTTCTGTGGTTTGAAAATGGAACCCTTAAAAGTTACAGCTGAAACTATGAAAATACATGAGAGGCTGACACTCTTTTGTGATATTTTATTCATCTTCATTTGTCAAGAAGAAAGATGTTGATTCAACTACAAGCACTATAGCCAATATCTATTTATGTTAGTCTTATAAATGTGCTGTTTATTGTTCTGGCAGTAGGGTTCCTGTGTTATTTCAAGGTCAGTATCATTTATTTCAGTTTATTTTATTTTAGAATGTGCAAGAGGTGGACTAGGATAGAAATGTATTAGTAGATGCACTACATGCAACTGGTACTTAGGTCTAAACTCAACTAAAAGCTCCAACTACAGCAGAAGCATTGAATCAATGAGGACCTAGCAGGTCAACACTTATGGAAGTTACATTGATCAGTGAGTCTAGTCTAGTTGGATCTAACAATTATATTTATTTGTTAGTGTTTCTTATTCAGTATTTATTCTCTTTCCCTCTACTCTTTCTACCCCCTTCCATACTTCTGCTCTTCTTTCTCAGTGGTCTTTCTCTAATACAGCATTTCCTTCTACTTGCTATACTGTACCAAGGAGTTGAGCAATCCTACTCTCTGTGAACTGTTTTGGATAGTTGGGAAAGGAGGAGGAAGCAGTAGAACAGCACACCAAATGGAGGTGCCAAGATGCCCTGTAGGAAAATGCATCTTCTAGCCCTTGCAGCCCTTCCTCCTCTCAGGGTATAATATTCAAATTTTTGCTTCACTAGCAATTTTGCTCTTGTCTTCTTAAAGTACAACAAACTAGGAACCAGTTAGATAACATCAATACTGTTGAAGATTTATTTTCTTTTGCAGTGTACTGTGAAAGACCATGAAATCTCTGATCTGAGCTGGTTATAAAACTTCTTGAGGTTTCTTCTATATGAAGTACCAGACAATTATTATACTAGCAGGAAAAATTCCTGAACTGACAGTGGTAGGGAAGATATAAATTATGCTGTCCTACCACTTCGAAAGGACACATTACTAGAATCATTAGCCACAATCATCCTCAATTACAAGTACAGTAAGCACGCGTACAACAAACCAATAAATGCAGGAATTGTCTGCTTACAATGCTGATAACTCACACAAATTCCACAGGATTCAGAATGCTGGAAAACCATATAGGTTGAGCAATGCCATGTATGTGTACAGAATGGTAGAAATGATGAGAATATGGGTGGAGCTACTATCCTTCTCCCGTGTATTTAGGCGACCTGTGCAGCCATTTCAATAATTTGCCATTATGATCCTGCAGTAGGGTTATAGTAACCTCTTCAGATTCTGGAATCAGAATGGCAAAGTATTACTCTTTTTTTAAAAAAAAATTGATGCATCTTTCTTCCTCTCTCTCTTGACAAGAATGATAAAAATACAATAATCCCGTAGAATAAGGGTAATGGCCAAAATCCACTTGGGCACTTAGGAATGCATAATCACTGTAGTTACACAGCAATACATGGACTCCTGGTAGTCAATGCAACCAATGGGGTCTAATTTGTAACAGAATGATACTAGTGTTGGGTTTAATTGGGCTTCTAAGCAGGGAGTGTGTCTTCCACAGGAGAAATACCACAGTAGCGAAGGTCCTTTCCTAGATCCTCCCACAGTGGATTACCTCAATTTGGAAAACAGAGGTGGGCCTCTTCAATAGACCTCAGTCTCCAGGCAGGCTTATATAAAGAGAGGTGATCTTTCAGTGAGGTCCCAGTTCATTTAGAGTTTTAAATATCATTGCCAAAACCTTAATTCGAATTACAGCAGCCAATACAATTCCTTTAAATTGCACAGTTATGTGGTTTGTAAGTGATGTTCCAGTCAGCAGTCCAGCTTCTGCATTTTGCTGTAGTTGCAGTTTAGAGTTGTCTTCAAGGGCTACCCACATACAATGCATTGCAATAGTCTAATTGGGAAGTTACCAGTGCATGAATTACTGCAACTAAATTACGTCTGTAGCTGTAGCTGCTGAAACCAGTCAAAGTTTGCCACAGGCACTTTGAGCCATCTGAGCCTCCAGTGACAGAATTGGATCTAAGAGAACTCTCAAACTACACATCTGCTCTCTCAGTGTGCTTGCAACCCCTTCCAGGGCAGACCACTTTCCCAATTCTTGTACTTGAAAGACAAAAAATATCCATAGACCCTCTGCCATACTGGAAATCATCTTCAATCTACTGACCCCCATCCAGCCCATTATACTACACAGGCATTAACTTAGCTTCTGTACTGCCTAACCCAACACCAATACCAAAAAGCAGAGCTGAGAGTCATCAGTATACTAATCAGTTGTGGTGTTTTCTTGCTGTAGTACCCAAGGGCTTTTCTTTTCTTTTCGTTTCATGTCCAATGTTGTCCTGGACTATTTTCTGCTAATTCTTGGCACCAGTTGCAGTATTTTTATTCCCACCTGTGACCAAATTTCTTTTTAATTCTATTACAGCAAAAAAGTTTCCTTCTCTTCTCCTCACTTCTTCTTCTTCTTCTTCCTCTTTTTTTTAGTTTTTTAAAAAATAGTTATAGTGTAACAGTGGAAAGGCACTTTTGCACTATGACCCTATAACTTTAAAAAAAAATCAGAGAGGAGAAAATTTGCCCTACAAACTACAGGAGTATTTCATTAAATTACTCAGTTTTTCAAAACAATTGGAAGATCCCTAATGCATACCCAAGAATTTGTTACAAACAGCCCCATGAAATAGTAAATAATAATAATAATAGTAGTAATAATAATAGTAATAATAGTGATGGTGATGATGATGACGATGATGATGACGATGGTTGACATGGAGGCAACCACAATCAGCACAAGATTGCAAAACCTCAAAAGCTGTATGGTGAGAACACACATTTCTTTGGACCATTCTGGAAAAACCCATATTCATAGTTCAAGAAAATTTTCAGAAAATAAATTCAATGTTCAATCTAACTGTAGGTTTGTAAAAAGAAAGATTATTCATCATTATTTAATATGATAAACACACGCAAGAAATTTGTGGATGTCATTCTCACAGAATTGTTAGTTTAGCTTATTGTCACTAAACATTTTAATTTCAACATTCCTTACATGTTGCCTCACCATAGAATTCACTAGTCATTCTAATCATGTTGCTTATTGCTTGGTTAGAAATAGGATTAATTTGGAACTATGGAAAGGTCAGCTGGCCAGATGAATTACTTGCTAAGAAGACGTCGTCTGGCTACATTCCAGACGGCTTATGGATGTTCACACTTGAAAATCGGGGATTTTTTTAAAATGTTATCATTTTCATCTAGACAGGAAAATATAAAATCTCCAGCATCGTCATTCTATAGTAATAATGTGAAACACTTTGAAAATAAAATGACAAATCTGATAACTGATTAATAAGGATGTTAGAGTGGCTTTACGTACCCCTCTCCACAAAATAACTTTTTCCCCTCTCTTTTCAATCAGTTCATTTTAAGAAAGCATGGATTTGGCTTTGTTAGTCTCTTTATAGCAGAGAATCCCTCCATTTACATAAAAATGAAGAAGGAACACAAGGGGGAAACATACAAAGGCACAGAAACCCAGCTGAACTCAGATCTGGATCTGGAGATATTGCACCAGTAATACCTGTAGGCAAGAGCGTAGCCACAGAGATTTGAGGGTTGGAATATGACCTTAGAGATCAGGATTTGATTTTCTGTTTGGCCATGGAAACCCACTGAGTGACCTTGGGCAAGTCACACACTTTCAGCCCTAGAAAACCCCATGGTAGAGTCACGTTAGGGTAGCCAAAGGTTAGACTTGAAGGCACACAGCAACAACAAAAACAAAAACAACAACAACCTCCAATAAGAATTCTATTCCCCATGGTATTTTCCTTGAGTAATCAAATTTCTAGCATTGCAGTGAGTGAGCCTTTGAATACCATTCACACCTAGAACTCTTAGATTGCTGTGGTTGCATTCCCTTGATCACTTTGCTGCCCCTTTTCCTTGGATGCCCAAACCATATTTCTAAATGCTCAGCTGGATTATTAACTTACTACAGTAACTGAAAATACCATTTTTATGGGTTATTTCATGTGTGTCTATGTGTCTTCAAGTCACTTGTCAACATATGGTGACCCTATACATTTTTCACAGGATTTTCTTAGGCAGGGAATACTCAGAGGTGGTTTGCCAGTTCCTCTCTCTGATATGTAGGCAACATTACCTAGTATTCATTGGGTTCTCCCATCCAAGTATTAACCAGGCTGACTCTCTCATAGGTGATGTGAAATGTCACCAGGACGGAGTACACTAACTCCTATGTTCATTGAATTACACTGTTCACAAAAATTACAGAGGCAAATGTATGGGAGAGAGAAATCTCTCGTGCCTTTCTTGTTCAACAACCACAGTCTAAATTCAGTTGATTAGCAAACATATGTTTCTCTGAATAGCTGCCAACAGTACCATAAGGACATCCTGTCAGAACTTATGGGTTAAAGGGGGAATCTGTCTAGCTTGTATCAGCCTATAGATATGGTGAGCCAGCCAAAGAGCTTGGTGCATGGCAGGGAAACATGGCAAGAAAATAGCCTGTGTGGAAGACACTTAACTGCATCTTATTTTAAAACCTGACTATTCTGCTTAGCTGACAGTTTATAGAACAAGACGTTCCAGTTCCTTTTCAGGAAGGCAGACCCATTTGCGCATGGCTTCTTTTAGGTGACAAGTCGTAGGGACACCAATAGATGAGGTTTTCATTCGAGATTCTTCACGAAGAGGGTTGGTCAAGATTCATGCATTTCTTTATATTCAGGATCAGGGTAAGTTCAAGCTATTACTCTGCCTTAGACAAAGCAGTGAATGCTGCTTCCCACTCACCCAAGTCAAGGTGCATAATACACAAAGCCTACCCAATTATTTGACACTTCAGGTAGTGAATCACGCCACTGTTACAGTCAGAAATCATTCTTATTACTACAGATGAATTTTTACTAATTCTAATTTAATTTAATATTAACTTTTTAAAAATGAATGTGAGAGAAAGCAAAACGGATGAATTCATTCATCCAAGTACCAGGGTTTGAGTCTGGGATTAAATTTCATATTATTGCTGAATTAGGTTTGCCATTTCTGACAGAAGTCCATTTGGACCTGGGAGTATCTATGGAATTTGGCCAATGTGCATAAGAAGATTTTTGGTTCAGTTCAGTTGTGATAGGAACTTACCAGACTTCACAAAACTCATGTTCAAAACTGAAAGAACTTGAAATTTAATAAATCAAGAGAATGTCTAATGGAGTAGTTTCCCATGCTTAATAACAACACGGACAAGCCAACTTCTGAAAAACAAAGGAAGGATGAATTCATCTGTATATGAATGTTCTATATTCAGCCATCTTCAGAACAAAGAATCTGGGTACCCTCTTTTGTTGGATGATTAAAGTAGTTGACAGCATTTATACAAAGGAAGGCACAGGTTTGTGACTTTGTGATAAAGACACCTTAAGGATGCACAAATCTTTTGTTCTTTTGGAACAGTGGTCTTTCACCCTGAAGACTTTAGAATACAGTCTGAAGGATAACCTTTACTTCCTCACAATGACCTATAGAGAAAACTATGAGATGGGAAAAGGACAGACTGGAAACCAATTCTACTTGCTGACTATTTACAACATCACTCAGAAATTGATTTATTGGATTACTGTAGTTGGGATTAGCAAGTGGATTTAAGCCATGGTTATATTAAACTTAAAATACTGCAATAATGGGCTTCAGGGTGCACCTCATAGTCTACCTAGTGCTGCAAAACAATGAAATATTTAAAAATCTGCAGCATGGGAATATTTCAATTTCAAGACTTAGTCAAAAAGTGCAAAACTGTTAAAAATGAATTGATTGTGTACCAAAAGAATTATGTCCATTGTCTGAACCTCAGCACTGGGGCAAAAGGTGAATGATTCATATTTTATCAGAACTGCGGTTCGTAACCCTTGCAACTCAAAAATGAATTCAAAAACCTTATTAAAAGTCCAGTGCAGCTTAACCATGAATTTTAACCTTTCTGTGGGATTCCATCATCCGCCACAATGAGGTTGACCCTTAAGGGCAGTACAGTCACATTTCTAAGTCAAACAATAATTGGTAGAATAACCTGTAGGATTTTACTACAAGAAATATAACGCTTAGTTTAAATGAGCCCTAATGCACATAAAAGAAATCTCTCAGTAGAAACCTTAAGGTCTTTGAGATAGGAAACATTATTTCCTATGTATGATATTTCCTACTAAAATCCACGACACATGAACTACAGGATTAGCAAATACAGCATTCCAAGAAGAGGGATTTGTAGACAGAACAGCTAGGATCCTACATCAGGCATGTGAAGTGAAATGTTCCTCATGTGCCGCTCCATTCTTTACGCACCAGTACCTGCTGTGCACTGCTATGATTATTTACCGGTAGTGGAAGGGAAAGAGGCAACCAAGTAATGGGGTCTTTGGTGCAACTTTGTCTTTCTTTTTCCAGCTGGAAAACTGCAGCTTGAATGGGCCACAGCCCCTTCTGCTTTGCCATCTTAATCCCTTCTTCATCAGCCAATGAATGGTAATAGAAGCAGCCCATGGAGCTTGACAGTTGCCTGAAAGGATCAAGTTTTGTGTAAGAATCCCTGCACGAGGGAAGAATAGCCTCATGGTACAATATCCAAAACAAGATATACATATGATAGACCCATGTTGCATGTCACCAACACGATTCCTGCAAATGCAGGATTCCTAGAGAAGAAGGCAGTGAATTAAAAAGAAAACCTTGTAAAATTAACTATATGTGTTGAGTTTGTACTTTCAGGAAAGTAGTGAGCATTTGGTCCAGGGATGCATTTCATTCTTTAATTTTGGTTCTGAGAGACGAAACATCAAAGTGAATGATTTTTCCTAAAAAGGGCAACTTTTCATTAAGCCAGACAAGGAAAGTATATGTGAAAGAGTAAGCGGTAACCTTCAGGAGAGCTAATGTGGTGTACTGGTTTGAGCGTTAAGACTACGACTGGAGACCAGGGTCCAATTTCCCACTCAGCCATGGAAACCCACCGGGTTATCTTGGGTGCATCATGTACTCTCAACCCCAGAAAACTCCATGATAGGTTTGCCTTAGGGTTGCTGTAAGTCAGAAACAACTTGAATGCACAAAGTAACAACAAACCTCCATGGATGGGGGGAATAAAAGGACCAATACAACAAAAGTTCCTCTCTCTACTGGAAGTTTCTGTGTCCAATAACACATTTTGTTTTCAAATTCTTTTGCCTCATATAGAAAAAGGAAGCCTATTTACAATTTAATCCAAGACTTAGTTCAAAGTTCTAATTAAAGAGAGGGACCAAAAATTACACTAGTGCTCTGAGTGTAATAAATCATAATTGCAACAAGTTATAAAAGGAAAGTTGAATTGTTAACATTAGATCAATAACTGTGAATCTGGAAAGTCTTGGTTCAAATTCTAACTGTACTTTGCACTTACTTTGGCCATGCTGGCTGGAGAATTCTGGGAGTTGTAGCACCCTCCCTCCTTCCCCCGCAAAAGTTGCCAAGCTGTGAATTTTCTGTACATTAGATCCTTTCCAGCTCAACACTTCCTCTGTAAAAAATGGAATTAATATGATTCACATCACAGTCAGGTTGCCAAATAAACACTGGGAAGATTTTAAAGCTCCTGGTCAATTAAAATAACTATGTAAAGGATTAATGGTGGTATTTATTTTTCTTTCTAATCTACAGGAATAAAATGTTTGCTCTCATGATTATCTAGCTAGGTAGCTGCCAATGAATTGTTCCACCTTCTGCTCATGAAGTGTAAAACACCCTCAGTCAATGATCTATGGCAGTTTTCCATAATGGAAAATTCTTGCAAAAAATCCTCCATCCCTCAGTCTTTGGGCTTTTCCTCCAGACTGATTTGTGATTTTTTTTTGTGTGAGACTGCTGATAAATCAGTATGTATATGTGTGTGTGTGTGTCGCTGTCTGTATGATGTAATTTTATGCATTTCTAGTCAGTTTTGTGAAACTATATCCTTTGTCACATTTCACATTTTATTCATATTTCTTCTTTCTCTTTGTTCCAATTGGGGCAAGTGCTTCTGTTATAGGCCATTTCTGCACTAGAAATGCAGAAATAATAATAGCTCTATAACAGTCTAGTGCGGAAATGGCTATATTCTCTTACTTGAATCTTACTGGTAGTCCCAACTATAATAGACCCATTGATTTAACAGGAACTATATAATTTTATGTACTGTGTAAGAGCTAGGACGGTGCAGTGGTTTGGGCACTGGACTATGGCTCTAGAGACCAAAGTTAGAATCCCCACTTGGCCATGGAAACCCACTGGCTGACCTTGGACAACTCTCAGCTATGGGTGAAGGCAAAAGCAAACTCCTTCTGAACTAATCTTGCCAAGAACATCCCATGATAGGTTTTCTCTAGGGTCACCATAAGTCAGAAATGACTTGAAGGTAGAGAATTCAGCTTCTAACAATCCAATGAGTAGATGGGCCCAGCTGTAGTTCTGCAGCAAGGATAACTTTCACTGCAAAAGTGCCAAACATTATGATCTTTGGCTGGAGAAACTCCCCCTGAATTAAAGGGGGACTGCGGAATCCCCATTACTTGCATGTATTTTTGGAATAACACATTACGGCCATTTCTGCACTATACTGTTATAGTGCTATTATTCCACTTTCAACATCCTGTGGAATTCTGGGGTTTGTCGTTTACTGAGGCCAAAGAGCTCTCTGGCTGAGAATTCTAAATGCCCTCTCTAAACTGCAAACCCCAGGATTCCATAGAATGTTGAAAGTGGAATAATAGCACTATAATAGTGTTGTGTAGAAAGGTCCCATGAGTGGGAAGGACCAAGGAAGTGACATCTTTTGCCCTTGTGGTGAAATGCAGCTGTTTGGATCTGAAAATCTGACAGCCTTACACCGGCAGCTTGCCTTTTAAAAGAAAACTCTTGAATAGATCTTTGGAGTTGTGAGAATGAAAAATTATTCTGATTAAAATAGAACAATGGAGCCTCTCTAGCCACCTCATTTCTGCAATCAAGAGCCAAATAAGTGTGTTCACCCAACAATATCAGGATAAATAAATTATAAAATGAGAGTTGATATATTTAAAAGAGAATAATTAATGGTATATGTGTATATATTTTGTGAATAGAGATAATTCCATCTTATTAGTAGGACTGAATTGGATTTTAACAAGGAGAAACTATAGTACAAAAAAGTACAGATGTTATCAATTTGATGATGATACTGTCTTGCTGGTGGCTTTCAACTAGATGAGAGAGAGGTGAATTGTTAACTCTGAAATTGCTGGACTGACTGAAAGATGGGGCTTTCGAAGGAGCTCTCTCAGAACTTTTTATTATAGATGATGGAGGATCTAGGTGTGGAACTCCTAAACTTGAAGAAGAATATGATAGAGGTCCTGAGGAATGAGATCAGTGAGATCAGTGAAGAACTGTAGGGAGATAGAAGATGAGGGGGATATATAAGTTAGCAATATGGAAGTGAAGAAGGTTGAAAATCATATGAAGAGGCAAATTCAAGTTGAGCCAATGAAAAGTTAGCTACTGAATTGGGGGAGATCTACAGAAAAGAACCTCTGGTTTCTGAAAGGAAGATTACAGATTAAGGGGGAGAAAGATTTGTCTGAAACTGAAACTGATGTGTAATTAAACTATGTTGATGATTGAATGAAACCATATTGATTTAGTCTGTATGATTGAAGAGAGTGATGATAAAAGATGATGATGAAAGATGATAAAAAGGTTGCTGTTTCAGGACAATTATCCTAAAATACCAAATGGGAAGAAACTTGAGATAGTAGTAAAGGGTAAGGAAGGTAATCTGAGATGTTGCGGGGGGGGGGGCATGGACAGGATGGTTACAGAGGAAGAGGATAGTTAAATTCAAATTCAGATAATTTGGCAGATCACAACAATGAAAAATAGATTTTCTTATCAAATGCTGTAAACGATTTTACAATATAAATAATATAGAAATATTTGGATTGAGTGATACCATATAACATGTAATAGATCTACTGTTTTAAGTAGTGAAAATATTTTGTAATCAAGTGAGCAAGTAGCACTTAGTACTAAAGGTATTTAATCATGTATTATCATTTACCACATAAACATGATATGTAATAGAAAGTGATATCAAGAGACTATGCTAATATTTTGTAGAAAAAAGTTCTTTAGAAAGCATGAACTGGGGCAGGGGACAATAAAGAAAAATATTGGATATTATCTTTGAGAGGCTTGAATCAATTTGTTTATTATATTCCATTTAAAAGAAGAACGGGAGTTGATCTTTTCCTTTTTTTCTTTCTTTTTCTCTGTCTTTCACTTTCTGACTGATACGTCTTATATTCTCTTTATGAAATTTCCCCTTTTCTCTGGTGTATTTGTAGAATTTTAGTGTTTTTAGAAATTACTAATAAAGATATCTTTTTGGAAAAGAAATGACTTGAAGACACGCAATAACAACTACTACTACAACAAGAATAACAACATAGACCCTGTCCATAGGACGTCATCGTCCTGCATTGGAGATGGGAGAAGGACAGAACTAGGATGACGGTTCTGGATGATGTCATCCAGGTCTTGTTCTTCTCCCTTTCCCAGACAGTGCAATCATGCTGCAAATCATTGATGGGTTTTCCCTGTCAATGACAGGTGATCATGCAGCCCTCCCACTGCCTGCCTGCACTTACCTGGTGTGTGGAGGTCCTGGAAGTGCAATGTGTGTGCTTCCTGCCCCAGTGCAACCTGGGAAAGTATCCAGCTGCTCTCCTCTCTCAGCAGAGGCAACACCGGGACCCACACCAGATGTCTCTGAAATAAGGTAAGCTGTGGAAAGGGCCATGATGTTGGTTCACCCTTCAACCATTTCTGTGAACCTACTCTACTTGGAACTAACAATTGAATTCAGGTCCATGTCTTCAAGTTCCATGATTGCTCGAGGAAGAATTTGAAATAATAAGTATAACAGTACGTTGAGGATCACAGTACTAAAACCAAGTGTTCCTGGGGAATACTGTGATATTCTCATTTAACTTTTAAACTTTAGAAGGCAGTGGGAGACAACTGCTAATTCTTGGCAGAATGTACTTCATGGCTATTTATTTTGCGGAGCTTGCTTATCGAAATATATTGATGTTCTTTTGGCTATAGTGGTGTATGTTACAATTATTCCTGAGAAAATAACTCATTTTCAGTGTTACAGAGTAAACTCACACCAAGGCAACCCCTGTCAGTAGGAGACAATATATCCTAAAATATTCATTCAACTATTTAATTAAAACTAGTCTTTTTAATTCAATCCAAATAATTCGAGCATAAAATAGCTCTGATGAAAAGAGAAAAAGAGTTGCTTCCTGTGGTCCAGTTTTGCTCACAAGTTATCATTATAAGGAAAACAATACTCTGGGAAGAATTTATACCCATGCGGTACTATTATATACTAAAAGTCCAAGAGTCCAATAGCACACCTGTGCCTATTTTGGAAGAATACATGTACCCAAACTTAATCCATGATCCAATTTATGTCATGACTTGCATGAGCATTCCTACTAATTAAAATAGTGAAAAGAAGATGTAAGCGGCAATGATATAAGTGAGATTTATTTTATTTTTCAACCTGCATTTCAAGATCAAAGCTTCCAGCCTTCTAACCTACAGAATCATTAGTGCCATTGTTTCTTTCATAAGAGCTTTTCAAGCAAGTTGCTACAAAGATCCCTTTTTATCGTTTACGTGTTCTGATCTATTTATTAATTCATTTATAACTGTTTTGACACACTTCATCCAATGCACATTACTTTCCTTGGTAGAAAGTTTACTTTGTAATACATTATTTACAGACATTATTTTTAGTAATCCACAGCATTATTCATTATTCAGTATTATTTTCCGATAGTTGAAGAAGTTTTCCCCTTCCCAAGCACTAATATCTGTTTTCTTCCTTGAACTACTATGACTAGCTAAGGGACAGCAATCCTTTTATTGTAATATGATCCCTACTGTACATAGAGAATTCTAGATGAGAACGACTTTGTTTGATGGGTGTTTCAGGGAAATCGGTTAGAAATCTAAGGTTTTATTACCGTCTTTCCTTACCTAGTTTTGTTTCAGGAAAAAAAACAACAACATCCTTTTTTCTCTTTTTTTCCAGATTATATTTCTTGTCATATGATGAGGAGGTTTTCCTCTCATTGTGCTGCATTGATCAGTGTGATGTCAAAACCAGGAGAGATGAAATGGTACACAATAAAATAATGCAATGTAGAGGGGAAAAAAAGCCTTATTGAATAAGTAAAGTAAGAGGCAATTACTACTTAAAATTTAGGTTTAATAAATGAGAATTACATGGATCTAATTCTATTATAATAAATTTTGTAATGAATTTTGTATACGGTATTCAAAAGCATTTCAGACACTTTGTATTAGTGATTACTTTCTGAAGAATATGTCATTCCTTTCTGATTAGGAATTCAGCGTGGGGGAGCAAAAGCAAACTGCTTTTCTTAATCCATATTCCATATATTGCCCTGTTATCTAAGACCACAGAAGTACAGAGATGAACTGGGAAAGAATTTAGAGTAATTAAGCAGTTTGGCACTGCCCTGACCCTCTAACAGAATATGCATTCATGTATTTATTCATCTGCATTACAAAATCTGACTGTTCCTACAGGAATGGGAGATGCCTCTCACAATCAATCAAAATAAGGGAAAAGCAGATCCTTCAAGTTCTGTATGTTTTTCAGAGAGGACAGGTTAGGAAGAAAAACTGATGATTTTTGAAATGTGGAAAAGAATATAAAAAGATAAGATCCTGTTGCACGTAAAAAAAAAAAAAAAGATTTATTTTAGATCTTCTCCACATTCAGTTCTGATTACATTGAGTGCCTACATGCATGTGACAATAGTCAAATGCCTGTTAACAGAGATTGCCTTGAGTACAGAGGATGGACAAATCTGGGAGCTTGTCAGTCTTTTTCCCAGTCTTAGGGTTATTTTCTTGCCAGTCTTAGGGTTATTTCATCCTGTTTTCATATTGGTTTGTGATTTTTTTTTTTAAGAAAAAGATCTCAACAAAAAGTCTTATGTAATATTTTTCTCAGTTCTCCTCATATAACATTTTAATAAAAAGATCTCTTGAAAGAAATTTTCTCCAATGTGATGCATTTCTATATATTATTCTCATGAATATACATTTTTTTAAATTTAGTGTTCCTCTAATATATGCATTCAATATGCATTTTTTAAATCATAGAACTGCATCATTAACAGTGAAGTGTGAATCTCAAAGGAGAACTATTTGTTTTTGTTACTGTTGTTCTTGTTGTCATAATTGACACATTGGTTTGAGAACTAGAAATCAGGTACATTTTTACACAGAATGGGTCTGTTATACACAAGATGTTGGGGCTGTCTCAGTTCTCTGGTTTCCATGCATGCTTTGCTCATAGGGAAAAGGTCTTCCTGTGTCTCTTTTTCTTGTTCCATCAAAGAGTATTTCTTTGCGGAAATGGATGGGGAAATCTTACAACACAACTCTCTCCCCTTGTTCTTTGTTTATATCCTGCCTTTCTCTTAAAAATAAGATTCAAGATGACATACAAACTGAAATACAACATACTTTAAAATGTACAAAAGATCAACATTAAAATGGAATTAAACTGCCAAGAACATTAAAAACAATTTAAAGCAAAAAAGTAAAATAATAAAAGGGTCTGTTTTTTTAAAAAAAATAAAATAACCACTACTGTTGACAACAATACAACACCCTCTTAAAAGCTTTTTCTTTCAAAACCTACAATTCTCAAAATCCTCTTGGAATGAAAAAGGCTTTGCTGATAGAAGGAAAGGAAAGAAAGGGTCATTACTTCAAGGAAGTATTAAGTCCACTCCATACTAGTTTGATCAGACCTTACCTGGAATATTTGGCCAGTTTTGGGCACCACAGTTCAAAAAGGATATTAACAACCTGGACCATATCCAGAAAAGGGTGCCCAAGATGATCTAAAGTCTGGAAACCAAATCTTATGAGGAAAAACTCATGGAGTTTAAGGCCCTTTTCGCATGGCATTTTCCATGCGAAAGAGAGCCTGGAGCGTCACACAATTGTGAGGAGCAATCTGCACGACACACTCACAATGGTGTGATGCTCTAGGGGCCGGCAGGTGCCAATCGCACACCTTTTCATTTTCGGCCAGAAGCCAAAAATGATGCACGATAGCACATTGTTCCCAGGCCCCACGTGCACTTACCTGGCGTGTGGAGCCTCTAGAGCCACACTGGTCATGCTTCCTGCCCCAGCACAGCCTGGAAAACTCCCAGGCTGTGCTGCAGAAGGAAGAGGTGGGGCTCTCGCCTGAGCAGGCAGCTCATGCAGAGCCGAAGGACCCTGGATGTGACAGCCTCTCGCCGGAGGCTGCTCACGCAATCCCCACACCCCAGCGCCAGAAAACGGTAAGGCACGGAAAGGGCCTAAGATATGTTTAGCCTGGAGAAGAGAAAATTGACAGGTGACAAGTTAGCTATGTTTAAAAAATGTGAAGTTCTGTCGTGGAGATTATGGGAAAAGCTTATTTTCTGCTGCTCCAGAGACTAGAATGCAAAGAAATGGATACAAGAAAAGAGATTTCACCTAAACATTAGGAAGAACTTTTTTTTTACTGTAAGAGCTGTTTGATAGTGCAATAGACTGCCTCAGAGCACATCTTTGGAGGTCTCTAAGCACAGGTTGGATCAGCATCTTTCAGGAGGGCTTTACTTGTGCATTCCTGCACGGCTCAGACAAAACTGGATGGTCCTTGCAGTCCCTTCCAATTTGATGATTCCGTGAACTAGGTAAGTGCAAAGATGCATCATTAAATATCAAAGTCAGGGTCATCCTTTCCTCTGTTTATCTATGCATCATTGGCCAATGAAGAAAGTGCACAGGAAGAGATTTCATTTCAAACAAAGTGCTGGTGGATAGTTAGATAGATACCATGGACTGACAAATAGGTCATTAGATGAGCTTGACAGAAAAGCAAGCCTGAACTCTCACTAGAAGTCGAAGTGACTTAACTAAAGTTCTTGTATCTTGGATGTACCATGCAAAAACATGACTCGTTAGAAAAGACAATGGTGAAACTGAAGGCAGTAGAAAAAGAAGAAAACCATGACACAGGTGGATTGATTCAATCAAAGAAGCCACAGCCCTGAGTTTGCAAGCCCTCAAGAGAGCGGTTAATCGCAGAATGCTCAGGAAGTCTCACATTCACCATATGTTGAAACTGACTTGATGGCAATTAACAACAACAGAAGCTATATATGTTTATAGTGATATATAAATTTAACCAGTTATAATTTAAAGATAATGTCAGTGTAAAAGTCTTCATAATACATCAAATCAAAGTATAATAAAAATACATTTTTATTCAGGAAGAATAGCTTGTAATCAGTTTTTAAAATGTAATTCTTTTCTCTCTCTCTCTAGCTCGAAAGAATAAATAAGTTTTTCTTCCAGAGAAGAAAAAGTGGTCTGTTTGGGGAATTTTATATGCCTAAAATCACATGGACAATCTGGAGCATACTGGAGATGCTGTAAAAAGATTGACCCAGTTTAGATACAACCTACTCCCTGATTATTAGTATCTCTCCTGCAAGCTTCTCCCAACAATATTGCTACTCAGTTACAAAAATACCAGTGATACTGCTGGGAATGGTAATATTACTATGATGCATGGAAACTTTGCTGAGAAATGTGGCAATTGTGTTTTCAAGCAGAAACACTGGTATTTTCTTCCCCATGCTTGTGGTCTATTGGGAGCTGGGTCTTTTGCAGCAGCAATGTACACTGCAGCCACAGTGATGCCTGTTATGCATGTTCAGCAATGGTAGAAGGAGATTGTGAGGCCCAGTGGGTTATGAGGGTGACATGATAGTTCCCCCAACCCAGGAAACCTGCCCAACCTGGTTTGGCATTGCAAGAGCAAGGCATGATGAACCTTGTAATCACATTCTTCACTTTGGCTTCCCTTCACATGAGAAAAAATAAGACTGAAACATCCCCTTTTTGTTATTGAAGAAACCATTTTTTTCCATTATGGCTGAATTCAGGAAACTATGGTCTACTCCAACTGTGGCTAGTTCAAACAAGCCAGCATCATGCTTCAGGTTATGCTTTCACTTCAGACAGTGCTTTGTTTGAACCAACTAGTATTAAAATGTGTCAAAACTTACTGAATTCAGATGTAACAGGTCCGCAAATTTTAAAAGAGAATAGAAGCTTTCTATTTCCCCTTCTTACTTGTGGACGAGAGGGGCTGTGTGAGCTTGTGTTCATCATGACTCATTCTCATAATGCTAAGAGACCGAAGATATAATGATATATGTTATGAAACAACTCACAATATGTTTGTTTAGCTGATGGTTGGTGGCAATGAAAAACAAAATTTTAAACAAACTATTTATTGTCCAGTGCTTAGAATGTTAGCACAATGCCTATTGTTATGAGGTAGGAATATTTTTGACTGAACTACTTGATAATTGTAACGACTCCTGTGCAGATGTAATATGTTTCTGTGTCTGGAAACACATTTTATTTCTTTGCAAAGCCACCCATTTTCAGGGGTGAAATATCAAGGATATATCACCTTATAGTTTCCCTGAGAAAGCGACTGACATGCTATTATCTCAATTTCACAGTCTACTAGGTGTTAGTAACCAGAGTTTTGGAGCATCAGTGATTCAGATTCTATCCAAGAGTCCTGGAATCAGTAAGGTATTGTTATTGTCATTGTTATTATCATTTATATCCCACCTTTCCTCTCAAAACTGGGACTGAAGGCAGGTTAAATAAAACAAATGCAAATGAATGTGCATACAAAGACACAGGGGGAAACATACAAAAAATATTATTAAAATGCAGATTAATTCTCTATAGAAGTCTTTCTCTGAAATTTGAGAAATCAAATATATTTCATAGAGTCATAGAATCATAGAGTTGAAAGAGATCACAGGGGACATCCAGTCCAACCTCCTGCTATGCAGGAACACGCATCGAAGCATTCCCAACAGATGGCCATCCAGCCTCTGCTTAAAAACCTCCAAAGAAGGAGACTCCACCACACTCGGAGACAGCATATTCCACTGCCAGACATCTCTGACTGTCAGGAAGTTCTTCCTGAGGTTTAAGTGGAATCTTCTTTCCTGCAGCTTGAATCCATTGCTCCTTGTCCTAGTCTCTGGAGCAGCAGAAAATAGGCCTGCTCCCTCCTCAACATGACATCCCTTCAAATATTTAAACATGGCCATCATTTAACCTACTCTTCTGCAGACTAAACATACTCAGCTCCCTAAGCGGTTCCTCATAGGGCATGGCTTCCAGACCCTTCACCATTTTGGTCACCCTCCTGTGGACATGCTCCAGCTTGTCGATATCCTTCTTGAAATGAGGTGCCCAGAACTGGACACAGTATTCCAAATAAGGTCTAATCAAAGCAGAATAGAGTGATACCATTACCTCCCTAGACACCATACTCCTATTGAGGCAACCAAGAATCGCATTGGCTTTCTTGATTGCCTCATCACACTGCTGTTTCATGTTCAGCTTGTGATCTACCAAGACTCCTAGATCCCTTTCACATGTACTGTTATCCAGCCATGTGTTCCCCATCCTATATTTGTGCATTCCATTTTTTCTGCCTACGTGTAGGACCTTACATTTCTCTCTTGAAATTCATTTTGTTAGCTTTGGCCCAGCTTTCCAATCTGTCAAGGTCATTTTGAATTTTGATCCTGTCTTCTGGAATATTAGCAACCCCTCTCAATTTGGTGTCATCTGCAAATTTGATCAGCATGCCCTCTACTCTTTCATCCAAGTCATTGATGAAGATGTTGAATATCACCTGGCCCAGGACAGAACCCTGTGGTACCCCGCTAGTCACTTCTCTCCAGGATGAAAAGCAGCCATTGGTGAGCACCCTTTAGGTTTGTTCAGTCAACCAATTACAAATCAACCTAACATTAGCACTCTCCAACCTGCATTTTATTAGCTTCTTTAGCAAGAATGTCATGGGGAATTTTGTCAAAGGCCTTACTGAAATCAAGATATGCTGTGTCCACAGCATTCCCTTCATCTATCAAGCTTATAACTCTGTTGTAAAAAGAGATAAGATTAGTCTGGCATGACTTGTTTCTGAGAAATCTATGTTGACTTTTAGTGATTATGACATTGCTTTCTCAGTACTTACGAACTGACTGTTTAATTATCTGCTCTAGGATCTTTCCTGATATTGATTTTATGACTCCTTTTGGATGGCAGCTAAATCCAGGGCTCCTCATTGACACCAAGGTGGAAGGCAAGGAATTCAACTTTATCACGACTGTATTCCAGAATCCAACCTGTTTACTTTGTCCCACAGTAGGACCCATTGAGAATACACAACTTACTTTTGGTGGACTTCCATGCACAGACTAGGAAACACCTGTGATAGATGATGATGCTGTGATTGAGGAGCAACTGATTGTGCAGGGGGCCAAGCCAGTGACTGAGCAAGTCAACCTGCAAACATCCCCTGCACTGGAAGGTCAAACAGAGACTGAGTTGCCCCAGCCAGCTCATGACGGAGAGGGAACCAGCAGTGATGCAGAGGAGTTACAGCCAGCTGTGCCCATCAGCCCTCAATCACGCAGAAGGCTGAAATGGGTTGCAGAGAGGGAGGCTGCTTGGACTAGGCTGAGGAAACAATAACGAGCAGCAGCGCTATTTAAGTCTGCTGGTGTGGCTGCTCCTTGCTTGCAGCAAATTATTAGCAAGCCCTCACAACCTTTGTGTCTCCTGCTCCCTGAAACCCTCTGGATGGATCTCTGCCTCCTGAACCTTTGGACTGGACTTGACCTGGCTCAGCTTGTGTTTTCCTGGTGTTTGGTATATTTGGACTCCCCAACTGCTCCTGGTCTCTCTCTTCCCTTGCTGGCTGCAGCCCAGCAGGGAGAGATTCCTGACAACACCCTAGCCTATTGGAGTTATGCTGTCTGTATATAACTGGGCAATTGCCTCAAATGTAAACATACAACATTGTCAAAATGAAGCCTCTGATGGGAGTGATATATGTGCATTTAACAGATAAGGAAGAGCAGTGGTCCAAGTGGAAGTGATTTTCTGTTCAACTTTCTTCTTCCACATACTTACACTTACAAGGTCAAAGAGTATTCATTCTTATTCATTCTTAAGAGGGTAACTTTGCTCTCTCTGCTTTCTGCTTGACTATACCACTGAAAGCAACCTCTTGCATTGTTCCATCACCATGCACTTGTTTCTGTGAGGCCACTATTTAAAAAGTCTTCCCTGGATCCCACCATCCTGAATAATTATTGCTCAATCCCCAATATCCCTTTCTTGGGTAAGGTTCTGGAGTGTGTGGTGGCATCCCAGCTACAAGGGTTTCTGGATGAAATGGATTATCTAGATCTCTTTCAATCTGGCTTCAGGCCTGGTTATGAGATGGAGACAGCTTGGTCACCTTGGTGGATGACCTACGCCAGGAACTAGACAGGCGGAATGTGTCCCTGTTGGTTCTGCTGGACCTCTCAGTGGCTTTTAATTCATTCCCGGAGGGTAGAAGGTGTCCTGTTTGACTCCCTAGCCATTGGCCTGTGGGGTTCCTCAGCATTCTGTTTTGTCCCCCATGCTGTTTACCATCTACATGAAACCCCTGGGAGAGGACATCCAGAGTTTTGGGGTTCAATATCACCAATATGTTGATGACACCCAACTCTACCTCTCCTTTCCATCTGATTCGAAGGAAGCCGTCTCGGTCCTGAACCAATGTCTGCTGCCAGTAATGTACTGGATGAGGGCAAACAAATTAAAGCTTAATCCAGACAAGACAGAGGTGCTCCAAGTAAGTCAAAAGGCAGATCAGGGAATAAGAACTTTGCCTGTGCTGGATGGGGTTACATTCCCCCTGAAATCTCAGGCTCACAGCCTTGGTATTCTGGACTCAGCTTTGAGCCTGGATGCCCAGGTCTCAGCAGTGGCCAGGAGTGTGTTTGCACAGTTAAAATTTGTATACCACCTGCACCTGTTCCTTGAGATGTTAGATCTGACTTTAGTGACGCACATCTTGATTTCATCTCAGTTGGACCACTGTAACGTGGGGCTGCCTTTAGAAACTATTTGGAAACTTCAGTGTGTTCAAAACACAGCAGCTAGAATGCTGATCAGAGCCAGTTACAGGGAACACGTAATTCCCTTGCTAAAACAGCTTCACTGGCTACCTGTTCATTTCTGGGCACAATTCAAAGTGCTAGTTATGACCTATAAAGCCCTAAAAGGCTTAGGTCTAAGCTATTTGAAAGACCGTATCTCCCTGTACAAACCAGCTAGAACCTAAGATCTGCTGGGAAAGGATTTCTCTCTGTCCCACCACCATCCCAGGCTTGCCTGGTAAGGACATGGGAGAGAGCCTTCTCAGTGGCTGCTCCCACCCTATGGAACACTTTTCCACAGGAGGGTAGGCATGCCCCCTCCCTGCTCTCCTTTCACTGAGAGGTGAAAACTTCTCTCTTCAAACAGGCTTTTACATAAGACAGGTAGCTTTATTTATTAACTATTGTAATTGGAATATCCTTTTAAGTATTTTTATGATTTTATATCCATTTAATATTTTTTAACTGTTTTAAATATTTTAAATTTATTTAATGCTTTTAATGTTTTTTAATGTGTATTTATTGTTGGAAGCTGCCTTGGGTCCCAATTCTGGGAGAAAGGTGGCCTAGAAATACAAAAAATAAAATAAATAAATAAATTTGATTGTGTCATATTAAATGCTGAGAAAAGAAAAAAAATAAACATATGACAGTATCAAGTAAGGTTAGAAGCACTGTAATTTTATTTTTCAATCTTATGATTGCAGAAAATCATTACAAGTGTGTTGTCTATGAACATATTGAACTCCATGATAGTGGCGAAGAATTGTCACACAAATTCTATTACAAATTTCTCCTCCTTTGCAACATTCAAGGTATGGAAAAAAGGGGTAGATAAAGGTCCTTGCTGTGCAAGGCAGGAGAAAGTCACTAAACTGAAAGGACTTGAAAATTGTATCTATTTATTAACTTTATGGGTTGATTCTACTTTTTAGTGTAAAACCTTCGGAAGGCAGCTTATTAATAAATAAATACAGTAGATTAATGATAATACTTTTTTTAAAAAAAAGTCAGTAGATAAAAAGGTAAATCAGCAACAAGTAAAATGTGAAGACAAACCAAGGCATGGATGAACAGATAAATTGAACAAATATTTTAAATTTTACTTAAAAGCCATTGATGAGAAAAGGAAATGGTAGTGATACAGGGCCAACACTAAACAGGCCTTCTCCCTGAAGTGAATCTAATTATATTTGGTGGAGAAAAGAAGAAGAGCAGAGCCTCTTGAGCAAATAACATGGGGCCAAACTCTTCAGAGCTATCAACATCAGCCCCAAGCACAGAAGGAGCAGGCAACCAATGTAACTGGTGCAGAATTAAATGTTAAATGCCCTGAATCCCTATCCTACACAAACATACTGGGACCTGCATATGAACTGAATTTTCTAGACTGTCTATAAAAGATGCCTCATGTAGAAATCATTAAATAATCTAGAAAAAGAAGGAGAAAGGAAAGACTAGTTTGCTATGGTTCAAATTACCTCCTGCCTCTCCCTCTCCCCATTCTCCTTCTGACATGTCTGAAAAGTCTCTCATGCCTCTGTGGTCACCGAATGGGATCATCATAGTGGAGAGAGATTAACACAGTGATTGGACACTCTGGCCTTGAGGAGCTCTTTGTGAAGGCTTAGCGTCCTCCTCCTCCTAGGGAGGCAAATCCTTGCTTGTCTCAGTTTTGCACATGTGAACAAGAAACCTTATTTTCCCCTCCACTTCTGTGAGAAGGCAAGAGATCTGAACATTCTCAGAAAGAATATTAGCACCTGTGTGAATGTTTCATTAAATACCACAAATGAATTTTGGGCAAACTATGATACTTCTTGTTGTGCACCTGACCTATGTGTACAAGCGCGCGCGCACACACACATCTATTTTGCATCTTTTTGTCAATAAACCAGTCCTTTGGGTTTACTTTGCGTGTGTGTGTGTATATATATGTGTGCATTCATGTATGCACATGCACGCACGCACACACACACACACACACACACTTGGTTTGATAAAGGAGAAGAGAGTGGTTTTGTGCAGAGACATCTTGCACATCTTGTCGAAACTGCCTGGTGAAAAACACAGCATTAGTTGTATTGCTCTCATTCAGGAGTCTGTTGTCAACTTCTTGAACACTGGAAATTTGTCAGTTAGGAGTGGTAATTACAGAGACAGACTGAGAAAAGGGAGTGAATTCAATCTAAGCCTGTCATATGGATGCAATTTTACTGCTTCCTCAAATGTTAGTGTTACATAGGGACTATTGCACTTTCTTATATTTCTATTTAAGTATGTGTTCTGTATTTTGTTTTCCATCATTGGTTTTCTTATGTAGGTCCTGCCTTATACCTACAAATAATAAATCCCATTTTCAGGGAATATTGCAGTGTGGCTTCAGGCCTGAATCCTCTTAGTTAGTCCAAGTGGTTTACTCCCATTTAGACTAAACCCATTGAATTAATTAGATATAAATAAATATTGACTCACCATCCAACAATTGATTCAGTGGATCTATTCTAGTTGAGACTCTCCATAGCATCCAAGTGTTAGATGACTTCTGTAGAGATCACCCTACGTAGATCCATGACCTTGTCTAGTGCACCTATGGTGGGAAGATCAAAGATGCTCTTGCTCCAGGCAGGTAAATGATGCATCCAGGCCATGCATCATTTGAGCAAACTTTGGGTTCAATGTCACAAAGACAGTTGGGCTCAAAGTTAGTTTGGATACATGTTACACCTGGGTGCCTCTCTGCATACTTCCAGAGGGAGGGCTCCTACTGCTAGCAATCAGAAGACCTTGTGGAACTGTTCCACCTTTCTTTTCCATAGATATTCTGAAGTTTAAAAAATGGAGGTAGTATTTCTTCCATTTACAGTTATAATATTTGCAATTGTTATTTCTTACATGCCTGTATCCCGTATTTCTTTCAGCGAGTTCAAGGTATCCCTTATGACTTTACTTGTCCTCTCTTTATCCTCAAAAAACAAACAAACAAACAAACACACCTGTGTGCTAGGTAAGGCTGAGAGAATAAGAATGGCCCAAGGACACCGAAGAAGCGGGCACCTGAGCATGGACATCAATGGGAACTTGAAGCTGGAACTTATACCATTTCCAGAAAAAAATTGTTAAGAGCCTCCTTTATCACTTCAATCCTCTCAGCCAGCTCAGTGTGGTACCAAAATAGCACTTCATAGCACTTCCTGTCCTCCCGGATCCAGGAGGATGCAGGACGTGCCCAGTTTGTCCCTCCCTCAGCTACTCCCATGGCATGGCAACTTTGAAATCTATCACCTCTCTGTGTTTTATTTAAATTTCTCCTTTGATTATTTTTTTTTATTTTTTTAAATACATTTTTAAGCATTATAGTGCAAAAGTTTAATAATGTAATAGCATGTCATGCCATTACAACATTGCTGCCCTAGTACGCCTTCCGAAAAAACAACAACCCTTGACCAATCAGGGATGGTGGGGCAGGGTGAAGGTGGGGAAAAGGAGTTGCCAAGGATGCTGTTGTATGGAAGGAACACTGGTGGCAGTACTGCTACTCATACTCTTAAGGAGGAAGGATGACATGGAAAGGGCCTTAGAGGATAGTGTATTACTTTTTGTAACAACCAAAGATCCAATGTTATCAAAAGGCTATGTCACTGTGTTTCTTTGAGAAATGAGCGAGAAGTTCTTATGGGGCTGCACTGCTCAACAGAGTCATCAGCAAAACCAGTACATTCCATTTATGCTCATAATAAAACGAGCACTTCCATTACATTAATACACCTACTTTCCATCATTGGCACAGAAGCATGATAAATTCCTGTATTAATACCTACTTCACTGTCAGCAAAACTGAGCTACAATATTTCTGGTCTGTGCTAATGTTTGAAGGGAGGGTTGCTATCAATGGCCATATTTATTTTCATTGAGCTTGGTCAGCAGTGGTGCGATGTGTATAACTCATGGTTTGGCCATCCTTTCATTACTGGAACACTTGGCTCATCTATCAGTGCTTGGAGCAGGAAATCTGTGCCAAGCATCAAATGCCATTTAGCCATGGACATCATTCAGAGAGATCAATTATTATAATATTTACTTTAAACGGCACAGGTTGGCTCCAGGAGAGTAAGACATCCATCTTTATCAGTTACATATCTTTAATTCCTAATACTGTTAGCTGAAAATGTGGTGATATGGACAGCCACACTCTGAATTTTGGTCAAGTAATAATTTTTAATTTTATCCTGACATGCCTCAATTTATCTTCATTGCTCCTCTCCTAAAATTCAATAAAATCTTGATTTAGAAATCCAGCGTATAATGCCTTGTGGAATAAATGGGAATAACTGCAAGCTGTTAAGTGAAAGGCGACAATACACATTCCCTAGTAGATCAGTGGCTGAAGGAGCTGTGTCTGTGCCTGTGTGCACGCATGCTTTAAACTAGCCATCTTTAGCTTTCTGCATGTCTTCACTGGGAACATCATAACAACATGCTGGAAACAAAACAACAGAATGTCTCCACCTAAAATGCTAGCTACCATTCTTCACACACACAGCTTAACCGATTAATTTTCTTTCATTTCTTCATGTTTTTACTTCTCCTTATATTTCTGCCACTCGTTGGCTTCTTTCTGCCTGTCTCTGAGCTGCATATGTAATCTCGGTGAGTCTGCTCTTTTTAATAATTTACACAAATTGACAACAGATATAATCACTTTTTAAGTGTTATCAAGAATAGCTGCCATGAGGAATTTCAATATGTAAGAGGCAGTAAAGAATGAGTGGTGATTCTTATTATACACACACAGCATCTATACCCTTAGTACAGGACTAAATGAAAGATTCTCTCTCTCCCTTTGCTTTTTCTATATTAAAGATACTGAGGTACAGATGAAAGCATATATCAGCATACTGAGAAGACTGATAACACATGAATTTAAACATTAAATCTCTGTACCCTTACATGGGAAAGAGCAAACAACCAAAATGTAAAATAAAACAGTAGTACTTCCACTGAAAGTTAATTCTAGTTGGTAATTCCACTGAGAGCTAATTTTAATAGTACTGCTAAAATTCATATGATCTGCCTGATAATCGATACTATTTTACATTATGAAATTAATGTTGTTTCACCAGCAGAATGGAGGTGGCTGATTTTCAATGATTTCCCTGAGGACACTTAAGAACAGGATGAGAGGTGTGAGGGGGACTGCAAGAGAAGGTGGAACAATCGACACCCTCATAATGTTGTTCACAGATGTCTTCTTTCAGTGGAGGGTCACCCCTAGATGTATTAGATGCTAGCCTTAGTAACTATCTTAGGTACTAAAGCTGGTTAACTGCATTGTGTTTCAGTGTTTCAGAAGCATTTAATGAAGTCCTGAAAGTGGTTCCTTCTGATGCTGGAAATGCAGCTGCTCTGAGCCTGGAAGACAATGCAATTTAACACTCAACACACATTTTGTGTCTGTGGAGGTTGAAGGAAGACTCAGACATAGTGCCATACATTGTCAGAGAGGAGAGCATCTCCCCATCAGCTTCCCAAACTACATGAGATTATTCTGATGAGGCACCTCTAATGTTAGCCATCTCTTTGAGATGAAACTGAACAAAACAATTGCATAGACTCTGTAATTAATAGAGGTTTATATCATGTCTTAATTTCAGACGCTGTGAATCTTGAGTTATGTTAGAGAATAAAAGAGCTTGATTTTGTATTCTCATTTGTTCTGCCTGATTCTCTTAATTGTTCCATTAGTCTATCATTCAGTGGATGCCTGACCTACCTGAAGAGCATTGCTCACTCAGGTTCCAGGTGAAGGGATGGCTCAGGCCCCTTTCTTTGCACTTGAGAAGACTACAACAATAACGCTGTAGGTGATTCCATAGGCAGACAGAGAGAGAGACATGTTGCATTCATCAAGAACCTCAAATGATGTCAGTTCTTAGAGCCTAGTGAAGTAAGAGACAATGTTGCCCATGGCAGGCACAGGTCAAGACTGAAAAAAGAACTGAGAGCATGGGTAGGCAGAGGAAGATAAAATGATCCAGGACAAGCCAGTGATTACTGGGCTTGTGGAACCAAGTATACAGCAACACTTTTATAGAGTCAGATAATGCAGAGACAACAGTATATGTGAAAAAGTTATAGGTGCCTTAGTAAACCACAAGCTAAGCATTAGTCAAAGGTATGATTCCATGGCCAAAACAGCCAAATCAGTTCTAGGTTGCATCAACAGAAGTATAGTGTTCAGATTTAGGGAACTCTGCCTTATCAGACCTCACTTGGAATACTGCGACCAGTTCTGGGCACCATTGTTCAAGAAGAATATTGACAAGCTGGAATGTGTTGAGAGGACGGCAGGATGGTTAAAGGTCTGGAAACCAAACCTTATGAAGAAAAGCTAGGGAGATGGGAATATTTAGGTTGCAGAAGGTTGAGAGGTGATATGGTGGTCATATCTAAAACTAGAAGGGATGTAATGTAGAGGAGGGAGGGAGCTTGTTTTCTGCTTGTCAAGAGATGAGGATATGAATCAAATTAATCAAATTACAAGAAAATAGATTCCAGCTAAACATTAGAAAGAGCTTCTTAATTGTAAGTGCTGTTATACAGTTGAGTAGATTCTTTGGCAGTCTTAAACAGAGAATAGATGGACATCTTTCAGGAATGGTTCCGCTAAATATTCCTATGTGGCAAGAAGCTGGATTAGATGGTCCTTGCATTCCTTTCCCACTGTATGATTCTAAGATTGTATGAATCCCTATTTAGTATTTCAGACCATCTGTTCCAGGTGGGTTGTAAAGTAACAGTACTACTTCCAGACAAGGTATTGCAGTGCAGCAGAGGTCAGGCTGGTCTTAGTCATACGGGAAGCAAGCTGTCTGGGATTTTCTTTTAGCATTGTTTAGGGTCTTTTGCCTTGCACTCTCCAACTGTTCTTTGGGTACTATTCTGTTTTCATTCATTTGTCCCAGTCTTTATTTACTCACAATCTGACACAGAATCCTTGATTTTCCTGCCTGAATTTTTAGTGTCTGCTGTCTTATTTCATTGAGAAACTATTCTTTGTCATCTCCTCCTAATTCTCCTACCATATGTTTGCTTAGTTGATTTGTCCTGATGATTGATTCGAATTAGTGCAGGATGTCATTCTGGTCCTACGTACTGGTCACACAAAGCTTCTTAGATCATGTGGAATGGCTGAACTAAGAACAGAGCTATTTTATGGTTTAACAAAAAAATAGTTAATATGTATGAAAAAAAAGCTATGATGTGGGTTGAGAGGGTCATTTATGGCATGAATTATTAGCTTTGTTGGATCTGACCTTTTTTGAAAACCTAAAAGCTGGAAACTACCATACTCAAAACCTGAGCTTCTCAAATGCTTTAAAGCCAGGGTTATGGTCCAAAGTATAGTGTGTCCCTATATATCAGGTTGTAATTTGGAAAGTTGCCTTTGACATTTAAAGCTTACATTCCAATAAGAAAGCTCAGTTTCCAGAGCTTTTCACATGAAATTATGAAGAACTTTAATATTACTTAAAAACTCTCAAACTCTGTCTTGGACTTTAATACTCTTGAATTATTGCATCAGAGGGTTGGGTTTTTTTTTTTAATTGCTTAACTTTGCTGTCAACAGACATTCAATGTCTGGGACATCATTTTCCTGGAAGCAGAATATTTAATCATCCCCAGCTCCTCAAGCAATCAATGAACAAAAACAACAGCAGCAGCAGCAGCAATTTGGCTATAACGATTATCAATAGGTAGGAATGGTAAATCCTGATTTTTCTGAGTCTTGATGGATATTGAGAAAAATGAAAGTTTTTCATCCTGTAGTTTTGGAATACTTGGTAACTGGTCCCAAACAATGACTGGAAATTGTGTGGCTCTTCTGTGTAGTTTTCCAGAAACCGTGCAGCTTTTCTGTATAGAAACTGAAAGCGGCACAGTTTTCATCTCACAAAGGAAATTGTCCACATTCAAATTGGCAAACGCTGACAGTACAGTCAGTCCAAGTTTCTTCCTGCTACATAACATTTTAACTGTACGACATTCAAACCAGCAAAGGCTGCAGCTTATGAAGTAAAATTCTCAATCATGTTATCTGCACTTTCACCAAGAACAGTCAGCCCTCTACATTTGTTGGTTTCACTTTTGCAGATTTGATTATTCATGGATTATTTGCTGTTACCTTTGCTGCCTCCCTATGCCATTTTTAATAGGTACTGCAAGCCTCATGAGACTGAGGCCATTTCTGCATGGGGCAAGGGAATCGCCCCGTGCCGCTACTTACCGGATCTTCTGGCTCCCCGGTCCGGTCCAGGCTGCCCCGGAGCAGTGCGTGATCATCAATCTGCTCTGCTCCGGCATCCAAAATGGCAGCTTCCGATTGGTCGTGGGTCTCAACCAACCGCTGAAGCTCGTCAGCCTAAAGCCCGCCCTCAGCAGATTGCAGGCTCGCATTGGTGCGAGCCTGCAAATCTGCACAAGGGAGCAGGTTTGTAGTGGCGAGCTCCGTGTTTTGAAAGACCGGAAAAATCAGGTCTTTCAAAAGCACGCTGGAGGATCACTTGGGGTCATTCCAGAGCAGACTGAGATGCGGATCTACAGTAAGTAGTCCGGACCCAGTCTGCTCCAAGGTGCAGACGTCCTCCGTGGAGGACAGACTGCGTCGGTTTTATTACCCCATGTGGAAATGGCCTGAGAAACTGTGAATGAGGCTTGTAAGTCCCTATTAAAAATGGTGTGGGCCAGCAGTGGATGTAGCAGTAAGCCCCACTAGCCACCTACTTCTGCCTTGTGAAGGAACCCTGAAGCCTCAAAGGAATTCATGGTGGGTTGAATATGGTGATCATACTTTTGTGTGTGTGTGTTAAATACAGTTTGGGAGGGCCTGGAGTTATTTACGTTTTTCTCACTTTCACGGGGGTCCTGTGCCCCAACCCTAGTGAATGTGGAAAGATGACTGTATATGTGTGTGTGTGTGTGTGTGTGCGCGCGCGCGCGCGTGCGCGTGCATGTGGGATTCCTCCCACCCCCAGGAAAGCTGCAGTTTTCTGTTCATAGAGAAAAGACTGCACATATTTTTTTTACAGCAAACTACACAGTTTCTCAAACTCTTCCACAGTTTCTCAAACTCCTGTGCAGTTTATGTTGACCCAGGAACAACAAGTTATCACAAATTGCCTTCCATTTTTCTTGCCACACAGGTTTCTCAAGGATTCAGGAGATGCAAATTCAATCTCAGTCAGGAATTCCTGTTCCATCCCTATTAATAAGGTAATGACCATTAACAGAGTACCCAAAGATGCCTGTAAACCAAGAGGAATGCTGAGCTGTTATTAAACTCTCCACACTGAAAGATTTCTTGGCATTTCTTTCCTTCTGTCTGAAACATTCCAGATGCAGTTGGGAAATTCCAGATGATTGCACCTTAAAAGTAGACTCCTGGCTCATAAAATAGACATCCACCTATGACAATGAAAAAGAATAATCTCATCTGCGTTTGAATTATGATAGCAGTATAACTTTCTCATTTTGGTGACAAGACACCCTATCTGCTATGGAGTAGGAACTTCTATTTTTAATTCTGCTCTCAGCTAGCAACAGCCATAGCAATAGCTAATTATAGGAAAAACAATGTTTTAGTGTTTTAGTGGGGCTAAAGTGCCATATAGAAAGAGGGATTCTCTGGGAAAATATGTCATCGAAGACATGTGCTTCTGCAGCCAGGAGGCACTCACAGGGTTGGATTACTAGTGGACTGGGGATTTTCTGTGACTGCCATTTTTACCCTCCCTCACCTCATTGCTACTTTGGAAGGTTGGGTGGGAAAAATGAAATAAAATGGTTAGGAATAGCTAGGGAGGGAAACATCAGCGAAGAAGAAAGATTGGATGGAGGAAAGGCACTGCATTCCAATTCTCCCCTGTATTTGTTCCCCTTAATGCCATGACAGAAATGCAGGGTTAGGAACTTCTTATTACCCTCATCATGTTTCACCTTTGTACAGGACTACAGCCAAATAAGAGGAAATGATGGCAAGAACAAAACGGTGAAAATTTGTTCCACTAAAGCATAGCTAGGTAACTACAGTAGATCCAGGGGTCTTTTCCCCCCTGTATTCTCTGCAGGACACACAGAATAAATGAAGAAAGAGTCCCCAAATTGGGAAGAAACAAAAACAGATGTATTCAACAGTCCACTTGTGGTTTTAAATGTATTATATTATTATTATTATTATTATTATTATTATTATTATTAGGAGGAGGAGGAGGAGGAGGAGAAGGAGGGGGAGGAGGAGGAGTATAAAGAAACAAAACAGATGTGTTCAACAGTCCACTTGTGGTTTTAAATTTATTATTATTATTATTATTATTATTATTATTATTAATTAATTATTATTGTGAAAGAATGAAGGTTAGAAAGGGTGCTTTGTGCACTATTTACAAGCTGAATTAAGACTTCCAACGGGCTTCCAAGACAGGCAATTCATTATTTTTTTATTTTGGCAGGAAAGAGGCCAAGAGAGCCTAGGGGTGTTGGATGCTGGAAAAATATCCTTGAGGAGCCATTAGGCTACAGGGCTTCACTGTGACCTCTCCAGGCCTAAAGAAACAATAAACTACAACAGTTTCAATCTTTCAGAAGGTGACAGTCCGGCAAACGAGGAAGCATGTGAAAGAGAAAGTGAATGAATACGTATGTGATTCTTAGACATCAATACCAGATTGGTGGTGAACTAAGCCATCAAAGGAAGTACAGTGTTTCCTACAGCTTTTCAAGAAAAAAAATGCAGAAATATCTAGTGGAGATGACTTAGATATACAGTTCTCAAAGAGGATGGCTTGCTTTAGGCTGGCTTCTGCACTCCCTTATTTTATCTTCTTGATACACAAAATTGTTTAATATAGGGTAACCCAGCATGCTGTAGTAGTTTCAGCATTTGACTAGGATACTGGGATACCAGGGTTTGAATTCCTGTTTAGTCATGGAAACCCATTGGGTGACCTTGGGCAAGTCATGCTCACTCAGCCTCCGAGGAAGGCAAAGGCAAACCCCCTCTGAACAAATCTTGCCAAGAAAACCTCATGATAGGTTTGCCTTAGAGTCTCCATAAGTCAGCAATAACCTGAAGGCACACAATAACAAACACACACACAAACAAACAATAGCAGATATAACAACACAGAGTAGCCTGTTAGCCACTCTTTACCCATTTGGTTTGGTAAAAAGGAGTGAAAGGCACAACATACCTAAGTGTAGTGGAATTTACAGATTGTCATTTTAGTGGGATTGTCAGATTGTCCTAGTCATTTTAGAGACTGGAAATCTGGACCCAATGAATGGCAATTATTTTAAAAAATGGATATAAAATTAAGAGTGTTTATTTTGTATGAATCCAGCATTCTGAAGTCCGGTCATATAGGGCTTCTTCTGCCCTCTTTTCTTTCACTCTTAGGCCTCCTGTACTCCAAATCTTCTCCAGAGGGTCTCAAAATCTTCCGGACCAGATTTTGAGAGTGCATGATATAGGGAGGAGGAGAAAACCAACTTCTACCACATTTGATTAATGGAAGCAGTTTAGCCAGGGGATTATATAACTGTACAATTCTAACTCAACCTAAGCAGTGAAAGCTAGCTAAATACTGGCAAACTAGCTCTTCCCATAAATATTTTCATGTACTTGAGACTGTCCAATTATACTGTGTCTGGCAGATGAGACTGGAGATTTCACAAGAATATCTGTTTCTACTTGTTCAAAGAGAACTTTAAAACAGACTTTGAAGTAGCGCTTTGGCATTTTGTATTTCTACGTGAGAACTAGACCAAGAGAAAGCCAGATTAACAATGATGGAATTCTCACAAAATTAGCTTTCTGAGAAGCCACTCTTATTAAAAGATATAGCAAACTATTTCAAGAGTTGTGCCTGTGATTCTAATAACGTCAAATATATAGTAAATCCCATGGCTGTGTTATGGCTTCATTTTTTTTTTAATTTGTTCTATCTCAAAATGTAAGTTCACAGATATATGTTTCCCCACAGTTTGTGGAACAGCCAGTATGGATGGAAATGTGCAAAACATCAATATCATTGAGTAACTATTGCATATTGCATCAGCTTCCAATGGAGATAGTTTGTATGTTCCATTGTCAATCACCAAATCAAGTAGATATAATCCTGAATTAGCCTTCCATAGGAATAGTACCTGATATTGCTGCCACATGGAAATCATGTTAATGCTTTCCCTGGAGACAGCTGTTTTGGCATGGGGACCCATTCATGTCTTCTAACTCACCTTTCAAACTAAATTATTTTCCTCACTGAAGACCAAAGGTGCTTCAGTCAACATTTTAAGCAGACTGAGTTAGTTTACACTTGCTGAACTAATGGCAGATCTGAATGCAATTATATTACACATCTCTCCAGATTTATCATTTGCATTACACTCATCTCCACATTGCATATAACGCTGTGTATTCTAGGTCACAGTACATAAAGCATGCATAATTTAAGATAAAATGCTTAGAAAAAAGTGCATTTTAAAGATAAAAGGTACAAAAAAATCAGGAGCGGTGTGCATTTTCTTAGATTTTCCTTAAAATTGCAGATTGATGTGGAAATGGAAGGGACCAAGATAATGAATTAATATATGAAAGTGGTATAAATACCCTTATTCAGGCATTCCCTCTCCATATCACTTAAACATGAGAGGAGAGGAAATGTACTAGTTCCACCTCTTCCAGAATCATTTCAGCAGTCCTGGATAATAAGGGTTTCCAGATCACATGGGGAATCTTCACGGATAGAGGAGGTTCTGTGCTTTATACTGTCATGCTCCATGTGTAGCAACACAATAGAACTAGTGATAGAGGGGCAAAGTGCAGGCTTGTTCTACTTTCACATGACGGGAAAGATGGGATCGGATTTGCATGCATGGACGTGACAGTATCTTTTTGTGCAATATTCTGTGAGCAGAATATTTTATGAGTGATCTTGATTCATTCATGGCCACAGAGATGGCTTCAATTTTCATAGGAAATAGGCTTTGATCAACATATGCTGAATAATTCTATGAAACAGATGAAAGGATGACAGATTAGTTTAAGAAAGAACCTTTTGTCAATGAATCCATAGTTATAGAAAGGGAAGTGGAAACTGCTTTCAGAACACTTGAAAGAACTAAGTCACCAAGAATGCTTAGCACACTATTATAGCTGCTTCCAGCTGTAGATACAGAATCCGCTCAAATCTTAACTAAAATCTGCCATGGCTCACAAATGTTCATTATACATCCCAGTTCCTAAGAAAGGGGACACCAGAGATTACAGTAGTCATTAAAACATTTCAGTAATCTCCCATACAAACAAAATGATGCTCAGAATTTTGCAACAAAGACTTTTACCACATATGAATTGAGAAATGTCAGATCTCCGTGCTAAGTCCAGAAATGGAAGAGGCATTGGAGATCATATAGCAAATTTATGATGGTTAAGGGAGAACCAAAAAAAAAAAAAAAAATCAGAAGAAAATCAGTCTGTACTTTACAGATTACAACAAAGTATTTTGATTGTGTAGAGCATGAGCAATTACAGTTCACTCTAAATGAAATAGATATGCCACAACATTTGGTTGTCCTGTTGTGTATCCTATACTGAGAGCAAGAGGGAACAGGCAGGGCAAAATTTGGAGAAACAGAATAGTTTCCAATTGACAAGGGAATTAGACAAGGCTCCATTTCATCACCTCATCTGTTTAACTGATATGTGGAACATATACAAAAGCTGGAATTATACTCTGAAAAATGAAACATGAAAATTAGGTGAAGGAACTTCAACAATTTAAGATATGCAGCTGATATCATAGCAGCAGAAAATAGCAAAGACTTTGAACAACTACTGAGGAAATTCAGGGAAGAAAGAGCAAAAGCAGAGTTACTGCTGAATATTAAGGAAACAAAAATAATGACGATAGAAGATTCGCACAACTTTAAACTGGATGATGAACGCATTGAAATAGTCAAAGATTTTCTATAGCTAGGATCAGTCATAAATCAAAATGGAGACTTATTTGGAAAGGCAGCTGTTAAAGAACAAGAAGAAATCCTGAAGTATAAAACTATGTAAATGAATATCAAAATCAGGATCATCCATACACTGTATTTCTGATTTCTATGTACAGTTGTGAAAGCTGGACCATGAAGAACACTGATAGGAAAAGAATCAACTTATTTGAAATATGGTGCTGGGGGAGAGTTCTACGGATGCCATGATTTGACAAAATGACCAATAAATGGTTCCTGCACCAAATCAAGCCTGAACTCTCCATCTAAGCCAAAATGAACACACTGGGGCTATTATACTTTGGCCATATACATCCTGACATGACATAACTCTTTAAAACATATACCTGGACTCTCATGGTGTTAGACACTATTGGGGAGGGTACTGCTTTGATACCCTCCATGGCAGAGACCAGGGTTCTCTGAGGCTGGCTCTTGGCACTACAGTGCAGCATGTGAGAGGGGCATCGTGCTAGGTTATAAATGCTCAGCATGTCACTTCATATGCCTCTTTTATTACTTTTGTTTCATCCACCACCCATTTCCATTACAATGTGAGCTTTGCTGCTTGCTTCTGAGCCATGTAGCATTTTTTCCTCTTTTACCAGGTGTTTTTTTCTACCCCAATCTGTATGTGGGGAACTTGGACAACTGACCTTGGGCGTGTTTTTAAATATGTTGTTATTGTGCAAGTAGAGAGGAAAGTATATAAGACTTTGGCACCCTTTTGATGTGAGGTAGTGCTCTGCAGCTTCCTCTTTAGTGTTCTGAGGCCTAGGAGGTGGCGAAGGAAGCTACCCTTGAGGTTAACCAGGGATTAAGGATCTCACTCCTAGAATTCTGAGGACTGAGATGGGATCACTTGGGATACCTTCCAATTATAGCTGCTGGGAAAGCAAGCCAATTTTTGAATTGCCCTCAGGGCTCAGGTGTGTTGCCCAAGTGACAGCTGAGGAGGTAATCATGGAGTGACACCTGGCCTCAGGTGGACCCATATCAGATTCCTCTCACCTTTTGATTCATTTCCAGGCCAACACAACTTAAATAGGTTAGGTCAAATCAAGTGGCTCTCATTTTTCCAAATTTTCTGTGTCTGGTCTCATTATTTGATGGTTGGCCATTAAAAAGATGTGATTAGCCAATAGGAAAAGTAAAAGATCCCATTCTAGGTAGATGGATGGAATCAAAGAATTCACAGTCCTGTGTTTTCAGGGTTGAGCAGGGCAGAGCTGTTGATGACAGATGTCTTGGAAGTCTTTTGTTCATGGGATCACCATAAGTCAAAACTGACTTGATGGCAATTAACAACAACAAAATATTTGATCAATGTGCATCAGTAAAATAGAAGAGCAGAAGAATGTAAATGAAATAAACAAATCAGAATCTGAGGAAAATTATGCATACCTAAGTTCCTATGTTAATGAAGAATTTTCCATAGCTAAATAGGATTTTAGGGGAGAGGAGATTGAGGGTAGACACAGAGAATCCATGAAATAGGAAAGAGAAAGAACAGGAGAAATAGATTAATGCAAAATTCATCCTCGATTGCTTATTCTTTAGAAATTACAACGTAGTAAGCCAAAGTAACTCCAAAGATAGCTTTTTTAAAAAAACATCTTACAAAAACTCATTCCCATAGGACCTTTTCACACTACACTGTTATAGTGCTATTATTCCTCTTTCAACATCCTGTGGAATTCTGGGATTTGTAGTTTACTGAAGCCAAAGAGCTCTCTTCTAAATGCCCCTCCCTAAACTACAAACTCAGGATTCCATAGGATGTTGAAAGTGGAATAATAGCACTATTACAGTGTAGTGCTGAAAGACCCTTAGTTCCTGAAATAAGCATTCCTTATTTCAATAAGCAGATGCTTGTAAGTATTTTCCAAGCCTATGACTGTGCCCACAGCCCACTCCTCCTGTGATATTGTCTATGCCGTCAGGAGCCACACATATGAATTTAATGAGAAAGGGTTGAAGGAATGTGCAGTACACTATGGCTCTATGGGTGTAACATCACCCCATGGGGTTCTTCAAATGAACATGTTTTATCTCTATCTTTCCATATTTATTCAATAAATGTGTGTTGTGTGGGAACATCTGTATGCACCTGGAATGATGGGCTTAAACGGAAAAGTCAGGGTTCAAGTCCTTACCCAGGTCAGAAGCAAACTGGATGGCCTTAGGGAATATGCAGTGTCTCAAGATGTTTGTAAGATAAATAGAATTAATAATGCATGCCACATCACCATGTGCCACATCCTTCCAACATGTCAACGTGTTCATGCAATGAAAAATATCGTATTCCACACAATTTAGAACTCCTGATGACTCATGAATTTTTTAGGAAGAAATCCATTACACTCACATTAAATGAATGCTGAAATCAATTCAAATGAGGAAATACAAAAATTAATGTATATGTGATGTGTGCATGTATCTTAAAGTCATCCATCAGCTTATGGTAACTCCATGAATCTCATGGAATTTTCTTTAGTAAGGAATACACAGAGGCAGTTCTATCAGTTCCTTCCCCTGAAATGTGGCCTATAGCACCTGATATTCATTGGTGGTTTCCCTTCCATTTTGTTTTATCAATTGGATCTTCACAGTGGAAAGTAGCATATTGACTGGAAGGAGTTCTGATGTCAGAAACAACTGTACATAACATTTGTATATATAGTCCTTCAAACCCATTCCTTCACACTTGCCACCTTGGAGCCCATGCTGAGATATAAATGGGATACATGTATACGTAAATACATATAACTGTGTTCAGCTCACAAAATAACAACGCTGATCAGATAGTTCTTGTGGGTTTTTCTCTTCTTTTTCTATCTAGAATATAATTCCTCTCCCATTGCTAATTTCTCCCCAATGGCATATAATGTTAATAACTTGCAAATTTTAATAAAGATAATAGCCAGTGGCATTAATGAGGGAAACTGCAATGCTTCAACACCAGCTTTATATTTATGCAGTCGAGTTTCTTCTCCATAGGCAAAGGTAATTAATTGTATTAAATGGGCCTTCAACATCAAGATCTCTTTCCTCCTCTTCCATCATAGGTTGTGAAAAGGAAGTCACCGTCTTTTTTGGCCTATCTGGAAACACACCATTTTGAGTGTTTGTTTCATTTTACAGATTTTACTGCTGGCTTATTATGAAAAGAGGTTTTCTTTCCCCAGCCCACCCACAATAATGTTATGCAGCCGTAGAAAATCTTTGGAAACATGACCCCATAAAGAGACATTAGAAAAAGCTGATTTCTTTTTTGGCTACTTCATTCCATTGCTGTGCCCCAATCATGTACACAAGGTGCATTATGAAGTGATGTTCTTTGGTTCTGCAATAAAGTAAATTCCCTCTGTGGCCTTCAAAACAATCGCTGGACTGGCAGCTTGCCATCTGAAAAACTGACGTTTGGTTCCCATGGGGCTACTGAACAGTATTGCTCTGATAGTGTTAGTAGCAAAAGGAAATGGAAAAGGGAGCAGCATGCAGGCACCAAAGTTCTCATTCTCCATGTTATGGAAGTGTGCAGTATATTTCAGCACAGAGTAGCTTTGGGATGCAAGCATAGTGGAGCTTCTGACAAGAGTGCTCACATGTGTCCCACAGGCCAGGGTAAGAGGCTAGAGAGCTCTGGGAGAAAATCCTTTAGCGCTGACTGTATAAAAGAGTACTTTATATTAAAGCAATAAATATATTAGAGCAAGACACATAAATCTTCAAACCTTTCCCAATTATTTTGAGATCAGTCTGCAATTTCTCTATTTGGCATGGTTAGAAGCAGCAAGTCTCCTGCTTTGTTCACAATTATGCGCTGGATGCTGAAACTTTGTCACAAAGACGAAACGTCTATAAGTAGGGCTGGTAATTCAATGCACAAAAATGCAACTAGCAGCTTTTCTTTTCCTTCCTTCCTTCCTTCCTTCCTTTTATCCATGGTCCCCAATCAAACTGGAATCTTTTAGTGATATTCAAAAAAATACAAATAGAACTCCTCTTCAAACCATGCCACTTGAAATGGGAAGGTCTGGTCCGCGCAGACATATGGACAAGGGTAATATACACACGTATGTAGAGGATCCCTGGACCACTACAAACTTCCCTGTTAATCATGGACAAGCCAACATAAGCTGTAGCAAATAGTTTATAACTGACCATCCCACCAATATTCAGGGAGATCATTCCAGACAATCTCATTCCTGAAGTCCTGAGTCTCAAAAAAGGATGTCCCTTCCCCACCCCTGGACCTGCAACCTGAAGGACAAGTCATGAATATGTTTGTACCAAAAGGGGTGCCTATGAAAAGGAGACACACAAATGCCTTGTTGGGGAGTAGGTGGTTTAATTAACCTTTGGGGCACTAATAATATAGTTGTTTCTTCCCTCTGGCCTCTAGGAATATAATTCCTCACTGACTTTCTTCTCAAAGGAACCAACAAATAATTTTAGCAATTTTCTTTCCACGTCAAGAAAGTCTTTAAAAATCATAGTTATTGAAGGCACAATTCAGGACTCGTTCAGAGCAAAATTTGCATGTGGCTATTTTGCACAGGAAACAGCACTTTGTGCTCAGAAAATGATATCTCTAGAAAGAAACATCATTTATGCTGCAGAATGTGCTGTTTCCCATACAGACTATGCTGTTTTCTATGCAAATTGCCCATATTACGGCATTTTCTACACAGAAAAAAACTTTTTTTTTCTGCACCAGAAATAATAGTTCTCTGTAGAGATATCATTTCTAAGCTCAAAATGCTGTTTCCTGCACAGAAACAAATATGTGCCAATTTTGCACAGAATAGATGATGAGCTGTGAAGATTCTTGTCAATTCAAGATTTTTCTCATCAGAGTTCCTTAATGCTCAAAAACACATTTTTTTTTAAAAAAACAACCCTTTTTTCAAATATTTTGGAATATTCTTTCCGTTCCCACTGGCCTCTTTCCTGACATAACGAGAAAGGTAGTCCTGCTTGGCCACCCTTCCTCAACAGACTGTCCCACAATAAGGCCAAATTTTGTTGCAGAAGGTATAAACATCGCCTTCACCTTTTAAAATGCACCCTTACTTTTTATTTTATTTTATTTTATTTTATTTTATTTTACTTGCATTCCTTTGCATTGTAAAAATACAACATTTACTTTGGTCAGGGCCCAAAGGAATGAAAGAGAAATTCTGTAAACAATGATAGGATTATTACAATGTCCATATGAAGTGAAGAGATACACCTATCTTAATCCTTAGATAGACTGGTTTCTCAGTTTTATCTTACCAATACATAACCTGCTCTGTGACATTTTCTGAAATTTGCCATTCCTGTGTTTTTTCTTGCTGTAGAGTTATCAGTTTCAGCTAGTGGACACTGGTTAAGTAAAAAATACCACAAATGTTCTCATCCTCAATGCATCAAGACACCTTGTTGAAAAAAATAGTCAATTGCCATAAGATGTTTGTTTGTTTCATTATTTGTTGTGATTCAGGTAGGATTCCCAGATCTTAGCACCGGCCTCTGTTTTTCTGTTCTCAGAGCAAGGGAGTAAATATGAAAAACAAGAGTGGGGCCTTGGAAAAACTAGAATGCAGTGGATTTTTCTTTTAAAAAAATATTATTTTAATAGTCTGAACTCAGCAGTTTATTTAATGACTTATTGGCAGATAGTCTCTGGCTTGGTAGCCCGGGGTTCCACAATGAACAAATGATTAAACCAACTTTATATAGAATTCTTACAAAAACACACAGTGGCAGCAGCTAAGCAACAAAAGGGCTATGATACACATGGAAGCTCACCAATAAGAAGCAAGCACTATTTTCAGCTATGTATCACACACTTGTTCTCATATCTTTTGTCAGTGTTCTCACTCTTACCATGTTAAGATGTTTTGGAAAATGGCTCTGAAGTTTTTGTGTATGTTTAACTTAACTTGAAATCACTAGCAACATTTTGTATGGCTAATACCAGGTTCTACTTCATTTAGGTCTTACAATCAATCTTTGAGATTTCCTCTTTAATATACATATTACACATATACATATGTATAGATATGTATAAATATAATACGTTTGTAAATTATGTATTGCTTCTGGCTTCTGCTACTGTGGGCTATTTAAGAGCAGTTGCTGTAGACTTTCTGGGGCTCTGCCTGGCCACCTGGTCATCCCATCTCTCCTCTCTCTCTCAAAGGCCCTTTCTGCAGCTTACCTTTTTTTGGTGCTCAGGTGCGGGGTTCACGCAAGCAGCCTCCAGCGAGAGGTTCTAGCGCCCCTGCTGCTTCAGCTCTGCATGAGCTGCCTGCTCCCGAGCAGGCAGCACAAAAGCCCGACCTCTTCCTTCCACAGTGCAGCCTGGGAGTTTTCCAGGCTGCGCTGGGGCAGGAAGCACGACTGCCGTGGCTCCGGAGGCTCCACACGCACGGCAAGTGCGTGTGGGGCCCTGAAGCAATGTGCGATCATGCATCATTTTCGACTGAAAGAAGAAAATGAAAAAGTGTGCGAGCAGTGCCTGCCCTACCCTGGAGCATTGTGCGATTTGAGTGTGTCGTGCAGACCACTCCTCACAATCTTGTGACACTCCAGGCGCCCTTTCACATGGCAAATGCTGTGTGAAAAGGGCCAAAGTTTCTCAAACTGGGGCTGGCAGTAAGATTCTGTGAGAGGGAACAGTCAGCAAGGGAAAATACTGAGATTCTTAAGGAATTACTGAATTAGGTAATAGAGCATTACTGCTTTGCACTTTTCCTGCCTTATTGTTAACTTTCCCAGTTCCCTGGAACCCATCTTAAAAACCAGTCAGCCATCCTGAATGATGAAATTCTGTGACATAATTTCAAGCATTTAGGAGCTTTTCTGTGAAATAATTATTTGTGGTGAAAACAACATGTTTTTCACAAAATCAATCCCCCAAAGTTTTTTATGCAAAAAAATCGCAGTGTTTTTGCAGAATTAAATTTTTCATATAATTTTTCTGAAACATAAGAAATCATTGCAAATTTTCCCAAACTCACACAGTCTCAGCCAGTGGGGAAAACATCTCGTTGGATGCTTCTTTTTCAGATCAGGGGGAAAAAAATAAAGCACTTCCTCCTTTGAAATCAAGGGGACTGGAATATGGACAGGTCAAACATTTGATTTACAAAAGACAAACAAAACATTGTTCAGCAGCTTGACTCATTTTTTTTCCTAGTCCTAGATTTCTCCATACAATTTTTTTTTTTTTAATGATGTTGAAAATGCATCGTGGCAACTTCCAACAGTCACTTCACTGCAACAATTACTTTTTATAAACCTTTTTCATTTTGTCAGACACTTCTGAAGATGTGCTTAGATTCATTAGGCTCCATGACATTTCACCACAATCACAGCTGAGGAGGAACCGCACCAGAGGAGAACATTAGGATCACACTTGAGACAGCCAGGAAGACATCCTAATGAATGGTGCCATCACCTCCACAACAACCCAGGCTTTCTTCTGTGTGTCATTCAGTTTCAACTAACTCCATTCTTGCTTTCAGAGACACAGTTCTGGCACATCTATTTTAATCAGATTCTGAATCCGCTGGCCTTTGCTTCAGTAAACACAACCTCAAAAACAGGCAAAGTGACAAGGTGAAATTATTGTTACCATAGGGATGAAGTGCACTGATGGAAAAGGGGCAAGCAGGATGTATCTAATTATATTAGGCTTTGTGGACCGTACTGTTGTAGCCAAGAGGATGTGTCATATGCATGCTTTACAGAAAAGTGGGTTGTATAATACAAGAAATCCTTACCTCCTTTCATAAAATAATTATATCTGAAATTATAGCAAGTTGTTAGTACATTTCCTTCTATAATGTTTCACTGTTGGAAAAAGCTCTGTAAAAAAGAGAGACTGTCATCCTCTTTTACAGGGACCCAGTTATCCCTGCATTGAAAATGAGAAGTTTTGTTTTTAAATGATTCATCTAATGAGACTTTTAAAAAAGTAAGTAAAAGATATGACCAAATAGGATGTAATGGCCAGCATCTTGTCAGTGACTTACATGCACATGAGTACAGTTTACGCGCACTTAAGTCCTTTTCTTTTAGATGGGGCACAGAGGGATATTCTCTTGTCCTTGAACTCCATCCAAAAACCTCCTGCCACTCAGCAGCTGTCAAGCTGCTTCTTCTTAACAGAGGAAAATGGTGGGGGGTGAGACAATGAAGATCCAGTGGCTCTGAGCTTCTTGGGGAAGGAAAAGGTGAGTGCACTCTGTTTGGGAACACACCTTCATTTCTTCTGCCCTTGATCAAACAAATGCCTCTCCGTGGTCTGAATCATGTCCACCCTTCCTACCTTCCCCACCAGTAAGGGACAACAGTGGGGAATTCTTACAAGATTTGACAGCTCTTAGAGGGTGCCATGAGGCAGCATTGCACTTATAGAGCTTATGCTTGCATGTAGCATCTCAGCCAACAAGTGTTCAACGAGTGCAGAGTTGGGAAAGAATAAGATAAGGAAGGATTATGTGATTATGTTTTGCAAATACAAATATACACAGGTTGTTGTGTGCCTTCAAGTTGTTTCCAGCTTATGGTGGCCCTAAGGTGAACCTATCACAGAGTTTTCTGGGGCTGAGACTGTATGATGCATCCAGAGTCACCCAGCAGGTTTCCATGGCTGGGTGGAGAATGGAACCCTAGTCTCCAGGGCTCAAACCACTATACCATGTTGGCTCTCAACACATACGTATACATAGAAGAAAATTATTATAGTCATAACTAGATTATAAATCCAAAGATATTGGAATTTAATATAAATACAAACAAGAGGTACATTGTTGTCACTGTTTTTGTGGTTGTTGTATGCCTTCTTTTCTGACTTACGGTAACCCTAAGGAAAACCGGGAATGCAAGCAGTGTTCTGGATTATATATGTGTTCCTATAAACAACATTAACTTATTCTCAGAGATTCAAGTTTACGTAAGCGAAGATAGCGACCATCAACCAGCTGTAGTCAATTTTTATGGCAGTTCTGACCTGAGACCACTTATACCACAAGATGAGAGGCTACTCACCAATCTTGAAGTTAGGGAGAATAGGAGGCTTAAGTGGGCCAAGGTGGATATCGAGGCAATTTCTAGTTTTCTGAACTCTGTTTTTTTTCTGTTTTTTCTGAAGCCCAGTCCTGTGTGAAAATAATCGTTACTCAAGATCCAAAGGAAATTTTTACTGGGTATGCCAGTCTGTGTTCTATGTTAAAGGAATATCTAATAAACAAACTGCCAGTCAGAAATTTCCAACCCGTACAATCTAACTGGTTTGACCAGGATTGTCCTCGCTCAAAAAAGACACTAAAAGCAGCCATGCATCTGGTTCAAAGGAAACCTACACCAGACAATAACACAAAGATACTAAAGCTAAGACGCAATTATAAAAAGCTAATAGCCTCTAAGAAGGCTCAGTATATAGCCACAGTCTGGTCTGAGCTAGAAAAATCAGCAAAAGGGTCAAACTCGGCTACTTTTTGGAATATTGTATCTGGCATGCTGAAGGAGTGTAAGCTACTATTTGACATTCCCATTCCAGCTTCAGTTTGGGAGGACTTTTATACTACTTTGTTTGCTAACCCCAATCAGGATTCCACAGGAAAGAGAACCATTGTGCAAATACCCATTGTTAGTTTGTCTCCTTGGCCACCAGCGTCAGTGACTGAAATTAAACATATCATCCAGTCATTAAAATCTAATAAAGCACCTGGTGAAGATTTCCTGCCTCCGGAACTTTTCAGGGCACATATTGACTGGTGGGTACCATTATTGGCAGAAATGTTTACATACATACACAATACTGGCCATATTCCAACAGGATGGGAACTTTCCATCATAGTTCCCATATATAAAAAAAGAGGTAAGGAAGATCCCAGAAACTATATACCCATAAGCCTTATTGACATAATGGCTAAGATGTATGCAAAACATCTCCTAAGTAAAATTGAGGACTGGGTAACTGAGAAGAACATACTAGTGGAAGAACAGGCTGTGTTTAGATCTGGATACTCTACAATAGATAATTGTTTCATTCTACATCATCTTATTACCAAATATACAACCAATGGTAATCATCTATTTACAGCCTTTATAGACCTGAGTGTGGCATTTGACTCCATAAATAGAGATATTTTATGGAGGAAGCTGGCTGAGTTAAACATGGAACCTAGACTCCTATATCTGTTAGAGGCCCTTTATAGAAATACATCTTTTAAGGTACGTACTGGATGCAATGACTCCCTTACTTGGAATATACCCACCCCTAAAGGTGTTAGACATGGGTGTATTCTGGCCCCTATGTTGTTGAATCTCTATGTTAATGATATTCCTGAATTTCTTTATTCTACAGATGTACACATGCCAAAGATTCTAAACAGGCATATTAATATCCTTCTATATGCAGATGATATGGTTCTAATGGCTCATTCCCAAGTAGGCTTGAGAAGATTGTTGAGGAAATTCAGTGCATATTGTGCCACCAACTGTTTGAACATCAATAACTCCAAATCCAAAGTGGTGGTATATGGGAAAAGACGGGTTAAATGTAACTGATACTTGGACGGGGAGCCTATAAATCAAACCGATTGCTTTTCATACTTAGGGGTTGTTTTTACAGATACAGGGCCTTGGACTAATAATTTCAAACAAAGTTCCACAAAGGCTACAACAGGTTCCAAAATGTTAACTAAATTACTCAGTTATAATCACCCAGCTTCCTTACTCCCCATTCTGAAGGTATATAAGGCAAAAATTACACCAGTTCTAACGTATGATGCTGACTTGTGGGAGCTATCAAAGGCCCTCCCACTTGAACAAAATCAAGCACGTTTCTTAAGGACTGTTTTGGGGACCGACAGGAGTACTCTTGCAGCAGCAGTAAGAGCTGAAACAGGCACTCATTCAATTTACAGTCTAACTATAATTAAAGCCTTCAATTACTGGTGGAAGATCCTTTCATTGGATTCTGACAGATTTCCAAAAATGTGCCTGGAAGAACAAATGGGCAGTTTTCAACACAGCTCATGGGTTAGCCAGCTTTATCAAATTATCGCTCGTCTTGGTTTTTCAATACATTATCTATTTTCGGTTAGACATCAGGCCATAGGAATATTTAAACAAAGAATTATGGATGTAAATGCCCAAATTAATATTGAGACACTCGCAAATATTAGCTCGATGAAATGGTTCACCCAAAATAAAAAATCCTTTCAAATTGAAAAATATCTGACAATGGGCCTGACCCAATATTATTGAACAGCTTTAACCAGAGCAAGACTAGAGCAGGTAGATTCCATGGTCAGATATTGACGATTCCATCAAGTGCCATATAACGAGAGAACATGTGTCTGTGTGGCATCTGAAATAGAAGATATTGAGCATGTTCTATTCAGCTGCAAACTACATGACACAGTGAGGGCCCAGTACCTACAGACAATACTCGATAGAATTACACACTGGGACCGTAATAAACGGTTAGCCTACTTTCTTCAAGGTACAAATACATACGTTGTAACTAGAACTGCTAAATTCATAGGTAGGGCCATTCAACTGAGAAGATGTTTTATTGAGCACATCGGGGTTGCATGTAAAGGTGATGAGCTTATCTAAACATATGTTGGTTCTGTTTTTTATTACCTTTTAGTCTATTATAAGACAATAACTCACTATTATTAATTTAACTAATATAATATATGTCACTCTATTTTGTCTAACTTATCTTATCCCATGACATTTTATGCATTGTATCCTATGTATTGTGCTTTTTTACATTTTATCATGTTTGTTGTTAATTGTTTGATATGGTCAATATATTATAACTAACTAACAAACTAACACTAGAAGTCAAAATGACTAAACTGAGGCTATCATGCTTTGGACATATCATGAGGTGACATGATTCACTAAAAAAAGGATGACAATATTCAGTAAAGTGAAAGGCAGTAGGAAAAGAAGGAAGCTGCACTAAATGTTCAGTCAAGGAAGACATGGTCCTGAGTATGGAAAGCCTGAGCAGGGCAGTTGATGACCAGGGCTCTCATTTCTAGGTCTAGATTAGCTCCAGGTTGGTCTCTGTCTCTGTAGATTAATTTAATGATCTCAACAGAAAAAGAAAGCCAGCCTCCAAAACAGCAAAGAGTAAAGACAAGGGAAGAGGAGAAGGGCTGGACTTTGCTCTTTGATAGCACTAGTTTCCCAGTGTTGGGCTAAAGTCTCACCAATATCCATGCATACTGTGCTGAGAACAGGGAACATGTATTTTTCACTCTGTACTTTGTTCTCTTTTACCACAGCAAAGTTAAAGAGTTTATTGGAATCTTGCTGGACAATTTTTGTGTTTACCATAGCTGTGCTTCCTGCACCTTCATCCTATCAGTATTCATCTTTCAAGGCTCCTTTTTAACCCTTTGCTTAGCTGTTACATTTCTTGTTTAGCCGTGTGTGTGTGTGTGTAGCTCTCAGTTTTGTTTTGTTTTTTCTTCACGGTAATTCTTTTACATCATGCTTATTTTATCTGCTTAGGCTAATTCACTAACTATGGCCTTATCTACACAGCAACATCCTAGCTGCAATTATTCCCACTCTTATAATTTCTCATTTGGATTATGGCAGTGTTACATGTCAGGCTGTCATTCAAAATGGCCATTACTTTTGATCTGCACTGAGTTCTAGTTAGGGATGTAATTCTTTGCTAATTTTCTTCTTGAAGGAAGCAATGAGTAATTTTAGCAATTTTCTTCCTACCACGAGAAAGTCTTCAAAAACTGTGCCATTTCTGAAGTCTGTTACCAGCTTGGGAATTATTCTGGACATGTGTACAAAATGTTGGTTCCTAAGCAGAAAATGCTATCTGCCAGACAAGACAACCCTCTGTGAATTTTATGCAGAATAAGTCTTCAACCATGGCATTTTCCATGCAGGAAACAAGCATTTTCTATACAGAAAATCATGTTCCTTTGCATATATAATATTTTCTGCAGAAATAATACTGTTTCCAGTGCAGGAAGTAGTATTTTCTACACAAAACAACTGCAATTAGGTGAGGTTTGTTTGTTTGTTTGTTTTCCCCATAGAATAAGTCCCAAACACCATGGTCTCATCAGTCCAAGGTTGTTCTTATCGATTTTTTTCAACACTCAGGGAGCATGTTCTCTAACAATTTTTCAAATATCTTTGCATATTCTTTCCAACCTTAATTCTAGTACATGTCTGAGCCCAATTCAAAATGCTGATGGAATCTCTCAAGCCATAAATGAGATGGGAATAGGTTACTTGTAGGAGCTTCTCCTTTTTATATCTTCTGCAATCCAAGAAACTTCTTTAAAGGCTCTTCTGAGTGTCCACACCAAATGAAGTCAAGCAGATAACGACTAAAGGCCAGCTCTTTTTAATTGTTATATCTAAGCAGTAGAATTGCTCTCTGTTAAAATGCTAGCCTCAAGTCTATATTATGATCTTTGGACTACCAGGTGAAAATAGTGTCCATGTTGTTTAGATCTTTGCATTGTTGTCAATTTTATGCAGAAGCCATTTTAGCATTTTTGTGATTTTTTTTTTGTGTGTGTGTGTTCTTTTCTTATGGGAATATCTCTATTTTGTGAACTATCCAAACAGCTTCAGCAAAAGCTGAAAAAAAGCTGCCTCAAAAGCTGCCCACTAAGAATGCTAGCACACAGTGTTGTCATCCAAGAATATACCTGGAGGTTTTTTATTCTTCAGTTCCAATATATGCATCTGTACAGGTTTGCAGATCCTTCAACACAGGTTCAGCATTCCATTACCATATCAGGTAGAGATATGCTCCAGCAAAGCCTCTGGCCAGAAGCAGGGAGACCGAGAGCGAAGCTTAGCAGAGCCTACCTCTTTTATATACACAGAGACTAGCTGATGTAACCCCAGCCTGGATTACATGTCACCATGGCTGATGAAACCCCTCGCTCAGGTTTCATAGCACTATGACTCAGCCTTCTGGTCACATGGAAATTACCTCATACTTGCACAGTCATTCCCAGGTGCTTTTCACATGACACATCAAAAGAATTTTAATTGGAACAAAGGTCACAGCAATCTTTTTCCAACAATTTCTACATGATGTTACTGTCCCAGAATGGGGATGCATTGCTGCGAGTCCGCGAGTCATGCTTTCACATGATGCCATTGCAGTCCCACTGCCCACACATCCCCAATCATTGCAATTGCAGAATATTTCATTACCAGAAAAAAATCCAGTAATGGCCTCTGATTGTACAATATTCCTGACACCAGGTGGCCATACAGAAAGCAGTCGCATAGGGACGGGGTGGGGGGTGATTTTGGGGCATCCTGGCCCATAGCAATACCCTCGCACACCCTGGCCACATCCCTATGCACTTCAGCCACGCCCCCACATAGAGTGGTCATGCCCCTCACACCATAGCCCTCCCTCTCTTCCGCCCCACCTCCACACACTCTAAACTCCGCCACTGGCAGAAAGGAACGAAGCATGATCTAGGCATTTCCTTCCCCAGTGCGACACAGGAAGTGGCTGGTTGCATGACAGAAGGAAGACATGTGTTCCTCAAGCTACCCTTCCTCAGGCAGCCAGCCAGGTGCAGAGGGGAGCGTTCAAGTCGCATTCCCATCCCTGCAGTGGCACTGCAGGAATCACAACTGGACAGCAATGGAAAACGGTAAGGTGCAGAAAGGGCTTTAGTTTAGTTTAGCCAAAATATTTTTTTGAAGAAGCAAGTCTCTGTAGCAGCTGATCAAATCAGCCACTCACTTATCAAGGATTTGGGGGGGGGGGAGCATTTGATGGTGCAAGACCAGCTTCTTGACTATCGATGGCTTAATCTTGTATGCTTAATTTCTCTGATCATGTCTGTTTTCAGGCTGAATTGCTACTTAGTCTGGTCTAAGAACTTGAGAAGTTGATTTGCTGAGTACCTGAATCATTTGTAACATTAGTCTTGTTTTTGAACCCACTTCTGGGTAGCATGGTTCATTTTAATAAGATAATAAAAGGGGGAAATATGAACAAAATTTATTTTGTACCAGTTTATTCAGTTGTCACGCCAAAGCTATTTTCCAAAATGAAAAATCCATGCCATTTTTCGTGGGAGGTGGAATTTGAAATGTTCACTTTAAATAATACAACAAATAACAAAAACACACTGGGCAATGAACAATCATGCAGAACACAAATCCTTTGAACATGTTACTTAGCTGTGCGTGTCCTATTTTTTCCTCCTTGCCTGCACAAAACATGTGAAACATCTATTTTTAAATATTTTAAACAGTTGCATGTGTTGTTTTTCATCCACCTTACTGTTAGGATCAAGTGATGCCAAATGCCTTGACGTTATTTTCTGGCAGCTATTCCCTCCCAATGAGCTCATATTTATCCTGCATATTTTAGAACTGATTATCTCGGACACTCCTAGTTTTGTGCATGTGTCTGCATTCTTCATGATAAAATCAAGTGTAAATTTAGCAGCAAAGCACACCAACCTTGTAATTGAGCTATTACAAGGCATGTGTGCTTAAATCAAGCAACTGCTGTTATCTTGTTGCTTCCCCTTCTCATTCCTTATCTCATTCCCTCCCTGTTCCTTGTTACTATAATTCACCAGGCCTTTCTGAAACGTTGGCAGTCAAGAATGGGGCCCTCACGTCTGTCCTTTAAATTAGATTGAATATATTTGGATTCTGATTAAAACAACTGTTCCAGTACTGCATTATAGTCGCAGATGGTGCTATGAACTTTTTTCAGAATGCTAGGAGATGAGAAAGAACAAGTAAAACTTTTGGAAAATTTGTCATGCTAGCTTTAGAAAACCACTGGCTTTTTGTCAGGTAGAGATGATAAAAAATCATGCAGGGGAAGAAAAGTCACACAGGTCTGTGTCTTGCTTGAGGTGGGCTTCAGAAGCCAGCATGATTAATGTTGTGCCCTTTTGGCTGGCCTAATAAAATCACTATGATGTGCACTTTGGATTTTGTTTTATGGTTAACGTGGCAACCCCTTCATTTTTGGGAAGTAAGGATTGACTGTGATCTTCTCTTCTCTCCTCTCCTCTCTTTTCTCTCTCTCTCTCACAGAGAAAGAGAGAGAAAGAGAGAATGGAATGAAAAGATATGTCAAGCCACATAAAAGGGTTTACACAGGATAATTGACCCCCTTCAACTCTTCTCTGTGAGAAGATGAGTGTGATACCTTTTCGCAGAAATGGAGTTTGTTATCTCTTTTGCTACTTACACAGGAGCACATGCAATGCAATGTATGTTCGGCAAACAAATCCTTTCCTTGATCTTTCAACCTATGTTATCAGTTCCCAAGGAACACCATCTCTCCTTCAACCTCTGCATCTTCCACACTGATGGTTATCCAGCTTCTACTGAGCATGTGCATTGCTCTTTCACATAGTGACCTATGTCCTCCTTCTTATATCTTTTGATGGATCTGAGCTTTTCTGTTCTTTCCAGTAGCCAAAAGCAGGACCTATCAATGAAGCACAGGAGGCTGTGTGTATCGGAACTGCCATCATTCAGCCCTATTATTTGTCCAATGACAGTGCTTTGTGATAAATGTTTCAGAAATGACATTTGCAATGATGGGGAAGAAAATTCTTCAGTAAGAGACTCCAGCTCAAAGTGTCTCCTGAGCCATAATACTGTCAGTCAAACATGGATATTTGCAAAGAAGTTAAAATGAAAAAAATGCCTCCAAAAATCTAATCTATTAACAAGCAATGAAAGTCTTGTGAAAAAAAAAATGCAAGGCAAACTCTGCAAAGCACTGGGATTCATATTTATACTTCCAGATATGAGCCTATGTCATTTCCCCTGTGCTAGGGTTTCTGTCTCTGTCATACCAATGAAAAGGACTTTTTCAAAAGTAACAAAACAAGGAATCACACAACAATTTTCTTCATCAGGCTTGCCCAGCTCTTCCCTTCACACTTGCCTTGTCCAGTAGCCTGTCTCCCAAAGAAGTATATGGAAAGTACACATGTTGGATATGAGTTCACTAGGTCTCTCCTGCTCGTGTCCCCTAGATAATAATCATATTCTCCTGTCATAATCTTATGCTGGAATCTTGGTCACCACAGTTGTTCTTACACCAAGGATGGGGAATGTATGGCCTCTAGATGTTGGAATGTAGCTTCTATGATCATTCACTAATGGCTGTGCTCAGCAGGGGTGATGGGAGATGCAGTCCAACAGTATCTGAAGGGCTACATCATCTCCACTCCTAACACAGGGAATTTGAATGGTAAGTGAAAACTGTGATACTTCTGTTGCTCAGTTGAACCTTTTAGAATTCCTGACCTCCAACCTAAAGAAGGATCTTTCAAGTATATGAGAGAAGATGTTCTGGAAAATATTTATAGGAAATGGGGCCAATCCTGGCCTATAGGGAAAGAAGCAAGCAAACAAAGCAATGCTGGTTTTCAGGATAAAATTAAAATAAGGATGGGGGACCCAATATTTTCATTAGATTACAGCAAATACTTTTTCCTCATAAAATTTCATGGAGACCCGGGATCAAAAACTCATTACATTCCATCATTGTTTTCATTTTGGCTTTTGTGAAATGGCTTTTAAAGGAAGCCCCCAGCAGCTACAGGCTCCCTTGATGTCTAAAGCCAGCTTAGAGTAATAAAAGAAAATAATTCTCTACACACAGGAAACATAATGAAAATATTTTTTTTTTTTTTTGTAATGAATGTAGACTGTTGTATTCAAGGCTTTATTTTATCCAGTCTTCTTTTCTTGACCCTAAGGCCAACCGCTCATGACAGCTGGTCTAAAGATGCCCACAGGAGCCAGGATGTGCTTTTATTGCAACATTTTGCACAACAGCTATGATTGTAATGCCAGCTGAAAATTACTAACTGTTTCCTGGCCACTTCTGAACTTTTTTTTACCATAGCAGATTTAAGTTCCATCCATGTAGCAGAATCCCCTATTTTTTTTTTCCAACAGAGTTAGGACTAAAATAGAATGTAATTTTATTTACACACTTAATAACTGGACCCACTGCAATAAGAAGTTGAAGATCATGATGTTTAACCCTTGTTTAACCCTTGATGTGATCCAGATGCTGATCCCATCATGGGTGGAACTCTGATTGTCATCCCAGAAGTGTTTAATCATTTCAGTAATGATAGCACTCGCAGTGCCATACACCAGGCACAGGGAGGCCACATAAGATGTGAGGAAGCATGGTCCCATGCACACTTACTGGAGGATAGGCTTCACAGTACACAATGTGTCTGAATAAATACATATAGACTTGCATTGCACTGGACTAAATTTACAGATGTTCAGTATCTTCCTACTGAGCAAATCTTTCTGTGCTTCCAAATGCAACAATTTTCCTTCAGTCAACTATCAAATTATTCCTAAATCCTATCTGCAGAACTCTTTTATCTGAGAATACTAAAGTGGAGAACAGAAGAAGAATTTTAGATGGAACAAAGCTTATGTAGTTTAACATCTTCCAATGTCCTGTCAGAAGTTAATGGAAAACTGACAACAAGTACATGACCGCAACACTTGCCTCCTGGTACTGCCTTCCAATACTGGAGGAAGCATATAGCCATTATGAGTATTAGATATTGAGAGCTTTATTTTCCATAAATTTATCTGTGTGAGGATATGCTTCCATTTATCTGTCCTGAATCTCTCACCATCCAGATTTATTAGATGATTCCAATTTCTGGCATTATGAGAGGAAGAAAAAGGTTTTGTGTTCACTTTCTCTATACCCTCCAAACTTTTCTAGACTCACCCGTATGCCTCCTTACTCAACTTTTTTAAATGCTAAAGAGCTTCAAACACTGGCATATGGACGGGGGGGGGGTACAATGAGGACGGTCCACCCTGGTTGGCAATTTTTTGGAGGTGCCCTACACAATGTGGCCACACCCTTGTGTGACATGCCCCTGCCCCTGCCCCCTTGTCCTGCCCCCCCCCCACCTGCACTCCAAGCTACATGGCTGGCTTCAAACAATGTAATTTTTCTTCATTTGGGAGTTGTTTTAGGCTATTGACCTTTCTGCTTTTATCAAGCAATTTCCATATGATAACTTGTGTCAAGTCCTATATATCTGTATATTTCTACATATACATGTCCTGAGAAAACTTGGCCAAACAAAGGTCAACCATAGCTTCGCTGTGAATGTACCATCTAGGGACATCAGCAACTACTAATTCTCTATTGTTACAACTAATGTTATGGTTAACATCCCATCTGCACTGCCCTGAGAAAGTTAAAAGGAAAGGCAGGATGTGCATTTGGTCACCACAACATAGTTGACTTTTAAACAAGCAGTGCTTCTGTAAATGCATTGATGCAAAATGTAATGGTTCTTGATTGTATAACAATTAAACTGTTGTAGGTGTTGGAAGTTTAAATCATTAATATTAGAAGGAAGAGTATTCTTTCCTTTGATGAACTTGCTAATGGGTGAATTGATTCTTACTTGAAATGAGCAACAGGTAGAAATCCTTCTCTCACAGCAGCTCTAAAGGCTGGAATGACTTCTAGTTACCCTCTCAAGAATGAAAGTCATAATATAGGTTGCATCCCTTAGGCATAAAAATGTGGATTTTGATGCTGCTCTTCATATAGTACATCCTATTGCATTGCCTGTGGGTAGATCTTGACAAAAGCTTCACAAAATTGTCTGATGGAAGATGGTTTCGTTTGCCATTTATTTTCTTTGTGTCTCATTCTTTCAGACTTAAAAAGGGGACAGGAGTATGAGTCCCACTGAAGTGAGTGAAGGTTACAAAGCAATGGCTTGGCTCATCTCTCCCCACCAATTCTGCTCAAACAGAACAAAATAGTAGTGGTGACACAGTCACAACAAGTTACAGTCTCTAGCAACATATAATTTTTGTACAATTGTAGACTTGTGCTGTTACTGTTATTATTTTAAGTGAAGGTCTCGACTTATTAATCTGGAGGTGTTTGTGAAGAAATGCACAAACAACAACAGAGTTCTTTGACCATGATGTTTCACCATGTGTCATACCAGCATTCTATCTTTGCCTTCTGCAATTACCTTTGAAAATCATGTAGCAATCACTCTCAGTCTCAAAGAGCACACATGGTAGTAAAAAAAGAAAAAAAATTCCCATATAAAGAACAAATCAACATGTGGCTTGATTGTCAAGGCTGTCAAAGGCTCTGCTCAGTTATGAAGTCAGCGCGTCAGAACAGTGTGAGGTACTAAATTGATACATTGAGTCTATGTCTGTGTGAGAGACGGGAGGTTTGTCTTAAAAAGTGTATTATCACAATATTGCTAAATAGGCTCAGGGAAAAAAAATCTTTGATCTGTGTTGTTATAAGAGACAGGATCACCAGTTACTTCCAGCATCTTACTTGAATCTCTCATCTAGCAAAAGGCTTCTACTGCTCAGTGAATGTCAACAAAACCCTAGGGTGGTAGAAGCAGACAACAGAAGGAGCACGGTAAAGGTAGTCAGCTAGTTTATATAAAGTAAATCTTGTCCTTAGTAGAGATACATGTGGACTTTGATCTTCCATACTTTATATAATGTTCTAACAGCAGTTTAGGCACCAAAAGTGTATCATGAAAGACATATTTTGGAACAAAACAATGTTTGTAGTTTATGATTTTAATGAAAATATGTTGAGAAATATGAATGTAAATACAAATTTTCATACATATTGTGTTTTTAATTGTGCACTAAGGCAGAGTATGGAACAGTCATACACACTAGAAATAGATGGACCCATTCACGCTTATTCCCCACTACATCTCTATTTCCTTATTTTTCTCCATGACTAGTGGTATAATAGCCAAGAAACAGAACTAAAAGTGAAGAAGTCCCTGCTCAAAATCTTGTTTCACTCTGAAGATCAGCAGATAGCCTTAGGCATTTCTTACTATTTCATCCTTAATCCCCATCTTCAATGAGTTCTAAACATCAGTGTCAATGATATGGTAACAAGTTCACAATGCAATGTGATCAGGAGCCACACTTCCACCTAAATCATTATAGTTACATATTTATATAGTTACACTACATATGTAGTTATATATTTAGGTAATTACAAATTACCTAAAATCCCTTTGAACCTGAAAGCTGAAAGCTGAAAAACAATGTCAGTTCTCTCAATCCTGACCTCCCTTCAAGATGTTTACTGCAGCCTACAGCATTCCTCCTTCTACTTTATCCTCTTAATAAACCTGTGAGATAGGATAAGATTCAAGAATGTGACTGGCCAGTTAGTTTCATAGAGGGGTAGGAACATGAACTAGAGTTTCCCATGCCAACTAATTAACCAACCAGTCAGCCAGGCAATCCACCAATCAAACCATCGGATGAGTTTGGCCACCATTTATCTTACTCCCACCCACAATAGCATATTGTGTTTCCATTAAGAACAATTAAGAATTTAGTACTGTCTCCTCTACGAAGTAAAACAATCTGATCTTGGACTAAAGTACCAATCCGAACATGAATATCTTTGATATTTTGCATTTCTTCAAATGTTGCAATGTGGGTTTCAGCTCAGAACCAAAAACTACCAAAACATGTCTAGGAAGGCATATTTCAGCATTCAATGCAGTTACATATATGTATTGAGAGAAAATGCATTCAACTATAATTAAATGTTGACTTATGTTCATTTTTTAATCCTCCTCCTCCTCCTCCTCTTAATATCCACATGGTAGTGCAAAACCAAGCTGGAATACAGTCAGTGGCGACTGGTGACTTCCATGTTAGTGGGGTACTCTGTACTGGATTTTAGTACAAACTTCTCAGAAACTGGTCAAAGTGCTGAACCTATTTTGGAGGATAAGATTCAGTGCCTTGAATAGCTTGTGACTCCACCCCCTCTCAGCACAGGGTTGAGCCTAGTCCTGACCTTCTCGCTCTTTAAAACTCCAGAGTTGCTTAGTTCATCTTTGTCAGTTGATTTTATTCCTTGATGATTTCTGATTAAGCATAAAGGCATATGAGTCTCTCAACAATAACATTATTAAGTGCACTGACTTGAAAAGAAACAAACTCCAAAAGAAAAAAAAGGAGGGGGGACTTCCCCTCCAGCATAATTACTCAACAGTTGATCTTCCCTCAGACTAACCTGAGGACCTCCCTGTCCTTGTAGTATCCTAGATTCCTTTTCTTCCCACAATCTCAGTTACCTCACAGCGTTCTATCATTTTTATTTTTATTTTTTTTGAGGGGGGAGAGCTCCTCTCACCTAAATTTCTCATTCCCTCTGTATCCTCTGCCACAGGGTTCTTCAAAATCCCTCTCACCTATCCATACCACTTTCTTGGGTTCTTCTTGCTCTCCACTCTCTCTCTCCTTGTCCCTCTGATTACCTCCGGATGAATCTTTCACCCTCCTCCTCATCCATTCCTTCTCTGTCTCTCCTCTCTCCATCTTTGTCTACTTCCCAACTATTAAACTTTCCTCCTGAGATATCTTCCCCTTTCTTCCCATTATCTCTTTCTCTTCTGTTTCTTGCAACTCTTAGTCTCCAAGCTTCCTTCTCACTCCATCCTCTGCCCATCCACGTCCTACTCTTTCCCTCTTCACATCCACTTCTACCATTCCTCTCCCCTCTCAGTTCCTTCTCATTGCGTTCACTTTCCCATGTCTCTTCATCCACACTTCCGTTCCTCTCTCTCCATCTCTCTGTCTTTCTCAGTGTCCTCCACATTTCTCCTCCAACTTCCTCCCTTGTCTCTTGCTCTTTTCCCCTTTTGATTCCCCCTCCATCCCCTTTAACACCACCTCACCACCATTTCAACTGCTGCATCATCTCACAGCACATCTTTGGATACCATGGTTGGAGGCATGTAAGTTACTTCTATGGGCACAGGCAGCTCTTGGCCTCCTCAGTGGGCATCTTTCTGGATAAGGTAAGTCAGGGCAAGAATGGATGCTGGTGACAAGCACCCCCCAATCCCCTCTCCCAGCCTTACCACACAGATCCTTTAAAATTTGGTTGAAAACCTGAGGGAGATCCACTGTCCCCTTGATCTAGGAGCCACCAGGTGCCACAGAAAACAATCATGAATAATAATAAAAAAAACTGTCTTAAAATTGGTGAATCTGCTTAGTTTTTGTATCATCTAAGAAGTGAGGAGGCAGGAAGTCCTGTGACTACTCTGACATTGATCTAATGGCTCTGGAAGGGAGTTGCAGACAATGGTAGAGCACACACTTTGGCTCTACCATCTCCTTCTTGCACTGATTCTAGAAAGGTGGGTCAAGATTGTCTCTTGCCTGAGACCTTGGAAATTTTTTTATCAGTCAGAATAATGAATAATCAGCCAAAACATCCTGCACAGCCACTCCCAGTTCTTCCTGTGGCTCCTTCCGCCCTATTTGCAACAGCATCATGTCACCAAAGTGGCACATCTTCCTTTCCTTTCTAGAAGAGGACACTCTGCAGTATAGAGGTAATGCTGAATGTCGCGAGAGATCCATCTAGAAGACCCTGTCATTATAGAGACCCACCATAGTTGTCACAGATTTATTTAGAGAAAGCAAAGACAATAACAAAATAAAACATTGATCTAGTCATGTCCCAGTTGAAGCAGGACATTCTGTAAGCATATGTGGTCATTCAGGGAACTGTAGCAACAATCATCAAATTTAGCAGGCAGAAGTGCAGGCCCAGTGGGGTGTACCTATGCCAAGAAAAGAGTTCCATGCAACATTCCCCCATCTCTAAGAGGGTGCCCACACTTGGGGTAAATGAATGGCAATGTGACTCTGGCATTCAGTCATTTAGTACACCATGAAATGGTGGCAAACCACCATTAGCAAAGGCGAACTAAATAGGGAAGAGATTACTTCTGCACAGAAAGCCCAGACATGCCTTTGTTATCTCAATATTTAAAGCTAAGCTCAATAAAAAGTCACCACAGATGTAGAATCAGCCTCTGAAATAGTCATGCAAATTAGCCATGAATTATCCCTTAATTAATCTTAAATTTCATCTGCATAAAATCTTTACAAATCAGCTAACTCCGAGAGAACTGATTGCTTTCCCTATATGTTTAATCCCTCTGCAGTGCAAGACTTAGGCTAAGGAAAGTATTTGTTACTTCTTCCCCCTTCTCCAAGAAAAAATAATCACCTCATCATGCTTTAGAAAAATCTGTAAATGTATCCAATATAATGCAGAGATTAAAAGAGGTTATTCAATAAAAAGGTTTTCCTTTCTGAACATTGAATCCATTAAAGCACCAGCTATGATGAGGTCCAACTATACACTGAAATGATGCATATTGTCAAAATTAATCACAATTTTCTATGTTTATACCAATAGATGGTGCCAGCATTTACTGTATTTTTCTGTCATTTTAACTCAGCCTGTATACATATTTTCTGCAGTGGCTTAACAGGAAACAACAGCAAGGACAGCAACAGCAACAAAAATAACAGCTACAAGCACAATAACCTATTTATGTACTAATTAAAGCAGAAAATATAATTTATTGATACTGTACATTCTTACAGTATCAATGTAATACTACAGCAAAAAAAATCTATGTTGGTTGTTCCTTCTATCTGAAATGCATGGAAATAACAAAGATGTGTATGTTGGTGGGGGGAAGGAAGGATCTTTTTAAACTCCACAGCTTATTGTCTGAAACGAAGATATTCCTCTTGCAGTGTTTAGTCACTGGATGGCAAAACATTATGTTTAGTAATAATAAACAAATACCATTAGAACACATGAAGCTAGCCCAGTACAAGAACTGAACTATTCAGGATATAAAGTATTTCCAATTGAAGTGATACGCTGAGCTATTTACAAACAAACAAACAAACAGTCATTTGGGTGACACAAACTTCATGTATTTAGAACAGGGGAGAAGCTTCTAATAAGACACTGTGGTGGACAGATTGATTTGGAATATGCAGGGAAAGTGCTTTCTTTTTTAATATGAAGGAACATGTAAACAACTGATTCCCCTATCTACAGTACAAAATCATGTGAATTTATTCAGAAACAGACAATTAAGAAACAAGACAGGTAAACCATGAGAAGTTACTGTGGGGTTGGGAAAGAATTTTATAGGATTTCACAGTCTTGATGAAATTTGACTTTTCACACCTCAAGATTTGTTGCAAGTAGAAACACATCTGACCTTGAATATTCCCACATCTTGCAAGGCCCAGAAATAATGTGAATAGATCAACATGTGAATGGTTGCAAATGTGCACAATTTTAAAAATGCATGCAGTACGTACAATGATAAAAGCATGCAAATTTGGCTAAATACATAAATAGACAAGCACATTAGGAAAATTACTTTAAAATGTGTATGAATTTCCATGCAATGTCACCTGTGAAATCTTGCAATCAAAAGTGAAACATGCATGGAAAAAACACAGGTGAAATTCATAGAAATGCAAGGAAACATCCATAGTCTATTGTAGTTCTTTTGTCCTTTCGTGTTGACTTTAACTTTTAGTAACCCTATTATTTATAGGATCTCCTTGTAAAGATTTATACGGAGGAGTTTTGCCTTTGCTCTAGGGATATAATTCTTCACTAAGTTTCTTCTCAAAGGTAGCAATGAGTAAAGCAGCAGTTTTCTTCCTGCTGTGAAAATTTAAAAAAAAACAAAAAACAGTTTTTTGGAAGTTTTCAAAGTTTTGGCAGTTTTGGAAGGTTATTTTCAATTTGGGACTTATTGTGTGCAAAAACTGAATGTGCTTTTTTGTGCAGAAAATGGTGTTTTCTCACAGGAAACAGCTTTTTCTGAGTAGAAAATAACATTTGAATGCAGAAATATTAATCCCTGTGCAAAAATGCTGCTTTCTGTGTAGAAAATGTTGTTTTCTATGCAAATCAACAATGTATAAATTTTACACAGAACAAATCCCCAATTACAGCTGTTTTTTCTGCAAAGAAAATAGGATTTTCTGTGCAGGAACTAGTATTTCTGAACTGAAAAATTACTAGTCCTTTTCAAGCGGAAAATGCTGTTTCCTGCACAGGAAATGCTACTTTCTACACAAAATAAACACATGTGAATTTTACATAAGAATAAGATATCAGTGATCACATTCTGGCACCCCCTTATGGTGTAGGATAGGGCTCTGGAACTGTCTCATTAGGACCCTATGTCCCAGAGAAGAGAAGGAGGGTACCCCGAGATTAGCCTGGGAATAAGTCTCTCACTTGTATAGCGCTGCAGCTTGGATGGGAGTCTATCGGTTTCCTTTCAGTATGCAGGACTAGGGAGTAACTGAGGTGTGTTCACTCAAAGGAAGGATGAGGAGGCTGCCATGAGTGACACCTGGACTCAGCTGGACCTGATTCCAGCTATTCCCCCTCTTGCTCCACTTCCCAGGCCAATACAATTTTTAAATAGGTCAGGTTAAATAAAGCTGGCCGTTATCAACCCCAGATCTTGTGTCTGGTCTCTTAATTTCATGGTTGACCATCAAATGCCTTCTCCTTCCCTTTTTGATCTTTCTCAACTTTTTCCTCATCCTACTTCTCCTTGTTACACTTGTCTTCTCCCTTCTTTTGTAGCCCTCCTGTCTCTTCTTTTCCCTCTTTCTTCTTCTCTCATTTCCAAAATTCCTTTTTCACGCCTTCCCCATCCCTCTATTTCTCTTTCCCATCTTCTTTCTCCTTCTATCCCCACTTCTCCTAGCTACACTATCATCTTCCTCTTCTACCCTTCCTTTCTGTCTCTCCAACTCTTTGTCTTCCCCCACCCATCAAGACTAAGGCTATTTCTGCACTAGACTGTTACAGTGCTATTATTCCACTTTCAGCATCCTATGGAATCCTGGGGTCTGCAGTTTGCCTTGAGGCCCCTCCCTAATCTGCAAACCCCAGGATTCTATAGGATGCTGAAAGTGGAATAATAACACTATAAGAGTCTAGTGCATAAATGACCTTATTCAATGATTTCACCAGAGCCACCCCCATGACATCTCCAGAGGTCATTCATATAGGTCTCAGGTTTTGGTACTGAAATCTCTGGGGGCTTCTGACTTGGTCATCTTAGTTCTTGCAGTTACTGCAAACATGTCTTCTCTTTCTTTGTTGCATCACAAAACTAAGAATATGGAAATTAAAAATGGTTAAATTTAATGGGCAAAAGAGAAAGACGAGACCAGTAATTTTCACTCCCTTCCCCCTATTACATGTGAATAAACTGAAGTTTGCAGGAAGTAGGTTCAGCATAACAGGAAGTTTATTTGTCCGCAATTAAAACGAGTTTACAGACATGAATATTTTCACCCTCTTATCTACTTGTAGGACTCTAATTAATGCCAGATAGTTTTCTCAGACTATCAGAAGAAGAAAACAAAGCCTGCTCATGCAATTATAAAATAAAATCTCTTATTCATAAGAAATGCGGAAGGGGCTTTCAGAAACCCCTGCTGATTCTACCGAAGGTACTAATACAACAGAAAATTGTTATAAAAACGGAGACGTGCTTAAGCAAAAATAGAATTAACTGTGTCATCCATTGTCATGATGCTTCTGAACAAGTCATCTTTTTTTGTTTTTGTTTTGCTTCCTCCCACTCCCATATTCTCTTTATTACCCATAGCCAGATCTTAATTCTTTAAATATCCTGGAAATAGTACCTACTTAAAAATGCATAAGCATGTGGGAACAACCATAAAACTGTAAGATGGAAGAGAATTTCAAAAGTCACCAAAAAGAAAATCTGCCTTCAAACAGCCGTTCATGTGGCTTTTCTGAAAGTACATTGTTCATCTAGATCTATGTGTCGGAAGGCAAGTGAAATACACAGTTTTCTGGTGGAGCAGATGTAGACATTAAATTAATGGCTTTGATTGAATTGCTGTGTTTCAGAAGTGTCAACAAACTAAGGCAAAGAACAAAACATGCAAGCATCTATCTGTTTGCTAACTGAATCACACTTCCAACCCCGCTTACCAACTCATCCTACCAACATAAAGCAGCGAACCAAAGCTCACACAACATGGCTGCTGCCCAAATTCAATTTGGATGGAGGAAGTGTCACTCTTTTGTGCATTTCTCTGTCTATTTTCTAGGCTGTTTTCACATTGAGAATTTATTCTGAAATTGCCTTTCTAGGGAATAAGTCTCGCAATTGCAAAAATGGTATTTGAGTAAAGATGTATCTCAGCTGTAAAGTTGCCTATCCTAAATCAATCATGCCTGTTCTTTTCTGCCTTTGCCACTGAGATGGAGCACTGGGAAACTGCAACTGTGGAGCTAATGAGCTGTATTAAACAAAGTGTGGAAGCATCGTTGCAATTCCTTTTCAAGAATTATATTTCACCATACCACTCTGAACACACCCATGCTCATCTGATTTTGAAAGTTAAGCATGGGTTGGGTCTGGTTAGTACTCAGATGAGAGACCGCCACATAATATGGGGGAATTCCAGGTAGGGCTAGGAAAGAATTCTGCCTGAAAACCTGGTGCTAGGCAGAGCTGGTAATACTGAGCAAGATGAATCAATGAACTAACAGTATAAGACAACTTCCTATAGGCCTTTTCACACTATACTATTATAGCACCATAATTTCACTTTAACTGCCATGATTCCACACTATGGAATCCTGGGATTTGCTGTTTAGAGGGGAATATTTAAAATTCCCAGCAAGAGAGTTCTAACTCCAGGATTCCACAGAATGCAGCCATGGCAATTAAAATAGAATCTTAACACTATAATTGTATAATGTGACAGGTCCCAATGTTGCAGCCCATTGTACAAGAGCAATGCTTCTTGTGGAGACACTTATAGATAATAATTGGGAACACGGACCTTCTAGGAGATGTGAGGATGCAGTTGAGGCCTATTATTTTTCGTATTTTTAATTTGGGGTGTTACTAGGGGCTCTAAGGGGTCTCACAATGACCTTGTGGACTATATATATATATATATCCTAAGGGACATATTTTCAATTCTGTGGTATAGAGGGATGGACTATTTGCCAATAAGGGGGACAAATAGCCCTGTATGTTTATTCTCTTCTTGCCCTTTTTCTCTTAACTGTTCAAGAAGACACGGCTTAGCCACCACAATTTTAAGTTGAAAGCAAAGCTAGATCCATGCCATCTAAGTTACCACAAATACAGTGAAAGATTTATATGTGTAATTCATGGGCCCTTTCTACAGGACATTGTTGACCCACACTGAGGAGGGGAGAAGGATGGGACCCAGACAACAGTTCTGCATGATGCCATCTGGGTCCCATCATGCAGTAAATCATTGACAGTTTTTTCCCATCAATAACCAATGGTCATGCCACCATCCCTCCGATCATCTGTACTCACCTGGTGTGTGGAGGTTGTGGAAGTGCAATGGCTGTGCTTCCTGCCCCAGTGCAGCCTAGGACAGTACCTGGCTGCACTACAGGAGGACAAGGTGATGCCATCATGCTTCCTCCATTTGCAGAGGCAGCTGGTGCAGAGGGGAACGCTCCTGTCATGCTCCCTTCCCGGCAGAGACAATGCCAAGATATGCACTGGTTGTCTCTGGAAAATAGTAAGCTGCAGAAAGGACCATGGTATGATCTGTCAAGAATCTGATTTTTGTTCAAGTTTCATAGTATAATGGAATCATAGAGCTGAAAGAGACCACAACAGCCATCAAATCCAATCCCTTACCATACAGGAACACAAGCTCAAAGCACGCTTTTTTTGGTCTGTACTTCCAACATAGGGGAGACACAATTGGTACTCTGGAAGCCTCACATTGGTGGACCATCCTCACCTTGAACACCAGTAGCTGTGGCCAATGAGGAGACATCAAATGTGCACAGAACAATGCCTAAATGTGTTTTAATGCATGTGAGAATGTACTTCACCAGTACACCAGATTAAAACATGTGCCCAAGCATGCACATATTACAACAACACAAATATAAAATGGAAAACATCTTTTTATTTTTTTATGAGTATCTTACTTTGCTTAAAAAGAACAAGAAAGGAACTGAATGCAGACCAGATGTGGAGACTTGAAAGAGAGGACGTCCTTCCATGTGGACTGTATAGATGCATGCATCCCTAATTCTTAACCCCTACTTGTTACTACCACCCAGACTAAGCAGTAACGAAACATTACTTTGGACTATTTTTGTGCTACCATTGTCTACCTCTGTTCTATAGAAACCATCTTTCTTTTAAACTTTCCAATATATTTTGGATAAGCATTATCAACTAAAGAATGTTTGTGCGGAAAGGAAAACTGAGAGCTTACTCATTTACAATAACAGAGCATAAAAGGATTTTTTTTTTTTTTTTGCAAACTTTAGCTCCAAGCTGCTTTACTAATTCCACTTCAAATAATCTGATTGTGACTTAGAATCAAGGACAAAAAATGGAGAGTGAGGGCAAGTGGAGGAGCTTATTATGAAGAGTAGAAATAAAATGCTGAAGAGGGTAGTATAGAGTTGCTGTGATTTACTTAAGGGTATCATATTCACATTGTCATGGATATGCCAATCACTGCATACCGAGAAATCTTTCCATCTGGTAATTCTGTTCTTTATAGTGCCAAAATGAGTTTCTTCAGGAGATATCTAGGACAGAAACATGCATTACCATTTCTATAAATAGCACAGGGACAATATTACTTTTTAACTGCACAAACCTATAATACAGAGGCGACATTGTTCAAAATTCAGGAAGGTAGCAGGAGATGACAGGCTGGGGGCAAAGATACTGAAGAATGATAGGGAAAATATCAGTCAGGTGTCCAGGGACAGGGAAAGTGGTGTGTTAATCATTCTAAAATAGATGGAAAGATGTGGAAAACTGAGTTTTTCATACTGATTCAAAATAGAAATACCAGTCTTTGCCAGCAGTTCTTCTTTCTATGCAGCCTACTCTCTTACTACTTCTAAATATATGAAGTTTTTATTTGTACTTGATTTTTGGTACATCTTTAGACTTGTGGGGAGGGGCATTTAAAAAAAATCCCAGAAGGTGCATTCTTGGGCTGTAAATATTCAAAAGCACTCTTGAGGATTTCCTGTCCTTCAGGGTGAACTTCAGTGACAGAAACTGTTTGAAATAGAAAACTAGCTATTGCTATCTTTTGATCTTACCTCATTCAGCAGCCTGGGCATGGATATATTATTCAGCCCATATCTATATTGCATGATAGTCTTAAAGATACTGGGTGTGCTGACTTGGATGCAGGTAGATCAGAGGAAAAATTGCTAGAAGGGCTTCTCCGATGATTACATATCAACTCTGAAGTTTCTCCCAAATTCAGGTAGTTGAACACCTCTTTTCAAGAGGAGGAAATGTTACAAATAAATAATGGAACAATGCTTGATCTGGACATTGTTCCATGGGAAAAAAGAAAAACAGTCCATTTCAGGAGTTGCATGCTTGCTTCCACACACATAGTTTCAAGTCCACCAGTCACTTACAGGACATGGTAGTTATTGATTAGCCATAATGAGTTGGTGCTTGCGTTTAATGCTTCACAACTAATTTAACACATATTACCTAGGTGGGGGCTATTCATTTGCTTTGAAGCTGATTACACAAATTCTGGTTCAGTCTAACCACTGAAGTCAAGACAGTTTGTCTATTACCTAAAAACAAAGTTTGTTGTTGTGTACCTTCACATAAGTTCTGCCTTATGGCACTGTATCACGGGGTTTTCTTGGCAGGATTTGTTCAGAGGGAATTTGTTTTGCTTCCCTTTGAGGCTGAGAGAGTGTGACTTGCCTATGATCCCCTATAAGTTTCCATGGTTGAGCAGGGATTCGAACCCTTCTAGTCCAGCGCTCAAACCACTACATCATACAAGTAGAATAGCTTAATCAGATAGTAGATCATTCTGTTAGTATGCAAAATTTCTTATGGGCTTCAGATTATCCTTACAATAATCCACTGGAATAGTGTTATCATTCTTTCCAATACCTAGAATATAGATGGAAACTACAGTTGTACTTCAAGTTCATGTCTTCAGACTCCACATCTATTTAATACTATATAAAATAATATACACAATACCAAAGTGCCTCAAACATAATTGTGAGTTGGTAGAAAACAGTCTCCAGGAGGAGGTTACTGAACAATACAGTTTTCCCTCCAAACAATGAAATGCATAACTTCTTATAGGAACCTTGAAACTTTACATTTGGAAAATGAAGTTTCAGGATTATTCACTGGAAAAGAGGGAAAGAAAAATATTTGTATACTACTTGAAAAAAATCTGATTCTATTTTTGACAGAGTTTCTTTTGAATATACTCTTTTTGGTATGTGTATGTATGCACCTTCAAGTTGCCTGATGACTTATGGCGACCCCAAAAGATCATAGCATTTTCTTAGATACAGAATACTTAGAGGTGGTTTCTTCTGAATGCTTTCTTCTGAATGCAGCCTCCAGCATCTAGCATTCCATGAAAATCTCCCATCCAAGTACTAACTGGAGGTGACCCTGCTTAGCTTCTGAAATATAACAGAATCTGGTGCCTTCAGGCATTTAGGACCTTTTGTCTTATGGTGGTATATTTACATTTGCCATTTTGCATTGGCATTAGAAGTAAACAAACATAAAATATATAAAATAAAATTTAAAAAGAAATGATCTAGTAAACTATTGCTGTGTATTTTAAAATCTGAAAATTCAGTATAAACTGGAAATAGTTTTCCAACCACTTACTATCATTTTAAAATAAAGAACTTTACCCATAGCTTACAGACAGCTTTTGTCTTGGATTTGATGAGTGTGAGGTGGTTATTTATGGGTTTATGGGCTCCAGAATGCATTTACTTCTCTTTCTGAAGCTGGGGAATGTACCTCTTATCATAATTCACCTTGTGCCCTTGGACTTTCAGGTGCTAAAAATCTACCTGCTATGAATTTCCTTGCTATGAATACTTGCTATGAATTTGTTTCATTATTCTGCCTAAATTATCTGCTAAAATAAAGTGCACACCCTTCTTACACCTGCTCCTTTTGACCAGCAGGCATATGGACTTGGATAAGATGCCTTTCAAATTTCTTCTTACCTATTACTTCTGAGATCTGAAAACTAGAGACAAGATAACTGGATCTCATGGGCGGGGGGGCAGCTGTATTAATACTAGTTTCCAGATGTACTTCACTAAATCTGAAAATCTACTTGCTGGTTGGTTTTTTTTTTTTTTTTTTTTTTTTTTTGGCCATTGAAAAAGCTGGTGCCAGATATAGAACTTATGAAAGTTGTATTTTTGAACTAAAACTCTCTGAATCTCCCAGTAAGGTTAAGGGCCGCCTTTTTTCCCAGCTTTACTCATGGTAATTAAGTAGAAAAATATAAGAGAGGGACACGCTAAGAAGAGTTTGGCACTTTCAATAAATCCAGACAATACTCACACTACAGCAGGTATGGATAATGATGATATAAGCTTTAATACTGAATGCACAGGAAATGAGGCATGATGATGTCACTGAGGTAGATTTACCGGATTTGGTGGTGGCCCTTGTGGTCTCTTCCTAATCTATGATTCTATCACCATTTCCACAGTAGACTATTATAGTGCTATTATTCCACCTTCAATGTCCTATGGAATCCTGGGGTTTGCAGTTTAAAACGCAAACCCCTGGATTCCATAGAATGGAATAATAGCACTATAACAGTCTAGTGCAGAAATGGCCTAAGATTCTATGGTTCCAGTTGTGATAACTTTGATGTGAACTGATGTGATCTACATCTCCTTGAGTAGGATGTGGATCAGAAATTATCCATCATCTTCTGTGCTTTTCAATTGTTCAAAAGCAGTTCCTGGCTTAAAAACCATATCAAAATACATTTAAAAACCACTATTTCAAGTTAAAATGCATTAAGAAATATGCATTTGCTTATTTATCCAAAGGTGAATTTTCAAGTGAGTTAAAAATAGCATGTTAATACAGAAATAGGACTGCATTACTAAAAGAAAATAGCATCTAGGGATGGATTGACATTTCCAGTCTGTGCCAGTTTTGCATGTCTTTATACATAAATCCTTTAAAAAAAAAATCCTTTATAATTGGCATTGTTTTAATTAATGATTTTCGCAAAATACACATTCTACTCTAATTTTTTTTCATATATTTCATTCTAAAAAACACATTTTAATGTGCTTTTCAGTGTGCATTTTGATGCAATGGTCAGTGGCAGAACTTGGAGTGTGTGGAGGGGGACAGGAGGGGGAGGGGCTATGGTGTGAGAGGCATGGCCACTGTGCACAAGGGCGTGGCTGTGCTGCATGGGGGCATGGCCAGGACATGCAGGGGCATGGCCAGGGTGTGTGGGGGCATGTCTATGGGCTGGGACACCCCAAAAACATTGCTGCCCAGGGCGAATCACCCCCCCACTCCCACGTCCCTACGTGACTGGCAATTGTGGTGGTGATAGTAGTGATAATACAAATTTACATACTGCAAAAACCAAGAGATAACTGCGTTCCAATCTGTGTATTAATCAGGGGACTCAGATCAAAATGCAGACCATTAAACATCCTAAAATGGCAATGGTGAAAATGGATCTCTCATGCTTATCTCAAAACATCCCTCGCCTGCCCTAAAGTTTGATAATCAGACAAAAGATTGGCAGATCAAAAGCAGAAGTAGACATCAAATGATTTCTAGGTGCTCTTTTCAACCAAAATAGGGGAAGCTCAGCAACATCCATACTCCCAGTAGTTCTCCACCTCTTTCCTAAAGCATCCCTATTCCACTCAGTGTTCTTGGAAGATAATGTTACCTGGGATGTGTGAAAAATTCATTTTTTGCGGGCTTTTCTAAAAGTAAGAATTTACCAAATTGCACAAATATTTTTATATTCATTACAAAACCTTGAGACTGAAATTATTTGAATGTGAGAGAAATGGAAACTAACAGATTCACTCATCCATGTTAAGAGCTTTGGTGATTTAACTCTCAAAGGTCTGTGTTTTAATCCAAGTGGACCTATGTGACGTGTTTACCTGATTTCTGGGGGTCCCGGGAGGGACACCTAAATGTGCTCAAACAACAGTTAGGGAATTAGCACAGAGCACAAGTTTGCAATGCGAGAGGCAGGGTAACGTAGCGAGATCTTGAGCCCTATGTCTACAGGGTCAGGCCAAGTCAATGATAAGGCAGATGTTGAAAATAATAATTGTTTTATTTAAGCACAATCAAACAAGTGTATGCAACACACTCACACAAGGAACTATGGAAATAAAGGTAGGAGCGGATAGAGGGATTTTTAAGAGGAGGTTTGACATGGGAAATACTATACCTGTCCTGAAGCCCGGTTAGAAGCAAAGAAGCTGAGGAGCGTGGATTCTCAGCACGTGGAGCTGAGGGGAAGGCTCGCTAGACAAAGCGACAGCAAGGCGGGATGGAAGCCAAGAGCGATCCAAGGAAGCGCTCAAAGTCAGGGGTTCTTATAGGGAAAATTGTGGCCGCAGGCTAGTCCGTACTTAGGGAAAACAATGAGTTTGGGGCTGGAGACAAAGGCTCCGAAAGGTCAGTACTTTAGATGATTGAGTTATAGCCAGATTGTCAATAGAGTAGCCAGTACGCAAACGCGGAGTGCTTGAGAGTTGTATAGTTTGCTCATCAAGCTGCGTCGGCAGGGGATCTTTTGTACGTTGCATGTATACATAATGTGGTACTTGCCTTGAAGTCTCCTGAAGCTGCATTAAGCAATGACTGGCCTGCCTAAATTGGGATTTGAATGGTTCGGCTATTGTCGGCCGCGCCTGTGTGCATGCTTGTCCGGGGGCCTCGCAAGCACGTGGAGAGGAATGGGTATAGGAGGCCGAATTATTGATATCAAAATGATATCTTAATATCCCACAAGCTTGGGCTAGAAACAGCAATAACAGATGGATGATGATGATGATGAGTTACTTCTCACCTTTTTCCCAGTTCAAGACTCAAAGTGGTTTACAACAATTAATACAAATGTAGCTACAAATTTACAGCATACAAATGTTAAAAATGTAGTTAAGCTGTCAAAAAATTAAAACTAGGGATGGGCCAAGGGAATCCTCAAATCATCAAATCCTGGGCAAAGATTCGAGATTTGCAAATCTGAATCTCTGCACTAAAATAGGCAAACTGATCTTTCAAATCCACCAGCCAAGTAGTTTGTTGGTGACCAGGACACCTGAAAACCTGGGAGACCAGATATACAAAGGAAGATGGCAAGTAGGTGAGTTTTTCTCTTGGAGTAATAATGGCCTTTGCTAACAATTTCAGAAATTACATGTGGGGTTGTATTTTAATATATTTAAATTGAACATTGAAGATTTAAGTTCAGCATTTGACTGGAAGGTACAGGCTTGAGATTTCAAGGACAGCTGTAAGATTCTTTTGCATAGCTCCCTTGCAAAGCTCTTTCAGACACAATTCTGGGGTTTGTAGTTTTACAAGGCATCACAGCCTTCTCTGCCAAAGTGTGCTGGTGCATCATCAAACTGGATTATCTCTGCACTGTAGTATGTGGCCCTGTTTACACAGGCAGGTAAAGGTGGGATTAATCCACATTTTCCTGCCTGTGTACAAAAGGTCTTCATGACATTTTCCATCTGCGGAGATCCTGAGGCAAAACTATGACAATTGTCCTGGCCAGATTTCTTCAGAGGGAGGTTTGCCTTTGCCTAGGCTTTTGCTAAGGCCGAGAGAGTGTGTCTTGCCCAAGATTATCCTTCTTTCCTTTGCTTTTTAAACCCTTTTTTAAAAAAGGATTCAAAAGATTCGAGATTCATGAGATTCGTGGATTCCCAGAACCTTCCAGGGATTTGGATCCAGATTCGGATTTGCAAAATTCTAGATTCGTCTCATCCCTAATTAAAATCCCAGTTAAAAGCATAAACATTAAAAAGATAAATAGATAATCCATCAGATTATGTAAGATCTGTTCCCTCATGAACAATTAATCCTCAAAGGTTTGCCAAAGGAATTTGAGAAATTTACCAGAATTCACAAATGTATATTTGGGGTAGAAAGAACTTGAACTGACAGAGCTTACCATATGGACCAATCTACATAACTAGTGAAGGTAGCAAACTGGTCAGTGGGCTTGGCAAGAATTTATTTATTTATTTAAATTTATTTATTGAATTTAAATGCCAGCTTTTCTCCCAAAGTGGGACCCAAGGCAGCTCCCAGAAAGTTAAAAAAATGTTAAAAACATTTAAACAATTAAAACATTTAAAAACATATAAAATTAAAAACTTGTAGTAAATTCTGAAAACTGCTAATAAATAAATAAAAAACTCTCCTGTTCATCCATTAAAGGCCTGCTTAAATGTCTGCCTGCCTGCAGAAGGAAAGCAGGGAGGGGCCAGCCTAACTTCCTGTGGAAGAAAGTTCCACAGGGTGGGAGCAGCCACTGAGAAGGTTCTCTCCTGTGTCCTCACCAGGTGAGCCTGGGATAGTGGCAGGACCCAGAGAAAGCCTTCCCCTGCATATCTTAGGGCTCTAGCAGGTTCATATAGGGTGATACAGTTTTTCAAATAGTTCAGACCTAAGCTGTAGAGGGCTTTATAGGTCATGACCAGCATGAGAGACAAACAGGTAGTCAGTGAAGCTGTTTTAAAAAAAGGAGTTATGTGCTCCCTGTAACTGGCCTTGGACAACATTCTGGCTGTCACATTTTGAACCTGCTGAAGTTTCCAAACAGTTTCCAAAGGCAGCCCCACATAAAGCACATTACAGTAGTGTAACTGAGATGTAATCAAGGTGTGTATCACTATAGCCATATCTGATGTCTCAGCTGGCACACAAGTTTTAACTGCGCGAATGCATTCCTGACCACTGGTGAAACCTGGACGTCCGTGCTCAAGAGTTGAGTCCAGGAGAATATGAACACTGCAAGCCTGAGATTTTTTTTTGGGGAGGGGGGTGTCACCCAATGCAGCACAGGCGAAATCCCTATTCTCTGATCTGCCTTTCGACTGACCAGGAGCACCTCTGTCTTGTCTAGATTAAGCTGCCATTTGTTTGCTCTTGTCCAGTCCACTACTGACAACAGACATTCGTTCAACACCAAGAAAGCTTCCTTGGAATGAGATAGAAACTAGAAATAGAGCTCAGTGTCATCAGTGTATTGGTGACACTGAACATGTCTTGCTACATACACATAATCCAAAATCTACAAAACTGATACCTTTATTGGACCAACTAAAATGCACAAAATTTTCCAGATGTGACAGTATGGAGACTTCTCAAGAAGTTCAGTATTCTTTGCTTAAGTAAGAGGCATTTAGCTCTCCATAGCACAGGGACAGCCTGGATCTCAAGGAAAGTTACTAATGGAGTTGAAATTTTATTGCCTGTTTTCCTGCCCTTTGTCGCTAGTCCTCACATGGCCAAGAAAAGGAGTGACCTCCGCACTGAAATCTCTGTAGACCATCCTAACTGATAACAGAAATAAAATCTCACACAAAATGTAGGTCTGTGACTCTAACATTATCAGTTTTCTTGTTCTGTATGATTTTTTAACATCTTTGCCTGATGAAGAAGCCAGTGAAGCTTCAAAAGTTTGCATAATGTCTTTTGTGTATTTTAGTTGGCCCAATAGAGGTATCACTGGCCCTTTCCACACCAGCCTATTAAAATGGTGCAGAGCGACCTCCAACGGAGGTCTTCTGTACCGTGGAGTGGACTGGGGCGGACTACTTTTTGTAGTTCCGCACCTAAGTCCGCTCTGGAGCGACCGGAACTGGTCGCGCAGTGTGCTTTTTAAAAACCTCTTTTGAGAGGTTTTTAAAAAGTACGGAGTGCGTGACCCCTGTCACTCCATCACCGCGCTCCGGTGCAGATTTGCAGGTGCGCACTAGTGCATGCCTGCAGGTCTGCCAGGGGCAGGCTTTAGGCTGGCGAGCTTCTCCGGTGGGTGGAGAGCCTCCACCAACCGGAAGCTGCCATTTTGGACACCGGAGCAGTGTGGAGCGAAGAGCTCGCACTGCTCCTCGTCCTCATGGACTCACCTGGACCCACCAAAAAGCCGGTGAGTAGCGGCAGGGAGCGTTTCCCTCGCCGCGTGTGGAAAGGGCCACTGTTTTGTGAATTTTGGATTTTGTTGAATTTTGCAACATGACCAACATGGCTACCCTTGGAAGACATATACATAACCGGTGGCGGAGCTTAGTGCAAGTGGGGTAGGGGCAGGGACGGAGGGACATGGTGCACGGCAGGGACGGGGTTATGGTGCACATGGATGGGGCTACAGTGTATGTGGGTGGAGTGACGGCATGCATGGGCAGGGCTATAGCACATGTGGGCAGGGCTATGATGCATGTGGACGAGCTATGGCATATGTGGGTGGAGTGACAGCACACATATGGGTGGGGCTATGGCATATGTGAGCAGAGCGACAGCACACATGGGTGGGGCTATGGCACACATAGGCAGGGCTATGGCACACACAGGGGGCAGGCAAGAAGTTGCACCACCCCCAAGAAAGTGCAACCCAGGGTGCTCCACCCCCATCGTTCCCCCGTCCCTACACCAGTGTACCTAACAATCTATGGTACATCAATAATCAGTGGAGGTTTATGGCACCAAATCACACAAACATATTCCCCATGAATGTTACAGTAACATTAATGGTTCTCTTTTGGAGCTCAGCAGGTTCTAGATATGGAGAATATGTGCCACATGTGGAAAATATATGCCCACTGTATGAAGATTTTTTAAAAAAATCCTTGGTAATACATAGAAATAGTAGTGCCTGTAGAAGTCATCAGAGAAGGAGTAATATTTTAAAACAGTATTATATTATATAGGTAATATGTTACAAATACAACACTGTAGTCCCAAGGTAGGCTCTCTTATCATCAGATCTGCCTACAGAATCATTTCAAGATGTGAGTGCTGAAATACAGGTTATTCAGCAATTCATTATCCTTGCAACTCCAATTGTCTTTAAACGTAAGATGGACATCTTCCACCTTAGAAAGTATAAAAAGGAAATAATATTGTACTTGACCCCTTGAAAATAAGATTAAATCAGCTGCTATTCCATCACCAGTCACTGCCATTAATTGCTTATCTGAAAAGGAGCTTGACATATCCTCTAAAGGCATATCAGTTAACTGTATGTAGACTGCAATCAGATAAATTGGTTTTCCAGCAAGTCGCTTGTCAAAGTCTTGACACAAGCATTGCTTATGTTTGTTGTCAGCCTTTCATTGCTCTCTTTCTAACTGGCCATCCTAGGCCCACACATGAGAACATAAAATATAAGCAGAAGAAGTTTCAACATTTCTCCAAAAGCATTACAGTGAACAAACATTATTACATACTTCCCACTTCCCTGAACAGTAAGAGCTCCCAGAGGCTTCACTCTATCAGGTCCATTTTTCTTTAAATCCAAGAACACTAGAGAACACTTCTTAACTGTTTTATTTGAAAATATACAAGGACCAAGGCCATCCCAATCATTAGATAGAGTGAACTGTCTCAAGCAGGGTAAGGGGTTTAAGCAAAATTGGTTGGTTTTGTGAAAAAAAACAAAACAAAACAAACAAAAAACCACTACCATAAAGTTTTTACACACACACACACACACACACACACACACACACACACACACTTCTGTACAGAATTTTTCCAAAATCATGTTAGAAGGTATGAATGCCAGGTGAAAACTGCACAAAGGTCTCGCATCTGTGTTGCTCTTACCAATGAATTTTCCGAATGCAGGAAAATCCATATTTTGGCCAGAAAACAAATAATGAAACAAATAATATTCTTTCCATTCCTGTGTGGAACAGGGTCTTCTCTATCATACTGCCTCAGTTCTAGGATGCATTGCCTCTTGAAGGCTCAGCACTAGTTTCTTTTCAGTGCTAGGTTCAATGTGACTTTTCATCATAGCTTTTGAGGTCTAATGACTTTACTAGATCTCTACAGGTTTAAAACTATTTTCATCTCTTCTAATCTCTAATTTCTTTAACGCTTTAATTGTCAAACTATTTAATATGTTTTAGACAATGTAAATTATTCCTCATTGTTTAAATTGAAGTTGTTGTAGATTTGTTTTAAATTGATTTTATCTGTGTGCTGCTCTGAGATCCTGTGATACAAGGTGGGACATACATATTTTAATAAACAAGTGAAGTGAATAAATATTTGCTGTTCTCTCACATCAAGAAGACTATATGTTTGGTTGGTTTAGCCCCAACAAAAAGAGCATGAGTAGAGTCAAGCAGGCATTCTCACGGTGGAAAGATGATACACAGACAATGGTCAGAATTCTCATAGAGACATCTGAATATGAAAGTGTTCCTTACACATGTGGATGTCCTTTTATGGGTGCTGCAGGGGTAGGGACAGCACACAAAGTTCATCCTATGATGTTCTGTAAAACCCTTGAATCCACTTCACACAACCATTTTGTGCTTTGCTACAAGCATGCAGAATCAGAGAAGCCAGCATGCAATGATGATATTCATGCTATCTGAGGGGGTCCTTCTTGGGGTCTCAGCACTTCTGTAATCCTTGGGCATCTGGCTAAGGAAGCATAGCCAGATGCTTTTCCAGCTGTGGCTGATTGACGGGGAGCATAGAATTGCCATGTAGTGGTGGCTTTAAGGGCATTACAGTAACTCAGGGAGAGGATATATGGCTCAGCATAGTTTAGGGCCGCATGTGAATAGTTATGTTACACTGAGGGGATGTTGAAATGAGGCTGGTAATTGGTACAGTCTCCTTAAACCTTTCCCTTCCCAGAGCTTCATTTGACTTCACCTCTCTCTTGCAATTTTTTAGCTGCTGTATTTTTCCGTCACTCCACTCCCACCTGCTAATACACTTTTTAAATATTATTATCCCATTCTTTCTTCAGGGAATACAGGATAGCGCACATTCATCATGTTTTGTCCTTACAACAACCATGTGAAACAGGCTAGGTGAGAAGTAAAACCTGGAACAGATTTATCAGTGAACTTCACAGCAGAGTGAAGGTTTGAATCCTGGTCCAAGTGGTCCACCCCTGAATTATAGTACACCCTTGAATCATATAGTACAGCTATTTAACTCTAAGGCTATTTTGACACTAGAGTGTTATAGTGCTATTATTCCACTTTCAACATCCTATGGAATCCTGGGGTTTGCAGTTTGGGGAAGGGCCTGAGGTCCAAGTTAGAGGTTGGTCTGCTCAGCTCTATTAGTGCCACAACTTAGAAGTGATGAAGGCACCAGATGCTAATCATGACTGTTATCCTTCTCCCTCCCTTCCCAGGCTACAAGTCTTGTTATTCACTATATCTTCAGTCTTCTTGTCTGCATCTGCATTCGATACTGAATAAACATTGCATCCCTCAATATATAGAGATTCAGTACTGTAAAACAAATATTTCTCACACATACCAATATGTTGTAGCAGTGCATTGCTGCCCCTAAATAAAATTTTTGCCTCCCAACGTTTTTTCAGTTCCCAAATTTCTAGTGTTGCAGAGAGGAAGACAAAGAAAATAATTCATACCTAAAGCTTTCCAATATGCTGTGTTTGCACAGGTTTGCCTGTCTCTTCTCTTTGGATGCCTCAACTATATTTCTATAAAGCTCAACTGAAGCTTCAAGTTGCTGCAGGTGTAGTTTAATGATCAGATTAGGGTTGAGGAAACCAGGTTCACTGCCCCCCTCAGTCATGAAGCTGACACAGTGCTCCTAAGCTAGTTACAATCTCTCAGTTCAACCTAATTCACAGAGTTATGGGAAGAGTAAGTATACCTATGTTGGTGGAAACATGGATATGGAGGAAAAAATACACAAAAGTAGAGTCAACAGTCTTGTTTGTTTGTTTGTTTGTTTGTTTGTTCCTTCCTTCCTTCCTTTCTTCCTTCCTTCTTTCCTTTCTTTCGCTTCCCCCCCCTTTCATTCTTGAGAACTTATTTTTATACCTACAGCTAAAATATTTCTTCTAATATGCCTCACCTGTATTCTCACCTGTAATAACAGCAAATTTTGGTTTTAAATGAGGAGCCTCTGGGGTTTTTTCAAGTTATTTATTTATAACTCAATTGCAGGAAGGTATTCAGTCTTTCATCCAACCAACCAACCTATTTAATGTCCTATCATGTGCTTTAACGGCTGTGGTCTTTATCTCTTAAAATTAATGGGAGTTTTGCCAACAATTCCTGTAGAAGCAGGATTGCACCCCATATTAATTATAATTAATTTAGTTATCTCAAGCCTTTTAATTTTTTATATGTAATTAAAACCAGGAGGTCTGGAGCAGACCACAATTATCCATTGGTCATAAAAATGTCTCTGAGAGAAATCTTTCACTCTTTTCTAACTCAAGGGAATTTTATCATGTTTCTAAAAAGAGGAAACAATTATCCACAAGGGACCATTGATATTTTATTACTCAGGCAAATATGACATAAAACTGAGCTGATTAAGATCGGCTTAAACCACACTTTCCATGAATACTGATGGCATAACTTTTTAAACAGTTACATTCATATCCATGTTCAATAATTTCCATTTATCCTGCGTTGTGACAGTGGCTGCATAGAAGTGGTTAATTGAAAGGGCTGCAGAAATTTACTGGTATTCTTGTGCAACATTTTTTCACGTATTATCGTTCAAAGAAGAGTATGGCTCTTTGCAGAAGGAAATTTCTGGTAACTGTTGGATTTAAGATGTGGAATCTTTCCAACCGAAACTTGCTACCATATCCTACACCTGCACTCTGTGGGATGTGCTATTTTCATAGCTGAACATTTTTATGGTTGGAAAACACGATTGAAGGCATGATGGCCAGAAGAGCAGGCTGACCTTAGACATGGTCAGGTCATAAGTTCAGAAAGGATTTATCAAGAAACCCAGACTCTAATGAGTTTATGCTAATCTTTTCAACACCTCAGCACCATGAACACCTCAAAACAATGGAAAGTGAAACTGCCCAGGTGAAGCAATCAGTGACCACCCCTTAATACCTACCCAATGGAAATCTTCCCTATACCCCCTGTCCAACCAAGACATTGAGAGAGTGTGATGACTCCCAGAAATGTTTCATCGCCCAGAGACAAGGCAATCAGCCCATTCTAGACTCCTTTATCAATCCCATGAGAAAGCTGTTACTGCTTTGTCTACACACCCCCTTCAGGGTAGGAAATAGAGTATATAAATCCTAGCTCCAACCCTAGCAAATTGTAGTATGTTGGACATAGTGCCCAGACTATTTTTCTGTGTTACTCTCAGACTCTGTCTGAGCGACTCTGCTTCAACCTCCATCTTCAGCACCAGTAATTATCACCCTTTTCATCCCTAATCTCTCTCTATCCAGCCTTTCACACCTCATTTTCCAATAGCGTTGTATGATTCCTGAGAGTGTTTCATTTCTTTTGTATTTGTCAACCGAAATAAAATACTTTGTTTAACTTTAAACTAGAGTCCTCTCTACAGTTAGTACTGGTGTACATAGGTAAAAGGATCCTGCTATTACCCTCCTCTCACAGGCCTCCTTTGATAATTCCCTAAATTCTAAGAAGACACTGTCATTGTGGGGGGACCTCAAAGTTGCACACCTCTTAGGCTAACAAACTCATGTTTAATTTTCTGGGTTAGTAATGAGAGACATTTAGATAAGGAAAGGCAGGATCCAAAGACCAGCTCATGGTGAACTGCAGCCAATCACTATCTCTCAGCCTAACTTACAAGGATAAAATGGGATAACCCCATATATAATTTGATCTTGTTAAAGGATAAAGGAACTCTGCTGCTTCTACTGCTTATAGAAGTAGTAGTGCTGCTAAGTATTTGGAAGTCTAACAGTATCACATAGGAGCTCTTTCATATGATCTTTGGTGGAATAAGAAATTAAAAGCAGCTGCAGAGGCGTTCAGACTAGCGGACTGGCCCAAAATATTTTGTCACCTGAGACAAAGTCTAAGATGTTGCCCCTATTATGTGTTCAGATGTCAACTGGGTTTGCAATTGAATCTGTACTGGCAACTTCTATGACAGCTTCCTGAACTTCAGCTGAAGCTAACAGGGTAAGTTTAGCAATACAGTGCATGTGGAAACATAGCACACACCTTTGAGACCTCATCTGCGCCACCTGGCATCTACTGTTGAGGCAGTCACTTCACTTTGCCCAAGGCTTGGAATTACTTTTTCAATTACCTCCTTAAGTTATTAATTTGCTACATTTTCCTATGAATTATGCCTGACTTTCTTGACTCCCCAGTTAATGATGAATTTAAAAATATGCCTTAGCAATTTAGGTTTTAGAGTTCTTTGTGTACCCCTCCTCACTCTCATATTCAGTAAAAGTATCAAGCAAGCAAGCAAGTTTATTGTATTTTAGCAGCCAGCCATGGCACAAAAATGAAAAAAATAAAATAAGATAAAATGAGAAAGGATAATCCAGCCAATTTACATGTAACACATAATCAGCAATAAATGAATCACTTTCCATACCCCTCCTTGTTCTTTATAGCACGTAATTGTAAAGTCCTAACAAGAAATTTAGACGTTCTGAAAGACACATATTTCACAGTATCAGATAGCAGAAAACAAACTTTCGCGAAGGAGGAGTTTCCCTTAAAAGACTTCAATAAAGGAAAAATATACTTGCTCCTAAGATTCAGTAAAAGTAGAACAGGAATAAAATTTAATAAAATAAAATAAAATCTGAGCAAATGCTTCACATGGTTCTGTTGCTGGTCTGATCTATATGATTTCTTTGGGAAGACAGCAAAGAGTGGGGAGGAGAAGTGAGAATACTTTTTGGAGACAAGCTCAGACCGGAACAGTCTGGTGCGTGGAACAGAAGAGTGAGTAAGTTTTAGAAGGAAGGAAAAATGAATGGAAAAGAAGAAAAAGATAAGTCTTGAAAAAGAATGGTGGGCTGGCTGGGGGGGAAGTGATTTGTGTGGCAGTAGACCAAAGGCCCCAAGCAACCAACAACTTTTCAAAATGTCAGGCCTTTCAGGACTGAAAAGCAGGTGTTCTCCATGGACCTTTATAGAAGGAAAATGTTTGGAGTCTTTGGGGGTTGAGATATATTGTGACTCAGTAACTTATCATTCTCTGTTGATTATATTCTGGACTGTTTATTATATATTTTAATATACAATTGTTATATAATATTGAGGTGAGCTGTAATGAACCTTTGCAATTCTTTAGTGTGCACTATTCAGACACTGCTAATTAAATGAAAAGTTTTCCTCAGATTCATCTTCCATTTCTTTCTCTTTTGGCTTCTTCTCACCCCTCTCCCCTTCTTGCCTATCCCTTTTAAATATATGGCATTCTGTTAATAACTTATGCATGTATAAGTTCCCCTACAGAAATGGTTGGATATTTTTGTCTAATGCTTTTGTCATATTCATTTGAACATTGTGGAAGGACAGTAACACCATTACACAAGTGGTACATTGTGCATTGCACTTGCAGATGTGCACTGCGTATTGCAGCTATGCATTTCACATTTGCTTGCACATTAAGGTTGTACAACGCTGAAATTCAATAACATACAATTGCAAAATTACATCTCCTTATGTAGGATCTTGGCCAATAGTGAAGTTAAAATTAATGCAGAGAATAGCGAGCTTGTTAGTTAGATATCCAATCATTAAAGCTGAAGAGTCCACAGATTGTTTTTGGACACCCTGGCTGGTGCATGGAAAAATCTGTTCCACAATTGATTTTTGTAGAACGCATCTTTTTTTTATAAAGTGTACCTATTAACATTTGACACAGTCTAATCCACCATCACAGTTATGTGCATTCAAAGCAAGAAAAGATAGAAAAAAAGAAAAGAAGAGCAATGAGAAAGAAGAAAGACAAAAGCATATGAGTAAAACTGAAACATAATACTAAAACATTAAACACTAAGTAAAATGCAATAGAGCTCCGATCTCCCAAGGATAAATGCAATAAAAGAAAAGAGAAAAGAAAAAAATAGTATATTGTTCTACCATTACAGATCCAACTAAATCATTATACTAATTACTATTAACCATAACCACAAATTACTAAATAGTTACATTTTTTATTGCTCAAAAAATCCCATAAGTAGTTTCAAATCTTTCAGAAAATCTTCAGTTAGGTTATCCTTTAAAATCCATGTTAATTTGGCAATTTGGGCTAATTCAGTAACCTCAGCAATCCATTCTTCCATCTTTGGTGCTTCAGTTCATTTCCCAGTTTGAGGGGACAGGATTCTTACTGCTGTTGTCAAGTGTTAAAGAAGTCTATATGTATTATCCAATTCTTTATCCATAATATACAACAGAAACATTTCTGCTGACATCACAAAATTTCCCTTCTTGGATTAGCATGTAAATCTTAGACCGGTAACTTTTGATTTCTTACAAGTCCACCACATCTGAAAAGGAGCCCTCCTTATCTTGACTCCTCCCCAGCATTGACATGAAACATTTTGAAACATTTTCAACAGCTTAGTTGGCGTTAAATATCATCTGTACATCATCTTATACAGGTTTTCTTTTAAGTTACTACACAAAGTAAATTTTATATCTTTAGACCACATTTTCCCCATACATCGATATGAAAATTATGCCCATAATTTTGAGCTCACATTATCATGCACTCTTGTAAAGGTTTACCTTCAGTGTCTCATTTCAAAAAAATATTTATACTTTTCTTAACTACATGGTCATCAATTTTAGACAACTTTAAATAGAAGTAACTTTCCCTAATTTCTATGGTTGTATTTCTCTTACCTTGAACAAATTGGTCCTTAAGTTGCATATAAGCAAACCACTTAAGATATTTGTCTTCTTTAGAAAGCATCTCTCTTGATTTAAACTCTGAACTTTCTTGTTCAAGGTACAAAATATCATCATAAACAACCCTGTCCAATTTTCAACACAAAAAAGGCTTCCTGCAGTGAGGTGGCTAATATTATTGTAGGAAAAAGTCTCTGCTTGTACTTATATTTTTGACAGTGATTTTGTTTTATCACAATTGACTTTAAACCCAGAGCAAGTTAATTTTTTTCAAATGAATGTTGTTAGTACCACAAGATCATCAGCATAAACTCTGAACTTGTGCTGATTTTTTTTTTTTACCCTCATCCTGCAAATTCTGTTGTCTTGTCTAACATCTCTCAGTAGAGTCTCCAAGGCCAAAATAAAAACTAAAGGTGATAAGGGACAATCTTGTCTAATTTGCTTTTGGGTTTCTTTCAGTCTTTTTAACATTACCATTAACTAAAATCTGGGCCTTTTGAGCTGAGTGTCCTATCTCAGCCCTGGCACAGCTGATAAATCAAACAAAACAAACTGAATATCTCCCAGCTTCTTACTTACTTCCAGGCAGTAAGCAAGAAGTCATAAATAAAGTCCAACATAAACAAAGTCCAGCAGGGTTTCACGGCAAGGGAGAGTCCAAGGTCAATCTGAGCATTTGTCAAGGCATCCAGCAAGGTAGCAGGTCAGATAAGCTCTGACAACTCCTGGAGAGGAGGGACAGCAGCTAAATAGACCCAAAGCCTTGTGCAGCTGTGCCTTGATTGATTGTTGCCAGTTATAAATTCTGAGAGAGTGGCACTAGGTATCTTTTTGCTGCCTGTGCTGTGTGAAGCAGGGTCTAGGTAAGTGTTCTTCTGTATCTGAAGAGGCAGAACTCTCTGTTGGAGATGGCACTGCCCTCTGTACTGTTTCTGCCACTGTAAGCTCTCTCTGTACAGCAGTCCTAGCATGCCCCCTGTTTCAGTCTCTGGCTTGCCTTCTGCTTCAGACTCTGACTCAGAATCTGGAAGCAGGGCATGACACTGAGTAAATTGTCTTTATTTCCTTAATAATATTTTCACCAAGTTCCATCCTTTCCAATACTTGAAATAAATAGATCCAGGAAATATTGTCAAACTCAAAACAGCCTCATGGATATCCTGAGAAATATGTTCTCTCAATCTGCTTGCCAAAATAGTAGTGATCAAGGCCAAGATATCTTCCCTGCCCAGTAAGTATTACAAGAAAATGGTGCATTCCATAACTAAGGTGTGATCACACAAAAAATCCCTGTACAGTACATCTATCTATCAGTGCTACAGATTATTTGAGTGGCTACCCAGTACCTATACAATCATAAGGCTAGGTCTTGAGCAGGACTTTTTTGACTTCAGTGGGATTAAACTGCATGTAGTATTCAAAGGAAAGCAAAGTACAGGCATGAAAAAGGAGCAAGAAAAAAAATTGTGCTTTTGTGGAAAAATAAAAATAGTTGAAGGGAACAGTTATGTAATTTTTTTCAAACAATATTTGCAGTAACCAGTACTTAAAATATTTGTGTTGAGCTGACAGAATAAAGGTGCTGTTCTCTGAAGTGTTTTTCCCCAGCTGGGTGGCAATGGCAAATCTAGGCATTCTTGCTTGTATTTTCTTGTTTTCTGACATTGTGTTCTGTATTTGCCATCTGTACATAAATCATACATATGCAAACAGCTTTCCACTAAGTTCTGTCGGCTGACTCTCCTTGAATCACATCCTAATACATTCGACTGTAGTAAACACTACGATTTAAAACGACAGAGCAACTGATAACATGCCTCCGTGGCCCAGGAATTACTGTAGTTCTTCAAAATTTAAAACAAAAGGTAGACTGGATGAAAGCACAAAAAAGACCAAAAAGTCTTGTGTTCCATCGGGGAGGGTACAAAAATAGTGATGTTTGAAAGATATTTCATAGTTACACATTGTGGCCATTTCTGCACTAGACTGTTACAGCGCTATTATTCCACTTTCAACATCCTATGGAATCCTGGGGTTTGCAGTTTAGGGAGGGGCCACAAACACCTGCAAACCCCAGGATTCCATAGGATGTTAAAAGTGGAATAATAGCACTGTAACAGTCTAGTGCAGAAATGGGCAGTGTTTCTTATCAGGGCTGTTGATGGAAGTTTCTCTTCATAGGATCACCATAAGTCGAAGATGACATGACAGCAGTTAAGAACAATCTTTTAACAATTAAAAGTAGCACTGAGCAAGGGTTCCCCTCCATTCAGTGATCTGAACTGAGAATCAGTTTGATTTATTCAGACCTAGTCCTACCTGCATGAGAACTCAAATCTGAACAGAGACACAGAAATCTGAATCTTTGGGTTTTCCACTGACCTGCATTGCAAATGAAAACAAACGTAACTTTTCAGGTCAATTAAAAAACACAAACAAACCATAAACATATCAAATTGCCATGTAGTCTTTACAGTGCAAGCAATCCTTACTATATTACAGTGAGTTGATTCAAGGGTAGGGGTGGGCAAAGTGTGGCCCAGGGGTCATTATTTCATTTTTTTAAAGAAAATGCTCCAGAATGCCTGAAAATGTCCCCAATGGACCAGAAAGGCCCCAAACCATATTGCCATGTGCCCTACAGTGCCTTGGGAGCATATAGGGTATTTTTTATTTTTATTTTTTTAGACAGAGCAGGCACAGTGGAAGCGGTAACCCTCTAGTCTTCCACAGTTGCCCATCCCTACTTTAGGGTTGTTTGTGTGTGACAGTGCTCGCTGTCTTTAAATCTAGAGTTTTTAAAAAACTGAAATTCATTTTAAAAGTAGTTATAACCAGTAGTTTGCTCAAACTTGCCAGTTCGTTTTGCTTTCTCAGTTCTAATATCTATGATATATGTCTGCTGCTAGTATAGTGAAGACTAGCTGTGTGTGACTCTCTCTCTCTCTTATTGAAGTGAAAGCCCTGTGAAATGGGGGTTCTTGAATCTGAGAAATTGGATATGGCATTTTCCCTGGACAAGTGTATCTTTGTCTCTGTAGAGCAAGGTGGATTTTGTGGCTTGGAGTGCTTGGGGCCAGTCTCAACTGATGTACCAACTATAATTTTTCCTGGACAGGGATAACTTAGCCATGGTAGTCTATGGATTGCTAACTTCCCAGTTAGACCACTGCAATGCACTATGTGTGGGGCTGCCCTTGAAGTCAACTTGGAAACTATAGTTGGTGCAAAAGGTAGCAGCTAGATTGTTGACCAGAACATTATACAAAATAATTTGTACACACACACACACACACACACACACAAATGTTTAAAGGAATTGAACTGGCTGCCAATATGCTAGTGGTCTCATTTCAAGCTGCTGGTGATGATAGTTAAAACCCTAAATATTTTGCACCATGATATATGAAGTATTATTATTGTATTGTTGTGTGCCTTCAAGTCATTTGAAAGGTGAACTTATCACAGGGTTTTCTTGGCAGAATTTCTTCAGAGGGGGTTTGCCCATGCCTTCCTCTGAGGGTGAGAGATTGTGACTTGCCCAAAGCCATCTAGCAGGTTTCCATGGCTGTGCAGAGATTCAAGCTCTGGTCTCCACTGTCCTAATCCAACACTCAAACCATTACACCATTTTGCTTCCATATATATGCCTGCCCAAGAACTGTACTCTGCTGGAGAGACCTTGCTCTGTGTCTCTTCAGTCAGGGAAATATGCTGTGGCCCTTCTCTGCTGTGGCATACCAATTATGCAATGCTGTCCGCTTGACTTTATAGGACATAACCGGCACTTTGAAACATGTCCAAAAATGGAGCAGTAGTCAGTGGATAGGTTATTGACAAGTTTTTTCACTGAGTTGAGATATCCTGTCTCAATAAGAATAAGAAATTTGGGGAATATTCTTTATATTCCTTCTGTATGCCAAAGTATAAGCCCCTAGATATTTATGCATGTACCATCTCATTCCCAAATACATTACCGGCTGCTCAACTATAAAAGCACCAGCAAATTACAAGACTCCAAATCTCTGTGTTAGTCTGTTTAAATACAGAAAAGGAAGGAATAAGTAGTCTTTTCACACCTTTAGTACTAGCCCAGTTTACTACAGCACACTTCTATACTCTATGGAAACTTATGCTGGAATAAATGGATTTATTTTAAAGGTGTCACAAGACTACTTATTTCTTCTCTTTTTACACAGATAAAAATGTCTGTCATTACACCCCAGGCTTGGAGAGCTATTGCCCAGTGTGATGAGCAGAAGATTTGGTGCCTACAAACTCATGGACTTATGGAATCCATACCATGATGCACATCAACCAGAACTGACAGAGAATAAAGGTAGAGTTTTATTCTAGATGCCGTCATAAGTGTAGATGTGTACAGGTTAGAAATCTGCTGATCTGGACAAATGCTGTATCAGCCTTCAAGATTCATAACACAATTCACATTCACAATTTCTACTCTCTCTCCTACCCCTCCCCCAACTTCTTTGTAGGAAAGATTCCTACCATGTTCATCCAGGCTGGAGCAGATTTCTTTTGTTTCTAATAGATGCACCAAGAGGAACACGCCATATTATATTAGGTGAAAAAGGAACAATAATCAATAGGTAGATTGCAAAATGCAACACAATAGCTTACTCTCATGACAGTAAGATGTTATTGTTCTGTTAGCTCAGCAATAGAAACAATAACTGGCAGCAAAAGGTAAAGGGTATGTATTTTCTCCTCTGGCACAGCAACCTGCATAGATTTCTTATGGAAATGGATAGGTTGTGTGTGTGTGTACACACACACACACACACACACACACACACTAAAAATAGGAGTTCCCATTATTAAATGTGGAATCTGCACACATAGTTTGTTCTGCGGAAGAGGAAAGGTGCCAGTAAAATATTCGCAGTTATATGATATTCCATATGCATACAGAATCGTCTTTTGTGAGTTAGATACAATAAGGTATTGATGGGCATTTATCTTCTGTCCTTCTAGCTCTGAATAGTACTGGCCAGCCTTTCTGCAACGTGAGTATTAGATTTCTTTGAAATGTTAAGTTCAGAATTTTGCTAGTGCTAGACATATGGCAGTATGGAATAAAATAATATTTAAAGTAAATGGATCAGGCTCAGTGGCTTTGCTGCCCATCTGCTATGAGAGATGATCCATGCGAGTTTAATATAGAGGGTATTCTAAGTGATGTTGCCAAATGCTTTTCTTGCAGAGACCTATAGACCCATTAATTTCCATGTTTTGACATCACTGCACATCTTTCATTGCAAATTATATAACCATTGTAGTTTGAGTCTGGTGTTCCTTGAATGTAAGTGATATTTTGGAAAGGCATTGAAAAGAGTTTCTTCTTTGCAGACATGTCTTGTGAAGTACCAGGATGTCACATCTTCATGTGTGGGCAATGAAGGTGAAATTGGCTTATAATTAGTTATTTTGATTTTTTTCCAAGTACCAGAAAAACAGAGTGACATCATTCTGTCTTCAAATATTTTTTTAAACTGTGTGCCAGAGTGAACAGAATTCACTGTTAGACCTACCCCAAGTTTCTGGGCTCTACTCTCTAGTTCCACCATGGAATAGCCTGAGCAGTATTCCTCTGACCAAGGAAATTCCCTCCTCCAGGCCACGTCAAGGTATTAGACTTCTTGATCTGGCAAACCTAGGTGTGTGTGCAATTCACAGTCCACAATACATCATTGGTGAGCAAGTATGGTATAGTGGTTTGAGCACTGAGCTAGCCCTCTGGAGAACAGTGTTTGAATCCCATAGGGTGACCTTGGTTAAGTCATGCTCTCTCAGCCTCAAAGGAAGGCAAAGGCAAGCCTTCTCTGAACAGATCTTGTCAAGAAAACCCCATGATAGGTTCACAGTAACTTGAACATGACTTCAAGACATACATCAAGAGCAAGATGGAATGGGTTTGTACAGATGGAGCAGATGCTTGGGCTGAGATTATATTCTACATGAAAGATGAGAAAAGGGCATAAGTTCTCAAGATTCAACTCTTCCACACACACACACACACATCTATGGGTGCCGAACCTATATGCAAAGTGACAGTACAATGCTTTACAAATGCAGATTTAGTATCTAGCTTATGAAAGGAAGAATGTTCAGCAAAAGCTTTGAATGTAGAAAAGTACTACAGAAAAGCTTTGCATGTCCCATTCCAGTTCTCACCATTCAAAGTTAACAACAAATCTAGTGGTGGATTTTGTGAAAGTCAGAGCCCCTGAAGTACTGTTATCAGTCACAACTAAGTATTTTGGGGTGGATGGATTAAGCATGTGACCCTTTACAAGGTAGGATTTTATGTTCTTAGATTTATGTTTTCCAAAAGCATATGCATAGTATTAACTGAATATGAACTGGCTGTTGTTGGGGAAAGAATCGGAAGTTAGAAAAAGAACAGATCTCTGTCTGGGAAAAGCAATAAGAGCCTTGTATTACTCCCAGTATCCCTCCCACCAGTAGTTTCATTATAATCCCCTTGTGTTTCTCTTCTTCTAGTGCTTTCTCTGCTTATCTTTGCTTCCTCCCTTCTCCTTGTTACAAAAAATAGAGAAGCAATAGTACGTACTTCAATTACGTAAAGCAAATACAATTCATCTGTATAACTTGTCCAGTTATATGATTTCCATTTGCTACATGTATCCCAACCCTTGTGTGTGCACAAACACATACACTTTCCATGAACTAAGCACTTACACCCCTAACTAAGACACTGCAGAGATCACAGGATTACAAAGCCATGCAAGCAGCTGATCCCAGGGTTTGTGATATTAATATGAGCGATTTCTTTTCAGAGAACAGAACTGCAAAAGAGCAGGCAAAATAAGCTGAATGACTGCACTTTTACAAAACCACAACAACCCAAAGAAGAACATTTTTGTTGGAATTCTGTTCAGAAACTTGATTAAAGTCATCGTTTACAACCCTACACTGATAGTGTTATATCAGCAAGGGCAGTTTCACTATCGGTCTCATCAACACAACCTAGCCAGCAGGGACATTTTAAAAGAGCTCTTCAGTTTTGCCCTAAAGTACTTTCAGTATCTGTACTTTAAAAATATGATCAAGAATGTATAAAAATCAAAAACCATATTTCATGCTTATGTGTTCCAGTACATTACTGTTGAATTCTAACAACTTAAGGGAGTGGGAAGAAAATAGCTTCAAGAAGGTTCAGAGGATAATGAAAAACCTAAAGATATTGCTTCTCCTGATAAGCTGAGCTAAGCTAGCAAATGTTACATATAATCAGCTCTCCCGAGAAGTTATCGTTAACAATGGTGCTCTTCTTTTCCAGATAATGTGAGAGAATGAGGTTCATGTTGTTCATTAAATTTCTAACACAAAATATTTTCAAAATTACTAAGCTACTAATACTAAAAATTATGTGACAACAATCCAAGAATGGCATGGCTAAAGAGTGTGAACTTTATTTCAGACCAAGTGTGGAGTTACATTTTTTACCATTTAAATTATTTGCTTCTGAGCTGAGCTTAGGCAATTTGATGAGGTTTGGGGGATCACACCCCCAGGAACGGTACCTCCCTCATACCTCCTTAAAAAAAAAATTATCTGAAAAACTGCAAGAAAAGAGTCTTTTGGAAAATTTGTCCAGGGCCCCTTCTAGGAATAATGGCAATTTTGCCAAGTCTGCTCCCACCTGCTGCAGATGAATGGTGAGAGACCAGAAGGTGGGAATGATTCAACATTGTTAATAAATAATCAACACTTTTTTAAAAAAAAAAAAAGTGGCCATTTGTCATTCTCTTTCAATAGAAACCATGCATTATTTTATAACAAAATGTGTAATTCTGAATTTTGCATTCTGTTCTCTTTGTCTTTTTAATTAACTTTCATTGTCAATAAAGGACTTCTGAAATGCTGTCTAGGGTATCCTCAGTTTTTCATATTTTATTTTTAGGTTTTACCAAAGCACCTTTCCACCTTTCAGACAGAAAATGAACCTGATTAAAGGCAGGATAGGGGAGGTCTTTTCACCCAAACAGCTGGTGCCTGACTTGGCTACAGAAATAAGCAAACTGCTGGGGTGTGAGAGCAGAGTGGGAAGCAGGAGCCAGATCAGCAGCAAGATAAAAGACTGAGTAAGCAGAAATGTGGATGGGTGATGGACATTTTGAGGTAGCACAGGGGAGGGAGTTTGAGATTAGTGGAGGTGGGAAGAAGGAACTGAGTTCTTCCCTGTGGCTCAAACAAAATCCAAGCCAGAGAAGAATGTGGGCGTTATAATGGTTGCCTCATACTTGACATAATTTCTTTTATTACCATAATCAAGAGGCAACATTCAGGCAAATCAAATGTGAATAGAAGGAGTTCAATCATCCAGTCAATCACTCCTATCTTAGGATGACTACTAAGATCCACTGATACAGAATATAGCCCAATACTACTTATGGTAACCCTGAGCCATTCATGCCAGCCATCTGGGTGCAGGAACTTCAGTACTGATTAACTTCCCTAATGCTCTGAAGTAACATTGCAGTGAGTATTCTAGACTACTGTGAGAAATTTGGCAAGTCTCAGCCATGCGTTAGGTACTGCTGCGGTTTTGCCAGGTGAGCCAAGTAGAGGCCTTCACTCAAGATAGTTCAATTAGAGGGCACCTTGCCCAGGTCCTCCTTAAATCTAGAACTGCCCTAGATGGTCATGTTTTTTCCCCCTAGCGCTGTTTGATGCTACTATAATGGAAGACAACATCTAGAACTAATGAAAAAGAAAAAAAAGCAATCAAATGTCCCCAAATCTTTAAGATTGTTGCCATCTCTTAGTTCACTTTAATAATGCTATGAATCCTTGTAGGCACAGGAATGAAATGTTTACAGTTTCAGGAATTATATGTTACTTTCCAGTATTACTTTTAGAATATCTCTTTAAAAACTCAGAAAATAAGAGCATGTGAAAGTTCTGTAAAAGGAACTACAAATTCTCATCAAGTTTCACTCTATTAATTAGAACAAAGTTTAAAACAACAACATTGTAAACCAAATACCAGAGCTATTAATGAACAGACCTCCAACTCTTGCCAGATAAACCATACATCTAATTACTGTGCTTTGGCAGATGGTATAGTGTAAAAGGATTTGATTTAAAACTGCAACAGATTGGAATTTGATAGGAAATTCTGCAAGTTAGACATATTGTATACATATCAGGACCCAGATAATGACTGAAACATTAATCTACTGTTGAGAAACAACAGCTCTGTGTCTAGCAGAGCAGCCTGATCCTTTCGATGCTGCACAGAAAGAGGAACGAAACATGGAACAATCCTTTGCTGATGTTACATGCAAGCCTTGGGGCCATCCATCAATCATTCTGACTACCATGCAAAGCCCAGAGCTTGGATAGTTCAAATAGTCTAATTCACTAAAATTCAGAGGGCCCAAAAAACTTATTCAGTTTACACCATCATTAATGGGGGAAGAGTTAATGCATTAAATCACATATTAACTTAATAGTTTTTAAAAAAATCCTAAAAGATTACTTATGTTATAGTGGTTGAAAGTGGTTTCAACCATGCACAATATTCAGAGTTAAGTCCCATTGTGTCCCATGGTGCTTACTCCCAAGTGAGTATGCATAGGATTGAAGCTGGTTTTATTTGATCTGGCAACTCATTTTCTACAATGCTCATTCTAATTAGCTTGCATACAAGCTTGATACACCTTGCAAAGTGTTTCTTTGTAGTCTGGCCTGTCCAGCTATTTGACATATTACAAGAACTAAGAATCATATTTTAATATTAATTATATCAACTGTATTTTTATAATAAAAAAAGACTTACAGCAGAATGTAAAGTATCTTTTCCCAATTTCATGTAATTTGGAAGCCATTTTCCTGGAAAAATATGGAGGTAGCATTTTCATTACCTACATTGTTTTCTCCTCATCTTTGCTGCCCTCTCATCATCATCAGAGCTTTTCACCCAATGGTGAGCACACTGAGCAGCAAACATGGATAGAAAAGAGCAGGAGGGAGAGAGAAGCACAGCTTCAGGAGGGATGTACATGCAATGGTGAGGGAGGAAGGGAACACACACCTAGGCAGCCAGATCAGCTGAATCAGCCCTAGAGATCAATGGGGTGATGTTGCAGCCAGATCATCCTCATATCTAGAGAGAGAAGCAGGAAGAAGAAATCTGCAGTGGGCTGTGCAGTGAGTGGTGTCATGGGTATCCATGGGAAGGAAGCTTAAGAATGACCAAAAGAAATGGATATGTGGATTGAAAGACATGGAGAAGTGAAAAGAAGGCCAATAGACTTTGGATATGTGTGATAGAATTGAGGAAAGGAGGAATGGAAAAGAGAACTCTTGCAAAGTGGTGATTCTTTTGTATGTCATATAATGTTCAACACTTTAGATATGCTTTCTCAAAATAGTATATTAAAAAAACTACATTTGCACACACACACGCACATGCACGCACACATATAATGTCCACTAACTTGGAAGTTTTAAAAAGAAATATATCTATTTCCACACCCAAGGAATATAACTGCTTTGGTTATTATTAAATTAATTTTGTTTTTTTTTGTTTTTTTGGCGGGGGAGATGTATTAATTATTTCAAATATGGTCTGTGTTTGGCGCTTTTATGTTATTTTTAAGAGCCCTGCTCAAGTCTTGACTTCTTTAATTGGCTCTATCCATCTGTAATGTGATCTTCCACTTTTCCTATAGTTTTTCACTTTCTCCAGTGTTACTATTCTTTCCCAATAAAATGGATGGTGAAGGGTATGATTTTTTTTAAAACAAAACTCATGCAACTGTTTCCTTCTCCCATAGGTTCAAAATGGGAAAATGGATGGGATTTGTCATCTTCATTCTGGTAAGGTTTTCAGTGTAAATTTAAGTATTAGATTTGAACTAATATAATTAAACACCCACTTTTAACCAAATGTAATTATCATAACTTTTTAATGACAATTTTTCACTCGTTATAATTCTGCATCTTACTGTGGCACTCCACATTGGTCCTAAAACTCTAATAAAACTTACTAAATCAAAGGCAGAATAGAAAGACGAAGTTTCAAAGTGGAATAGTAAAGTAAAGACAATGTAAAGTAAAGAAAATGTAGAGGGTTTGATGGCTTGGTCGTATGATGGAGCATAAGACTGCCTCAAATGTTTCTCTGAGGCCATATCTGCACTACACTTGTTATAGTGTTATTATTCCACTTCCAACATCCTATGGAATCCTGGGGTTTGAAGTTTAAGGAGAGGCATTTTGAATTCTCAGCCAGACAGCTCTTTGGCCTCAGTAAACTACAAAACCCAGAATTCCACAGGATCTTGAAAGTGGAATAACAACACTATAACAGTATTGTGGGAAAATGACCTAAGAAAATGTTGAATTTTGAAACTAACCTAAACACCAGACTGACAATGAAACCTATGTGGTAGGAAGCAAGTCCAACTATATTCAATCAGGCTTCCTCTCTAAAAGGTAATTTAAGAATGTAGCTTTTCTGCATCATTTCTAAAAGGAAGAAAACACAGATCATTACCTAAATTGCAGTAAATAAATAAATAAAGCAGATGGAGGCAACAAACAAAACATCATATAAAGATCTGGCTTCTTGAACATCTAGTTAGCATATAGATTTTTTTAAAAAAAACCCTGCAGTATTGACTCTTTTTTTTATTCTTTGTGTTCAGAACATAATTCGAAATCATTTTTCTTCTAACAGAAACCTAGCACTGAAATGTATATTTGCGGTGAAGTTACTGTCTATTGCATGCAATTACCAAAGTGTCCCATTTTGAGCCTTTCAAAATCAAATTGCATGAAAGAAGTTACTGGACAAAATAGCTTTCAAAATCCAACTGAGATAAAGGATTGAAAAGTCGTGATTCTGAATGGGTGAAGTACTGTTGTATAAGAACCAAATTAAATGTGACGATAAGTATATTTTTGTGTTCAACACACATGATTATATTTCTAAATGCAAATAGCATGGAGCTGGGTGTTTAGGGAGTTTGGAAAGAGAATTGTTCGGCCTCCCAGGGTCTTGACAAATTGCCACAAAGCTCCCAACATTGCTCTGGTGCCAAGGGTAGATTCATTTAAATGCAAGTAACAGCACTGGAGGGGAGATGTTGCTGAGACCATGGAACAGAAGAGTTAAACACCCCTTCCCCAAACCTCCACTCCTAAGCCTAATTACCCTTCCATGGCTTTTATTTGCATTCAAAATTTTGTACATATTGAATTCAAAACACCACATCACCGCAAAAAATCAGGCATTTAGCCAGTTTACCTGACAACACTTCCCATTTCCTAGCAAATAGCTTCAATACAGATAAGAAAGTAGTGATCTGATACAGATTTAAACAACAAATATTTTTAATTGGATGAAAATTTCAGCTAAGCTATGAATTGTGAGCTAGGCTGACCTATTTTTCAAAGAGACTTACCCTTTAGGACTTGTTATTGACAGGGAACAAACTTTCCTTGGAATAAGTCCTTTTGAACCCAGTGGAATTTCCATCTAACTAGCCATGCAGAGAACTGTGCGTTTAATAAGCACTTGATTACAGGGAGACATCTTTTGCTCTAGCTGTCTAGAATGTTTCCTATATTGCACTCATCTACTAGTTCTGTATTATCTGACAAGACAGCTGAAAACTTTTAGAGGAAATGTCATTTGGAATTCATACTACAGATGGAAGAGAAATTAATTTGCTTCATTTTCTGACAACAACTTTCCTAAATATGTGGATTTCTTCATACATTCAAGATGCCAGCGGGGGTGGGGGACTCATGAGATTTTAAAAATTCAAAAGCAGGAGAAAGATAGATGAATAGATGAAGGGAATGCTGTAGACGTAGCATATCTTGACCTCAGTAAGGCCTTTGACAAAGTTCCCCATGACATTCTTGCAAAGAAGCTAGTAAAATGCAGACTGGACAGGGATACCGTTAGTTGGATTTGTAATCAGTTGACCGACTGAACCCAAAGGGTGATCACTAATGGCTGCTTTTCATCCTGGAGAGAAATGACTAGTGGGGTGCCACAGGGTTCTGTCCTGGGCCCGGTGCTATCCAACATCTTCATCAATGACTTGGACGAAGGAGTAGAGGGCATGCTGATCAAATTTGCAGATGATACCAAATTGGGAGGGTTTGCTAATACACCAGAGGACAGGATCAAATTTCAAAATGACCATGACAGGTTGGAGAGCTGGGCCAAAGCTAACAAAATGAATTTCAACAGAGAGAAATGTAAGGTCCTGCACTTAGGCAGAAAAAATGGAAGGCACAAATATAGGATATGGGATGCGTGGCTGGATAGCAGTACGTGTGAAAGGGATCTAGGAGTCTTGGTAGATCACAAGCTGAACATGAGTCAGCAGTGTGATGCAGCAGCCAAGAAAGCCAATACGATTCTTGGTTGCATCAATAGGAGTATGGTGTCTATGTTGCATCAATTGCATCAATAGGAGTATGGTATCATTACCAATGGAGGTAACGGTACCACTCTATTCTGCGTTGGTTAGGCCTCATTTGGAATACTGTGTCCAGTTCTGGGCACCTCAATTCAAGAAGGATGTTGACAAGCTGGAATGTGTCCAGAGGAGGGCGATCAAAATGGTGAAGGGTCTGGAAGCCATATCCTATGAAGAACGGCTTAGGGAGCTGGGTATGCTTAGTCTGCAGAAGAGAAGGTTAAGAGGGGACATGATAGCCACGTTTAAATATTTGAAGGGATGTCATGTTGAGGAGGGAGGGGGCTTGTTCTCTGCCACTCCAGAGACTAGGACAAGGAGAAGTGGATTCAAACTGCAGGGAAGGAGATTCCACTTGAACCTCAGGAAGAACTTCCTGATGGTCAGAGCTGTCCGACAGTGGAATATGCTGCCTCGGAGTGTGGTGGAGTCTCCTTCTTTGGAGGTTTTTAAGTGGAGGCTGGATGGCCATCTGTTGGGAGTGCTTTGATGGGTGTTCCTGCATGGCAGGGAGTTGGACTCGATGGCCACTGGGGTCTCTTCCAACTCTATGATTCTATGATTCTATGAAAGCTAACTGGCCAGATTTGCCCAACCCAGAGGGCTTTGAGGGTTTACATCTAAAAAGTCTGTTTTAGCCGCATCTGTGATGCTGTATTAGGGTTGCTGCCTCTTTTTGCTGAGAGGCTGCTCATGTGTAAAAGCTACATAGCAAACAGGTACAACATATTCTTCTCCATATTTGAAAAAGCTGCGCCTGTTGAATTTGGCATGTGCAAATTAGTAAGAATTTTTGACCAATTTATTTTTCATAAGCATTTTAAAATTAACATTCAGAGGTTTCCTCATATATTCACAGGAAAAAAAGGTGAGGTGTTTTTGTTTGTTTTTTGTTTCTTTTTAGAAAAACAAATATGAGTGAAACCAAAATTGGAAGATTCACCCATCCCTGTTTCTTTCTTTGTGCTAGTGTCTACACCACCAGACTTTGTGCTTAATCCATGCCGCTCTCTAAACTGCAAACCACAAGATTCCATAGGATGTTGAAAGTGGAATAATAGAACTATAACATCTAATGTGGAAATGGCCATAAAGAAAACAGGTTATTTCCAATACATTATCAACTCCTGCTCTCTTTTTTCCAAAGGAAATTTTGGATGACACTCATTCTTCGTGAAAGAGAGTTGCAAAGTAAAGAACCAAGGTGCAAATCCAATGTCATCATGCACTGTGGTGCAACATTGGGACATGATGCAACTATTATCTTGCCTGCTCAGCTGCCAATGCCATTTGCTGCCAGCATCCTTCATGGAGAACAAAAAAATCAATGATTACATGCCATGATAGCAAGATATTACCTCCAATACTATCTGAAGACATGTTGCTCGGGAATACAAGCAGCAAGGACTATTGTGCTCATTTCCTGTACTTGAGATTCCCATATGCATGTGGTTGGCTTCCATGGAGAACACTACTGGACTAGATAAGAGTATGTTTTTATCCACCCCACCAAACTATTTAATGTCTCCTAGGCTACAAACAGCCCCAACTGGTCACCATTTTTGCGCTATACAATTCAACACCTGATACTTGTCAGAGCCAAACAACTAATCAGCATCCAGCTACCCACTTTTGCTACAGCTACTTCCTTATTACCATTTTTCCTTTGCTGCCATCTTTGCCATGACTTTTGCCATGTACAGCAAGTAGCTAGCTTTCACAGATGGGGAGGCAGGAGTTCTGTGGAAGGATGTTGTGGATCATGTCAGGGTGCTTGGTGCTAGGGTAGGAAGTATTCGATCGGTATGCTGAGGTGCATCTGACTTGAGGACTGGTCCTGCCAGTGTCACATACAGATTGGAATGGGAATGGATCTCTACTGTCCAGAAACTTAACAATAGTCATCCTCAATTAGAAAACTTTCCTACATGAATAAAACAGCTTGGAACAAAATAAACTCCCCAGCCCCGGCTAAAAAAAAGTGGGCAACTTTTTATGAGAGTTGATAGTGTTGTTGATAGTGTTAAGTTGCCACTGCCTTCAAAACAATATGTGAAATTCCACCTGTCATTAGAAGGCAAATGTGTTAGCTATTATGTAAAGTAGCAGAACTCTTTCTGAATAGGAATCCTAGTTGGCTCAGCTATATAGGCCAGATGTCCTTAAGAAATATAACTCACCCAAACATGCTTTTGCATTTTTGACAGTACGATCCAAGATATGCCTACTTACTCCATTGAGTTTTATAGGATTTCAGTCCCAGATAAATCTACATAGGATTACAGCCTTCATGAGCCAATGACAAACACATTTCAAAATTGTGTACTTGCTTTTCTCTTTCCTCACCCACACATGGAAATCTCTCCCAACAAGTATTAAACTAGACGGGCTGTGGTGAATGCGGTATTAAAAGCTGATTCAGTTAATTCTGTAACACAGCACTGTGGTTTCCTTTCTGGTGTTTTAAATGTGTTCTGGTTCATCTGTTCCTTTCAGCAGAAACACTTGGTTAGAATGGCATGCTCTAAGGTCTAATTTTACCTCATGAGCTTTCTCACAAGGGGGTTGGTGTTGGCCAGTATTGATGCATAAAACATTCACGGGAAACCTAGAATAGAAGTACTGACGGTGGTTATAAAAGCTATGTGGCAACAGGAAAGCAGTAAATTAATTAATATAAAATATATAAAATACTATACCATAATATATAATTAATATAATTGTAATTATAATTGTAATTGTTAATTATAATTGTAATTATTGTACTTAAAATGGTTCATGCAAACACATAGGCCATTTCCACCCTACACTGTTATAGTGCTATTATTCCACTTTCAACATCCTATGGAATTCTGGGGTTTACTGAGGCCAAAGAGCTCCATGACTGAGAATTCTAAAACCCCCTCCCTAAATTGTAAACCCCAGGATTCCATAGGAAAGTGGAATAATAGCACTATAACAGTGTAGGGAGGAAATGGCCAAACAATCTTGAAGACCCATCTGAGACTGTGTTCTGTAGGAAGACAATACTGAAATAATCTACTCCATTAATAAACCATTAGGCAGGGCTGTTTTTAGGCTATAGGTTCAAATAGCCCAATAGACTTGAAGAAAGCTGAATGTGATCTTTTTTTCCCCCCTAAGATACTTGGATAAGTGTAAGATAGCATCTGGTCCAGCACACATTACAAGATTGGAGAATAAAAGGAGCAGGGAATTCTCAAATGTAAGGATAGTGAGCAAGGCATGAACTACAACACTGGTACAGATAGCAAAATTTGTGAATATGGCTGCTACTTTCAGTAGAGTAGATAAGCAGGAAGCAAGATTGGAAACAAGAACGGAGGATAAGCATTAGACTTCGGGGGGGAAGTTCACTCTGTGTGCTTCACTTGGGCAAAATCAGAACACATGGCAAAACTATCTCAGGAAGGGGGCGTTTCAGTCCTTCAGAAATTGTTGGACTCCACCTCCCATGACACTACAACTTGGACATTATTCCTTGTGCATTTAGATTGGGATAATATAAAAATTCATATGCTTTATACCAAGAAAATGTATTGCTAGCCTACACCAAGTAAACCCTTACCATACAAAGTCTTCAACAAAGAAAAGAATCATACCCTAGATTCTTCTACATTGTTTATTTTTGTTATACTTAGGTCTTCTAGGTTTTTAAAAATGATGAAGTTTGTTGGTAGCTTAAGAAGCACATGATGATGATGATGACAATGACACAATCCAAAATATTATGTACGTAAGGTTATAATCACTAAATCTAACATATAATTGATGTACCACTTGATTTACAATAATACCCTAGAACAATTTATCCAGTGACAAAAGAAAGGGGAAAGAAATATGAAATGATCCCATTAAAATTCCATATTTCAATTGGAAAGCCCATCCAAAATGTGGATCTAGAAGAACTATTCCTCTTTCTGGTTATTTAGAGTCCCTTATCTGTCTTGCAGCTTGCAGATTCCAATTAACTCTTCAGCACACCTTTGATTAAAATAGCAAGAAGCACAGTCAATTCACCAAGAAACATGCATTTAAGGGCCTGAAAGGTAAAGAGAGATAAAGAGAAATGGAGGGAAGAAAACTGAATACAAATCTAAATTTTGCCTTCCCCAGAAGTGCTGTGAAAGATTCTTCTTTTAAGAAACCAGTATTAGGATAAGTATTATTATTGCACTGCTGAAAGATTAGTTTCCTGTATAGAAGCTGATTGCTTCCCAGATTTCATTGCCGCTTCTGCAGCTAGTCAAACATGAGGAAAGAGCTGAAGTTGTCATGTTTAGCATGGTGGATTTGCTTAAAAACATGAGTCAACCATGGTTATATGCAGCTATTTTTGGAAAAATAATATGCAAGAGCAAGTTAATAATTCTAATGGGAAAAAAATGACCTTTTTTTCTTTTTCTTTTTGTAATGACTGATAATAGCACTTGGTTCATCAAAAAGTATAACTTGGACAGTACTATTAACAGAAATCAGTAAGGCCCATTAAAAAGCCATACTCATTGTTTCATTCCCTGAACTACCACTACAGTGGATGCCTTAATTTAAAGTCATTTTGAAGTTTGCATGTTATCTGTTTTGAATAATCTTAGGTAAGCCAAATGGAGCTTTGAAGTGAACTTTGGTTCGATGCTAACACAGCCGTTTACAAGCAGTTTTTAGAGTTCTTTTAGTACAACATTTGTTTTATCATTATCTCAACAATTAGTGATGTGTTCCTTGGAGATGTTTGTGATATGTACATGCATGACAATGAGATTTAAAGCATTAAAAAGGCATAAATAAACTTATCTGAGAGATACTAAATTCAAATATGCCACAGTTGAAAGCCGCTATGTTTTACTCTAAACTGTCAATATTAGAGTCACTTATCTCAATAGAAATACATGGATACTAGTACGCATCATTAATAGGACTGCTTGAGATTCCAGCATGTTGTCTCCATCTTCAGTGTCACTTCTGTATTAAATGGTTGCAGATGTCAGAAGTCTGCAAGTTGCTTTCTCAAGTTGCTGGGAGACCATTGCTAGAGACACATGGGCCATTTCACCCAGCTTGAAACCAAGGCTGCATGTTCTTGATGAACTTTATATGAAACCTACAGCCACAGACATTTCTTGGAATGCAACACAGATATGAAACGTTGTTCTCCTCATTCTCTTCAGCAAACACACCTATAAACTGACCTCACCTGGATAATAATAGAAGATGATTTTGCCCAGTCAAACCACACCTGTCTTATATAAAACTGGCCAGAAAGAAAAAAAAATCAATGTATTTTCAGGTATACATAACTTGTGACTGCCAACATCCCAGCCATATTCCAGCAGTAATTACAGAGAGAGAGAGAGAGAGAGAGGTTCTGCTTGCTTCTTTTTGTGTTAAGTGGCTTTTCACTGTGCAAATCTGTGGTGAAATAGAGCTGACCCAAAATTTCCCAGAAGAACATTTTGAGAGAATTTCCAAAATCTTTTTCTTCTTTTTCCACCTAGGTCCCATAATAATATTCTAGAAAAATATTCCCTACCAGTTTCTGTGGTGATGGCCACCATTTCGCAAATGACACTAGATTAGAGGTAATGTAGTGCACAGAAATGAATTATGTTGCTACTGTTGCTGCAGGATGATAAGGAATCAAAAAGACTGAGTGAGAGACTCTGGAAGCTTCTTTTGGCAATGAGAATGGGAGGAATAATGTAACGTCTACTGCTACTGCCCCACTACTGAAAACCTGTTAGACAATTTTCCCTCTTCTGTAGAAATCCAGTGAAATGTACCTCCCACTTTCTTTGTCCTCAAAGAGGGACAATTTCCATCGCTCTGACACCCTTTCACTTTACACAATTATTTCACTATGATTCCATTTTAACTGCCATGGCAACATCCTATGGAATCCTGGGGTTTGTAGTTCAGTGACAAAGTAGAGCTCTCTAGTCTGGAATTCTAAATACCCCTCCCTAAAATGCAAATCCCAGGATTCCATAGGATGTTGCCACAACAGTTAAAATGGAATTATAGTGATGTAACTGTATAAAGTGAAAGGGCCCCAGTGTAGATCTCCATGAATACTAGACTGTGTGAACTTTGACAGCATAGTCATTTTTCACTGCAGGGAAGATCACTGGCACACTGCCCTGATATACTGTTCTACTCCCTGCATATATGAATAAGATCTACAATCATCTTAACTAATTTAATTTACTTACATCAACAGGGAATGAAGTCATTTTTCACATATTAATGCCCTGTGTGAAGAGCTTAACATTTAGCAACTGGAATGTCAAAATACGTATTAGCTTTTTATGTCTCTCATCAAATGGACAATTTCAAAAATTTAACAACCATTCTTCATCGGAACAAGAAATCTTCATGAATCAGCTTTCAGAGAACAAAATGGAACATACCTTTTAATCATTACTTTATTTCATTTACCTGATTATGTGGTCAGTAAGTTAATGGTTGTAGAGGAAAAATCATAGGGCCTCCCCACTGAGATTTAAGGGGACAAGTTTCAGTAAGATATAAAATCAGTTTTAAAAGCAACACCAGATAAAAAACCAATACCTCACCCTACATGTTTCTGGTTACTAATAATATGTGATTTTTAACAACTCTGGATGGCACCCTGTTGAGCAGTTATAAAGTGGATTTGCACATTCATAAATGTGTAGTATTTACATTTATGACTGTGGGATTGCTACCATGATTGCAAATGCCCCACCCAACCTATAACAAACAAAAGCTGCACTTGACAATGGAGGTCTGTTCTGCTGGTCATTGGAATGGAGTAGAATGATGTTTTCAGCCCCTCCCACCAGTGATCTGTGGTATAACAGCCAGAAGCAAGACTGCTGTCACAACTCTTTGTTGCACCACAGACTGCTGGTGCGAAGGGACTGGAAATATCATCCTACTGTGCCCCAATGACCAGCAGAACAGACCTCCATCACTTGGTGCAGCTGCTACCTGTTAATGTAGGAAAGGCCAGGATAAGATGCATAGTTTTGTATTTGTAATTATAGTTGGGATGTAGGATCTCAGCTGCTGTTTTAGACTATGTAGGCTGTGACCTGTTGAAGCAACAAGGGAGTGCTATGTTTGAAGCAAGGATGGGAATCATGCAGCTCTCCAGGTGTTGTAGCATAGCATCTCCCAGTTGTCACCCTCACCCTCTGGAATCTGAGGCATCTGATGCTCAGGAGTTGGACTGGAAAGAGTTTAAGGCTCCAAATGATGGCTCCTGCTCCATTGTGAGCAACTGATGAATGAAGCAGTTGAGCGGCTCTCTACTCAGAGGGACTTGGGAGACACTGAAGAGAAAATTCCCCTTACTTGGAAGTCCCTCAAAGAGAAAAGGAGAAGCTTCTCATGAATCAGTATTTGTTAAATAGGAGGCATTAACTCGTCAAGCACGTAGAGTCCAGAGGCAGCCACCTATAAATCTCCCAGCTGCTGCTGCTGGTCCTTATTGCCCACATCCATCCAGTCTCTCAGTGTCTGTGTGCTTCTTGAAATTCTTGATCTCTGCATATGCTGAATGACTCCTTTTCTCACCCTTTTGGGCCCTGGTTATCTGGACACCTTGCTTTGGGTAATCAGTTCTGGACTGGTTAAGACTTTGTCCCTGTGCCTCCCTTCATCTTCTTGGATTATCTTTGCAGGACCTGGACTGGAGTAACCTCCCTGTAGTGGCTTCCCTTACAATAATCTCTTTCTCTGGACATTTGCTACCTGTAGGCATACCAGTACTTCACATCATTGGCTGTGTTGGCCAAGGCAGCTGGGATATGCAGTCCAAGATCTGGAGGACCTCATGGTTCCTGTGACAGCTCAATAGTATCAATAGACTCTTAATTCTAATTCCTCATCAGTCTAGGGCAGTATTGTGTATTGTGGTTGGCAATGGCTACCCAGAGTGTGTAAAAACAGAGATTTTTTTTCCTCCTCCATCATTTGTTACCTCTGCTTTTAAAATGGAGATTTTATGAATCCAATCTGCATGTAAAATTACTATACCATTGAGTTATGATAGTCTCTCTTCACTTCCTTTCCTCTGGCTTAACCGGTTTGAAGTACAATCATGAGCATATTTACTCAAAAGTAAGTCTATTATAATCAGTGGGAGTTACTCTCATTAAAACATGGTGCGTGTAAGATTGTAGCTTTAGGAAAAAAATCCCCCCCCCCAAGGTTTTAGTTCAAACTCTACGAAGAGGAGGAGAATGAAACTAACTCTACAGTTGCCCTTTGCTGAGCAGCCAGTAACTAGCCAAAATCCTGCTTGACTGAAACAGTATTTGCCTGCCCACAGAAAGCAAACAGGAAGAGAACCAACTTAGCCTCTCTTGACTGAGGGAGTTTCAGAGCCTGGAAGCAGCCACCAAGAAGGTCTTAGTTGGCAGCTCTATGGCGAAAAACTGTGTGTATCACTGCACTAACTCAGAAGTGCCTTTGATTTCTATTCTCAGAAATGATTGCCTGTATAGCTGAGAAATGCATCCATACTGCAGAATAAAGTTTCTGAGTTCTTCAAGAGCATGATGTGGTCTGAACTTGACTTAAATCAGATATATTGCTTTTTGCCAACTTTATTTCAAAAACATCCATCTATATATATATAGAAAAGATCACAATCAAACCTCAATCTTATCCAAACAGATGTTTGAAATTCTTCCATCAGGCTTGCTAAAATGAAAGAAGCAAGGATTTACATCCCAAGACCACACCCACCACTAGGTGGCATAGTTCACCTCAAGCTTTAAGATTTCCGAATCACAAGAAATGAATGCTTTCCTCTGTAAGTTTTTTTTTTAAAAAAAATATTTGTTTATTTATTTATTGCCATAGATATGAAGGAAACTTGTTTTCTTCTTGATTCACCTAGCAATTTCTCCCATTCTGGTGCTGAGGTACGTGGATGAACTACACATCTAGTGAAATACTGGAAAATTACTAAAGATTACAAGGTCAAACTAGTAGACATGATGGTGGCATTTCCATGTACTTTCATACTTGGATCTGTCACAATTGCATATCAGCTGGGGGGGGGTGTTTCCAACTGAGTTTGTCCTTAAGGACCGTGGATGAGCAATTCTGGTACTCCCACATGCATGTTTTTCACTAACCTCCATTCAGCATCATCTTGTCTTCCAAGGAAAGCCTTACGTCCTACCTTTACCTGCTACAGAATTGAGTATGGCAGCTCCAATTTGATAGATTGGTTACCATCATGACTATGGGCTGACTGGAATTGGGCTTGGGCTGACTGGAATAGTTTATTTAGAACACTGCAGCCATCAGGAGCCTGAAGGATTTATGATGTGCGTTTGTTCACGTGTATGGGGTGGTGAGGGTAGAACAATCTCAGGATTAGAATATTAAAAAGATTATGTAAATCCTATATTGAGAATTAGTTATTTAGTTTTATAGTTGATTCATGGGTGGGGGGAGAGAATAAAATGTAACATATAATTTTTTTTCAGTAATTTCACTGTCATCCTTAATGGTATAAGAATCAATAAAGAAATCAAATATAATAACAAGTGGAATTGCCTCTTGCAAACCTGTCATGGATGAGGAATGCTGAATTATTCAATCATAAATCCATAGAACATAAATAATTTTTTTCCCCATCAGTACTCCAAGGGTGATTAGATTATACCATATCATGGGCTAATTACTAGCCCAGTTCTCCATGTTTAAAGGTAGACTTAAAATATACTTTCATTGTTAAAGAAACAAAGCAGAAAGAAAACACCCTTTTTTCCTTGTGTAATACAGAATACACATCCTTATACTGGAATGCAGTGGAATGTAATTAGGGACTAAACCATTTGCAGAAGTTTACTGGGTTTTTTTCCTTATTAAAATATTAATATGATCTTCCTTTTCTCAAAAAGCAGAGGAATTTCTATTTTATTTAATTCAGTACACAAACTATGTACAAAGTCTTTTGAAAAAGGCTTTGTGATAAACATTGATTAAGACCATTACAGTTTCCAAAGTAAAACTCAACTGCCCAGCATGTCCGACCTAAGTTCAGGTGCACTAAAGTATTGCCACAGACTAAGGCATTATGTTTTGGCGGCAAGAAACATACACTGAGCAAATGTTTAGGAATTCATAGGGAACTTAGAGGGGTCTATATGGCAGTAAATCATTTGAAGGCAGCAACCTTAGAAGAAGTTTAGTTTATATTGATTACTTCAAGTATTTCTCTGGCTGCATTTTTTTTAAATGCGATTTTCTGCAAAATAGTTGTAACTACTTGCATTTGCTGGATGTTTGTGAGCTTAATTGATTTCAAATAACAAATCAAGCATGTGTTTTACTTATATCAGCACCATGAAGTGGTTCAGGTTTGGAAAAGATCTGTGTTCAAAATCCTACTTACCTGCAAAGTCCACTGAATGGCCCTGGAGGGGGGGGGGGATAAAAACAGGATCTTGCATCAAATGTGTAGCCACAATGCCAAGGCTACACTTTATCTCCCCATCCACCCCAGGCCATTTCCACACTAGTCTGTTACAGCATTATTATTCCACTTTCAACATCCTATGGAATCCTGAGGTTTGCAGTTTAGGGAAGGGCCTCAAAGTGTGGAAATGGCCCCAGTCAGCCATCCTGAACAATGGAGGACTATGCTGCTGTGTCACAATCACAAATGAGAATATGAAGCAGTTATGATGTCCTAAGTCCAACTTGTAGCAACTGAACTAACAGGATGCCAGCCACTATTTTTCAGTATAATCTACCTCACATGTTTGTGGTCTAAGTGAAAGGGGGCAGAGGAGTAGGAATACATGTAGGGATGTGTTTGATTGTTCCTCCATTGTTCCCTATTTAGCTTGCCACTGCTAAATTATTTTTTTTCTTTGCATTACCCTATTAATATTGTGAAAATTTTTCAAAAATATTCCTGCAGTCATTATGCATGATCTCAGCCAGTACATTTGTGATGTTCAGAAATGTGGTGCCTTAATAATCTAAGAGCTTATCCAGAAAGGGGGAAAGTCCCTGAAAGAGTTTCCAGTTCTTTTTGTTCTTATTTTACCAGTATATTCATCATTTTGCATCCAAATTCTTTCTTGAAATTTCTGGGATTTCTCTCATTTCCCCCATCCCTTGTGTTCTTCCTCTTCTTCCTCCCTCTGGTCAGGTCACATCTAGATTCAGGCAACATTTCAGAAAATGACTTTCTCCATTTTTAAAAAATTATTATTCAGGAGTTTTAGTCAAAATGTTAGAGTGCTTTAGAAATATTACAGTAGTTAAGATTTTGGACCATTCACTTTTATTGCTATCATTCCTCTTTCCTTTGTTTGATCTCAGTTAAATCTACTTTCTGAAAAAAAATTGCAGTTTCTTGGCAGCAGCCAGCTTAGCCATTTCGAGTATTACATCAACAGACAGTCATGTAGAGATGCATTTCATTTTGGGAAACAGTGACTTCATCTAAACAGACCTAGATTTGGGAATGAAAAGTCCTTGATGATGCTGGGAGTTCCCTGGGAATACTTTGGGATGGGGAAAACATCATGCAGATCTCCAAAATAAAATCAGTATGTACAACAGCAAAATCTAAAACTTTCAGAGACTTTTTTTTCTTGTCTGGAGTCAGTGTACATAACTAATTGACTAAGAGCTCATTGTTTTTCTTAAAAGTATACTTGCATGTGTGCAAGTATGCATGCTTACTTACTTTATTGGACATTTCCACACGGGGTTTTTAAAACGGGGCAGAGCGTCCTCCAGGGAGGACGTCTGCACCTGGAAGCGGACTGGGTCAGACCTACTTAATGTAGATCCACACCCCAGCCCGCTCCAGAACGACCCCAAGTGGTTGTCCAGCGTGCTTTTGAAAGACCGCTAAAAACAGGTCTTTCAAAGCATGGAGTGCGCCACTGTGAGCCTGCTCCCTTATGCAGATTCACAGGCTCACACTGGTGCACGGCTGCGATCTGCTGGGGGTGGGCTTTAGGCTGGCGAGCTTCAGTGGTTGGTCAAGACCCTCGACCAACCAGAAGCCGCCATTTTCGGCACCGGAGCAGTGCAGAGCGACGAGCGTGCACTGCTCCGGAGTGGCGTGGACCGGACCGGGGAGCCTTAAAGTCTGGTAAGTAGCATCATGGGGTGATTCCCTCGCCCCGTGCTGAAATGGCCATTGTCTTTGCAAACTTAGAGGTTCTGAGGAAGGACATTTACACACCTTACCTGTTTCTGTCATTGTTCCATTGTGATCCCAGTAGTGCCACTGCCTGGATGGGGGCATGACATGAACCCTTTCCTCTGAACCCAGCTGGCTGCCTGCAGAAGGGTAGCACGAGCAACATGCCCCTTCCTTCTTCAGTGCAGCCAGCCACTTCCCAATGCTGCACTGGAAAAGGAAGCACCTAAATCACACTTCATCCCTTTCCACAATGCCACCGGTGATGGGAGAATCATGCAATCAGGGACCGTTATTGTGGGGGGGGGGGGGGTTGTGTTTTTTTTGGTAATGGAATATTCTGCAATCACAACAGGTGGGGATGCATTGGCAGTGGGACCACAACAAAGTCATGCAAAAGCGCAACTCGCAGACTGCCAGCAACATGTCCCCATTGCGGGACAGCAACATTGTGCAGAAATGGCCGTAGACTCACAATCAACAGAATCACTTATCGGTCCACTTCAGAGAGAACACTCAGCAGCCCCGTGTATACCTGTCAGGTCTGAGGATATAGCCTTCCGGTCAGACTCTCAGAATGACTTCCCTGCAAGTTCTTCTGTCCCTCAGCCACATGAAATAATTATTAAAGGCTACAGGGCATCCAGTGTGGGCAGTCCGTAAGTCCATAAGTTCTAGGACAGCCAGGCTTCTTAAGGTCTCTATCACCTGTGGTTCCTTGTTTGCTCTCCCCGTAAAAGAACATTTCTGGCAGTATCCTTTCCTAGGTCTTTAGACTGATGTGATGCTCCTCTTCTTGACTAGACTGTGCTTAACTAAGTGACATATCATCATATATGACCTTTATGTAGTGGAAAGAAAGCTATCAATTAGGACTTTGCAATGGGCTCTTTTTTTCTGGGCATCCAGTCTAAACAAGGCAAGTAATGATTGCCTGCTCTTTCAAGATTTGTTCCCATAACACTCATGATACCCAATCTTTTTCTGTATCTTCACAGGACTGCACAAAATGCCACTTGCCCCCCTGTAATGGTAAGAAATTGAAGCTGTTCTGATTATTTCCACCCTATATTCATCATCAGTCCCTTTTGGAAGATATGCTCCATAGACTTTCTCTACTTAATTCATCACTTGCTCCTACCTGGAGCTCCAACACAATGAGTAACAAATAAATTTTTTTACTCATTGTGCCAGTAACTCATTACTATTTGCACAATGAAGTGAAATTGTGAAATGTAATAGAACTAAGAAGAACAAAATTATTTCACTGATACAAGTAAAGGTTTCTAGTTACTTTCAAATGTTACCTAAAGAATATTTTAGAAGCCTTCTTTGACAGAAATTATACCATTTTCTTACCAACTGTAAGTTTTTCCTGTTTAAAAGAGTATCCAAAAGAATGGACAAGTAATAAGTGGTGTAATGAATTACTTTCCTAGGGTTCTAAAAGGTAATAACACCAGACTATTTTTAAAAAATATAATGAGCACCAGGAGTGAATTACTTGTAGAAAATAATTCTTTTACCCTCTGGTGCCATTTCCTTTGTCCTACTGGAAGGTGAAAACTGAAGCTTTGCTTGAAAGGAGGCTAAGATGCAGTTAGGACCCATATACTATGCTTCTTAGCTGAGTTCATATGGTGCAAAAGAGCATCATTGCATGCACTCAGTGCAGGGCCCTGACACTCTTTTTCATCCTGCACCTTAGATTCTCAATACAAATACAGACATTGGCTGGAATCCTTTATGGCTGTTTCAGTTGTGTAACCTGGAGTTATGCAGTCATGATTATTGTGTATTCATGGTCCCCCAGTCCCCACTTACTGGGAAGCAGCCACTACAAACAATGGGGGTGTGTGTTCCCCTGTTGATTGGTAAACAACTGCTGTTCCCATCCTCTCCCTTCATGTGAGCAGTCTTTGATACGAGAGGGAATTTCAGCAGGGGTCCTGCTTCCACCTGTCACACCAGACATTGCCTATTGGGGAGGGCGAAAATGGCAGTCAGCTGCCCCCCAGTCAAGAGGGAACAGAGCTCTGTGAATCACAATGACTGCTTCTTGGAAAGTGGGGATTGGGATGATTGGGTACTGGGATTCACTGAGAGCATTCTAACTATGGTGCTTACACATACATAAATCCCATATAGAATTCCAGCCTACATTTCTGTTCCAATGCAACCTGATTCATCAACAGTTAAACTTGGTGAATTTGTAACAATTTGGGAAAAGAGGAATGAAAACAAGGTTCTTCTATATTTTTCTGGGACTTGTGTCATGAGTTTCCCTCTGGTGAATTTATCAGCCCAATTTACTATAAACAAGTATAGACCCAAGATTTCACTAGTACCCTTATATAATAAGAATTGTTTTTGCTTTCACTGGTCTCCTGTTATGATATACAATGTTTGTTTGGTTTTAACCATATATTTATTGAAACATTTGCAATTTTACAAGCTGACAATGAAAAATAAAAAATACAAGTTGAAAAGCAAGCCAATTTCACACTGACAACATAAACCCATCGCCTAGACTTGAGGAAGATTAAGATTAGTAGATTAGAAGATACAGGACTCAGAGAATGAGTCTCCATGCCCTTCTGTCATGTGGAACCATGGCCCTTTTCACATGTGGGGGGGGAACGGGCGAAAACACGCTAAAACGGAGCTTACCCGCAGCCGGGTAAGTCCGTCGCCAAGCGGAGCAGCGCGAGGTCGCTGCTCCACAGTCCTCTGGCGTCCCAGATGGCAGCTTCCGGTTGGTGGAGGCTCTCATCAACCGGAGAAGCTCACCAGCCGGAAGCCCACCCCCAGCAGATCTGCAGGCACGCACTTGCGCCCGCCTGCAAATCCACTTTGGAGCCGGGCGACGGAGCGGCACAGGGCTGCGCGCTCCGTGCTTTTTAAAAACCTCGAAAAAGAGGTTTTTAAAAAACACGCAGCCCGGCTAGTTCCAGCCACTCCTGAGTGGATTCTGGTGTGGAACTACAAAAAGTAGTCCACGCCAGTCCACTCTACGGTATAGAAGACCTCAGTGACAGGTCGCTCTGCACCGTTTCAGAAGCCCGGTATGGAAATGGCCCATGTGGCAGCAGAATTAGAAAGAACAGCCAGCTTTTGCAAGGGCTCAATTATAACAGCGTTACAGTAATTGTCAGCCTGAAAACATGATTTTCCATAGGTCAGCTGGAGGGGGGAATGGGTACTCTGAGCTGTCCATGGTCCTGATTTCATTTTAAAGACACATGCATTGCTTGACTTGATTGAGACCTGCTTGACCTGACCTTGCTTGATTCAACCTGCTTCTCCTTTCCCTATGAACCTACAGGCTCAGACGGGCCAAGCGGCACAGAAAGCAAGGTGTCGCAGATTTACAGTATCAGTAAAGAACAGAGAAATATTATAGTGTTAGACATATTGATGGCATTTCCAAACTCCAGATCAACAGAGGTGGAGGGTATATATGTTGTACAAACACCAGATCAGGGCCAGTTCAAGACATTTTGCAGCCCATTGCAGGAAAAGAAACGCCGTTTTCTGCAATTTAAGGTTCAAAGCTAGCCAAGATCTTCCAGCATGAGAGGCTCAGGGTTCTGAAAGTACTCATTCCTTGGAGAATACAAGAAAACAAATGAAATGAAAAATCCTAACAGTCTGCTGCCTTTTCATGGCAGTCTAAAAATGGCTTCCCAAGGAGCTGATTTTATACTTAACAAACCCAAACAAAACAACAGCTTTATTGCTAGCTCCATGCTATATGAGCCACAGGTCATCAAGTTCTTAAATTGCATGATTATGACTATTTTGTAAATCTCTTTTGTTCACTCGGACTTCAGAGTATTTACAAAATAGTCATAATCATACTCCATTTAACTTTAAAAGTGACCATCATCTGCTTACCACTATGGATTTAAAGAACCCTTGCAAATTCTTCCATCTTTGGAAAGGAAGTGTGTCTCTGTTGACTGAGAAACCTCACTAAAAAAAGATGCTCAACAGATTTTCTCATTTTGTTTTTTTCCCCCAACAGAACTCATTTGTGGAAGAAAAAAAATCATACAATTGGCAGTTCTAGCCTCCTTCTTACAACATCCTACGAACTCTAAAAGGTCCTCTGGGGAGCTGGAAACTTGTGGAACTGTCTTTGTTCCTTGATGAGCTAAAACAGGAAAAAGAAAGACAGACTTGGTTCCAAAGTCATGGGATAGAGAATTACAAAGGGGTACACTGCTCTGTCCATCTCTCCCTCCCTTAGTATTTAGAATTTTGTATATAAAGGCAACTATGGTATGTTTCTTATTCTGTTCTAGTGATGCAAGATAAAACTCTTCTTGAAAGTTCTGGAAAGTGGGTACTATCTCCCCTTCTCACTTCTACACAATAACAGGAGTTTTGTATTGACAGATAAGCAAAGAAGACCTGAGCAGCTTTTTATCAGAGTTGGGGGAGAAAGACTGAGAAAAGCAGGTGGTACATTCAAGTAGAAAAGGAAATGTGTGTGTGATTACACTTTCAGGAACATCAAAAAAGCTTTTTTGCAAATCTTTTACCAAAAGTAGTTTGATATACACAGTTTCTATCACTACCACCCCCATTTCACTGGAGATGCTTTCTGATGCACAGTCACAATGATTACCTATCAGGAAGCTGCTTTTTTAACATGGAATATTAAGAACAAATCATACATGTATAATAACGTGTGGAATTTGTATCCTGGGGGCTTGTGAGCAGGCCTGAGAGAAAGAAGGGCACAAATGAGGAAAAAGGAAGTAACAAGAATATTGCTCATAAAAATTTTCCACTCTCTCCAAAAATAATGTGGTTCTTATTCAGCTTGTATTGTCAAGAGCATCCATCGTCAAAATCAAATTATTTTGGGGAAAACCCCACCATACACACATATACAGGTGCACATGTTCCCATATATAGCATTATCAATAACAGAAGCAGCTGCTGGCTTCTGAGTTGAGACTTGGAAGGAGGTATCCAAGAGGCTGAACTTTCATTTCCAGAACTTTGGATATCTCATTCAAAGTTTAAACTAAAATCCAGAGTGGTTTCATTTCCCCACTGACATGGGATCCATGAGTATTCACTGCGCCCCACTCGGTGCAAGAGAAGGCTGCCCTGCCATGTTCAGCACTGTTCATGGATACTGCACAAACAGTTATGGAAGCAACAGAGATGAATATATTCTCACAATAATATATATTCTCGGTATGGTGCTAATAATATATATTCTCATACTCATATTCTGTGTATGATATATTCTCAGTATGATGCTCAGTATGAGTTACCTAAGAAATAGGGATGGTGGGTTAGAAAAAGCAAAGACGTTTAATTCTGCAGTCTTGAGGTTTTAAACAGAATTCCAGTACAGTAAATCTAAGAAAGAGAGATAAGGAGGCTTGATACTTGTTAAAGCATCAGACTAGGGCCACAGAGACCCAGCCATGAAGTTCACCACATAGTCTATACCACTCGTCATCTCTCAAACTAATCTCCATCCCATAGTTGTTGTGAGAATCAAATGGGTAGAAAAAGGAGGTAATACTGATCAAGTCTTGCTGTAGGTCCCAGAACATCCTACCACTGTTAAGCTGCAGATGGCTTCAGCATGTCATTCTATTAATTGTTCTTAAAAATAAGTTTTTAAGCACTGGAGCAAGATTATTCTCTAGCTTATTTGCAGACCCTCCAAAGAGGGAATTTTCTCACCACTCTTTTTCCACTGCTGACATTAAGGCAGCAAGCAACGCTGCTGGCTGGGAACTGGAGGTCTCTTCTTCTATACTCCAAAAGGAGCAAAAATGCCAAATGGCAAGAAGGCCTCCTGAAGGGGAAAGCGGTGCATCTGCTAAACAACTGAACAAACAAACATCTTAGTTTACACTCAATTAATCTTGCAGGTGTGTTAATGTTAAATCCCTGAAGGGTGAAGTGAGAAGGACCAAAAAGCTAGTCTCTTTTCTTATATTTGTATAGTGCTAGAAAGCAGTCCTTCACTGTCCTTAATCACTTGCTGCTGCTGACATGAATCGTTTTGTGAATCCAAGAAGAGTTTTCTTCACCACTTTTCATATTAGTGACATTGAGGGACAGAGTTAATTGTGTATTCAAGGGGCAAATTACTCCACTGATCATTGAAAAATACACAAGACATATAGCTAGAGAAAAGAAAGCCACAATGATATAGGTTACAGCTGTATATAACACTGGTGCCTACATGAGTTCAGATCCAGGCAACCAACTTGCCTGTTGATCAATGAACCCAAACTTAGCCTACTTGCTGGGTGGCCTCAGGAATGAAAGGTCCAGGGCTTCACCAGAGCTGAAGCCACTGCATAGATCTCCTGTCACTTGGGAGTGTGACAAAGTGGCACCACCCTGCACTGGGTGTGATCCATGCTGTTAACACTCCTAGAGCCTTGTAAGGAGACCAATGTGTTGGTCTTGTCAACCGCTGAATAGCTGCTTCTTGGAGCCACACCCCCTATGAACTATATAAAAAGTTGTGACACAGATAAAACATATAGGAACAATTCCCACTTGCAGGGAATTTGGGTGGAATGACACTGTGTAAACAACTGAGCCTGGGTTGCTGAGGGGCTTATTTGCATGCATTCAAATGGAATGCAACAGGTCATCAGCTTTACTCTGGTCCTGTCCATCAGGCAGTAGCTTAAATCTATTGGCTCGTGGTGTCACCATTTCCAGAACCCACACAAAATGTGCAGGCTTCTGAGAACAAGAAACCTAATCAGCACCATTACTGATCTGTCACCAGCTCTGTCCTTCCCCCTGGACTGCAAACCCACCTCCTGGTAAGTCAGGAAGTGCACTTCCTTAACAGGAAAGATGTAACAGAGTTTAATAGACTTGATTAAATTGAACTTGTGTGCCTGAATGTTTCAGGATCTCATAAATTTTTCTATAGGGCAGGTAAAGTATAACACGCTGACCATGCATTTCCATCTCTACCCTTCAAGTATGTTTTTTCATCCTCCCGCTTTTTGCATCTTGTCTAAATCTTCCCTTACAGTATCAAGGGGGGGGGGGGCTGCTGCTTTTGTTTACTGCAGGGAGGGGAGACAATGGGGAGTCAAAACAGAAGACACAGGGAGAAGAAAATGGGAGTGCATTCATAGATGGAGTGCAACTTCCTATCCTTTTCCCCTGAAGCTAATTCATCTGAATTGCCTCCTCACTCACTCTCCTCCCCAGCTGCAAGCAGCAGCAGTAATCCCACCATAGGCTTGGAAGCCCTATCAAAAACACCTTGCACTCCATCTAAAACCTGACGTGTGTGCACAAAAGCCACAGTTATGCACACGTATGCCACTAATACAGTTCTGGCCTATGTATCCAGGGACAGAATTTTTCTAAGTCATTCCTTTTTCCAATAACTAGGGCAAAACTAAGTTAGATTATAAATGTAACACAGTGAACACTTTCATAGTGTAACTATGTTCAGATACCATTATAGTTCTTGTATAGTTTCACTTAATGTTACAGCAGCAGTTTCAGTCAGATTCTAGGTAATGCTTTGTCTTAGGCTGTTTCTTCATGTTCTGTTGTGGGTATCGAGAAGAAGGGGAATGAGAAGAGTATGCTTTGTCTCATGAGACTGACTTGTAGCATTCAGATTTTTTAAAAAAGTAACTGTTGGAAAATGCAGGGGGGCATGCTGTAGCTTTAGCATGACCCACAATTAAATTGTCCTTAAAAGCAAGAAAAAATACGTCTTCAGTCCCAGAAAACTGCCAGTGAATGAGGCCAGCCGGTTTGACTAAAACCTACAGTTTATTGAAGAGAAGCATGAGTACATAATCAGCTATGTAAAATCCATGTCTGGACACAGACAGCAACGGCTAAGAGAAGACATGAAGAGAAAAAATACAGAAAGAGACACTGCCTGTTTTCAGGCTGTTCTTAAGTAGAATCATGTCAACAAGTTTTCACACCATGGGACAGGGAAGTTCGTTAGACTAAACACACCTTTGTTATGAGAGAAGAAGCTGCAGAGATTCTCAGGCAAAACCTTATCTACTTGAGCTGGGAACAGGGACCTCAGCAGACAGAGGACAGTGGAGTAAACAAGAACACAATTAACCCTTAACACAGACAGAACGGTCTTGGCCTGCAAATGCCAACACTCCCCTTCTTGTTTCGTAGCTGTCCTGCTCACTAGAAACTGCAGGCCCCATCATCCCCAACCTGTTAAGCATTTGATTATGATTGACAGCTGAAAGCGGTTTTGTAAAAACATCAGCAATGTTCTCCTGTGAAGTACAGTACGTCAGACTTATAACCTTTCTTTGCACGGATTGTTTTACATTCTGATATCTGATATCGACATGTTTTGTTCTAGACTTTACCCTGTCACTTGCAGCCATTTGAATACACACTTGGGAATCACAGAACACTTCCACAGGCGTGTTTACATGTATGTTCAGGTCTTTTATCAACTGCAAGAACCACACCAATTCATTACACAGAGAATTCAGACTAGCATACTCAGCTTCAGCAGTGGAAGTTGCTAGAGTACTTTGTTTTTTCACTTTCCAGTCAATCAGAGCCCCACTGTATTTTACAACATAACCAGAAGTGCTTTTGCGATCTGATACATCTTCTGCAAAATCACTATCAGAATAGCACACAATTTCTGGCATTTGAACAGGAGTGATACACAAACAGAGATCCATGGTACCTTTTAGGTATCTCAACACCCTTTTTACACCTTGCCAGTGATACTGAGTGGGCTGAGAACTTGCCCTTCCCAATATGTTCACACTCAGGGCAATGTCAGGCCGACATGTCTCGGCTATATAGAGCAAACTCCCAATTACAGATTGATACAGCTGAATTTCTTGAAACATTACATCACCAACATTTTTACAGAAACCAGGCACCATTGGCATTTTCACACTTTTACAATCAGTCATGTTACATTTTTCCAGCAATTTTACAATCTTCTGTTTCTGACTCAGCAAGAAACCACCTTTGGTTTTTTGTATTTCCACTCCAAGATAATTTTTAACTGGCCCCGGATTTTTGATCTGAAATTTCTTGCCCAGTTCACTGGAGAACACTTGTACCTGTTTTTGTGTGTCACAGATCAAGCACAGGTCATCCACATACGCCAAAAGTATTTCTAGGCTCTCCCCTGTACCTCGGACATATACACAGGGGTCAGCAATGCTTTGTTTGAACCCACACTCTTGCAAAGCTTTGTCTAAACACAGGTTCCAACAACGAGCTGACTGTTTCAGACCATACAGAGCCTTATTCAGTTTCCAAACTACATTTTTCTTTCCTTGGACAACAAAACCATCAGGCTGTTTTAGGTAAATTTCCTCTGGCAGGTCTGCATTGGGATAAGCAGTGGTGATGTCAAAGTGTGTGACAAGGGATTTCCGCTGTGCTGCAATGGCCAGCGCCAGTCTTATGGACTGCATCTTGACTGTTGGTGCAAAAACCTCATCATATGTTTGCTCATCTTGGTTGTACCCACGAGCCACCAACCGAGCTTTGTGTTTGACTTGCCCATCAGCAGTGGTCTTCAACTTATAGACCCAGCGGCAATCAACAGGCTTGACCCCTTTTGGTAATTCACACAGGGAATACACATTGTGCTGAGTGATTGAGTCAATTTCACCCTGCATCGCCTCCCACCAGAATTCTGCCTGCTCTTTAGGCATGTTTTCTACTTCAGCAAAACTAGCAGGCTCACAATTTACCAGACAGGCACGCACTGTCAGTGAAGAATATGGGGAATATCTTTTTGGAGGCTTCCCTTTTGTTTTTCTCTGTGACCTTCTGGGAACTGGCCGGTCTGCCTGACCGCCATTACCATCATCCAAACTGCGAGACCTTTTTGCAGCTCGCTTCTGTTCCTCCTCCATGTGTGGAGCCGCTTCTCCCCTCGCAGCTCTCCCCCTTTGTGCTGGCTCTGGCTCAGGCTCAGGCTCAGATTTAACCCCTGAGGGACCAGGAACTGAGGTGGCAGGCTGCTCTGGGCGAGCACGGGGCTCACGGGAGACAGGAAGGAAAACTTCAGAAGCTGCTTGAACACGCGACCAGTTTGCATGTTCCTCAAAAGTTGCATTTCTGGACACTATACAGAAATTTCCTCCAGCATAAAATCTGTACCCTTTGCAATTTTCTTGGTACCCCAAAAAACGCAAACGTTGAGCTTTTGCCTCTCCCTTTTTTCTTTGGTTCTTGGGAATGTGAACCCAGGCAAAACTGCCAAACACTTTCATGTGAGCAATGGAAGGCTGCTTGCCAAACAAACGCTCATAAGGAGTGGTCTGAAAGACTGAACTCCAAAGCCTGTTGTGTATGTAACTGGCAGTCAGGATTGCCTCTCCCCAGAAACTCAGAGGCAAATCTGCATCACAGAGCAAACTGTGCATAAGAGTCTGCAACACTCCAGCAGTTCTCTCAGCTATCCCATTCTGGAAACTTGAATGAGCGGCAGTGGTTCTGTGCACAATGCCTTTGCTTTTGAACCACTGTTGCAGACTCTCTGCCACACATTCTCCTCTGCGATCTGTTTGAAACGCTTTCACCTTAGAATCAAACTGTCTCTCAACATAAGCACACCAGTTCTTAATTATTTGACACACTTCAGACTTCTGATTCAGCAGATAACAGAACGTGTACCTGCTAAAATCGTCTACGAGCACTAGGACATATTTTTTCCCTCCCAGACTGTTCTGAGACATCGGTCCGATTACATCAGCATGTACCAGTTGGAAAGGAGCAGTAGGAACTCGTGAACTGGTTCTGGGAGCAGGAAGCTGCATGGATTTAGACTGCTTGCAAACAGCACAGTCAAGAAAAGTATCACAGGATTTCAGAGAACATCCCTTGCAGCTGTCTGCTAACTTTTTCAACACAGGAAAGCTAGCATGTCCCATCCTTCTATGTAACAAATGAATGCATTCATCATGTTGTGGTTTGTTATCATACACGGCACAAACCTTGTGGTGAGGCTTGAGTTTGTACAATTTCTCAGCCAATTCTGCTACAGCACGAACAGCTCCATCTTTCAGTACTTTGCCCTCATGTTTAGTGAACAACACCTCAAAACCATTTTGAGTCAACTCTGACACAGAGAGCAGACAGAAATCAAGTGAAGGCACATACAACACATTGTCAAGATACAGGTCTAAAGCAGGAACGTAAGCAGATCCCACACCCCTGACCTTAGCTTTAGTCCCATCAGCCAGGGCAACAGTAGCCACACTGGCTGGATGCAAAGTCTTGAACAAACCTTCACAGTTGACCAGATGCTGAGAACACCCACTGTCCAGCAGCCAAGAAACTGCATCAGTGTCCTGGGAGTTCTCAGAAAGCACACAGTCTGTTGCAACGGCAACTCGTGGACGGCTCCCACGACCTCCTCTGAAGCCTCTGCCACGACCCCTGGTACCTTTCTCACCTTGCTTCTCCAGCGGACAGTCCCTCTTGAGATGAGAGGCAGAACCACAGCGATAGCACCTTCTGACAGCGTGAACTCTCACCAGCCCCTCTGGTCTGCACTCGCCAGCCTGGGTAGACCTCCTCCCGGTTCCTGGCTCAGCAGCTGCCGGCGGCTGTGGGGGTTGCAAGGCATTCCTCCGGGCTCGTTTGTCCTCTTCCTCCAGCAGACGAGAAGTCACATAGGCCACTGTCAGGTCCCTCTCTGGAACAGCCTCCAAGGTAGCCACTATCACATCCCAGCTGGGATCCAGGGAACCCAAAATGCAGTAAGCTTTGTCAGATTCAGACAAAATCTTCCCTCTCTCACGAAGTGCAACAAAAAGCATATCCAGTGTCTGCAGATGCTGCTGGACTGGCACTCCCGGCCTCAGCTTTGTATTATACAGCCTCGTCGTGAGAGATAATTTACTTCCAGCTGTGACTCGTACATACGTGTCTCTTAACGCTCGCCAGGCTACACGGGGGTCACCAGCATCCCGAATATGCAACAGCTGGTCATCTTCCACAGCCAGAAAAAGAAGAGACATGGCCTTTTGCCTCACCTTAGCTGCATCGGCTGCATCTCTTGGGAGATCCAGCGGGTCAGTAAACGCTCCCCAGACACCTTCTCCTCGGAGAAACATTTCCATTTTCACTGACCAAGCAAGGTAATTAGTCCCGTTCAGCCTCGCAAGAGGCAGGCTACTAATTAACCTCTGCTCCATGGCTTTACGATCCCCGGCAGCAGCCGCAGCACAATCCTTGAAAAATCACACCGGCAGACAGGCACCATCAATCAAAAACTGGCCTCAAAAACACTCCGGCCCCTGGCAGTACCAGGACGTGCAGCGGAAGCGTGCTGGGCCCATGACCTGTTGGAAAATGCAGGGGGGCATGCTGTAGCTTTAGCATGACCCACAATTAAATTGTCCTTAAAAGCAAGAAAAAATACGTCTTCAGTCCCAGAAAACTGCCAGTGAATGAGGCCAGCCGGTTTGACTAAAACCTACAGTTTATTGAAGAGAAGCATGAGTACATAATCAGCTATGTAAAATCCATGTCTGGACACAGACAGCAACGGCTAAGAGAAGACATGAAGAGAAAAAATACAGAAAGAGACACTGCCTGTTTTCAGGCTGTTCTTAAGTAGAATCATGTCAACAAGTTTTCACACCATGGGACAGGGAAGTTCGTTAGACTAAACACACCTTTGTTATGAGAGAAGAAGCTGCAGAGATTCTCAGGCAAAACCTTATCTACTTGAGCTGGGAACAGGGACCTCAGCAGACAGAGGACAGTGGAGTAAACAAGAACACAATTAACCCTTAACACAGACAGAACGGTCTTGGCCTGCAAATGCCAACACAGTCAACCCTTTAGTTACTTCAGATAAAGGAAAGCAAAATGCAACTACAATGGCAGAAATGGGAGGCTTCCTTGACACTATAAATGTAATAAATTGCTTCTAAAATATCAGTAATTTGCAAAGCTTTGAATCAGGCTCTAGATTTGGGAAGGTGTTCTGTGGAGTATATATCACTCCCTGTCCTGCAGATCTGAAGAAGGCAAGGAACAGAAGAACAGGAGTGGGCAATGTATGATCCTCCATATGTTGTTATGTTGCAGTATTCATAATTTCTCACCATTGGTTATGATGTCTAGGACTGATGAGGACTGAGAGACAGCAAAATCTGTAAGACCACAGCTACCCACCCTTTCAGTTGAATGCATAATAATAGTTGTTACTTTCCAGGCAATGGGTACTTCAATATAGATTTATGACAGGAGGATTCTGGGAGTTATAGTTCAAAAAATTAAGTTTTCCAAGCTCTAGCTTTGGGTGATTGCTTCCTTGTTCAATCCTCCATCAAAGCAGATGAGGAATCAGGGAGGGAAGCTTTCTGTTGGTGGGTGAGAGATCATGCCTCGGCCTACTGCTGGCCCTTTCTCTAGCCCTCCTGGGGTGTGGCAACTCCAGTGCCCCTGCACTGAGCACTGTCTCATCTGGTAGTGGTATGAGATTCATCTGTTTTCATTCATCTGTTTTCTTGCATGCACCTCTTCTTTCCTCCAGTGCAAGCTAATGGAGACAGCTGCTCAATCTAACCACTGGGGATTTGGTGACATAGTTTCAGCTTCCCAGTGGTCCCCCAAAATGTAGCTACTTGTACCAGAAGTGACATGAAAAATGTGCTAGATAAATCTGAAAGTGGGGGGGAGGAACCCTAGAGAGGAATGTGAAAGAAAGTGCTTTTTCATTTGGGATTAGTTAATGCCAACTATGCTGTATTTCTTCAGTCAGACACATGGACCTGTTGTGTATGCACATTTGTATCTATCTACTATTCAGGTTTTTCAAATGCACCTCCAAAGAGTGAACTGTGTTAGATAGTTCTGACAGATATCCCTGTCTTAACATTTTAATCCACTTCTCCCTTAGTTTCCATGGTTTTTAGGCTCAGTCATGTCTTGTTCTTCTACTTCTCTTACAATATTGATCAAGTCCTTTCTTTATCTATAGATTTCTGGTCACTGCTCTTCAGTTGCCCATGTTTGTCTAATCAGCAGATGTTCATTTCCACAAAAACAATGGTCTACCAGTGATGAAAGTTTTGTTTGTCAGATTGTATGAAGACAGAGAGCACCAGTTACACAGTTCACAATTTGCAGCAGCGGTGCAAAAAAGGTGGCCCTCTAGATGTTGTTGGACTATAACTCCTAGTAGCCCCAGCCAGCATAGCCAATGGTAAGAATGCTAGAAGTTGCAGTACAACATGTGGAGGACTTCAGGATTCCCCTGCCCCCATTCCTTAGTGCCATATGTGCCAAGAAGACACACAGTCCTCCCGTGGAGGCCCAGAACTTCATATGATCTGGTTCAAAACAGAACAAATTAACAATAACAATAGAGTATCCACAGGACTAACCCTCTCATTTGTAAAAAGGAGAGAACTAGCTCAGGCATCAGTTTTTATGAGACAGTGGTAGAAAGAGACCTGTGTGTGCCATGTAGTCAGCTAGCCCATTATTCTTAGCTGTAATGGGCGGGGGGGGGGGTCTTTTATTGCCACTACTGAAATGAAATTTGTATCTATGACTGGCTGGCTTCTTCATGTGGAATGGTAAATGAGGGAAGAATGTCATGCTCTCTCGTTTATGCCCTCAAGAAAATGTCTTAGGCTAGCCAGGATAAAAAACTAATTTTCAGAAACATTGAGTCATAATGAGAGATCCCTCAGTACAGCTTGGAAGAGTAATTTTTTTTAAAATTGCAGTTCCCAGAATCCCCTGACATCATGGACAATAGCTATGCTGACTAGAGGATTCTGGGAGCCGCATCCCCCCCCCCAAAAAAGTGCCTTTTCTAAAACCTATACCTAAGAATCCGAAGGCCCAAGCTGGCTTCCTTTTCTCAGCTCTCTTTATTTATTGTTGCTGAATTTTAAGTATACATTTACTCTGACAGCTGTTCCCTCCTGATGGTTTTAAATCACAGTTCTTAATATGTCATTTGACTGGCTCACACTAATTGGATTCTCTTTCCAGAGGCTCACCTCTCCATTTGTGACCTACCCTGACCAGTCCCCCATTTTGTTTACAGTTCACACCTGAGCGTCACACTGTTCCCAGATTATGGTCTAGGTTTCTCAAAATCAGTAGGAGGTCATCCAGTCAATCATGCTTAAGCTCTGGGCTTTCTCAGCAGTTCTGTGCATCTGGCATCTCTGGCTTCATTCCCAGGCAGGTGTAATTTCAAACTCTGGCACCAGTGACAGCTTTTCTATGGATACAAATGTCACCACTTACAGTTCAATACCTCATGTGAGCCTACAAATAGGGATTTATTTCATTAAGAACAGGACACTCCTTTGCTCTCAGTGGGGAGACAACAGTTACAGATATGCCTTCCAGAGGTTGACCTCAATAAAGGAGGAAGAGGAGGAAGAGGAGGAGGAGGAAGAGAAGAAGAAGAAAAAGAAGAAGAGGAAGAAGAAGGCTGACATTCTGATCATGATGGCTTTCCTTTACATGACTGGACTCACAGATGTGGCTGCAAGATTGGTAGGCATATGTCATTTCCTATCTTTTTCAACAACAGCAGCTCCAAGATAAAGCAGAAGACTATGAAGCTGTGTAGGTCCAGAGCACTAGGAAATGTAAGAAGCTCTTCAATAAATCCTTGTGAGGGATAGGTAGAGGAGTCAAATCTACTCCTGTAGATCCCTAGCTTGCTTTACAAGTTCAAGAGTAATCCCCAAAAGTTATAATCCCCCAAAAGTAACTTTCAAAAGCTTTATGCAGACTTCTACCTTTTTCCCATTTTCAAGTTCATCCCATGCTAGCTCCATGTAGATACTTTTAAACACAAAAAAAGAGACATTTTTTTCGCACGATGGATGGAATGATGGACACATTAATGAATTCATGGTCCCACTGACTAAAGCATGCTTTTGTGCACATTTTAGAAGTGTATATTGTTTTGTTGTTTGTTTATTTCTATTTTGAAAATGTGTGCAAAATTGTGAAACATGTTTTTTTTTCCCTTTCACAGAGTGCATTCCAAGCACAGAAATGTATAGATTTCTGATAAGAAAATATATTCTGCTTCATATTTAGTCTGGCAAGTGAAGAACTGGGTAAATCCAGAAAAAACTCAATAGAATGGACTTCACATACATCCCTAGTTTGTATTTTGCACGCTCTCTCCTCCGTGTGCTTTGGAGGCTCCTACCCATTTTTACCATTTCATTCTCTAACAGTTCTATAGGTCTATGCTGCCCAATGTCTCTGCATCCATCTTTAACTAAAACCCTATTCTGGTGTTTTGACTTTTAACATGACCATGATTCTATAAGGGAGAACATGGATGAGCATACTAATCTTTTCTGCTATCTTTTTCCTTTCATGGGTTTAGGGCAAGTGCCAACAATGGATGCCAACTCTACATGTGTGGTGGCTGTGTGCCAATTAGAATCCCAGTCTTTCAGGTTTCTAAAATTCTATGAAGATCCTACAAAAGTAGACATTCCCTGTTGTGAATGTTTGCTATCCAAGCTATGGCAGTAGGTGGAGAAGCAACAGCACTATCAAAACCAATGCATCATGCTCATCTCCACTTTTTACCACTTAATTCGTATCATTTTTAAGATTAGTACATTTGAATGGGGCTTAGAAAAGTTTGCAAAAATTCCTTCCACAACTAGACAATACATCAGCCACTGTAGCTTTCTGTTCCTTTAGTTTAGTTGTATTCCATATTCTAGGTTACCAGTGTGCTGTGTGATAACATACTGTCAGCCCTTTCTAACCATCTTGGCATGAAGTAACACAACTTAACTGAAAATGGGTGTGAGCAGTATCTTGCTATTGTGTAAAATCCTGCACAAACTGAAACTTGATAAAAATTGATAATAAAATTCAGGGATGGGATTGCCGTTTCCTAGTTGTGTGTATTTTTGCTTCCGATTAAGCCCAAATTTTGTAATTCAAAGAGATCCAAGCTCTCAAGTGGGGCTTTCATGACACAGTTGAAGTGAATTATTAAAAAACAAAAACAGAAAAAAATGGTAGACTGTTCTGGAAAACTTGGATCCATCACAGAGATTGCATGAAGACAGAATTTAGTGGACTCTTACAGATTGTCTGTTAAAAATGCTTACAGGTCCTCACCAGCTTCTCCGTATAGAATCATACAGTATAGTGACTGAGATCTCTATCTTCCAACCAATGGAAATCTTACAAGAGTCTTCTTCCTTTTTTCCAATCAGAGTGCTTTATAAGGGAAGGAGAAGCTGGCATTCTTTTTTTTTTTCCAAGTCAATGCTCTCACTCTGAAATTCCTCCTCCTTCCCCCGAAGACTGGAGATGAGGGTCCAGGCCTGAGATCTGGGAACCCCAGGATAGCATTGGATAGCATTGGAAAACATCTCTCTCAATGCTCTGAAGAACCACTGCCAATCAGTGTTAACAATACTGCCCTAGATGGACCAGTAGTCTGATTCAGTGTTACTTATGTTTCTAGTAGAATCCCAATATTTAAACAGAAAAAAAAGTTTTAAAATGATTTAAATCCCTTTTTCTGTCATTCTAAACATAGTTCCTCCTTTTAAGGGAAACAGATATAGATACAATGCTTACATAGTTCTTCAAAGATGTCACACACTGCAGTTTCTTGAAGATTAAATCTTAACTTGTAGCAACCAAACTCTGATTCAACTAGAATGATGCTAGGAAAGAAAGATTCCCTTGATTCAATATCTAATATCAGAGCTTGGGAAAGTTAAGTTTCAGACTACAGTGCCCAGAATACTTCAGCAAGCATGGCCAGTGGCCATGCTGGTTGGGGATTCCAAGCACTGCATTAAAAAAAAAAGTAATTTTCCCAAGTCCTGCTTAATACATTGAGGTCACAGCCATGGCCATCCTATCACAAATGCATTTGAAGCAAATCTCTAAAGGTATTGAACTTCACATTAGAAATGACAGACTTCATTCTCCTTGGTACCTTGGCTTCACTTCCTTGCTCGTTTTAGTCATCAGTGAAATGTTAATGTTTGTAAAGCACTTCAGAGGTTAAAAGGGGTGTATAATTGCTGTGTATTATTATTCTCATACTCTCCTTGATCTTTATAAGGTTATCCAAACTCCAAGCAATTAAACCTTCAATAAAAATGGCAGCAGCTTTTCTTTGCAGAAAATGTCAGATCTGTAGTCTTCAATTTCTCATAATCTCTACTGGAAAAGTGAATACAAAATGAAAAGCTATTGATCAGAACACTGTGACACAAAGAATACTTGGACAATGTAAATGAAACCCAGCTCCTCTCTCTCTCTCTGCATGTGTAAAGATTTGTATCCATTTTCTCCTATGGGAAAAAAAAAGGCTTTCCTGTCTCTGATTTGAGAAGGGAATTGGAAGATGTATTTTTATGGTGTTAGGTAATTGCTGTTTTGAAAATAGCTGTGTTCTCACAGAGAACTAAAAGAAGGTTGGTAGACCTTTGTTCTTTATTTGAAAGATTTATGTGGCTAACCTTCAGCCAAAGCATGATATATGGGAATAAATCTTCACTGGAAAAAGAAAAGAGAAGGAGTAAAACAGCCTTCCCAAACTCTAAGAGATGGAAAGGAGGTTTAATAGCAGATAGAGCTCACTTAAATTATTCTTCTGAATGAGATCAAACCTAATAAAAATATTATATGACCATGACCCCCTGCAGTTAGCCTAAGTGCTCTCACAAGCTAAGAAATGTCCATACCCTAGCATAATTACTTGGAAGTAAATAAGTCCCATGGAAGTCAGTGGAATTATTGGTATCCTGTCTAGCTTGTTAGCACTTTATTTATTTTACACAGAGAGAAATACACACCCTCCATTTCAGTGAACATACAGGTAAGGTCAGCATGTTGGAATGGTTAGAATATCTGACCAGGACTTAGATTGTCAAGGTTTTAAGGCCCTTCAGAGCTATGAAGCTTGGACCAGCCTATTTCTCTAGACAAAGGAGGAGAAGAGCCATGTAAACCCCCTGGCGCTCACTGAAGGAAAGGTAGAATATAAATATAACCAGATTGGGCCAAATCTAGTCTTAATACCAACTAGGGTAAAATCATTGAAATGGACAGGGCTTGAAAGTCACAGAAGTCCTATTTATTTCAATGGATCTACTTGAGTTGACTAAGATTGGATTTAGCTGAGAAATTTCAAAATGTGCCACAATGTCCACAAATTCCTTCTTCCTCCGCCTTCCACTTCAGATTTCCCCTTTTACCTCTGGTTCCATTCCCATAAACTCAACCACATAAAGACCATCAAGTCCAACCACATCAAGTGCAATCACATCAATCTGAGGGCAATTCTGAATGAAAATAAACAATGAAGCAAAAGAAATACACATGCCAAAATAAAAGAAATAAAGGGAAGGAGCAGAGGAGGGAGAGAAAAATGACCCCAATTGGACCAAAAGAAAAAGAAAAGAAAAAGAAATCTGTCAGTGAAAGTAATTTATGTTAGCACACTCGGTAAAACAAGCATGCAAGAAAATGACTTGTTGCAATGGATGATATAAATACTTTAAAAATACGTGTGTGTGTCTGTGTGTGTGTGTGTGTGTGTGTGTGTAGTCATCCTTTTCCAACACAGGGTTCTTAATGTACAGATGGATGATGCATTTCAACACATAGAACATTCCATTGTTAGAGTATATATTTCAGCTTCCAAGACTTGTTAAGGCCAAGACAGGGATTAAAAACGATCCCCCATTCCACTTCCCTTAGTCACAGGCATACCCAAGTTTTACCTGGGGACATGAACCTGGATTGCCACAGTCTCTATCCAGCACTGTTGCCACTGTCCCATAGTTGGTGATAACTTCTCTGTGGTAAAAATTGTCAAACAAGACCCAGGTTCCTATTTGAAGTTGGATTAGCATAATGCTTAGGCAATGTACTAATGTGGAGGTCCAAGGGCTGGAAAAGGAAGAAGAATGTGGTGAGAGAGTAATACAAAGGAGCTTTCCCACTGCATCCAATGGCCTGTCAGTAGCTGTTTGTATTAGTGGGCAGGACTGTGCCCAGGAGCATTTTTGGAAGCCACTGCACTGCCAAACAAAAATAGTTGTGCAAGGAGATACTAAACATCTCTTTACAAAATATCAGAAAAATTAGTTACAACAATGTTCTGAAGATGGCATGCTGATAAGGGACTGGGAATCCTTGCTTTCTAAAGAGAGGACTGAAGGCCCTCATGCGTGTGGCAGTTGTCTGGGTTGCCTGAACAGCCTACACAACTCCATCTATCTCTGTACTTACCATATTCCTCTATTTTGAAGTTCCTAGGAAATTTACTAGCACAGACTAGGTCAGTGCTGATGATTATAGTTATGAAGTGAATGATACTGAAGGGGAAAAATAAAATGATCATAAGGCCTAAATAAGGAAAAGCCATGTTGAAGAAAACAGTTTGATTAGACATAGAAAATGTTGTATGCTTCTTGTGATTTCAAGTTAAGTTGAACATGTACAAAGCATTCTGAGCCATGTTCCAAAACATCTTGGCATGTTCTTCTGATAACAGGCTGAACTATGAAATAAAATACAAAGAACAAATGTAATATACATAGTTTGGAAACTAGGCTTACTCTTTATTGGTGAATTTATTTATGTCATAGTCTTTAGTTGCTCAGATGCTGCCAGTGCATATTTGTAAGAATTCTATATAAAATTGGTTTAATCACTTGTTTGGTGTGGATCTTCGGGTTACCAAGCTAGAGTCCACCCAGCACCGTATCATTAAATAAACTGCTGAATTCAATCTACTATCAGACTTAAAATGTTTTAAGGGTTTTAAAATATTTTAATCATTTTTTAAATAATATTGTTGTTTAATTCTTTTTTAACTTTTGTAAATTACTGCTTTAGCTTGATCTTTTTACATTAGTACAAGCTTCCTTGAATCCCCTCTTGAGTGAGAGGCAGGATATAAATTCAATCAATCAATCAATCAATAAACAAACAAACAAACCTTAAGAGGTGTTTTTTAAAAAAAACAAAAACAAAAAACAAACTTCAACACAGATTTTTGACTGATTGCACCTGCAATTCTTAACATGTGTTTCACACCAAGTAAATGTCAAGTATGCTGGTTCATACATATGCATGCTAGGGCTGTATGTTGGTCTGTCTGTCTCTCTGTCTGTTTGTGTGCTTAAAAAGCAAACCAACTGGCAGGACCTACTATATTAAACAAAACATCACCTCCCAATCCTTCAATTTTATTTATGTAATCAAATGGAGACATACAGGACGTAATCTACAGTATATGGGGAAAGCAACCACAAACCATGCATACACATTTCAGGTTTACAATCCTGACCCGGAAGCTGGAGCAACCAGGGATTACATCTTGGAGCATCAAAGCTGCTCTAATTTGTCCTTGGGCCTTTCTGCATTACACTGTTATAGTGCAATTATTCTATTTTCAACCTCCTGTGGAATCCTGGAGTTTGCATTTTAGGGACGGGCCTTTAGAATTCCCAGCCAGAGAGCTCTTTGGCCTCAAGAAACTACAGACCCCAGAATTCCACAGGATGTTGAAAGTGGAATAATAGCACTATAACAGTGTTGTGTGGAAAGGCCCCTTGTTTGGCACTGAGATACCATCTCTTTCAGCTTTTTTTGGACAAATGGGAGAATTTCTGGACTCAAATACTTAGGACCTAACACCACATGGCTTCAACCTAGAGGATAATGCCAACACCCACTGAAGAATGCTCAAAACAGTGTTCTAAACTGCCACCTGGGATGCTGCTTAGCTTCATCTTTAGCAATTATAGAAGAATCATAGAATCATAGAAATGTAGAGTTGGAAGAGACCACACGGGCCATCCAGTCCAACCCCCTGCCATGCAGGAACACCCTCAAAGCATTCCTGACAGATGGCCATCCAGCCTCCACTTAAAAACCTCCAAAGAAGGAGACTCCACCACACTCCGAGGCAGCATATTCCACTGCCGGACAGCCCTGACTGTCAGGAAGTTCTTCCTGAGGTTCTGGTGGAATCTCCTTTCCTGCAGCTTGAATCCATTGCTCCTTGTCCTGGTCTCTGGAGAGGCAGAAAACAAGCCCTCTCCTTCCTCTGCATGGCATCCCTTCAAATATTTAAACATGGCTATCATGTCCCCTTTTAACCTTCTCTTCTGCAGACTAAACATACCCAGCTCTCTAAGTCTATCCTCATAGGGCATGTCTTCCAGGCCTCTCACCATTTTGGTTGCCCTCCTCTGGACCTGTTCCAGCCTGATCATGTCCTTCTTGAATTGGGGTGCCCAGAACTGGACACAGGATTCAAGATGAGGTCTAACCAAAGCAGAGTAGAGTGGTACCAGTACCTCCCTCGATCTAGACACCATACTCCTATTGATGCAGCCGAGAATTGCATTGGCTTTCTTGGCTGCGGCATCACACTGCTGACTCATGTTCAGCTTGTGGTCTATTAAAACTCCTAGATCCCTTTCACACGTACTGCTATCCAGCCACGTGTCCCCCATCCTATATTTCTGTATTCCATTTTTTCTACCTAAGTGTAGGACCTTACACTTCTCTCTGTTGAATTTCATTTTGTTAGCTTTAGCCCAGCTCTCCAATCTATCCAGGTCATTTTGAATTTTGATCCTGTCCTCTGGTGTATTAGCAACCCCTCCCAATTTGGTGTCATCTACAAATTTGATCAGCATGTCCTCTATTCCTTCATCCAGGTCGTTGATGAAGATATTGAACAGCACTGGGCCCAGGACAGAACCCTGCGGCACCCCGCTAGTAACTTCTCTCCAGGATGAAAAGCAGCCATTCGTGATCACCCTTTGGGTTCAATTGGTCAACCAATTACAAATCCAATTAACAGTAGCCCTGTCCAGCCCGCATTTTACTAGCTTCTTTGCAAGAATGTCATGGGCAACTTTGTCAAAGGCCTTACTGAAATCGAGATATGCTACATCCACAGCATTCCCTTCATCTATCAAGCTAGTAACTCTATCATAAAAAGAGATAAGATTAGTCTGGCATGACTTATTTTTGAGAAATCCATGTTGACTTCTCGTGATTACCGCATTGCTTTCTAAGTGATTAGAAACTGACTGCTTAATGATCTGCTCCAGAATCTTTCCGGGTACTGACGTCAGGCTGACTGGGCGATAATTATTTGGGTCCTCTTTTTTTGCCTTCGTGAAGATGGGGACAACATTTGCCCTCTTCCAGTCTGCTGGAAGAGGGTAGATGCTGAAGATTTTGCTCATTTTATATTTTTTTAGCTCTGTAATTTCATGCACATACACATTGAGCACGTGTGAGCATGTATCGAGCATGTAGTTTTGCACAGTATAACAAACATTTTAAATTATTATTTTGATACTGGAAGCTTAATATATTGGGAATCAAGGCAACCCACATACTGCATTAGTAAGATACAATGTTACTTTTTAAAAAGAGTGATTTCATTCAAGATTTTCTTCCTAATTTGAATGTCAGATTCTGTGATTGGGTGTTTTAGAGTTTGATACCAAATTTTATAAATTAGTATTCTTGTGGCAGTGCTCCTTAAGAAGATAAATTCTGGTGCCAACTGGAAAGTAATAATTTGAGATGTTACCCTCCCCATTATAGTGAGTTATTGAACTATATGAATAAAGATTTTATCATTCCTACATCAATCAAGATATACTTTATTATGGTGAAGAACAAAGAATCAAATATATTTTGCATAGTGCATTACACTCATGAGAAAATCTTCATGTCACGATGTGGGAATTTTAAGGCTGTGCGGGGAGACAACCACACAGAGACTAAAGAAAAACAAATAAAGCCAAATCCCAGTGTTGCTATTAGGATGAAAAATATGTGAATTAAAAACACACACACACAAAGAGAGAGACATTTCTGTAATATCAAAATGGAATTCTTTTGAAAAGACAGGTTCATGAATATTTGTAGATGTCTTAGATCCAGAAAGACAGTTCAAAATAAAGCCTGTAGCAGAGAACCTGGGACATTAAGGAGTGATAGGGAACTGACATGAAAAATAAAGGCAGAAATAGAAGGGCTCAAGTTAAAACAAGTATTACTAGTTAGTGAAATTAGTAACTCAATAGAGAACCCAGGAGAAAAAAGAAATAGGCAAAAGGACACCCCAAGGGGAAGGTGGAAATGAACTGAAATCCCCATTATCAAAAAGCAACAGAAACCAGTCAAATTCCCACAGGTAACAAGTATGCTCAGTAGCAGAATATCAATACCAAGATAATACCATTGTGTTTTAGGACCTAGGAGGCAGTGAGGGCTTGTCATGCAAGTTGTACTTTCTGGATGAGGTGTTCTAAGCAGAAATTGAAATGCTTGGTTTGAAAGTTAATCAGCTAATGCTGACTATAAGAAATGGGGAGATTAATTAGTTGTTTGAAATGGTTTGATTCATTGGGTTGATTCCTAACTTGAGTTGCTAGCTTTCAAACAAGAGTGGTGTGAGAGTTGTCACTGTTTCAAAAGAACTCTTTTTGTCATTTTTTTTCCAGCCTGACACTTTTTCCTAGATGTACTACAAATCTCATAATATGACAGCTATCTGTGGATGGTGGGAATCCAACACATCTGGAAACTTTTCAGTTTTGGAAAGGCTACCCTAACACATGGGATCTCATCTTAGAACCTCTTCAGTTCAGTCTGCATTTTTCTCTTCTTTCACCCACTTCACCTCTGCCAACATATACACAGTGTACAGACCCTTCAAATACCTTGTTAAAGATTAATAAGAAGTGACATAAAAGGTTAACAAAGAATGATGTGTTTATTTCACTGACAGGACATTGAGTCACTGCAAATACAGCAATAAGCAGTTGCAAAAAAGGCTCAATCAGTGAATCAAGGGTTGACAATCTTTAATTAGAAATGTTTCAGTGCTCCTCAGCGTATGCATATGAGCACAAATGTGCATTGGCTGTGCCTCCCCACTTATAAACAGAAAACATGGTCTGAAAACTTCAGTGACAGAACACACATTTTGCATGATGAAGCCAGGGATCCTGAGGAATTTCAAAGTCATTCTGTGGCATTTCCGGTTTAACAGATTGAGAAACTAAGCTACTACAGGCAGGTCTCAGTTTACATCAGGTTATGTTGCTGGATTCACTATGTAATTTGACACTGTTGTGAATGGGAGGAGCCATTTCCATAGGAAATCTTTGGAGATCAAGGAAGCATTCCAATGGAGCTGAGGTAACTGCAAAATTACTGATTTTACAAGTCCACCACCAATTTTAAAGAGGCTTCAAGCTTAAAACCACAGCTTACTATTTCCTGGCTGGAGAAATGGGCATATGATCTCCAGAAGGATTAGAAGAGGCAGCAACTGCTGATCTCAAGAAGGCTTGGATGGAGTGGGCTGGCTTGCCTTTAGATGACAGCTCTTTTTCATTGGAGCACACAGAGGGCAACTGCTAAGAACTGTGTTCTGTGTCTTCTCTAGCATGCTTCCTGAGTGGAGGAAGCACTTCAGGAGAGAAAGATGGCATGTCTTCTGTGGTCTTCTGGAGAGGTAAAAAGGACACAACAGGAGGAGAGGCATCATATCTTTTGTGCCCTCTCCAGCAGACTGGCTAAAAAAAAAAAATAGACAACAATTCCACCTAAGCAAACAGAGGAAACCCCTTCTAGCCACCCTAAAACTGCCAAGATTTGAATTTCTTTATTTTCCTCTTACTCCACCTTCTGATCGGATAAACCAAGACTGCAGCTGCTTTCTTCCACTCCCCCAACCAAGACAGATAAAAGAAATCCAGTTCAGTCACCTTTTCTTACTCCCCAAAACTCCATGGCCAAAACCCTAAAACAGCCTTGCTCTTTCTTCTTACCCACATAAAGTAATCTCTTCCTTCTTGCTTTCTTGTCTTGCTCAATTGCAGAGCCACACTGGAAGAATTATGCACATGTAAGGCACCTACCTACCTACCTACCTACCTACCTACCTATCTATCTATCTATCTATTTCTAGGGATATGTAAATATGAAATGTTGAAAACTGAGTCAATGCAAACTGAGACTTGCCTATATTTTCTGCACCCATCTTCCCTAATGCTTGTTTGTTTAAACTCTTAACTTTGTACACATCTTTGCACATGTTGGTTTTGTTCTCTGTCTCTGAATCACAAGATACACATGAAATGCATGCAACAAAAGCTCATGAAGGAAGTGAAGGAGCCTATGGACTAGTGAATATATTATTATTAAGGCAGACCAAAAGACCTACTCTAGCAGTCTGGTCTTACTCATTCTCTTTGTGTCCATATGGGCCTTATGGTGGCCCCATAAGCAAGGAATACCCATAGGTGATTTGTTGTGGCCTTCCTCTACAATATAGCCCACAGCACCTGGTATTTCTTGGAATTTCTCTCATCCAAGTACTAATTAGGCCCAGCCTTACTAAGCTTTCAAGTTCTGATGGGATCAACTGTTTTCAAGTTATTAGCTTCTCTGTGGTTCTCGTTTGCCAGCCCCTAAAGTTCCTCACTCCCTTCTTTTGTCCCTCAAAAGAAATGGGCTTTTTAAAAACAGATGCAGGAATTTCATAGTGACTTATCTGAGAGTAAGCTATACTGAACTCAGTGGGACTTACTGTTTTTGTGAAATTGGAGATGAAATCTATCTGAACTTGGAGGGGGTGGGTGCTGTACATATTTGTGTTAATATATCTGCTTTAGCAGTTGGAAGTGATATCACAGCTAGCCCACATATATCAAAAGTACAAAAGATATAGAAGAAACAGAATGCATGGTATAGTGTGGGGTAAGGCATGAAAACTAAGCAACTAAGAAATATTTCTAAGGAAAACACATCAGCCAGCAAAGTTTTTCTGTCCTTGTGCAAAGTTCATCTAAATATAAATAAGGTGGAAGAAGACATTGCATGAGACAGAAACTTCACTGAGAATAGGGATTTTTTTAAAAGCTCACATACTACTTTTAGTGTGTGTGTGTGTGTGTGTGTCATTAACAGCTCACTATTGGTGCTACAGTTTAAGGGAGTATTTCTTTTCTCTTTCTGAACCCACATGAAATATTTTATTCTAAATTGTGATTTCCTTGGCAAAGCAAAGCAAAAAAAAAAAAAGAGAGAGAGAGAAAGAAAGCAGTCTCCCAATATTTGAGATTATTATGATATCATCCTCTGCCATCCTACCCTTCCCTATAATGTATAGGTAGGACTGACTGAGGCCTGTTTGTGACTTGTTTTGCACCAATTCATTAAAATGACAACCAAAAAAATAGAGCAATTCAATAAATCTGCAGTTTGTAAATACCTGTAAATAACTTTATAGTTTTCCATGCTGAGTATGTCTCCTCTTTACCCACTCCATCTCTGCTTTTGTGAAGTCATAGGGCCCTTTCATACTACAGAAATATAGCATGGTGATTCCACTTTAGCTGTCATGGCAACAGCCTATGGAATCTCTGAGTTTGCAGTTTGGCGAGGTACTTGAGCACTATAGCTAAGAATTCTAAATATCCCTCCTTAAGCAACAGATCCCAGATGCCACAGGATTTTATCCTAACAGTTAAAGTGAATCATTGTACTATAACTGTGTTGGTTAAAAGGACCCATTGTCAAATACAGAGGTCTTCTGTGTAAATGATTTTTTAAAAAAGCTCAGTATCTCTAATTATATGACCAGTCTGTATGTTTAGCATTTAATTTAATGAAACTGCATGCCTGTAAATGTAAATGCAAATATCAATTACTATGAACTTTGATTTGTTGGTTGCTACCTAACAAATTGGTTTCAAGAGTTCTCCTGACAGAGTACTCAGAATTACAGAAGATGCTGTGACACAGGGGCCTGAATCCTACTTGTACTCTGAATAAGACTAGACTTGCCCAGTCAATGGAGTTTACATAACTGTTGTTCAAGAGTTCATCCCACTGGTCTACTTTCACTGCAACTAATAGCTTTCAGAGAGTCCCAGGCTACTTTTGCATCAAATTTGTCCAGTTTTTGCAGCTCAGGACCAAACTCACAATCAGAAGAGAAATTAGGCTAGATATCTGCTCAGTTTTTCTCTTCTTATATCAAATACTAACAATGTATCATCTCAGTATGACAGCCCCTTTCCCTGCCAGACGCAAAAGGGGAAAGGAGGAGAGATACAATAATTGTGCCTTATCTCCTTGCTTAAAATCAAATTAATAGGCACAGAGCAGTGGACATGCCCCATGAGATGTTAGCCTTGACTTTGCAATGTACTAAAATGAATCTTATTTTTGGGAGATTCATGACTGGAAGATCAGCTAATTTGGGCTCTTTCAATTTTGACAGCCTCTTTTCCTTCAACACCTGTTCACGCAATGCTTTGGTACAAAGTGGACTTTACTTTGGGGAGAAAACATGAAGCTTATGGGCCATGTATACCCCAAATGTGAGGATCCTGTCTGTCCTGTCCCCCCACACACTCTTCTGAAATTCCCAGTGTAATGAGAGCAACAGCACCTACTTTTTTTCCCTTCATTCAAAACAAATAAATGAGGGGTATGCACATTGTTTCTGAGGGCAACTGCAGTGGAAGATAGCAGGCATGTGAAATAATGACCATACTGTCTGGAGTATTCGTGAAATTATATCTTGAAAAACTAACTTTTTGATGTTCTGCATTTGCTCCTAGTACAGCTGCAAATTCAACAGCTTAGCAATGATGAGGGAGAGTTAAGCCTCAAGTGGGTTCAAGGAAGGCAATGAAAACACACAAAGACATACATAAAATTGCTTTACTTTTTTTTGAAGAGCTTCATATGTCCATTCTGTCAATTTTTAAATATACTATCTGATTTCAATGAGAAGATACTCTGAACATCACCAGAATTGCCTCTCTATCTCTTTTAATACAGAAGAACAAAACCTTCCAATCACTGTATCCAGGAAGATCGACAAGCTGCTAAATGCTTCAATTATAATGTTGAGAACAAAAGACTTAGTAGATCTTTTGGCTGATATGGCTCCAATAGAAACACTGAAGGAGTAATCAGGCAGGGAACAGTTCTGCAGCAGGAGAAAGAATTTAAAATAAAAACAAAACAAAAATGTTATTTTTAAAGGCTTTAAACAGATGCTTGGTTGTAAAATAAGCATCATTTCAGTAAAACACACAACACAAAATGTTGTTTACATGCTTTTTTCTTGATATTGTTCTCTTTTACCTCTGGCCATATGTCTTTATTTGCTCAGGTGGCACTGCTTCTCTGTAAGATCAGCACAGAGCCAGAGGCCTATTGGTCTACTTCCCTTCCTCCTCCGAATTTACTCTGGGCACACAATGTACCAGGAAATTGGCCTGCACAAATCCCATTGAAAGGAAAACTGGCACAGCTTCCCAACAGCTGAGATGTGACATACACAAGAGAACTGTGGCAACTGACTGTTTACTGTGAAAGTAGCATTCTGTTGTGCTGTATTGTATTTCAAAGCTCTGCTCTACTATCCAACCCTTCAAACACAAAAACCACACCACTTTCCCAAGTATATTCCCATTTCTTCATAACACTGTAATGCACAATATTATTCTATCAAAAAAGCACTGAAATACACATGCAGTTTTTGTCTGAGTTAATATATATCTGTCGATCTTTGCATCACATGTTAAAAAGGAGAAATGTGCCTGTTTCTGGCCTAGCTGTGTATCTTTTTTTCCCACCACAATTCCTTTCCTTCCTTTTTCATTTTATTCTGCAATTCTTTTCTGTACAAAAAAAGTCAACATGGGTATTTTCTCTTAAAGCAGATATTGAAATGTATTTTTTGGTTAAAATATGTATGTTCATTTTGATATGTTTGAGGTGTTGTGAACTGCATCACAATAAGGGAGGTAAGGAACACTCACAGTTTGCTTATCCTCAGTGAAGAAGAGTATCTTTATGTATCAAGATACTCCATTGAGAAAATGACCAAAATTGGCATAAGATACTGTATAATTCAGAACATTTGTACATTGTTTAATCCACAAAGATGTTGCCTTTTGCACAAAAGTCCAGCTTTTCTGTATAGGTGTTTTGTTTTTTTTGCAAAGAAAATTCCCAAGTCTGAAAAATCATCAAATATGTGAAAAAATTCTTGGAATCTTATTCAATTAGAGGAAAAATTTTGAAAATATTTATGTGCAAAAGAAAAAGCAAATTCAGGTACCTGGTCATAACATTGGGAAATATTTGAAATCTCACATGCAATAATTGTTTTGCTTGTGAGAGATATCTAAGAGTTATGAATCTCATTATTTCATTCAGAAATTATCAAAGGTTTAATTTATTAAACATCCCTTTCTGTAACATATTTATTAACTCACTTTGTTCACACATTTGTCCAAGAGTCAGAGTTGCAAAAATATTTAACTGAATTTGCTTACATTCGTCCACTGTCACACCCTTCCTTTCTCCCTTTTTCTGCCTTAATCAAAGTCATAATTTGAATTGTAATATCTTTTGAGGCACAGGATAATCTTTTTGGCTCATAACACTTTGTACTCTGTGATATGTACTGAGGGAATCAAGTTAAAATAATTAGCAAAGATATGCAAACCTTCCCTCCCTAGTACATATAAAAGCTGATGGTCCACATTGAACCTGAGGACTGGGAGGAACTGTTGTAGTGTAGGAAGTATGCAACACTGACTTGCTTCTGGGAAACATATTAATGGTGAAGAAGAGAGAAATACCTGCTTTTTCTGGTGATGCTCTTATAAATTCCCCACTTCCCTATATTATGGAAGTTCCAAGGGGCATACTTTATTTTTTTTATTTTATATTTATATTTTTATATATATTATATATAATATATATTATATATATATATTATATTTATATTTTATTTTATTTTTATTTTATTTTGCAGTGAAGTGCTGAAAACTTGCAATGTCCTTCTAATATGTGTTCAGGTCAAAAGTGCACAAAGTAAGTGTAGTGGGAACAAGCAGAACATCATACACAAGGCCTTTCAAGTCTCTGGATTAAATGCCCCCAAACTGTTGGAGTAATTCTATAAGAAATCATCGTACCTTTAGGTATCTTCAGTGAAAACCTCTCTGCTGTCCCTCTCCAAATTCAGTCTGCCTTCTTTGTCTCTTCCTTCCATCTCTCTCACACACATACAAAACACAGCAGTGGGTTCTGAGACCACCTCCTGCTGATAGATTGCCCATTCAGGAGAACATCCATTGCCATTAAGGGAGCATTAAGGCTTCTTTGTTAAATCCTGGACTACCCATAGAGGAAATATCAGCCAATCATTTCTGACCATTAGGAAGCAATCAAACTAGCAAGGGGTGGTCAGACAGCCTCCTGAGCAAGACTTTCCAAAAGGGAATGGAATGTTGTGGTGCTCAAAGCCTCCCAAGTTTTGTCATGGTTTGAATCTGCTGTTCGCTCAGATATCCTAAGATAACTGCAAACGAATTCATGCAATTAATGACAACAGATTGCTGTTATCTTTAGAACATATTTCTCATCCTTTCCTTCCCTCACCACCCCATTCTCTGTTGTATATCTGTGCTGATGTAATCAATGAAGCTTGTAGGATAAGAGGAAAAATTCTTTCTCAGGAACTTATTTCCTGTGCAAATGTATGCTTTTGCTCTACACTGTGGTATCTAGACAAAGGGTAAGCAAAACATAAAATGCCCAATAAAAATATCATAGAAATGGACTGAAGCAGATAAGCCTCTGAACAGTGGGTTTACAGAGTCTTCAAATGTGAAAATGCAAAGGTGTTTTTTTTTCCAATCTCTCTCTTCAAATCAGGCTGAATGGGCAGTGTTCCTTTATGAACTATGCTACCTCAGAGTATTTAACAAGGTTATAACTTTATTGCAACCCCTCCAGATAAAATAAACTGAAATAAAATTAAAACAAAATAAAATTATTTTATATATACATATATAAATGCTTATATCAGTATGTGTATGTGTATATGTATATATATGTATATGTATATGTATATATATATAGTGTGTGTGTGTGTGTGTGTGTGTGTGATTCAGTATGTGCTTGTATCAACTTTCCATTGTCTCTTCCCACAACTTTCTTCACAATTATATCTTATCATTTTGGAACACACACACACATTTCAAAGATGATTTACTTCCGTAAATACCAAGAGTCTGTTTCTATGCACTTTGGCCTAAATTCAGTTGCTAGTCTCAAGTAGAATAAATTAATTAAATCAATAGGAATGTGACAAAGTATGCATTCAAGTATGTTGCATTGATCCAAAGCATTGCTAGTTGGAACCAACAACTGGACTTAGTCTTCAATGTTTCTATTATTCTTCACAATTCATTGGAGGCTTATTTGCAAGAGATTATGTATCTTGAGCTTTAGTTGTTATGACACATTTCTGTTGTTAATAAGATGTCAGCGTTTGGATGTAGAACTGGGAAGTGACTCATTCCATGTAACATTAAAGCTAGCAGACCACATTTGGGAGTAATAAGTGCACAAAAATATCTTTTAAGATAACAGCAACCAGTGATGTCCTCATCCTACCTCCCTACCCATTAAGGGATGACATTTACTGGTGACTTTTTTCTTTTTATGGGAGGGTACTTCGGGGAAACATTCTGATGGAATTTATTCAGATATTTCTGCCACTCACATAGGTTATTGGAATGTGGGTCAGTGTGAGATTGCAACAAGTTACATCCAGAATGTTTCAGGAAAAAAGTAAACCTCCAAGTCGTGTAACGTTAGATAATATGAAATTAAATACATGTTGGTATTTAAAACTTGAAAAGTTACTCTCAGAAGGAAAAGATGCCATATTCATTTATGGGTGGCTCCAGCATGCCATCATATTTATTATTCTTGAAATAATAAATTCTGAGATGATAGAGCTGCTGCACCCTATTTATCATCATCACACTTAGAGAGGGCAGCAGACAATCATAGTTAATGAGATCCTACCACTGCTGCTGGCACTGTTCTAAAACCCTATCCCCTGTTCTCTGATGACTACTGGGTGACGACCCTTGTACTTGCTCACAATATCCCACAGCATCACTCTCAAACAATGGGCAATTATAATTCTGGCTGCCTGGCACTTATCAGAGGACAACCATTGTTGCTATTGCCATCCTTTTTCTGCCTGTCCCACTTTTTTATCTAGTAAGCTTTTCCTTTTCGTCTCCATGTATAGTGAAGCTAAAGAGTGGAGGGGCTTCCCACCACCATAGGGAGCACATCCAGACCCACAATAAAAGCTCCCTCAAACCTGGACTTGGCCATACTGATACAGCCACCACTGTATGTTTGTACTGAGATATCATTTTGCGTGTATCAATTTCCCCGTCCTGGATGGGCAATTTCTGTCTCTTCAGATGGCAATTACCATTAAAATAAACCTCTCCATTGTATTTGACAGTGAAAGCTGATGGAATCTGCAGTCCAACAACATCCTGGAAGCAACTATTTGGCATTGTCAGTCTGTATGGATGCTATTATTTGATACATGCACTGGTAGGTGAAAAAATGGCACTGCAAACAGGTAAATCTCAGCATAAAGTTACACCACATATATATTTTTGTATGTCCCTTTCTCCAATATACACTATGGCCATTTCCACGCTACTCTTTACTAAGAGCTCTCTGGCTGGGAATTCTAAATGCCCCTCCCTAAACTGCAAACCCCACGATTCCATAGGATGTTGAAATGGAATAATTGTACTATAACAGTGTAGCATAGAAATGGCCTTTGTTGTGTACCATTTCCCTTAATACGTTCTTCTCTTGTACACTAGTTTCCCCAATATATGCATTTCTGTACACAATTTTTGAGCTGAGAATGGCATTGCAAAATTCAAAGAAGTGTGCAGTTTGAATGAGAACTGTGTTTCAAACTATGTATTAGTCTGGGAACTGCAATTAATTCACATTCACTTAAATCATGAAGACCAAATGGATTTCTCTTCTATGTCTACAAAGCATATAAAATGACATACCTTTTTGTGTAGACATGACATCTCTTATTCTTCATTGAATAATCCTGTGTAAACACCCATACATCTGGAATTAGGGGTAGAATTTTTCAAGAAGACTTGTATCCCTCACCATACCTCATTTTAAGATTTGGGGCTGCTGACAATGGCAATATATTAACACAGGTTACCTGAGGTTCATAGTTATTTTTTTAAGGAGAGGGTTTTTTCAAATAAAATATCCATAAGAAAATATGCGTCACTCCAAAGTAGTGTCAGCTGTTGACAGCCGACATAATGTAAAACAACATGATTGTGTATGCCATTAAACAGCTTAATGTTAGCATGATTCCAAACAGAAGGAGGCTACACATCATTAGAAAAATAATACAGCATTTTCAAGGCACAGCACAGGAAGTCATGACATCCATTTGGCTGGAGACACTTTTGCACTTGAAAAGACTGTCATGGTTTGTGTGTTTGATGAACTTGTCTGGAAGTAAAGAACACCTAATGGAGAGATTAACCAGTAGCAGAACAGCAGCAGTCTGTTTTAATTTAGGTTTTCAGCTAGCTACTGCTATGAAAATTAACAACTCCTGGATGTGTTAATCTTCTTTTTGCAATAAATGAACAGGTTGGAAAAAAGCATATTGCTTGTACTATCTTGTTGTCAGATACCACCTGACATTTTTCCCCCTTAGGATGTTGATCTGATAAATAGAGATGCACTTAGATTCTCAACGTAAGGTGGGCATGAACATTGACTTAGGACTGCATTATCACCAAATGGGCATTTTCATTTTAGCATCCAGCATAAATTCAATTTCCAGCTTGTAGATTCTTTCTGGTCTTTTTCTTCCTTTCTCAAAAATGTGACAAGCTACTTCTAAACATATTTGTGCATACCCTGCAATATTCACATTTTGCTAAGGAAAAAGTAGGTAATAAGAAGAATCCTTTCCCTGCCCCATCCACTGTTGTCTAAAGGTAAGAAAAGTCAGAACAGATTTTTTTAAAAAAGTATTTCTTTGCATAATATAACATTTAAACTGTGGTGTGGTGTGTGGTGTGCTGCAAATAGATTTGATGAGGGCAGCCAACTTGGACAACTTTTAAGAGTGAGTGAGTAAAATTCATGAAGAATAGAGCTATCAGTGACCAGTAGTCATGATGGATAAATATTTCCTCTAGTTTAAGAGGCTGTGTGCCCCTCCATGTCACTTGCTAGTTGAGGGAACAAGTGGTAGGGTGCTGCTGTTGCATTCAAGTTCTGCTGAATGTCCTACTGGAGTGATTCTCTGCATTAATGGAATGTTAGATAGAATGCTAGATAGCCTAGCCAACATGGATCTTTTCTTGATCTGGCAACTGTTTTTCATTTATTTGTTTGTTTTTAAAATAAACCCTTTTGTCCTTTGCCCTTAATGGCAGAAAACCTATGATCCTTGGCTAGGTGTCCTGCTTCTGGATATAACACAACTCCAACCACAGTGAAGGAGGTTGAAATGGAGAAATGGCAGAAATGGAGGCTCACCTTTGGAAGCCTACTCTACACTGCAAAGGACAGATCTCTTGTTACATATCCTCTTTCATCAGAAGGCAGGGCAAAAAAAAAAAGGTTTCCAGGGATGATAAGGGAAGACATTAGATCCAGGGTCTTTGAAGCCCTCCAGATCCATCAACACCCTCCCTTAGGAAAATGGCGAACTATGCCAGCATGGCATACATTATTGACGGAAATGAAAAGGGAGGAAGTATGGGTTGTAAAAGTTACAACCAAACCAAATGCTATCCTCCTATCCCAAGTATTTATGAAAAGAGCAAGACGCTGGAGTTGGAGCTTTGGTGATCAAAGATTCTCCCAATTCTACTACCTCAGGTTGCTCTGTTAAAAATGGCTAGTACTTATTTATTGCATCTATTTTCATACCATCTTTCAATCACATCCCAGTGTGGTTACAAGGAAGAACAAAACAATTAAAATGCAAATACAAAAAGAAACTTTAATAAACAAAGAGCCACAAAATCATAAATGCAGTGTAAAACAGTGAGATTAAAATCGTATCTGAAACACTTGGGAAAATAAACAGGGGTTTGCCTTTTTGTTTTTGTTTTTGTTTCCATTTATTGCATTTGTCAACACAGAAACACAATCAAGGCATCTAGCTCTACATCATCTTGGACTTTGGAATGACATTTTGCATCTTGAACAGTCACTGAGCTGTCAATAAAAACCCACACTCTACCAAGTTTCATCACCTGAAATGAATGATTGATGAAACCAGAATTAAGAGTGCTGCTCTCCTTTATTTATGGAATACATTCTGTTTCTTATTATTGTTATTTCTGTTATTATTTTATTGATTGATGATGTTCACACTCATATGTATTTTCTTTTAGGTATACCAATTCAATACAATTTAACAACAACACAGTTTTCCCTGGCATTTAAAAAGGCGATAAGGGAAGGAAGGGGTGGGGAGGCCTTTTCAGCCTGAAGGCCAAATTCCAATGTGATAAAGATATGTGAATGTGTTGTGGGGGGTTCTTCACAGTAGCAAATATTCCAAACTCTTCAGTTCTCTTTTCCCTGTTTCTCTAAGTTTTGGGGCTTCATATTGCCTTTTAGCAAGCAGCCACGGAGTAACCTCAGCATCCTTTAAAAGACCAGAAATCATTTTAGAGGTAGGACTGTTCCAACACTCTTGGCTACAAAGAGTAGGGTCTAGATCACCGTTGTTGTTGTTTTTATTTTTTTTTTATTGATTATAAAGAAACAAAACAGAACAAAAAAGTTCACTGTTGTTGAATCAAACTTCTACACAGAAACTTCTACATTCCTCAAAAAGTATGCCAGAGACAGTTTTTAGACAAGAAAACACCAAGAAACTTTTTAAAACAGAACTCCTTTCTCTCATCTTTGATCAGAGATAAGAGTGGACTTTTCCTTCTCAGTGCTACAGGGCTTTTCTCCAGGAAAAGCATTCTGCATCCAGCACTGAAGAGGAGGAAAGAGTTCTTCTGAATATTGATTACACAGGAGAACACTGGTTTTTTGTCCAGTGATGCAATGCCTGGCAGGCTAGATTGAGAGGCCTGGTGGACCAGCTGTATAGATCCAGCAGGTTGATGGTTCTCCTCCCTCAGATAAGCTCTTGTGAGAGGTTTCTGCAGCTGACATGTCGCCATTAAGGAGGCACTGTCTTTTGTAGTTTGCATAATAATACATTGTAAATGCCATTGCTCATGCAACAAATGACAAGAATGTATGTATGCTTGTAGCAGCCAGCAACTTGAATTAAGGAGTAAAGGCACTAATGGGTTAAAAAACAACAACTGAGGCTTCACTGCAAGAATTCTATTAAAAATAGAAAAGCTTTCTATGGATACTAAACTGAATGCCACTTTCTGAGGCACAGATACCATCTAGGATGTAGGATTTCCTTTCTAAGGAGACTTATTTGACCCCTGCACTCAGCATTCTAGTGTCTCATTTCTGAGGCTAGTTTTAGACCATTTATAGCAGAAGATTTCATAATTATTGGTACCCTGTCTGATTGCTTTATCTACTACTTTGTATATAATTTCAAATCATGTTTGTCTTCTACTAAAACACAGACTCCTATTAACTGTCTTGAACATTTCATCAGACATAGGCCACAATATAATTATTTTAATAAAATATTTAAAATAATAATAAAACATAAATATAAATCATTCATTTATAAATAAGTGAATAATAAAAATGTGGTCTGGTATTCTGTTCTGCATTTATACATCTGTAAGATAGATTTAATTTCACAACTTTATGGGATTCTTATTTACTGTGTTGATTCCATGCAATGACTGCTGGTGAACCCAAAAACCTGCTGTACAAACCTGATGCATATGTCAATGGATGGTTTTCCAAAGTGCTGAGGAGTGGTTCAGGAAGTAAAGAAGCCTCCAGCCCTCTCTCCACAGTGAAACACTTTGTGAAAGCAATTGTGACAGTCACAAAGCACCACACTGCTAGGAGAAGGCTGAAACTTCTTCAGTCATCAGCCTGCTCCCTAGCACTTCAGAAAACTTTCTTTCTTTTTTTTTTCATTTTTGAATTCGATATAGCTACAATAGTTAGACCATTACAGTGGTCCTATAGTATTGATTGTCATCACTGGAGTTGTTTCCTTAATTCTAGGGGCAAAAACATTTCGGGGTATTTTGATTCTCCTAGGTAAGATACCATTTTGACACCCTGGGGTAACTGGCTTCATCTTTCAACCCTTGTAGTGGCCTTGATCGTTGAGTCCCTCTTGGGCCATAAGGTATGCCTGATGATCTGCATATGCCTTGGAAGTTATACATTGTTTTGTCCTGGAGTAAAGATGAGCAAATGATCTTATCCAGTATATAGCAGTTTCAAAATGGCTTTTATGTTTATTTTAAAATAAAAGTATCAATGTGTTCTGTGGAAGTTAATGAGACATTGCCTACTTTCTGGTCCCATCCCTTGTAAAATAAATGAACAAGCCAAATGTCTTTAGTTTTTCCTAATACTGCTCAGTGTATGATTAACCAATTCTTTAACTTAAAAAAAAAAGCGCATGTGTGACTGTGACAGCGAGAGAGAGAGAGACAGAGGTGTCACTTGGAAGAGAGTCAAAACGGTTGCCACCCCCATTTCCGTAGCAATTAATGCACATCTTCCCTGGAAACTCTCTTCCCTCTCCTTTCTACCTTTCCAGTAGACCAGTGAATGTCCCCAAACTCAGGTATTGTCCACGTTTCATCTTTGTGTATGCCCTTGCAGCAAGTATGGCACTTGGCATTTAGCAAGAATGAACACCAAACACATTTTGTATGAATGAGAAAGGCCACAGTTTTTTGGTTACAGATGAACAAACTTGTCCCACAGCTTGGGTCTGGATCCAGGCATTGGTTCACCCACATGCTGCCCAAAGGAACCCAGTTATAAGTTGACCTACCTGCTGGCTAATGGAAACTACTTGCCCAGCTTGTCTGCTTGGTGGAGTTGGAATGATGGACGTGAGAGTCCACTTATGTGGAAGCCTTTGTGCAGTTCCCTTGCCACCTGGGAATGAGGCAGAACCATCTGCCCCCCAAGTGTGTCATGATCTGATTGCCTACACCCCCAAGGTCCCTAAAGGGGGACCGTATAGCAGACATGATGTGCACAGAAGCACTATCCTATCGTCAAATTTGTTCTGGCCCCTATGACCAAAAGAATGGCAGTAGAAGGGTTCTGAGAAAATAAAACACTAGCATCCCTAGCTAAGGCACTCGCTGTCAGAGGTGACATGGAATGCCCCTCATCAGCACTCCATGTCACTCTGGCCCCTGTGATGGGTGAAGTGGGAACATGAGCACGAAAAGATAACAACAGTGCACTTCCTGTAATTGCTATGGGAAAACCGTTTTCCTTGTCAACTGCTACAGGTTACTCTATCTACTGGGAAATGACCTTCATTCTATGAGGGTAGCACTGATAGTCATTTGGATATTTTGATGATAGCAGATCATGTAGTAGCTCCAGCTATATGCTAGTTTTGGTTGTGTTAACCACTTTGTTATGGTAGTGCAACAGATGGAACTAACCAAAGCATAGGGTACCATAGTACATTCACATTGTTGAACCAAAATCTGTTAAGGATGCAGCTTTGAACAGCTGCAGCATCCTGTACTTATGCAGGCTCACATGAATGTCAACAGTCCTTAACACAATATGTTAAAGTAAAAGGCTTTTTGAATTTATATTGAATATTTATTTTTTGGTACCTAGTATACATTTCAGGTTTTTCTCTTTTTTTAATGTCTAAAGGCAAGTTAGTCATAGGTTGAAACCAAGCTGGACATAGGTTGCAGGTGTACCATTTTGACAGTCGTGTTTGAATTGTCCTTAGGAAACAGAAAACAAACCTCCTATCTGGAAAAAAAAAGGTTCTTTTTCATGCATGCTACACATCTCTCATGTTATTCAGATCAAGATAATTTGCACATTTACATCACGTTTAATTACAGCACTTTATGAACGTTTACTAATTAAGCTTCAAAAGACCCCTAAGCCTTACAAATGAGGAATATATAGTCATCATGTCACTCACCATTGAAATGAAAGCCTCTCTGGAGTAGAGTGGAGCACAACAGCTGTTTTGAAGCATACACCAATGCTGCACAACTGTTGAGATGAATTCCATTTCCAGCAGAAACTGTTGGGGAACATTGGGTAAATAGAATGTAATTGCTTCATTTGGAATGTATCCAGAACACCAAGATTAACATCCTGGGTCTCGCAACTGTTTTTGGAAGTTGGATTTTATGGAGACCGGGTTTTGTATCTCACCTAGAAAACAATATGGCATGCCTGAATCTGTTCTAAGTTGTGTCAGCATTAATCAAAATGGATTTTCTCTAAAGATGGAATATCCAGCATGAGGATGGGGTGCTTGTGAAATTCAGTCTTTGTGGATTTGTGGGCTTAAACTGTACAACTTGATCTGATAACGTGCATTGCTTTTTTGCATTTCCCAAATGTTCTCATAAAGTTCTTAGCGCAAGAATTATCAAAATACATCTTAATGTGAGAAAACAAGCATCTTTAAAACGTTAAATTTGGGGAAAATTATGTTTAAATGTGTGTGTGTGTGTGCGCGCGCGTGCGCACGTCCAATATTTTAGAAAGTATGTTTCAAATGTGAAGCATTTCTATATATTTTTTAAAAAAATTGCAAGAAAATGCTATACAGATCTATACACAGAGAGAGAGGGAGGGAGAATGGGAGAGAGAGACAGTATATATACTATCTATACAGTCACACATTCCACATTCCTCCACATTTGCTAGGGTTGGGGCACAGGACCCCTGTGAAAGTAGAAAAAAACGTGAATAACTCTAGGCCTTCCCAAACCATGCTTAACACATAAAAATTCACATATTCAACCCACCATGGATTCCTTTGAGACATCAGGGTTCCTTCACAAGGCAGAAGTGGGTGATTGATGGGGCTTACTGCCACCTCCACTGCTACCCCACACTATTTTTAATAGGGACTTACAAGCCTCATTTGCAGTTTCTCAGTCTCATGAGTCTTGCAATCCCTATTAAAAATGGCATAGGGAGGTAGCAGAGGTGACAGCAAATAATCTGTGAATAATTCAATCTGCAAAAGTGAAATCCACAGATGTGGAGGGCTGACTGTATTAAATTTACATTTTCATACAAATTTCTAAAAATGCAGATTAATGCTTCAATGGGATGAAACAGACCTATGAGCAAAGAATCGTAGGATGCATAATCGTCTGCTTTATCCATCCCAAGTTTTATGTAATTCTATACTTGATTTCCATGCTGAAGTACTGGAAGCATCTGTGCGTCTATGTATATCCAGGTGTACTATACTGCATATTAACTATTTATGTCAGAAGTAGGCAAATTCTTTTTGTAAAAGTTTTTAATTAAAGATGTAAATGCAATATTGAAGCAGTTTAAAGATAAAAACTGTGTTTGTACATGATGAAAAAAATCATGAGATGGTTATTCTGTCTTTCTGCAAGTTGGGGCTTGAGTTCATTATTATCCAGACATTATTTTGAGTCTTAGTACATCCATTTTTGCTGACGATACTAGGTACCAAACATAGTGATATAATAACAATGCTAGTGGTCATCATCATCATCATCATCATCATCATCATCATCATCATCAATTCTTATTCATTTCTCCCAATGCATCAAGGCAGGAAATTAAGAAAGTAAACATAATACAAGTTAAAAGAGCATATAAGACCAATCTGTTGTTGTGTGTCTTTAAGCTATTTCCAATTAATGGTTACCAAAAGGCAAACCTATCACAGCATTTTCTGGGGCTGGGAAATTACATCTCTCACCCAGTGAGTTTCCATGGCTGAATGGCAAAATGACCTCTGATCTCCAGAGTCATAATCAAATGCTCAAAACACTTTTGTCAGTCCTGGAAAGCATACTAGATCCTGCCTCTCTTGTAACCCACTGCTGCTTGGAGACATATTGTACCCCTCCCCAGAATACATCACTGATTGGAGAGCACTGGTAAAATCACATCTTTTTTGCATTATAAGTCATACATGCAGGAGCCACACACTTTCCTTTCCAGGAGATTCATATTCTTGGAAGCCTCCAGAAAGTGTGATTTTCTGTTTTAAAAAACTCATAAAATTTTTCTGATTCTAACTCTTGTGCCATATTGATATAAGCACGATCTGAACTAACACTTTCAAACTTATGGCCAGAATACATCTCTCACTTGGCAGCAGTTCAAAAATCTGGCCCTTGCACTTTTAGTTCATTTAAATAATTTCTATAGGATAAATTGTTTCTATATAATATATATATTTTTTCCACGGACAAAACAGTACTTCATGGATTTAAAATATGTTTCCTCACAAGGTTACTAAAGCTATTTTCACTTGTTTTCCAGCACTTATTTAGCACTTTCAGTTGAACATCAAAGGCGCCCAAAATGTGTCACATAGTATGCAACATATTTTCTCTTTTCAGTTATCAGATTTCTATGTGTTACTTATCAGTATGCTTTTAATTTAAGTATGCCATTAAAATTCACAGCTGTTTCAAGTGGAACATAAAGTCAATTGAGAGGACATATTTGTAGAATTTTGCAGAGAATTTCAAACACTCAGCTGTCATCATACCATCCTTTGCACTTGGTATAAATACCCTGCCTTCCACATATGAATGATTTTCTTAGGAAAATAAAGATGACTGAAGAAAGCACTGTGTGCTGTTTAGAGTTCTGTGGGATGTTTTCCAGTTGAAAATATGGAAGTACTCTCACATGGGCCAAGGAATTTGTTGCTATGGGGGAAAGCATGGTGCCATTCAATGTTGTTACACTTGGCAGATTAAACTGAAGAACAGGGAGAGTTGGATGTCTAGAGGTGGGTGTTCACGATCAGAGTGGGGGAAGGAGCAAGTGAGTTTCCGTTATCTTGCAGAATTCCATTCATTTATCAGCTCTTGGCAAGCACTGCCTTAACTGTAAAAGAAAATTCACATGTTCATATCTCATATTCAAAATTGCATTATGAACTATGCAGTTTAATGAATAAGATAAGAGATTTCCTTTCTGTGTCTGTGTGCACGCACATATAAGTGCATCCTGCTAAAGAATTACACCAATTGCCAAAGTTTTGTTCTAATAAGAAAAAGCCTTAAAACTAGATATCTGGTGGCTATTCCATGAAAACCCTAGTGTAGTGAACTGGAACCAGTGAGAGATTGTTTATGAGAAACCCACAGACTCAGGAAGTGTTGAACTATGACTCACAGCATCCTTACTATTGGCTGTGTTGGGTGGGGATGATGGGAATCAAATTCCAACAAAAACTGGAGAGTATTTTAATAGAAATCTGAGAAGTCCCAAAGGCTGCAGACCTACTGAGGAGTGATTGTATGAGGAGAAAAAAGATACTCTGTCATATACACTCCTTTGGCCAGCCTTGGCAAAGTTCAAGGAACAAATTCCCAGGGAGGATGTAATTCTTCATTATTATTTTTTTCCAAGGAAGGAATGTGTAATCTTAGTAATTTTCTTCCCAGTGTGAGAAATCTGTGAAAACTATGCAGTTTCCAAAACCTATTCACAGTTGAGGCTTAATTCTGTGAAAAATGTCAGATGTGCTTTTTCACATCTGGTTGCAAAAACAAAACAAAACAGAATTTTCTGTGCAGGAAACATAAAGATACTGTTTTCTTTGAAGAAAAGGGTATTTCTTGTACAGGAAATGTTGATTTCTTCACTAAAGAGCTATATGAGAATTTTGCACAGAATAAGTCTTGAACTCCAAAGATTCTCATCAGTCCATGATTTTTCCCATCAGAGCTTTTCAACCATTCCTTAAAAATATTGTTGAATAGTCATTTCTTTCTTTCTCTACTCTCTACCCACAAGAATTCTAACCCCTCAAAACCATCCTCGTAAAAAAAAAACTTCAAAGCACATTATTTTCTATTAAATTGAATGAAAACACTTTCCCCCCAAATGTGAACTTTTCAGCAATATTACCCTAACATAGAGTTATCAAAGCAGTGCATTTCTAGCACACACATTTGTTTGTGTGTACACAGAGAGAGAGAGAAAGAGAGAGAGAGAGAGAGAGAGACAGTGACAGGGAGAGAAGCTTTAATCCAGCCCGCATTATTATAAAATTTCTCAGATAGCAAGGGAATGGAAAATACAGGTGTGAAGCACATTTGAAACAAAGTCACTGTGTAAATCAATGAATGAAAAAACATATGGGTTTCACAGGTAACAGACCACAAGAGAGCCCTTTACATGAGGCCTAAATTAATGCTGCTGTATGGCTTATGAAACAGCCCAACTAGCAGCCACCAAGCCATCTCACCTCAGGGCGAAAGGGATATTGAGGGTTATTGAACATTGCCAATTTTTACAGTGGATCAGCTTGAAGTTATTTAACACAGATGTTTCTGTAATTGGGACACACTGGGAAAATCCACATGCTCAATAGCCCTCAAAACTCACACTTCCATCTTTGTAGCGTGAAGGTCTACAGTTACTACACTCAGTGGCAATATAAAACATCTAGGAATACTGGCTGAAGATCTAGGGGAAGGTTTTTTTCCTCCCCTAGCACCATCTGTTCTTTTTTATTCACCTGCATTTTTTGTGTGTCTGCATTCATATTCAGCACAAGAAGGCAATGTGTTCTGTGAATGTTGGTAAATATGTGCAGTTAAAGAGCCATAACCATTTATTAAGCTCTTGTGGCTGAAATGCAATAGATACAGAGAAGGGTTGGAACCAATTTCACCAGAGGTGTTTAAATCACTTTCAGAGTTTCACACCTCTGTGCAATGAAGTTATACCGAGTCACATTATGCATGTTCAAATGCTTATAGTAACGAACAACTCACCGTTCAGTGCCTTTGCGGGCTGGGGCACAGCGTTCTCCATTTCGGTGTTCCTCCCGGGGTGCCCAGAGATGGCAGCAGCCATGTTCGTGTATGCTCAATTGCTTATGCACGAACATTCGGTCTAACGGCCAATGAGTTCAAAGTGGCCTGCTTCGAGCTTATTGGCTGGGAGAGCGGGCCTGTGTGAGGGCAGCTGGCTTCACTCAGGTCCACTCACTGGGTACTTACCTGGTGGGTCTCCGGGCTTTTGGCAGTCAATGTTTGGCGGCACACACACACCCCCGGGTAATTCGTGGCTTTGTTGTAGATATATTGTTTGTCACAACTTCATATCGGTGGTCACATGGGCAGTGGATCCGGGATAGCGGGTACCTTTGCCACATGCTAGGGGACATTCGGGTCCCCGTTGGGGTTAGGGGGTGCAGTGAGCTGCCCAGCTCAGGTAGGCATGCAGTGGGCACCCCCTGGTGGCAGTATGACTGTGGATCGGCTACATGCCATCTGGTTATGGGCCGGACAGTTGGGTTCATTGGTTAACAGGCGGGTTGATTGATGCCTGGTTCCATGCCCATGCTTACGCCAACCTTGTCCATGCTTGTAGCCAATAAAGTTGTGGCCTTTCTTTCTCCAGTTGAAGGTCATTGTGTTTTCTTTGCTAGGAGGCTGTCACCCCCCGCCACACAATCATTTTTGTTTTGTAAGGGTTCATCCAGGCACAAAGGTTTTCTTACAAGCTGGTACTGATGTTCATCAAAACAACATCTGGCATTCTGCCACACAGTTGGTCAGAAAAGAGGCCATGTGCTTGTCCTTGTTCTTTCACTATTTTCATTCTTCTTCACCATTATCAGAAACCTGCTAAGTTAATCTGTCCTTTATTAATGAATAGTAAGACCAGTCATCATTTTTACCTCAGCCTGCTTAACTGTTTACTGTGACATTTTGTCCTGATTCAGAGAAACTTCATTAGCTGGAACTCCCCTTATCCTCCTCAAATTTTTACTATCTCAGAACCTGAGCTTACTTTTATACTTCTATCTCCCCTTAGCTTATGCTTCCTTTAGCATAACTGTTTTAACTATACTGTTTAATAATTAACCTTAATGCCTTATCACTGGAGCTGAGACACTTCATAATTTGGGGGGTTCTCAGCATGCTTACAGGCATAGGCACGTTGAAATTTATGGCACAACAACAGCTGGGGGATAATGCAACATATGTGGAAGTCTGTACCATCCAACATTTCACCAATGAAAATGGGACAAATGTGACCAAACAACATCAGAGTGTAAGTCAAGATGGCAAAAGGGATTAATAAGGAAGGAGAGGCTACAGTGGTGTGCTTTTACCAGAACCTATTGGCAATGGCAATATTCCACCCCTCCTTTTATCTCTGCCCTCTGAGTGGTTTGAGTGCCAACTACTTTTGCACTTTGAACTCAGCTTGCAGTAATTCAAGTAAACTGAGGACAAAGTGGGAAGGAAAAGGAAAAGAAAAAGAAGGAGGGAAGGAGGCAGGGAGGGAGGGAGGCAGGGAAGGAGGGAGAGAAGCCCTTATTGAACAACAATGCCACCCCGGCATGGAGATGCGTTGCTGCCAGTCAGCAACATGTGCCATCACACACTGTCATTGCTGTCTTGCTGCTGTTGTGTCCCCAACCATCATGATAGCATTGTATACCATTATGGGGGGGGAATGGAAATGGGCCTCCCTTTGTGCAATGATCCTGTCAACTGTGGGCATGCAGGAAGGGTGGAAGCACGATCAAGCACTTCCTTCTGCAGTACAGCCCAGGAAGAGGCTGGCTATACTGTGGAAGGAATTAGAGTTTCCCAAACACTACCCATCTGCCGACAGCCGACAGTGTGTTGGGGAGCATTCGAGTTTTGATCCAATCCTGGTAATGACATTGCTATTATTGCCATGGGATGACACAGGATTGCAGTGTAGTGTGGTAAAGGCTAGAGAGAGAAAGGTGAACTGGGACATTTTAAAAGCAGCTGACAAGAAGTAGGATGACAAAGGATTAACTGGGATTGTCTCTGCCAAAGCAAGACAGCTGTAGGGTATGCTAGTCTTGTTGTAAGTGCAAGAGAACAGTGGAAAGTAGCCACGTTCCTATAAGCCTTTCTCAGTGCAAATAGGATTTCCAGATGAATCTACTTGCTCTTCTCTGTGTTTGACTGCAAACTCTGGGAAGACTTCAGAAATGGAGTTCAGGCTGTCATGTGTAGTTATGTCATTTATCCCTTTATCCCTTGTTTTGTAAACAACATATTCAGAATGACCCCTGCTTTAAGTATTAAACATGTAGCTGACAGATTGAAGTCTCTGCACATATTTTCGATTCTTTTTCATTATGATCTTACGAATACAAGCCATTCATTCAGTATCTATTTTATGAAAGACTGTGATGGCATGGGCTACAATTTGCATCACTGTCAGAGGGAACAACAGCTAAACAACCAGACCTCCTCTCTGGTCCTCACTATTGCCACCAGGTTACTATCTTTATTCACTGAATAGTCCTCTCACCTCTGGAATTTACAACTCTCTGTACTAGGTAATATATTATGGCAGATAGGCAAGAGATGAGTTACAAGACTGCAAACCAGTTTATTTCTTTTTTCCCCAAACTGCTTTCCTTTTACTTACAGATTTACCATGATAACAGCATAAATAGTTAGAAGATACTTTTAGAGTGGGAGGAAATTAAGTTTAGCTCTGGTCTAAGAGTTAGTCACAATCCTATGTCTCAAAAACTCTATTTGCTAAATATGACACATGGGTTAGAAACCAGCTTCTCAAGAAAATACTGGAGAACCCTGCTCTATGTGATTACAGCAGCTAGAGTTATATTTGAAAAAGCTTGGAAAAAGTAAAGAAATTCCAGATGTCAAGGAGTGGCTCCATGAATTACCTGAAATGAAAGTACTGGACACCTTAATGCATACAATTAAATGGAAAGCTGAAGATAAAGAAGAATGGGTTCCTTTAGTAAATTTTTCGGGCAAAAAAAGGAGAAAGTAGTTTCTCAAACATGAACAAGGACAGGTTAATTATGGAAGAGGTAGAAAGTAAAATGATCTTTTAAGGTCATTTGAAAGCTATAAATTGATAAAGGTAAGCAGTATGGGTAAATCGGTGACAATACAAGAGTTCAGTTTAAGATATCTTGGTGTCCATCAGGAGGGATTGGGTTGGGAAACTATAGAAGTACTTTGTTAATAACTATGTATTTTGTATATTGTATCCAACAAGGGGAAGGCAAGAAGTAATTCAGGAACACATACTATTTCAAACTGTATTGCTTTTTATTATATTTATTTATTATTATTATGAATTTTATTATATTTATTACACAAATTATTGTATTTGCATATTTGTATGAAGATATTGTAATATATTGCTTTTCTCATCTTGTCAATGATATCAATCTAAGAGAGAGAGGAAGAGAAAGAATGTTAGCCACAATAAGATTTTTTTTTAAAAAAAATAGCAGATATAAATACATCCAGATATAAACACATCCAGCAGATATAAACACATCCAGCTAAAACTGGTCTGTGCAGTTTCTGTAATCCAGCCAATACTTATCAAAACTTATCATTTCTTAGTTCAGCTCAGTTCTCATATATGGATTCAGTGTAGGCCTTTGCTCCAACTTTTTGCTCCCCAAGGTTTTTGTCGTACCATCAAATTTTGCTCTTCAAATTCTCTTTATTTTCATATCCTAATCATTGACTTAACTTAGTTCCATTTTGTAACTACCAGCTCTGTTTTTCCACAAGTCATCATACAGAGTATTTTCACAGATACCTGCTAACTTTTAGTCAATCAGAATGAAAGTAGAGTTTGGAGACAGAAGCCAGTGCTGTCATTCAATGGGTGAGAAGTGTTCTGCTGTGGAACAGGGAGGCAATTCCCTTCTTCTCAAGCCCCTTCTACCTGCACTCAGAATCTGCTTCAGAGGCTTGCGAAAATGAAAGGGCTGAGAGAGAGAGAAGAGAAAGTATGCTAAGACAATGTTGAATTTAATCCTTAGTTAAGTTTCAATTTCTTCTTAATTGCCAGATTCCAAGGCCAAACCTTTGACCCTCCTGTGAGCTCATTTCCCTTCTTAATTGTTTAAATTCCTAGGCTGAACTTTTGATTTCCCTGTGAACTCATTTCCTCTCTTAAAGATTTCTGGACTGAATATTTAACTCTCCAGTTCTGAACTAGGCATGTGGAAATCTCATTGAGTTTTCTTTTCCTTCAATTTCCAGCCTGCATTCCCTTTCCATTCTATTTACATATCAGATTGTGATAGTTATTTTTTTCTCCTGCATAGATACATGTGTATTATTTCAATGTATACTGTTCAAAATATATGCATTTTATACACATCTTTGTGATTAGACAATTGAATACTAATAAAGCATGTTTGTGTGCATTTTTAAATCTACATATGCACAGTTTTGTGTCAGTTTGTCCCATGAAACACATTGCAAGCCCCATAAATGTACACAATTCAGACCTTTAAAAAAATATAATGTATTCCATTTAGTTATCAATCTCAGGAGGCACCACTGGGCATTTTCTTTTGGATCTTCCAGTCCAAACATTTTCTTCCCTATCTCTCTTTTGAACAGCCTCTAAAACAGAAAAGACAGCCATTTCATAACTTCAAGAACCAAAGAGAAAATAGCTGAAAGTTGAATTTCTTCATGCGAACAAAAGGAATTTACATTAAAAGTACCAGATCCTATCTGGTCTTGAAAGCTAAGCAGGGTCAGCTCTGGTTAGTAATTCATTGGAAAGCCACCAACAAATACCAGATGCTGTAGGCTATATTTCAGAAGAATGAATTGGTATACTAACCTCTGAATATTTCTCACCTAAGAAAACTCTGTGAAATTCATGGGGTCACAGTAAGTTGACAATCAACTCTCAGGCCCATATACACACACAGATTACTTTAAGGTTTTTTGACAGAGAAAAAGTCTGAGTTTGCTAAGTAAACATTGTCTTCTTTGGAAATAATTGAGAAAAGAGCTCTGGCGGGGTGGGGGGAGGCCTGGATCAGAGGGCCCTCCATATTATACAGTTTTAACACCATGATTCCACTTTAACTGCCATTGTTGCATCCTATGAAATTTCGGGTATTACAATTTGGAGATAATCTAGAGCTCTCTGGCTGAGAATTCTAAATATTTCTCCTTCGTGTAATGTGAAAAGGCCCTAATTTTGGCTCCTTTATTGCTATAAAATATGACAGGCTGCCAAAGTATCTCATAGTAGTGGTGTCCACACTCACTTTGGAATCAATCCCACTGAATTTAAACCTATTCACTTCCAAGTGAACATGTACTACATCCAGCTGTATGACAAATTAAAGTCATTAAATGCAGATTGAAGTTTTTGCATTGGAAGTCTTGGTTCACTACTGCCTTAGTTTTAGATTCTAAAATGTAGACCCCAGTAAACACTGGTATTCCAACATATGCATTTAAGTTAATTTATGTTAATAGCACACCTTCCACATACAGTGTAGTACATTCTGAAGGCAGTTTGAACGGAAGAATGTAAATTCAGGGCATCTGTGGGAGAGCTGATGTTGCAGATCTTTATGTAGGGAAAGAAGTAATCAATTATTTCTGAAACTCTTTAACCCCTCAATAGAAGAACAAATAGCTAAACAGACAATGAACTAGCCATTGAGTGCAAAGGGAGTTAACTAAGCTGAACATCGCAAAATATCCAAAATCTGTGGCCACACTTTCCTTCCCTCAGACATTATCACTCTGCCTAAGTAGCCATCGATTCCTGCAGTACAAAGACTAAGAAATCAGTTGAGTGACAGCTTTATGCTCTGTCACAGTAAATTCACACTGAGGTGCTGGGCGGGGAAGAGCTGCCCTAAAAATATCAATCAAGAGGCGGTAGGGAAATGGACGCAAGGAGAGTAGTGTTGACGTGCCATTTAAAAAGGGAGGGATTTGGCTTTAAGAGCCATAAAAGCAAAACAAGGCCTTGGCTGCCAGGGGAAGCATAAAATCTGGCTAATGCTGAAAAAAAAAGAGAAAGAGAAAACATTTACTGTTTGAAGAAGAACAAACCTGTCATCTCCTTAGACAAAGAATTACTTTGATGATATTAGAGCTTCACATGTAAACCAGAGCTTGTATGCATTCTGTTAGAGGAAAAGAGACAAACAGAATGGCATCTATGGCCCTTTTCACGTGTGTGTGGGGGGGGAACGGGCGAAAACACGCTAAAACGGAGCTTACCCACAGCCGGGTAAGTCCGTCGCCACGCGGAGCGGCACGAGGTCGCTGCTCCACACTCCTCCGGTGTCCCAGATGGCGGCTTCCGGTTGGTGGAGGTTCTCCACCAACCGGAGAAGCTCGCCAGCCGGAAGCCCTCCCCCGGCAGATCTGCAGGTACGCACTTGCACGCGCCTGCAAATCCACTTTACAGCCGGGCGACGGAGCGGCACGGGGCTGCACGCTCCATGCTTTTTAAAAACCTCGAAAAAGAGGTTTTTAAAAAACACGCAGCGCGGCTAGTTCCGGCCACTCCTGAGTGGATTCTGGTGTGGAACTATGAAAAGTAGTCCACGTCAGTCCACTCTACGGTGTAGAAGACCTCTGTTAGAGGTCGCTCTACACCGTTTTAGAAGCCCAGTGTGGAAATGGCCTATGTCTTATTCTACCCCATTCCCCTTTGAAATGATTAGAAATTAACATTGGAAGAGTAAGCAAGGTGGGAACTATGAAGGAAGTAAGAGATTACATCTCAGGTGAAGGAGAGGGCAAGCAAAGAGACCGGAGCCAGAAAGTAAGTTTCGATAGCCAGCTATTCAATATACTGATTATTAAACTGCTAAAAGTGTTTTGAAGTTCACTTGTTATGGTTATTTTTTCATAACCTATTGAATATGTAAGTGCTTCTAAAAGAATGATCACATGTTGACTAAATGGGGGAGCAGTTATTCTCATTCAAAAGGTTGCCTTTACTATTCTTCTTCAGACTAACACAATATTTGAACAAAATTCAAGATTGAGTAAATACCCTTATTAGCCACTTGAGTGTCAGAAGGCAAAAACTGATGGCTGCCAATGCTTTAACCGTATCTGCGTGGTACAGATCAGTAGGACCAATTCTATCCTTTCCAGTGGGAATGCTAAATTTCTTTCCTTTCACAGGACACAAGTAATATGTCTCCTTGCAAACCCTAACTAAAAGTAATAAACACAAAACTTTAATGGTTGTAGATTTCTGCTCAGGACTTTGCAACCAGAAGAAATTATCTCTGTAATTACATTGCTCAGGCACCTTACTCCTGGTTTATCTGCATACGTCAGAAAAAAATCTTTGAGAAAATATGATATGAGCTGGCAACCTGGAATGTAGATCAATGAAATACAGAAGACCAGGGATGAAATATTGGTGCAGACTTAATTCATTAGGAAAGTCTCCAATCTTAACCAGCTAACAGAGCCTAAGTGCATTGATCCAAAGCTGAACCATTTAAGAAGGGAATCAATCATCTCTGAAAACAGTACAATCGTTTGCCTCTTTTTCCAGCTCAGCTGCAGGACAAATCCTTTCATCTTCTTTTCTTTTTCCCATTTCCTTATTTTTCCTCATATTTTTCCTCATATTTTTCAGTCAGTGAAGGCAAGGTAAGTTTCGCCTATTTCACAATTTTAAGATGAGTTTCAAAGCTCAGATGATGACTATTTAAAAAGTATTGATATAGTTTGATGAATATGAATATGGAGGAATATGAATATGGAGAAAGCTCAGGGAATGTGTTATTTCCTATTTATTTGGCTTCCAACCAACATATAGTGGAAATCTTTTAACAAAAGGTCTTGTGAGTGGGACCAGCTGACACAGTTGCCAAATAATGGGACAAAGAAATAAAAATGTAATTATTGTTGGAAAACATTGTTGTATACTTAACAGCACTGTGATGCTACTCTGACCTTTCTTAGCAATGAGACAAGGCATCAGAATCAATCACAGTTGCTTTCTGAAGAAACCCAATATGAATAAAAAATGTGAAGGATTTAAAGTATAGACTTGGCTGATATACTGAAAAGGCCATCCTTTGGTCATTCATGAGGTCTACCAAAAGACTGCTTGATAAGAAAACATAAGTATGATACTATTTTAAATACTATCATTAAAAATAGGAATAAAAAGAAATGCTTACTATTCTAAATGTGTGATTTAAAAGACAAGCTAGGACCAGATGAACTTGTGTTGTAAACATCACACTATGTGAGACTAGATGGTTAGTTTTTCATATTTGGGTTCAGCAAGGATGGCATTACAGATGGATAGAATAAATCAAGGAAGCCACGGCCCCGTGTATGCAGGAACTGAAGATGATTGTTAATGGAGGGGTAACTTGGAGATCTCCAGTTCATGGAGTCAGCTTGTTGAAGTTGACTTGATGGCAATTAAAAACAGAAATGTACGAGTTTATAGGTATAAATGAGACTTGGTGGGATGACTTCCATGATTGGAATATAACAACTGAAGGATATAATCTGTTCAAAAAGAATAGATGGAGATGAAAAGGAAGGAGAGTAGCATTATATATCAAAGACAAATTCACTTGTACAGAAATCTACATCAAAGTTCAAACTGCGCCAATGCAGTGCATTTGGGTAAAATTAAATGGAGAAACAAAAACAATACTGTGGAAGGACATTACTAAAGACCGCAAACAAGATGAGATGGTAGATGATGCTTTTCTGAAATAAATTTCTGAAATCTATAAGAAGGATGATTTGATAGTTATTCAGGACTTCAATTATCTTGATATCTGCTGGGAGAGTACCTCTGCTAAGGACAGAATCTCCAACAAATTACCGATGTGTCATCAAAAGATGGAGAAACAAACAAGAGGATCAGTAATCCTGGACTTGATCCTAATCAACAGGGAGGAAATGGTCCCTAGAAGCAAAGCAGTTGGTGCTTTGGAGGGGAGTGATCAAGTAAAGCTAGAATTCATGATTGTAGTATAGGCCAAAAAAGAGTATAGTCAAATATGAAACCTGAATTTCAGGAAAATTGATTTTATCAAACTTAGGAATACTGGGCAGAATCCCATGGCTGTAGATGCTAAAGGAAAAAGACACCCAGCATTGGTGGGATTTCATTGAGAAGGTAATGCTGAAAGTCACAAATGATTCTATGGAAAAAGAAAAATGGGAATCATCTGAAAAAGCCAATGTGGCTAAACAGTAAACTTGAAAAAGAAGTGAAAAGAAAAAAAGAGCATATATAAAGAATGCAAGGAAGGATGAATCATCAAGGAGGAATATATAACTGTAGCCCAAACCTGCAAGAATAGTGTATTAATGTAGTGAAAGCCATAGCTTAAAATGAGCTGGGACTGGCTAGAGTTTTACAAATATGTTAGAAGCAAGAGAATGACAAAGGAGATGGTAGGACCATTGCTCATCAATTATGGTGAAATGATAACAATGAAAAGGCTCAATACTTATTTTGCTTTAGTCTCCCCCCCCTCAAAAAAAGAGGACTGTGCTTCCATGCTTCAGTAGACACCTTGGTAAGGAATTCACATTGCAAATCAAGACTGATAAGGAGTTAGTGAGGAATCACCTAGTTAACTTAAATGAGTCCAGATCTGCATGGCAAGATGGATTGCATCTCAACATATTGAAGGAACTTGCTGAGGTACTCTCTGAACCATTTGCCATCATTCCTGAAAAATCTTGGAGAACAGGTGAGGTTCCAAAGGACTGGATACGAACAAATATTGTCCCCCCTCTTCAAAAAAAGGCATAAAAGAGATCCATCAATCTACAGACCAGTCAGCCTGACCTCAATACCAGGAAAAATATTAGAACAGATTTTACAGGAGTCTGTTTGCAGGTATCTTGATGACAACGCAGTGATTGGTAGAAGCCACAATGGGTTTGTGAAGCAAAAAATCCTGCCAAACTGACCTTCTATCTTTTTGATCAGATTACTAGTTTAGTAGGTGATGGGACTGCTGTGAATATCATTTATCTGGATTTCAGCAAAGCATTTGATAAGGTACCCCATAATATTTTAATTAGAAAGTTGGCTAAATATTAAATAGAAAGAAATAGCGTCAGATTGATCCTAATTGATTGGAAAACCATTCAAAGAGTTGTCATCAGTGGCTGTGCTTCAAACTGGAAGGAGATCTCAAGTGGAGTGTCATAGATTCTGTCTGACACTTTTCAATATTTTTGTCAATGATTTAGGTGATGGTGGAAAGAGAATCCTTAAACGATTTGCAGATGATGCAAAACTGGAAGGGGCAGCTATCACATTGGAAGATAGAACTCCAATTCAAAAGGACCTCGATAAACTATAAAACTGAGCAGAAATTAATAAAATGAAATTCTACAGAGATGATGCAAAATTCTACATTTAGACCACAAAAACTAAAAGCACAGTTATAAGATGGGGGTGCATGGCTCAACAGTAGTATATATGGAAAAAACAACAACTTGCTGATCATAAGCTGAACACGAGCCAGCAGTGTGATGCTGCTGCAAAGAAGGTAAATGCTATCTTAGGCTGCATTAATATAAGCATAGTTTCCAAATTGAAGGAAACAACAATCCCACTTTATACTGGTCAGATTTTCATCTGCAGTATTGTGTTCTGTTCCAGACATCTCATTTTAAGAAAGCTATAGACAAGTTGGAGTGAGTTGAGAAAAGTTCGTGGAAGATGGTAAGAAATACAGAGAACAAAACAGAAGATCAGAGGTTGAGGGAGCTGGACATACAGTGTTCAGTTTGGCAAAGAGAAGACTGAGGGTTAACATGATCACTCTTTAAATACCTCAAGTGCTGCCAGAAAGAGGGAGGTGCAGGCTTGTTCTCTACTGCCCTGCAGGGTAGAACTTGGTCTAATTTACAGGAGGGTATATTTAGACTGAACATCAGAAGGAACTTGTTGACAGTGAGAGTGGTTTGGCAATGAAACCAATTGCCTAGAGGGGTGGTGAGGTTTCTTTTTCTAAAGGTCTGCAAAAACAATCTGGACAGCAACCTGCTGGGGATAATCTAGCTGGAGATTCTGCATGGAGCAGGTGGTTGGACCCCTGGGGCCCATAGGGCCTCTTCCAAATCTGTGATTCTATGTGAACTTTGGGGCTGGTGAGCTGGTAAAACATGGACTTAGTATTCTAGACCAGATCCTTTCTTCTTAATGTCTAGTTTTCTGCACACAAAAAAATGGATATGTGATAAAGCTAAACAGTTCTGAATAAAGATTCAAAATATGGTGCAAAAGATTTTGAAGTCTCAAATATATAGAAGACCTGGATTATATTTATTAGGAATTTGGGAAGAAGACTCAATTGTGGACAAGAAACAACAAAAATTGGTCCAACATATTCTATTAGCAGCAAGATTAGTATATGCAAATCATTGGGAAAAAACGGACTTACCAAAAGTGGACATGTAGATTATTGAGAATTGTTTGAAATGGACAATTTAACAATTTAAAAATTAAGGCAGAGCACAAAATGAATGTATGTCTGAATGGAAATAGTTGATTGACTTTTTAAAGAAGGATGAAAGTGGTCTCAGGACAATAGGTTTTTAATTTAAATTGATAATAAAATTAACTTAAATTAATAATAAAATAAAATTTGATTAATAATAATTAATAAAGTTTAAAATGTATATTACTACATGAGAAGTATAAAACTAGAATTTAAAGATCTATTTTGATTGTTGCTTTAAAAGGCTATCTTTTTTTTAGTGATGGGACGAATCCAGAATTTTCTAAATCTGAATCAGGATCTGAATCCCTGAAAGGTTCTGGGAATTCACGAATCTCACAGATCTCAAATCTTTTGAATCCTTTTTTTAAAAAAGGGTTTAAAAAGCAAGGGAAAGAAGGATAATTTTGGGCAAGACACACTCTCTCAGCCTTAGCAAAAGCCTGGGAAAGACAAACCTCCCTCTGAAGAAATCTGGCCAGGACAATTGTCATAGTTTTGCCTCAGGATCGCCCCAGATTGAAAATGACATGAAGGCCCTTTCTACACAGACAGGAAAATGTGGATTACTCCCACATTTTCCTGCATGTGTAAACAGGGCCACATGCTACAGTGCAGAGATCATCCAGGTCAAAACTTGATTTTCTTTGCATAGCTCCTTCTGGCATCCTGGGGTTTGTAGTTTGATGATGCACCAGCACACTTTGGCAGAGAAGGCTGTGACACCTTGTAAAACTACAAACCCCAGAATTGTGTCTGAAAGAGCTTTGCAAGGGAGCTATGCAAGGGAATGCTTCAGCTGTCCTTGAAATCTCAAGCCTGCAGCTTCCAGTCAAGTGCTGAACTGAAATCTTAAGTGTTGAATTTAAATATCTTAGAATACAAGCCCAGCTGTAATTTCTGAAATTGTTAGCAAAGGCCATTATTACTCCAAGGGAAAAACTCACCTGCTTGTGATTCCCCTTTGTGTGTCTGGTCTCCCAAGTTTTCAGGTGTCCCGGTTGCCCAGGTTTTCAGGCGTCCCGGTCTCCAACAAACTATTTCGTCGGTGGATTTGAAAGATTTGGTTTGCCTATTTTGGCGCAGGGATTCAGATTTGCAACTCTCGAATCCTTGTTGAGGATTTGAGGATCCAGTTGGCCCATCCCTAGTTTTATTCTTTGGCCATTTCCGTCCTACACTGTTAGAGTGTTATTATTTGACGTACAACATCTTGTGGAATTCTGGAGTTTGTAGTTTACTGAGGCCAAAGAGCTCTCTGGTTGAGAATTCTAAACGTCCCTCCCTAAACTGCAAACCTCAGGATTCATAGGATGTTGACAGTGGAATAATAGCACTATAATGGTGTAGTGCAGAAGTGGACTCTATTTGGATGGTTACTATTAATTCTTGATATTTATTACTATTTTTCTCTATTGTTGATTATTTGGACTACTATTTTGTGGAATGATTTTTGTGGAATGCTTTTTATTCCATGATGGCATATAAAATACAGAATAGGTTAATAGTGATTTCATTTCAAAAATTAACTAAGTAGATAATAAGTGGTTAAATAAGTAATTAAGATAAATAAGCAACTATTACAAAGATAATGATAAATGATTAGTAGCAACTAATAGTTATGGTATAAAAGGATTGTTTTCATACTTAGGCATAACTCTTTAAATAATATGGGCTGTTGGAACCAATTTTTAGTTACTTGTAGTTAGGTTAGGGTATGTTCTGTTACATTTTGGTGAATTATGTATTGTTAGTCTTTTAGTCTTTAGTCTATTAGTCTTATTAGAATTATTAGTTTTTGTATTAGTTACTATATGTATTATTTTGGGGTGGTTTTTCTGCTTTTTTTGGTTGTATTTGTTTTATTTGTTTTAGAGAAAATAAAAATGTTATTATTAAAGAATGGATTTAAAGGGAGTTATTTAAATGTGCACATTTACAATGTTGCAGTTTTAGAGTTCTGCTTCTCGGGATAAAAAACACCACACCAACAATGAGATGGCTGCATCAACAATACTACCATGAAATCTGCACAACAGTTACTATGAACTGCTCTCCATTTTCGAGAAGCTTGGCTCTTTAGAGCTGGCTTATCTCTGAATTGCTTTCACAATGCCAAGATAATATTCTATAAACATTTAATAAGACATAATGAGCAACTGAAATTTATGAAACATGCCTACAAAGTCATCTCCCTCACTAACATCTCAGCTAACACTAGGATTTTTTTAAAAAAATTCCTACCGGCTTAGAACATAACTAAATGGTGATTCATTTTACAATGTCAGAGGTATCTAAGCAAGTGTCATTTATTTAAATCTTTCTACTCCTGGGGTGCATATACATGCAAAACAATGCTTTCTGGTATTTAGTATTTATGAACCTTTGAGAACCATAGCAGCACTAATTTGGCACATCACTTCCTTGTAGTTATTCTTAGAAGACAAGTTGGCCTTGCCTAAGTTAGTGAAAAAAATAGCATCTGGAGACCACACTCAGCTTTGTGAAATATAGCATGAGCACCTGGGAGTGTGTATGTGCATGTGAAAACCTCCAAGCCACTACATTTAACATGTTTGAAATACAAGAAAGCTAAAGGAGCAGAGAGAGAAGAAAGGGAAAGGTCAGGAAGTGCACATTTATTTTTTGGATTCTTTCTAATATCTGCATGTTCTCTTTCAGGGCAAAGTTCTCCCAAAGTGGCTGAAATTGAAGAATTAAAACTTTAATTATATAGAGAACATCCCAACTACAACTAAAGCGATTTCATGCCTAAAGCAACAGCAGTTTAGAACAAGAGTGGGGATCATGAAGTGCTTCGGATGTTGTAGGAGTGCGATTCTTCTTTGTTGGTTATATTTGCCAGGGCTGATGGAAGCTGCAGTTTTCCAGCATCTGGAAGTCTATGTAATTTACATTCCTGGTTTAGAAAAAAAATATAAAATTAGACTTGAAATAAATGAATCTTTAAAGTCCATTTAAATTTATAAAGATTCAACCATACACATCTCCAAGGGTGGGGTGCACCACTGCAAAGGCTCTGTCTCTGGCGCTTCCCAGACTTATAGACCTTAATGATAAGCAGTCGTGTAGGGACGAGGCGGCGATTTGCCCCAGGCAGCAATGTTTTTGGGGTGTCCCGGCCCGTAGCTATGCCCCTGCATTCCCTGGCCACATCCCCATGTACCACAGCCACACCCCCACAGACAGTGGGCATGCCCCTCATGCCATAGCCCCGCCTCTCCACCCTCCTCCACACACTCCAAGCTCAGCCACTGATGATAAGCCTGTGAACAGGGCTTCTATGGCTGTCCTTAAGGCCTGGGAATATTCATATGTATCCAGGTGGTTCTTCAAATAACTTGGCACCAAGTTATTCTTTGAGTTTTAGAATTCAACAACAGTAATTTAAACTGGGTCTAGAAATGACAGTATGACAGTATACTTGTGATAGGAGCTGAGTGAACTATAAACTATAACATTGTAAGTGGGATATGATCTCACCAAACATCTAGCTAAATGCTTTCTCTGGCAGTTGTCTGAACTGTCTTCAAAGTCAGTTCCACAGAGCATGTTACAATAGTTTAATTTAGATGTGACCTAGGAATGAGCAAGTGAGGCATGATTTGCTTTTTCCTAGACAGGTTCATAACAAGCTAATCTACATTGTAAAAATGTATTCTGAGTCACTATGGCTTCCACAGATATCACGAAGTGCAGGAGAAATGATAAACTGCAGATTTGATCTGTCACAGTGACTGCAACCACACTCAGACACAGTTGTTTTTTTTTTTAAAAAAAACACCTTTCTGTAGTAGTATATTTCCCAACTCACAGTAGCTCTGTGAGTATAATCATTGAGAATTTGAAGAAAAGTCAAAATCCCAGCAGACTGGAAGTAAGCAAATGTAATATTTTTTCTTTTAAAAGGAATAAAAAATGGAGGATACACACAACTACCTAATGACATTGATACCAAGAAGGGTTCTAGAACAGAATATTAATAGTCTGTGTGCCCATGGAAACCCCACTGGGTGATCTTGAGTGTGACACCCATGCTCAGCCCTGGCAAACACCATGATAGTAACCTTAGGGTTACTATAAGTTGGAAATGCCTTGAAAGCACACAACAACAACAACAGTAAGACTATATAAAACCTAGCAAAATGGATCACTTCCCAGCTACTTCTGTCTCTCCAACTGTTTCCTTCACTTCCAGCACTTGCCTATCTGCATTCCTATTCCTGTTGGCCACCTGGGTAACACTTTACAGTTCCTTTGCTGTTCTCATCTCTGTTCTCGCACTGCCTTCTATGTTGCTTTTGCCTAGCTCTGGGCTCAAGTCAAATAAGTAAATCTTAAAAGCGCATTGACTTTTGCATAGCTCAAGTAAAGCAGTAAACAAATTGCTGAAATTAATTGCATTCACATGGATCCTAGCAGAAATGAAAAACTATCAAGTAGTTATACTTCTTTAAATTAACCCCTTGTAAAAGTGCCTTCCCCATGAAGCTGTAGACAGAGCATGGAGGTTAGGCAGGTTGGCCAGTATAGGTGGCATTGGAAAAGGATAACACAATGACATGGACTGTCTACCACTACCACACTTCACCATATAAGAAGCCGTAAACTGGTTTGCAAAGATAATAAGTCACTTAATTTTGATGGCTCCATTATCATAAAACATTTCTATGATTCAAAATACTTACCCATAGAAATATGGCTCAACCGTAGAACTAATTTTGTATGGAACAGCTGAAGGAAAGTGGCATAATCATAAAAATGTGGGATCCTTCAGTTTGTTACACCAGACCTCTGGATTGTGTTTTAGAAGCTTTTCCAGGGCAAATTATTAACCTTCCTGGATATCTGAAAAATGAGTTTAATAGCATATTTCTACCTCAAAGGGATATTGTGTGGCTAAATTAATTAGATTCAGACACACTCTTATTCTGTATTTTCAGTAAGGATAGTGCAATTGCCATAGGGGTTTTCCTGCACTGTATTTATCCATGGCCAAATAACACCCAAAGAAGAGGAATGGAAGAAGAAAAGGAAAATTCAGTGTTCAAATGTTCACAATGCTGACATGTCCCCTACCCACAAATTATAATATTAGACATGAAATGAATCCTGCTTGGCTTTCTCTATAGCAGTACAAATATCCCCAAGTGAGCTATGTTTAAAAAGCCACAGTTACATCTGTAAGGTGCAGACAATTTTAAAACACTCTGGATGAAGACTTCTAGATAAGGATGATTTATGTTCGAACTCTATGGCACCAAAAAGTGTGTGTGTGTGTGTGTGTGTGTGTGTGTGTGTGTCTTATATGTGGAATTTTATGGGAAGTTGTAAATAGCTGCCTCTGCTAGTGTGGAAAAACGATAAAAAGGTAAAATGCATTTTAAAATATCTGATTCCCTTGAGACTGTAAAAAGTAGTGAAACTTCTTCACCCATTTGACCTTTAAACTATGTAGATGACTCACCCTGTAGTATAAAAGTGTTGCCTTTTTTAAAAAAACCAACAGAAAAAAAAAAGATGAATGGAGCGAGCTTGGTTTTTCTACCCTCTCTCTCTGCTGTCCTACTTTTAGTTCTTCATACACAATTAAAACAAGTTTGATGGCTGAGTTCAAAATACACCCACTGACCTCAGGGCTCTGCCCTGCTCCTTGACTCTGAACAAAACCAAAATAAAGGTAAACTAGAGAAAGCACCTTTCTAATTTATTAGCCTTAGGCAAAAGGTCAGAGGATTCAGCTAAGAGAAAAGGAGCTCTAAACAAATGCTACATCTTGCCCAATTTGTTTCTGACACGTACCCTCATCATCTACCACCTACAGATCTGTGAGACCCATATTGGTCTCACAGCTCTGTATCTCCTCCTGTGCCTTCAAATGGGGATTTGGGGATGGAAACAGAGGGGCTAGGTGATCTAAAGAGGTTCAAAATCGTATAATAGCAAGCTGTATCTTGAGGTTGCTTTGACCACAGAGCAAGTCAGCATAGAATCATAGAATCATAGAACTGGAAGAGACCCCAGGGGCCATCCAGTCCAATGTCCTGGCATACAGGAACCCGCATCAAAGCACTCCCAACAGATGGCCATCCAGGCTCTGCTTAAAAACCTCCAAAGAAGAAGACTCCACCACACTCCAGGGCAGCAGTTCTGACTGTCACGAAGTTCTTCTTGAGGTTTAATTGGAATCTCTTCTGCAGTAGTTTGAATCCATTGCTCCTTGACCTAGCCTCTGGAGGAGCAGAGAACAAGCCCACTCCCTCCTTGACATGATATCCCTTCAAATATTTAAACATGGCTATCATGTCCCCTCTTAACCTTCTCTTCTGCAGACTAAACATACCCAGCTCCCTAAGCCATTCTTCATAGGGCATGGCTTCCAGACCCCTCACCATTTTGGTCACCCTCCTCTGGACACATTCTAGCTTTTCAATATCCTTCTTCAAACGAGGTGCCCAGAACTGGACACAGTATTCCAGATGAGGTCTAACCAATGCAGAATAGAGTGGTACCATTACCTCCCTTGATCTAGACACCATACTCCTATTGATGCAATCAAGAATCGTGTTGGCTTTCTTGGCTGCCGCATCATACTGCTGACTCATGTTCAGCTTGTGGTCCACCAAGACTACTAGATCCCTTTCACACATAGTTATCCAGCCACATGTCCCCCATCCTATATTTGTGCATTCCATTTTTTCTGCCTATGTTTAGGACCTTACATTTCTCTCTGTTGAAATTAATTTTGTTAGTTTTTGCCCAGCATAGTATGGGAGAAGCTGTTTCATGAAGATCAGCCAAGAACCATATGAGAAGCCAGATCTGAACCCTCCTCTGTCTCAGCAGAACTGCAGCTGCATTTCTCATATTGCAACAGCTACTTTAAGAGAAAGGCTCCCCAGCAGTACACAAATCAAGATCTGCTTGCTCTCTTGGCAAGAGAGAAGATAGGAGGAACACTCTGAAGTGTTTGATTTGCCTTCCTGATTGTTGTTGTCATGTGTCTTTGATTAGACTCCAACTTACTGTGATCCCACCATGGGGTTTTCTTCGTGAGATATGTTCAGATGATGTGCCTTGCTCAAAGGCCAGAGAGTGTGACTTCCCCAGGTCACTCAGTGGGTTTCCATGGCTGAACAGGGACTTGAATCCTGGTATCCTAGAGTCCTGCTACAACATTCAAATGACCATACCATGCAAGTTCAGCTGCCTTCTTGCTACAGCCACTTTAATGGACATGAGATTGCTGCAAGAAGTGTAAAGCACAACCTACTTTCTCACTTGCCAAGCTACATAGCATTTCACCTCTTCCAAATATCTTCAGATGAAGTGCTCCAGTAGGTTTTTGTAAGGAAAAGTCTCTTTTTCTACAAGTGTGGCATCATGAAAAGGATGACATGACTCCTTTCCCTTCCAAAGTTGGAAGGAATAAGGAACATAAGCAGATGAAATTCCCTTTTCTGCACAACTATTAAATGGACAGAATCCTTGACACCACTTATTTTTTCTCTCCATGGTCCTAATTTAAAACAGAAACCCTAACAAACAAACCCCATTTTATTCCCATGTGGCTTCCATATTTACTGGGAAGCAGTGGAACCTCCAATTCAGCTTGGCCTTAAGTTGGACCTTGGTATCTTTATAAGGCCTTATCACATGATCTTCTCTTACTTAGGGTTATATAAATTGGTCTAGAATTCCATAGAAGAAAAGAAACCATTGGAAAGGGAGACACAGCATAAGATCTTCTCATGGAGTCCCAGTCTCAGTAGGCTCCCCTACGGCGGTATCTAACTCAACCTGACTCTTCTTTCTGTGTCTACAAGCATAGGACTGCAACAAGTAGCATACTGAAAAATATGTCAGCAGCTTTCCCTTGATGAATGTTACTGAACAGCCCCCATGATAATTTCCCACCATGTTTCAAACTGATACAGCATCAATCTCATGCATTGTGGATACTTACTGTGTAGATACTTGGCACTCACCACAACAGCAGAAGAGGCATGAAGGCAGGAAACTAAAAGCCGTATCACATCATACCGTTATAGTGTCATGATTCCACTTTAACTGCTATGGTTGCATCCTGTAGAATTCTGGAGTTTTTAGTTTAGTAAGGCATAAGAGCTCTCTGTCTCAGAATTCTAAATGTTCCTCCCTAAAGTGCAAATCCCAGCATTCCATACAATGTTGTTATGGCAGTTAAAGTGGAATAATAGCACTATAAGGTGTAGTGTGATGGGGCCCTTGCACTTTTTTTGAAAACAAACAAACAAACAAATTAGTTATATTTTCAAGATGTCCAGAAAATGATTACTAGCATTTATAGAAGTCTTATAATATTATTCTTCTAAAATAATTATTTTTGTTTTGTAAAAGTGTCTAAAATAGTTTGGGTTTTTTTTGTTTTTTTTTTATGAGCAATTCTTCTAATTTCTTGCTCCTATCTTCACTCTCTCAAACATGTACTAACATACTTAACTTCTTCCACCGAACCATTGGAGAATCTGCACGAACTCTTCTTGTATCCCTAAAGTCCTTCTTATTCAATTAATCCTTTTACTGGTATCACCGCTTCCACCTTGCTAACCTAAATCAAACCCATAAAACAATTCCTTACATCTTTTCACCAATTGTATGACATTAAAAAATTTAATGTCATACTATTTTAATTTAATTAATTTAATTATTAATTACTTTAGTAATTCTACAACCACTCCAATACAAAGATCGATCAATACTCAATCCTATTTAAATCTAATTGCTCATTTCCCTTATCCATCAATATAAATACCAAACCATTAATTCGACAAACTTCCTAGCTATCTAGCCGCCTTAATATAACTAACTAAACAACCCTATTAAAGCAGCTTCCCCCCACTCTTCTTCCCAAAAGGGTTTTAGTATTTCCCATTCCAGAAATGCTTTACCATTTGTTTTATCTTGCAACCTTAAGGTTAGTTTATCTAATTCTGCTAATTCATACACTTTACGCTTCCAGTCTTCTAACTTCGGCATCTCTTTGGATTTCCAAGATTTTGCAAATATAAACCTAGCTGCATATATTAAATAACACAAAATCCTCAGAGTTTCCTTCTTCAATATTATTTCTAATCCTTTCAAAATATTTAACAAATAAATTTCTGGTAATAATGCAAATTTTATATTAAATATTTTCTCTATTTGGCTATGAATTTGTATCCAAAATATATTTGCTTCTTTACATTGCCACCACATATGATAAAAGGAACCTACTTCTTGACATTTCCAACATGTGGGTGCTTCCCTTTTTTCCCCTATTTTAGATAATCTAAGTGGTGTTAGGTACCATCTATAATAAATCTTAAAGAAGTTCTCTTTTAAATTATGATTCCTAATAAATTTTTGATTGATATTCCACGCGGACTGCCATTGTTCAATTGTTATTGAACACCCTATATCTTGGGCCCATTTTATCATATTAGTCTTCACAAACTCATCCTCTAATTCCAAGTTTAATAATAATTTGTATATCTTACTCAATAATTGTTTATCTCCCAAATGTATTATCTTATCGAATTCTGTATCCTCCCACATTATTCCTTTAGATCTTATGTCTTCTTTATATTTTCCCAATAATTGATTATATAGGAGCCAATGCGAAGAGTATCCTTCTCCCATCAGTTCTTCTCTAGTTTTAGGTCTAACCATCATCCCTTCTTTTATAAGTATATCCTTATACGTCAACCATTCTTTTATCCTTACCTTCTCAAATTTATAGAATGCTTCATGGGGGGAGGTCCAAGATGGTATTTTTAAATACATTTTTTTCCTTAACTTCAGCCAAATTCTTAAAATCGCTTTTCTTACAAAATGTTCTGTAATTATTTTATTAACTTTATGTTTATCATAACAAATATAAGCATGCCAACCAAAATATAAGTTAAATTCTTCCAATTTCAGTAATTTATCATTCTCTAATAGGATCCATTCCTTGGCCCATATTAATGCTGAAGCCTCATGATATAATTTTAAGTCTGGAACACCCAATCCTCCCTTCTCCTTAGATTCTTTTTAATATTTCCGTTTGATTTTTGCTTTCCTTCCATTCCATATAAATCTACTTAAGTCCTGCTCCCAAATTTTAAAAGGTTTATCGTTGGATATTATTGGAATATTTTGAAAGAGGAACAACATTTTTGGTAAAACGTTCATTTTCACCGCTGAAATTCTCCCAAGTAATGATAATTGCAGTTTTTTCCATTTGCTCAAATTACCTTGGATCTCCCTCCAAATTTTCTTATAATTATTTTCAAATAACTCTGAATTATTTTTTGTTACTACTATACCTAAATACCTCACCTTTTTTGCTATTTTAAATCCTGAAATCCTCATCAATTCCAATTCTTGCTTTAAAGTGATATTTTTTGTAATCATCAATGATTTGTCTTTATTGATCCTTAACCCGGCGACTTGACCGTATTCTTTTAATATATCTATTAAGGGTATAATACTTCTCGTCGGATCTTCTAAAATTATAGCCATATCATCGGCAAATGCTTGTATTTTGAATTCATGCCCTCTTATTTTGGTACCACATATTTCTTTATTATTTCTGATTCTAATATTTAAAATTTCTAAACTCATAATAAATAATAAGGGGGATAGTGGGCAGCCCTGCCTGGTTCCCTTATTTATCTTAAATGTATTTGATTTATCCCCATTAACTATTAAATTTGCCCTTTGATCTCTATAAATGGCTTGAACCCACCCTTTATACCTATCTCCAAACCCTATCTCTCCCATTACATCAAATATAAATTTCCATCTCAAATTATCGAAGGCTTTTTCCACATCTAAAAATACTAAAGCCAATTCCTTCTGATTATATTGTTGATAATATTCTACTATGTCAACTATCGTCCTTATGTTATTTCTTAAATATCTACCCGGGAGAAACCCATTTTGATCTACCTGTATCCAATTCACCAAAACTTTCTTTAATCTATTTGCCAATATCGAAGTAAAGATTTTATAATCAGTATTTAGCAACGAAATCGGTCTATAATTTTTTTTATCCTGTTTATCCCTCCCCTCCTTTGGGATCAATATAATATTGGACTCTTCCCACGAATTTGGTATCTTCTGATTTTGGATGGAATTAATTACCTGAACTAATATAGGTGCTAATAACTCTTGAAGTGTTTTATAATATGTTCCTGTAAATCCGTCCATAACAGGAGGCAGTAGCGCTAAGCTTCGACGTACGTAATCTTCCACCTACAACTACAATTACATTGAAAAGAAAACAGAGTTATCTCTCTTGAAGTAGACAGTTGTAATGTAATCTAACAATACAGTCCCTTGAGGGAAAAAAAAAACGAATTTGTTTTTTATAACTAGTTTTTCTGCAGTCTGTTAATACCTAGCTCTGGGTAGGTCTCCGGTAAATGCTCAAGGATGCCACTTGTGACTGATGCACTTAGCTCTATATATATCTTAGGTATGTTTAAGGGATGTTGGCCTAAATCCTATTGTTAATCCCATCTAGAAGCAACTTTTAAGCAACTGGATTTACCTACATGTCAACAATTGATTCAAGAAGCCTACTGTAGTTGAGACTAACCAACCTCATCCTTGTGAGAGAGGGCAAAAAAATGTTCCTCAGTCCCTGCAAAAAAAAATGTGAAAAAAAAGAGAGGAATATATATGTACGGTTCTTTCCTGATGTGATCCCAAAATGTTTCACTCAATTTTCTACCATGATTTTTTTTCACTTAAAAAAAAAACCCTGTAGGAAAAAACGCAGCAATCTTGCACCAAAAAGTTACTATCTGGAAACATTGTTTTCTGTATGAAAAATATGTTTCTCTGTGTAAAAAAGAATAACATACAGAAAACACTGTTTCCAGATGACTATGGGGTTTGTGAGTGCACATTTACATGTCTTTTTTACATATAAAAAAGCAGTTTTGTTTTTTTTAAAAAAAAGCTTATTATGAAATATGTAGGTTTTGCAGGTAAGCACTCCAAAAAAGATTTTTGCATAAAATACCCCATGTGTATTTCTGTACAGAGTCTTTACCCCAAACATTTTGAGAAAATGACAGCAAACATTCTTTTAATTCTTGCAAAACATGACAATGAACTGTATTCCATAGTTTACCACTGAAGGAATTGCAAACAGCATATCTGGTGCTTTCTGCAAAATTCTAGTATCTTATCATTACTTTTAAACCCATATCTACAGTATAGAAATTTCCAGTCAAGCAAAAAATATATTTCTATGTGCTCTTTTTGAAACTGTCTGAAGCAGTGGCCTCAGATGACACAAGTAAATTAACGCACACACACACACACACACACACACACACACACACTCCTTACTCAGAGATGATGTTTTCTAGCCCATTGTTTTATTTTAGGTTCTATCTGACATATCACATTTGTATCATTGTATCTCTGAAGGCTGCAACCAAAGATGTGCTGGCACAGAACATAAAGTGATGTATTTTCATCTTTAACATTCCACTCTGCTGTGAGGAGATGGCAACCCACGCAGCTGTGTGTGGGTAACAAGAGTTGTGATCAGTTTATTCACAAGGCCTCTGACTCATTTGCAATTGACCCTTGTTCGCTGCGATGGAAACTGCTTTGGGTTTATTGCCTATTCACCATATTCTCATCCAATCCCAGATGGACAATTTTAACATTCTCTGATCCTAGCTGCCCCGTGTAGGTCATGCATGACAGACAACATAACAGATAGAGCCCACTTTGCATCCACTTGCTAAAAAAATTCCATTGTATCTGCACTTAATTTCTGACTCACAGCATGGTACCTTTGGCTGGTACTGCTATTATCTTGCTTTCGCTTAAAAAGATGGAAGGGCAAGTCTTGTAATACAGGATAGGAAGGGACTAAAACAAAACAGAACAAAAACAAAACAAAACACATCATTCAGGTGGCCTTGTTCTGCATATGGCAAAAATGTGAAGCTATTGCTGCAGAAGAGTATTATAGAGGATTTCCTGGAATTAAGCTGTAATTGTCTAGGTTATTTAATAAAAACCTTCCAAATGGCATTCTAACAACCTTCACACAGCTGCCAACAAAAAGAGCTACATATGAGTGACACAGGTGTACTATTGAGCTAAGATAGCCTTAGCAGAATTGTATGAGCACCAATGACATTTTGAGGTCAGATAGGGTCAAACCTCTCTTTCCATAATATGACCTTGATCTGGGACCCCACAGCTTTGTGTTAGTGTGAAACAAAGAGAAGAGACATTTGTAACCATATGTTTTAAAACAGAACTAGGAAGTAACCCATTTCCTTTGACAACTAATTGTGGGAACAAGATGGAATGGAGCTGTTCTTTGCTTATAATGGCTATGGCTGTAAACCACTACTTTTCAGTGCCCAGGGACGGACTGTCTGCTTGCTACTCATTACTGGGTGTGTCTGTGGACTCAGTTTGAACAATGCAATAGGGGAGAAAGAAAGGTCACATGGGTAACTGCCTCATGCTGCATCCCAGAAGGATTGTTTGATATTATCTATTGTTTTTTTCTCAGAATTTCCAAGGTACATTGCCTGAATTGGCCACTTGAATGAACCAGAAAATATTTCCCTGTATTGTCCAGTGGCCCAAAATAACAATCGTAGTAGCTTATTAGTAACTAGCGCATATACCCGGTGTTGCCTGGGATTTTATTTTCTCATAGGTAATACTTTTTAGAAAGATTTGAGATCCCGTGTCTCTAATTCCCCAAACTGTCTTGTCCAGTACCTGTAACTTTTCCCCACATTCCCCAATCCAGTCTGTATTCAGAGTTATTAACATACAGAGGTAGGGTTCCTGAGGGAAATACATTGCCCCCCTCCTTGCTGCTAGGCCTTCTCTCCATAGCAACCAGCCTATTAAAGAGCTCTCTGGCTGAGAATTCTAAAGGGCTCTACCTAAACTGCAAACCCCAGGATTCCATAGAATACTCTCAGGCAGCCAATCATATGAGGTCTTTGCCTTTGACTTTTATGTATTAGAAGAATGTCCCAGTAAGTTGATGTAACAATAATGAATAAGGGCATGGTTGGCATCAGAGTAATAAGTAAAGTAACTAGTTCACTTTAAAATGTAACTTTCCAAGCTCTACTTTAAAGTATGTGCCTAATACAACATATAGTCTGATCCTAAGAATTTTTTATTAAATTTTTATTGAAAATTTAAATTGTCAACAATTAAAAAAAATCCACATGCAAATCATCCAACATCCATCTTAAGTTTTTAAGCAATTTTTGCTATTTTAGGTTCATATCTTTATGTTTAGCTTTATTATTGTTTAGCTTTATTATTACCGTTGGAGGAGTAAGCTTGAGATCAAGTTGGTTGCTGTTCTGTCACTGCCTCATTCTGGCCTCTGCTACACCATCATCACTCGTAGTGTCCTCATAGAAGAGAGAGAGGAAGAAATGGAGTCAGAGGAAACACATTTTCCTTTAACCTGCCAGCTTGAGCAGATAGAATAAAAAGTGAGCTGGCATGACTCTACCCTTTGACATGACATTTCAAAAAAGCCCTTTCATTCCTATAGTTCCGACGAGAAGAAAGTAAACTATAGCAGCTGCAAAGCTGACTTAGTCCCCATTCCAAGTTCTAGCAACATGTTGGGGTAACAGAAGGGCTTGGAAGCCATTTTTGATTGTTTGATTTGATATGATTTGTATTCTGTTTTTCTCCCAGTACAGAACCCAAAGCAGTTTACAGTGCAGTTGAAAACCAAATAGCTGAAACAATCTGTAGACCAAAGATTTTAAAAAGATTGAACAACAATCCAATTAAAACAGTTGCCTAGATCCTCCACTGGGACATGTAGCTGTGATGACAGAGCTCCATCACTGTAGCTAGGGCCATTTCCACCCTATACTTTTATAGTGCTATTATTCCACTTTCAACATCCTGTGGAATTCTGGGGTTTGTAGGCCAAAGAGCTCTTTGGCTGAGAATTCTACATGCCCCTCCCTAAACTGCAAACCCCAGGTTTCCATAGGATGTTGAAAGTAGAAAAACACCACTATAACATTGTAGTGCAGAAACGGCCTAGGTCTCCCAATGTAACTCTCCAAAACCTATCTTAGAGACTAGGAAGCACAACCAACATAGGGATTTCTGAGGTGCCTGGAAAGTGGGGGAGTGAGTGAAAACTCATCTGTCCCTCTTTCATCAATAAGGCACTTTGTGACAGGCAGCTGTGATAGGACCCTAAGGGAAAACTCTATGCTCTTGACATTACCTGGTTTCTAAGGTAGTCTTTAGGAGCCCTTTCAGTCATTGTAACGGTACTATTGCCATTAATGTGAATTCCAGACTTTGTGATTTGTGACATGAGACATCATAAATGCTGCAAAGGATGTCAGCCATTAATTTAAAACAGCTAAAACACATTAAAAAGAAAAATCTCACATATTAAAAGCAACATGCCTGTTGCACTTCCTTCTGCCTCAGTCAGTTAAATGCTAGGGGCCTTTTTAAATAAGAAGACCTTTGCCAGCTGGCAGAACGAGAGCATGTGGCTTCCCCAAGTATAATCACAGAATGTCTCCCTTTCATCCTCTCCTGTGTTTCTGATTTCTGATGATAGAGAAGCACTGGTTGTAGACTTTTCTATGACTTTGCGGGGGACCTGTCGTCTATGGCCCTTTCCGCACCAGGCAATTAGAACAGAGCAGTGCGTCCTCGCACGGAGGTCGTCTGCAACTTGGAGTGGACTAGGAGCGGACTACATACTGGAGATCCACACCTCAGTCTGCTCCAAGACTACCCCAAGTGGTCCTCCAGTGTGTTTTTGAAAGATCGGAAAAAACAGATCTTTTTTTGTCCTGGAACGCGCCATTGTATTCCTGCTCTCTTGTGCAGATTTGCAGGCTCACAATAATGCGAGCCTGCCATCTACGGAGGGCAGGCTTTAGGTGTGGTGAGCTTCGGCGGTTGGTCAGGACCCATGACCAACTGGAAGCCGCCATTTTGGAAGCCAGAGCCACCATTTTGGAAGCTGGAAACCGCCATTTTGGAAACCGGAGCAGTGCGGATCTACAGACCTTGCACTGCTCCAATTCGCTCTGGACCAAGGAGGAGCCCTGCAGAAGGGCTTCAGGGACAGTCCAGGTTGCTTTGGACCCCAGAAGAAGCGATAAGTAATGGCACGGAGCGATTCCCTCGCCTCGTGCGGAAAAGGCCTATAAGGGATAACACTCTCCCTTTGCCCTCAGAGAAAGCTGAAAAATTGTAGCCCCATAGATAATGCCAACACCCTGCCTCCACTTCTGGATCATAAAACTATCCCATTAAAGAATACAAAGGATTCATTCTCATCAGTCCTCCTCAGACTGAAGTAACTTGAGGACAGTGCTGCATTATGGATTAACCTTACTGTCAGACTGATGGGAAAATCTGTTAAGATTTTTTTCAGTGCTCAGGTCCTTTCCTTCCTACATATAAAAAATATGAGTTTTTATACATTTTCCACATTTTCAAAAAACAACATGAAATGAAATCTTTTTCCCATTTGCACTGACCAAATGCAATTTTATTTATTTATTTATTTCAAACCTGCCCTATAAATCAATGAAATCACTTTAAGTGATTGAAGAGCATTCCAACAGAACCATTTAAGACAACTTACAAGACCTTAAAATGATTTAACCTGTCAGACAAACCAGAACATTCAGTCTAACAGAATGAAACAATAGCTATGATCTCACTAGACCCCAAGTGCTTACATAAAAGGTCTGGTTTTGAATGGGTGCTGAAATAAAAGCAATGTCTGCATTAGTTATGCTTCTAAGTGAAGTTGTTCCACAACTAGTGTGCTACAGCTGAGAAAGCCTTCTCCTGGTTCTCACATATCGTATTGAACCCATTGTTTGGACACAGGAAAACTGATATTATATTTTTGGATCCTGATAGATTACTGATTACATTGAATCAATTGGATTTACCTACATGTTAACTCATCATTCTACAAGTGATTCAATGAACCTACTCTGCTTGGGATTAACCACCAGAATTATAACCAAAAGGTCACTCCCACTGATAATAAGATAATAATAGGGCTTTGAAAGTCAAAAATTACACTTGGGGTGGGCAACTATGAAAGTCTGAGGGGGCACATTAGCCCCTCAAGAGACCTTGGAGGGCCATGCCTATCTGCTGTACCAACTCTCAACAAAAAAATAAAAAAAAAATCATTGCTCCCAAACATACTCTAGAGGCATTGTGGCATGGTCACTATGTTTTGGGAGCTTCCTGAGCCATTTTATAGCCTTTTTAACAACAGGAAATGAAAAGAAATAATTTCCTGTTGTTCTTTTTTTAAAGGCTTAAACTGGTGAAAGAGGCCGCAAAGTGCACTGGGAATGTAGACCATTTTAGGGCAAAATCTGCTTTTTAAAAAAGCTTTGCAAAAATTGTTTTTGACCCTTGGGAATGCTACAAGGCCTTCAAATTTGTTGGAAATGTCCACCACAAGCTTTATAAAGAATTTTGGAGCATTTGGGGGCATTTGGAAGCAAAAAGTTTGAGGGGGGTTGCATTTTTTTAACCCTTGGGAGGCCTGTGGGCCACAAAAACAGCTGTGGGAAGCGACATGTGGCTTATGGGCCATGCTTTGCCATGTCAATCTATACCATGAACTCATAATGGAAACAGAATGATAGCAACTGCAATTCCTTTAAAGCTGGTGCCACCTGTTGTAATGTTCCTGCCAACAGTTTTGCTACTGTGTATTGCACTAGCTGCCCAGTGTAGCATGCATTGTGGAAATCTAAATCGGAAATTACCTATGCATGAAGTAGTTTGGCTAGGTTTATCTCTCTCATAGAAAATTGTGGCTGATATGTAAATTGAATTTGGCACAGTGAGCCCACCAAATCCACCTGAGCTTCCAGGAAACACAATAAATTAGTTACAATGAAATATCTATTAATGTTGAGACACCTTGACTTGACTCTGATGATAAAGAGAAATAGAGTTGCATGCCAATGGCTACAGCTACAGACACTCCCATCATAAATAAGATCATATTGTACATGTCTGTCCTAAAATTGTTAAAGATGATAGGCATTTCAGATAAAAAAAATATGCAGCAATGCTAACTGAGCACTAACATGAACACCCAAGGATTTGAACACATACAATTAATGGGTAAGGATTCAAAGCTGAATAGGTCTGAAAGGAACAATCTTCTGGTTTTGATTTTGCCTACATTCAAATATATTTTATCACTAAGTATTTCCATCATTAATATGAATAACATTATGCATTTTGGTAAATTTCTATTTTAAAAAAATGATCCAAAGAGAATCCAAAGAGTATTTGGCCAGTCCATCATGTATATGCACTCAAAGATCTGGGAGTAGATTGACAAATGTATCTGTGTCAGCTTTTCCCACATTCAAATATTTTTTAATCCCAAATTCTTTTAATCATGAGCATACACGTACATATACATATAAAATTTAATGAAATGATTGATAGCAGGTTTTTTTTTGTGAACAATGAATCAGATGTTTCAAGTTTTGTCCTCCTTCGGTGATGTCATTTGGAACAGAAGTGATGCACAGTCTCTAGTGATGGTTAAAGAATTTTCAGGATGCAAACATGGTATTCAAAAGGTGATGCTGGAGGCAGGAGTCATGTTGTCCTCTAAATTAAGGCCATTAGGTATCAAAGTGTATTGAGTCTATAAATCCAAATATTCTCTCTTTTTTCAAGTGTGGTTGGATCACAAAATTTTCCCTATTGGAAATATAGCCCTGTTGGAAAGGCTGTGTCCCTCAGCACTAAATTACAATAGGCTGTTTCTTCTTCTTTGGGGGTGATTGCTGACTTATTGATCCTGAATATCACAAACAGATGAATGTTGTTTTTCCATTATATTGTTTGTTGCATTTTACAACTGATTGTACCCTTTTGGGGTCCGAAACTCTGTTTATTTGCAATGGCTCAGTCTTCTCCCTAAAGGAAAACAGTGCTGTAGTGGTGAAAATGGAATAAACCATGTACAAAGGGGACTTTGATCTGGCTTAGGTAAAGAGGTTGTAAAGGAATATCTAGTTCCTCTGAATGAATTCAAGTCTCCAGGGCCAAATGAGCTGCATCCTAGATTACTAGAGGAATTTGCAGATGTAATCTCAGAGCCACTGACAATAATCTTTGTGAATACTTAGAGGACAGGAGAGGCCCCAACAGATTGGAGGAGGGCATTGAAGTTGTCCACATCTTTAAAAAGGATAAAAAATAGGATTTGAGCAGCTAACAACCAGTCAGTTTGATACTGATACCAAGAAAAGTATAAGATAATTAAACATTTAGTCTGTGCACAACTTAGAGGGGAAGAAAGAACGAGGTGATTACTAAGAGCCAGCATAGGTTTCTCCAAATAAGTCACACCAAATCAATCGTCTCTCTCTCTCTCCCTTTCTTTTGGATAGATTTACAAGCTTGGTAGATCAGGCAAGTGTTGTGGATGTAGCATATCTTGATTTTAGTAAGGCTTTTCATAAAGGCTGCCATGATATTCTTGCAGGCAACTGCTTAACTGTGGACTATACAGTGTTACAGTTAGGTGGCTCTACAGTTGACTTGCAGACCAAACCCAGAGAGTACGCACCAATGGTTGCTCTTCATCCTAGAGAGGAGTGACTAGTGGGGTGCCTTGGGGTTCTGTCCTGGGTCTGATGGTGTTTAGCATTTTTACAAATGACTTAGATGATAGTATAAAAGACTACTTATTCAATTTTGCAGATGACACCAAAGGGTGGGGGTGGGGAGCTAGTATTCCAGAGAACAGGATCAGAATTCAAAATAACTTTGTCAGATTGAAGGATTGGTCCAAAACAAACAAAGTTAATTTCAACACAATTAACTACAAGGTACTACATCTAAGCAGGAAAAATGGGATGTACAAGTATAGGATGGGTGACACCTGGCTGGAAAGCAATACATGTGAAAAGGATCTAAAGGTCTTAAGCATGCTAACATGATGCTTAACATGAGTCAATAGTGTCATTCAGCTGTCAAAAAAGTCAATGCAATTCTGGACTGGATCAACCGGAGTACAGTGTCCTGATCAAGGAAAGTATTAATGCCCTTTATTCTGGAATAAAAATTCCAGACTCCTCATCTGGAATACTGTGTCCAGTTCTAGGCACCACAGTTCAAGAAGTATATTGACAAGCTGGAATGTGGAATGGGCAACCACAATGATCAAAGAGCTGGAAACAAGACTTATGAGGAAAAACTTTGAGAGCTGCATACATTTAGCTTAAAGAAGAAAAGACTGAGAGGTAACATTATATCTTTTTTTTTTTTTTTTTTTTTGAATATCTGAAAGGCCATCATGTAGAAGATGGAACAAGCTTGCTTTCTGTTGCTCCACAGACTAGAGTGAGAACCGATGGATTCAAATTACAAGAAAAGAGATTTCATCTGAACGTTAGGAAGAACTTGTTTGCTGTAAGAGCAGTTTGACAGTGGAATAGATTGCCACTAAGGGTGGCAGATTTCCATCTTTGGAGGTATTTAAACAGAAGTTGGATGGGCGTCTTTTGTTTTCATTGTGCATTCCGTAATGATGGTAGTGGAACTGGATGGTCCTTGTGGTTCCTTCTAACTCTAAGATTCTATTATTCTATTGTACTTCACTTGTTCTATTAACCTATTCTTTCTCTCTCGCTGTCATCCATTTATCTGTCTGGAATACTGTAACCCATATGTTGCAGGCAAATAAGTCCAAGCAAGTTTAACACTTATTCTAATACCCCAGCCTTTTAATTATAATGCTTGCTACTTGCTCATTGTATGCACTCTGATAATTACATACTTGACTGGTAACTGTCAAACATTTGCAGATGTTCATCCAGGTGCCTCAAACTTTAAGCTATATTTAATACAATAAAGAGTGTTTTATATATACACCATTTCTGTGGTGCAGTGCCAAATCTCTATGGCTGAATGCCACATGGCACTGATCAGATCAACATCTGGTAACCATATGGAACATGTACATTACACGCCACACTGGTATGGCTAATGACTTTTTATCATCTCTTCTTCCTTAGTCCCCACTGGTGTTGTAATCTCTCAGATAATCCATTCTTTCTGTCTGATTTGGACAATACTGCTAGAGTTCAGAATCCGGCCCTGGGGAAATGGCAGTTATGCCACAGATTATCTAGCTGGCAAGTTGGTATTATCCATCAAGCATCTCTCTCTGATGCATTGGTATTCATGAGTAATAGTATTATAATGGTATTATATTATTTACGGTATCAAAGATAATATGCCACTGTGTACCAGTTGCTGTGAAACAGGAATGTTGTTGGGAAACATGAACATTGGGAAACATTCTGGGAAAACCTGTCCTCACATAGTCATCTCATTGGCCCCTATGTGAACACAAAGCTGTAGTAGATAGTCTCATGGTCTTAAAAAAATAATTTCCCTTTCTCCGTGAAGCCCTCCATGCCCCCTAGACCCAGTGAAAATTAGGAACTACAGGGGTGTTGAAGGGTAGAAGGATGTGAAAGTTGTTTGTGTGAGCATCAATCTCCCATATGACGTTGGCTATCACAAATTTAACATAATGCCAGTATGATTAAATAGAAGCACCTAGAAACTCTAAATACTAGAAAGCGGCAGCCTATAAAGCAGGGATATTGGATCTCGACTTCCATCAGCCCCTCAGATTGCACAACCAAAGTCAAAGAATGATGATTGTTGCTGTCTGGCAACATCCAGAGGGCCACACATTCCCCATGCCTGCCCTATTGAATGATTTTTTAAAAAATGAGTTCTGTAAAACAAAACTTACATTGGCAATATTGCAAACGAAGATAGAGTTTAAAAGACAAGTTGCTAAAATGATTAAAAACAAATAGTAAAAATTAGGAACTTGATTGTATCCTGTGCTTGCCTAGCCAGCAATTCCTTTGCTCTTATTCTCTCTATTTGAATTTAATTTGGGCCCATTAAGGTTTGATTTGTGCCCATCTAGAACAAAGTCACCTTCAAATGCCACATTTCCATCATCCTGCCAAAATACAAATAGAAAGCCAGAACAAACATTCTGTTTGTGCAGATATAAGCAGACATAGGTCCTTTCCGCGTGATGTCGCTGTCTCGTTTCTGCCACAGGATGGCAGCAGTCGACAGGTTGCACTTCCACATGATGTCATCGCTGTCCCACTGCCATCCTGTCACGGAGCGTCCCACTTGCACAGTTTTTGCAAAACAGAAAAAATCCGTTTTGTGTCTGCGATTGTGTGGTACTCCTGTCACTTCTGGCCATGAGGAAGCGCATTGGCGACACTTCCTTATGTAGGGCTGCAATGGAAAAAGCCTTGCTGTGCTGCGGAAAGAAGGAAGACATGGCGCCACTGCATTCTCTTCCACATGGACCGAGTGGGTGCAGAGGGGAGCATTGCTGACGCACACCCCTCTGGACCCAGGACTGCAGCTAGATGATGCAGAAGAGTGTCGTTGTGCGGAAATGGCCTTGGGTACAGAACACTGGGATAGTATCTTATCATTGGCTACACAGGTTAGAACTGATTAGGGTTGAAAAAAATATTTAAAATATTTGAAAAATGATTGAAAAACATGTTTTTCAAGCACTGAGAAACCCCGATGAGAAGAATCCTAGACTAAAAAGAATCTTTACAGTACGTTACTTATTCCCCTCAAAATTCACACATGGTTAATTTGCACAGAAACAGTGGTGTATCTAGGTTCAACAGGATCTAGGGCAAGCCTGGAAGTTGCACCCATGGGTGCTGCTTCTCCCACTGCCACCCCGGGCCAACAACCCTGCCAGGAACAGCCCCAGCGGAGGCAGCAGGCAGCAGCAGGCCAGGCCTGAGTAGGAGGTTCAGCTTTTTTGTGCCTCCCTGGAATTGGCGCCCAGGGCATGTGCCCCATTTGCACCACCCTAGATATAGCTCTGCACAGAAAACAGGATTTCTGCCAAGGAAATAACTTTTTCTTCACTGAAAATATTTCTTCACAGAAGTTTGTATTTTCTGCAGAAAATAATACTATTTTCTGTGAGAGAATGCTGTTTTCAACACATATCAACCACATGTGTATTTTGTGCATAATAAGTCCCCAGTTATGATTAGGCTTTGAAAACTGCACAGTTTTCAGAGTCCTGTCTGTCTGTCTGTCTGTGTATGTATGCATGTGTCTATGATTTAATTTTTTATTTTATTTTATTTTATTTATTTGCAACAGCAAGAAAATTACCAAAATAACTTGTTTCCTTCTTCAAGAAGAAAAGTAATGAAAAGGTCTGATGGAAGCTGTAGGTTGAAAAAAAAACCTGGAGAACCACCGTTGAATGCTCTTTTGGCATATCATCAGAGGTACCTCTCAGCACTGCTATACATTATACTGATCCATATCTATTCCTTAAAATTTAGAAACAGCCAAAGATAGGAAAGGATATTGCTAAATGGCATGGTTGAAAGAGGCGAGATAAATCTACAACAAGAAGCCACGCACCATTGTTCACACACACCACTGCTTGTGTCACTGCTTTCTGTTCTGAGTAATTCTGGGGGCAGATAAATTATTGTCCCTACCTGTTTTCTAGAGCACACTGTCCTAGCTATCAGAGGATCCCCCACTGGTCCAATCTCAGTGTCATCCGGGCAAAATCATTCATTCAGAGAAAGCAGCTCCCGTTGGTTTCCTGTTCCACAGAGACAGGCAAAACCTATTCAGGTAATTCATATTGACAGCAGAGAGTCATGACACTTAATGCAGAGGTGAAACTGACCGGCTGCAGAGGCACCGTGGACTGATTAACTTAGCCAACAGGACACTGGAGATTCCATTCAAACATTGGCTCTGTTGTGAGGAAAGGAAAGAGAGCTTCTTTTGCACTGAGGTGGTAGTGGTGGTAAATCACTGCTGTTTTTCTCTCCTTGTGCCAGCATATGTTTCTCTGAAGAATAGACTCTAGATGGAATTGTTCAGGTCTTTTTTTAAAAAAAAAAACACTTTCTATTTTTATGGAAAGAGGTGTCAAAAATTTATCAAGGAAAGAAATGCAGAGGTGAATTTAAAGTGATTGAAATACATCAAATGAATGGGCAGGCTTTACCTTGTATTATCAGAATCGTTTGTTTCAATAGCAATCAGTTTCAGTCTTATAAACAAGCTGTCTGCGGTGGAATGACCTCTGGAGAAACAAATACTTACACACAAATATACACACATACACTTTGTCTAGATGTGAAGATGCTGTGTTTCATGGTACAAAGTATCTGTTAGTGCTTTTTTTTTTCTATGAAGAAGCAAGATTTTTTTTCTTTTAAGAACTTGGATCTAGATCCACATGGTGTGAAGCAATGTGGGGAAGGGACCCACTTTTGCTGGGCTCTTATGTAGGAGTTCTGAGTAATTCTGAGTGCAGATAAATAGGCCATGACTATCAGATATTTGGGGGCAGAGTTAGAGAGTTTATTAGTTCCATCCACCTCATTTGCTTCCTTTTGGATGAAGCTTTGCCCTACCCTTTCACCCCCAATCCAGTATGAGCTTTGCTGGCCATGTTAAGCCAGGTTGGAATTTTTTTCCACTTTCCCCTTTTTTCCGCTATACCCTACATGTGTCCAGAGGACTGTGTCAATTGGCTTAGGCTTGTGTCTTTAAATAGGTGGTGACTTTGCAGGTAGCGGGGAAAGAAACAGGAGAACACCTTGACCTCTGTTGGTGAAAGATCAGGCTCTGGAACTGCCTCTTTAGGCCTTGAGACAAAGGCCATTTCCACACTACACTGTTCTAGTGCTATTATTCCACGTTCAACATCCTATGGAATCCTGGGATTTGTAGTCTACTGTGGTCCAAGAGCTCTCTGGCGGAAGATTCTGAATGCCCTTCCCTAAACTGCAAACCCCAGGATTCCATAGGATGTTGCAAGTGGAATAACAGCACTATAGTGCAGAAATGGCCAAAGAAATGGGGAAGGAGACTACCCTTGGAGGCCTGGGAGGCTTTGAGCTCACTTAAGTCCTGCAACTTGGAAGTGGAATTCCTTGGGTCTGCCTTACAGTAAATTGCTAGATGGGGAGCAACCCAACTATTTGGCTGTCCGCAGGGGTCACGTGGTTTGTCCAGGGGAAGAATGAGGAAAAAGTCATGGAGTGACATCTGGCCTCAGATGATCCCATGCTAAGTTGGTTTCCCTTCCTTCAAGTTCAACTCAGTTTAAATAAGTTCTGGGTTAAATAAAGTGGCCCTTTCCAACCCAGTTCTCTGTGTTTGGTCTCATTGTTCCATGACTGGTCAGTAAAAAACAAGATTGACATTGGAAAGATAAAATTTAGTGTGCTGTGTAGAGCTATCTTTGGAGTTTGCTTTTCACTCCATTTATGTGGGGCTGGAGCCCACTCCCCACTCCCTGAATCAAAGGAAAACCATGTCCACCTTTATTTAAAGCAGATGTATACTTCAGGTAAGCTTTCAAGATGTTTCCAAAAGAGCAGATCAGCTTTAGAGTGAAATGGTACATGCTTTAATTTGAAGAATTAATGCACTAAAATGTATGACTGTACCCACAGTTTTGCCAAAGGCCCAGTTCCAGAGCAAATCACAGCCTAGTTCAGTCCAATCTGGAATTGACTGGATCATAGTGAGATGAATAGGTTTCACACTGGATCATGTTGTCCCAAAGCAAATACTGTCATGATCAAATACTTCAGTGAACCATCACAAGTTTTTAACATATGTGTGAAACATTTCATAAAGATCAACTGACGGTTTGGCATAAAGTGTCATTAACATGAGGATAATTCAGTTCTCTATCACTCATGTCCATCTACTAAACTGAGGAAGGCAGTGAAAATTCTGGGGTGCTTTAGAACTTAATCACATAATTACTCTGCCTCATTCATTGGATAGATAATGTAACCTTCCATGTGGAACCCTCCCAAATTTTGCCATCACTTTCTGACTTTTCCATAAGGTATATAGATAGATATGAATCCATGTGTATGCATGTACACACATGTCTACACACAGCCATAGACACAAATAAGTGGAAAGGGTTCCTTTTGATGGCATCAATAATAGTAGCACAAGACCTTTTACTTGGTTAATGCTGGGACCCTCTGGCTATAAGCACCATTGGATAGGTGTCAGGAAACTGTTAGAGAGATGAAAGCTAATATCTAATCAAAATGAGAGATAAATAGTGATAATAAGAAAGATTACTGAGGTAAGTGGAGGTTCTCAAACTATTTTGGATGATTATATATATATATATATGTATGTATGTATGTATGCACGTATGTGTGTTATAACCCCACCCCCCTTTCAGGCTGTGCAGTCTCAGGAATCTAAAACCATCTATAGCCAATTTGCTAACTGTGAAAGTAGATTTGTCATGCAAATGCCTTTAAAAATAGGCTGGAATCTTACAAAGTCATCTCTGTCATCCTACAGTAGTCTACTGCATTGTTGTTTTGTAGGATGTTACACATGATAACATGTACATTCATAGCACTGGACTGGGGGATTAAAATTCAGTGTATTCTTCATCTGAGGAAAAGTCTTGATACAGAATCACCAGTAACTCACCTGGCCCACAATTCCTTCCTTGTGATTATTGTTATCATTGTCTCTACTTGGATGCTTAGCTCACATTCGGAAGGCCGTTTTTTTTTCCTTCCTTTGCTCTCCTTATTTGAATCAGCTCATTGCCTTACCTAACTGAGTAGGCCCACTGCCTTCTTTGCTGAGAAAGGTCTGTTTCCTTGCAGTGCAGGTGAACTTCAACCTTTGTGAAATGCCTGTTCAGGGTTTCTAATCTTAACCCAATCATGTTCTCTCCTTCTGTCAAGGACTCACAGGAGCCTCTTGCTCTCAGTACATAGTCACAATCTTGGGGCCACTGACCTTTCACAGAACTCTCAGGATACTGAGGCATTAAAGAGTCTTGCTGGATATATTAGTATGAGTTTGTTCATCCTCCATTTTGCAGTTCTCAGTTCTTCTCTCCTCCGTGTTTGAAGAACACATATTGCAAAGCCCCTCACCATATGTTACAAATCATTAGTATTTGTAAATAAAACTACTTAATATGTTTTTACAAAGAACATGAAGACTACTTTATTTCTCTTCTAGACCATATGGGTGGGTGGGTGGTCGTACTGGACTGGTTTTGTTCACCTTCTGCATGCAAATACTAATTACTCCGCTTGTGAGATAAACTACTATCTCTCATGTTCCCCAACAAACACAAATGCATCCATGCACATTTTTCTTGCTCTTTTAACCTTTTCAATGTAGGCTTTCAAAACCGTTTTGGTTTCTACTGAATATTGATTATTTAATGTAGTTAATATTTTTATTAATTTGCTGTTAGCAGTATTAGTTAGCTGACTTTCACATTATATTAGTGGGAAAGTGGAATAAAAATATAATGTATAACAATACTAAATCATCTTCAGGAGCAGCACTCATATATCTGTCAGGCATATGTTGATGCATGCAAGTTCACAAATGTGGCATTTGATAAGCCATGATTTTATGCATTAAACTCAATATATCTGTCCAGTATTCTTCTACATATGATTTGTCCGAATATAGGTGGATATGAACAGTCCACATGCCTGGTACCACCATACCAATTTGCTTCTCTGTTCTTGATCACCACATATAAATATCCTTTATATGTACAGTGCTTGGATGTGCTTTAGGTAATAACTTTAGCACAGCAGATTCACTCCTAAGTGCCAGTCCTTATAAGAAGCACCCATTCATAATTGTGTGGAATTGCTGCTTTCTGAGATACTTGCTGGGACAGAGAGTATTATCTTTTAAAGTTGTTTTTAAAATGTTTTCTACTTTTGTATTCTGTAAACTGCCTAGAAGAGTGGCAGACGCTTCTTTGGAAGTTTAAACAAAGGTTAGATGGCTGTCTCTCAGGAGTGCTTTAGCTGGGTGTTTCCATATGGCAGGGGTTAGATTAGATGGTCCTTTAAGTTCCTTCCAACTCTTGTGCTTCGATGATTTCATGATATGTTGTTAGTATATCAAGCCACGTATGTTATAAACAATTAATACTAGCTACATAGTTCCTTTTTTCTTTAAAGCTTGCTCTTATTATAGTTATTATATATGTTGATATTTATTATACATACACTCCCACTCCATATATATATATATTATATATGATCCCAAGGGAATGAATCATTGCTTTCGTACCAGTTGATTGGTGTTTTTTTCCTAAAAATAGGAAATAGATTCCATATCTTTTCTGTAGGGGAAAATTATTAAAGATCTTCACTGGATGAGAAAGTTGTGTGTTTACATGTTTCCCAGCTCATGTTAAATGCATAATAAAATGTATCAGTCCTTTGATCTATGAATCATTTGGTGAGGTGTTACTGCTCCTACTCCATACAGAATCATTTTAAGAATAAATATATTACTTATTTTTAATGCAGATAATATGAAAGGTAGACAGCTAATACAATTTCTTTATTTTTGGAAAAGTATGTTCTCTTCCTTACCATACAGTACTTTATCTTATTCTTTTGAACAAAAGCTTTTGCAATGGGATAAATAGCAAATAGAGGATGAATGTCCTGCATAATAATGTAGCAAACCTAATTCTGATTTTCTTGAAGGGTGCTGCTTTCATGGCACATAGAGCCTTTCCACGCTACACTGTTATAGAGCTATTATTCCACTTTCAACATCCTATGGAATCCTGGGATTTGCAGTGTAGGGAGGGGCATTTAGAGCCAGAGAGCTCTTTTGCCTCAGTTAACTACAGTCCCCAGAATTCCACAGGATGTTGAAAGTAGAATAACAGCACTATAACAGTGTAGGGCAGAGAGGACAGAAATGACCTCAGACTCATCTCCTCTAGACAAATGCTTGCTCACTGCATCTGTTCTATGTCTCAACCCTAACAGCTAGACAAGATACAAGCCTATTATTTTCTTTCGTTTTTTTATGTCTTCAGTCTAGGTTTTGAAAGAGTTCAGCCTCCATTTCTCCCATGATCAAGATACCATGTGACACAAATGTGACATACTTTGAAGTAAGTTCTTGTTGAATAAACTCAGGAGCCAAAGAAACACCAACAAGAGTGTTGTTGAGATGACACTGTCCCCTAGAAGTACTTGTTACTGATCCAAGCCTGGTTCAGAAATTAACTTTGTTAATTTAGAAAGCCTTTCTCAAAATATGAGATGGGTTCTCCTCCACTACCCAAATCTCCTTTTTCTACTCAGATCAAAAACTGAGCCCTTGAGGCCTCCTTCTCTCTGCCCAAAGACATTTCCTCCTTCTGTAGCCCTTCCTTGGTCAATTGGTGCAGCATGGTAGCAGCAGAAATGGCAAAAGGAAAGAACAAGATGGTATTCTACCCTTTCTTTCATTCCGTGGTGGCCAATCTATATGATGGGACATGGGGAATTATGGGATTTTGTAAGACAGTTTCTTAAAAGACAGAAAGAAATTGGTAAGATAGTCTACTCAGAGTCAGCATGATTCATTAATTTTAAAATAATTAAAAAACACCTTTCTCCTGTGTTCCCAAGATGATATACAAATTTTAAAAGAACCTCTTATCAGTACAATGCAATTAAGAATAGGTCATCTTTAAAACAGTCAGAAAGTGGAATAAAAGACCTTGAAATTTCCAGATGTGGGCTCCTAGTATGTAATTATCTCTCTTTACTTAAGATTTGCTACTGAATTACAGCCCTGCATTTAGCTCTTTGTAATTCATTGTATTATGCTTTATATTGATAACTTTTGTCGTAAAGACATATTCAAAAATATTCTACATGCATTAATTAATGTCACCAGTCATAAGTGCAAACCCTATTTTCTTTTCCTATGGAACATTAAACACTCTGTGATCTAAAACTGCAAAAGAGTATGTCTGTCTTTTCTTGTTTGATGAGCGCACATAATTCCTAATAAGTGACCCACAGAACAGAGATGAGCAACATCCAGAGACAGCAATCACAGTGACCCCTCCCCAAATTCCGTGGTGAACATCCTCTATCCCCACTACTAAACTTGCTGTGATGCCATCAATTTTATCTATGCAGCACCAGGAGATCCCCAAATTCATTTTTAGTAGAGGCTATGCAGTAGATAAGCATCTTATATTCAAGCTGAATTGTGCTTCCAGGAGGTTAATTAAATTAATTAATTTGTCAGGATTTAAGAGGCACAGTAGCAACTTTGATGTGAAAGAAATAAATTGGTTAGTGCCAATTATAGTAGGCCCACTGAATGCACAGGCTTTCATTAGTGTTACATAAATCTTACAATTCAGCAGTTGATTCAGTGAATCTACTCTTATATGGCCATTTCCGCACTAGCCTGTTATAGCGCTATGATTCCACTTTCAACGTCCTATGGAATCTGGCCCCTCCCAAAACTGTAAACTCCAGGATTCCAGAGGATGTTGAAAGTGGAATCATAGCACTATAACAGACTAGTGCAGAAATGACCTATGACTTGCAGGTAGATGGAGACAGGTGCAACAAAAAACAATGGAGTCCAAAAATTGTTCACTCCTTCCTTAGAGCATGGAGAAATGGGGAACTCGTATCTCAACAGGATGTCTGAGCAGACATCCATATGACTGAAATATTGATCATTCCAAGCAGCTTTTGTTTTTGTCTTGATAAACTTGTTCAATATGCACCCTACCTACTAGCTTGCTCGCAGGCAGAATCAGAAAAAATTAAGATTTTCAGGCCATTTCTTCACTAAACAGTTATAGTGCTAGTATTCCACTTTCAACATCCTGTGGAATCCTGGGGTTTGCAATTTAGGGATGGACCTCTGGCCCTAAACTGCAAACTCCAGGATTACATAGGAAATTCAAAGTGGAATAATAGCACTATAATTATCTAGTGCAGAAACTCTTTCAAAAACTCCATTTATCAAAGTGATAATATTTTCTGAAGTCTTTCAACACATCTAAAAGGTGCTCTTTGGATGAGCTGCATGGCTGTGCCTAATCCAAGGAAGGCAATGGTGGCCCACTTACTGTTCTCCACCCACTAACAGGTAAAGACCTTGTTATAAAAGTGTGATTTGGGCAATTTGCTGGCTACTGAGAAAGGATCTTTTTATGAATAGGGAGCTGTACATTTTATCAATGTGCTTTTAAATTGCTTTTCATTCAGCTGGGTTTTAATATTATAATTTACTTAATGGTGTTTTAATTTTATTTTTTCTGTACCTATATCTCCTCTTCAAGTTCCCGTGTGGGGAGAAATCTGGGATATAAATCTAAAAATTAAATAAATAAATAAATAAATAAATAAATATAATTCAGACTCTACTAGAATATTCCAGTTTGTATTAGATAAACTGTTTACATGATGATTAGTTTAAAATTGTTATTCAATACAACAAAAGAGTGCTTGAAATCAGTTCTAGGCTGGACCAAGCTACACTCTTTTTTAAAATGTTCATAAACTGCTTTCAGGGTCAAGCAGGCTTGACTTTCTCTAATCTTTTGGGTGAATGATTAACTAAAGATCAATTTTGCTTCTTTTTAGATGCTGCTTGCTCAGTTGGACTTGCTTGGACTCTTAGGGGAGATTTAGGAGGTTATAATGGGCAATATGTTATTCAAAAGTCAGAATTATAAAATGTATCCAGAGTACAGCTCTTTTGTGCCAAGCCTTACCCATCAAATTTGTCTTCAAGAGCAGCATGGGATTGTACAGTATATGAATCCAGTTGTGCCTGTAAGAAAATTTTCCTCTATGGATCCTCATATTCAGAGTTCCAGGTGAAGTTTCCTCCATCGTGCACCATTCTTCTCAGCTATCAGGAAAGTTATATTTCCAGATCACAACTCCCAGAATCCTCAAGCTAGTTGGGGAGCAGATCTAGGTGTAACAATAACAATAACTACTACTTCTACTATTACTACTACCACCACTATTCTAAGATCTTATCCTGCCTTGTCTCCACACCTCAGTTTTCCGTATATTACCATATAACATATACATCAGTCACACATGGTCCATGTTCGGTTTTCATTCAGCTATCCTTGAATCCACCTATCCTCTTGGGCATAGAAGGTGTTGCTTTGGCTACTTAAACACAGGGGCTTAGAAACTTAATCCCTTGTTTGTAACTGTGTGTGTGTGTGTTCAGGTATGTATCATATTGTAACAAACTACCTTTAAGGATGTACAAAGAAACCATGATCTCATGTTCCTTCCTACTCATTTAGGTTCTGTTGTGCTTTAGGTGTGCTATATTAATGCAATGAGTCATTACATTAGGAGGTGCACTTTATCTCCACTCACACAGAACTGAGGAGGAAACAGAGATGGCCATAGGAGAAGACACCTGATTGCTCTGGGCTGCTGATTCCTTCAGGCCTGGTTTGCAGGGGGAAAGCAATTCTTGGTGCTAAGAAAAACTAGAAGAAGAAGATTAGACAAATGTCTTAGTCAATTACCTAAGCCACCTCTAGCAGAGTACCTCATCTCTTAGAACTAGAAGGCAGGCATTTGGAAACTACCAGCCATGGCCTCCTCCCATGGTTGTTGCCACCAGCATTTCCATCTTTCCTTTGCCTTTGTCATCTGTTTGACAGCCTGCACAGCCTTTCTGCTTCTTCTGCCACTGCACTGCTTCTGCTTCCACTAACGTAGGCCATTTCCACACCTTACCTGTCTCCATCTTAGTCCTATCACGATTGGAAGTGCAATACAAATGTTCTCCTCTGCACTTGGCTCACTGCCTGTGGAAGGGTAGCACAAATGACACACAATTTTCTTCCACAGTCCAGCTAGCCACTTCCTGTGCTGCACTGGGAAGGAAGCACCTAAATTGCACTTCTTCCCTTTCTTCATGGCTGTCGGCAATGGGAGCATCACATGATTGGGGGCCATTACCAGCCTTTTTCCAGTAATGGAATATCCTGTGATCACAATGGGTGGGGACCCATTGGCAACAGGACTGTGACAATGTCATGTGAAAGCACAACTTGCAGACCAGCAGCAATGTGTCTCCATAGCAGGACAGTGATGCCATGCAGAAATGGCCATAGTTACCAAACAGACTCTTGAACTTTCAGTTATTTAGCTGAGTTCTAAGATGAGACTGGTTTCCAGAGGGTCCGAGCCACAGATATCTCTATTTTGAAAAATTATGCACACCCTAGTAATAATTACCAAAACTTTACTCAAGCACATAAAATACTGCCAAATAGATCTCATTAGAACAGAACCTAAAGAGGGTGATTAACTTATATGCAAATTGTATAAAGCAAAACAACCACATTATCCCCGCCCCTTTGCAGACATTACAATTTGTGCACTTGATTCAATTAAAAATATTTCACAGCTTCACAATTACAATTTAGGGTGCTCAGAAGCAATGAAGCTCTGAAAATTGGCTTCACAACTGGCTGGTTCAGCATGAAATACTAAGTCATTAAGAAGAAATAAAATACACAATAAAAGAGACTTCTGGTGTGCCAGGATGTGTTTGCTGCATGGATGGTAAGCTGAAGAGCACAACTTGTAGGAATTAGTAGGCAGGTTTGGAAAGATACAAGTGGCTGATACTTTTTTCTGCTCCTGGAACCAAGACAACTCCACATCAAAGCCAATCGTGCTTCCTGACTAAAGAAATGAGTTTTTGCAGTCATGATTTAGGAGATAATGATCTGCCTCTGATATTTGGAATTACACGTTAGCCCTATACAAGTCCTGTCCAGGGAGATAGGTGGGATACAAATAAATATCTGCATCTGTACCATGAAGCCTCATGCTCCACACCCAACACCTCTGTATATCTGGCTGCTAACTGAGTCTGGAAGGGCTTTGGAAGTACATTTAAAGGAATGGAATTGCAAACTCCCTGTTCCTTCCATGATAGGGAAATTTCACACAAGAGTGTTCCAAAATATGGGAGCTTTCTAATACGTTCAGCTGTATGTGCTTATGACCCCATTTCAAGAGCAGCCTCATGCATGGAAATGCCAGGGGAATGAAGGCTTTCATAGCTCCCCAGTGTAGTCTATATATGTTGCAGGTACATGACTCCAGAGGGCTTATATGTATTAAGACTGTACACTTTTAATGGGGGGTGAGGGAAGAAAAATAAATATAGAAAGACACTGGAGGTTTGCTTCTATGCCAAATGGAGTGGGAATTTTGAGCCAGTTATCAAGGGGGCTTCTTTTGGGTTGGGGGAGGTGAGGGCACTCCAAGAGCTGCATAAATGGTTGGGAGCTATAGACTGTTTATCGTCCAGCCTTGGTCTGATAACAGAGATGTACATATTCTGAATGTTGAAGGGCCGTTTTTGGCTCCTCCAGTACCTTCACAAGCTGCTTCAGTGTGTCCAACAATGACCACAAGTAATGTAGGTAACCAGAAGTCACTTCTGGTCACTTTTTAATGGTGTTGCTACCTCATTTAGGAGGTGGTGGTGAAATCAAAATCTATTTTTAAAAAAATCTTTTGGACACCCCCACAAGGGCTATATGTCATCTGAGGACCACAGAATTCCCACTCCTGCTCTATTAGGACCAGTAACACGGAGAGAGTTTGTAAACGGAGTTTGTGGTTGTGTGCTTTGCTTGTATGGCCTTTCTTTGCTTTAGTCCAGAAAAATGCTTTTCTAAAACCTCATTCCTTATCCTGTCTTATTTTTTAAAAAAATATGTTTGCTTTTACCTGTCTTGTTAGTTATTAGGTCAGCCACATTTTTTTACCAGCCACCCCATTCTAGTCCTAAAAGCATTTAATTTAGTTCTCATGTTATTGCCTGTCTGTATGAGTAGATTTCTGGGATAGTATCAATCTTAGCCTTTTTTATTCTTGTTTTTATTTATGGATGTGTATGTGTGTGATAGGCCCTTATTTTTCACTAGGTTGGCTTTGGAGATCTAATAAAGTGCCCTCACACCCACACTCAGCCCCAATTCCAGTCTTTAAATAGAATCTTCCCTAAGAACCAATTACTTTATTTAAGGTAGCCTGTTCTTTTTTGTTAACAGTGACTTTAGATAACACAGGCCAACTCAGTAGTTATAAAGCAGACCACATTCTTTATTCGAATAAAGTACCTTGTCAAGTTTCATACAAAGTACAGTGTTGTTACATTAAACAATTCAAACATCTGACAGTCTATGCAAAGAACTCCCAGCCTTAGACACCTTCTCTGTGTCCTTTCCTCAGCTGCTTAAACACAACCCAGTCACCTTCTCTGGCCAAGATCTCACTGAAGGCTCTCTTTACAAATGGACTGTCTGCCTCATATATAATTCTGATCATCCATAAGCACCACCCACACACATTGGGTTTTGGGTTTCACTTTCAAGATACTACTCCTGTTGCCTAGCAACCCTCCATCAAGTTGTAGTTGCATTGCAAATAGCTGACTACCAAAGCAACTTTGTCACTGTTTGTGTGTGTGGTGGGTGGCTATCAGGTATATACCAAGAGAAAGAATATTAAAATATATAGTATGCACCAAACAAGCACTACATTGTTTTTGTTGCTGTTGAGTGCCTTCAAGTAATTTGTTACCTATGGTGGCCCTAAGGAAAATCTATCATGAGGTTTTTTTTACAGAGGGGGGTTGCCTTTGCCTTCCTATGAGGCTGAAGGTGTATGGGTTTCCAAGGCTGAGTGGAGATTTGAACCCTTGTCTGTGGAGTCATAGTCCAAGCTGGTTCTTAAACACTACATTACTGAACACTTTAATACATGTTTTATTCATAAAAGTGTCATACCTTCCACCCATCAGGTCAAGTGGTGGTTGGTAATCTCCATGTTAATGAGATGGCAAATGCACTAGGAGTTTTAATCTTAACAAAGCTATCTGATTATATTTTGGGAATAGGGTCTGACAGCATGGACAGCTCCTTTAAAGTTTTCATTAAAAATGGAGGGGTTCAGCTGTCCCACTAACACATAAGCCACCAAGAAGCTACCATAAGAAGCCAGAGCATGGCAACACTCTTGATGCCCTCCCTCATGAAAGCAGTTTCTGGGTGAAATTAAAGTAATTAAAGTAGGGAATTAAAGTAGGGATAGCAAATGTGCTGGAATTATTCCCCTTCTACTAATCATTCTTTCAAGCAAGAATTAAGAAACTTACCATATTTTTTCTCATTGAAAGAAAATAATTGAATACTCCACATGAGAATCAGCATGTTGTAGTGGTTTGAGTATTGGACTATGACCCTGGAGACCATGGTTTGATTCCCCACTTGGCCATGGATGTGGCCACTGGGTGTCCTTGGGCTTGTCACACACTCTCAGCCCCAGAAAAACCCATGATAGGTTCACCTTAGGATCACCGTAAGTCAGAAACTACTTGAAGACAAACAACAACAACAAACTACTGAAAACTGGATTAGCATGAGGAACCTACCCCATTTTAGTTAATTCATACAATTTGTGTATTGACTATAAAAAAGTCTCTAACATATATATTTAGGAGAAGTTTTCTAAAACAGAAGTTTTCAGATAATAAGCTTATTCACTCAAAAGGAACAGTGTTATAGCAAACATCACTTTAAAACTGACTTCAGCCAATGCATGCCTACTCAGATACTCAGTTGGACTCACTCAGTGGGGATTACCCCAGATAAGTATGCATAGGATTGTGTTCCTAACGGAAATAGTTCAAGAACATTGTCACTTTCCAGGTATGTCCCAAGCTTATGACAAACTCCATAAATATAGATAGCAATTCTCTTCCGAAAAGATCTATTGTTCCTAGAAGATCTATGTCCATTAACCAAGTTTTATATTTCTTGTCACTAAAAGCTAAACTAATGAAAGCTAATGGTAACTGATCCATTTTGTTAATGCTTTTGATAGTGTTCTGTGTCTTTGAGTTGGCTATGTGCTATTTCTTTTGTTGTTGAATGTTCACTTACTTTTAATTAATTTGCTTTTGTGTTACATTTTAGATAAAATTTAGTTTTAATTTTTTTTAAAAAAAATAGCTGCCCTGAGTGCCTATTTTGGCAGAAAGGGAGGATAGAGATGCAATGAATCAATGAATCAATTAAGTAATATTTGTTGATGTTCAATTCTACATTGCATGAGAATGGTAAACATGCTGACATTCACTTATTTCAAACGTTCCACCAATTTTTAAGAAGATTTCTCCAGCATGCTGTACATTACATTATTTCTAAACTTTAAATAAAACAGGTTGGGATTCTTCTTCAATAAGTTTGATGCTAACAATATGGCTGGCATCTTGTTGATCCATTGTGAAATGCATTTGTAACTGCCCAGTATTAATGTTTACAGTCATGACACTATTACCATGATTCTGAATGTCCCCCCCCCCCCAGTTTAACTTAACAGTCAGCAGTCACACTGGGTGATGGATGGATAGCAAACAGTGCAAAACAGGATCATGTTTCCAGCCCTCTCCTGCAAGTGATTTGTGGCATCATGATCAGAAGCAACTCCTTTCTCACCACAGATCACAAGAAGAGGAAATGTCTTCTTCTTGTGCCCAGAGTAGCAGTAGAACAGATGTAAATTGCTGGGCACAGCTGCTGGCTGTTAAGGTAGAATGGAGGAGTAAAGTCAGGAGCAAGTACATAGTTACATATTTGCAACTATTTCTGTGATGTGGGATCTCAGCCTAAATTTTTACTGGATGAATAAGTAACAGCCCATCTATACTTTTGTTGTTGTTGTTAAGAATCTTCATGTGTATGGAAAGTGCAAATGGTATGTCGGCACATATAATGATGTATAAAATGCATATATTGATGATTTGTATATGATTAATGTGCACTTTAAAGAAGAGGGAAGCATTTTGAAGCCACTTTAATCATGCAGAGGTACCCTAAAATATTACTGTGTGAACATCGAAGAGGATTTAATAAGCTTGAATGTCTGGTGTGTTTTTCTGTCATCTCTTCTGAGCAGATGTGAAACATCACAGACCTACTTAGCACAATATTGCAAAAAGATTTTGTTCCTTGGTTACTCAAGTTTTTCATTTGAATGAGTCATGCTGCCATTTACAATGGTTTGGATATTTGCTGTAAATGTATAAGAAATAATTTGCTTGAAGTTTCAAATAAATACACATTGATGTTCACAGAGATGCAACAATCTACTTTGATGAAAGAAATCCTGTTTTCTACATGAAAAAGAATCCTATGGGAGAAAGAGAGCCAATTTATTTACACAAAGATCAAAGCAACTTTTGTATGAACTGTTGATAAATACTTAGCTGTTGAGAGACTAGGAAGGGAGATTTAAGATTTCCATGAGGGGGAAAAAATAGAACGAAAAGTGTACATTTGTTTGACAAAAAGATCTTCTAAAAGTGCTTACACAAGGGTAGGGCTACAGAATCCGAGAGAACCCAACTGTGCAAATGGAGCTGATGGGGTGGTATGATATCATATTTATGTGTTTTTAACTGATGTCATGTGTTGTGTTTTAATCTGTTGTTTCCTGCCTCGATTCATAGGGAGGGGTGGGTAAGAAATAGTTGTCACCATCATCATCATCTTGTGGGTCATGTGTGGAGATTTGGAAGGTGTGGGGCGCATGTCCCCATCCTTGTGAGTTCATTCGCTCCTCCCATTTGTGGGTGGAATGGGAGCATTATAGTGAACATAGTCCAGTTTTGATTGCCAGTAGAGGTGTTTCCATTTGTTCAATTTTCTTCTCCAGTGGCTGAGCCTCCTTTGGATTTCATGGCTATTCTTCTGATGTAGTGGTGGTATATGGCCAGTCTTGGCAAAATAAGTACATAGGATTACTCTGTAAGTTTCAATAATTTCAGTGTGTATTATGATTCAATATGATGACCTCAACTGCAGCAAACTATTTTTGAAAATGAGCACTCTTTAGCACAGTGTAGGATTGTATAATTTAAAACCTTTCTGTTCTGCTGCAAATCAGTGAACATGGTTAAGCATCTATCATTGAAATCAGTAGGATTTTAAGATACTTAACATCACCTGACTATGCATTCAGACTTTCTTTACAGGGCTGCAGAAAACTGCTGAAGATGCACATTCAAGTCTTTTAATGCAATCGGGTTTATCTATTTATTTAGTTATTCAACTCAGAGCTGGGAAATACCTTTTAAAAATTAATTATAATTCTGGATACAAATCTAGTTATTGCTTCAGTTAACGTTTTATAAAAATAATTCTTTAAATTCCTGTTTCTCAAAAGTAGATAGAATATTTACCTTTTACTTGCTTTATTAAAATACTGCAGTGCTCCAAGCTGCTAGTTTGTGATATACCTTCCTCCTGTGTACCTCACTGTTACTTCAACACACACAACAAAACAAAAAGCAACAACATGAGACAGAACCTGAGCCAGTACTTGTAACATGTGCTATACCTCCCCCACCATCTTTGCTACCATGTAAGTACCCCTTCAGATGATATCTGGACCATGTTCCCAATTAGACTCCTCAAGAGTTTTCCTTGTCTTCTAGCTGTCATCCCTGCTTGTTCAATACCCATCATTCCCTTATACCAGGCAAGTGTAACTGGTGGTTCCATTACCAAGGGGGATGTAAAGCCACTTTTGATTTTACAGCTGTTCTTCCAGCAGATGCTTCAGATTGTAGGGGAATCATCCAGGTGCTTTGCCTGGCATAATTTTGGTATCAGGGTTGCTGTGGAAGGAACACATATTCCTACAGTCATAAAGTCATAGAGTTGGGAGAGGCCTCATGGGCTGTCAAGTCCAACCCTCTATTCACTGCAAGATGTCCAGCTAAATCATCTCCAGCAGGTAGCTGTCCAGACTTCTTTTGAAGATGTCTAGAGCAGAAGACCCCCACCACCTCTCTAAGCAATTGGTTTCATTACCAAACTGCTCTTACTGTCAAGAAGTTCCTTCTAATGTTCAACTGAAATCTACTTCTCTGTAATTTAAAGCCGTTAAACTTGTTCCTACCTCTCAGGCAGCAAAGAACAGGCCTGCCCCTTCTCCTCTGTGACAGCCCTTGAGATATTTAAAGAGTGCCATCATGGAACCCTCAGTCATCTCCTCACCAAGCCAAACACCCAGTTCTTTCAACCTTGTCTCATATGTTTCATTTTCCATACCTCCTATCTTCTTTCTTTGCAGGTTCTCTGAACCTGCTCCAATTTGTCTATCCTTTTTCAAAGGAGCGATTTATAACTGAACACAGTTCTCCAGATGAGGAGAACTGACCAGAGCAAAATATAATCAGACTATTATTTCCTTTGACTTGGAAATTATGGTTCAATTAACGGAGGCTAAGATAGCATTTGGCTTCCTTACTGCAGCATCACACTGATGATTCATGTTCAACTTATTATCAACAATAATCCCAAGGTTTGTATTCACATGCTGATCTAAGTGTCCACCTTCCTATATTTGTGCATTTACCTATTGTGGCCTAGATGTAGAATTTTGCATTTGTCTCTGTCGAATTTCATTTTAGTAATTTTTGCCCAATTTTCTAGTTTATCTGAGTACTTCTGAATTAGAATCCTATTTTCCAATGTGTTAGCCACTCCTCCCAGTTTTGTGTCATGTGTAAACCTGATAAGAATTCCCTCCCCCCATCATCTAAGTTGCTGATAAAAATGTTGATGAGTAATGTCCCTATACCAGAACCCTGAGACACTCCACTTGAGACACTCTGATATGAAGTGCAACCATCTATGGCAACTCTTTGAGCATGGTTTGCCAATCAATTATGGATCCATCTGAGAGTAGCCCCATCTATTCCACATTTAATCAGTTTGCTAATCAAAATATTATGGGGGACCTTATCAAATACTTTGCTGAAATCCAGTTAAAGGACATCCACATAATTCCTGCCACCAACTAAACATAAGTTTGGAAGGATTTTTTCTTGCCAAACCCATGCTTGCTCCTACCAGTCACTGCATTGTCGTGAAGATACTTGCAGACAGACTCCTGTGTAATCTATTCTAGTATATTTTCTGGATATTGAGGTCAGGCTGAGCAGTCGATAGTTGCCTGGATCTCTCTCTCTCTCTCTCTCTCAATCCCTCTGTCTCTTGTTTGCCTTTCTCAAGTCCTCTGACACTTCATCTTTTCTCCAAGATTTCTCAAAAATGATGACTAGTGGTTCACAGAGTACATAAGCAAGTTTCTTCAGTACTCTGAGATGAAGTTCATCTGTCCCTGCATTTGAACTCATGAAGGTTAGCTAGGTGGTTTGTGACTAACTCCCTCACAATTTTGATTTGCAATCCAGATTCCCTTGCCAAGGTGTCTTCTTATGCATGGAAGCACACAGTTCTCTTTTTGGGGGAAAAATCTGAAACAAAATAACTGTCGAGCAGTTCTGCTTTTTCATTGTAATCTGTTAACATTCCACCATCCTTGATGAACAGTGGTCTCACCATCTCCTTTGTCATTCTCTTACTTCTGACATATTTGTAAACCCTTCTTTCGTTGCTCCTTGTTTCTCTAGTCAGTCTCAACTATTCCTGCAAACTTAGGCTGCACATCTGTACTCTTCCTTGGTGATTCATCCTACCTTCCATTCCTTATACACACTCTTCATTTTCTTTTCACTTCTTCCTTGAGTTTGCTGTGCAGCCACATTGGCTTTTTCAGATGTTACCCTATTTTCTTCTTCTACGTGATTGTTTGTGATTGTGCTTTCTGAAACTCCTTTCTCAAGAACTCCTACCTTTGCTGGTTGTCTTTTTCCTTTAGCATCTCCAGCCATGGGATTATGCCTGATATTTTCCTTAGCTTGATAAAATCAGCTTTCCCGAAATCCATTTTTTTAAATTTATTTATAACATTATTTAACATAACAAAAAAGACACTACAATACATACTTTTTCCCTTATCACATCTATCCCACTGCCTCTCTCCCCTCTAATCTAAAACTACCATCCCTTTCTCCTGTACTTAACATACAATAAAATTGGTTTCCACCTTCCCCAATGCAGAATGTAAAGGAAAATTGTCATACTAACTTCTGTTACATCAGTATAATATAAAAGACATTACTTCCTTTGCTAAATTTACCATCTATTAATAATCAAAAGCAACAATTTATATATTCATCCCTTCATCCTGTAAAAAAGGAATTAACAAATCCCAGTCTTTAACAGATAATGCTGTTTTATTTTCTCTTATTGAAGATGTTATTCTGTTAATCTTCACTAAGTCCATCAGCTATACCAACCAATATTCCTTGATTGGAATCTTGTTGCTCCTCCACTTCTGAGTGTATAACAATCTTACCATTGACACCTTATATCACAGAATTCAGCCATATTTCTTATCTAGTGAATCTTCTATTAATCCAAACAAGTACAACTCTGGTTCCTTCTAGAAATTTACTGTCAATATATTTTTTCACCATAAAATAAATTGGTTTCCAGATTTTCTTTTCCTCCTCACAGGTCCATGAGTTTTCCTGAAAATTTAGCTTCATGCTTGACTATACTTTTCTTTGCCCTGTCCCACACCTGTGAATTCTGACATTACATAGTTAATTCTCCTTAAATAAATGACTACTTTGATTCCAGGGACTAACTTCTCCCTCTTAGTTAAGGTCAAGTCAAAGACTGCTGATCCCCTTGTTTCTTCCTCTAGCTTTTGAAATAGGAAATTAGTTGCAAGGCACATCAGGAATTTCTTGGACAGCGTAGGCTTAGGAAAGATAGTCTTGCAGCATATATCAGTGAAATTGAAGTTCTCTGTAGCTAGTAATTCTTGCATCTTTAAGATTTCCGAGATTCTTTTTTCCTGAAAATCATCATCCATCACCTCTTTGTTTGGTGGCCCATGCTAAACTCCTACCACAATGTTATATTTTTTTATTTCTCCATTTATTTTATTTTTTACACAAATGCTCTTCACTGATCACTTGCATGGATTTTTGTAAAAATGAATTTGTCTTTGACATATAATGCTATTCCCCTTTCTTTCAATTGTAATATTCCAGCTATGGGAATCATTGCACCAGGTCTCTGTTATGTTTATAAAGTCATATTTACCTTCTTGCACTAGGACCTCAAGCTTATCTTGTTTGTTTCCCAAACTCTTATGTGTTGGTGTACAGACATTTGAAGCTTTAGAATTCATATCCTTGTGGTTAGAGCTTGCCTTTGGGCTAATGTTTGAGTTATCTTCTCTAACCCCTCTCCAAGGATTTAGTTTAAAGCCCTCTTGAGCAGACTTGCCATGCTGCTACCAAAGACTTTCTTCCCAGTCTTCATGGAGTGCAATCTGTCTATAGCCAGCAGTCCTTTGTTGAGGAAGTCAAGACAGTGATGCCAGAGGCAGCTATTAAACTGAGTGTGTGGATTTGCTGCTCCAGCAGCAATAGGTCATGTCCATGCCTGAAATCAGGGAAATGATTGGGCCCTTCCAAGAGGGAAAAAGCATATAACAACTATTGGCTAACTTCTGTTAATGTACTTCCAATGCATTTTTTGCCTTTACTCAGAATTGGAACTCTCTAGCTTTCTGTGCATCATACAAAACGTATTATAAAGGGCTGGAAAATCCATGTGAAGAGATTTATGATGTCACAGAGGGCTGCAAAAAGAGGAGAGGGGAAAGACCCCAAACTGGTTGCTGAAGATGACTGAACCTTGACAATTGAGTCTAACATCCAGGTGACTTTTGGAATTTGTAGGCAAATTTCAGGGGATATCATACAGTACATTTTCTTCTCAAAGTTAAGCTAAATTTACACAGCCTTTATATAAAATGCATACTTTATAACTGAGCCAGCATATAGAATTAGATTACTTGGCATATTTAGAGTATTCTTATTTGTTCACCTAAATATCTTTAGGATAGTCTCTTTGTGGTTAGCACAAATGAATGCTATGCATCTTAACTCAGTGGTAAGAATGTTTAGGGGAGCTTACTTCCAGAAGCTGGGCGAGTATGGTGTAGCGGTCTGAGCATCAGATTCAAATCCCTGCTCAGCTATGGAAACCCACTGAGTGGCCTTAAGCAAGTCACATTCTTTCATCCCGAGAGGAAGGCAAAAGTAAACTACCTCTGAACAAATCTTGCCAAGAAAACCCCATGATAGTTTCATGATAGGGTCACTGTAAGTTAGAAATGATTTGAAAGCACACAAAAACATCACCTAAAAGTACATGGAACTGCAGCAAGCCTACCTGCCCAACCAATTTTATTGCTTCTGCATGAAACATTTCAATGAAAACAACTGAGTGGAAACTCATTCTCTGCCCCCACCTGAAAACTTCCAAGCATCCTCCAGTCTGGTTTAATGTTGCGTATTAGGTTACTGCCTTCATCAGTGATCAAGTCACATATATCAGATGTTCTATTCTAAGACCATTTCCACACTATACTCTTATAGCACAATCATTCCACTTTCAACATCCTATGGAATCCTGGGATTTGCCATTTAGGGAGGGGCCAGTCTTTTTCAACAAAACAACAGATCTGAGATTTGTGGAAGCTGATTAAATTCCCCAAAAGAAAAATGTTGAGTTTGAAGTGCTGGAAGAAGTGGAGTTTGAAAGATGGCATACCATTCTTCTATTAAGGTATTTTCTTATTCTCCCTGTAACACAACTCTCTCTCCTTTGCACACTGTTTATGGAGTGATGCTTTCCCCACTTCTCACTTTAGCACTACTAATTGCTAATAATTACATTTCATTGAGGATTCTGCTTTGGTAAACAAACAAACAAAAATAAATTCTAGAAAATAAGAATAATGTAATTCTTGAATAATTAAGGATAAACAAAAATAGCAATGAAGACAAATAACAACATATCTAGAATCTAAGCCCTACATAGAACAAAATGCTCCACAGCAAGGCAAAATCAGGTCAGACCACAATGGCAAATCAAAGACAATTTATCTTCAAAAGAATGTAAACATTAAACTAAAACACTTCTTTTATTTCACTGTCTATAAGCCTCCATAAGATCAACAAACCTAAGCCTAAAACTCAAAACTGCTTCCGGTTGCATGGCCAGCGCGAGTGGCAGCTCGAATTGAAGCTGCGCAATGGCGCGGCTCCGAGCAGCCACCAGCTGGACTCCAGCTGCCTCTTTTGCCATCATAGAGGCGGCAGAACACCCCTCCAGTACGAGGGGTGTGGAACGGGTCCGACGGGAACCCCAAAACCAGCGTTTGCTCTGCCCGGCTGGGAGAGCGGAAAGCGCCAGGGGGGTCGAAGGACCAAGACGGAGCCAGCGGGATCGCCGCCTGAGCGGCACAAGTGCCGCCATCAACTTTTAAAAGAAGACTTCAAACAACATGTAAGAATTCAATAAGAGTCATTTAACCTGTTCTGGTCACGTTTCTGTTAATATCGCAGCGGTTCTGGCATGCAACGGTGGGCAGAAGCGAAAGAATGGAGGGGACCCTGAGCCTGAGTGAGTTCGTTATGGCTGGGAGTTTTTCTCAAAGGGGCGGCTGGAATTTTAAGAAGAGGCACGCTGGGTGTGCTGCTTACTCATGAGGATTGAAGTTAATATTTTTTAAAGAAAAAAGAAAGACTTAAGAATCATAATTGGGACTTAAAATATAAGATGGCATATAATTGATCATTTGGACTGATGGATTACAAATGAGTTATAATCTTCATTTGGACACTAAATTTTTTACACTATAATACTTCAATATTTTGGCTGGACTGAGAAGATCTGGAATTTGATTCATGGATTAGGGGTTTGGATTTTGGATTTTGGAGGAATATTTCGGGATTGAAAGCTATTGAGCTGCACGTCTCCCTTTTTTTTTATTCCTGTGGAGTGATTCTTGTTTCTTGATTCTCTTGGACTGTTGAGACTATGAGACTATGCTGAAGGTTATCTAACTCAAAACATCCTCATTCCCACGGATGGAGCAGCCTGGAACTTAAGCGACAATGAAAATGCAATGAATCTTTTGAAATGAATTCCAGGCAGCTTCAAGAGGGGAGGAGGGAATATAAAGCGGATAAAGGCACAGGGTGCTGGATTTGAGAAGGGGCAATGTATTTCCGCAATGTCAAACAAGTTTACTATAAGTGATATACTGTCAGTAATATAAACAATGTGATGTCAAGGGTTAAGACTGTGAAACCTGTGATGGAAGAGACTTGATTGGAAGATCCTTCCTCCCATGGACTGAGCTGCTTGGAATTTAAGCGACAAAGAAACTACAGATAATCTTCAGAAATGAATTTTGGGTGGTGAAGTCCAAGATGGGAGGGGGGAACTGGAAGATTGTGATGGAAGTTAGTCAAGTAAAGACCCTCACTCTCCTGGACGGAGCGGCTCGGAACTTAAGCGACTAGGAGAATACAGTAAAAATTCAGAAATAGACTCCGGACCACAAAGTCCAGGAAGGGAGGGGGGAAAAGGAGTGGGTATAGTCACAGGATTCTGATTTGATAAGTGGAGTAAAATACCCTCTCTCTTAGGTGCGGTGCAGCTTGGAATATAAGCGACTTTAAGAGTACAGAGAATTTGCAAATGAATATCCAGGCTGCAGGGCATCAGATGAGAGAGGGGAACGGGAAGATGACGATTGCACAGGCTTCTGAATTACACAAATGGATTTTTATTTTGACATTGTTAATTAAGCTTGTAATTGATGATATATCGATATACTTCATGAATATGAACATTGTGATATTGCTGAATGGGAGAAGGGGTTTAAAAAGTACTTAAGGAGAAACAAGACATTTTAGTACAATGGAATTTAGGGTAAGAAGATGGGGGACTGTTGCAGTAATAATTGCTCAGACTGCCAGATACACAATGACAGAAATAATTAAAAATTTTAAGATTTCGGGATGTAGGTAATGGAGAGTTAAAGGGGAAAAAAAAAAGATATATATATAAGGAGAAAACAGAAGCTTCAAGAGAGTGATATGGAAATATTTTGGAACAGGACGATTTGAGTCAAGCAGAAGAGAGTGATGGTTGGGAACTGTCTAGCCAGAACGACTGTATTATGATTGTTAGGAGAAGGAAATGTGTGTTCGAACAGATGAGATAATCAATTTATTGTGATGCACTAATGTAACAAGTGGACTAAGCTGCGGGAAATGTTGACCAGAACAGCGTGGAAGAACAGAAGAAAATTCATGTAACAAGTACAAGTCAAATAATCCTTTTTTTATATTTGTGAAATTTAATAAAATTATTTTTTAAAAAAAACTCAAAACTGAATTACTAATCAACTGGTGGTAACCCAGTCTCATAAAGTTAGCTGCAAAACTTACAAATAACAAGAGCTACCAATCTATTCTCCCAGAAGTAAGCTTGCTCTAGTCTCGGTACAAAAAAAAAGTGCCTCCTCTCATCTACTGTACAAATTTTTGCCAGTTTCATACTATTTTAATAGTCATGGACCCATCCTAAGGGATGCTGGAATTTGTAATTGGTGACGAACTTAGAATTATCCACTTAAGAATTATGGTGTGGTAATTCAAGGATGTGCCCTTTGGCACAGAATTTGCAGTTTGCAGTTTAGGGAGTGGCATTTAGAATTCTCAGCCAGAAAGCTCTTTGGCCTCAGTAAACTACAAATCCCAGAATTCCACAAGATGTTGAAAGTGGAATAATAGCATTAGAATAGTGTAGTGTGGAAATGGCCTTGGATTATGACTCTGGAGACCAGGGTACAAATCCCTGCTCGACCATGGAAACACACTGGGTGATTTTGGGCAAATTATACTCTCTCAGCCCCAGAGGGAAGCAAAGGCAATCCTCCTCTGAACAAATCTTGAAAAGAAAACCCTGTGATAGGTTTGCTTTGGGGTTGATATAAATCAGAAACAACCTGAAGGCGTACAACTACAACCACCACCTTTAACTATATTCAACTGCTGTTCTGTGTACTTGCAAGGGGTCCTTATAAGACATTCCAGTAAGCAAGAGGAAGGAATATAATTCTAGAATAGAATCCTTTTACACTGCAACTTTGGGTTCAGCTCCCTGGGTCTCATCCTCACTTGACACACACCCTAATGACATGACATTGTATTATCATGAGTTCTTGTATCCTTTGCCTTTTCTTTAATTATCTCTCCCAACGCTGAAATGTTGAAACTTTCCTAATGTTGAAATTGAGATTGTAGACACCTTAAGGCTGAGACCTGTCATTGTGAAATTCGTTAAAGCACCATGCACACTGACTATACCATTTAAACAAAGTACTCCATTATAAAAAATAATTAAGACTTCATTGCACTAGAAGCAATTTCACATAGTAAATGCTTCTTCACTATCCTCATTTCTTCACTATTCTCACTCATGGGTGATTTGGAATGGCTGGATTTTTCTTTCTTATTTACAGAGGGTTAGTATGACAAGACAAATATATCCTAAGCATGTTGTGTATCTCACAGGTGAAGGTGAAATCAAGTTGAAAAATATGGATGAGGCTCTGAAAAGGAAACAATTTCCTCAGTACAGGCAGGAAAAATGTTAATAGTCCCTAGAAATCTTTGGGACAATAAATAGAACAGAAGACCTGATAAGGATAGCAGGAAGAGAGTTTCCATTTTAAAGAAGACAAAAAAAGGAGCACATTCTTATCAGCCACCTACCACATACTATAATTTAAAAGCTGTTGAGTACACTATTTCTTTATAGGTCTGAGAAGTTGCTGGGTGTGGAGACCCAAAATACCTTGATTAGATATGGCAGCTGAGCCAGGAAAGGAACCCCTGCATTTAGACATGTAATTTAAGAGCTCCCCAAAGTCATTCCAAAGAGACAAGGACAACATGATTTACTTTGGGAAAGAGAGAAGGGGGACTTTAACATCATAGGCTTAACCTTCAGTGTTTCATGGGATGGGGGGGGGGCTGGTGAAACAAAGAACATGGCTTTCATTGCCATCGATTTCTCTCTTTAGGCTTTTGTCAAATTTAGCTATTTAGGTGGCAGGAGATTTCTCAAGACAGCCAGGTTGTGCATTTTGCTGATGCTCCTCAGCTAGAAAGTGACATCTACAGGGGAAGAAAAGATGATGCCTTGATATTACATGTGTACGACACAGACTTTTTCTCCCCTTTCCTAAATTTAAAGGTGAGATGTGAGATAAGTCTTTCTAATAGAAAGAGAAAGTCTGCGTTTCTATCCAGGATGCAAACCCTCACCCATTTCATATTTGCATGTAGGAACAAAGTGTTTCAAAGTTTTTCAAAGATCAGATTTCATGACATTTGCATTTTTTTTTTTTCATTTGAAGACTTTTTTGGTGACAATTTCATTTAGGTAGAAGTACTCCTATGAGAGAATATTTATTAGACAGTCTATTACAAATATTGCATCTTTTTTGATTGCTGTTTCTTTTTCTGTTTTGTAGCTATCTTATGAAATATATACATTTCATTGTTATTTGTTTTGATTTGACTGTTTTAACTGTGATATGGGCTTGAGCATTATTACTAGTAGTATTAATATTAATTGGTAGAATGACCATTATGTAGTATACAGTATGACCGTTACCTACTTCATAGCGTCGTAGCATCAACAGGCAGAAAAAGGACCCCTATCACTAACCTCCCTCATGCCAGAGATCATTCACACAAGGGAGTGGGTGGGAATGTCAGGCAGGTGCTTCTTGATTGATGGGAGAAGGGACCCCCATTCAATCCCTTAGCTGCTTATCAGTAAGTAGAGTTTAGTGGACTTTCACAGTTCCTGTGTAGCTCCTAACTAGAATCTATGTAGGGATAGCGAATATGTAGCTGTTATAAAAGTGTAATTGTGGATTACATATTCTTAACTACCCAACAGGATTCTGGCTGGTATTAGTAGTACGTGATTGTAATCAATTGGATTGTTCACCATATTGGATTGTTCACCACTACACCCAGATACTTGCAGGTACCTATTATAAACAGGCCATACAAATATATTTTTAAAAATGAACAGACTTAACATATTGAATAGTTTAAACTTCTAACATGTCCAACACATTTCTAAATTCTTAACATTAAAGTTCTAACAAAATAGTTATATTTCACAAAACCAAACAGCAGATCTAAGAACCGCTAAATTCAGAGATCCAGTGTGGGTAGTGGTTAAATGATGCTGTGGGACTTGAGGGATCCAGCTTGTAGTGCCCACTGAGTCATGAAACACTGGAGGACATTTGGTTGGTCGGTGTCTCTTAACCTGTCATATCTCACACAAAGCTCAGAGAAGAGCCTTTTTTACTATTTTGGGCTCACTGTGAGAAATGTAGAGTCTAAATGTGAGAAAGAAATAAAATAAATAATTGCAAACCCATTTAAGGAATCATTCTTAACTTTTTGTTTCCCAGGCCTTAACAGGATCTTCTCCATCCACATTTGCTACACCACTAGGCAGCTACTGTTCAATAGCCCTTGCTCCCTTCTTAGATTACTTCTCACCAAGTCTTGGTTCCTTACTTACTGCTCATCATCCAGTCATACCTCACATACAGTCACCTCCATACATCTCACAAAGCAATTCTTCTGAGTCACAGTGAGTGATGGCCTCCATGTCATGGGGTAGTGTGTCTACTATGAGTTTTACTCTGAACTTCGAAGGAGTTATCCAAGGTGCTAAACTTATTTGGGAGCAGGGGTATCATTCAGAGTAAACCCCAGAATGGATTTGCCACTCCAATAATATGGAAGCCATCAGCTGCCACTGCTTCTAACTGTATGAAATATGCACAGTTTTTCACATCCTGTGGCAGATAATGAACCTCTGATTTGCTGTGGCTGCATGTGTAGAACAGAATGTAGAAATTTTGATTACTTGGTAGATGGGTGTACACTATTCTCTAGGTCAGATATAGAAGACAGGAAAAGCATTAACTGAGTGATTGTTCACTCACAGTTAAGTCCTTTATATACAATGATGTATAAGTCTGTGTTGGTTTGCAGCCATGAGGTATAATTCCATATATATACATATACATATACAAATAGACACACACACACACACACGCACACACACACAAGCTGATGTCGGTTCCATTATGTAGGCATGTAAAAATCTGTGAGACTGTTTTTTCTTCCCACACAGCAATTTATGCATATTTTCCTGCCTTTCTCTCAAATTGCATGGATTTTATAAACAGTTTTATAATATATCCATTTTTCTACACATTTCTCTGTTGACGAAAGCATATTTGTGTGTATTTTTCAAATATATGCATTTTAAGTCATGCACTTTTTTTTTCAACTCACACCATTTTGTGTGCATTCATTTTGCCTGAAATGTGTCGTAAGTGTTTACATCGCACTAGAAATGCATGGATGTCCATTGCAAGATGTGCTTCCTCCCACACCAGTCTTGGAAGGTATGAAATAGATACTTTTGTAAAAATATGTAAACCCACAGGTGACTTTAAGATTGCAGTGATAAATACGACTTCAGGTTATTGCGTCCCAAGTCATATAGGAGGTGTTATATTGATTAGCATAAAGCATAAAATGATGCAAATCATAAAGGGAAAAAAGCCAGCCTCTGAGGAAAGTGTCTCTGAATAAATTCCCCATTAAAGCAAAACAATTTCTTTCCCCTTTTTAATCCTTTCCATTCCATGAGTCCTTCTGGCTTAACTTCTCACCAATAAACCTGTAATATGCATCATTTTCAGTAATACCAACACCAGAGAATTAATCTAATTTAAAAGTTTAGAACTCCTGGTAACTATAGTCACCTTCGAAAACTTGAGAGCTTGAATATCGCCACCCTCAAACAAAAGCTGCTATGATACTTTGAGAAAACTATGATATAAATGGGAGCATGCTTGTTGGACTCCACTTCCCAGAATCCTGCAACCAGGAAGATCATTCTGGGAGCTGGAATGGAAAAAAAAAGTGTTCTGACTGCTAAAGCGATATCAGACTATATAAAACTTTATTCCGTCAGATAAATTGTTCTCTTCTTTTAATCAAGGCCTGTATAGTTTTCCAAGCACTTTCCAGACTAGCAGTTTTCATTTTTGATAACATATAATCATTTTCAGTAGAGGCTGATGGCTTCTGTGTCAGTGGAGTGGTTCTGCAGGTTCTGGCTAAACTTGAAATGCAAGAATTAGAATTGGATAGTTCCACAATGTCAGCATCCAGTAAGAGGCTGCTGTTATGTTATTATGTAGAGGAGCTGTCAAAGTGACTAATTCACAATGGAACAGATGAGAATTGGTCCTGTTCTTCATCAGGACACCAAGTAGGGAGTGCTGATCTGCATTTTGGTTCTGTCCTGTTATGCATCTTCACAATTCACAATTATCTAAAAGGATTCCAAGGCGCTTCTGCTGTGTATCTAAGTATATTTAAACTCACATAATGTAGACCATGATAGAGGATTCTGGCCTATCAGACTAAGCAACCTCACAAAGTTATAGTGATGATATAAAAGAGTGGGGTAAACTGCTAAAGCATTCCAAGCCCCATGTAGATAAGAGTAATGTATAAATGTAAAAATAAATCCCCTGGTATTTCATCTCCTTGCAATGTATGAATCTAATTTTCTTCTCAAGTATTTCCTTTGCCTGATGTTGTAGATTTGGTTCATGATTTGAATCAGTTGCATGCAGAATTCTTAAAATCTGTTTAACAACAGGTTCCATGTGGAAGGGATCAAAATAGTAATCCCTCCCAAAAAAGTGTGGAAAACAGCCAAACTTTGCTAATCAGTGCCAAACTCGCATGAAAATGTTTGGGATATCAGTATTCTAGAAATGTCAAATTTTGTCAGTAGTACTTTATTAATATGCATTCTAGAGGAAAAAAAACTCTGATGATGATGATGATGATGATGATGATGATTAAGCAGAAGCACCTGAAGCAGTTACCAGATCTGATCCAAAACATAAGTTGCAGCTTTTATGTTGGTCCCATAGGTAACACATCAGGTTTTGTGGCTCTTGTGCTCAAGCATGTAGATTTTTATAGCATAACAGGCAGACAAACAGGCAAACACTTTAAATGCTAGCATAGATTATGTTTTACCGGTGGACATTTCTTTCAGAATTGATTCATGAAGGACTATTATTGATGGGGAAGAATAAGAGTACACTGAAAGGTTGGACAAAAATACAGCCATGTGCCTGTGCCAATAAAACTTTTTGAAATGACTAACATTTCATTTTCATGTATTTTTGTCTATGTATGGTTTTACAAATAATTTTACAGGAAAGGTCCTAATGAAAATGCGATAAAGGCACCAGACAGAGCTATCTAAATGATTTGATATTATGTTACGAGCTAGATTAATGTACCTGCCTGCAGCTAATATATTACTCTTACTACATTGCCAAAAATGAAACATCATGTACACCAACTGGTACTTTATTGCTTTTAGTTAGTATCCCATCTTTTGAGGGAACAGCAAATCAATGTCATTCCATTACACCCCACTCTTTTGTTGTTGGTTGTTTTATGATGTGGTTCCTGACCAGTACAGTTCTATGCTAAATAGTCAAGAGATTACATCCGTGGAGATGAATGTCTTAAATTCATCCAGAGGTAAGCCTGAAATTCATACAGAGAAAAAAAAATTCAATAAAGGAAATGAGGATTGAGTCTAGTCAGATTTGGAAACATTAGTTTTGCACCATGTCAGTTGGAATGCAGGCCTTGGTTAACTGGAGCCTTCTAAGTAGATGGATTTTCTTTTCTGTTCTCCTGTTAGGTACAAGATGAAACATAAGGGAAATACATGGAGTTTAAAGATGTTCACCTTCCTTCTGGGAAGTCTGTAGTATTCAGTAGACGGTCATATGCATAAAGTCATATGCATAAAGCCGTGGGTCCTGTTCCAGAAGAAGGACAGCATACAAATATAATTAATAAATAAATAAATAAATAAATAAATAAATAAATAAATTAAATAAAATATAATAAAATAAAATAAAATAAAGTTGCTGTTCTGCAACATTGTTTTTTTTCTTCCTCGTGTGAGGACTGAAACACTGAGACACTTGTATGCGCCAAAATAAAAGAAATGATTATTCAGAGGGAAGATCATCAAGTGATATCTAGAACTTTTGTACAGTCAGCAATATCAAGTGTCAAGGATTGGGTGTCTTTAAGAATTTCCATTTCCTCCCTTAGATATTTCTATATGAATAACAGGGAATTGCACTATGATGTAATTTTTCACTAATTTTTTTGTCTCAAAGAAAGCAGCAAGCATTTTCAGACCATTTTCTTCTCTTTGCAATAGCTGCAACTGTGCAGTTTTTGAAGTCTTCACAATTCAGGATTTCCTCTGAAAAAATTCACATGTAGTATTTTTCTGCAGAAGAGTATTGTCTGCACAGGAAACATCATGTTCTCTGCAGAAATATTATTTTTATGTGCAGAAAAGGGTAGGCTTTTGTAGAGAAATATATGTAGTTGGTTTCTGCACAATATTTATACTATTTTTGTGTGTGTGAAAAAAACAGCACACAAGGCCTGTTCTTTGCAAGACCATGCAACCATGTGTGCATTTTATGCAGCATAAGTCCCTAGCTATAGCATTTTATGCACCACAAACAGTACTTTCTGTACAGAAAAGAATTATTCTGTGCACAAGAAATATTATTTTCTGTTCAGAAAATGCTGTTAACTGAATAGAAACAGCTGTTTCCTAGATAATACTGCCATGTGCAAATTTTACAGAGAATAAGAACCAAACTGTGAAGATTCTTGCCAGATCAGGATTCTCCTTGTCAGGGTTTTTTGACACTGAAGAACATGTTCTTCAAATATGTTTGAATAGTCTTTCCATCCTTAGCACTGTGTAATCTTAGGCCATTTCAACCCTACACTATTACAGTGCTATTATTCCAATTTCAACATCATGTGGAATTCTGGGGTTTGTAGTTTACTGAAGCCAAAGAGCTCTCTGGCTGAGGATTCTAAATGCCCCTCCCTAAACTGCAAACCCCAGAGTTCCATAAGATGTTGAAAGTGGAATAATAGCACTGTAACAGTGTAGTCTGGAAATGGCCACTGAGAAAAGTCTGAAGGCCCAAGATACAAAAGCAAAGCAGTCTGAGCTATATTAGTTGTCTCAGATGAGACAACGGTAATCACGCATATGTTCTGGAAGAAAATGACTTTTCTGGAAATAGACTCTAAAATACTTGGCACTAAAATATCTAGAATACTTGCAAAACATCTCTTCATTCTCTTTCTCAAATTTAAAATCATCCATGTAGGCCAGTATCACTTCCAGGCAGTAGTTTATCTTCATCCATCCCAGCACCATTTCCAGGCATTACATTAAAGAGTGCTTGGACACACTGGAATCAGCAACACACTGGTAACAGCTTGCTCCCTGTGTTCTCACTTAGTGGTCTCATGCTGAAGTTCTTTATCTAAAAATCCTTCTCAAATTGCAGAGGAGCATTGGAGCATAACCACACTACTTTTTGTAGCAGCTGTTTTTAAGACTCCTATGGAATCATTTGGCTAAAGCTACAAAGGGTCTCTGGGCAGCAGAATATATGGATTTCATTATGAATGCTCCCTCTCCCCCTGCCCCCCACATTTATTCAAGTACTGATCTAAAGATATTAAAGGTAGTTACATTAATATAATATTTATTAAAGACAACAGAATGCAAATAAACTTTTAAAATATAGTTGCAGAAATAATTATTAATTTATGTATAAACTCAAAGGCTTCTAAAGCAGCTATGTTTTCAGTATCTGTTGAAAAATAGCTTGTTTACAGTGATTGGACCCAAAGAGTAAGGTGCCAAATTCATAGTTTCATAGCATTGTATAGTTGGAAGTTGACCAAAGGGTTCTCCATTCTAACAGGAAATCCACAGCTAAGTCATCCCTAATAACTGGTATTAATAATAAATACTAATAATACCCAACTGTTGCTTATATACTTCCAGTGATAAACCTTCAATATACCTGTCATTCCACTGTAAAATGGTTGTTGCTGTCAGAAAGGTCTTCCTAATGTTTAGTCAAAATCTCCTTCTTTGTAATTTGAATTTACTGGTTCGTGACCTTCACCTGGAGTTGCAGCAGACAAACATGCTCCTTCTTCAGCATAACAACCCTTAAAAATAACCATAAAGGTCTTATTTATGTACCTATCCATTGAACTCCAGGTAATGCAAGGACTTCTAATATTAATTTGTGAAACTAGAAAATATATGTGAACAGGACGAGAAATTCTACAGGACAGAGTAATGGGTTCCCAGTACTTTCTACTGATATCTACTTATAAAATGAGGATGGAAGCATTTCACAGCATGAGAAGAATACTTGTCACTTGTTTTCTTGTTCAAAGCCTTTGTATGCAAACTTTTCTGTGTAAATGAGAATACTTGGAGCAAATGAACCCCTGCTTTCTTTAACTCACAAGTTTTGATAGCAAAGTTTAACATTTTCTGGAGTAAGTGGCTTGTTGGCAAGTTTTCAGTTAGATTTTACAGCTGTCTTCTTGCTATTCTACTGGTAGAAGAAAATAACAATTACAGGAAAATGTTTTGTAAATTACTTGTACGAATTACAAATAGCTTTGAAAAGTCACACAGCTTACCCTGGCCATTTCCACACTAGACTGTTATAGTGCTGTTATTCCACTTTGAGGCCCCTCCCTGAACTGCAAGTCCCAGGATTCCATAGGATGTTGAAAATGAAATAATAGCACTATAATAGTCTAATGCAGAAATGGCCCCTGTGTTCTAATGTGGATTATTAATTTTCAGTGAGGTTTGAATTAGGAGGAGTCCCACAGTGTCTAACCATCTCTTTTTCAGAATGATACTTTAGGAAAAGCAATTTATCAAATGCTTCCCAAATTTGCTGCTCTTGGATTCTGTCTGAAGTAAGAATAATGTGTGGGAAAGTACTCCGTAGCTCAGGCTGTGTTGTAGTTGTCTCTATATTATATGTATACTGAATTGATTCCAACTGGTTCTATGCTTATTTCGTCATGTAACAATTTATTCAAACTGTATCATATGATTCTTTCCCTTACTAAGATTATTTTGAAAAACTATATAACATAGATAGTTCAAGATTCAGACCCACTTTTCCATGAGTCTGAGTCCAAAAGGTTTCACAGTAGTTTCACATAAAATAGCAGCATTTACTGAGCTCTTATTCACACAAATCTATACATTTCCTGGAGTCTTTTCACACTATACAGTTATAGCATTATGATGCTACTTTAACTGCCATGTCTCCATTCTGTGGAATCTCAGGAATCGTTGGTTGGGCACAAGAGCTCTCTGGGAGAGAATTCTAAACACCCTCCCAATAGCACAGACTCCAGGAGTCCATATAATGGACCCATGGCAATTAAAGTGAAGTCATACACTATTTCCACACAACATCACTATAACGCTATAGCAGCAAGTTGTTATCGGTCCAGGAGCCGTGCTTCTGAATGACGTCATCGCTATCCAGCTGCTATCCCATCCCCAAGCACTGCCAAATTGCCATATCCTTTTTCAGAAAAAAAATGTTCTATAGCGCTTCAATCCCATCAGCTGTTATATTGTGGTACCATTATAGCGCTGTTAGTGCTACATGTTATGGTAGATCCAGCAGTGGGTGGGTTGTGAGTGTGCCCAGATCGTCCCTCCCTCAGTGATTCCCATGGTGTGGTAACTTTCTGTCACTAATCCCTGTTTATTTTAAATATCTCCTTTGAGTCAATTTTTTAAAATACATTTTTAAAACAATATAGGGGCAAAAATGCAATAGTGTGCTGGCATGTCATGCTGTCACAACATTGCTGTGTTAGTACAGCTTCCAAAAAAAAAAAAATCACCACCCAATCAGGGGCAGAGGGGCAGGGTGAAGGTGGAGCATGAAAGTGACCAAGGACACTGTAATGCAGAAGGAACACTGGTGGCAATACTGCTACCCATCCTCTTAAGGGGGAAGGGTACAGAAAAGAGCGTCCCTAACCTGACAGCATCATGCGAATGGTGATGCAACCATTATAATGGTGTAGCATGCTAATGATATCTAGTGTGGAAAGGCCATAGTGCTGTAACTATGTAGTGTGAAAGAGCCCCTGAAAAACAATGAAAGAGATGATCATAAGTAAATATTTGCAGAGATAGTTTCTTCTGTAAATATTATTGTACAGTGTAGCATAAAATGTTAAAAACATTATCGGGAATTCTGCTAGTGAGCAATGATAGTGTAAGCCCAACTTAACACTGTTGTTACCCACTTTTTCAGCCATTGTGAAGATTGGAATCTTTACCAGCTGTGCAACAATCAAAATGTCCCCCAAACCACACCTTTTTAGTGACACTGCCCCTCTCTAACATGCCTATTTTCATCACAGCGGAGAGCATGAATCAGCTGAGAATTTTACCTGTAGCTTGGTGTACTGCAAGAACGTCATCTGCAGGGACCTCCCACGGGCAGCTGGAGATTCTTGCAGAGGCCTGTTGATGTGCATCCGGTTACAAGAAAATAGCTGGAGACATCTCCACTGATTCCTCCCATCTCCAGCAACATGGCAATGCCTGTGTTGGAGGGCTGACTCCTTTGAAAAAAATGGATTTTGGAGAGTAGCACAGGGAGATGTAGCAATATGCCAGATGTTTCTCTCCTGATGCAAGATCTAAGCCATTAATAATGATCAAAGATTTCAACTAACACAATATTTATCCATTTATCAGTATAAAGGGACACTGTCATCATCTGACATACTAATCAAGTCTATCTCATAAATGTTCACATCACATTGTCATCATTGTCTTCATCTGGATTGTTGTATTCTGATAATTGTTTGCTTGAGAAAGGTAGTGCTACAGTTTTGCAGATAAACCACACATGGGCCTGTCATTGAAACAGGAATGGGAATTCTGTGGCTCTCTGTCCAAGCCAGCATAGCCAATAGTAAGGAACCCTGGAAGTTGTAATTCAACAAGTTGATGGCCATACAACTCTCATCCCCACTATAAAACCATTTCCAGTATGTCTGGGTCATATCTAGCAATAGATCACATGCAAGGCAGCCAGAATATCCAGTCTTTCCCTTCTCTCTTCCACTGTCCAGGAGCATATGATGCATTGCATGGAACTATAACATGAAAGGAAAACCATGAAATCAAGCAGAGGAATGTTGCACCAGTTGAGGTCTCATCTGCCTAAGACAAAGGATCTAAATCTTTGCTTTTTATATTCTGTCCTTCAAGAATTAAGAATTTCTAAAGTTCTCTTCTCAATGAGTGAGATTATGGGCATTTCTGCACTAGACTGTTATAGCGCTATGATTCTACTTTCAACATCCTACGGAATCCTGGGGTTTGCAGTTTCGGGAGGGGCCACCCAGCAGCCAGCCAGCCCGCCCCTCCCAAAATTGCAAACCTCAAGATTCCATAGGATGTTGAAAGTGGAATCATAGCGCTATAACAGTCTAGTGCGGAAATGGCCTTTAAGAAGTGTGTATCTCTATGTACCTGTGTCTGGGACTTTGCAAAAAACTTGGTGAACTTACCTTTTTTGCTTTCTTTTATATAATATAAATTACATGACAAAAATGTTGCACTAAAATGAGTTTTGTGTAAAATACAATTCTTTCGTGTAGAAATAGGGGAAGGGGTATACAAGGCACTGGCTTTTGTTAAAAAAAAAAAAACTTTGTGAAATTTTTGCAAGTCCTTAAACCAAATGTGTGAAGGAGCCCTAGTGGCGCAGTGGTTAAATCCCAATACTGCAGCCTCATTATTGTGAGTTCGATCCTGCCAAGCTCAAGGTTGACTTAGTCTTCCATCCTTCTTCAGGTCACTAAAATGAGTACCCAGCTTGTTGGGGGCAATTAGCTAACACATTGTAAACTGTTTAGAGAGCACTTAGCTGACAAGCGATATAAAAATACACATGCTATTGCTATTGCTATTGCTATTGTGTGGCTGTTGGCAGCCTTTCTCAATATCTCAGTGTTTCTCGGTAATTTTTCAAACATCTCCATGTTTTCAGGCACTCTTTTTAACTGAAGCAGAGACAATTTGAGAATATTTTTAACTTTCCTACATTGCCACCCCAATGGAGTTTAGAGCATCTACTCTTTGGTAGGATGTATAATCCACTCCTCAGAACCTCTTGTTAGGGGTCAAAAAGTGGAGAAAAGGAAAAGAAAAGTTAATTGCATGACTTACCTCCATTTGTTCAGTGATTTGATACAAGCCTTTTTGCTTTTCTATAGCAGTAAAGAGCAGTGTACACAATATGTGTTAAATGCTATTTGCAGGATGTAAGGAGCAACTTCTTTTTTCTGTAGCTATCTATGATATAATATTGTTTTTACTGCAGTGTGCCTTCAAGTCATTTCTGGCTTAGGGCGATCCTAAGGCAAACTATCACAGGGTTCTTTTTTTTTTTGTGGGGGGAGATTTGTTCAGAGGGAGTTTGCCTTTGTCTTCTTCTGAGGCTGCGAGTGTGTGACATCTATGGTCACCCAGCAGTCAAGTGGAGATTTGAATTCTGGCCTCCATCATTGTAATCAAACCAATACACCACACTGGCTCTCTATAATATAATTTATTTTAAACAAATAAACCACAGATTGAAAAGGGAAATAAATAACTTTGCACTGTGTCTACTACAGCTGCAACAGAGCATGTATGATATTACTCTCATGTCTAGAACATGGTAACTATCTATCACTAGTGTGCATTTTTAACACAATTGATAATTGCCAATCCATAGCTTATAATGAGTATGCATATTGTTTAGTTTCTGTTTATATAGGATGTACACAATCCTGACTCAGTGCAACTAGCCCAATGCTGAACAGTGTCATAGCACAGTATGAAAATGAATCTGTATTTTCCCAGTTTCAGACCAAAGTTCTGACCATTACTCTTCAAGAAAATACACATCTAAACCCCAGAGGTTGGAAACATTACCTTTTTGGTATAATTTTGGTCAGTTCCCATGCTTTGTGGGGGACTATGAGAGTTATAGTCTCCCAAAGTAATTTTTCATATATGTTGAATTGCATTAGTTCTTCATTTGGATATGCATTTTCCAGAGGTGTGGAAATAGGAAAAAAATGGAAATATGGATTTGAAAATGTAAAAGTTTCACATTTCACAGAAATAAAAATATGCAATAATTAGCTAATATCTTGACAGTTTGGTTCTCCACTATGTGGACACTGAGAAAGCCTATTGTTTAAAGTCAAAACTTTCCTATTGCATTTCATGAATTTAAATTTTATTTCCATACTGAATAACAATTGCGTCTTTGGTCTGATTATTCTTCTTGAAGACTCACATACTGTGCCATTAGAAAGGGATTGAACTATTCCTTCGACTCATTCTCTTCCAATGTCCAAAGAATCTTTGAACACAGTAGGTAGGAATACTGAAAAATAGTAGTTGATTGCTTTGCATATTTTTTTTTAACTGTGTATGTTTTATTTTTGTTCTGTGCAAAAGTTGTTCATGTGTAGTTGATGCCATGTTTGGGATCAGATTAACTGCAACCCTGCCATCAATATTCCTAGGTGTGGCAAAGATACTCTTTTCTTGTTTGCAACAGTCTTGCAAACAAAATCCACCCTTTGGCATGGAGTATTTGAGCTCATTGAAGGAAAAGCAAGATAATTCAGCACATGAAACGATCCCCTGAAAATATTTCATCATCACCTTAGAAGCCCTGGCAGCTATGGGGTGATAAACATTTTAAATACATGAACGAATATTTAAAATATGCATAATTTGGTGTGTCTAATCTGAAAAAAAAAATCTGCATCATAACATTCTGAGAAGCATGAAACCTGGTGATTAAGATCCAACCCACACATTATCCCAACGGCTCATGAGCAGGGGATCTCATACAATAATTTGTAGGTAGAATTTCTCCAGCATCACTATAATATCTCTCTTTGTGTGTGAATGCACTTATGTAGCCCCTTAGGCACAGACGAGTTTGGTGAAATCAGTGGGACAAGTTTGTCATGATTAATAAAAGTCTTCTAAATTTCAGTGGCACTTAAGCACTGCCGTGTTGCTTTGGATATAATTCAATACATTCAGTGTTCAGAAGAAATGCTAAGATTCAGATATGCACAGATGATTTAAAGAGCAGTGAATTCATCCTTGCTTCAAATTTAGAAGGTAGAAAGGCTTTCCAGGGGTTCACTCCACAGATTCAGAGCTCCTTTGCTCTAGATGTCTGAATAACGTCATCCAGATAAAGCCTTTTAAAAGGGTTTTCTGGATGAAAGGGATTGATTCACTGAGGTTTAAAAGGTTGAAGACAAAAAAATGTTAAAGCCTTTTAAAGCAGGAGGATTAAGAAAGCTTCTGGATGATTCTGGAAGATGGGGAAAATGATTGTACTTCATCTGGAATTGCAGAAAAACATAATAAAGCTTTATCAGTGCAATGCAGATTGTAAGAATGAATAAATGGGTTTAAGAAACATGCCTGTTGACATAACAGGAAAGATGGAGAGTAAAGATTGGAAGATGGGGCTTTCAAATGAAAAAAATTCCTTCTCTGTGCTAAGTTTACTCCTTCTATAGCAAAGCTGCTATGAACAGTTTTTGTCTTTGGTTTTTTATATACAAAATGTGAAAACCTGTTTCTACAGTGCCCATTGCTGAAATAACTATCACAGTAAGGCATAATTCAATGGTTTCATACTGCAGCATGAAAACCACAAGGAAATGATACTGTAAAAGTTTCTCCATGAGGCAATAATAATGGCAGCTATGGAATGGGGACAAGGGAACACCTGAAAACCATATGAAAATGAAGTTTCGAACAGAAAGATCATTGCAGGTGTGCATATAGTAGGATGTTCTTGGTTCTTAGACTCTAGAAACGTATGGTCTATGTAGAAGGCTGGGACGAACGACTAATGAAGAACTAAAGCAACAGATGTTTCCTTCTTCCATTCTTCCTTTTATCTCTGCTGAGGTTAAGTTTGAAAGAAAAGACCTTCAAGCATAGAGATGAGAAATGGGAAGAAATTTTGGAGATGCTACATAGATGGCAAATAAATGTTTGACATAGGCTATGTCTTTCTTGGATTTCAGAAGAATCTTGTTGGGCTGTACTTCTCATCAAGCCTGATCACTGATATATTAGGTAAGACTGATGTAAATTGCTGGATGTAACATCCAGAGGTCCACTAGTTTTCCATATTTGCTGTAGAGGATCAGAGTGCAGCTATGTCATTCTCTTTCTCCTCCCCTGTCCCCCATAGCTACCTCTATCCGAAACAAGGTTTCTCAACCATGGTTCCCTGGAACTCTCTGAAGGAGGGGACATTGGAGGAAACAGGAAACATAGGCCATTTCTGCACGAGGTTGATACATCGTAGTAGCATCAAATCCTCATCCTCACATCTGCACTTTGAACTGTTTTACTGTTGTCGTTTTCCTTGTGGTTCTGCACATTTTCAGCTCCTAGAATGGTTCACTGCAATGCGAAAACTGCTGTATGTGAAAACCAGAAAAACTCCAATGTAAATCTCCCAAACCGGTTCTACTTCGGTTTTCACCTACGCACAAAAATGTAACATTGATTCGCATCACACAAATGGCCAACTATGGGCATTCCCAGGCTGTCTCTTCAGTCATTTCTGCCCCTATCTCTCTCTGCCCATCAAAGGACAGGCTTCCGTCATTATTGTCTTCATGCATTAAATAGACAGCTGGAAGAGAGTGGATCTGGTAATGGACTGTTAAGACTGGTTTTTTCCAAGTATCAATGAACATACATACGTACACACAAATGTAGCAATCAGAAATGTGTTTAAAATGTGTGTGTGTGTTTTTTGTAAAAAATAGACCAATCAGTGATGGTGGGGCAGGGTGAGAGAGGGGAATGGGAGTGGCCAGGGACTTTTGTTGTGGATGCAGCAACTACTGTTCTTCACGGTAGTATGATGTAAATGGGGGAGGGGCGCAGACAGCACGGTTTCTGCATCAGAGTATAAAAACACCATTCTTGACACATGGTGAACCGCTTCTCCCCTCTTGTGTGGAAATGCCCATAGACTGGAAAATAATAAAAATTAGCTTTAGATATAATAATGTTCATACAGGAGATCTCTGTGACCTGACAATTATTTCAAGGGTTCCTCCAGGGTAAAAAGGTTTTAAAAAGGCTGTTCTAGAATGACACATTCAATGTTGCATTGCTGGAAACAAGAATATAATCACAGTGCTGGTTCTTGGGTGTTTGCTGTGCAACAGCATGTCAAGGGTTAATGATTTAGCAGGAAAACATTGAAGTTATTAAAAGATTTTCTTATAAGAATTATTCAAAAGTGAGATCTATTGTAAAATGTAAGGATTAATTTATTAATCAGAGCTTTCTGAACTCTCGCATTAAGCAGCTTTGTTATGCTAATTCCCTTATAAATGAATAATGGACTTATCCTCCCATTATTGCCTATCTTTTAAAAAGACCCCATTTAGAAAATGAAGATGTCCTTTTCGCTTGCAAATTATTGTACATTTTAGGGCACAAATTTGTTTTAAAATGAATACCAGAAAATACTCCTTGCCCCCTCCCGCATCATTCATATTCATCAATCATTGTCCTAATCGGATTTGATCTCAAACATTTTATCAGAGACAAACATTCTATGAAAATTACACCAGGGAAAAACATATGTTTGAGCCTGCCTCTTTCCTATAAGTTTCTTTTGCAAAAAATATTGCTAAGACAGATTTGCAGGTGCGTGAAAAGACTGACAACTCAGCCAATTCCAAAGACTGGGTGTAGGAGAGCTTTGCAAAGTTGTGGTTTCATGGTGTGATTAAACACTGTTACCACAGAGACATTGCAGGAGAAGGAGGAGGAGGGGAGGAGGTTTGTTTAGGCCATTGATCATATGACACAATAGCTATGCATAACACAGAAGACATAGGGTTCAAATTTATAAACTTAGCAGTTCACTAATATTTTACCGCTAGCTTGCAAACCACATTTAAAAAATCCAGGGATGGTAATATTTCATATTTCCATACGCATATAGATTCAGATCTTGGTGGAACAGCCTGGAAAAGATACCAGGGTGGATTAATTTCCATTTTGAGGAAATTTACAATTTAAAAACAAACAAACATGCACCAGTTGTTTGATACAACTCCAAGGATTTGCTCATTTGCACGGATGGGAGGAGGCAAGGGGGTAAGATGGGAGAAGGGAGGGTGTACACATTTGCTTATTTGCTCACTTGTATGGGTGAGAGAGGACAGGGATGGGATGTGCGAATGGTGTGCACGTTCACTCCCTCATGTGAGTGGTAGGGGGAAAGAAGATGGGATTAGAAGTGGTTGTGCATTTCCTCACTTGCTCACTCACACAGGCAAGAGGGGGATGGGATAGGATGGGATAGGAGAGCATGCACCTTCACTCAATCATACGAGGGGGAGGGGGAGAAGAGAATGGGCTGACAGGACGATGTGTGTGATTGCTCACTAGCATGGATGTGAAGAGGGAAAAGGAAAGGATTGGTGTCCTCTTTCTCCCTCCTCCTGCGCCCCCATCTTATCCCCTTTCCCCCTTCCTACTCATGTGAGTGAGTGAGCAAGCGAGGGAACTCACACACAGCTGGGCCCAGCCACCCCTTCAGTACAGTTACTTTGCATGTGTGTGTGTTAAATACACTTTGTGGGGGGGGGGCTTACGATATCCACAATTTTCCCATTTTGGGGGGTCCTGTGCCCTTAACCCTCACAAAAGTGGGGAGCTAGCTGCTGTTTATTCAAGTAAGAGAACTTCTGGGTTTATAGCTCAGTTGTGTTCACAGGGGTATGCCACCACGGCAAATGAGTGCGATATGTTGGCACAAGACATGACATAAATGGAATGAATATGTAATTAAATAAACATTTAGTGAAACAGCACTTCCATGGGGCAGAGATACGTACAAAAATGGTGAGATTTGTGGAAGTACGATAACTAAAAAAAAAAAATGCTAATCTGATCATGGAAATTTCAGCAGCTGAATGCACAGTCCCCTCATGGATATATGACTTCATGAAAACAGTACTTCTGCATGAGTGCAGCCCAGCTACCAGCCTACCAGTATCACACATGTGTTACTGGTGTCATAGCTCACCCTGTGGCATCTGAAGAGTCTGGTTCAGAGCAGTCAGACTAGAAAGAATCTGTACCTTCCAAATACATCCCTTCCCCAGAGCCTGAATAATGCATGATCCATGAATGATAAGCTCCAAATTAACCATAGCAGGCAGATGCTGAGGAGAGAATTTTTTCCTTTGTATAACAAAAACAAAACAAGCATGAGCGGTGGATGACCAATGCTTTATGCATGCACAGGCCTAAGTACCAGATACCGTGCAATTAGCCACCTGGTTGTTAAGGTCAGGTCACTATAAATCTCCCAGCATCAGAGGAATCCTGCCAGATATCTGATTTACAACTTTGTGATGAACTCTCTTTCTTGTGTATTTGGCTCGCTTGAATTCCTGAACCTTTGGATCAGCTATACGGTATATAACTTGTCCTTCTGTTTCCCCCGCTTTGTTCTTCATGACTGTTTCCTGTAAGCGACCTTAGAATGTTTGAGACCTTGTTACAATGCCTCTCCTCATTCTCATCCCTTGTGACTCCTCAGCCCTGCCACACAGCCTGATTTCCCCAGCACTTGATGCATCTGAGTATAGGATGACTGACAAGGAAGAACAGCACCAGTGGCAAGAATCAACAAGCCAATGGAATTTACCTTTGATGACTCCTCTGAAGCTAACCACGATATTGCTAAAGTATTTTAATTTACATTTTAAAAAAAGAACTATGAGAAATATTCAGTTTTCCAAACAGTATCCACTAGCCACCATTGTTTTCAGTTTTTGTAGAAGTAAGAGTAGCTCTAGCTATGCAACTTTGTGTTTCATTTTGCTTCTGCACCTGTTGGATACAGAGCACTGGCACTGTTTGAGGTTCTGACTTCTTTCTGGCTGATACAGCTGAAAACCTACTTAAGCTGGCTAAGCAAATAAAAGGAAAGAGAAACAAAATTGCGTCCATGGTATATTTTGCAAGTTTTCAAACTCCATTTGTATTTCAGGCTGGGCTTCTTTTAAGAGGAGGAGGAGAAGATCTTCTGATAAATGATGCAGTAGCAACTGTCACTGTTTATTATATGGCTTTTGCCATAAGAAGCAAAACTGCACTCTGTTTTAATACGACCAGTTATTTCCCCAGATTATGAAAGATGGCTGACCTGCATTGTGTTTGCAGCCCTTTCACTCACATAGTTCATCTCTTTTTGATTTCTCTTCCTGTCATGAGATCACAGTACTTTATGTGAGACAAGACAGCGTAATTATAATGCTATGAAAACAGTTCATTTGGCAAGGCACAGATGAAAGATGAGATGGACAAACATGGGGAAAGAGTCTCTGCACATATTAGTGGTGTCAGTTGCTAAGTGCTGTTCCATTCATAAATGTATTTGTGATGGCACTAGATTTTTTTTTATTAAGTAATGTTGTCAAAGGTTTCTTCAGAGTGTGAAAGGTGCTTTTTAAATAAATGTGTTCATTTTGGCCTACGTTGGGGTTGTAAATCAGACACTCTATTAACTTTTATTCACTACCTGCTAAGAAGCACCAAGTAAAGATGAATTTTTGCTTCCAATGTGTTTGGTCTTCCGTCAATACTCTGTGCATTTAATAAGCAAATCATACTCTGTTTTCTAGGTTGCATCCTGAAATACATTTAAATGGAACGCATACTAAAAAAACTCAGAATATTTGATTTGCTAATGTCATGACCAAAGCACTACATTTTAAAAACTGATTTCAGCTTGATTACTCTGACAGAACATACAGAAATAAGATCATAAGAACTCTGAATCAGATAAAGGATGGAGAAGGGATGTGTTGGTTTTACAGTTTCCCTTTGGAAATATCCATGTCATACCACCCAAGACAGGTAATGAGATAAAGCACATTTTGCAACAGAAATTCATCCATTTCCAGCGTTCCCAATGTGTTCCAGCAAATAAAACATGCATGAAAAATCATGCCTACATTTGAAAAATGTATATGACTCAAAATGATACTCAAAACGGATTTAAAAATCCATACAAATATACCTTAGTAAGAGAAGAAAATGCATAAAAATCCATACGTTAGGGAAATTACGTACAAAAATTAGGTAAATTTTGGGAAAGTATGCACAAAAATATGCCAAAATTTCCATGCAGAATTTTTTAAAAGTCTCTCATACAGATATGGAACAGAATGAGAGAATGCTGGTAGGATTCTGAGGAACACATGAAAAACAGTGACAAATTTTCACATCCCCAGATCAAATCAGTAGTCATCTTGCCCAACATTCTGCTTTAAGAAGAGGCCAAGCAGGTGTTTCTAGGAAACATATGAGCAGGGAATAGTGGGTCCCTATAACTCTTAGTCTTGTAGCAACAGGCATACTGTCTTTGAACCTTGGGGTTCCATTTAGTTGTCATAGCTTACTAGTAAAGCACCATTGCCATACAACTGAGGCAGGGGAATTAGGTATTTCAAGTTGCTTTGGAGTCCAGCTCCCATAATCTTTTGTTATTGGCCAAGCTGATTGGGGCTTATTGGAGTTTTAGTCCAAAACATCTAGAAGGGACCAAGGCCCTTTCTACCCTACACTGTTATAGTGCTATTATTCCACTTTCAATATCCTATGGAATCCTGGGGTTTGCAGTTTAGGGAGGGTCATTTAAATTTCTCAACCAGACAGCTCTTTGGCCTCAGTAAACTCCACAGGAATTCTGCACAATAACAGTGTAGTATAGAAAGGCTCCTAGCTATTTACCTTTGCTTTATTTTCTTAGTAAATTATCTTTTATGAATTTGTCTCATATTCTTTTAAAGACATTTTGCCAGGAGCTATCATCTCATCTTGGCAATATATTCCATACATTGTTTGTATTGTGTGAAAAAGAAATGCTTTCTTTTCCTTATGTTGAATCTTATTAAAAGATGATGGTCCTAAGTTCTAGCACTAGGAGGGAGGGAGGTGAACCTTCCCTTTTTAATGCCTGTACTAACTATAAGCACATTTCTTCTTATTGGCTGTTTCCTAGCACAGGTGATGCACTCATTTATTTTATTTTATTCTGCCACAAATTCTTTAAAATCTTTCTGGGATGCTACAATCATGTTATATACCTGTATGCCTCTTGATAGTGAGGTAGCTTGTCATAATTGTTCTGTCTTGCCACACCTTCAGCTGATCTTGTTTTAACTGATATATTGCCATTGTTTGTAGAGTTGCTAGAAAATTTAAGCAGCACTGCCTCTGGTTATGTTCAGGATTTTGCTTATGATTTCAACAGAAAAAAAAATTGCTTGGTAGCATCTATAATCCTTACAATTTGTTTCACATTGAATTGTATGCAAAATGGATTCAAACTAATGATTTCCTGAAAAATGCTTGTTCAAGATATCAACCAACCTCAGTCTAAATATCAAGTCTGGCCAACATTTTTAAGAACTAGCTCCTTTGCATGTGAGCTATACTCAGGTACTATGGTTCAAGAAGTCACAGTGCCCCAGGAAAGTCCTGTTACAATGTACAAAATATAGTAGCTATCCATGAATTTCTCACATGGTCACTTATTGTGAGTATTTGGTCAGCGGCTATCAAACATGTGAACCAGGTCAGCATATTTTTATGATCCTACTCGAACCCATTCCCAATTGTTCTGCATTGATGGATTCAAGCACGAGTGCTGAAAGTCCAGCCAGCATCATTTAGAGGATTGCTCCTTCCATTCATTCTGTTGAATACAAGCCTTTGATTTTCAGCTTCAAGCTGTTATTCCTTGCTGTTAAAATGTTAGGTATTTTGTCTTCACGAACACTGAAATTAGGGTGTGCTTTGTAGAAGCTGCAGAGAAACCATCTGATATATTTGTAAATACTTCAAATTAAATTCAGTGTTACAAATATTTTGAAGTGGATTCAAACAGATCATTGCTAGGTTATGCTACGGCAGATGAAATTCTTTTAATTACATGGTCTACTGTTGGGATTTGAAAAGCATCAGGAATATCAAGCTTCCAGTAAATAATCCCTTGCACGTGTATAGCGTCTCACACCTTTTATGTGTTTAACAAATTAGCTAATTAATACAACAGTCCCTCTAACTCTAGTTCAATGTGCAAGGCCACAGTGATGAAAGACTCTGCCAACACATAGGCTAAAACCATCAGGCATATGCTTTGTACTGGTGTTAACTAGCTATTAGAAAACAAATACTAAAGAGAGAGAGAGAGAGAGATCAGGAAATCTGTGCAGTCTGCAAGTGCTGCTGGTAGATAATGAAAGCAGCTTAAACAAATTAGTGGACTTAGAATGAAAAAGGCTGTGATGAATTTATATTACTGTTTGGTTATAAATACATTTCTAGCTATCTAACTGTGCAAGAGGTCTCCCTGGTCGTAATTTTTTATTTGGGACCAAACAGTTTTTCGTATTCGAGAGGTGTCTAATTCAAATCTTCTTTAAATGAAATAAAAGATAGACGTTCATCTGATCACAATGTATGGAATCGCAAAAGTTAAGATTAAGCTTTGCTTTGAGCAATGGGTTGTGTGAAACATGAAACAATATTTAATTTAGGTATGCCTGAAAAATTATATCTGTGTTCATTCTTATATGAAATTACCCTGACCTGTTCATCTGCACCCTTTATACTAATGTGCAAATGAGATTTCACACTAATGTGCAAACGAGATTCCACAAAATTCCACACTTCTTTGATAGTTGCAACTCACCACTTTAAACATCTCACAGACAAATGTGGAAATGTAATAGAATGCTGGACATTCTATGTTTGAAAGTGACAGGATGGAGACAGAGCTCCAGATCTAGAGGATATCTGATCTCAGATTGCTCTTGTCCTTGCAGAAAAATCCATATCCTTCAGATCTCTGGTGCCCAAGCTCCAGCACTGGGGGCTGAGGTAAGAGTGGGGACCAAGGACATGATGTGGTATAGCAAAAGCAGTGTAATCTCTTATCTGCAGGATCCAAAATCATGCCAGCCCTTGACCAGTCATGGAGCTGGTCTAAATCCCTTTTCCATTGTCTGAGTTAGAATTGGCAATGACACATCTTCCTCACTTCTGACACGGGATGGGTGATTTTTAAAAAGTTCATTTCTGAGCAGATTTTGGACAGATGCACCAAAAATAATTCCATAAGACTTTCCTGTGAAACAATAGTTGACATCCTGTTGGTGACATATAAGGTGTAATTAGGGGATGCACTCATGATTTACTTTTTCTGGATCCTGCAGAATGAGTTATCTGGTATCTCATTCCATAAGGCTCTCAATATGGTGCACAACAGCTGCTGGAAGGCTGCTTGTGCGCTATCATTTATATAGCCATTGATCAGCTGCAGAAATGTTCCTGGGCTTGTTCTGACTGCTCTTGAGCACTAAGAGAAGAAGGAGCACCAGAAGAAACAACCAGACAGTGGCAGATGCCTTTGCCACTTTGACTGCATCAACACTGGCAAAGACTTATGATCCACCAGTATGATACAAGATCTGAGCCATTTAGTTTAGCAAGATTTTTTAAAAAAAGGGAAAAAAAGCTAAAGTGACCATCATCTTTACTTGTGGTTCGATTGCTGTTGTAAAAGATTACACACAACTACCTGAATATAGTTACCTGCAGGCCTTTGCAAACTGTGGTTGTTGGAGGAGCATTAGAGGATTCACAAGGTTCATGGTTAGGTGCCTGAGTCTCCCTTCCCTTCAATGTGCATTTTTATAAAACTAATATGTTTCAATTTCCTTGTCATCTACAGGCCCTTTTCACATGTGTGGGGGGGGAACGGTGTAGAGCAACCTCTCACGGAGGTCGTCTACACCGTAGAGTGGACTGGCGTGGACTACTTTTTGTAGTTTCACACCAGAATCCACTCAGGAGCGTCCGGAACTAGCCGGGCTGCGTGTTTTTTAAAAACCTCTTTTTAGAGGTTTTTAAAAAGCACGGAGCGCACAGCCCCGTGCCGCTCCGTCGCCTGACTCTAAAGTGGATCTACAGGCGCACGCAAGTGCGTGCCTGCAGATCTGCCGGGGGCGGGCTTCTGGCTGGCGAGCTTCTCCGGTTGGTGGAGAGCCTCCACCAACCGGAAGCTGCCATCTGCGATGCCGGAGGAGTGTGGAGCAGCGAGCTCTGGCTGCTCCACGCGGCAACGGACTTACCCGGCTGGAGGTAAGCTCCATTTTTGGGCGTTTTCGCCCGTTTCCCCCCCGACATGTGAAAAAGGCCACAGTGTCATAAAGAGATGTAATGTTGTTACAGTTATGCTTAGCATCTTTTGCTTGCCAAAAAGTAGTATAGTAGCTGGTGTCTAACTTAGAAGAGGAACATTTGGGTTCAAAGATTCATCATGCCACTGCCACTTCCTGTCCCAGTGCAACATCCCCTCTACCATTGTTACTGCAGTTTTCTAGTCCGAACATGTGGGATATTAGATATCGTTTGATATCAAGAATTTGGCCTTCACTACCCATTCCTCTCCACGTGCTTGCGAGGCCCCCGGACAAGCACGCACACAGGTGCGGCCAAAAATAGCTGAACCATTGAAATCACAATCCAGGCAGGTCAGTGATTGCCGAATGCAGCTTTAGGAGACCTCAAGGCAAGTACCTTCTTAAGATCACATTATGTATGCACGCTGTTTACAAAAGATCCCCTGCCCTGAGCAGGCAGCTCGATGAGCGGACTATCCAACTCTCAAGCACTCCGTGTTTGCATATTGTCTACGGTATTGACAACGCTGTCATAATTCAATCATCTAAAGTACTGACCTTTTGGAGGCTTTGTCTCCAGCCCAAAATCCATTGTTTTCCCCGGGAACGGACTAGCCTGCAGGGACATCTTCCCCTGTAAGAACCCCTGAGTTTGAGCATCTCATCGGATCACTCGTGACTTGCCTCCCGACTTGCTGCCTCTCCGTTTGACGAGCCTCCTCTCAGCCTCCACGTGCTGAGAACCTATGCTCCCTAGCTTCTCTCCTTTTACCGGGCTACAGGACCAGGTGTAGTATTTCCCCAAAAACGCCTTCTGAAAATCCCCTATCTATTTTCCTCTCTTTATTTCCTTAGGACTGTGTGTGTGGCTGCGCAATTGTGCAGTATTTATTAATTTTCTGAGTGCATACGTTTGCTGTGATTTATAAATAAAGAAAAACAATTATTATTTACTCCTGTTTGATTATTGACTCGGCCTGACCCCATAGACATTGGGTTCAAGATCTCGCTACGTTGCCCTGCCTCTCGCATTGCTAACTAGTGCTCCAAGCTAATTCCCATTCCCCATTATTTTGAGCACATTGAGATGTCCCTCCCAGGACCCCCAGAAATCAGGGTAACACCATTCCCCAATCCACTTAAGATAGGCAGAACGGCTCTCTCAGCACAGTACCAGAGATACTTTTTTCTCTTGAGCCAGCTGTTTTCCAAATGCCAGTCTCTGAGGTCTCCTGAGACCCAAGCACTGTGGATGGATCTTCCACAGTAATCACCTCTGCTGTGACACAAGCTATATCCCTGGGTAGCCTTTCCACACTATTCTGACAAGTCCTCAGAGCCCAGCATTCAAAGGAGGCCAACTCAGGAGCAACTCTCTGGAATAGCAGGAGCCCACAAATGGGATTGGTGGTCTTGGAGTGCTCACATATATACTAATGAAAAAGTGAGATACAAATGTTATCAAAAAATCTACAGTGCACTCAATGCAGGGCTATTCCTCCTATAAGCTAAAAAAGAAAACAATAAAATTTGCAGGTATTGTTTATGTCCCTAATCCTCTCACTGAGGTTAAGATTCAACTACCAGTCTGGTCAAGGTTTCTGTGTGGAAAGGGAGGCACCATGTCATCCTTTGTTTTAGTGGCAAATATCTTGGACCAGTCCTAAATCCATACAAACCATATATATACAAGACTCCATTTCTAGACCAGTCTACAGAAGAAAAAGGACTTCTTAAATTGCCAAAAAATGCATCCAGGTGGTTAAAATAATGACAAAAAAGAACAGACTGGAAGCAAACATTTATTTGACCTGCTGAAATCATACACAGCTGAAGTCTGCAAGTTATGCTAATAGAATATTCCTTGTAGCTTGAAAAAAGAAAGTGCTCTTACCTGACCCCAGAATTTTTACATTTTTCCATTATGTAGATTGACTGTTTTGATGGGCTCAGGTGAATGTTGATATCAGGGTCTCAATGTGGGAATGAATCAGATTGCCTGTGAATTGGTAGAGAAATGAATACTCAGAGCAATTGCCGGTTATATTATTGGCAGTAAATTAGCTACAGATCAAATAAAGCTTTGAAGCAGCTAATCATTTTCAGAGTGGCCATCAAATGACAATATTGACAAAACTGGAAAGTTCATAAGCCAAAAGGAAAAAATAGGGATAAAAAAGTAATAATAAAAGGCCTACCTGATCAGTATCATTTTTATTGTTCTGCTTCAAAGAAAGCAAACTCTGCAGGAGGAGGGGGAACCACTCATATCTCCATTACAAACTCATATTTTTGAAAGGTAAGGTATTGTATTTTTATAAAGTAGGTGGGAGAATAGTGTGGCCTTCTAAGTGTTGTTGAACTGCAACTCTCAGGAGCCCTAGCCAACATAGTCAATGGTGAGGAATGCTTAGAGCAGACCAACAATTTCTAGAGGTCCCACCCCACTATAAAAAGACATGCTTTTCTTAGACATAACGTTCTAATTATCATAGTGACAGGGATACATAGAAAACTTTTACTCTCACAGACTCATTCTGTGACCTGCATTCACATTTAAAGGTCATGCAATTCTGTGCTGCAGTTTCTAGGCTGCCCACTTGTTCAACACCAAAAAGAAGGGATGGCAATATATGATAAGATTTTGATAAGATGAATACTTCCGTGACCTTACTACATGCATCCATGAAATGCTGATGTGGAATGATATATTTTTGGTATAGAAATGCTGAGTGAGTATCAGAAAATAACCATTGGAACAACATAAGAGTGGAAATCTTCATAAATTTCATTCTGACAGGCCAGAACAGAGTTTTATATTTTTTTTCCTCCTCACTGTGAGAAAGTTGTCTGAAACCACAGTTTTGGATTTTGTTTGCAGTTTGAGGCTTACTTTGTGCAAACTAATGCATATGGGATTTTGCACAGAAGCCAGTATTTTTTTTTCCACAGAAAACAAGTTTTCCATGCAGAAAACAACATTTTCAAAGTAGGAAATTTGTTTTTACTCAAAAAAAAAAAAAAAAAAAAAAAATCCACATGAATTTTTTTCACACAAGTCCCAAAATGCAAAAATTCTTGTCATCTACAATTTGCCTTGTCAGGGTTGTGGATGCTCAGGGAACCTATCTTGCAACAATTTTTCAAATATTTTCAAATATTCTTTCCATCTTTATTACAAAAACTGCGCCTTACAGCGCCTAGAAATCCAGCTTTTCTGACTGTGGCAAATTACTACTGCAACTCTGGTTTCTCTTTTTCATTCCTCTAAGGATGCCAGCTTGAAACACTACTGAAGATGTCAATGTTGTAAATGGTAGAAAGTCAATAGGTATGAAAAGATTACAGCTGGTGGCTGACCCAATTCCTGTGACATGGAAAGTGTGAAGGAAGTCATGTACTCATAATAAGAGGGCCTCATCAAAGGGAAGGAACTCTGATAGTGTCCAGTTTAAGCAAAGAAAAACCTCAAGCCACCATTTAGGGGTCAGATGTGCCCTCTGCTCACTTGGATCCTGCATCCACCTTGATCATGCATCAGACATCCGTTGTTGGGGAGCAGAAAGTCATGAGTGATGTATTTAATGAGACCAGGAAACAAAAGTGGGTGTCCCCTGAGGAATAAATTATACAGCACCTTAAAGGTATCTTTACTTTTATGTTTTGGTGTATTTTGAAACAGCGGCCATAGACATCCATAAAAGAAGACAACCCTTGCACCAGAGTCCTAATGAAAATCAACCACTGCTGCTTGGTGTGGGATAGAAGCTGCCATTGGCACCAAAACTGACATTTTTTCCATGACAAACATCAATGGGACATGATTGTTCATTAGACAACAGCACAATCAGAAAGCATGTCCCATGGATTCCCTGGGGATCCAAACATATTTGGAAACAATTCATTCAGTGTAATTGCACATTTAGACTAACATGTGGTTCAATGCTATTAGCTGATAAACCCTTACTCCCAGGGCCAGCAACTGTAGAAGATCCAGAAACCATTTTTTCTGTCCTTGAGATCCTTCAAGGATCTCATGGATTGAAGAAAAAAAATGTCAAAAAATGAACAAAAATCCCAAGAGTACCAGGAAGCCCATTTCTAGTTCTGGAAAAAAAATGTATTTTTAAAGATTAAACAATGCTGAGATCCTTTCATGCTACACAATTATTGCACCATGATTCTATGTCAACTGTCATGGCACCATCCTATGGAATTCTGGGATTTGTAGTTTGGTGAGCTAGTAGAGCTCTCTGGCTGAGAATTCTAAATACTCCCCCTCCAGACTGCAGATCTAAAGATTCCATAGGGTGTTGTCATGACAATTAAAATAGAATAAAAAGGCGATAATTACGTTGTGTGAAAGGGCCTCAGGTGAGGGTCCTGCAATATATTTAAAAGGTGAACTGCCTCTCCAGTGCCCACTTGTACTTTATTTTTATATATTGTAAAAGTCAGTGCTTAGAAATGTTGCTTGTTCACCATAAGTCCCGGAATCTCACCAGCATAGCAAGTGCCCATTCTGCCCAGGAGATTCTGTGAAGTACACCAGAAAAAAGAACATTTCTCAGACTCTGGTAAAAGTAAAGCCATTTCAGGTATAGGAGTGAAGTCTGTCTTCAGTAATTTAGATAAAGCATGCTTCAGTTACTAGCTGTTTGGGAAATACTGACATATCTCCTGGATATGGAATAATGTTTATCATTAGAATGTGCAATGTAATGATAATGAATTGCTCTGCACTAGAGCACCTTCCAAGCTTTGTATCTTTCATCACATCCTTTTCTGTGCTCAGTAATCCTTGAATTTACATAATGCAGAGAAAATGGCATTCAAAGTGATCTTTGTGAACAGTTTTTGTGTTTCGTGGCTTGAAGATAAGAGTTTCTGTCTGCTATAGAAAATCTCTGTCAACAGAATCTGCTTGATCAAAGCATCCCTTGTCAGTTATTAGTAGAAGGAGTGAAAATCCACTATACTGTGATGATCTTCAGCATTTTTCAGCTTGCAAAGTTTTGCAAATTTTATGCTTTCCAAATTGTGACAATAGTTTAACATTTCAGCTCTGATTCTGGCATATATCTAGAGGAGTGTGAAGGATTCTCCTCCTTTATTTCTTACCTGTAGGAAATGATTGAGAATTATGTCCTGCAATTTTTTTTTTAAACAAAATTTCTTTGTGCCATTCGTCATCACTCCTACTTTTCTAACTCTGTTTTGTATGAATCATTAGCCCTTATAGTGAAATGGGCATTAATAGAGCCTCTCTGGTGAGTAAAACCACTGTTGTGTGCAGAACAATAGCTAATCCATGATAAGGAAAGCTTCCCAATCTATTAAAAATAAGAAACTAATCCACACAGTAATTGTAAAAGAAAATAACTCCTTGAAGGTATAAATGACTATATGAGGTACAATAGCCTGGTACTTTCCTTTTCTTCAGCTAATTCAGCTAAGGGCTATAGCTACACATTATTTTAAATACATATTGTATGGCTGATCCTCACTTTATTTCTTCCATGTAAGTTTACAGGGGCCCTGATTCAGACTGAGATCACCAGGCACTAGTAGGATGGCCAGGAGTGCCACTTTCCCCTATCTCTACAGACATCTGATCGGATTATGATGACCTATGTCTTAGTTACACCCTGTTTGAATTACTGTAACTAGCTCTACAATAGGCTGACTTTGATATGTATTTGGAAATTTCAACTGGTCCAAAGAAATGCAGCCAGACTACTAACTGGGGCTAGTTATATGAAGTATGCAACTCCCTTGTTACAGTAGCTCCATTAATGGCCAGTCCGTTTCTGGACACAATTCTCAGTGCTGATTGTGACTTATAAAGCCCTGTATAGCTTGGGTCCATGCTATCTGAAGGACCATATTATCTGTCTGAGTCTGCCTGGTTTTTGAAATCTATACGGGAGGACCTTCTCTCAGTTCAATCACCCTTACAGGTACATCTGGTGGGAATACAGGTCAGGATTTTCTCAGTGATTGCTGCCAGGCTCTGGTATTTCCTTCATAAAGAGACTAGACTAGCAACCTCCATCAAATCCTTCCAGTAGCAGGCAACCACATTTGTGTTTCAACATGCCTTTCAGCACTGGCTCCTCATACAGAAGGCCTTTTAATAAAGTACTGTATAGTCCGTATTTGTTGTTTGCAGGTCTAGTGGCAGAAGCTGGTGCACAGCAGATGGGAGCCAAAACCACAATGTAACTTCACACAGACTTCAGCTTAGAAGGAAAAAAATACTTCAGCTTACTGTTGTTACAGGTTAGCTTGACATGAGACATGGATCCGGAAACTCAAACCAGCAATTGAATGACCCTAAGCATTCAATTCAACCCACTACCTCACCCAAAGCAGGAGCAAAAATGGCAAGCTGGGAAGCCACTTGGGCACTCTACCACTATGTGGTTGCATGTAACCCAAGAACAAGATTGGTCACACTCCCAAGTTGGGAGACATCTTATGTGACTTCCCTCACAACATTTCTTAAGGGGACCAATGGGGAATAGTAGGTTCAAAACCCAGTTTACCTCCAACACTGAGTCCTAACCTATGGATTACTGCAGAAGTAACAGCTAAATATGAAAACAACATGTTTACATTCAAAATGAATGTGGAGGGATGACTATATATGGCATTAATATCTACTTTGTGAGGTGTGTATATGTGCTAAAAAGTCTGTCCAACAGTCGTTCACCTTATACTTGGTTGGAAGGACTATGGGACTCAGGCACTCATTAATCTTTAACCTATGCAGATGTTATGTAATGTGCAGAGGGATGGGCAAAGGCAAGGGATCACACCTACACCCTATATACTGAATTTCTGGATTGATGAGAATGTGAACTGGTCCCAATTGGACAGACGCTGGACCAAAGACACTTTGAGACTTTTGGGCTTCTCTCTGATCACAATATAGATTCCAAGTCCAAAAAGAAAACTAAAATATTCATAAAGCCTTGAATTCATATTCTTGAACATAATTCTGAGCATGCACTCCAGCAGTACCCTGAAACTTCCCTTTTGCATTCCAATCACTTCTGATGTAACATCTGCAATTTTGCAGTTAGCTTAGTATTTGTAGGGCAGCTGAAATACTCAGGGATAGGTCCTATGGATTCAGGATTCCAGTAAAACTGAACAGCCCAAGGTAACCATATGGAAAGAGAACACTGAGTTGTCAAGTATAGGAAATATATTTCAGAGCCTGGTAATATTTTGAAGTAGAACTTTGGGACCCAGACTAACCTGGGTTCCCCATTTGTGCCCAAATGTAGACTCTAGGGCATGGGAGCAGCAGGCTTCAACAATGCCAACTGCCACCTTCTTTTTCCTAAGAGCCTTCACACTTTCATGGGCTCCTGGAAAGGCAGGAACAGCCAGACAGCTGCCCCAACTGGCAAGGAGCAGATTTAAGGAAACTGACCTGACTGACCAAGTTTTAAGCCAGATCTGCCTTGTTTCCATAAAACTGTTGATCTGAACCAGGTTCCAGCATTTGGCTTTGGAGTGGCTTTCCCCCACCACCTCCTTTTATGTTGGTCCAAATAAGAGTTGATGTTGATATCTGTTATAACTTTGGTGCATTGGTCACGGGGCTGGATTGTATTTGGGTATGGCCTTGGGCATCCATTATTTGAAAGTGTCAGGGATCCCATCTTGGCTGTCTTGAGTTGGGTCTGTCAAGAGGTGCAGCGTGTGTGTGTGTGTGTATGTGTGTGTGTGAGTGAGAGAGAGAGAGAGAGAGAGAGAGAGCTGGCCTCGGTCCCAGTAACAAGGAAACCATAGAGTGACAACCCATGTGGCTTCGCATTTCTGTTACACTGGATTCCCACCAGCAATTAGGCTAGCTGTGTATTGGATCAAGCAGCTGGCAGGTAGATCACCCAAGTTACCAATCCTGCCCCTGACAGGACAGCCTCTTCTAGCTGGAAACAATAAGAGTTGTGACAAGTTTAGTCCAATCTCTGGTCTGTGTGTTTCTTGGTGTGCTCAGCCCCATTTCACAGTTGATGGTTGCAATTCCCTGGCCACCAAAATAATTGCTGCTAGGGAGATTCTAGAAGTTCTAGTCCAAAAAGTCAACCAGATTTTTTTTTTTACAAAACATATAGCCAGCCAATTACAAGATGGATGCAGCCCTCCAAAAATTAATATAAATTCGATTTAAAACAACACATGCTGTTCTTTTAGCTACTATAGTTCTTATACGTTTTTAATTTCCTAACCTTTTACAAACCTCAAGTGTCAAAATGGTTTCTCCATACTCAACAGGCATTTTATTTCTCAGCCCTCCATAATCTGCAGCTGTATTATCATTGCCAGAATCAACAACTCTTCAGTTAAGCTGGTACTCTTCTTCTTGCCACAGGATCCATAGACGTCTGTTTATTCCTGTCAACACTGCTTAAATTTCTCCAAGAGAAATGTGTGGCCTTCTCCAAATGCTTGGCTGTGTTGAAGCAGGTGCCCACACTGAGGATAGATGATGCTGCTGGCACAAGTCCATGCCCTTGTGTCTGGCTGTGGCACTTTGATGAGTGTAACTGTTTTGAAGTTCTTCATTTTAGAAAGGCTATTGCAATTATTGCTCCTAGTGATGTTCTCCTTCAATCTGCAGGTGCAATCTGCAGATGCTTTATTTGAACAGAGAAGGCCTCAAAGGACAATTGCCTTCAGGCTATGCTACCAAAATATAACCCAAAAGGAGGTGCAGGTGGGGAGAGTAATCTGGGACAAGAGATGACACAGTAAACTCATGTCAGATCTGAGTTAAAGAAAGGCTGTCTTTAGGAAAAGGATAAATACTAGCAAAGGATGTAGTCTGTAAAAGAGTTGGTTGAAAAATAATGTGAAACAAGCGTCAAATGGTGCATTTTGCAAAAGTACTGAATAGAAAGGAGATAGAAGCAAGGAAGTGGCAAGGCACAGATATTGGACAGTTAACAGGAACACTGTTTGAAAAAGAAAAGTAATCTACCTTTGGATTTAATCTTTTCTGGAAGAATGAAAAAGAATTTGCATACTAGCTCACAGCCATAAATACATGACTTGAAATGGTAAAATAGCTTTCTAAATGCAAATACATCAAATCTCATGCAATTTCTTTTACAGAAATTTGAATTTGGGATGGGCAAATCTTTTAGTTCCATACTCTCTCACATTCAGTTTTGCAAATTTTGTCAACTGAAACAAAATTCAAATCTACCTCCGGGGGAATAAGCAAATCTGTCAGTTTCATTTCTTCCCACATTTGGATTTTGGTAAATTCTGGTCTAAAACATAGTGAAATTCTCACTCTTCCCTAATCTGAATGATTCTACCTAAACATTCAGTGGTACACCACACCAAGGGAAAGGGAGAAAGGAAGGGCTAGGTTAGGAATATAGGAAGCTGTCTTATACTAATTCAGAATATTAGTTTATCTGCCTCAATATTGTTTGCTCAGCTTAGCTACAGTTCTTCAGTAGTTCACGCAGGAATATTCCCCAGTTTTAAACTGGAAATGCCAGGAGCTAAACTTGGTGTCTTTGATGTAGAGTCTATTTCTTCTGTCCAGTAGCATGGGAGATCTGGAGACATGCAACTGCTTTGTAACTTAATCAAAAGCAAAATTTTAGTGTAGGTAGATTAAACTCTGAAGGAAAATTTATTCTCCACTTCTTGACACCCAGCAGCAGCAATAGCATGTGTATTTCTATAACGTTTATCAGCTAAGTGCTGTCTTAAGCAGTTTACAATGTGTTAGCTAATTGCCCCCAACAAGCTGGGTACTCATTTTAGTGACCTGCAGAAGGCTGAGTCAATCTGGAGCCTGGCAGGATTGAACTCACAACCTTGTGGCTGCAGTACCGGCATTGAACCACTGCACCACCAGGGCAATCTTTGAGATTTTACAAACTGACCCACCATCTCTTCTTAATTCCAGGGTCTTTCTGCACTACAATGTTATAGTGCTATTATTCCACTTTCAACATCCTGTGGAATTCTGGGGTTTGTAGTTTACTGAGGCCAAAGAACTCTCTAGCTGAGAATTCTAAATGCCCTTCCCTAAATTGCAAACCCCAGGATTGCATAGGATATTGAAAGTAGAATAATAGCACTATAACAGTGTAGGGTGGAAAGGTCCCCTTTTTTTTCTTTTTTTTTAAAACTCCTACTCAGAGATTCAGCAGAACATTCCAACATGGAGTATGATCCCATGCAGACCTTTATTTAACCAAGTTTATTATTTATTTAAATATTTTTATCCCACCCTATATCAAAAGATATAAGCACTATAAAATTTATCCATTGAATGAATGATGTAAGTTATACTCACGGAACCTCAGAGCAGCTACTTGTTCCTTCCTCTTGCTCTACTTAAATTTGCAGTAACAGTTTGCTATCTTTTTAAGGCTGCAGGAGTTCCTTTGTCCAGTAAATCAGTGTAATGTCTTTCTCTGGCTTCACACACATATTGATTGAGTTTTTGCATCATTTTCCCTTGGTCTTCACATCATTTTCTGAATACTGCTTTTTAAAATATTTTTGGGGAGACCTTTGAGTAGATGGAACACTTTCAATTACTTCCAAAAAAAAAAAAGAAAGATAAATTGCATTCAGTGCTGCTGGAGGGTTATCTGATGTTAGCAAACATCCTCAAATTGAGTGTGTAGGAAGTATCCCATCCTCCAAAATCATCTATGAATTGAATAAACAGCCTGCCAATGAAATTTGTTTCTTTCTAACCTTTAAATGCTGATAGGTATTTTTGTATTCTGAAAAGTATAGAACTATGAAAAGAGATTAAATCAGAAAGAATATAAATAAATGTTCCATTCAGTGTTTCTCTGTGCTGGGGAATTGGTAACTACAGTAGGAGAAACAGTTGCATCAAATGAAAAATGGCATTTGTTAAAAAGGTTCATGCCACTAAATAAAGGAAGGAAAATGCTGACAACATTAGTCTGGAACTAAATTTATTATTTTCACAGATATAAGATATACTTCTGGCCCCTTGAGTCTGACCAGGGCTGAACGTTATCTGATATACCAGAGACAGATGAATTACTCCATAAACATACCAGCATTTGTAAGAGAAATAATAATAATAACAACAACAACAACAACAACAACCTCAGACATTTTAGACCTTATTATATCTCCTGGTTAGACTTAAAATCAATACATTTAATCTCACTTCTAGCACAATCTCTGGGGCCAATGATCTCAAATTTAATGGAAGTTGTGTTAATACTGGGTTTACATCAACCCTTTAACACTCCCATGAATTTTGGCAACATTTCATTTGCCTGTTACAATTGGGCCCCCAGTATCTTACTGGACCAGCCAATTCCACTTCCTAGTCTTGTTTCCTTGTTAGACCTGTGTATGCCTTCCTTCTCAAAGGTTTCTGTTTCCATCTGTCTTGTAGGACTGTTGGACTAAACTTCCACAGCAAGTGAAATTAGGCTTTAAATTAGACTCAGTTTTTAAACAATTTACCACACCCATCTATATCTCAAACTACTCATTACGTATGGTTTGATAATTAATTTATCTTTCCACCCAGCACAAAACAGGACCAGGAAGTTTCACACTGAGAGGTCTACAGCAGTGCTACTCAAAGTGGTGGTCCATGGACTGGTGTCAGTCCTTCAGCAATGGCTATTAGTCCTTGACAAGTTTCCAGGAAGGAAAGAAGCAATGGAAATGAACATCGCACAAGACCCTGACACATTGATAAAAACATTTCCAGTCCCCCTATCAGAAATGCACTGGTCTACAGGTAGCAGGAGAGGGGATGTTTGAGTGCAAACTATTTATTCACTCAAAAATACATCCTCCCAATTGGCTTTATCAACCAAGATAGGAAAGAGGTACTATCTTTGTTTTTCTCCCATAGGAAGAAAAAGTTCTGAGAGAAAGACTATGACCATAACATTGTTTAAAAAACATGTTCAGACCGTCATTCAGTTCTCACAAATGCTTCCCTGCTCAAAATGAAGCTATAATTAATGAGTTGTCTTCAAGCACAACTGGATAACTTCCAGAAATCCTGGCAGCATGGCCAACCATAAGGCATTATGGGAGCTGTAGTCCAAGATATCTGGAAGGCCAAAGATCCTTCACCCTGCCTGTAGAATAGTTGTTAATGAGGAATCAACCTTACCTCTTCGTTGTGCACGTATTCATTGATCTCTTTCTGTGATATTCCAAAACACAGCATATTATTTTGGAAGTTTACTTTCATAGTTAATTTTATAGTTAAGTCTTGTGTTGTGCTGTGGTTTTTGAAGTGTACATCCCTATTGTTTTATGAGAAATATCTATGTGGGTATTATTCTCTCCTGAATTGAGTATGGGGATTATTTGTGTTCATAATCAGGCAGGGTGTGTGTTTGTGTGTGTATAAGAAAATGCATTATTAATGTCCCTTCTTTTTACTGGTCTCCAATTCCAATCCCATTGATACTTCACAGGAGAAATAAATGTGGCATTATAGCAGTATTCAGATGAATAATATCCCTATGGAGTGGAGTACTGATTGAGTATAATTCCTTAATCCTTTCTGATATTGCCTCACTCTTGTTTGGTGCCGTGCCAAGTTTTATGGAAGTTTTGATGAATGACCAGCTTGAACAATTTTTTGTGTATTGCTTTTCTGGAAAAAAGCTAGCTGGTCTCCTTTAAGAGGTAGTGGAGTCTTGCGTTAGCTTTTCTCTAGGCATTGATGATATCCCATTTTACTAGATCTTCTTTTGGGGCAATATCATTTCTGTGTTTGTAGTTACAATCCTGTGAATACTTACCTGGGTTTAAGTCTCATTGAATCCAATGGGTTTACTTCTGTACAGATACTTATGACTATACTGTTCATCTCTGGTACTGTTTCTCATGATGGGCCCTATACAGTGTTAAGGCCATTTAGACTCCTCACCCAGAAATCTCTAGTTCCTTGCCAACCTCAAAACCCAAGAATTCCATAGTACATTATCATGGCAGTTAAAGTAGAAAAATAGTACTATAATTATATAGTGTTAAAGAGCCTCAGTCTTTGAATTATCATCATCATCATCCTGCTCTGTGAATATACTTGTTACTGTCCTGGCTAGCCTGAGCTTTGGGGGATATAAAAAGATATCTCTTGATATCAATAATTCGGCCTTACATGCCCATTCCCTTCCACGTGCTTGTGAGGCCCCCGGACAAGCACACACACGGGCTTGGCCGATAATCGCCGTAATATTCCAACACAATACAGGCAGGCCAGAAATAGCCAACTCGCAGCTTTAGGAGACCTCAAGGCAAGCACCTTCATTAAGTATGCACGCAGCTTTCAAAAGATCCTCTGCCCCGCGCTGGCAGCTTGATGATCTGACTATACAACGCTCAAGTACTCCGCGTTTGCATACCGGCTATCCTATTGACAATTTGGCTATAACTCAGTCATTCAAATTCTGACCTTTCGGAGGCTTTATCTCCAGCCCCAAATCTATTGTTTTCCCCAAGTCCGACCTAGCCTGCGGTCACAATTCTCTTTATAAAAACCCCTGACTTTGAGCACTTCCTTGGATCACTCTTGGCTTCCATCCCGCCTTGCTGTCGCTTTGTCCAGCGAGCCTTCCCCTCGGCTCCACGTGCTGAGATCCACGCTCCCCAGCTTCTCCGCTTCCAACAGGGCTTCAGGACAGGTGAAATATCACCCAAACCAACAACTCCTCTAAAAACCCCTCTATCCCACTCCAACCTTTATTTCTTTAGTTATCTTGTGTGAGTGTGCCGCATACACTGTTTGATTGTGTTTTTAATAAAACCACATTTATTATTTCAACTTCTGTGTGCTCCTTGACTCAGCCTGATCCCATAGACATAGGCTTCAAGATCCTGCTAAGTTACCCTGCCTCTTGTAACGCTAAAGCAGTGCTAAGAGCTAATCTTCCCCACCTATTGTTGAGCACATTTTGGTGTCCCTCACGGGACCCCCAGTAAACAGGGTGACAGAGTCCCACCCTTAAATCTTCTGGAGCTTGTTCTCCTTGTAATCTCTCAGGGAAATTAAATTAATTCAATGACATACATGGCACATCATTTCATTATCTCAACCATGATCAGTTCAGGTTCCCAGTTTTAGAACTGAAACTAGTTGTCTCCTTCACATGCTTTGGTTCAAGTTGTTATTCTTATTTTTCAGAATTACTTAGAAAATAGAAATAATTTCTGAAACTTTATTCCAGATTTATCCATAAGTGTCATGTCCTACTTCCAGAGCATGGATTCTGACTCAGAGTCTGAAACAGAGGGCATGCCAGGGCCTGCTGTACAGAGAGAGGTTACAGTGCCAGAAACAGAACAAGGGATGGTGCCAGCTTCAACAGGGAGTCCTGCCTCTTCAGATATAGAGGAACACTTCCCTCAGCCTAGCTTCACAGTGCACAGGCAGGAAAGAGAGAGCCAGTATCACTCTCTCAGGATTTATAACCAGCAACAATAATCAAATCTCAGCCGTGGTAGGCTCAGGACCTATTTAGCTGGCATCCTACCCCTTCAGGAGTTGTCAGAGCTTATCTGACTTGCTACCTTGCTGGATGCCTTGACAAATGCTCAGATTGACTTTGGACACTCCCTTGCTGTGAAACTCTGCTGGACTTTGTTAATGTTGGACTTTATTTATGACTCATTGCTTACTGCCTGGAAGTAAGTAACAAGCTGGGAGATATTCAGTTTGTTTTGTTTATCAACTGTGTCAGGACTGAGATAGGACAACAAGATAAATAAGCTACAGTCCAGGGCCTATGATTATGAGGGGATCTTTAAATAAAGGTGTGGAGAAGGAGTAAGAAGACAAATGTAGCTAGGAGAATTGGGGAAGGTGGAACAAGAGGCAAAAAGACAGGGAGTAGGGCTAGGAAGGGAGGGAGAAGATCAACGCACCAATCATATGTGGGGAGAAGAAAGGAGAAAGAGAGCTTAGAGAGGAGGAGAAGTCATGGGTAGGTTAGATATACGGGAAAGTAAATGAAGACATGAGAGAAAGGGGGGAAAATGTTTAATGAGGCACTGAGGAATATGGTGGGGAGAAAGAGGATAAGAAAAAGAGGGAGTATGGAACCAGGAAGACAAATATAAGTAGAAGTTGCCAGCTTGAGTGGGTATCTGGAAAAGATGGAGTAAGGGGAGGAGAGGAGAGAGAGAAAGAAGATGGAAAGAAAATACAACTAGCAAGAAGTTGTGGGAGACAAAAGGAAAAATAGGATGTGAAATAGAGAGAAGAGAAAGCAAAAATTAAAAGAGAAAGAAAGAAAATGCCTAAGCAGAGCTGAAGAAGAAAGGCATTCGTACCAGGTTTTTTGCTAAGAGTGGTGCAGCTCATGTGCACCTCAGGCCAAGAAAGCAAATAGTGCTGTTTCTTCCATCATTTAGGGTAGGGTGAGAAAAGCAGGAATAGGACTGGGAAAATTAATGAGAGAAAAGGACAATTTATAAAGCAGTAATTCTCTAGTAACATATTTAGCATTTCCTTGCTGTCATCACTTCCTCCCAGATGGCTTCTCTGAAGCAGATTAAGCACTGGTGAACGGTAGCACACCGGGGGGGGGGGGGGCGGCTAAAACAAATAGAAAGGGAATACTAGCATTCCTCCTCTTGTCCTGAGGCCCAGAGAAAAGGGTCTAGTCCCTGAAACTCAGGGCTCTAGGTGTGGGAACTTTGAAATATCTATGCTTAGAGCCCTCTCTTCACAGAGCACAATACACTTGTCTTTGTGAGTAAGAGGGCTATTTGGAGGTAACTTGCAGTTCTTTCTGCTGTAATAAATTCTCTTTCATGTAAGATATTCATTGCCAAGATTGCCAATGGCCAGAGGAACTACTTGTGCAATCAAATGGCTAAATTTGGGAAAAGTCATGCAATTTCATTTCCTTGTCCTCCAGTATTCTAGATGGACAAAAAGTTTCATTCTCAGTAAGTATTGCTGAGAGAAATAGGATGTGCTATTTGCCAGGTCAGATTATGTTCATTATGTGTCCAAGGTGATATGGAAAAATGGCTGGGAAAAATCTTTGTAAAAACATGCTTCCAAAGTTTAAACCTATAAGGGAGCAGCCGCTTTGATATGGTGACTCCACCTGCTCTGTTGTGCTGCATCTCTCCCTGATATGAAATGGTTTCTTATGACTTGTAGATGAGATACAGCTTCCAGCAGCATTCTGTTAATATGGCATCTACTGAAAGCGTAAGGAAGTCTTGGGATGTTGAATTTAGAGTCTGCATATATTGTGTGGATCTGGCAGGAGCAATCCTACTTAGATTAACAGTATGCAGTCTAGTGGTGGAAGGTTTGGAGATGTTGTCTTCTCTCCAGTTTCTTTTTTCTTTATCTTGTCACCCTTAAATTTAAGCCTTCATGTGTTTCATGAACACTGTCTGAAGGAATAAAAACATGGTAGGGAATTTGAATCCTAGAGAGGTGAGGCCAAGAGTCACACCCTGACTTATGCTCAGCAGGAGGATATTATCTGTCCTCTGGGCAAGACTGGTCATACGGCAGCACTTTATAATTTTCCAGGAGAGAATGGATAATTGAAATACTGTTTTCCACAATGAAATCTTGATATTACTACTTAACTATTGAATATAAAGACCTACAGGAGGGACAAGAAGGGGGTCACTTCTCACCACTATCTTCACATTTTTGTCCCTGCTAGCTTTTTCTCTTACTAGTTCTAATGGACCAATGTTATTCCATTATCTTCAGTGGAACAAAGCAAGACTTCAGTGACACCCTAATAACACAAAGGGATCTTGTAACAACTTTGAGACTAACTGAGGGAAAGAGGTTGGTAGTATATGCTTTCACAGACTAAGGCCATTTCCACATGGGGCAAGGGAATCGCGCCGTGACGCTACTTACCAGGTCTTTTGGCTCCCTGGTTTGGTCCAGGCTGCTCCGGAGCAGTGCATGCTCATTGACACACACTGCTCTGGGGAAGAAAATGGCAGCTTCCGGTTGGTCGAGGGTCTCGACTAACCGCTGAAGCTCTCCAGCCTAAAGCCCGCCCCCGGCAGATCACAGGCTCACATTGGTGCAAGCCTGCGATTCTGCACAAGGGAGCAGGCTCGCACTGGTGCGCTCCGTGCTTTTGAAAAACCTCAAGAAACAGGTTTTCAAAAGCACGCTGGATGACCACTTGGGGTCGTTCGGGAGCAGGCTGAGGTGCGGAACTACACTAAGTAGTCCGGACCCAGTCCGCTCCCAGGTGCAGACGTCCTCCCTGGAGGACGGACTGCACCGTTTCTAATACCCCGTGCGGAAATGGCCTAACTCTACTTACTCCTTGGTCAAGGAAATTAGAAAGGAGGACCAGAAAGGGAAACCGCTTAATTGAATTATATCCACAAATTCCAATCAATCATCAGAGGTATGAACAAAGACACTACATATATTAATACACGTGTCCTCACTTCTGTACATATGGCAAAAGGAATCTTCTCAGAGAAAGTCTTGAACCCTGGGAAACTGACTTTTGGTAAGCAGATCCATTGCTCTCATACATCATCACTAACTGACTACTGTAAAGATCTGAAAGACTGGTATCAGCAGCCCTTTGATAATCAAAGGTAAGGGTCATGATTTGCATCTTCTTGGATCCTATTACATTCCATCCCACTCCCGCAACTGTGTAAACATGGTTTATACCTAAGCATTTATTATTACTCAGTACTGCATCCAAAGAAATGGGTTTGCATCCATAAAAGCTCATGTGAAAATAAAAAACAGTTACATGCTGCCATTTTTCTTTTTCTTTTTCTTTGACTGTCCTTCTTCCTTTTTATTCATCAGATGCAATATTCTTGCATTTGATGAAAGAGACTTAAGTCTACAAAAGGTTATGCTACCAACTTCTTTCTTTTATTTAGTCAAAAGGGGGCTACAAGACCGCTTTGCATACTGATCCACACTAATATGGTTATGTCTTTAAAGTCTACCTTCCTAGTAATTTCCCTCCTCAATCTGTTCCTTCTCTTTCCAAAGCATTCAGAGAAGTGTCATATTATTTCTTAATCTTCTGTTAGGCTGTGTTCCCCAATTTGGTCTGTTCAAAATGTTTGGACTATCTGTCTCATCACTACTGAAAATTAATCATGTTATCTGTGGTCCACAGTATCTGGAGGGAGCCCAGTTGGGGAATTCTAGGCTGACCAGGAAGTATGGCAGACAGGCCTGGAAGTAGGGATGGAAAGAATATTCAAAAATATTTGAAAGAATACTCTAAAAGCATGTTTTTCAAGTGCTGAGAAACCCTCATAAGAAGAGTCCTGAACTGATGAGAATTTTCACAGTTTGGGACTCATTCTGTGCAAAATTTTCATGTGGTTCTTTTGCATAGAAAATAGCAAATAGAAATAGAAAATAATATTGCCACACAGAAATATTAATTGCTGTGCAGAAAGTACAGTTACAATTATTCTGCATAAAACTTTCACATGGTTAACTTGCATAGAAAACAGCATTTTTTGCACAGGTATTAATATTTCTGTTGTGAAATACCATTTTCCACTCATAAAATACTGTTTCGTGCCCAGAAAATTCTCTTTCCTGGCAAAACAAGCATATGCAAATTTTGTACAGACTAAGACCATTTCTGCATGGGGCAAGGGAATCGCCCCATGCTGCTACTTACTGGACTTCTTGGCTCCTCGGTCCAGTCTGGGTGCTCCGGAGCAGTGCATGCTCGTCGCTCCACACTGCTCCAGGGACGAAAATGGAGGCTTCTGGTTGGTCGAGGATCTCGACCAACCGCTGAAGCTCGCCAGCCTAAAGCCTGCCCCCGGTAGATTGCAGCCTTGCATTGATGAGAGCCTGCAAATCTGCACAGGAGAGCGGGCATGGAATGGTGCGCTCCGTGCTTTTGAAAGACCTGTTTTAAGCGGTCTTTCAAAAGCACGCTTGACAACCACTTGGGGTCGTTCTGGAGTGGGCTGAGGTGCGGATCTACGTTAAGTAGGTCCGACCCAGTCTGCTTCCAGGTGCAGACGTCCTCCCTGGAGGACGCTCTGCACTGTTTCTATTAGCCCATGTGGAAATGGCCTATGTCCCAAATAGCAAATAGCCTTCCAAAACTGATTGGTTTCCAAAGGCCATTTCTGCACTAGCCTGTCATAATGCCATTATTCCACTTTCAACATCCTATGGAATCCTGGGGTTTGCAGTTTAGGGAGGCTTCCTTAACTACCTATTTTGTATCCTCAAGGCTTCTCATAGTGAGAAAAAAGTTGCTCAAATTACTCATTGTTACCTTTGAGAAGAAACTTAGGTAAGAATTACATCTCTACCTGATAGTGATAAGACATGCAGATAAAGTGAAGTTACATGAGCTTTTTTTTTTCTTAGTTAAAGATCTTTTTGTAGTATCAGTATTCTTTCTATATGTTATCTGTGTTTTATGCTTTATTTCAAATTTTGAAAACCGTATGTCATGACTAGCAGATTGCTAAAAGCTCCTTAAGCCTAGCTACAGTTATAGCAACAGGAGGCAGGAGAAATGAAGGCATTGCCTGTTCAAATAAAAATTATGTCCCTCACTGAGATTTTTCTTAAGTCACTAAATTCCTAGCATTTGTGTTGCATGTTTAGAAATACAGTTTAGGCAGGCAAACAAAAGGATATGGAAGAATCCTGCAAAACCCAGCACTGACACTTCACTATCTTACTAAAAATATTGACCTGGACAAGGAGGTCTATCTGTGCAGGTACACTCAGCTCTAGTACACCTACACCTGTGTGAGAGCTTTGATGCATGTGCTAACACCATACAATGGTGTATTCAGTGCTTGATTAGAGAAAGGCTAATATAGTAATCTTGGCTTTTGGGAAAGTAACATATTTGAAACATGTCAAGTAGATAGCATCTCCACAAGTTTGCAGAGAGCTCATGGCAATTATTAAGAGTCTGAATGATTATAGTAGGATGACTTGCACAATATTGCATTTACTTCCTGGTCATTTCGTTTACCTATTTTATATGTGGAGAATATTGAATTTGATACTGAGTTGCTTTTTGGAAGCTCCACAGTATACTTTCTTATTAAAATGCAGCAATTGGTGGGTATTGCTGTTATCACCTATGAAAAATGTTTTTCCACCAAAGCTTCTTATAGAGTAACCAATATCCAGATCACCCTCACTCATTTTTTTAATCTCTACCCTATGGCAATTGTCTTGCTACATCCCTCACCATAGCACCTGTGTCAAATGTACCATCTGTTCAAGGATTAGGCTAGCTCAGCATCCCATGACCATGCTACAAAGAATTAAATACAAATGATCTTTGCCTATACCTGACCAAGCACTTGATGGTTTTGTGGATCACAGCCCAGGTCTTCACACTGCGGTGCAAGAAACAGGTTTCCAACTGATAACATTTGCTAATCTTTTCTTAAGGAAACATAACATTTCAAAATGATTTTGTTGCTGCTGCTTCTAATTCTCTGCATATTCTTTTCCCCCACTCTTCCTTGATGGATTTATCTGTATAATATGTCCTGCCAAATATATTCCTTTCCATTTGGATTGACTGGTATTTGCCTGCCAAATAAAAATGTTTCATGTTGGATAACTGTTTTCATAAATTGACATTTTTATTTGCTATACATTATCATTTTCACTGCTATTATTTTAGTTAGAAGTTATTTCTATCTATCTCTCTGCACCTTGAAAAATTAATCTGTCAGTGTTAGCTTAGATGACAACTGATTCCACACTATGATGCATAAATATGCGGTGATAATCAATGCGTGCTGCCTCAGTAGACAGTGTAGCTGGAAAGAACATTGCTAATTATGGGCATTAACCTTTGGCACTAGTAAAGGTTATAGCAAAGCTGAATCACTAGGTAGTATTTTCCCTACTGCAGAGTTGACTGTTGCTTTGAGCTCAGGGAAGAACATTTGCAAAACCACCAAATTCAGATTCAAATGACACATCTTATCTAACCCTTTTTCACAGTCAGAACAGCCAAAGTGTGGTTTTAAAAAAAAATTTCCTCAGCCACTCCTCCAGAAGAGAATTATGTATTGCAGTCCTAAATCCACTTACTAGGGAGTAAGCCCCACTGAATACTGTGGTACTTGCTTGTGAGTAAACAATAAAATATTAGGTATTCTTGAACTACAATTTTCTACTCATTTGCATTGGAGGAAGCATCAGCTACATTGCAGTAGGTATCCAAGCTTTTGATTTGAATAGTGATGACAAAGAAATTTGTTGAGTTTCTATTTGTTGAGGTCATATTTCACTACCTATTTTGTATCCTAGTGACAGGAAACAGCACATCCTGACTTGGAAATCCATACATTTCCAAGGTTTAGGATACATGCAGGCGAAAAAAATGATCACCATACTATGTGTACATTTTTTAAAAAAATTTATGCAACTTTGTATGCCTTCAAAATTTGGAGAAACATACTTCAATCAGTGGAGACATCAATGGAGAAAATGTTATTAAGATGTATGTATCAGGAAAACTTTGTCCAAGAAAAGATATGTAACCCATTATCCCCTGATAGTAGGCACATTCTAAATTCTTGCTTAGTTCTTAGTATGTTAAAGAACCAAAGAGGCAGAGGTTTTATAAAGCGTGGGACTCACCAGAGTAAAATTTGCTCAGGCACTCAAAGGAAACTGGAGAGAAGGCTATGGCAGTCAAGAGGATTCAACACAGCCAGCAATGCAAAAGGAGAAAGAAGACAAGTCATCTGCTTGTTGGCCTCAATAAGGTAATCTGCAACAGCTGGAAAAAGGTGTGCCTGTAGCAGCCAACTTTGGAAAAGTTAGGCAGCAGCTAGAGGGGGGAGAGAAACAAGCAGACAAAAAAGAAGGAACCAATGTGGACTGGCAGGTGAACAGGCCCAGCTATGAGATAACAGGCGCAGCATCTCTTGGGACCACTATGCCAGAAGCTATTGTGCAAAGTTTGACAGACAACCCAGCCAACAGAGAAGACATAGGAGCCATCACTGTACCCATTGAATCTAGAGGTAGCAGGTCTGGCCTGCCACTGAAGAGGACCTCTATATGAAAGACTAGGAACTTTGAGGCCCCAAGAGAACTTACCTCAGAGGTTCTTTGTCTTAGAGGAAGAAAGGCCAGGCATTGGCATAAGGCTGTAACAGAAGGGGTCCTGTTTGGACAAAAATAATTAATGTAAGGCCAGGGAGAGAAAACCCTGATCAATAAAAAAAACTTGAACCCTAGCACCTAGTATAGGTTCACGCACTTCCAAGAGCAAGGCGAGTTTGCTATTCTGTTACTGGGAGAGGACATCATTCCCTGCAGATCTGCTGCTGGAGTCTTCTGAGAAGAATAGGCTACTGGACATGCTCCACCAAATGGCTGACTACGGAGAAAAGGGGAGGAGGCAGTTGACACACCTGTGTTGCATGTGTACAGCTATGGCTTCGCAATGTATTATTCCCACCTCCTGGTCTTAATAAATGGGGAAAATGACATGAGGTATATATACATTTTGGAAAAAAAAAATACACAGAAAATATGCATAAAGTTCTAGTCTCACAAAGAACTGGGGCAGAATGAGAATGTCAGTGGAATCTGAGAAACAGAATAAATAAGAGGCAAATAGATACATGGATATACACTCTTAAGTAAGGTGAGCATCATAACCTCAAACACAGCCCATTTGGTTCCATATTGTTTGACCTTCATTTAGAATTTTGGATACAAATTCCAGCTTGCTTGTGGCCTTGCTGAACAATTCCTTTGACCTCTCCATGTCTCTCATTTTCCCCTTTGCAACATCAAAATAAGCCTATCTCATTTGGTGGCTTTGTGATTCAGTGCTCATAAGCAAATGTTCTTACTCATCCTGAAACAAAGAGATGATATGAGCTTTAAATCTAAACAAGAAATGAGGGCCATAAAACCAAAGTAAATTCATCTTGATTCTTTAAAATGAAGTTAACACTAAGTCTGTAAGAATACACATTAAAATGTAAATTTGTGCTTTATTATGCTTTAACTGTCCTCATCAGTGCTGTTAGAACTACCTAATCCATATTACTCTTCACCAACCCTGCCTTAAATATGTGAACAGTAAAGTTCAACATTTAGCATACACAGTAATGACTTGAACACACAGTAATGGTTAGAGCAACATATTACATGAGCCAATCTAATTTTGGAAGCTTGGCAATGGTGTGGCAACTGTGGGTTGAACTATAAGATAAACAGGTATTGGAGGAATACTATACAATCTTTATCAAATACTGTATCTCATCTAAATGTATTGTTAAATGATATCCATAAAACACCAGTTAAATTATATGAAGTGTCTCTGAATGAGGCTCAAGAAATTTGTGGGCATAGTCTCTAGTTTAGAAATATGATTCTATTTCAACAAGAACACAGTATATTGATTATTGTGGATAATCCCCTCTGGAGAGTCTAGAGAATCCATCAATAGCTATATCCTGAAGGACATGGGATTCATCTTACATATATTCTTTGCATATTTCCTAGTATGGAGTGGGCTGACGCACCTTTGTTCTCTTCCAAATGAAAGCATTGCAGATGCATCTTTTATACTTTCTGATTTATCATATGCATGTGTAATCTAACCTTTCCTTCATAAAAAGAGTGGGGCAGATACCTCTGTTTGTCTGCTGTCCCACTTACATGAATTTTCATAGCTCGTCCAATATAAACATGAGTGCCTATGTGCTCTTTTTATTTGATATAATTAAGAATGGAACAGGAATTAGCTGGATTTTGATTTCCCAATGAAATGTCCGTTTTATACTTCTTGAGACTGTTGGGTAAAATGCATCTTGTCTTAGGAATCAATATTTTTAGAAAACATGTAGTACATTCCAGAAGTAAATTATGCACAAAACCATGTATTTCAAAAATGTGTACAAACAGAAAGTGGTCAATTAAAAAACACACATATGTGTACATTTTGGGGGGGAAAAATGCACAAACACACACTTTTGTGTGGAAAGAAGAAAAAAAGTATTGCAACCCTGTATAGAAATGGGAGGAAATAAAAGTGCACATGGGAAATTAAGAAATTTAACAAGAACAAGTGTCACATTTTCACATCTTTAGAGATCGTCACATCTCTAGCTACAATAGAAGCTATGTTTGCAAAAAACAAAACAAAAAGCAAACAAAAAACAGTGCTTTCTTCAAGTAACATTTTGGAGACAAATATCTGTATATTTATATAAAATTTATATTTATATATTCAGAAATATTTCAGATAGAAATACTTTAAAAATTTCACTGTCACATGATTTACACCTCCATTATAAAGCCAAAGCAAACTTCTTCTACCGCAAAACTTAAAGTTCTACCTCTCTATGCGTATGTAAGATATAGATATCCTATGGAACACATGTCTCTTTTTGACTCTTTGACTATTCATAAATGATTCTCAGAGCACTGACAAACTACTGTTCTGACCAGATATGCCTTCCTCAGCATACCTGCAATTCTTTATCTTTTGAAAAATACTATGCATAGACATTTCACTTCCTTTTGGCAGGCAATTGACCTTGTCCTTGGGGTTCATTTCATCAGTGTAAGTGAATTTAAGCGACTTTTTTTTCCAGGTAAATCTTACAAGAAAAGGACAACTGGACAAAGCTCTTGGTTGTAATGTCTTATATGTATTTTCAGACACATGAGTGACATTTAAGCACTACATAAAAGACCTGGCAAATTTGCTGTGGAAGTGTTGAGAATTTTACTTCTTGTTAACATGTGATTTAATCATGTTTTACTGTGTAGCACAGCAAGGTCAGATACTATAGCCAAATAACCAAGCTATGACACTGAGATCATATTTCCATTATTTTTGGCAACATTGATGTTTGATGTTCTCTTCTGTTTCCGTGGTGTCTTTCTTCACAACAGATGACATGTACAGTAATATTGGATTCCCCATACACAATTTGAAAGATTCATTCTTCTTTTCCCCATAAGTGTGTGAGACTTTCAAACATACATTTCTAAATTTGTTAAGGTTTGCCTGAAAGGGACTGAACTGTCATGAATCCTGCTCTCTGGGTTTTGGGTAATGAACTTTTCATGCAGCTCTGCTAAATAGCTGTGCTCCTGTCACAGTGGGCAAAACTCTATGGGTTAGAACATGAATTCTGTGATTCACATGAAAGGTGGATACTGTAGCAAGTATGCTTTTGTCTCTTACAAAAAAAGTGAAATGTCAGATTTCTCTTGATTTTCTCTCCTTCACCCAAAGAAAATGAATATAAACATGTTCTCCCCAACTCTCAGTATATAAATCAATGTCTTACATGTTCTCTCCATAATTGGCAGCACTTCTGCTTTCCCAGTGCCCAGAAATTAACATAGTAACCCAGGAGGGGAAAAAAAAAAGAAATGGAATGAAGATAAGTCTATAATAAGTGGCATTTTCTACTAAAGGTCACTGGCATTAAAGTGACTCAACAAAGTATAAATTCATCTGGGATTAGCAAAGATTTTCCACAATGTCCAACCAAAGCAAATAACGTGGTCTGGTAAGTAATTGTGCCAGCATGCCAAAGCCTACAGATGTTCTTTACAGACATGCTAAAACCATGCCAACACCAGTATGACTGTGATCATATATATCCGTATGTCTATCCAACATCTATCTAGCTTTTGCCCCTAAATAAAATGTAGCAGTTCGATTGGTATATGCACTTATGTATGTTGCCCAGTCAAACATGGGCTGCTCCCAAAAGGAGATTAAAGGAAAATGCATATTAAAATATGCAAACTGGTTTAACATAGATACTAGCCTGAAATGAAATTCAGGAGACTAATCAATTATCAGAAACTAACACCCAATAATACATTGATTAGGTTATCTACCTATCTATCTATCAATCACTCAGTCCATCCATCCATTTTTTTACCCTGATTTCTGGGGTCCCGTGAGGGAGACCTCAATGTGCTCAAAATAATGGGGAATGGGAATTAGCTAGAGCACTAGTTAGCAATGTGAGAGGCAGGGCAACACAACGACATCTTTTACCCAATGTTTACAGGATCAGGTCGAGTCAATAATCGAACAGAAGTAAATAATAATTGTTTTCCTTTATTTTGAAACACAGTCAATACGTATGTATGCAACCACTCACACAGATCTAATGAAAGAAAGGTAGGAGTTGGATAAAGGATTTTAAGGGGGACTTTTCAGGGGAAATACTACACCCGATCCTGAAGCCCGGGTAGTCAGAAGAAAAGTCAGTTGGAGTGGAGATTCTCAGCACGTGGGAGCTGAGAGGAAGGCTCGTCGAACGGAGCAACAGCAAGGTGGGATGGAAGTCAGAGCAATCCGATGAGACGCTCAAAATCAGGGGGTCTTATAGGTGAAAATGTGCCTGTAGGCTAGTCTGTTCCCGGAGAAAACAATGAGTTTCGGGCTGGAGACAAAGCCTCCAAAAGGTCAGTACTTTAGATGATTGAATTATGACAGCATTGTCAATAGCGTAGACAGTATGCAAACGCGGAGTGCTTGAGAGTTGGATATTCTGCTCGTCAAGCTGCCTGCTCAGGGCAGGGGATCTTTTGTAAACAGCGTGCATACATAATGTGATCTTAAGAAGGTACTTGCCTGGAGATCTCCTAAAGCTGCAGTCTGACAATTACTGGCCTGCCTAGATTTTGTTTTGAATAGTCAGCTATTTTTGGCCGTGTCTGTGTGCGTGCTTGTCCGGGGGCCTCACAAGCACATGGAGAGGAATGGGTAGTGAAGGCCAAATTCTTGATATCAAATGATATCTAATATACCTCAAGTTCAGACTAGAAACTACAGTAACACATTCATCCATCCAGTTCCAATCATTCAAATGCATTTTACATAAGGTCATCCTCAGAAGAAAATAGAAGGTTAGACTTTTTTTTTCTTCCTTTTATTATGTTTGCTCTCCATCCAAGCTAAGGTATCTCACAGCAAGATTACCTAGGTTGCTACTTGATAAGAAGCATTCATTAATGTGTATGTTATTTTGTCCTTCCTAAAAAATTATACAATGGTAGAATGAAGACATCTATAAATCCCAAGATTCCATAAGATGGAGCCATGGCAGTTAAAGTGGTATGAAAGTGCTGTAATTGTTTAGTATGGGTACACTCTGAGAAAAGAAATGGCTTTAGAAATGAATTCCTTATGTGCCAGTGTTTTCAAAGCAGGAAGTGAGTGGTATCTTTCCAAACTTCATGTAGTTTCATTGGTTTCCCAAAGCAACTGTGCTGGCCTGTGCAAAAGCCAACATTTATATTTAGTACTATGATCATATGGACACTTAGCTTGGAGAAGGGATGTAGAAAATTGCCAATTATGTTGCATTTCTATGAGTGTTATCTCTACCTCAGTACTATAAAAGCCTGACACCATTTTAACTCTCATGACTTCATCCTATGGAATCATTTAACTTTCACAATTATATCCTATGTAATTTTGGGGTCTGGAGTTTAAAGAAGAATTTACAATTCCGTGCAGGAGTTCTCTAGTCCACTCTACATTACATTACTACAGTTCTTTAAAAGAGAATTGTAAGGACATCACCAAATTATAACTTCCAGAGCTGAATAAGATGGAGCCATAACAGTTAAGATGATATGAGACTGCTATTAACTATGTAGTAAAGCATTCTTATCATATCCAAGTTCTTGTTTTTTTCTCACACCAAATTTCTGCTTAGATGGAGGCATACTTTGATGCATGTATTTTCACAGATTCTTACTGACTAAAGTATCTGTACACTTATAAAAATAAAGATACATTTCTACTTCTGCACATGTAATTCTTTTAAGTGGGCAGAATCTGATTGTTTGGTGCTTCCTTGTAATAACAGGAAACCAATTTTCATTAGCAATCTCATAGACTGTGAATTAAATGCATTCATATAATATATATATTGGTTGATTTGAACTTTTCTCCCCATTTCCAACTGGGACTAAGTCCCAGGGATCACAGCAGGGCTTAGTTCTGAGAAGACATGCATAGAGTTACATTTTAAATATATGACTTCGTCAATTCACTTCACTGATTTAGCTCTGGTCCAGGTTTTGTGTTCATTTGTGGCTTTGGTTATTACTACTTCTCTCTGCCACCTCTTCACACACACACAGACAGAATGAGAGAGAGAGAGAGAACCCTATGAAATAAATGTGAGATGACAGACAGTGGGCTTTGGGAGAAGGGTGACTTGGTTGTGGGAGGCAGCATTCTGGCAAGCCTTGCAGTAAGTACAGTGATTATGATCTGACCTTTTTCTCCTCCTTCACAAGCGTCAGATTCAATGCAGGGGTTGTCAAGCAGCCACTTTCCACAGTTATTAAAGAGGTGGGCTGTTTCTATCTCTGTCCAAATCTGAATCCCTCTTAAAATTCTTGTGACAAGCTGTTTCCTTTCCCCCCAGAGTACACGTTATGTCTGGTCAAGAGTTAGCTGTGCAGTGGCTGGCTAACTGTCCACAACAATGACCTTATCAACAGTATTGTAGCTTTTCCTTAACATCTTAAACATTTTATGAGTGGAAACAGGGAGGGTGAACCCTAGCAATTATATGCTAGTTGTTTATCTTGAAGGGGAGGGTGAAGTTGTTTATTCGCATCCTAATGTATCTGGAGCTGTGGCAGAGGAAAGCTGGTGGAGATTCTTTATGGCTGCAATTTCCTCCACTCGGAAGCCATACTGGTATGCTTCAGTGATTTTCAGAGGTGTTCTGGGGAATATCTATTTGAAACTACTTTCCTTTGTTTAATTCTCTTTAGTAGTTCTAGTGTTTAAACATGACACAGAAACTACAGTAGTCTCCTTTTGCTGTGGAAAAGAACCATGATCACAGAGCATGGAGGAAGCTTTATGGGGCTCCATTACAGAGAGAGGTTTCAAACCTATACGGTATTAGTCAATGTACAAGGTAGGAATGTACTCAAACACATATTTTCCCTCAGTTACTAACACAGTAGGATAGAGAATGAGACAAATCAGATTCAGCTGAATGGCATTAGCAATCCATTCTCAAATTAGAGCCAGATTATCTTGGGCAAGTCTTTCATTTGGCTCCCATGAAGAAAGCTAGTTTGCAATAAAAGCCTTTTAATCAAATGATAACGTGTGTGTGCATGCACACAGTAATACTGTTTGAAACCAGGTTTTTTTTTTTTTTGGTTAGAGATTACAGAGTACATATACTATAAAGAACAATTCTTGGCATTTGGGTAACTATTTTCAATGATATTTCCCACATTATTGAAGGAACTCAACTTTTGGAGAGAAGGTATTCTACAACTGAATAAACTGCACTACCACCAGAATATAACCATGCTACCATATTATTTCTAAGCGGGAATGCCTGACTATCCTGAAGTTCACCCTGAAAAAGTGTTGCACTTTTTTCAAGTTAGATACCCACAAAAGCTCATACCTTTTTGAAGTGCCCTGTTTTTGAGTTTCAGCAGAAAGCATGAGGACACTCACAACTTGCCTATTCTGCCACTGCCCAATTTGTCCTATATTTAGAAATAAAAAGTTTTGGGAGAGGTCAGACTCTAGTTGGGCCAAGCAGTCATAGGTGAGTCATGTCAGTCCAGATCATCCATGGCCATCTCATAGGATATCAGAGAAGGGATACTAGCAAGGTCTCAAGCATTCCAGGATCAAAGAATCAAGCAGTCAGAAAGAAGAAAGTCAAAGAAGGAGAGACAAGACATACAATGTTCAGCCTATGGGGTGGTTGGGTAGGAATTCAAGAAAGCATGTGACAGAATTCTCCAGTCTGTTGTTCTGTGCCTGCAACAAGAACTCATCTGTATTGCTGGGACATTTATAGCTGCTTGAATTTGACTGCCAGCTGGTTAATTGCCCTGCTTGTTATATTTAAGAATGTGCGTGAGGTGTTGGCTCCTCTTGTTCAGGTTCTGGTAAGGGGCTATCTGCTGGAGCAGGAGACTCCTCTAGATTTAACTACTCTGAGAGAGACTCCACAGAGTGAGTTGTGACACCCTTTCCCAGCAACCAAGAGTCTTTCCTGAGGCAGTGGAGAAAGCAGCAAAGGTGACAGAAGGTAGCACAGCTGCCCGGCAGATCATCTGTTCCCTCTGTGGCTGGGGCTGTGTCTTAGACTCTTAGATGGGAAAGTGAAGTTATTTATATCACTTTCCAGTGAAGAAAAGACCTTCTGACACTCAGAGAAGAAAAGATTTGGGAGAAATAGATAAAGTGAATTTCATAGAAGCATAAATCAGAATTGGGAAATTATGCAGATCAAAGAAGCATCCAAATGGAAGCCACAGAATGTTTAAGGCCCAAGATTGATCCTTAAATTGGATTACACTATTTTCATAGAATCAGCAATCTCTCTCCCTTCTGCAGTCCACCTATGCACCCCCCCCCCCAAATCCTCACCTGTAAGGCTGGGAAGCCATTTGGAGCAGGTTTTTAGGGTTCATGGGGGCTACAGTAGAGAGGAGAAGTTGTTATAGGCTGATTGCTATATTTTGTGTATATTTTGCAAAATGTATGTCCTTGAAGCCTGCATAATGGAAGAAAAAAAAAGAAGTGTGACTGATGTCTTCACAGAGTGAAAAGCTAAATGCCTGTGTGTCACTGAGAAAGTATTGGCTTGTTATCTGGTTCTGGGCATTCAGTCACTTAAAACCAAAGAGTTAATAAAACAGCTCAGTAGGAAAAAAAATAGTACACAGGTGACATAGCTAAAGAATCACTGGTGTAGCTCGGCACGAGCAGGGTAGGGGCAGTGGATGGAGGCATGGGGGGCAGGGCATAGTACATGTGGGTGTGGCTACAGCATGAGTGCATGGGGCTATGGGGCATGGGGGAGGAACCATGGCATGTGGTGGCGGGACTACGGTGTGCAGGGGAGGAGCTACGGTGCATCGGGGCAGGACCGCGGTGCACATGAGAGGAGCTACAATGTGCATGGGCGTAGCCACGACATGCAGAGAAGGAGCTACGGGGTGGGGGTGATGCTATGGTGCACGGGGAAGCAGGCAAAGAGCGGTGGTACCAAAAAAAAAATGCCGTCCAGGGAGGGAGAGCACCACTCTCCCTTGCCTCCTCATCCCAACACGACTATAAAGAATGATGCTCTTGATGGAAGTCCAGGACTGGATTATTTCAAAAATGAAAAGGTATAGTGCATTGGTACACCAGTCCTAGGCCATTTCCACATGGGCTAAAAAAAATGGTGCAGAGCGTCCTCCAAAGAGGACGTCTGCACCGTAGAGTGGACTGGGTCAGGCTACTTTTTGTAGTTCTGCATCTCAGTCCGCTCCGGAATGTCCAGAAGTGGTTGCGCAGCATGCTTTTTAAAGACCTGTTTAAACAGGTCTTTCAAAAGCATGGAACGTGCCACTCCGTTCCGGTGCTCCGGTGCAGATTTGCAGGCTCGCACCAGTGCAAGCCTGCAGATCTGCCGGGGGCAGGCTTTAGGCTGGCGAGCTTTAGTGGTTGGTGGAGAGCCTCCACCAACCGGAAGCCACCATTTTCGTCCCCAGAGCAGTGTGGAGCGGCGGCCACGCACTGCTCCAGAGCAGCCTGGACTACAGCGTCGAGACAAGAAGTCCGGTAAGTACCGGCACAGGGCGTTGGAAATGGCCCTAGTCCCCATTATTTATTTAATTATATAGTCCCATTACTGTATATGGTGCTTTACAAGAAAAAGAACAAGAAAACACAATTCCTTGTCCTCACACTTACAGTCTAAAGACATGACATGTGAGGAAAGGGGATGGCGGTGGGGGGGCATGGACAGTGAAGATTTTCAGAAGAAACTGATCCTTCTTCTCTCCCTCCAAGGCCAGGGCAGTGGCAGTTGGAATGGACGGAGGGCCTTTTAACTGTTTCTGGACCTAGGCATCCTTAACCATGTTGAATTGTACATGATCTAATCATCTGATGGTAAGTAATCAGAATAATGGAGGGCAATTACATTCTCAAGTGCTTGGCTACCTTAGTCATACGGTCAAGCACACCCTTGTAGGATTGAATACTTACAGGCCATGTACGCAAGGCCTATAAACCTCACTTCCATTGGCTGCTACCAGAAGGCCAGTTAACACTCACTCCTGATTGGTAGCAATAAAAACCAAGGAGGAGCTAGAGATAGTGTAAATGCTACACCCATTGGCATAAAGGTAGACTGTTTATGAAAGCCTCCAACAAGGTCATGCCGACCTGTCTTTGGCAACCTTTTTGATGCTGGTTTTTACTGGCAAATATCCTTACAGTGCTGGAGAGAGAGAGGCCCTTTCCGCACCACCTTGCCAACCAGCCATGGGGATGGGAGCAGGATGGGATTGTCATGATGTTGTCACGGTCCCATCCTTCTCCCATTCCCAGGTGGCGCAATTACATATTAAATCATTGGCAGGTTTTCCCTGTCAATGATCCATGATCCTGCCACCATTATGGACTTACCTGCCCCACAAAGCCCAGGAAGAAGAATGGCTTCCTGCCCCAGCACAGCCTGGGAAAGTACCTGGCTACACTGTGGAAGGAAGAGGTGTGGCCATGGCACTTCCTTCACCACAGAGCCAGCTGGTGCAGAGTCCCGTCACATTGTCCTCCTAGCAGAGCCAATGCCAGTATCCCCACTGGACATCATTGCAAAAAGGTAGGGTGCGGAAAGGATGGGTGAGAGAGAGAGAGAGAGAGAAAAGCTCTTCTCTCAATATTAAATAGGTAATATTAAATATGGACTTCTGATCTGATCAGATTACTATATGTTATAGAAATATATACAGGATGCTACAATATATCATAACGCTTGTGGAAAAGTATTATTTTCTCCATGGATGTCTGTTACAGGTATAAGAGATGATATATAGAAATCCTCAATAGATGATTATGTTATAGTGTTGTGTAAGATATTTGATTCCTTGCAAATGTACATCTCTATGGCTGCCTTTTAGTGATATTCTCTAAGATGAATCTGATATAAGATGTTTGATGCCTTACATGAAATATTAATGATAAGTTATGCACCTAGGCAATGAGATGTTTATGTTCCTTCCCAAGGGAGGTGTGTGCACATCCTACTTTGCTTATATTAATAGAATAGCCTCAAAGATTGTAAACCTGCCTCCTTATTGTCCCGTGTTAAAATATCCTGAAATTTCAGTAGTTAAAGAGTGTAGTTCATTTTCAGTGGTTAAAGAGTTGAGGCTAAATCTGCCTGTCTGAACACTAACATTGTTCATAAAGTCAGGTAACCAGAAGACAATAATGGGGAGCTCCAAAAGGACACTAGTTCAGTCCCTCAGTCTAAAGAGATGGGTGTGGGGAACTATGCTTGTTTCAAGGTCACTGGTTCTGACAGAAGAAGGGGGATCCAACTTAAGGACCCAACTGGACCCTAAAAAACAGCAAAAGCAAAGTAGCTCATTACATTCTTGCACACCCTGAACTTGACTTTTCCATTCCAGGTGTTCAGAAACATTCAGCTGAAAGCCAGGATTGTGGCTTCATTTTTGGGGGTGGGTGGGTGGGGATGGTCAGCCCTAATCATAATGCAGAAAATAGAATTAAAGCCAGATAACAGAATTAAAGAAAAAATGTTTTGATCCTTATGTTAGCAATAAAGATAAGGAATCACAATTATTCTGTCGCTTCTCTGATTAATTTTTCTATGAGGGAAAAACTCATGAGCAATAGGTATTCTGTAAAGTAAACAGAAAAGCCAATAGCCTGAAGAATTTCCTGTACATTTTCTTAAGGATGGGCTTTCACAACTTAGCACATTTTGAAAGAAAAGAAAACAGCAACCTGGAGCCCATTTATTTAAAAGCAATTTACTTAGCTAGAAGTGTTCTTTATTCCAGCTGCTGTTATTAAAGATGCCAGTTTTTGAAGTGCTGCTTCTTTGCAAACCTCCACTTGCTTTTCTGCTGAAGGAAGTCATAACCCGCTGTTTATGGCACATCATTCTAGTGCTGCAGAAATAATTGCCAACAATGCTGAAGGGAACAGGCTGAGGATGACCTTTTTAATGCACCAAACACCCATTTGTAGAATAAGGGCAGATTATCAAAGTAACATCATTAGAAATTGCTAGTTGCACCAGGACCCTAGTTTCTAATTCTTTGGACTCAAAACTACATTTCAGAGAGCCCAATTTGAGGCTTCCATGTGGCTGAATTCTCAAACGCATGAAAAGAAAGCAATTATATTATTAGGATGAGATTAGAAACTTGTGTGAGGTTTTTATAAGGCAAGATTTCTCTGTTTCAAAGGAATTCAACAAAACCTGTGGGTTGGTGTTCATCAACAGATGAGACATGAAATGCATGTGTGAATTAGCCAACATACACACACACACACACACTTATTTTAGTATTACACACACAAACACACTTATTGGGAGAAGGAGAAGGTGCTAGAAGGCCAGGTGCCATTGACAAGACAGAGGTATTCCTTTTCAAGGAACAAGGAACCGGCCTGTGCTGGATTTGGTTACACTCTTCTTGAAGACACAGGTTTGTAGTTTGGGGGTACTCCTAAATTCAGCCCTAAGTTTTGGCCCTGGGTTTCTTCAGTGACCAGGAATGCATTTGCACAGTTAAAATTATTGCCCAGAGCCAGTATGGTGTAGTGACTGAATTGCTGGACTAGGACTCTGGGAGATCAGAGTTTGAATCCCTGGTAAGCCATGGAAACAGACCTTGGGGAAGTCACTTTCTCAGCATCAGAGGAAAGCAATGGCATATCCCCTCTGAAGAAATTTTACCAAGAAAAACCTGTGATAAATTTGCCTTATGGTCACCTTAAGTAGGAAATTACTTGAAGGCAAAAGGCGGCAGCAACCAGCTGCACCCATTCCTGGATACATATTATTTAGCCATGGTGAAACACTCTTATGTTTCTTCCTATTGAGATTATTATAATGTGCTCTATGAGGGGCTGCCTTGAAAAGCACTCAGAGACATCAGTTGGCAAAAAAAAAAGCTGCAAGCATACTACAACTCCTTTATTACAACAACTTCACTGCCTCCTTTTTGTTTCTAGCCACAATCTAAACTGCTGGTTAAATGCTTGTTACTACTTTTCTTCTTACAATAACAGAAAGAATAACTGTTCAGCCACTGGAGCAAGATTTTAGCAGTTCTGCCAGCATCAGATACTCTACTGCTATATACACAATACAAAATAGTAGAACACGGATAACAACTCCCATATACTTCCACCCAGCATGGCCATGCTAGCTGTGGAATTCTGAGAGTCGTAATCTAAAAAGTAACATTTCCAAACATTGCAATAAAGATGGGCTAAAAGTTGCCATTCAAGGCACTTCTGTTGGTTCTTTTATCCTTCTGTGACTAGTACTAGGACAACTGCATTATATGCTAAGGTGTCACTTGACATGTTTTCTGTGGAAGTGTGGTAGTTAGGTTTGGAGATATGTCTCAACAAAATATACACAAACAGTATTCTCTGTCTTCTCCCATCCCAATCCTCATTTCAATATACCCTTAGTATATTGTATCCCTTGTAGTCCTCCCGGCTGGCTGCCTGAATCTCAAAAATGATGGTATTGTGCTTTCCATCCTCTAATCACTGCTGGACAGCTGCTTCTCCCAGCATGTCTGCCACCTCTACACTGATCTGGCACGTGGATAAAGAAAGAGAACCACATGCTGGTCTCTGTAGTCTCCACAGGTAGCACCTCTACATTAAAGACAAATGTTCCTGCAATCTGCTCAGTTTTATGCAAGGCTGATGTGGCAATGGGTGTGGGCAAATTGCCAAGAGAGGCTCCATTATAGACCCTTTTTTTTCCAGTGAAAAAATTGCTTGATTGACATTCTTTTCTCTGGTACACAAAAAGAAAAGCCAATGAAATGGAATGTCTCAGGTGCTTTTCACCAGTGGCACTTCAGTCGGTTTTTGCATTTCCCATATCTGTAAATCGAATGAGAAAACTACAATGACTAGAAAGTACTTTCAGTTTAAAAATAGCTCTCCTCTACTTTCTGTCAGGCACTAACAGCATTTACAAGTGCTAGACGGGCACAAGATATTCACAAAGCATTCTCAGTGTCATTTGAGAAAATGCCCCTAGATTCAGAGCCAGATTTTGAGAAATAAGAGCCAGATTTAGAGATTATTTTTATATATATATAAATGGAAAAGTAATTTGTAGGCCTGTTCATATACATGGGTAAAATGTCTCTGAAGAAAGAATGATGTACCACTGAAGTCCCACTATCTGTATATCTTTACAGTCAGGTGTAGCAGTTATTTGGATGTTTACTTCAACAGAGGCCAAAATATCGATACTGTCAGGAGCACAACTACTGGAGAAAAGGAACCTGACCCTTCTTCATCTAAAGAGAAACTGACTGTTTCACCTTCAGCTACAAGGCTGGTCCTGCCATTATGTAGTGTGAGGAAGATGCCTCAGCCAGCAGAATGTGGGTCCCATGGAAAGACGTCTAATTTCTAACTGCTTAATTACTGGAGACTGTTAGCTATTTAATTACTGCTGGGGGAAAGAAGAGGTGCTTGTCGTTTATTGGGATTTTTTCCCCCTCCTGCGTCAAAATAATGTGGGTAATTTTAGGTGTTTTGAATGTCCACTTGCATGAGGGGACATCATTTACTACTCTACCTTGGACTAGCTTTGATCATGTAAGCAAGTGTCTTATAGTAAGATGATGTAAAGATTTGAAAATAATTTTTTAAAAGTGTTATCTTCTTACAGGGGCAAAGAAGCACCTTTACTAGTATTATTATCAGTTTTGAGGGACTTCACCTTATTTTTTGTGTCCAATTTTAAGGACTCTTTCTGCATCTCACAATAGGAACAAATTTGTATCTCATTAGATTTGCCTGCTTTGGACCCTACAAACAGACTCCATGGGTCTTTCATGGCCTTAAAAGTCCCTTTAATATAGGAATACACAATTATACTGATCCAAAGCCTAGCCTTAAATGATAAAAAAGAAATCCATACACTGGGATTCCTCATAAAGCATACAGAACATTCTTCAACTCAGAATAGAGCTGCATCTGTGCAGTCCAAGGGACATAAAGAGACATCTCACTTTGCAAATGTTGGCACTCCTGTGCTGGGATCAGAGCAATTGAGCAATTATGTTTACTCACAGAATGACATTTATATTTTGAAATGTGATTCTAAATAAGCCCTCAAGATATTATTGAAATTGGAAATGACTGTGTGTGACAGGGTGAAGATGGAAGTGAATATATTTCTATGAGCTGTCCAATGAAAGAGCGGCATACAAAGAAAGAATCGCTACAATCACATCAGAGAACATATTGATCTGTTCTTATGGAAATAGACACTGAACACTGCTAGGATCCTTTGTCAAAGGATGGCTTTCTTCTAGGAACAGGATGAGCTGGGACAGATTCTTTTTGGAAAAAACTAGATAACTGGAGGTAGGGCAAGAGACAAGGCAATATACACATAAACAAAACACAGCCATTGTCACATAATGTTTAGTCTGGCTTCACAAAATGTTTCACAGAACAACGGTTTTCTAGTATAACCTTAGGTCTGGTGATATCCTACACAACTTGGAAATCAAAACTGACCAAAGTTGTGTCTTCTTTTCATACACTTTGTTTGGACAGCTTCCAAGCTTAATGAATGAGAGCTGAATGTTGTGTTCCTGCATATGGTCACCATTTGTGTGAAGAATGTAACAGTTTATTTTGCACCAAGTAGACTGTGTTGACATAACAATGAGAAGCTGTAGCATATATTCCACACCCAAGCAATTCCCTCTTAGCTAAGGCATTCTGGGGGGTCAAAATAGTGATTAAAGAGAATGTGCATTCCCTAAAATTATTCTATTTTCCTTTCCACAATGGAATTTCATCAGAGGAAAATTCCTCAGAAATCAGACCTGTGAATTAAGCCTGTGTTTACCTTCTTATGTTTAATTTCAAAAGAAAGCATACCAATTTCAAGATATGTGGGGGAGGGAAAGCATCTACTGAGATAAACAGACACCTTTTGCTATATGAGTATCTCTGCAAAAAAAAAAAAAAAAGATAATTCTATAGACTAATTTGACACTCAGAAGAAAGGTAGTTCACAGGTAAAAGGAAATTTAACAACGCAGAAGTTAAGTCCGAATTATTTCCAGAACCATGTTTCCATTAATTTTAAAATAAAAACAAACCTGAAGACACCTTCTGCAGCTGGAATGGCTCATTTATATGTGTAGGCATCTGAACAGAATATGATCAGAATTTACTGTATAAGAGCCATAACATCTAAGCACTCCTTCTCCAGGTGAAGCTATAATTCTATGAACAACATTTATGCCCATATTTGCTCTTCTACAACAGCTCTCCAAGTGACAACATTCCCAAAAATATTACTGCAAAGACAACTTCCCACAATGAGGTTAGAACAACTAGGTATTCATTCTCCGATTCACAATCAAATACATTTTGAGTCTTTTGTGTTCAGGTGCTGAAAAGAAAAATAGCACTATTGCAGCATTTTCATGAAGTTAAGTGTCATTTAGATATAGAAAGCAAAATCTGTAAGTATCTGGAGATGTAGAGACTAATTTTATATCACAAAAGTTTTTTTCTCCTCCTCATTGTATTATGAACCAAAGACATTTTATTGTGAGAGAAAGAGTAAATGAATCCTGGAGAAAAGAGCTAAGTTATTAGCTCAGGATAATGCTAGCTGCAAAACAATTGGTTGAAAATGGCAAGGTAAACTTTTGCAACAAATATCTATATATTTAAACTGTAGAAGAAATTAAGCACTTCCCCTCCCGTCACATTTTCAGATTATAGGACCAGTGCAAGCAGGATAACCATTCTTGTGAGATAGTAAAATGCCTTAGTGATGACATGAAACTTCATACAAGAATGTTGTATATGTATTTCTTCTGCCTCAGGGTTCAATTGCTACTTTAGTGGGATCAAGATTTGAAATTGCTAAAAACTGAAGTTTCAATTTTGTTTATCCAACCTGCAGGGTATAAAAGTGCTTACAAAGGAAACATATATCCAAGCTTTTGAGTTATGATTATTTCTTCTTCTTCTTTTTTCTTTGTGAGCAACCTTTACTTTAAATAGGGCTTTAAAAATAAACAGTAAATTGAGAGGATTTTTTTTAAAAAAAATCACAGCAGTAAATGAGAATTTTGGTTTCTTCACTCTTGTAAGAAGAAATAAAAGAAATGCCTCCCAATCTAAATTACAGATCTGCTCTTAACGCTTCTCATATTATCTAAATATTCCTCACACTTTAAAATTCTTGGAAGAAGACATTAAATTAGTTAAAAAAGGGAAGTGTTGAAGATGGTTTCAGTATGTTTAAAATTTGTAATGCTTAGCACACGTAACGTGATCTAATCTGGACATGTAGGGATCTAGTTAGGGTTAGCTTGTAATACCACAGTATTAACATTTTTCAGGGGGAAAAAACCTGGGCAAGACAGGCTCCTCCACACAATATTTCAAAAAGGGGGAAAATCATGTTTTTAAACTACTATTGCATTTAGAGACCCAGTATGGTATAGTCGTTTTGGACTAGGACTAGGTTTGGACTAGTGTTGGACTAGGACCCTGTGAAACCAGGATTCAAAACCCCACTTAGCCATGGAAACCCATTGGGTGATCCTGGGCAAGTCACACTCTTTCCGCCTCAGAAGAAGACAATGGCAACCCCTCCTCTGAACAAATCTCGGGAAGAAAACCCTGTGATATGTCTGCATTTTGTAGCTGTGTACCTTCAAGTCACTTCTGACTTATGGTGACCCTAAGGAGAATCTATCATAGCGTTTTCTGGGCCAAGAGTGGCTGATGCACCCAAGATCACCCAATCGGTTTCCATGGCCAAACAAGGAATCAAATTCTGGTCTCCAGGGTTGTAGTCCAACTCTCAAGATACTATAACATTCTGTCTCTCCTTAGAGTTACCAGAGTTACATAAACCGGAATCAAATTGAAGGCAGCAACAATAACAGAGCATTGAGGTACAAGGAGAGTTGTCTTCTTTGGAGAATGAGACACCCTTTGTTTTACTGCTTTCCTGATTTTGATTGACCTCAACCCACGAAGACTGGACTAATTTAGTTTCCACATGTAGCAGATTATAGGCACTACATGCAAGAGTTACTAGGGATTGAAATAGTTGTTCCAGTTTCTTTGGAATTCAGACCTTTTAAAACCCAATTCTTTCTATCCTGAAAATGGAAAGAATTATAACAAAACTCCCCCACCCACGTATAACAGCCCAATTCAATAGTGACAGCTATGCTTAGCACAGAAAAGACCATGTTATACCCATCAGCCATTAGCAATGAGAAGTCTTCTCCAGAGTCTAGGACACAGAGCAAACTACGGGAAAAGAGATTCCACCTAAACATTAGGAAGAACTTTCTGACAGTAAGAGGAGTTTGACAGTGGAATACACTGCCTCATGGTGTGGTAGAGTCTCCTTCTTTGGAAGTTGTTAAACAGAGGTTGGATTGGAACCTATCAGGAATGCTTTGATGGTGCATTACTGCATGGCAGGGGGTTGGACTCAATGACCCTTGTGGTCTCTTCTAACTCTATGATTCCATGATTCTATGAAATACGAGTAACGTGCCCCCATAAGCTTCAGTACTAAGTGTCCAAGGGGGAACTCACTGGCACATACTATACTGTTTCAGTAGGTTTCCCCTTCAGACCTTTCTTCAGCAGATGGAAAGCAGGATCAGTAGGGATGCAATGATGAGATATGTTTAACACAGCTCTGCTGTTTATCCAGGCAGTATTATTTGCATGGAGAGGAAAATACCAGCATGGTGCTACTCTTCAACATACATTGCCATTTTTGAATGGACAGGTGGGTACCTTTATTTAGTTGATATGTAGCTCCCTTTATCTATTACAAAATAATAACATTTATTGTTTATTTTTCTAATCCCTTTATTTAAATAAACCATGCAATCATTCATTCATCAAAACAAACCCACAAAAACTAAATTCTAGTTGACTACAGGTGGGTAAATACAGCCTATACCAAATCTCTCTAGAGGAAATATCCTATTTAGAAGCATAGGCATGAGTGCATGAGAGAGAGAGAGAGAGAGAGATCCATTCCCTCTGGCACCAATTAGCATTGCTTTTGATTTTCTGAGCTGAAAAGATATGGCTTAAATGAGTCATAGAGGCTGAACTTCCCTATTACCCTTTGAGGGAGTCTATGAGGTCAAAACATTGACTTGCATTTCTATCGTACAGTATGTATTTTGTGGGCAAAAGGGGGGATTTAGCTTTCTAGACCTCAGATCAGTAATTCAGTGTGAGTGTCTGTGTGCTTATAGGCCAAGAGAAAAACGTTATTAATAGTACACACAAAAACATGGCTAGATTAATATCATAATTAAAAGAGATTTCTAGGTTCAGCCCACTAGATGAAGTTAATCCAGCTTGGCCCTGATTTACAGTAATAAAAGCTAATGCCAGAAGTGTGGCAAAACTGACTCAATATCACCAGATGTCAAATACTGACTCTCTGCAAACCGAACTATAATTCTCTCTTGTGTGACACATCCAAAGCATCCAGAACAAAGGGACTTCCTGCAGTCCCTAGTGAATATCTGCCCTGTCTCCAGATGAGTTAGCAAAAAGTTAATAATAGTATCCAAACTATGATATATATTTACCTATGGACATATGGGGAACCCCATGCGAAAATCAGCACATGAGGCGAACGTACGCATATTCTTCCTTAATAATACTATACACAAATTCAACACACCAAGAAAAGTTGTCAAACATGATAGTGATGAAACTCACTGGATTTGCTACACGGAGCTTACTGGAATTGTGTTGCATGATTCAAAATTTAGTCTAATAATGACCATATATGTAGACCAGGATCCTGAATAAATGGCAGCAGAATAGAACTCTATGCCACCATAACTCCATTGGGCTTCTACTGCAGACAGCCAGGCAACACCAGCTTGAAGGTGCCACAGCTTGAAGACACCCTAATGGCTTATCAGTGGCAGGAGGTGGGAAGGAATCCTGACTACCATCTGGGGCAGCCCAGGAAAAGGAGAGATTGACTCCTTCGTGAAGCTTCAAGGAGGTCTGGGATAATGACCAATGGAGAATGTCCAGTGAATCCATTGTTCTCTGGAGACCAACCCATTGGTTGCAGGGTATATATGAATTCATTAGATGAGGCTCCAAGCAATAGAGTTTCAGTTCTCAGGAAGAGCTGACTTTTAGTCCCAACAGGCCAAGGAACGCAGGTCTAGAGTCCAAAATAGTCAGGGAATGAGTTACTTTGCAACAGTCAAAAAGTAGAGGATCAGGTTGAGTGATCAGACCAAGAAACAAGTTCTAAGGCTGAGCTTGGTGGTTGGAGCTTGGCTCTTAGGGTTAGTTGAATGAATTTTCAAGCAAACTGGGAAAGTAGCCAAGATGGCATTGAGGGTCAACCATGAAATAGTGAGACCAGATACAGGAAATTGGGTTAAATAAGGGTGACTTTATTTGACCTAATCTACTTAAGTTAAGATCTAGCATGGTGTATTGGTCTGAGCACTGGTCTACAACCCTGGAGACTAGGGTTCAATTCCCCATTTGACTATGGAACCCACTGGGTAACCTTGGGCGCATCACACTCAGCCCCAGAAAACCCTGTGATAGGTTCACCTTAGCGTCACCATAGATCAGAAATGACTTGAAAGCACACAGCAACAACAACAATAGCAACCACCATAACAGCAACATTTAAGTTGTGTTGAGGTAGAAATGGAGTGAGGGGGGGCAATCTGATATGAGTCAAGATGAGGTCAGATATCACCCCATGATTTCCTCCTCAACCTTCCCTTGGGCAAAATGCTTCAGTCCTGAGGGCAATCCAAATAGTTGGGTTGTTCCCCAGCCCAAAATAATGGGAAGGTAACCCAAGAACTCCTGTCCAAGCTGCAGGGCCCCATGTGAGCCCAAATCCCAGGTTAGCCTCAAGGGTAGCCACCATTCTCACCCACTGGGACACAAGAATCTAAAGAAAGAGTTCCAGAGCCCCACCCTACACCAAAAGGGTGCTAAAAAATGATGACTGAAGTCTTGTATTCTCCCCAATCCCACCACTATCTGCCAGAAGAAAGCCTATTTAATGACACCACTGAAAGTCAATTGTCCAAATCCAACAGATACAGTATGGGATAGGGGAAAAAAACAACAACACCCTAGGTAAAAGGGGGGGGGATTCCCATCTGCCCCAAAGCAACCAATCTCACTGAGAGCAGGAGGATGGGTTATGTTGAGAAGATCAAAGAGAGTGCATAAAGGGGCAACCAGGGTTAAATAGCTTCTTATCCCACCCTGTCACATTCCATGATCTGGTGCCAGACACCACTCACCAAGCACACTGGTCTTTGTCACGGAGACCATGAAATAGTTACCTTACCCCACAGCATCATTTGCCATGCAGGTCCAGGTAAGCATTCTCAATTGATATGGAATCGTTCTGTGGAAAAATGACTGGAAAAACTGAGGTTGCAGTTCACAGGGTGAATACAAGCTAAAATTAAGGTCTAAGAGTGCCCAGTGGGATTTTTGACATTTTCTATGCCAAAGCACAGGTTTCATCTGAAAGACTTCCATTTCAAAAATAGATTGCCGTGTAACAGAAAGGGGTGCATCCTACTCATGGAGGGAAGACCAAATCATCTTTATGTGATCATATGAAGTGCACAGTTCCTTGGATCCCAGTCTAGAATACTGCAGTGCCTGTGTTCCTAATTTCATTCGATCCCACTGGCAACCCAAACAAACTCCATGACTCACCCTCAATTAAAAAAAAAAAGCACAATGAATGTATGCTAATTGGCTGAGACAGAGACCGTTTTCATTTTCAGAACTTTGAGCACTTTCAGTTTAAAGCTCTTGATGAAAGCTTTCCTTACAATCAGTCTATTACTCTATCACTCCCAATTAACTAAGGTAGCATTATTAACTCAGTTTTGGTCAAAACAGAGGAATGATCCAATACATTCCAATTAATCATCTATATTTTTTTAAATGCCTCCCACTGGCTAAGCGAGAGTTAAGCATACACAGATGTCATGTTAATTTTAAAAGTAAGCGTCTGATTCATTCTCAGTATGTTATTCTTTTTTTTTTTTTTTGAAGAACATTATTCTTCTCATTTTGAAGTATTTTGAGGAATTTGACAAGCCTTTTGTTGTGTGGGATTCCTTCCTCTACCCAGACTACACTTTGTCACCAAAGTTATGGACTTCAGAGTGTCAAGATGTGAATCATCAGCTTAATCATCAGAGTTGTTTCACAAGGCTGAAATCCAAATAAAAAGAGGAGATGCCACTGTGCCAGTTGTAGGTTACCTTGAAGAAGGCATAAATCTTTTTCTCTTTCTTTTCTTAATTGGATGGGCTGGATTCAATTTCTTACATTTCACATGCAGTGTGTGCATTCCTCTTTCAAGGAAAGATGGAGATGGGAGGGTTGTTACAGGGAAAGTACTCTTATGTTTGGCCTCCAAATGATCTTAGTTCAGTTTAAATGTCAGTGCTCATGAATGCACCTGTCTGGATTTTCTGTCAACCCTGTTAATTGTGCATAGCAGGGTCAGTATTTGGCACCAGGATGAGAAAATGTGGCCAGTACCATTTTGTGCAGCTGTCAGATGTTCTTTAGCTGACTGCTATAAGGGCGAGAAAAAAAGGGGGAGAATGGGAGCTCAAAGATCTGTGAAATTTCTAACCACACAATTTAACTTCGTCCTATACTTCTCACTACTGACATAGCAGATCCTTCCAAGTCCAATGCAAAGATTTTTATCCACACAAGTGTTTCTGCATATAATGTGGCATTTACAGGAAAAAAAGAAGATTTTTTCCCCACTTCTGCAAAATGTATATTTCTGGAGGGTTCTCCTGGAATGTGAGTGTAAATTGTTTCATGTTTCATGTATATAAAGAAACCAACAATATGACCAACATTCTGACAAAATAAACACCACAACCCATCTTTACAGTGAACAGCTTCATTCTCATCCTTTGTTGTTCCTATTGGCTTAAAAGATTTTGGGTTTGTTTGTTTGTTTGTTTGTTGTTGTGGGTTTTTTTTTAACTTTCAGGAAAGTTAAAAGATATACAAATTTAATGTGTATTGTCCTCATTGATGGAAACATAGTTGTGTGTATTTTTTAACTTCTACTGTTTTTTCTACTTCTTCACATTTTTGAACCATATAGACAGTCCTGGGCATGTTTCATTTTTCTGAAACATGCCACCAGCCTTGAAAATGTTCAGACTTCAGAGATAAGTTTTGCTTTGTCTCAACGCTGCTCTAAAAGTATGAAATGAATATTTTCACTAAGGATTCTGAATCCAAGCATCTCTAAATATCTCTGCTATAACTCTTCTGCTGATTACCCTTTGTATTAGCAGTTTGATATCTAAGAAGGTCTTCTCCTTCCTAGGTAACAAAACCTTCACTCCCGCACCCGGGTCTGAAAGAAATAACAACAATTTTACTTAAATAAACTCATTTAGCATAAAAGAAATCTTTGTTGCAGGCAAGCAAAGTTTCTTCAGAAACAAAACCTGTCCCTAGCACTGGCTTTTATCAGGAAGTACCGATGTTGTAATTTATATCCGTTTCTTTACAAAACCTTTCAATATCATCCTCTGTTTGATTTAAGAAGCTAAATGTGGATTTTGCTGAATTAAAATTGAATCCTCTCCCTGTTTGTGGTCTATTTATGCCTACCGTGAAAGCAGAGTGGGAAAGTTGCAACCAGCAATGTCAATAGGGCCCTATAAAGATTAATGGGGTACCTGCCAGGCAACAAGGACTCTGAGTGATTTCAAGGATTCCAAAGACTCAAAAAATCAATTTTTCTGAAAATGTCCTTGCTTAATTTAATACCTGATAGTATTTGACATCCCTCTGGTAGAGTGTGAACAGAAAATGAGCATGAGGGCAACCTCCTCACCCCCCATGTTAACTGTCATACCTACAAAGGAAAATACACACCAAGTGTCATCAAGTGCTGAATTTTCATTCTTCAAAACAAAGGCCAAGATCCTGTGTCACAAGGTTGCAGCATATAAGGTCTGCAAGTAAAATTATGCCGCTTTTCCTGTCTCCAATCCTTGTAAATCCACCTTTTGCATGCTGCCTGCCCCTAATATGCAGTGATGTATTTAAGTCTTTACTCCAAGTCTCAAGTGAAATCTCAGGTGTTTACCTTCAAATCTCAAGTCCTTGCAAGATGCTTTCAAGTCAAGTATTAAGTCTGGGAGCCAACTTTATATCCCAATATATGTTCCAGAGTATCTGGACAGAGTTGAATAAGTCAGTTTTCACAATTTAAGTAGAATTGGTCCTCTGCATTTGCAATTTTGCCATCTACAGCTTCTGAAGTGGGGAATGAGATCCTTTTTCTCCCCCTTCCTGAAGCTGGAGGCTGTTGTGTCAAAGGGCATAAAAGAGTCTGCAGCTTAAGAAGTGGGGAATAGGATCCTTCTTAGTTCCTATTTCTAAAGCTGGAGGCTTTTTCAAAAGTGAGGAATAGGATCCTTCTTACTCTCCATTACTGAAGTTTCAAAGGTTTTAGAAGGAAGAATTTTTCCCTCTCAAGCCCATTACCTAACACGTTTGCTGTTCCCCTCTGAGATAAGCACCCTGCAGTCTGGGGGTGAGTCTTGGCTTCTGCTCTTAGGAGAAGTTTTAGAAGGCTTCTCTGATATGCAGCAGGGATAGGCTGCTGAGCAGTCCCCAACCCTGCCTCAAGCCTGTTGCCCAATCTGTTTGCTGTTCCCCCCCAAGAAATTCACCCACACTTAGGACTTCAGACTGATTGTCATATGACCAGTAGGCAAAAAGAGATAGAAGCATTGTTCAAAGCTGTAAGGTTTCTGGATGGATATGTTATGTTACTGAACCAAGGGCAGCAAGTCAGTCACTAAAAATATACCAGTCTTGAGTTGAGTTATTGTGTCATTTATTGCTGAGTCGAGTCCAAATTGAGTCAATGAAGTGACTTAAGTCTGACTTGAGTCCAAGTAAATTGACTCAAGTCTACATCATTGCTAATATGGCTATGTAGTGGCTGGTGAAAAGTAGAGACACCAAGCAGCATCTTATTATGTCTCTATAACCAGATGCACAATGAGGAAGGCACCTTCTGGGACCTCCAAGTGGTCCTACCACAGGGGTGGGCAAAGTGCTGCCTGTGGGCTACATCTGAGTCTTGGGACCACAAGAGCCCACAGAAGCCACTCAAATCCCCCAGATCTCCCCCTCAATTTTTATTTTTTAAAAAGTTTGATTTTGGAGTGATTTTTACCCGGAAATCTCCCCACATATCACAAAACCACTGAAAAAGGATTGTTTCACTGATCTTTCCCAGCCCTCCAAACCTCCATGAAAGAGATCAAAAATAACCAGTCAAAAATCAGCCAAAATGGCAGCCAGAAGTGACATCATATTACTTTGAGTACACCGAAATGTGAGGCTCTGGCCTACCAGGTGGGTACAGGAAGGAAAAATGGCCCATGACTTATTTGCTGTTGCTCAGCCATGTCCCAGTGTATTGTATCATCATCATGTGTTTAGTTATAGGGATAAAGCAAGATACTTCTCAGACATTTCAGATACTGGCCATTATATTCTCAAACATTCCCTGCATGGCACCTGCCACCATATGGCCATGTCAGAGTTGAGCACTTCAACAAAGGTCAGGTGGGAGGGGCTGGTCATTCTACAAGAGAGGCAGAGGATTCTGACCCATCCAATCTCCAAACTAGTGAGGTCGTTGGACTTATGTTTTGTGTAACTCAGTAACAGGATACCAACCCACATCTAAAGCAATAATCAGTGAAAAAAATACCAGTCTAAAAATATATATCAAGACAAATTGAGATAATCAAATTAGTGAAGCTGACTGAGGATGAATAGACTGTTGACTAGGTTGGTAAAGCTGAGATATACTGTATTAGATGTTCTAATTGTCTCCTGTAATATTCAAGGATTAATTGATGCTGACGAAAATTTGGATCTAAAATATATCGGGTGCTGGCAGACAGGATCCTATCATTGTTCCATTGCTCTTCTATTTAAAAAAAAAGTTCATGCTTGCTGCTCAGAATAGGATAAAAGCAATCCATAAAATAAAATCTTTCTTCTGATGATGTCAAGGGTATTAAAATTCTGTTTATAGTGAAGATTTTTGCATGTCCTAATTACAGGTTGGAAATAACTATTGTCACTTCTAACGCACTGAAAGGGCCATAATGATGACATGCACATTTGAATTGAATTTTTAAGCAGAACTAATACAGAAAGATATGCAATTAAATAGATTTACACATCACTTGATCTAAGCACAGAGGTTTAATGGTATCTTTCCCAATATTTAAGAAACTTTCTGACATGAAGCCTGAAGATAGAAACTTGGACGATGAAAAAATGAACAGTTTCTGGAATTACAGTGAATTGAAATAATGTTTAAAGAAAGAGATGGTCTTCTGTAATGAGTGGCCATTTTAGTGAACAATAATATCTGATCTGTTTGGGAAATGCAGTGTGTCTGGATAAGGAAAATTAGACTGCTATCTTGGCCAGTGTGTCAAATAAATCACTTGGACAAATAATCCAACTTTAGTTTGTACTTTGGAACAAGGCTAACAAACTTAAGATCCATGATTTCAGAATTCTCACATTAACTATAGCACCACTAATACTCTTCCCAGAACTTAATGAGAAAAACTGGTAATGGTGGGTGGCCATTGCATGACTGGTATTGAATTATGACAAAAAAAGTGGGTTATGATGGTATCTTACATACACCATCATAATTCACCAACAGGATGCCAGCAACTGCCTTGTACTGATACATTTTAGGGAGCACCTGGAGGCCCCTACAATAACAAAAGAAGTGGTGGCTGTCACAGCTGCTGTTCCCCCTAAGAATGACCCAGACTGATGCACTGTTTAGAACATTCAGATAAAATAAGGTGGAAGTCTGCTCAAAATCTGCTTGGCTGGTTCAACTGGAATAGTAAATTGACTGCCTTCAAATGTCTGATGAGTGGGAGGAAATGGGGTAATGAAATCTGAATCCATTTTGAACCATTATTTTCTCAATGAATTAGAAGAATTGGCTTTTAAATTAATTTTGAAAGAAATAGATAAGCCTCATAATGAACCCCAGACTTCCAAGTATGTAGAGTAACTGTTTGTGTGAATCCTCATAATCTCAGGTTCAGTCTGATCTACTAGGAAAGGAAAGAGTATTCAAAAATCTTCAAAAAACATGTTTTTCAAATATTGAAAAGTCATGATGAGAAGACTCCTGGATTGATGGGACTCTGCACAGTCCAGGATTTATTCTATGCAAAATTCTGAGCATAGCCCTCTTTCAGGCACATGTTTGTTTTGCAATGAAACAATGATTTTCTACATAGGAAATAGTAATTTGTGCATAGAAAATAATATTTTAATGCAGAAATCAATTTCTGTGCCAAAAATGGCAAAATTTTGTGCAGAAAATGCTACAATGGGGGATTTATTCACACGGTGTTGATTTGCATAGAAAACAGCACTTCTCTGAAGAAAACTACATTTTCTCCAAAGGAATTAATATCCCTGTTTTGAAATATTATTTTCTATGTAGACAAAACTGTTTCTTGTGCAGAAAATGCTGTTTTCTGTGCAAAACAACCATATGAAAATTTTGCACAGACTAAATGCTGAAATGCACGTAGCCTTTGAAAACTGTGAGGTTTTTGAAGACTTTTCTAGTACTGGGAAGAAAATAGACGAAATTACTTGTTGCTGCCTTTGAGAAGAAATTTAGTGAAGAATTACATCCTTACTATCTACATGTGTATACTTCTTTAAGTACAGAAGAGAATGTGAATAAACAATGGCAGTTGGCAGCTCCAACTTAGTGGGGTGGTGAATCATCTTTGGCCTTTAGTCTGAACTTTAAAGGAACTATCCAAAGTACTAAACCTTATTCATCCTTCCTTCCAACAACACTGAGCTCAATTATTGCTTCACTGGCATGGAAGTCACCAGGCAGCACTTGGATGAAACAGAATCAGCTTTTCCAATTAGAAATAAAGTCTGAGGTTTGACCAAGCCTGATCCAGGCTTTGGACTGGATTCCAATTGCATCCCCAGATTACAGAGAGAAATACTTGATGATATACCCCCTTGAGTGCAGCTGTCCATAGTTCCTGCCTGGACCTGACCCTAACACATAGTTCAGGGGATGTTTAGAAGGACAAGCATAATACAGTGTTTCACCTGTTTTGTCTGTGAAATGCACAGATTTCTACTGTGTCTGAAGGATTCACTTCTACCATATTTAAACCAAAGATAAAGCAAACAAAAAAAGCAAACAGGTGACTTGAAAAGATAAGAACTTTAGTTACAAAATTTCTCCTGACACATCTATTACTGGCTACAGAATTCTAACGGTGTGACATCAGTTACAGTGTATTTTAATGCAGATATTCAAAAAATATTAAGCACAATCTTAAAAACTAAGAAAACATTAAGCACAACCTTGAAAACTTGATTTCACTGCCTGTATATCAAGACAGGATTGTTTTTCTTGATTGGTTCATTATTTTTTGGTTTGTTTCTATTCTTTTCTTTGTTTTGTTCATAGCAAGCATTCATTTGTCTCATGATACAATTTCACAGCTACATGTCCAAAATAGAAATTCTACAATTAAACATGACACTCATGCATTCATGTGGGAAATTAATTCACGAAGGCTTCTTAGAAAGAGTATATCATCAAGCTGTATGTGCTTCTGGAAAAGGGAAACAAAGAAAATGATTGCCATACCTTCCTTTAGCTTTCTTTTAAAATAGGTCATTTGACTGGTTCAAAATCTAGTTCATCGTAATTTGTTTGGAGGAAAGTAGATATGTTGATGTTTGTTGGTGTAAGAAAATTTATATGATACCTTTTAAGTGCAACCCTCTCAAGGTGGCTTACAAACATAATTAAAACATCATAAAACAAAATTTAAAATACTTGCAGAACAATCCAATCATACAATTAAAGTTAGTACTAGTTTAAAGGCCCATCACAACAATTTTTGTAAAACAGAGAATAAACGGAAAGAAAATTTTGAGGATCCATCTAAAAGCTAGCAAATTTGGAATCATATTTAGCCTTTCAGGAGAGTTGCAGGGATGTGACCCTAACATTAAAAAGGCTATGTCTGTAGTGTTTACCAGTCTAAATTGACCTTGATGATAAGCCTTTAACCAGAGGCCTTTAAGTTCATCTTAAGGTATGGACAGTTTCATATGGAGTGCTAGGTAATATCTTGACTAGTATCCTGTTCTGGTTTTATGCTGGTATAAACATCGGCATCCTGCTCAGGATTGTGTAAGCTCTTTGCAGCCAGTGTAAACTGTTTGTAAGTCTAGAATCACTGCCCAGGATGTACAGTACATGCAGTCCCTAGTAGTGGATGGAGAGATGGAGCAACTGTTGCACAATGGGAGAGTGCATGGCCGTGCTAACTATTTTGAGCTTGATTAGGCAAAGATGCAATCCAGTAACACAATGTTGTTATGTTTGCTTAATTTTATACTATGCAACTGGTGAATAAGATACTGATCATGTTTTGTAATCAAATTTCAGGTAGCCAGGTAGAGAACCTTCAGATATGCACATTATCCAACTATGAAAATGTGGAGACTAGGAAATAGCTAGTTGTAGTAACATTATTTAATGGGGTATGGATATTTTTCACACATCCAAAAGAGGAGGTGAGAGGCTTTTTGATTATCTGAAAACCCTGACAAGGAAAATCCTGTTCAGGATGCTTTCTTGTCCCCCCATCCCCATCCTTGAACAGATAAGGACTACTCCACATACACAAACCTACTTCCTGTGCTGCCAAACTGGGAGGATAGGGAGGGCTTCAACCCATCAAAGAGGATCATGGTCATGAGTTGTGTTCTGATAGCCAGCACATGATGATGACTTTTCTGCATTGCCATGAACCGGATAACAGAACAGAACTGTAAGGCTACAGTCTCCTCGTCTTTGTCTGGCTTCCTTCCTATGTTGCATGACAGGTGGGGGGCAGGGGCAGGAAAGGCTATAGCCTCCTGAATCTTGCTTGACTTCCCTGCCATCTTCCTGATATCACTTGACAGGAGGAAGCAGGAAAGCATCCTGCAGGGCTACAACATCTCAATCCCCACCTAAGTCCCCCTCTCCCAATGTTCTACAGGGAGATCCAGAGAGTTATTGTCATGCCCTACTTCCAGGACCTTGACATAGACTCTGACTCAGAGACTAAAACAGAAGAACTTGCTGAACAGGAGGAGACAGCATCACCCACCCCAGAGACAGAACAGGGGGACAGTGCCAGTCCCAACAGAGAGCCCTGCTCCTTCTGACATGGAAGATAATGTACTGATATCCACCTTCACCCAGCATAGGCACCAAAGGGAACACCTACGCAGATCCTAGTGAATTTATAACAGACAGCCGTTAATCAAGTGTCAGCTACGCTGATCTCTGAACCTATAAAATCTGAGCCATTTCCCTCCAGAACTTGTTGGTGATTAACTGACCATTTTTCCTGTCGTGCCTCTGACTTAGGATTGTATTGACTATCTTTGATTTATAGACATTGCTGGGACTTTTGTTTGCTTCATATTTGTGTAAATATGTTTCCTTACTAGAGTAAAATGAGAAATCACTTTGTTGAAAGAACTATTTGCTGTGTGCTTCTAACCCTTATCAGTTGCCCTTTGGCCAACTGGCCAGACTGAGAGTGGACAGTTATAGCCCACTATTTCTTACCTGGCTTCCCCTCCCCCCACCATCCCAATATGCTGTGAGAATGGGCTGGGGGATCTTCCTGCCCCACCGTGCGGCAAACCTCTTTTTCAGTCTTGTAAAACCTCTTTGAGAACTGTGTAGCTTTGAAGAACTGCCAGCAGGGAAAACATTGATCAATTTATTCATTCTTCTTGGTGGGAGGAAATAATTAAATACAGTATATCCCTACAATCCTGGGATGGAGGGAATGGGGTGATAGGGTCTGGAGACAGTTGAAAGATCATGTCACCTGATATGACAAAGGAGCCAGAGACCTGAGGACACACTGTGAGGGAGATAAGACCCGAGTATAACCAGTATGCCACATGTAAAACAATGGCAAAGGTCCACAGTTCAAAATGTAATGGGAGGCAGATCGAATTAAGTTGTTATAAATAGTGGACAGTAACAAAGATGTGATCAATGACAATGACATAGCTCAGGCAAAGGGAAAAGCCAATAGCAAAAACTAATTCAGTTCAAGGACCAAGACAATTCTGAAAATTGCTCAGTTACCAATAAATCCCATATGGTAGAGGAAGATGACAGAAACTCCACAAAGGACAGAGAGAGCTCAGCAGAGTCTAGTCTACAAAACAATATTACTGGGAGAACAGATGAAAGCATAACATTTAGAACCAAAAAATAAACAAAAAGTGGGTGCTGGTACAACCATCAGCATATCTGGATAATTATAAGCCCTAAAAGATCACAACAAACCAAAGGTAAAGGCTCTGTAAATGAACAAAGAGGTGTGAAGGCTGGATTTCTGGGAAGTGGGTAATAGTTTGGGACCAATAAATGTCTGTGGAATGTAATTTGTGGTTGTGCCTCATCGGTAAACTGTGGAGACTGAGAGCTTTTATATTCCACTGCTGATGGAGGACTCAAAGGCACTGTAGCCACATCTTGGCAAAAGACCTCAGAACTATGAGCTGAAATAGAAACAACAGTAGCAGGAAGGTGGAATTTGAAGGAGAATCTGGAGGTGTGGAGGAGAAGCAACTCATAGTGTGTGTGTGGGTTTCACAAGTAGAGGACAGTAGGACTGGAAACTGCTGTATAGGACTTACACTTAAGTACACTGTTAGGATAATAGGGGTTCCTTAATTAGACAGTCATGTTACATGAAAAGTCTCCATTCATCAGCATCTCCATTCATGAATTTTCCACTATGCCTGAGGGAGCTTATATGATCATTTAGAGTTTTCTGAATTATATGAAAACCTAAACAAAAATATCCATGATTTTTAAAATATCCATGATTTTGCATTTGTGGGGTTATTTGCTCTATAGAATTCTCTCTCTCCTCAGCCTCCCACGCACAATAACACTTGAATTTGATCAAACCTTATGAAAATCAATCTATTAGATTCATCATGTGTGATAAAAAATTATGCCCTATTTAAAGGCAATGAGTGTCCAGGTAAGCACACCTGTAGTCCACAACTGGTAGAGAGAAGCCAGGCCAATCCTGAGGTATATTAAAAACAGAAGTGTTTTCCAGACAGTCTAAGATTCAAAGAGAGAAACCAGCCTTGAACAGAGTACAAAGCTGAGAAGGGAGATGCTGGAAAGATTAGCCCAAATGTATGTATTGAAGATCAAGCAGCCAGGATATCATAACTCACCCTCTGGAGTCGGGAGATTCACACACAGAGTCAGAGTGCCAGGAATGCAGGAATCCACAACTCTTCATGTCAGTGTCTCTCCAAGTCTGAGTAGCAATGAATGGCTACTAGGAAGAAGCCTCTTGAGTGATAGCCACAAGACTGTCAAATGATTCTCCCAGAGATATTTTCCTTCACTGACATAGTGATCCTTTTGGCACCAGTGGAAGACTTGTATTTTTCAATAGTTTTAAATCTTTAAAATAAGGATGAACTAGATCTCTGGATATTTTAGGAACTGCTGGATTTTGGTACTGTGAGTTCTACTCTTTGGGTTCATATTTTGTTTTGGTATTGTATTCTATCAGAGGTTTTAATATATAACAGTATACAATTGTTTTAACTGCCCAGGGTACTTTTTAGCACATTCATGTCATTATATATAGCTAAATCAATATATAAAAATAAATCTGATTGGGGTGGAAATTACCTGTCCATCTACAATCCTGTCTTTTGTAGTAGCCACATTTCTCTTTTTCCAGCATGAAAGCAAGCATTTTCACTTGTTGATGTCTGCAGATTAAGCTTCTCTTAAAGGCAGAAAAGCAGGGTCTAGTAAACATACTGGCAGTCAAACGCCAGCCAAAAGCTTATGAATGAAAATGGGTCAAGTGGAAAGACAGGAGACTTTTGCTGTCTTAAAACAAAGTTAGAACGTTTGCTTTAGGGGGTAGAATAACTTGTTTAGAAGCAAATACATCTGTTTCCTTGACAACAACTGAGAAATTTCTGTTTGTATATCAAGAAACTGTTGACTAAACTCTCAAGTCTTAGGCCCTTTTTGCATGGCATTTTCCATGTGAAGGAGGGCCTGGAGCATCACGCGATTGTGAGGAGCGATCTACACAACACACTCACAATCACACAACACTCCAGGGGCTGGTAGGCGCCGATCACGCACCTTTTCATTTTCGGCTAGAAGCCAAAAATGGTGAGTGATCGTGCATTGTTCCCGGGCCCCACATGCACTTACCTGGCATGCGGAGCCTCCGTAGCCACGCCGGTCACGCTTCCTGCCCCAGTGCAGCCTGGGAAACTCCCAGGCTGAGCTGCGGAAGGAAGAGGCAGGGCTCTCATGCAAGCTAGTAGCTCATGCGAAGCTGAAGGATCCTGCAAATGACAGCCTCTTGCCAGATGCTGCCTGCACGATCCCCGTACCCCAGCGCTGGAATACGATAAGGTGCGGAAAGGGCCTTAAACTTGTTCAGTCAAAAGTAAGCTCCATTGTTTTAAATGCAAACAGATACACTTATGACTTACAATCAGCAAGTTCCGAAAATGCTGATGGCCTGCAACTCTGTTCACATGATAGCCATGTTTAAATATTTGAATATTTGAAGGGATGTCATGTTGAAGATGGAGTAAGCTTGTTTTCTGCTGCTCCAGAAACTAGGACATGGAGCAATGGGTTCAAACTACAGGAAAAGAGATTTCCTCTAAACATCAGGAAGAACTTCCCGACAGTAAGAGCGGGACAGTGGAATATACTGCCTCGGGGTATGGTGGAGTCACCTTCTTTACAGGTTTTTAAACGGAGGCTGGATGGCCATTTGCTGGGGATGCTTTGATTGTGCATTCCTGCACAATGAGGGTTGGACTCGATGGCCGTTGTGGTTTCTTCAAATGCTATGATTCTATACAAGTAATCCTTGTCAGATATAACTCAGTTCTGGACCTCTCTGGTAGATTAGCATGAGGCTTAACAAACTTCCATGTATTGTTGTAACAGTGTTGGCCTACTTCTCTCAGGTACTTCTGCATCTGTTCTTAGTACCTGAATTGTCGAACAATCATGAGTGACTACCATTCTCATAGATGTGGACTGAATGACTGAGGATAAAAATACTTCTATCTCACCCCATATCCAAGGATCTCACAGTATCATACAATAAAATCAGTCTTAATCATTAAAAAAAAATTACCAGTAATTTAAATAGGCTAAAAACATATTAAACAATCTAATAAGTGAAAACAAAACAGTTTAAAACCAGTTAAAACATTTTCACAATTTCCTACAAAATCAACAAGAAGAAATTGCCATGAAAAATGAAGAGGATTGTAACAACGAGGAAATACATTGGAGGACCATCGTCGTCAGGAGCAGACCATACATAAAAGATTCAGGAGTGCTCCAACTAAGCTGTTGCTTCCTACATCTTCATGAGTATTGTGGCAGTGAAGATGCTCAAACAGAAAACTGGGAACAAGGGAGGCTGCATACTGAGGAAGGATTCAGTGTAACTGCCAGCCACAGCAAGAATTAAAAAAAAGGTTCTTGTGGTTGTGCACTTACTGCTTAGAGATATAGACACACCTGTGTACCAGTCTATCTGAAGATTTCCTTTCTAGAAGTTCTTGATGCCACTCTTCTATCTCTAGAATATTGTTCTTTTCCCATTTTTAGCAAATATTAGTGTGATGACTGTAGCCATATATAACAATGTTCTCCAATGTTTTTTGGCCATTATCTGGTCAAAATCATGTGATATATTTAGAAGACAGAATTTCGGTGACATAGGAAACTCATGATCAAACATTTTCATTATCCTATTATGAATTTTTGACCAGTATTTCCTGGCTTTCTTGCATGACCACCACATGTGGAAGAAGGTTCCAACCCCTTGATGACATTTTCAGCACATGGTCGAGGTGGATTTATATATCTTATTCAATTTCACAGGTGTTAAGTGCCAACGGTGGAGCATCTTCGTGTAGTTTTCCCTCAGATTTTGAGCTAAAGTAAATTTATTCATCTGTTTCCAACTCTTCTCCCATTGCTCCAAAGTGAGAGATTCACCAAGATTCCAAGACCACTAAATCATGGAGTCTTCGCCTGTTTCTTCTTCCTTCTGCTGAAGTATCAGATCTTTGTATATTTTTGACATCAAGTGGCTCGAGTTATTGAAAATAATTCTCTCAAGATTCATTTTTCCTTCCTCTGACAAAAAGCCTGTAATTTTGAATCTATCTTAAATCTTTCTGATAGCTTTCGATAGGGGAACCAGTTGCATTTAATTCCCGTTTTTTCTAGTTCTTTGCACATTTTGAGTCTGTAAATATTCACAGCAGTGGGAATGAGTATGTCCTTGTAGTGTAACCATTTGTCCGAGGGATTTTCCCATCTACTGAAGAAGGCCTCCTGAAGACAAACCCAGAGTGGTATTCTACAGTAGGCTGATTTCTTGTATTTATTCCAATTATGCTGTAGCACTTTACGGACAAAGTGATTCATGAATTCCTTATCAGCTTTTGCCTTGCCATACCATAGGTAGGCATGCTAGCCAAACCTTATGTCAGCACCCTCCAAGGCAAGCATTCTTTCATTATGTAGCATTATCCAGTCCAAAAGCCATGTTAGACTACTAGCTAAATAATAGGTTTTAAGGTCTGGCACTCCACAGCCCCCTCGAGTCTTCCATTTTATTCTTGGTTTGTGCCCGAATCATATGAATTTAGTAATTGGCACAGTTGTAAATTGTGCTTTCAGTATCTCACTTTTAAGAAACTTCCATCTGTCATGAATTCTTTTCTCTTTCAGTATTCTTGACCATGGAATTTCAGCAGGTAGCTTCCTAAGTTTACAGAAATCAGATTTTTAAAGTCTAGAATGTGTGGTTTTTTTAGATACGTTCAAAGGAAAGGAATGGTCAAGGAAATGATGAAGTCACAAGGTGATAAAATGCTAAGAGAACTGTTCAGCCCAGATTTTGCATCAGTTATTTTCTCCGAAAAGAAAACTATGTGCATCCATGCATTAGCAGAGAGGGATCTGAATTGCAAATCAAGATTGATAAGGAAATAGTCAAGAATCACCTAGCTAAATGAAATGAGTTCAAACCTGCTCAGCCAGACAAACTGCATCCCAGAGTATTGAAGGAACTTGCTGAGGTACTCTCTGAACTACTTGCCACCACATTTGGGAAATCTTGGAGAACAGGTGAGGTACCAGAGGTCTGCAAAAGAGCAAACTTTGTCCTTCACTCTAAAAAGGACAAAGAAGAAGATCCAGGGAACTACAGACCTGTCAGCTTAACCTCAACAGCAGTAAAATCAGTTATAAACAAGTCTGTTCAAGTATCTGGGTGACAGTGCAGTGAACCAGCATGCGTTTGTCAAGAATAAATCCTGCCAAACTAATCCTATATCTTTTTTTTTTTTTTTTGGACTGGGTCCACGAGTTTAATAGATGCTTAGAAAGCTATCAATGCTTATCTGGATTTCAACAAAACATTTGATAAAGTCACCAATGACATTTTGCTTAGCAAACTTTTATTAAATGTGCCATTTATGGAAACACCATCAGATGGTTTCATTATTGGTTGGGAAATCATAGAGTAGTCATCACTTCAAGCAAATTGCTGTTGGTTTATGTTCTAGAGCCAACACTTATCAACATTTTTGTCAGAGACTTCGATGATGAGATAGAGAAAATTCTTATCAAGTTTGTGGATGACACAAAACTAGGAGGGGTAGCCAATATATTGGAAGTGGAAACAGAATTCAAAAGAACCTTTATAAATTAGAAAATTGAGTTGAAACTAGCAAAATGAAATTCAACAACAGAAATGCAGAATTCTACATTTAGATCACAAAAACTAATGGTATAGAGATAGGATGGGGGATATTTGGTTTAGCAATAGTACTTGTGCAAAGGATCTGGGGATTATTGTTGATTATAAGTTGAACATATTCCATAATGTTATACTGCAGGAAAGAAAGCAAATAATATGTTAACCTGCATTACTAGAACTATACTTTCTGGGGGAAATTATATTCTGTACCTGTAAAGCTCAATCTGGAGTATTACTTTCAGTTCTGGGTGTCTCATTTTAAGACGGCTATAGACAGGTTGGTTCAGAGAAAGGTAAAAAGATGTATGAAGAATAAAACATATGAGAAAAGTTTGAGGGAGCTGAAGGGGTGATGGATGAAGATTGAGGGGATGACAGGATTGCACTTTTTCAATATTTCAATTTCAACAACTACCACAGAGAGGAGTGTGCAGTTTGTTCTCTGCTGCTCCAAAGAGTAGGACCAGGTCCAATGGTTTTAAACTACTGGATGGTAGATTTTTACTGAACATTAGAACATTAACTGAATGTTAGAAGTAACTACTTAATGGTAAGAGCAGTTCAGCAGTGCAACCAATTACCTAGAGTGGTTGTGGGGTTTCTTTCTCAGGCCATTTCCGCACAGGGTTTTTAAAACAGTGCAGTCCGCCCTCCAAGGAGGATGTCTGCACCTGGGAGCGGACTGGGTCGGACCTACTTAATGTAGATCCGCACCTCAGCCCGCTCCGGAACGACCCCAAGTGGTCATCCAGCGTGCTTTTGAAAGACCACTAAAAACAGGTCTTTCAAAAGCACGAAACGCGCCACTGCGAGCCTGCTCCCTTATGCAGATTTTCAGGCTCGCCCCAATGTGAGCCTGCGATCTGCCGGGGGCGGGCTTTAGGCTGGTGAGCTTCAGTGGTTGGTTGAGACCCTCGACCAACCGGAAGCCGCCATTTGGGACGCCAAAGCAGTGCGTATCGATGAGCACGCACTGCTCTGGAGCGGCTTGGACCAGACCGGGGAGCCGAAAAGTCCAGTAAGTAGCGGCACAGGGCGATTCCCTCGCCCCGTGCGGAAATGGCCTGAGTGTCTTCAAAAAAGAGGCTGGATAGATACCTGCGAGGTATGTTCTACAGTTTGGGGTTGGACTCAGTTACTTTTAAAGCCTCTTCTAGCTCTATGATTCTATTATTTTAAAATGAAAATCAAGCACATCAGCAAATTTTGATTAGAGCAGCTAGCCCCACAGGTTCTAACAAAATGCCATGTTTTTAGTTGACACTGGAATGACATCAACATTGGGTCCAATTGGGTATTTAAGGGGAGAGTATATCACAACTCCATAATAGACTTGACTCATTACGGTTAAGTTTGTTTGCCCTGCATTGTTCTGGCTTTTACCTTTACAACAGAAACAAAAAAATAAATGTATAGAGCCCTCATCTTCTACAAGTTTCCAATAAGCATCAAAAATCTAAGCGTATGACTGATGTTTGCCTGCCTGCATGTTTCAGTATTTCTGTATACTATGGACACTGTGTCATCTGCAAACTATTTGCATTATGGCTTAGTGGAAGGTCAGATGATATGAATGTTTTCCTCTTACTTGATCTAGAAAAGGAGTGATATTTTTATTGGCCAACCAAAATGCAGAAAATACCTCATGTAGGCTTTTGAGGCTTTACTGGCTTCTTCATCAGGCAAAAATGTTAAAAATCATGCAGTAGAAAAAAGTGATGAAGTTAAAGTCACAGGCCTACATTTTGTCTTGATGTCACTTCTGTTGCCAGTTAATGGTCTAGAAGGATGTCAGTGCGAGCAGAATCCTTTCCCCTTCTTGGACATGTAGAAACTGGGAACAAAGGGCAATAAAAAGCAACAAAATTTCAACTCCATAGCAACAGAAAAGTAACTTCCTTTGAGATCCAGGCTGCTACTGATATGCTTGAAGCTAATTGACCATTCTTAGGCAGTAAACAGTGAATTCCTCAAAAGGTTCCCCTACTGTTACATCTGGAAAAACCTGTTAATCACTGTTTAGGTAAAACGTGCCAATTGAAAACATGTCAAATGAAAGAGTTTGCTTGTTTGTTGAATTTGTATGCTTTTCTCCCAAAGGTGGCTTCCACAAAGTTAAAAAAAAAATTAAAAACATTTAAATAATTACAAACATTTTAAAAAATATATAAAATTATAAACTACAGTACATTTTAAAAACAATTTTACCCTTGTTGGAGGTAAAAACCTCAAAGAATTCAGTCCCAATCCATTAGTTCTCTCTCATTAAAGTTTCCCCTGTGACTCAGCAAACTCATTAGCCTAAGAAATAGGGTCCCATATGGAGAAAAGCTGGATATAAACTAAATGAATAAAAAAATAAATAGGTCTAAAACACAATATTGTCTGAGGAGAACTGTGACTTTTCAGGCTTCTGTCTCCCATCCACTGTAGCCAACATGGCCAATGGGCAAATACGATGGAGTTGTAGTCCAGCATACGAAGACCCATAGGTTCCCTATCCCTACCAAGTCTGGTTTTTACCACCCTAGAATGGCACCCTGCAAGAGAAGCTTTAACTGGGAAAGAGTTATAAGAACAATGCCATTTCTCCAGCTTTACCTGAGGATAAGCTGCAGGAACTCTCTCACTTTGGCAATCCTGACTGTCATTCTTTTCATGCTTGGATATATTGGCACAATCACTTCTCATGGAGTGGCAGAGCCTTTGGCCTGCTAGGGAACTCATTAGCCTGTGAAAGAGGCATTTAATGTATTGTAGCTAATTTTGGAATTCCTGCATCCCACAGTGATGAGTAAAATACACACAGAAAACTGAAAGTATGTGAGAGGGAGCAAGGAGGGAACATAGTGGCTTTAAAAAGATTAGAAGGAAAGGCACTGAAAACATAGAAACATAAAGAGCCTGAAGTGGGGAGGAGGGAACACATATTAAACTTTAAATTTGAATCTGCTTTGCAGAAGGATTAAATGCTCACTGTGGACTAGGAGGGAATCCATTTCTAATGGTGAATTTATATCAGTCCACAGGGAACCCTATCAAGGCACAGCTGACTAATGACTATCATTTTCACTTGATTTCATTAGTATTTAAGTTATAGCATGAAACATGTTCCCTTGGGTGCCTTGAAAGTTAGTGATTTACATACATTCACTGAGAAGATTCTGGTTTTGCTAATGTAAAAGTGATTTGTTAGCCAAGTGTAGGTTTTCTTTTCATCTGCCTCATCTAAGTCCACCTATTCAGAAAAATAAATATTAACCAGTCATATAATATGTTCCATCTCATTATAACTGTGAATTAAAGAAAAATCGAAAGGATTTCATCAGACATCACATTCTCTTCCGTATGATCCACTGTTTTTTTGCAAGGTATCCAGGGTGATTTGCAACATGATATTTATTGTGGAACGCTTAAATGCAGTACATCTTTTTAAACAGTGTGTGCTCAAAGCACTGTGTTATAAAACAACACACACAGGGAATTGTCAAAGTATAAAACAAAACAGGGCTTGAAAACTGCAAATTAGCATTTGGGTTACAAAAAGCAACCTGGGATTCTGTTAGTACAGGTTTATATTAAGTCTGCCTAGGGAAAGCAAAATGTACAAGAGTGGCATCAAACCTGTATTTCATCCCCTCTACCTTCCCTACCCCTAACCCTCTTATACCACCACCACTACCAAAATCAATCTGATACAAAATTGTTCCCTTTGCCCATTGACCAATAGACAGAGATGTTCCCAGCCATGAAGAGGACAATGTACCTCTGCATCATTTGGGTGTTAAAGATGATAAGTGCTAATATGATTGAAACGTAGAGATTCAAAGTGAGATTTTTATGGGATGATTGATAGTGATGACGATGTTTTATTTATAATGACCTTTTCACCAAAGGGCAGAACATAGACATATACAATTGGGGACAAAGACAATAAAACATAACAGCACAACAATACATGGAATGAAATCCCCAACATTCCACCAGTCATTACCCATCTCAGTACCTAAAACACAACTCAATGGCTTAAGACGGTGAGTCAAAGAGGAAGGTCTGCAACTGTTTACAAAAACAGGTGAGATCCTTCTCTAGCTGGAGGTCCAAAGGAAGAACATTCCACAAATCACTCAAAGCCTTTGGACAGAGTTTTCGTTTGTCCTTTATTTATTTATTTATTGCATTTATATCCTGCCTTTCTCCCAAATGGAATCTTTTTTGAGGTTTTTTTTTTTAAGTCTCAAGTTCTTTCTATTATGAACATGAAGAAATATGACAATTTTGGTAAATCCATATATGTAAAAAAAACTATGTAAAATTCTCACCCATGCCAACTTTTTCCATTTTATTTTCAGGTGATAGAACATGCACACCAGAGAGGCACATATGCCTAGAATCCAGTGGCATACTCCTGCTGAATCCTGCTACATTTAGCAGAATTCATCCCACCTCCTTCCAACAGTTTCCTTCTTTGCTTCTGCACATCCTAAAAACTGCTTTAGATGGCTGGGAAATCTTCAGGAACAGATTTTCAGGACCATTGAAACTTTTGCTAAATGGGGGAGATAGAATAAATCCTGATTCTCTTGGACATAGAAACAGACATATATCTCTTGATACAGAAAGATAGCATTAGATCTTCTCTGTGTACTTAACCCCTAAGGAAGAATCACAAATACAGTCCGTAGTGGTTCAGGTGAATCCATTTCCGTCTTGAAATCTGAAATGTGTGCTCTTCTTTCAGCCTTTGGCCCACTTTATGGATCAGTCAAGCAAAGGAAATCATTGGCACCGCAGACAGAACAGCACCTCTTTGTTACAAAATGATATAGCTTCTCTGGTCCTGCCATTGATATCTTGCCAATGAATGTGCCTATTCTAAAAGTGGAAGCCTATGAGTATAGAACATTAGCTGTGACCCTTTGGTAACTGGGGTTCCAATGGAAGGCTAGTCACTTAAAAATGTATGTGCCTAGGTTTGCCTTATTGCAGATGTAAACATTGGACACTGAAAGCACAAAGTGATGGGAAAATGGCTGACCCAAGCCTGAGCTAGTATGAAGATCCCAGTCCTACAAATTCCATAGATCCAGGGGGACTGCTTCTTTTTAGTGCTTTCCTAGACACATCCAGAATCTTAGAAATCTAAAATGCCTGGCCCATCTGCAACAAAGGAGCTGGAATGATCTACGGACATTGTTCCTTACCTGTAGAATTGGAAGAAGAGGCTGGCTCATTTCCCATCCCCTTGTTTAACAGGGTCTGGACAGCATATGTTAGACCAGGCTATATAGCTTCCCAGTGGAACGCTGTTAGTTAATATAGGCCATTTCTGCACTACACTGTCAAAGTGCTATTATTCCATTTTCAACATTCTATAGAATCCTGGGATTTGCAGTTTAGACCCTGCTATTGATTCCATTCCTAATTTTGCAGTGCCTTAACATGCATGATTCCAGCTTCACTTCAAGTTGGCTTACTCTAATAGGTGTGGAATGGATATTTTCTTACAGAAATGCAATTTTGGTTGCAGTAGGACTCTTCAATCTCCATAGCTTAGTCAAGTGATCTCTGGTATGTGTGAAAGATGTTGATGCTGTGATTGAGGAGCAACTGATTGTGCAGGGGGCCAAGCCAGTGACTGAACAAGTCAACCTGCAAACATCCCCTGCACTGGAAGGTCAAACAGAGACTGAGTTGCCCCAGCCAGCTCATGACGGAGAGGGAACCAGCAGTGATGCAGAGGAGTTGCAGCCAGCTGTGCCCATCAGCCCTCAATCATGCAGAAGGCTGAAACAGGTTGCGGAGAGGGAGGCTGCTTAGACTAGGCTGAGGAAATAATAACAAGCAGCACCTGCTCACAGAGGCTATTTAAGTCTGCTGGCGTGGCTGCTCCTTGCTTACAGCAAATTATTAGCAAGCCCTCATGACCTTTGTGACTTCTTTTCCCTGAAACCCTCTGGATGGATCTCTGCCTCCTGAACTTCTGGACTGGACTTTACCTGGCTTGGCTTGTGTTTTCCTGATGTTTGGTATATTCAGACTCCCCAAGTGTTCCTGACCTCTCTCCTCCCTTGCTGGCTGTGGCCTGGTTGGGAGAAATTCCTGACAGTATGCTTTCTTAATGGGCCTGTTGCCATCTTGGTACTGATGGGCTACAGTTCCCATTTACCATTGGCTAGGGCTAGAGATGGTGGTCAGGGATTTTGGGAGTTTCAGTTCTGCTCTGGACTTTTTCCCACTTTAAGCAGTGGTTGTTGCAATGTGGAAAATGGAGGCAAGATCAAATCTGATATTTGAAATGCTAAAGCTTTTTCTTTTCTTAGTCTCCTAGGGCACCCCCTGCGTTCTTATCAAATCATTGCTGACACTGTTTCTCATCTTAGGCTCTGACTTGTTTTGATTATTACATTCATTCCTTGATTATTACATTCATTCAGTTGACCTAGAAGAGAGGTATAGTTTTTCAGATTTCTGTAATTCATCAATTTGTTATCTCTTCCTGGAAGAAATACTGTGATTTTTTAACTGGTATGCTGCAAAGGAGCAGTAAACTTTAAATGTAATTTGATCATAGGAATCTGATTTTTGGCTAATCAGACTGCTGAGAAAAAGGCCAACTGAGTATTATGGATTGTGTATTCTATATAAAGGCTGGAATCCTGTTGGTGACATATGTGTGCATAATCTAAGGTTATGAGTAAATATGTTATTTTATGGCTCAGTAGCTCCTTGGGATGTTTTCCCTGTCCCATAAGCTTGCATCAGAGAACAGGCATATCTTTCCTGAAGTGTTTAGTAGCCAGGGAAGGGTGAGGTGGTCATTTAGTGGCCAAATGAGTGTGCAGGGTTTCCAGGTGGCAGCCCACTCCAGCTAAGAGAAAAAAGCATCCATCTCTTTCCTGGATCTCCAGTGTACATCTACAGAGTACTGTTGTTTTACAATGGCCCTTTCCACACGTGGGGAAGGAAATGCTTAAAAACGCTACTTACTGGTTTTTTCATGAGTCTGATCGGGTCCGTCGGGATGAGGAGCAGTGCGAGCTCATCACTCCGCACTGCTCCGGCATCCAAAATGGCGGCTTCCAGTTGGTGGAGGCTCTCCACCAACCAGAGAAGCTCACCAGCCTAAAGCCCGCCCCCGGCAGATCTGCAGGCACGCACTGGTGCGTGCCTGCAAATCTGCACCGGAACGCGGTGACAGAGTGACACGGAGTCACGCGCTCTGTGCTTTTGAAAAACCTCTTAAAAGAGGTTTTTAAAAAGCACACAGCGCAACCACTTCCGGTCGCTTCGGAGCGGACTGAGGTGCGGAACTACGAAAAGTAGTCCGACCCAGTCCACTCCACGGTGCAGACGACCTCTGTTGGAGGTCGCTCTGCACCGTTTTAATTGCCCCGTGTGAAAAGGCCCAATGTCTCCTTGTTTTCTTTCAGCTGTAGAAGGACAGCTACCTGTTGCTCAGGGACCCCACTCCCTCCAACAGACACTGAACGGCTGCAGAAGCTCATACCTGCCTTTTAAAGCAGACTTGCAAGTTTGAGCAGCAGTAGCCCAAGCAGAACTTTTCATGTGGGGCATTAATTTCCTTTTGGCAAGATGCAGGATCTGGGCCAATATATTAAGGAAAATATGTTAAGTGAAATTGCTTGTTCTAGAAGTAGATTGAGATTAGGCAGAATGTGTGCAGAAATGCATATATTAGAAATGTTTGTTTAAGATTCTTTAAAAAAAAAAGACAAAGTGATGCAAAAATGGGACACGCGTAGCCCAGAATTTTCATGTTAGTCCCAACAAGAGTAGCTGAACTAGATTAATCAGATTTACATAAGTGTTGGCTCACCATGCAAAAACTGATTCAGTGGGTCTTTTGTAGTTGGAACTACCAATGAGATCCAGGCCTCCATTTTTAATTTTTCAATATTAACTAATACTGGTGGAGGCTTTTCTACTCTACATTGTTACAGTGTTATTATTCCACTTTCAACATCCTACGGAATCCTGGGGTTTGCAGTTTAGGGAGGGGCCTTTAGAATTCTCAGCCAGAGAGCAATTTGGCCTCAGTAAACTACAAACCCCAGAATTCCACTGGATGCTGAAAGTGGAATGATAGCACCATAACCGTGTAGTGCAGAAATGCCCAGATTTATCCAGAGGCAGATCTAAGGTGGGACAACTGGGGCATGTGCCCTGGGCACCAATCCTGGAGGGGCACAAAAGCCTCCGTCCCCCACACCTGCCCACCACCCCTTGCGCCATTCCTCACCCACCCACTACCTCCCTGTGCACTTACACAGGGAGCTATATTTCCTCGCCAAATACAGCTCAAGATGGAAGAATTATGCAGCTTTGGGAAACCTGCAGCAGCAAGTAACTAAAATGTTTTTTCAAAGAACATAAATAGTAGTGACAAACCAAATGCCATCATTTGTCTGGAATAATAAGGAATCTCATTCCAGGACCTACTCAGGCAGGTGCATCCTTACCCTAGCTATAATCAGGATAAGAATGAGGAGGATCTTTGTTAATTCTTCTATTAGTTTATATCCTTCCTTTTTCCCCCAACGCTAGGATTCAAGGCAGATTGCAAAAACTAACAAAACAGTTAAAAACATTTACAAAAACTTAAGGAAAACATATTTAATTCTTGTTAAAAGACAATTAATCAGTCCCTAAAATTAAAACCCTTTAAGGTGGATTCATTGAAAGACAAAAGAGAAAAATCAGCAAAACTGTACAACATTAAATAGCCCTGCAATAAATTCTCAAAACTGTATCATTACATAACAGTTTTCACCTGCCAACAGAAGGACAATCTAGACCCTGTAGGGAGGGAATTCCAAAGCTAGGACCTTTCTGCCCTACACTGTTATAGTGCTATTATTCTACGTTCAACATCCTCTGCAATTCTGGAGTTTGTAGTTTACTGAAGCCAAAGAGCTCTCTGGTTGAGAATTCTAATGCCCCTCCCTAAACTGCAAACTCCAGGATTCCACAGGATGTTGAAAGTGGAATAATAGCACTGTAACAGTGTAGTGTGGAAAGGCCCCTATAGAGCAGTCACTTGGAAACCCCTCTTATGGGTTCTCACCAAATATGCCTAGGTGGCCCTCACTGAAAAAGATTTAGAGCCAGTTCAGATTCATGAGGAAAGGAAGATATGATCCCATAAGAAAGGAGCAGTTAGTCTCACATGGGACAGAGTTCCTCTGGATCACAATTGAAGTTACTTTTGCAGCTGTTAAGGGATTTTAAATGTTATTGCCTATATTTTATTGCCCTTTGTCCCCAGACCCCATGTGACCAAGAAGGAGAGTGGCCTATGCCTGCATTGATATTCCTTCAGACCATTTTAACTGGTATTAATCACAGAACACAGATTCTAACATGTCTTGAATGATCTGAGATTTTACACTCATCAATTCAAACTAATATGAACTCACAACTCAAGTGAGATTAGATTTTCATCTAATGTGGACAAACTAAAAAAAACACTGCAAATGGAAAAGTCCTTCAATTGCCTTCTTTTTACAACAAGCCATGTAAAGTTACATAGGACTCAAATACAGTTTTTCGTGTCTCTAGTTAAGAATGAAATCCATATAGTTAAATGAGACAACTGACCACAAGCATTGACGTTATTCATTCACACAACCCATCACAAGATTGGCTGTTTATACAACGAATCAGAGAGCAAACATTCATGGAAACACAAACTCATTTTCTTTTTAAGAAAAAGTTCTACATGAAAAACAATGGTTCTCCCTAGTAGCTGATCTTTTTTCTATCTACTTTTTGATTTTCCCCTTGGATTTTCTTGACAGGAAATGGCCTCTACAGCATGAAGGCTTAAAGGTGAAGCAGCAGTTCATTACTAGATCCTAAGGTGTAGGCAAAATCTTTCCTCAAGTTCTGATCAAAATCTATACTTGGATCTCTAAAAGCATCCATCTGTGACTGTCACATTTCTGCAGCTAGCGTTATAGTTCATGCTTTTTGAAATCCGAAAAGCAAATTAAGATGAATTTCTTTGATGGAGGCAATGTAAGAAACACTAGCAGATGTAGGAGCTCTGATCTAATAGTATGATCACATAATTGCAAGAGCAATATAATATCTACAACACCAAGTTTAAAAAGCTACAATTGCCCAAACCAGTTTTTGGTATGGAAGGCAGAGTGGATGAGATGGGAGTGCCATGTGTCCCACCTTAATGAGGACAGTCCTCTTTTTGTTGGTGTCCTCTGTTTGAATGACTTTCTAGTCCAGCTCCTGTTTAGAGACGAGGGAGAGCTTCTCTCTGATCCCAAGAAGGTGCCCATCAATAGTTAGCAGCCTCTGAACAGCAGACACAGGTCACTTGATTAAAGTCTACTTTATTATGGAGAGTTGCATTATATTGCTATTTAAACAGTAATTACTATTTGAAAATTAGCATTTATATGTATAAATTAGCATATCTAGATCCTATGTAAATCTGTATCCTGATTTGGCACCACATACATGTCTGTTTTACAAGGGAAACCACATTGATTGCCACTCAGCATATCACCATAAACAACTGTTTGGCTCAGTCATCATTTTTATAACTAGGCTCCAGGACTATGACCCTGGTAGGTGGATCAGAGTGAGGAATGGAACACACATACACACACAGCTATGATTAGAAACATAGTTTCAAATCCAGTTAGAGATACACAGGCCAGAGCTTGCTTCTGTGAAAGTGCAGTGTCTACCTGGAACAGACCAAAAGGGATTATAAGAATTAAAATGCACAATATGGTTTAAATACAGTCAGCCTCACTAGACATTTTAATGAAATCATGCAACACGTTATAGAGACATATAATCACTTCTGGCATTAAATGTGACAGGGAAATGCAATTATTACTTTTCAGAATAAATATTTAAAGTGTACATCAAGCATGACTCTGTTCAGAAATATTGTTTTCTAATAAAGTCTTCTATGGTTGAAAATTGTATGATCCTTCGCGAGGAGTGATACAGTAATACTCCTATAACAAAGGTGACAAATCTTTTCTAAAAAGTGGCCAGGCTGTTATGGTGCAATTTCCACTGTATCTTGCATCCATTTCTACCAGAACTGGTGACATCCCCTCACTACTGTTGCCCTTCCCCTACACCCTTGAAACCTGCTCTTGAAGACTAGAAGGAATGTCCAATGGAAGAAGTTTTGCATGCCTCAGAAGACAGCAGTAGAAGGGTAGTTTTAAAAAGGCTCAGTTCTGCCATTGTTAAATACCATTAGATCTTCATTTATCCTTCCATATTGAGCAGAAACGGCCTTTAGTATCCCCAGAAGCACCTATATGGTAGTTGATGTAGATCCTCAAATAAGCATGGCAACTAACAGTGTAAAATATAGACAAAGATGGAAGGCTTTCTAGCACTAGGGGAAGGCCTTTGAATCCATCTAGGCTTCTAACAATATAGTTTAGGTGTAGTGATTTCTAATGTTGTTGCATTTTGAAGAGTTTTATTGATTATTTTTGTTTTATTCTGTTTAAATATTCTTCACAGCTGCTCTGGACGTTTTGGCACTGAGAGGTATGAATCAAAATAATATCAAAAGGAATCAAACCACAATAAATGTTCACAGAAATCAAATGCTGTAAGTTATACAATTGTATGCATCAACGCATATTGTCCTACATTCTGAGTTACTCATAGAATCATAGAAATGTAGAGTTGGAAGAGACCACACGGACCATCCAGTCCAACCCCCTGCCATGCAGGAATACCCTCAAAGCACTCCCGACAGATGGCCATCTAGCCTCTGCTTAAAAACCTCCAAAGAAGGAGACTCCGCCACACTCCGAGGCAGCATATTCCACTGCCGGACAGCTCTGACTGTCAGGAAGTTCTTCCTGAGGTTCAGGTGGAATCTCCTTTCCTGCAACTTGAATCCATTGCTCCTTGTCCTGGTCTCTGGAGCAGCAGAAAACAAGCCCTCTCCTTCCTCTACATGGCATCCCTTCAAATATTAAAACATGGCTATCACGTCCCCTCTTAACCTTCTCTTCTGCAGACTAAACATACCTAGCTCTCTAAGTCTATCCTCATAGGGCATGTCTTCCAGGCCTCTCATCATTTTGGTTGCCCTCCTCTGGACCTGCTCCAGCTTGACCATGTCCTTCTTGAATTGGGGTGCCCAGAACTGGACACAGTATTCAAGATGAGGTCTAACCAAAGCAGAGTAGAGTGGTACCAGTACCTCCCTCGATCTAGACACCATACTCCTATTGATGCAGCTGAGAATTGTGTTGGCTTTCTTGGCTGCCACATCACACTGCTGACTCATGTTCAGCTTGTGGTCTATTAAGACTCCTAGATCCCTTTCACACGTACTGCTATCCAACCACATGTCCCCCTTCCTATATTTCTGTATTCCATTTTTTCTACCTAAGTGTAGGACCTTACACTTCTCTCTGTTGAATTTCATTTTGTTAGCTTTGGCCCAGCTCTCCAATATACCCAGGTCATTTTGAATTTTGATCCTGTCCTCTGGTGTATTAGCAAACCCTCCCAATTTGGTGTCATCTGCAAATTTGATCAGCATGCCCTCCACTCCTTCATCCAAGTCATTGATGAAGATATTGAACAGCACTGGGCCCAGGACAGAACCCTGTGGCACCCCGCTAGTCACTTCTCTCCAGGATGAAAAGCAGCCATTCGTGATCACCCTTTGGGTTCCATCAGTCAACCAGCTACAAATCCAACTAACAGTAGCCCTGTCCAGCCCACATTTTACTAGCTCCTTTGCAAGAATGTCATGGGCAACTTTGTCAAAGGCCTTACTGAAATCGAGAAATGCTACATCCACAGCATTCCCTTCATCTATCAAGCTAGTAACTTTATCATAAAAAGAGATAAGATTAGTCTGGCATGACTTATTTTTGAGAAATCCATGTTGACTTCTCGTGATTACCGCATTGCTTTCTAAGTGATTAGAAACTGACTGCTTAATGATCTGCTCCAAAATCTTCCCGGGTACTGATGTCAGGCTGACTGGGCGATAATTATTTGGGTCCTCATTTTTTCCCTTCTTGAAGATGGGGACAACATTTGCCCTCTTCCAGTCTGCTGGAACTTCTCCTGTCCTCCAAGGTTTCTCAAAGATTATAGCAAGTGGTTCCGAAATGACCTCTGCCAGTTCTTTTAATATCCTAGGATGCAATTCATCTGGCCCTGGAGACTTGAATTCATCCAGTGTGGCCAGGTATTCCTGTACCACCTCTCTACCTATTATGTGCCTCATTTCCCCTGCTTCCTCCCCTGCTCCCCAACTGCCAGGTTGAGTGCTTGTATCCTTCTGGGAAAAAACTGAGGCAAAGAAGGTGTTAAGTAGTTCTGTCTTTTCTTTTCCCCCTGTTAGTAATTCGCCATCTTCTCTGCGCAGCGACCCTATCATCTCCTTCTTTTTCCTTTTGCTACGGACATATTTAAAAAAGCTCTTTTTATTGTTTTTGATGTCTCTGGCCAGCCTAAGTTTGTTCTGTGCTTTAGCCTTTCTGACCTCCTCCCTACATCTCCTATCTACTTGCTTAAATTCTTCTTTGGTGGTTTCCCCCTTATTTCCTGTGCATGTTTCTCTTAACACTTAGCTCAACTGAAAGTTCTTTAGTCAACCATTCTGGTTTCTTCAGATACCTTCCATTTTTCCTCCTTATTGGCACGGTTTTAGACTGTGCCTTCAGTATCTCCCTTTTAAGGAACTCCCATGCCTCCTGAACTCCTTTCCCTTTCACTATTCTTGACCACTGAATTCCAGCCAGCAGCTCCCTAAGTTTACAGAAGTCCGCTTTTTTAAAATCTAAGATGAGTGTCTGGCTACACTTATCTTCTTCTTCCCACTGAATGCCAAATTCCAATAGAGCATGGTCACTCCCCCCTAAAGATCCAACCACTTCTACCTCATTAACAAGGTCATCCCTGTTGGTCAGGATCAGATCTAGAATATTTGATCCCCTTGTGGCCTCTTCCACCTTCCGGACCATGAAATTGTCTGCAAGACAAGCAAGAAACTTTCTGGACCTTGCTGTCTTGGCAGAGTTTGACTGCCCACATATATCTGGGTAATTGAAATCTCCTATTATTACTGTATCTCTCCTTTTTGAATGTGCAGTCATTTGGTTGAGGAAGGCATCATCAAAGTCCTCAGTCTGGGTTGAAGGTCTGTAGTAAACCCCCACCAGAATATCTCTATTGTTTCTCACTCCCTTAATTCTTACCCAGATGCTCTTGACTTAGCTTTCTGGGTTTAAGTCACGGATCTCTTCACAGGTGAAAACATCCTTGACATACAAGGCTACTCCTCCTCCTTTCTTGTTTGGTCTATTTCTACAAAATAGGCTATACCCCTCTATTCCTACATTCCAATCCTGAGACTCATCCCACCAGGTCTCAGCGATGCCTATCAAATCGTATTTCTTTTGTTGTACTAGGACTTCAAGTTCATCTTGCACTCAGGTCCCAGGCTGCACTGCGAAAGGAAGAGGTGAGGCTCTCACATGAGCAGGAAGCTTGTGCGGAGCCGAAGGACCCCAGACGCAAGAGCCTCTCTCCGGAGGCTGCTCGCGTGAGCCCCCCACCCCAGCACCACGAAAAGGTAAGGTGCGAAAAGGGTCTTAGTCTCCTCCACTGGATATCCAGACCATGTTGTTGCCTAAACAAGCTCAGCTTGATGCAATTCCACTGATATAATTATATCTGACACAAAAATCAAGTCACAATGTAATGACAGTCATGATGATGATGATCCCCCCCAAGTCTTTGTGTACATTTCTGTTTGTGGAAAGCTGGTATGGGGATCATACAGCCTTTAGATGTTTCTGGAATACAGTTCCTGGTATTCTTGATTATTGGTTATGCTAACTAGGGCTGCTGGGAGTTGAACAAGTATTAGAATAAGAGACCCACACAATTCCCACTTGAAACCATTCCAGAACCTGACCTAAAAACCAGCTGCACCTCTTTCACTGACTGCTGCAAAACGTTATAAGTGATCCTTATTCTATGACTCTCACTTTAAATTAGGGGTAATCATGTTCTACAGTCTTTATGTTTAGGACCAAAGAGCTTGAAAAGCAAGGTGTCACATTTTACAGTAAATGTTTGGTCAGTGAGGAGAGCTCTTTTCTGTTTTCCATACATTGAGAGGGGCTTTAAGTGCTGACTGTAAATACATTGGATTATAGGCTAGGTGACAAGAAATGCCTTAGTGTACACTATGGAGACCTTTGCCAGGGTTCTGCAGTTTATATCAATCACCAGCAGTTAAAGAGTGTATGAGAAGAAAATAAAGATTCAGAGATGCCACAGTGACTATTCTTTACTGCCAAGGGACTCTGACAATTATTTGTATGAAAGCTAAGAGCCAGGTTCTTCCAAACTCCCCAAGAGTCCTTCACAGACATTGTTTTTCTTTCCCTAAAGAGGTCCACCCTACCTCTTTAGCTTCACTCTACTATACATGTGCTATCATGTGGGGATTCTGGAAGATAGAACTGCCTTACTTGCTAGTTCCCATGGGGTTCTAGGTGAGCAAAAGAGGACAAGCGATCTCTGTATCATCTCATGGTTTGTTTTTAACCTAAACATTTGCGTTACCTACGGGAATCTAAACAATGAATTTTAAAAGAAACAACAGAATTCTATGGGGCACACAAAAGACATACATAGAGGAAAAAAATGGTAAGCAAAGCAGATGCCAGAAATGAAACAAAATGAAACGAGAAAAGAAAAGAAAGGAAAAGAAAAGAAGAGGACTTCAAGAAAACAGCAATGGAACGTTAATAGGAAGATATCTTTCGTCAGTCATCTTTATTAGCTGAAATCTCTCAGCTTCTCTTGCATTTCATCATCTATTTCTATACTAAAGATCAAATTTGAGTTGAAATTTGAAATGAAAAAGAGAGGAGAGGGGTTTTTTTTCATTATTTTCCTATCAGAGTGTTATTGGAAATGCCAATGTATGTGCATAAGTGATGTCTAGAGGTAGCCGCTAGGGAAAACGCCAACCTAGGAAACAGAGGGATTTTTTTTGTCTATTTTTTTATTTTATGCATTTGAAAGTCAAAATAGTAGCTTGGTTTTATCAATGTGTTTTTGCTGCTTCTCCCCCCATCCACACACATATCAATGCAGCCTCAACTGGCATAATTCTCATTATCATTGGGGAATTGCTGAAGAGCACAGCATGTCCTAAGTTGGGAAAAAAGGCTACCTGTTTATTTAAAGCTGATACATAACTAAATACAGTGATTAACTGAAAAGAATGATTTATTCATTTGCCCAGTGGTATTTCTAATGGGTTGCTATCTTTCACATGGAGAAAACTAGTGGAGGTAGGCACTTCTATTCTTTCTTATAAGAAATGATACGTTTGTAGAGCCCCTGAAGTGCATTTTTCAATCCAAAGTCCAAGCTAATCAATTACACAAAATTTCTGGTTGTTATTGTTGTTACTATTTTAAAATAATGGACCGAAACACATTCAATGGCAGCAGAGTTTAAAGCTCCTTTGGAGTAGATATGTAGTAACAATATTCTGGGTGACATTCATTCTTTGGATGAATGAATTCTACAGTTCATTCTGGGATATTCTTGTGGATGTTCTGTTGGCTTTTCTGGATTGTGGGGATGAGGTGGTAGAGCTATAAACAAATGCCAGTTTGGCCTTTAGTTGGCCCACGGCAGGGCAGGTAAATGGGGAGGCCTTGCATAAAGGGGTACTGGCTCCCTCCTAATTTAAAAAAAGTCCTGCCATGACCAGGACTACACTGGTGTAATAACTGAAAAGGATTCTTACCTTTAGCAGCAAGCCAGAGGATGTTCTACAACAACACAACAAATTTATGATCACCACCATCAAATAACATGATACATAGGCCAAAATTAATCTGTGGTCATCCAACTATTATATTTCAGTACTGTTTATATTATACTAGATTTGCTTTCTGGACCTCCAGTATTTTACCCTAAGTGCAAGCCCAACTAAGCACAGTAATTACTTCGGAATAAACATGGAATAATGCCTTATGAGTGATGAAATAGTTGGATATGACCTGGAGAATCCTGTGAAATCAGACTACTAGTTTTCATGGGTGTAATTCTAAGAGATATTTCAGCACTTTGCACAGCATTCTTTAGTCCTGTGCTAACATAAAGTTGGCATATCAAATAAATAAATGTCTTGCTATAGTTATGGTGCTCTGCATCATCAAAAGAGAAATCAATCAAATTTCAACCAAATAATTATGAACACATAAAAGAACTCTAAAACCTTTATGCATACTATCTCAGGGTCGACCCATGCATGATGTTAGCTACAACGTATATAGCTGAGCTCCCTCTTTGCTTGTTGTTGATGTTATTTATTTTAGACAACATCCCCTTGAACCAGATCTAGATCAGAATTTGTAGCACATAGGGATGTGAAGTTTATTGCCTCCCTAAAATCATCCCCTCCCATGGCAGTTAGCAATATTTTAAAACAAAAGCATCTCTCCTGATGGAAAATGTGAGAAGTAGCTGTGGACTGCTTTAACAGAGTAATCTGTTGGTAAGACAGAAGCAGAATGACAACCAGCTCCATGACCACCCACATGCACATGGAGTCTAGCAGAGAAAAAGTAAACTTAATTTTCATTGTAAAATGTATAAAGCAGTTTTACTTACCAATTGCTTGTGCATAACCAAACACATGGTTTTAAGGGAGGAGAGAATAGCTGCAGGTTAGAATGATGGAGAAAAAAGAGTAGATGTGGTAAAGCAAACTAACAGGAAATATGAAGTCATGCAAACAAGTAATTACTGAATATAGGCATGCAAAGGTTGCAGACTAACTGTTGCTGCTAAGCCTTTTCTAACAGTGCTATAAATCCTTCCAGCTAAGATTTGGACTTTTCCTGTGCAGTAGATGGCCTCAGTTTTGCCTGCATATTGGCTGATTTCTGTATGCAATTGGGTCCTCCTTGCAAGCTGGTTTTGAGGAACTGGGTTTCCACTCTGTGAACACCTTAGGCTGTGTTTCAAAAATGCAGGAGGGGAAATGAGAGATGATAAGTCCATACCTTCCAACTGTCAAAATTTGGCAGGCACAGTACTGACTAATCTCCTGCCAACCCACTTTTTAAGCCATTTTACAAATTTCTCTTGCCTCTTCCCACTTTCCCCCTTTGTTGTCAGCTTGCTGAAACTGCTCCAAACTGAGTTCAGAATGAAAATTCTGCATCCAAACTACTTGAAGGGAAGGGAAGGGCAGGGAGGGGAGGAGAGGAGAGGAGAGGAGAGGAGGTCATGTCTTGCCCTTCCAAGTACACTCAGGCAAAAGCAAACCACTGCAGCCTTTTCTGTCTTGTGTGTTCTTCCTCATTAATACGTTTTTACCATCTTAACTACATTCTAATGTTACTTGGCCACATATGTCCCAGCTTTCATCTTCAAAATGTTGAACAGTATGCAACTAATCCATTCCTGTCCTACATATTCATGACTGATATCTGTTTCAAATCTACCCTTGTACCTTCACAGCTGGCTCAGTTTACTAAAATAGCTTCTTACTGTCAGTAAGTAAACTGCTTGTTTAATGAGGGGTACCACACCAACTTCCCAAGGGCCATCAGATGTCCAGTCCCTGCCAAGAACAAATTCATGGATTTTAGCATCTATACAGCTATTGTTCAGCAAGATGAATATCCTTGGACTTCTGTCAGCTCTGACAATACCTCATAGTATACAATTTTTTTTTCAGTGCTTTATCTTGCCAGACACCAATAAGTATGCCATTATATTATAATTATAAGCTAATCGCTCATTGGCATCGAGTGAAGACATTTTTCATTTTAATGGTAATTCCAAGGATGACGACCATGTAATTTGTAGGGAAGAAACAACTGCACAATTACACTGTTATTAACACAGTAATTACCAAATGTATGCTGGTTTTTTTTTTGTCTGATTTTTTTTTGTAAAAAAATTGTGTGTACATCTTATGAAATTAAGATACCCGCACCTGCAAACTGCATGACAATTATACAGCTACCCAGTACATATTTTACAATATAAAATGTGAAATGACAACTGTTAATATAGTAAAGACAAGGTATTATTTGCTATTCAGTACCCATGAAATAAAACTGGCATAATCAAGCTTTGAATCCAGCCTTATATCTGAAACAATTGCAAGTTAAAATCAGTTGATGCAAAGTCACTTTGCACTAGGGTTACTAAAGTAGGTCAAGAACTAGATCCACCACAGGTCTCTTGTAATTTTAATCCTTAACAGATTTTTGAGTAGGACAGGATACCATAGAGCTTTAAGTGGGATGAAAGTAACTGTCCTCCTTCGCCTTCCAAATTCTAACTTTCAGCCTCAGCCATCTCCTCCCCTCTCCCCCAACACAGCTATTGACATGTTAATGGAGAGCACAGGCAAAAGGCACTGAGGAGCACCCAGCTTTGTTCTTCCCACCAGGCTCCCTTCCATGTGCCCCCTGCTCTTCTTCTGTGAGGAAGTAGCCATGTTGGGAGGGTTGGGAGGAGATGGCTTCTTCTTACATTTATGGTTTGGAAGGTGAGAGAGAATGAGTACCTTCATCCTACTTAGTAGAGTTTCATCCTGCTTGAAGATCTTTTAAGGACTAAAGTTTCAAGGGCCCTGTTCCAGATCCAATCTGGCAACCCTACCATAAACCCAAAGCTTGGAATTAACACATTGCAACTAATACTGTTATCAGTTACTTGTCAGATTTTAGATTTCATACTAACAAGGAATAGACCTGTCCCTTTTACCCTGAAATAATGCTTGCTGGGCACTATAAGGAACTGAGGGACAATTTTTAGGTATTCATTGTTATCACTGTGGCAAGAAAGTGGTGCGTCTTAGTAAAGAGCCTCTTATGTCTTCTTCCTTGTATGACTTCATAATAAGGGTCAATAGTTTCTAAGCCTTGAAGCAAGGGCCCTCTGTCACAGGGCCCTGCTTCTTCATGTTCCTGTTCCCTTCATTACACTGACATGATGTAAGCCAGTGTGATGCAGTACAATGGGAAGTGTGACAGCAACACTACCCAGCTCTTCAGGAGCATTGCTGCCCCACTTCCTCCTGTATTGTATAGTAATATATTTCCCCACAGTGTAATAGAGGGAACTGGAGCAGGGGTTCAGGGGTCCTATTAAGAAATATGAAATGAAATATTATGAAATGGTGGCCTCATATAGGGAAGAAAAAGTAACAGCTTTTTTACTGAGAGGCAACATTCTCTTAGCTCAGTTGACTAGATGTGCATAAAGGAAGAAATAAGAACAAAATGGCCGAAATCTTGTTGGTGATATGTCTGTACATAGCTTATGATTACATAGGTGTATGTTTGGTTTTGGACATTATGGAAGAAGTTCTTCACTTTCTCCTAACACAGTGTACAGGCAGATGTCAAGCCCTGGATGTTCTCCCACAGCTGTTTAATGGTGGGGGAAGAAGAGGAAGATGATCAGGGCAAATCATGTCCCAGCTGCAATTCCTTCCAACAAGGGGAAAAGAAATGATGTTGCATTCCTGGATCTCCAGCAAGTCTCTGTAGACCTCAGACAAAGACCTCATTATTCTTCCCGCAGCTGCAGAACTAATGTTGGACACTGCCTGGTTGCCTTCCAATCTCTTCCCTCCTCCATTAAATGGTTGCAGCAGTGCCCCAAAGGCTTTGTCAGTTGCCTTGTGAGTAGAATGCCACAGAGCTGTGTGTGCTGAGCATAAGGCTATGTGTGCTTTGAAGTAGAATATTGGACACTAAATTACCTGGGGTCTGGCAGGAATGTTCAACATGACAAATCATACCCAGCTAGTCTTAAATGAATAACACCAATATAATTTTTTTGCCAGTCATATTCCAAGCTCTACAGAAACCAAACACCATTGTATGGTGAATCAAAGTGAACTTCACTGCACAATTTGACTGATGTGCTAGATGTCATTTGAAACCCATATCCTTGAAACTAGGGACTTAATTTCTTTTCACAAAGTCTTTCAAGCTCATAGAGGTTACTCCACAAAGACAGAATTTGTGGAGACTTGATCAATTATTATTATTATTATTATTATTATTATTATTATTATTATTATTATTATTCCTGTTCAGATAATGGCCATGGATGGACCTAAGAAATACAGTGTTCATTTTATGTGAACTTGCTCCACTAGAATCTCATCACCATTGGTCTGAAATAAAGACCACAGAGTGTGGGGAAAAGCTAATCTGTGAATCATCATACAGTCCTCTCAACTTCTGTTCTACTGCTCACCACCTACCTCATTCAGAGAAAGATAGAAAAAACACCAACTCCCTGATTCTTCAAAATAAAAACCTTGGGGTAAGTTATCTGTGGCAGGAATGAATTCCTACAAAGAAAGGATGAGATTTTTGACACACATTTTAAAGTCTCTAGCTCTGTTGAATGACATTTTTTTTATCATTATTATTTTGCAGTTGATGCAAAGAATAATTACCGCAGAGCTGAGGTTCTCCGATTCAGAGGTAAGGCTGATCTATGATAGAAGAAACAGTGATAATATTACTTTCAGGTTTCAGAAGAACAAGTTTTACAAATTAGAATTATGCAGGCAGGATCATCAATGCCTGACCCTTGCACACAAAAACACAATTCTCTCTGTAATCCAGGCCATGATTTGCACAGTCTGTACTACTGACAGATAACAAGTGTACTTCACTAAGAAGCCACTTAGTGAACAATAGTGCCTGTCCACTCAAACAACCAAGCCAGGCTATGCATTGCTGAGGGGAAGCAACAAACAAAATCTTCACAGAGGTCCCAGGAAGAAAATACTTTCTTCATTATAAAATATAACAAGAAATCAGAGTCTAAGTATGACCAGAAAATCATCTGTTGAATCCCTGTTGTGGTGATACCACTGTCAGCGCAATGAAAAAGACACAAACATCCATTGCACTAGCTTTTGAAGCTCACAGTCTTCTTTATTGTGCAATTTGCATGCATGGGAAGCAATTTGCATGCATGGGAAGCAAAGTGACAGAGCTGCAAAGTCCGTGGTTTGCTTTGAAATGGTATAGACGATCTGTGAAGATTATAAAGTTATTAAGAAAACTTAAGTACAAAATGTGTGTGCTAGGAGAAATTGCATCCAAAATCAAATGCATATTTTCAGTACTTTAAAAAAAAAAGGACAGGCAGATGTGAAAATTAGACAGAACAGACTTACATGCAAACCAGATATCAACCGATCCCACTAAGATGCATTTGTATAGATATATAGATATACCCTCAGGTGTTGTGATGTAATTACTGTTTGTTAAGCTTAAGGAAATGGCAACACACAATGTTGTTTTCTGTATCCCGCAGTTATCCTACAAATCTTATGGGAAAGACTCTGAATTAACTTCTCGGTGGCCATAACTCCAGGGTTTGAAACCCAACAGACAAGTGAATGGAGTTGATTGCACTGGCCCTTACCATAGAGTTATTATATGTTAATCTTCTGAGATGAAGAGATCTATGTGATTGGCCCTGCCCAAGTGATCCCAGGCTAGTAAATATTACACCCCTGCCATCAGATGAGGCCATGTAGAGAGTGTTCCCATGGCTCTGCTTCAATATTTGAATGCTACCCTAGTGGAAGAGAAAGTTACACAAACATACAGGAATTATGATTTTTTTAAAAAAAATTCAGTAGAAGACTCTTTAGATCCAAATTCCACACTGTTAACCTTGTTTATATTATAGCCTAAGTCCAGTCCCTTTCTACAGATATCTGTGAGTTGCAGACAGAGAGAACAGACCCAGTTTCACCAAATCCATTCTCAAATGTTATCTGAAATGGGAAGCATCAGTATCTCAAAATAAGTGCTTTTGGAAATGCAGTATGGTACTTCTGCATCTAAAAGCTGTCACCTAGTTCCCTAATGGACTGCTACACTCCCATTTATTTGGAAGGAAATGTATTAGGGACTCTCTTAAAACTAATTTTCCCTCAACTGGGTTTAAAAACTCATGTTCAGCCCAAGGATGATTGGCTATTAGATTGTGGCTGAACTTTCATGGGAGGAATAGAATGTTAACTGTGCACTAGCAGGGGTATTTGAATCTTTCACCTTTCTGTTTGTAATGTCTCCTTATTAGAAAGAGGGGAAATGCTTTTCCATTGCTCAGCTGTAGTAAATAGGAGAGCAGGGGGATAACTAAGTGATTGAAGCCTCAATGGAAAGCTGACATGGTGAAAATTTGAGTGTGGTGTTCAGGGCAGAAAGCAAAATGAACAAACCTGCAGTAGAGTCACTACAGCAAGTTCAAAAATGTTTGATCCTTCAAAGATTTTCTGTCCACTGCACTGGCCTTGCCTTCTTAAGCACCCCCAAGGTTAACCCAAGATGTTTTGCTGCAAGGAGGAAAGAACAAGAAGACACCCAGAAACCCTCCTTTTCTACAAACAATAACCAACCAGACCAGAAGATGAATCACAAATGTCACAGCATCCTTCACCACATCTGAAGGAAATATATTCGAGGTGGCCAAGTTGGCCATGAACCAAAATACAATATAATCCACAATCCACAAAGCAGCAGTACTTTTTTTGGGCCAACTCCATAGCATAAAATATATCAGACAAGCTTTTGAAGCTTCACTGGGTCTTCATCAGGCAAAGCAGTTGAAAATCATAAAGAAGAAGAAAGGTGACAATGCTAGAGTCACAGGCCTACATTTTTTTTCTCAGAGGATGCATGGTGGGCCTTGGGGCATACACAACCTATCATCCAACACCTTGTCATCATTCGTTCACCATTCTGTCTGATGCCTACTATCTGAATCTCAAACAAATGCTTCAATGCAGCAGCATGAGATATGTAAACAAAACATGGACTAGCATTGGGTTAGTGACATGCACAGGTTTAAGTTGTGCTGCACATGTGGGAAATTGTTTTTTGGAGGGAGGGATCATCTATAAAGGTCATATCCAGCTGATGGTACTATTGTCAAGGTTGTTGCCGAGCAGGCAAAGTTTTCCTATGAGTCAGCGGTGGAGAGAAGAGGCAGTGTGGCCAAACAGCCAGGTGCAAGGCCAGAAGGATTGTTATGGCTATGTCTTATGTATTAGAGAAGGCCACACGCCAGAGCCCTAATTGGGTCACCCCACATGTTTCAGGGTGACAAGGTAGCATAAAAAGGCTGGTGTTTGCCTTGACCAGCTACCAGTTAAGACTCCTTAGCTGGACCTGCCATGGTATTGGCAGTATACTGTTTGAAGGGGAGATACTGCCCAGTTTTTGTGGAGGGTTGGTGGATGATGGGATCTATGCAAACCTGCAATAGATCTTCCCTCCTACCACTAAGCTCTGTCCAAAAGTGAAAGCAGAGTCAAGTGTGAAACAAAAACACATATTGCAGAGTATGTTGACAGAGCTTCTGAAGCGTGCAAAGCAGAGTTGAACTAGCAGCAAAACTGGCTGACCACAAAAACTCGCCCACGCAGTGTTATCTTCCGACTTGGAGGCATTTATTCTTCTGTTACAATACATACATATTTACAGGACTCTTCAAACAGAAGCTCAGCATTCCACTGACATAACAAGTGTATCTGGCACAGCCTCCAGCTAAACACGATCAGGCAATCGAGAGGAATATTGCCTAGAACTCAGCTCCTTATATACATCCCTTGCTGATGCAGCCTCCAGCCAACATGTCATTTCCCATGTCTGATGTAACCCTCTGCCCTAGTTACATTGTACAGTGACTCAGCAATAGTCACAAGGGATTACCTCATGCACTGTCATCCCCAGGTGCATTTCACATTTACATCGTAGGTATTTTATTGGACCTAAGGTCATGTCCAACCTTCTCTCACAGTTTTTCTCTATTATCTTGTGTTTTTCCTCTTTGTCTAATTGCTGGAAGGCAAACCTGTTTATGCTAAGCCTTATCTTAGAGTGCGGCAATAAATCAGTACTCTAAGCCTAACTAATGAGCCTCATTAGGGGTTTACACTAAGTTGAAGGAAGGTACCATTTCATCCGTGCAATGACTGTTGGCAGCCTAAACTGACCGAAGCTTGGCCATTTGATCAGAGAGCTTTTCCAGTGGATCTGTCTATAAAATGTTAGGAGAAGCCAACTAGGCAAAGAGCTAGCCTCTGCTCTGTAGTTTCTCACCATCCTGTCTGACTTGCCTGGCTCCCTTATTCTTGTGACCATATATTTTGCTTGTACTTTGAAGGCCCTTTTCTGTAACTGCTTACTTATCTTTCAGCTGTGAATGTGTTTAAGAAACATAGATTTTCAAAAGGTTTTCATTTATCTTCCTTCCTATCCTTTCAAATGAAAAGAATATGGAAAGCCTGTAATTTCTTTATACTTGGGACTGAGAGAACAAACAGTGCTGTAATTCAGGGTCAATATTAATAGAATACAGTCTCCACTCTTTATTGATCTCTCTCATCATTCTTTGTCTTCTCCCTCTCCATCTTGTGTATAATTCTGTCCTTCAAAATTTGTAGAATACTGTAGTTCCCTATAGAACATGCCGAACCATTGTTCCAGGCTGCCACAATTGTTGACACATTTCTGCATCAAAGTTAGAGGCTTCTCCCACTTTGAATGGATAGAAATGAAGGTAATGTTCTGTTCTTTAGCAAGATTTGAGATTTATGAAGAAGCTTGAATCCTAGTTAATTCAATACGAGATTACTGATTAAATAAGTTAGGTGGCAAATAGAGTTTGCAGCCCACCTCTTTCAGTAAAGGCAAGTATGGCTCATTTAACACTATCCTGTTGCAAAAACTTCCAGATGAACTCTTGCTTCCACATCACCTATAATTCAGAGTGGCACTGATAACAACAGGTTTGTTTGGTGGTTTTGCAGCTAGCAGATTGCCTTCCCATATGTCCAGAATGAGACATTTCAGGGTGATTAATTGTTAGCTGGCAAATGTCAATATCCCCTGAAGCATATGTTGCAGCAAACATACAGTCATTCCAAAGGTACCCATTAATTTCAACTTAGTCGTGCTTACAAAATTGCACAAATAGTGGTGTTCATATTTTATAACGTATCCAGAAGGTTTCACTGGAGCAGTAACTTAAATGCTAGCTACTGGCAGCTTTTTATTAAACATGTGAATTAGGGAAACAGAGGAGTCAGGGTGGATGCTCCATCAGAGGCTCTAGTTCAGCAGCAATTCAATATGCAAATCAGTTAAGGTGGAGTACTTTACTGAATTAGCCCCGGGTGGCTTATGCTCAATTTCTAAATGGAGAAAAGAAGAATCTTGAGCCTGCCTGGAAGTCAGAGACCTGGTTTACACTGGTCAGTTTCTCTAGGCAGTCACGTGCAGAAAGGAACAGAGCCATGTGGAGAAAGATGAACAAGGCTATATGCATGGACAGAAAGCAGCCAGGTCTCTTATTCTGTAGCAATAGTACAGGTTGACAGCTGAGTACCTGTAGCATGGAATAGTATCTTCAGTTGTACAAGTCCTGTGTATCTGTTTCAGTGAATAAGCAAATCTGTAACTTGGGCCAACCCTTCTGCCACTGAGCTCCAGTTCAGCAGTGGGTGATGGATGCCATGTCAGTGAGGCAGTGAATCTGTTCCAGGTTTTTGTTTAGACTTTAAAGAAATTATCTAAGGTGCTAAGCCATCTATTGCAAATAGGCTCAGGACCTCAGTGATCTCCTTTAAAGCTATGTAAAACCTGGACTAGATTCACTGCCCCATTGGCATGTGACCCACCAGCTGCCACTGACTTAGCTCCAAAGTAGTGGTGAAACTGTAACAAATTTCAGCATAGAATATCTTGCCATGTCCATATTGTTTTAGTAATACCTCTGTGTATGGATAGCTTGGGGTCTTACTAACTGTAACTGCCTGGCATTTTGGAGTCTGAGTCGTCATGGAAAATTATTAACACATGTTTAATGGAAAGGGTTTTTGTTGTTGTTTTTCACACATATGAATGCAGCAGGATTTTTGTGTGTGTGCAGTGTTTGTTTTATTGGTACAGTGTTTGTTTTATTGAGTGCAGGTGTGCACATTTTGGTGCACAGATGTACACACATGCGCCTGTAAATTGATGCCACAAAAGAATCTAGATAGAATTGTCTACGTGGTCCATTCAAGCTATCTGAAGGACTGCATCTCCTCATATGAGACATCCTGAGTACTAAGATCTTTCTCTCAGCCCCACCACCTCCACAGGTGCTGTTGGTGAGGTCGCAGGAGAGAGTTTTCTCCCCACATCCACACTGGCAAGGTAGAGGAAGAGGTGGGGGAGAAGATATAATGTAGTAAAAAGCCACTGCTGTAACAAACTGCACATGCACAACATGTTAGACAATATTGGAAAGTGGGGGGAAAATAGCAGTTGAGATTTGCAGTGTATCCCTTTCACTTCCAGAAACAAGAATGGAGAATTTAGAATTCCAAAATCTACTGAGAAAAGAATCTCCATTAGAAAATAATGGTATGGGCTAGAACCTTCTTAGTGAGCTTAATTTTTCAACTTGCAGAGAGATTTCCTCTACATCTGAGACTATTCGTAAATTAGACATCCCACCTGCAGACTATATTGGTAGCTCCATTCTGCTGCTTCATGATTTGGCCACCTCATTCTGCTGCATGTGCAGATTGAGCTTTACATTTAAGTTTTGCACAGACAACTGAACTTCACTTATATTAGAAACTTGAGTTCTGAGACATGAACATACAGGATCTTGACATTCTGAGGTAGCCAACCTTCTTTCCCAGTTCTGATTTTTATGTTCTGCAAAACAAATGTAGTTACTTACTGAAAAAAAGAAATTCAGCATAGACACAAGGGCAGCCAGATACTAAATGCAGAAAACTGATTTCAAAAGTGCTCATAGCTCTAAAAAGCAATCCTGGGACATTTTCCATCCAGAACTGTGCAGAGTCTCAATAGGAAATTACTTGCACAAGCTCACATATAGTCTAAGCTAGTAGGCAAAATAGTCTGGCCATCAGTTGTTAAAATATCTCTTTTTCCCCCTCTTCTCTTGGGTTTGGTGTAAGGAGGAGGAGGAGGAGGAGGATTATTTCTGCCCTACCTTTCCACTAAAAATTGTTGTCAAGGGGGCTAAAATCATTAAGAAGAAATTGAACAATAAAAACCATTAAAAACTATCACCACAAAACCTATTAAACAACGAATCAATTAAAATCAGTAATCACTGAACATGAACGTTAAATGAATATTGTGGATTGATGGCGTGACCGCTTGTAAACTAATGCATAGATAAAAGGTTCATGAAAGATCTGGAAGAGTTAGAGTGAGGAGTGGAGTGGTCAAGCCTGGTGACAGCATCAAAATTATTTAGGGTGATTAAAACAAAAAGAGACAACAAGAGGTTCCAAAAAGGACCTCCTCAAACTGGGAGAACGAGCACTAAAATGACAAATAAGCTTCTACGTGAAATATGAGGCTCACTGATGCCAAAACTTTATTGATAGACTGATGCAGCCAGAGCTAGCAATGGTTCATCAAAGAAATGGATCTTGGTGTAATGTTGGATTGCAACAGAAAAGCACCATTTCAATGTGTAGCTCTTCTTGAAAAAGGGCAAACTTGAAGTTGGAAGTTATTATAAAAGAAACTTTCACTGTATAAAGCCTTCATATGAGGTAAGGACATTCAAAATATTCACAGTTGTCTCCTCCTCAATTAAAAGAATATTGACATGGCTGAACATATTACAAGAAGTTTTGCTCATTTTTTCATTTTTCATTTATTTTAGAAGTTTTCTGCAAACATGGCCATTTATCTTACAAAACAAATTTTGCACAAAATACTATGATTCTGCAATAGTGTTTTGGAAAAAATAATCCTGTGATGTGAAGAATAATAAAAGGAGGGGCAGAAACTTGGATAATTTTGTCCAGTGGATAGTAAAGTTGATCTTTTTCCCCTCCAAAAACATCCTTCAACAGCAACGACAACAACAACAACAATGCTGTATGGTTTTAGTCACCATACAGCAGAAAGATTTAGGGCTGTTTCACACTACATGATTATAGAGCTATGATTAAATGTCATAGCTGCACTGGATAATGTAGCTTGAGGAGATCCCCTTGAAACTCCGTGGGACTTCTGACTTAAGCATACATGATATTGTTAATTAAGGCACAAGATGGAGCAATGGTTGCTGTCACAGACAGCTTTAAAAGAAGATAAGAACAATTCCTTGGTGGATGCATTGATCAGCAAGTGTTGACCATGACAGCTCAGTGAAAGTGCCATACATTTAGAGACACTATGTAACTGGATACTAGTTCCTTCAGGCGTACAATGGAAGGCAGCAGTTGCCTTCAAGACACATTTGTGGGCTTTTCAGTGGGGGAGTAGTATTTGAAAGATGATGTTGGACTGTTGACCTTTCCTTGCTCTGCTAATTCCTAGGCTGTTAAGTACTTAGATGAGGACAGATGAAAATCTAGGTACAAAGAAGCAATTAAAGCTAGCTATTTACTATCCAGGTAGCAATATTTCTTGAGTTTGATTCCCTCTCCCCTTATTAGAAAAGTTTTGCTTTTAAACAATGACCTTTTGCATTTTACCTAGCCTGTATCACTTGCTCTTTATGGACGGCTGATGTCTCTGATATTTTTAAGCTCTTTTTTTCCCTAAAATGCCAAGGCCTTTAACTTTAAAAAGCACCTGCTGTGACTCTCTGGCAATGACGTCTCACATTCTTTTTACCTGAATGCTGGAAATTCATGTTATGAACTACAGAAGCATGGAAATCTACTGCACACTGTATCATGAATTTCTGAGACTAGTAAGATTCATTTGTTTTCTGATCATGCCTGAGCAAGGCCCATGTACATTTTCCTCTTTTCTTGAACAAAGGGGGTGATCACCGTTGCTCTAGTTATTATGTATATTTATGGGACAAATTCACTTTGTCACATTTCTTCACCCGATCTGTACATATAGGATTTGACATAGAAATGGATTGGGTTTGGAAATATGTAGATTTCTGGAGCTCTGATATGTTTGGCAAAAGAGAACAAAATGCCCTTAACAACATGCACACATTTATAAAATGTGCGCTCCTCTCCTTGTACATACAGAAACATGTGTCCACTAAGTATGTGCTTGAAAAAAATGCCAATTTTATTTTAAGTCAGCACAAAACCAGCACAGAACAAAATTAAAGACAGAGAAAGGAGGAACTTGGCAGAAATAGACAGGATAGACTTATTCCAATTAATGCATTTCTAATTTTCTGCTCACATATACACCTTCCCATTCACTCATGCCTGTTAAATTTCACAGGTCTAAAATTATTTTGATACCCTTTTAGCTCAGTAATCACATGTTTTGTTAGCCCAAGGTGGGCTGGGAATCTTTTTTCTTTCAAGGCTTATGTGACTTTATCAACTATATCAAAGCCCACGTTCCAAAAGACAGTAGCCGGAGCTCAAAGTGAGTGGGGTTAGTAATTTGGTTCTTATATAACCAGAAAGTATGCAACCAGGACTGGGGCAGGGGGACTTTTGCATTTAGGTTTTCTCCTCTTCCGTGTAGCTGTGAAGTAAAGGAGAATGAAATAAATAATACCAAGAAACCAGAGTGGAACAGTAATGTGTGTCCTGAGGAAATGGGGCATGGACTGGGAGAGTGGCCTATAGATCTACTAAGTGCTAGGTAAGCTCTCCGCTCCATTTTACAATCTCAATCAGGCAATTGAAGCTAAGTCAACAGGTTCACGGAGCTCCTGGTGGCTCATGACCAAAGCAGGCTGGATGCTATTGTTCAGTTTAGTAGATCAGAAATCATGAGAAACTGATTTGTAGAAAGATATAGGCTTAATCTTCAGAGTTACAAATGATTTTCCTTCCTTCCTTCCTTCCTTCCTTCCTTCCTTCCTTCCTTCCTTCCTTCCTTCCTTCCTTCCTTCCTTTCACAATATAGGTGGCTGCCAAATAACGACACTAGCTGTACTTTGGGGAGAGGTTATTGTTGATATTGTTCAAAATGATGATGGTGTGGAAAGTTGCCTTATATTCCTTAGGCCGTATTTCCAAAAGTGCTGAAACCAGCAGACAATGCAAGCCATTAAAAACAAAAAGATCAAAGTGCTATAGAATGTGTTGGCATTTTCCTTCCTGGTGTCAAGCCCCTAAACCTCCTTCCGGAGCCTGGAAAAGGGAAGGCAATGGGGAAAACAGGTAAGGGGCCAGTGGAATCTCCTTGGACACCAGTAGAATACTATCCTCCTACCGCTACTCCAAGACTCCTCAGAGAAGAAATTATGGGGATTCTGAGACTAGTAGGAAAAGACGCCCTGTCAAAACCTACAGAATCTCTTTTTATAACCTTTTCACCCCAATGGATGTTACTGAACCTTAATGCAATGGAACAGTGAGACATCTATAGCACTGAAGTGAAGCCCGCAGTGTGGGAAATGAGGGGTTAAAGCCCTGCCTGCAGATGCTATAGTCCTAACTATAGTTTGAAAGTAACCTGTCAAGTAGTTGATATTACATAGCATGGTGTAATAGTTTGAAAATTGGAACAGAACCCTGGAGACCAGAGTTTGATTTCCCGTTTAGCTATGGAAACCCAGCGGGTGAGCTTGGGCACTCTCAGCCCCAGAAAATCTCATCATAGGTTTGCCTTAGAGGCACCATAATTTGGAAATGACTTGAAGGCACGTAACAACAACCACAAGACACATTGCTTTGGAGGTGACAATGGCATCCATTTTGCAAAATAATGTTCCAACTGATAATGTTATTTTTTTCTCTCATGTTACTTGTTGCTTCTAAAATGCTGGCTGGGCTGGGAATGAGACACTCCAAGGGCTCCCCCTCCCCAGTCCCCAGCCCTTGCAAGCTCAGGCCCATGACTTCCTTGATAGAATCAACTGGCCAATAGCATAGTCTTCCTCTTTACCTACTGCCTTGAACTTTACTGAGTGTTATTGTTTTTTTCAGTGAGTCATGTCATCTCATGATACATCCAAAGCATGACAGCCTCTAGCATCCAGTTTAGTCATCTTGGCTTCTAGAGCAAACTCAGACCTTATTTACTCCAGGACACATTCTTTTGCCTTTTAAGCAGACTGTGGTCTTTGTAGAACTCTAGTGCCACATTTCAGATGAGTTCATCTTCTTCTTTTCATCTTCTTTCACTGTCCAGATTTCACAAACATACAAAAAAATCAGTACTGTGGCATGGATGATTCTGACTTTGGTATTTAATGATGTATTTTATAACACATTAGTAACTTTATAGCTCCTGAAGTAATGGGAAGTGGTTAACACATTACTTTGATATGGAACAGGCGATAACTAATGAACTACTATATTAAAAACGAAATAACATTTCATGATTTGGTACTGATCCAGATTACATCTTCAGCACTCATTATAGTGCATGAAAGGGTGAAAAATCTGGCTCCCAGTTATACCTTTAAAATACTGTCTAGCTTGACCTTCTACGGAGGTCAATGGTATAATATCTGTCAAAGAATTGAGGACTTTCTCCCACTCAGTGCTGACTTCTGTCCTTGAATAGGAGCTAGGAGTTCCCCAGATTCCATTAATTAAACACTGCCACCACCCACTAAATTAAAGCCCTATCTTCTTGGCCCAGTGGGAGGCCACAAGGAGCCACCAATCTCTAAGCTTAGAAATCCCCCCCCCCCCGGCCAGGAGAGACAGATCCTATCTAAGCATGTCACCGAGAAACACGTGGGAATGGAGAGAAAACAGAGAGTTCTTTACAGGAAAGCATTTATTCTAAGAACAGGCAATGTAAATAACAGAAGATATCACCATGCATGGAGGCTCCCCCCCATCCAGGTTCGCTTGGTAGTTACAAGTACAGATAGTTCCATCAGATCAACCAAAGGTTTCAGAAGAACAGAAATCCTAACATAACTAACTAAGTAACATTCTAAGCTACTCACATCATTGGTCAGTTTCTGAGATGGTGTGCCAAGACAAAACCAGGAGGCAAGGCCAAGCTTGGCCTACCTGCAACCCCTCTGGTTGATCTTGGATGTTCTTCTTTGTTCTCTCTTTGTTCTTCTTGCCTCGTGGTCTCTTGAGGGTTTATTTATATAACTTCTTCACTGAAGCATCTCAAAGATTCTCACCTTTCTCTCCCTGATTGGGCAACTATCTCTCATGAGCTGTGATGCTAACCCCCAATAAAATGTAACCTAACACTAGCAGTTCATTAACCCTGGAAGGAGAACTATGTCCCTTCAGTTCTGTTACCTGGATAACGGGAACCCTCATTATCACAATATCCCAGATACCTCTGTTGACAAGACTACATCAATAAACTCAACATAGCTGTAAAGTTATTAACATATCACTATGAATAAAAAAAATCATGAAACAGAAAAAGACAACATTGCTTAGCTTAAAAACAAATAGACATGCTTTGTTGAAGAAATATTCTTTTACCAAGCAGCAATGAAGAGTGAATATATTGCTCCCAGTACACTGCTCCTTGGAATGTTGAGATCCCAAAATGCAGGCATGGTGACTGAGAACAACATCTATTTCAGTACTTTTTTTTAGACTGTGCCACAGAAACTCAACTTGCTGATACTATGTAATTTTCTGAAATTAAAAGGAGACCACATATAAACAAACAGCATATGTTAACAGAATTGTCAGTTGTTCCAGTAGTAAATAGATAGAAAGAGATGTTGCTGTCCTTATTTCTTTTTTTAATAGGCATCTAAATGAATTTGGGGGACGTACTCCAGTATTATATACAAATTCAGATACATCAAACAAGATGAATACAGGTAGTACATTTGTTACATAGATAAAGCAGAATGAATTTATGCTCTAGCCCCTTCTGTGGGGTTGCATGCCTTTCAGTGTGCCAAAAGTTTTATCCCTAGCCAACCTTGTAATTGCCAGTTATAACTGCCTCACTGAACAGTCTAAAGAGTGATGTTGCTTGTATGAGTACAAAGCAGCACAAAAGACTTAAATCTCTTTCCATTGTTGTGATCCATTTCCATCCAGCTATTCTTTCTGCATTACAATAAAATGAGAATCACTTTAATACAATTAAGGCCATATCCCACATCAGTATCCAAGCACCCATGAATGATGAAAAATGAAAGAGAATGACATGAGTTAGTATAATCCATGTATTGTTTTGAGGAGTCATGGACCTGGATAGTTGCAGACACCGATGAGTTCTCAGCATTTGTATTTCCATTTTTAGCACTGGTTTAACTAACAAATTTGTTACACAGGTGTGCCGTATCTTTTACTAATGTTTTGAATGTGTTTTTAACTTATTTAAATTAATGTTTTAATTGGATTGGCTGCTTAATGCTTTTTTTAAAAAATGTGTGAACTATATATTGTTATAGCTCTTTTGTTTTAACTTACAGTGTGGGACCCATAATGGGAGAAAATTAGGATATTTAAAAAGAATGGAAGGATAAAAGGAAAGAAGGGAGGGAGGGAGGGAGGGAGGGAGGGAGCCAGTGGAAGAAGACAGGGATCTTTTTCAGTAGTTATGAACACACAACAGTTACTTTACTGAATAGAAAATATTGTGGCTCCTCCCACCCCTGCCACTAGGGAGAGGCCAGCCTGAACCTGGGGATCCATTCCATATTAAAGCACCTGGAGTCACTAGAGTTATGAATACAGTACATTTATGTTTAGTCACAGTCTGTAGGCAGGGCAATGCACCAGAATCCGTCATGAAAAGAAAACAGCTGCAAAAAACTCATCTCCCTAACCCCCACCCCCATTCAAACTTCTTGTTTCCTTGGTACCCTCTTCCACATGACCACCAAATGTTTCTATGTCCCTCTCCTTTACTTCCCATCACTCTGCCTGGTCTTAGCTGTCCTCACACTCCCTTTGCTCATTCCTCGCTTTCCTATCCTCTCTCTTTCCGTGCCTACCTCCAATCACCCATTCCCACCCAACTCTTCCTTTCTCATCATGTCTACCTCTCCTTCATCTTCCTTTCAGTTCTTTTCCATCATTCTTTCTACTCTCCTTCCCCTCAGTGTTCTTTTGATCTCTTCCTGTCTCTGTCCATCTCTTCTCTATCTCTTCTTCCTCCCTTTTGAATTCCCTGCTGCCTCCTTGGACTCTACCTCCCATTGCCATTTCAGTGCCTATGTTTTCAGCACTACTGCAGAGGGCAACTGTGGAGGGCAACAGCTTTCATTGCCCTGCTTGGATATGGATGGGCTGCACTCTCGTGTCAAACTGATGTTTTTGCTTCTCTTGGGCTTCTTGAAGATTGTCCCATGCCACCTGTGCAATCTCCCTATGGTGCTGCCTCATTTCTAACATATGGTCCAACAGAGTTTTAAATAAAGGGGGTTCATACTCCCAGGCTTCTTTCACTAAATCTAGGATGCCCCTTGGATTGCACCTCCAGAGCGGTTCAAATGAGGAGAAGCCAGTGGCTTGGTGAACATTCCTGAAGGCAAATGAAAGAGCTCCTATAAACATATGCCACTGCTTAGTGTGTTCTTGCATAAACTTCTGCAGCATTTGCTTCCAGATAGTTTAAAACTATATTGCTTTGATGTGCATTCCTGCATAGCAGGGGTTTGGACTGGATGGCCCCTGTGGTCTCTTCCAGGCCATTTATTTGGGGATGGCAAACAGAGGTCCAAAGAGGTCTTACTTGTAATAAATCCCATACTGGTTGTAGGATCTGGCTCATAAAGTTGGGGGTCTGATTGGTTAACACCTCTTTGGGGAAATCCTACTCTAAAAAAAAAAGAAAGGAGAGGGGAGGGGAGGGGAGGGGAGGGGAGGGGAGGGGAGGGGAGGAAATCAACAAGAGTTCCTGGATTAGCCAAGAGGCTTTGGTGGATTTTAAAGGTACCACCTTCGGTCCACCAGAACCAAGATGTGTGTGGGTCAGTTGCTGACCACTCTATTGGCCCTATAGTATCAATCAAAAGCATTCAAATGGCTTGATCATCAGGGCATGAGGTCAAAGGCCCACTGTGAGGTGCTTTTAGCTGCATCTTTTGTCAAGAGACACAATAGCATTGTTAATATTTTCCAAGCCAAAAGAAAAAAAACTGCTGGTTAGCGCCATCTAAGGTCTTTTCTATGACTAGATGACCTGCAGCTGGAATATCATAAGCTAACTGTAGTACTTTTCTTTTTAGAGGCATTAAGCAAATAACTAGGCTCTTTCCCTCCTGCTCGGCTATTGGTAGCTAACTTGATATACTAGAACTCCCTGCCTCTCAAATTGTAGCCATTCAGGTGAAGCTCCTTCTTGTCCCTCAGGAATGGTTTGCTGAAGGGCATACTGCAGGATAGGGTTGCTTTTTACCATAGGTTTACTCGAGCCCAGGTTATGTGGGTTAGTTCAGCTTTTCCCTTCAACATTTCATCCAATATCTTGAGCAACTAGGGCCCTCGGGTGGAGTTAGTCCCTTCCTATAAGGGCTTCACAACCAAGGACAGCATCACCTTCACCTGTAGCATTTCTATATGCTCCACTATGAATATCCAGTCTTAAGCAGTTCCATACAATTTCACATATCTGTGTATAAACCTTACTAACATGATTTCCAGGGTGGGCATAATGGACACTTCCCTAACTAGCATCCTACTACGCCCTGTATCCCCTGAGGCACATATATCTGGAATATTTATCTGAATGTGTACCACCCATGCCCCAGTAGAGTCCCCACTTACCTGCACAGCTTGCCAAACATCCATCCATGTATATTCCATGACTTGGCATTTCTTGTGCACATGCCTTTTGAGGCAGCAGGTGAAACAAGTTAGTAGTCCCTGAGGCATTTCTATTGGTTGCAGCCCAAGGGGTCTGTAGTGGTCCTTTAATGTCTCTAGGAATGATCCTCTGGGTTGTCTGCACCCCTCAAGATTAGGTCCTCTCCAGTGGCAGTCCCAGACTAAGTCTCGTGAATCGAGGGCCACAAGTACCCCTACTGGTTTCTGTTGGAGGGGGTCTACCCCTTCAGCCCCAAAAGAGGCTTTCATAAGCCCCAACTCTGCATTCAATGTTTTTGGACATTTACAATGAACCCAGCTGAAAGCTAAATCTGGTAGCGCTGGCATGTATTGTTTGATCAAAACCAATGCTTCCACTTCTGCTGCTGAGCAGATAGCAGTTTGCCGTCACTATAACCCATTGACACAAACCTGTTGTCCTAGGGTTCCAGGATTCATACCTTGTGTCCGTCTCAGGCTGTGCCTCCTTCCAGTCCTCTCCAGTTCAACACCTGCCTAGAGTCTTCCATTCCCATCCAACTCTTCCCCGCTCACCACATCTGTCTTTCTCTCCTCTTCCTTGCCATTTTTCTCGCTCACTCCTTCCACTCACAATTTAAAACTTACTATCTTCTACAAAGGACACTAGGCAGCCTGTGAGGGAGCAGAACTTGAAAGGGCTATTTTTTGGACTGTAACTCCTAGAATCCCCAAATACCACGGCCATGCTGACTGGTGGATTCTGGAAGTTGTAGCCCAAAAAGTAACTATTCAAAGCTCTTGTTACCTGTGAAGACTATTCAGAAACTTCAGCTGTTTCTAAATACAATTATTAACTTCTGTGGGAGGAAGGAATATCTCCAGTGGCATCCCAGGCTCTCTGCTACCTGAATTTGAAGAAAAAGTATTACTGGTGAACCCATCTTTGCAATTATTCCACACATGCTGCTACCTTCTTCTCTTCTACTACCACCATGCTTTCCTATGCCACACCTCTCTATACCCCCAGCTCTGTAAATGAGGAACAGCTTGGTCTGCCAGCTCAAGTGTAACAGAAAGAATGACAACTTGAAGCTCCTGGTGCTTTTTTTATATAGAGGGCAGGGTACCTTTCACGCTACACAAATATAACATTATGATTGCACTTTAACTATCATGGCTGCATCCTGTGGGATTTGTAGTTAGGTGAGACATTTTGCTCTCTTAACTGCAACTCCAAGGATCTCATAGGATGTTGCTATAATTGTATAGAGTGAAAGAGGCCCAGGTGGCAGCAAAGAGAAGAAGGAGGAAGGAGACACAGAGGCAGGTGTGGCATGGGAGCAGGAAAGTAGAGGACTGGAGCAGTAGGCAGGGTAGAGAAAGAGTCAAGGCGGTAACAGTGGTAGGAAATTCTTGTTGCAGGGAGGAGTGTAACGCATCACTTTTAGTGGAATCTCCTTGCTCTATCAATCAGCTCATGTTCACTAAGTCTGGTGGGACAGAGAAAAGAGTAGAGAGGTCCCCAGAGATGCAAATGCAAAACACATATGCATACACTTTGCCAGCTTTATCCCGTTTTGAAGGCACAAAATGAAACATGAAACATCTCTCAAAATAGCTTGTTGTTTACCTGCTTGAAGGCTAGAAGTATGCTAGCTATCTGTCTACACTTTAAAACAGATCCAATGGGATTTAAGAGTGGAGAGAACAGGCTTTGGAGGAAATGAGTATCTGTAACACAGCTTGAAAAGAGCCAGTGTAAAAATTAGTTATATTGTTTTTCAAATTCAGTCTAACACAAGTCAACACAATTTCTCTGCTCCAATTTTAAATGCATCAATTTCTACTCATAGGGAAGTTGTTTAAATAATTAGTTTGAAGTGTTTTGTTTTGTTTTTTGATGCTTGAGTCCACTTGAGGGGGTAAAAGTCCTAGTGTTGATGCAGTGCTGAAATATCTAGCCAACGTAAGATGCCAGGAGGGGGCTGCAGTAAGTGGAGAAAGCTGCTGTCTCCACACTGCTTATTTTTCCAGTGCCTACCGTGTCAGTAGGGCAGGAAATCTACACTGGATCTACTTTAAACAAGCTGTCCAAGGCAGCTTCGAGATAAAGTTCAGCACTCTGACCAGAGTGAAACCCATGACAGATTCACCATCCTGCTGATGCTGGAGCGACTTGAGAAACGGCAGCGTGGAGAGAACAGCTTTCTTCAGTCATTGCATCCTCAACCTGCTATCATTGGTTATAACTAATGAGGCAGGAAGAAATGGAGGGAATGCCCTATTGCCCTGATGAACAATACTTCATTGGATGTCTCAGGTTTCACTGACCACTGCTTTATTTCTGGTTACAGAAGTAAAATTGACCACTAAAGCCTAAACAGCCCAGGACTGAGATGTTTGCTTATTTATAAATCTGATAATTCTTAACATTTTTATTGGAGATCTGATTGTGAATATCCCTAGCTCTGAACTGAGTTGGGTGGCTAACATCAAAAGGAACTGATATGGCCTGGCATCTTGTCTGTGGAATTCATTCCCCTTCCATTTATCTGTCACACACTTTAATGATATTTTTCATGTGCCAGGACAAAATCTGTTATTTTCCTCAGATTTCAGCTTTGTAATTAACTTTGCTCCATTGAAGGTTCTGCTTTGAATTTATTTTATACATTTTGAAAATGTACAATCCACTGTAAGAACTATGGTTGCTGGAAAAATACACACACGCACGCAAACACAAATAGAACGTGACTAACTTATTTTTTTTGCTCCACCTCACATCATCATTAACATCACTAACTCTCCTCTCCCTCCTCAAAAAAAAAAAAAAAAACTCTAATGCCAAACCTTTTGTTTTTAGAAAGGAAATATGTATCCTGAATGCGTTAACATCATATGTGTGTTAAGCAAGTCAGAGAATGAGCCATAGCTCAATGATACAGCACATTTAAAAAAGTTTTGAGTGCAGTCCTTGTTTTTAGCAGTTAGGGCTGGGATAGAAGCTCTAGAGAACCAATACCAATTAGTATAGATAATACTGTGTCAGATGGATTCATGTTCTGGTTCAATGTAAGGCAGTTTCTTATATTATCATATTATGCAAAATGCTTGTGCATTTTGTCTTAGCTTGTGCTTAACAGGGAAGCACAGTCTGGGAAACTACATTTTTTTATTAAAGCTCTAAGAATTGCCTAGCACCCCAGCCAGTGTTCCTGTTGCTGATTGTGGAATACTGGGAGCTCTAACAAAAATTCTGCCATGAACTCCTTCCTATCCAATTTCCAGAGTTCCGATCAACAGATCCTAAACTCCCATAGTCCTTTTGTTCCATGGCATCTTAACAGTGGACTGTTCCTAGCCATAACCTGACATCTTTTTTTTCTCTCATGACAACTCTGAAAGCATAGTTCTATTTTATGCTTGTGCACTTTGATATTCTTTTTCCCCCCCTAGAAGTAAGCAGTGAGTGGAACCATGGTATATATTAGCATTTTAATATTGGCCCAGCCCTATGGTATAATAAGATTTGTTTTGAATTTGTTCAAAAAAGTGTATGGCATCTTCTTACCAGAAAACAATAGTGTAGTGAGCTCCTACTGGTTTTTAGCAGGGTTTCTGTAGCAGGGGATGTGATCTGAGCATCTGCATCGATCTTTAGGTCACAGCTTTGCTAAAAACTGTTGGACACATGGAATCACAGCAAAGGAAGACAGATTTCTGTTGAAGTACGTTACAGTATCCTTTTTAAGGGAGAATTGGAAATAGGAAGGAAAAGGGGGAAGTGAGTTCAAGCTCACAACAGTATCTTAGATAAAAAGCTGACATTGATGTGCCATCACTATGGGGGACTCAAGTTGCTTAAGGCTTTTCTCTAGCAGTGTTCTGCAGAAGGTAAAACCTGACAAAACACAAAAGGAAAACTGCATTAATGTTTCCACCTCCTGCATTGCTCACAATTGCTCAGATTGAAAGAATAATCTAAAGGTGCTTGCAAATTATCATCATTAGCACCATTATTTAGATAGCGCTGTCAATGTGGATGGTACTTGAGAAGCCAAAAGAAACAAAATTACAGTTCTGTGTCCCCAGGGGCCTGTAATCTAAAATGAGATGGAGGGAAGGCAAAAGAAGAAGGGAAGGAAGATAGGGGAATAAACAGTTCATCCAATTCAGCTACATTTTGGCTTAATTTTAACAGCAGAAGTAATCAACACTCCAGTCGTAACTAAAGAGCCAACAGCTTGAAGGGATTAGAATAAGGCAGAACCACCACCACTCCATGGAAAGTGTCCTCTGCTGGACTGTCCTCACCCTCCAGAAGATTTCCCTAATGTAAAGATCTGCTTGAAATCTATTCTGCCTGAAAATATATCCTGATGGAAGGATCACTCTTGCTCCTGCTTATGCCTCAGCTTGCCTACACACAAAATACAAGCAGGAAAAACCAATAACTTCCATGCCAGTGAGGCTGTGAACTGGAACTGGGTTTCAGATTGACATTCAAGGAGCTATCCAGTTGCTGAACATATTGTGGAATGTGAACTCAATACCTTGGAGGACTCCTTTAAAGTCCAGTCTAAAACATGGCATGGATTCTATCTTATTGACACGGGAGCATCAGCTAGCACTGGGTATGAGAAATGCAGTTGTAAATTAATTCTGCCAACCCCAGAGCTATTGTCACCAGTGAAGTATTCAAGTCAGGCCTCAAGTCAAGTCTCAAGTATGGCAGCCAACTTTATACCCCAACCTGTATTCCAGAATTTCTGGACAGAGTTGAAAAAAGTCAGCTTTAACAATTTAAGTAGAGTCAATCCTCCACATTTGCAACTTTGCCATGTGCAGCTTTGGACATAGGGAATAGGATCCTTCTTTCTCCCCCTTCCCAAAGCTGGAGGCTTTTGTGTCAATGGGCATAAAATAGTCTGCGGTTTTAGAAGTAGGGAAGAGGATCTTTCTTCTGCCCCATTAGTGAAGTTCCAAAAGTTTTAGAAAGAAAGACTCTTCCTCCTCAAGCTCATTGCCTTACATATTTGCTGTTCCTCTCTGAAAAATATACCCTGTGCCATAAGGGCGCATCTTACTCTTAGGAAAAGTTTTAGAAAGCTCTTCTTATATGCAGCAGACAGGCTGCTGAGCAGACCTTAACCCTGCCTCAAGCCCATTTCCTAACCCATTTGCTATTCCCCTCTGAGAAATGCACCCACACTTTGTGCTTGAGACAGATTGTCATGTGACCAGTAGGCAAAAAGAGATGGAAGCACTGTAAGGTTTCTATATCGATGTGTTATGTTACTGAACCAAGGGAAGCAAGTCAGTCACTAAAAATACAGAAATCACAAGTCATGTCAAATCAGTGCATCATCTATTGCCAAGTCCAAGTTGAGTCACTGAAGTGACTTAAGTCTAACTTGAGTTCAAGTCAATCAACTTGAGTCTACATCACTGACTGTCACTTTTGGTCTGATCTGTGGATCTCTCATGGGATTTAGGGGCTTTGGAACCTATTGATTCAAGCTCACCCAATGTGCCCATGGGCGGGGGGAAACAATTTTGGGACCTACTTCCAGCAGGAACAGTGCTAATATGAGTATATGAGTATAGTGAGTATAGTGTTTTCTGTAGATGCACTAGCCGTGCTCTGGGACATTGATCTGTTGGTGGATCTACATTTCTGCCGATCGAGTGATAATCCTCTGGATCCCATGGCCTCACCTAGCTTTGCAGAGAGTGATAGGGAAGTTTAGAATTGTTCCACTACTGTGTATTTTCAAGAAATGAAAAACTAAACAAAAGATGTTTTCAGTAATAAAAATGGAATAGTAAAACAAATAAAGTTTTGTGCTCCCTGAAATTGCTCACTCTGGCCATAAACTGGACTGGAGTTATTATGGATTTAATGGGAACAAAGGAGATACAAAAAAATAAAATTTTAAATTGAAGATTTTAAAAAATATAGGCCAAGAATAAAGGAGCAGAAGACTGCCAATTTTCTTCAGAATCATAATTCAATGTGGATTTTTAAGCATTTTTTGTTTTTCTTCTGGCTCTCCTCAGTAACAGCAATCTCAGTATAATGTAAATCAAACTGTTTCTCTAATCACATCTTAATTCTATTTTTTTTAAAGAAAAAGTTTATTCATTCAATGCTAATGCATTTATGTCACCATAAGCAACTGCAGCATTCACATTGCAATTTTCACTGCAGTCATCCTAATGCTGTACAGTCTTTAGTGCAGTCAGTAGTACAGTGGCAGTTGGGGGCTTCCATGTCAACGAGGTTGTTTTAGTCTATCGCCTTGAAAGTTTTAGTCCAAACTTTCAAGACAATGTTAAAAGTGCTGAACCTATTGTGGGAATAGGGTTTAGCGCTATAGACAGCTCCTTTAATATTTGAACCAAAACTCAGAGGAAATTCTCCACTGTGCTGTCTCAGAAGCTTCCAGCTGCCATTGCATCTGTGAGCTGTGCAGATGTTTATCATATAGAAAGAAGGAAATTACAGAAGGTAAAGACATTATACATGGGATGATAATCTTTTCGCAGATATCATTTGAGTATGGAAAATCCACCTGTACACTATATTTACAAAACAATAGAAAGAAACATGTTGCTTTTGAAGCGTGAGGATGTTTTGAAAGACTGGAAAATTTACCAAATTCAGGTGGTTCAGAAATTAAAGTACATACTGATCTGACAGGAAATATATCTACCCATGTCCCAGCAAATCTGACAAAGGGCAAGTGACTATCTCTGGTTATCCAGATCTTACAGCCTTTTTGCAGTTGAGATTGCTACAGATGTTTTTTATTCATATTCCCTCAGGTAATAGTAGGACATTTCTTTGTCAAGGTATTCTGGTGTAACACATGTGTGTTATGGAAGCTAGACGAGTCATTATGAATTGAGTACAAAACCATTCTTTGCTTCAGTACATTGTCATCTCAGAAGGGGGGGAAAAAACCTTCAGCAAAATGCAGACACATTTTAGTATAGCCACAAGAATTTCAAAAGACCATGTGAAGTGCATAGTATAAAGAAGGTGTGAGCCAGTACTGCAAAGGCAGCTTCCTGAGTAGATGCAGGTACAGTTCTTTCTATTTGTCATTAAAAACAAAACAAAAAAAAGTATAGCTGTCACAGTGCGGTAATGAAAGGGATATGAGGCTGTTCTGAGCAGCCTTCAGATATCATTTATGAGATCATCACCACTACATAGGTTATCAAATGGAGGAAGCAGACAAAGCTACTGTGGCACAAGGACTGGATATGTCCCAGTGGTATGTTGGCACCCATGCCAAGAACATACCATCCAATCTCATTAGTCCATTAAACCAGAACAAAAATGCTGCATATAATAAATTTATTATAGTCACCCAGGCACAGCATGTTGATTCTAATCACATTCATAGATCAAGGAAGCATAAGTAAAACACTGAAAACCAATACTGTGTAGAGCTTGTGATCAAGGATCAAGGACATAGTTGGTCTCGTTTTATTTAAGAGATTTCTTGTGCAACACTTTTGCCTCATTTTTAGTGGTGCTAATACACGGTAGTTTTTCTTATTTTTATGTTTATGTGAGGACTATACTGCTGCCTTGTTTTGTTTTGTTTCATTTTAATTTAACCCTCATGTTCACTAGGAACCCTTAGGTTCAATACTAATAATCCTGTACATGTCTACTTAGAAAAAAGTCCCATCAAGTTCTGTAGAACTTACTTATGAGTAAGTGGGTATAAACCTCCAACTTAAGTTTCAATCTATTTACCCTTCCAACCAAAGTATCATAAGGTTGAGATTAAATGAAATGAAATCAAATTAAAATCAAAGCCTTATTGAATGGAAATAAACTGTTTCTGCATTGTTTTATATCTATAGCAATATCCATAAAAATAGAGGAGGGGTAGACACAGAGCCTGAGTCGTATTTTCAAACCAGCAACTTTGCAGTGTATTATCTAAATCAGTGGTATGAATCTCGTGGTGTCCCAGATGTTGTTGGACTGCAGATCCCACAGCCCTAGCCAGCAGAGCCACTCAAAAGAAAAGCTAGGAGTAGCAATCCCAACAATGACTGGAGGGCTGCATAATGCCCACACTTGAAACAAACTGACTAGCCCACATTTTGCAACTTGCCCTGCAGCGGCAGCTAATAAAAAGGACACTGCCTCCAACAAAACTGAGAAGATGCCTCATAGAGATTTCAAGGAATCTCCAATTTCCTGAATGACTCACATAAAACAGATACAACAAAGACTGCATTAACTTAAGTAGGAAAACTTGTACTAGCACTATAGCCAGAAAGAATATTCACTATTATTTGTTTTCTTGACATTAAAATGACGCTCAGGAAACCCAACTGGGATGAATAATACAATGGCAAGAATTTTCCTCGATTTTTACCCAGTGCTCACATAACCTTAAATTTTTCAGGAAATCATTCTATGAGGGAATACATATGGTTTTTTGCATGAAGATTGTGAGGATCTATGCAAAAATCATTGCTTCCAGGCAACAACATGGGGTGTGTGCATGTGTGCAAGATTGCTGTTTTCCACACAAAAATGAGCACATCAAAGGGAAGTAAGCAAAGGAAGTGAGCTATGATTGATCCACACAAGCATATGTTATTGAATGATAATCTCTGTGTCAATAAAGTATGTCAATGAAACTTTTTTTTGACATAGTTTACTGAAGTAAAAGCATCATAACTAAGTCTTTTAGCCATTTCCCACAAAATCTAAATATGATGGTTGTCTTTGATATTTTCTAGGCCTTAGGTGGTTACATGCAAAGTCCTATTAGTCTACACCTGAACTTTTTCAAACAGATGAGTAGAGCATCCCTCCACCCCCTGGGGAGTATTGACACATTCTACTTTAAGTCTGTAGATAAGAGAGTTTTGGAAGCCTCTAATATCAACTTTCTTCCTGTCATCATAACTCTAGTGTGTGTCAGTTAATAGGAGTCATTCTACTAAATCTTGTTCTTCTTAGACAGCATCTCATTATTTTGGGCAATTAATTGCAACACCTCCTAACAGCTGTCCTAACTTTGAGGGAAAATAATTTTCTTTTATGAGATGGAGCTTTCGGTTTTCTTCCACAGAATATACTTGAAATCAAGGCCAGACCTCACACAAGAAGACTAACAATGATTGCCTAGCATTCTCACCCGCAAAAAGTGTAGGAAATCATTGACTTCTCAATTATATCACTGTTATAAATGATGGTGCCTATTATCTATTCAGGGATAAGGGATATGCAGCACTCCAGATGTTGTTAAACTGCAACTTCCACATCCCTCAGGATTGGCTACATTGGTTAAGGCTGATGGGAGCTACAATCTCAGAACATCTGGAACAGCACAAGTTGTCCACTGTTTTGCAATGAGTCTTTAGAGGATTAAGAAGCGAGGAACACACAAGTGAATTAGACATCAAAATGTTATTAAGTAACAAACAGGTGTTGGAAAGAAACAAAACAAACAACTCCTAATGACTTTATTTCTCTAGGTGACTACAGAGAGGTCTCCAGCTGTCGGACAACACACAGCACCTCCATGGTGCTAGTCTCTATCGATGAAGTCCCACCTATGGAAGAACTTGAAGAACCCTGATTCACTTGTGTGCTCATTGTCTCCAAATCTTCTAAAGAACTTTTGCCTCTTGGAAGGACCCCTGATGTTTTCAGAACTATACAGAGATGTTTTTCATTCAAGTGATTGAAGACAAGGATCCAGAATCTGGAAGCATCTCAGATAGAGTGCCTGTTGTGTTCATGGTCTTCTCAGATCTTCAGAAATTCGTGCACAGAACTTGCCATCAGGAAGCACATTGTCCTTCTAGACCAGGGTGCAGTATCTGTAAAGCTGAGTATTAGAAAGTAAGACAGGCCAGCAGTGATATAGACTCGAGTCAATTGACTTGGACTTAAGTTGCTTCAGTGACTCGACCCGGACTCGACTTGGCAATAAATGATGCACTGACTTGACTCGACTCAAGACTTGTATATATTTTTAGTGACTGACTTGCTGCCCTTGGTTTAGTAACATGACACATTCATCCAGAAACCTTATGACTTTGAACAATGCTTACATCTCTTTTTGCCTACTGCTTACATGAGGATCGATCTCAAGCCTAAAGTGTGGGTGCATTTCTTAGAGGGGAACAGCAAACAGGCTAGGCAATGGCATGACGCAGGATTGAGGTCCGCTCAGCAGTCTGTCCCTGCTGTATATAGGAGGAGCCTTCTAAAACATTTCCTAAGAGCAAAAGACAAGAATCGCCCCCAGACTGCAGGGTGCATTTTTCAGAAGGGAACAGCAAATTTGTTAGGCAACGGGCTTGAGGAGGAAGGATCTCTCCTTCTCAAGCTTTTGAAGCTTCTGTAATGGGGTGTAAGAAGGATCCTATTCCCCACTTCTGAAACTGCAGATTCTTTTATGCCCACCAGCACAAAAGCCTCCAGCTTTGGGAAGAGGGGGTAAGAAAGATCCTGTTCCCCACTTCCAAAGGTGCAGATGGCAAAATCACAAATTTGAAGGGCCTACTCTGCTGAAATTGTTAAACTCATTTTATTCAACTTTGTCCAGAAATTCTGGAATACAGATTGGGGTATAAAGCTGGGTTTCAGACTTGAGACTTGACTTCAGACTTGGAGTAAAAAGCTCAAATACATCACTGCAGGCTAGCAAGTGTGTAACAACATGAATGGGGTACAGTTAGCATAACGACAACAAACGGCAGCTTTTGCTTCTTGCACATTATCTTTCCTTTTTTTTGAACAGGAGGTTGACAAAAGAGCAAAGCCAAACCATTTTCAACTATTAAATCAAGTAAATATTTAGTTTTCAAATGAGAGTGTATTTTAAATAATGGACATTTGTAGATACTGTACATATTTGCTTAACTTTGTTTATTTAATATGTGATGAAATTGAAAATAACCCATGTTCCATATGAACTCTTGTTTTGACTCCAGATAAGCAGCTTTGAGTTTCCTAATTTGTTTATACTTGATGCTTTGCTGGACTGACATATTACATTACCCAGCTCAGAGCAATTTCCTCACCTCCATGATATTAATGAGCCAAAGAATGTAAAGTGTATAGCTTGAAAAAATGCACTGCATTCTGGTCATGCTATCATCAAAGGGTTTTTTTTTAAAAAAAAATAGTAATGTTCTAGCATTTTGGTCCATCCTTTGATAACAGTCATAAATCTAAGTGCCATGGAAAGTTGGTCTTCCTGCTCAGGGATGACAGTTGCTGTATGGATCAGGGCCGATGACTAATTTTAATGAAAAGGCTGATAGGCTGAAGAGTTGGGGAATTCAAAGCAAATACTAATTTGCATGGAAAGGTAGAACTGTCTGTGCTCTTGCTGTTTACAGAGACACACACAAATGAGGAAACAGTATGGTCACAGCAAGAGCCAAATAAAACTGCTGATTTAAACATAAGCACCTGGCCAGGTCTAAATTATACACCCATGCAGGTAGTCTCAAAAGTCCGAGACAGCTTCAAGATAAATATTCTAGTATTGGCAAAAGGGTTTTCTACAAAGTTCCTGTCCTCTCACCTTCAGCATATCTCTCCACCATCACCCAATTATTGAATTTCTATTTACCACTCATATGTCTTGAGGTTAGACTCTAAGGTATCATGAGTGAAGAGGAAAGAAGTCCCAGCTCCACTGCACAGTATCCCTGCCCTAGTCTGATGTCTTCACTGCCACGTGCAGTAAAGTCTATTTTAATCCAAAGTGAAATCAGTTTGGAAAGCCACATGGGACCCCCATTACACAGCCACATTGGTCCAAGGGGTTGTTTCTTCTGTGTGCATACATATCAATTTATGTCTGATGACAGAACGCAGAGTTAGGTATAATACCAATTAAAACAGAGGCTCTTAGATTAGCCCTCCTTTTCTGGTTGAAAATTATTTTTAAGCGGGTATCTGAGCTCCTTTTGATGTCTTTCGAAGAGCCTGGTCCAAATTCATGGATGCATAAAATGCAATTGATTGTCATGAATTTGGGGTTCTCTGTCCCTTTTTTTCTGACTCAAGGGTATGATAAAGCAAAATTACTTATACTCCAAAGACTCAAGGATATAGCAATGCAATCCCAGATGACTGAGATTAAGTCCTGCCAATCTAATACATTTTTTGTTTCTTACATTCTGTTGAATTCACCCCTTCCTCATTATCTGGTTGATCTTCCAACTTTTAAAATGAAGTTAGCCTTTCTGCATGCTAGATTGAATGTTCTCCCACTGGCAATTCGGATGGGCAGGTACAATAATGTTCCTATGAAGGACAGAGTATGTGCTTGCAACTCTGTTTCAATAGAAGATTTAATTCATGTTCTACTTGAGTGCCCTATTTATAATGATTTCAGGAGCAAGTATATTTTTCCTTTATTGAAGTCTTTTAAGGGAAATTCTTCCTTCGCGAAAGTTTGTTTTCTGCTATCTGATACTGTGAAATACGTGTCTTTCAGAACATCTAAATTTCTTGTTAGGGCCTTACCGTTACGTGCTATAAAGAACAAGGAGGGGTATGGAAAGTGATTCATTTATTGTTGATTATGTGTTACATGTAAATTGGCTGGATTATCCTTTCTCATTTTATCTTATTTTATTTTTTCATTTTTGTACAATGGCTGGCTGCTAAAATGCAATAAACTTGAACTTGAACTTGAAAAAAAAACTTGATGACAGAACTGATCACACAACTGCGGGAGGTGGGGAGGTTGGATTCCCATCATATGTGTGCATATTTGCAAATTCACTTAATTAACTAGCCTTTCTCTGTTTTTCCATTGTTTTAATTGCCCTCCTGCACTTCTATAAAGTAAAGCTGGTAGAGAAGAGGGAAGTGAAATGCCAACCTGTATTCAATGGGATGCATGTGAAGAACCGCATACAAACACTACCCCCCCACACACACACACACAAAAGGAGGAAGGACATCACTTTTTCTGCATGCCAATACAAACAAGGGTGTTCCATTCCATGACCGGAATGACCTAGGTCACCACTCACCAATCTGGCCCCACTCTTCCCACGACCCTCAGTCCACTGCAACTCCAAGCCACACATTTTAAAAAACCAGCTCTTCCCCAGAACAGCAAAGTAAACCACAGGGTCTCTTAAAAATTGCCTTAAAGTCCTCAGATATTAAAAAGAAGTGTTTTCAGATCAGAATGAGAGGAATGTCATGTGTTCCAACAGGATCAAGGTAAGGATGCATTATTCAGCCTGTGCAGATTCAGCCCGAGTCACACAAAGGGACCTTTCCAAATTCTGACAGTTCCTTTGCACACAATTTCATGACATTGGCCCTTTCTGCATGAGGCAAGGGAATAGCTCTGTGCCGTTATCTACCACTTTTTCTGGGGTCCGAAGCAACACGGACTGTCCCTGAAGCCCTTCCGCAGGGCTCCTCCTTGGTCCAGGGTGAATCGGAACAGTGCAAGGTCTGTAGATCTGCACTGCTCCAGCTTCCAAAATGACGGCTTCCAGCTTCCAAAACGGTGGCTTCCGGCTTCCAAAATGGCAGTTTCCAGCTTCCAAAATGGTAGTTCTGTCTTCCAAAATGGCGGCTTCTGATTGGTCATGGGTCCCAACCAATTGCTGAAGCTCGCCACTTCTAAAGCCCGCCCTCCGCAGATCACAGGTTCCCATTGGTGCGAGCCTGCAAATCTGCACAAGGGAGCAGGAACGCAATGGCACATTCGAGGAAAATAAAGACCTGTTTTTTGTGGTCTTTAGAAAACATGCTGGTGGACCAGTTGGGGTCATTTTGGAATGGACTGAGGTGTGGATCTCCACTAAGTAGTCCCGCTCCTAGTCTGCTCCAAGGTGCAGACGACCTCCGTGAGAGGACGCACTGCCCTGTTCTAATTGCCTGGTGAAGAAAGGGCCATTCTAATCTGTTTCAGAGATTTATATGCTGCCTTTAGGGCAAAGCCTTCCCAGGGCATCTTAAAAAGTAAGTGATTAGAAAACAAAATCAGAAATAAACCATATTTAAATCAAAAGCACAATTTTAGACTTCTTTAGGGTTGGAGACTAGGGGAAAAAAATTCTAACTACAGTAAAAGAACTTGGTTCATGTGTCTCTGTATCCAAATGATTATACCTGGATAAAGCCATATCACTGATGGTATAAAATTCCAGCCTGTAACTTTTGATAGATTATAAAGCCAGCAGCAGCAGCAGCAGCAGCAGCAGCAGCAGCAGCAACAGTAGTAGCAGCAGCAGCAACTACAGCTCACAGCAAGGGATTTTCATTCATGCCCCAAATCTGCAACAGTCTACAACTACACAGACAAAATACCACTACCTGACTTGTTATCATAAAGTCCCCGGGGTGTAAATTATTGACTTCATCTTATGCCCCAGCAAACATTAAGTTCTGATGGAAGAAAATTCTGGAATCTTTCATGCAGCCCTAAATAACAAATAAATATGTGCCAAATCAAATGAAAGTATAAGCAACAAAACAGTTCTTTTAGCTACATAAAGATCCTGCAAGTTCAGACACAGGAACAGAAATGCAGAATTACTGCCTCATTCAGTATATATATTCCGTATTATATGATAGAAGATACACTTCAATGCATACTGTGGTAGGGTTGTGAAGTTTAATAGGTGTTAATTGTGTGGCTAACAGGGTGTTTAGCATATTCTGTTGAAAGACTCATGGAATACCTACTAGGATAAGCAAGTTTTCATGTAATAGAGTGTTTTTAAACAGGGGTAAATATTGTTTTAAGGTCACAATTTAGTGGCGAAAATTTATAATCCTGACTGAGACAAAATTATTGAAAAAAATTCCCAATGGCTTCAGTTGGGGTCTGTTTTTATCTGTTTAACTGAGAAAGGATTTATAGTATCCAACTGCTGTTATGGTTGGCTGAGCAATGCAAAGTCATTCGTCTTTGTATACCCATTTTTCAAAATATAATTAACTCCAGGTATTTACTTCAGCTCTTCCTGTTATTTCAAAGCAAGATAACTTCATGAACACCATAACTGATGAGAACTCAAAGATAGTGAGAAACATAATATTATTCTGGCATGGCTGCTTTTTTTCTAAAAAAAATTTAAAAAAATGATTTGGCTATAACTGTCATGCCATATAAAGTGGTGGCACAGCAGGTAATGCATTGTGTTATATCAGACACCAAAATATGACCAAATATGAATTATGAGAGCAAAACAGAATTGCACCCTCTGGATGCGTTTCTGTGGAACACCATCTTCAAACCACTTACAAAGCAGTCTTAACAGTATTTGCCTAAGAAAGCTTTCTATTATTTCCACAAGGTACCAAAATATACCACTTGGTTTATAGTAAAAGCTTATATCAACCAGCTAATTTACGTGCATACAATGACTGCTCTTTTAGACAGTAATTTCATTGGCTTTTTATTTCAATGTGGACATACCCATTTTGTAACTCCAGACACTGCTAATGAGAAATAATCTGTTTTGCAACATATTTTGAAGGAAAAATGCACACTAGGACACACAAATATTTGCTAAATGTTCACAGCCAAAAGTATATTCAGTTCAATAATTCCCCAACACACTTTAATCCGTGGGAAAATGCACATAATGAATAAGTAAAAGAGAAAATGCATACCAAAAAATGGGTACCCGTTTTGAACACATTCCTCATGAACTTTCATGGTAATAAAGTCTTGCAAATGGATGTGTGGTGGAGATAGATTAAGAATGCTAGTGAGGAAAAGAAAAACTCAACAAAAAGACTATAGTATGTGCACATCTCTGCTCAATCATCACACAATCAGTGTTGGCATACAATTCATGCTATCAATGACTGCATGTGAAAAGCCCTATATCTGCTCTTTGTTGAGTAGTCTTCCAAGTTCCAGTACAAAAGGCCAGTACCCAATTCATATATAAAGGGCAGAGAGAAATTTGCCTTGCTACAGGATGACAAAGCTGCAGGGTAAATATGTTCCAGTGCTTCAGCTGGCAAACAAAATGAATGAAAAAGAAAGATGAGGACAGGCTCAGACAAGGAAGGTGAACCTCTGTGGGGTTGGAGGTAGCCTTACTTCTTTCACCATTTCCCAGAGAATCATGAGGCACTCTTGCTGTAGTCCGCCAACCCAGGTAGAACAAAGCAACTCTCTTGCCTCTCAACAAGGCTTGCCTCCTTGAGGTTGCATAACATAAAAAAATCTAACTGTTCCCTGCTCAAATAATTAGTATTTGTGGTGAGGCAGCTCAAGGCATTTTGCTTCCTGAGGTAGAGCAGCAAATGCAGCTCCCTCCTCCCCAGTCGAAATGCACAATAATTATTGGGTAGTGTATTTGTTGCTCAAGATTACACACAGAGCACTTCAAACCAAACCATTCTCCAACCAAAAATGATGCATATTCTAGGGGGTTAGACTGCTGGCAAACCCTTAGATCTAGAATTTAAGAGCAGCAATGTTAAGGAATGCTCCAGCATGTGTCCTGACTGCTCAGTCATACCCTCCAGTGTTTGACAGTGGAAGACAGCAATGTGCTTGTAACATTCAGCTCCCTCCCTTCATCCCCATGCAGACACTATAATAGTTTCCCAGAAGCTCTGTTCCCCCTCCTGCCTCGTATTTGCTTACTCACACTGACTCAAATCAAAGAGGATGCTTGTTCTACTGCTAGTGTGATGGCTTGAAAAACAGCACACTTTGCATTGTGTTGCTCCATGCTGAAAGATAATGCATATTTACACACATCTAGAGACATGCATAGACCAGCTACATCATTTTAGAATTTAAAGCTGCAGTTCTATTCTGTGTACACTTAACTGTCCCACTGAATACAATGAGACTTACTCTTGAGTAGATATGCATAACTTCATTGTAACTGCTCTTATGTTATTTTTAGTTGGATTTTTGAAGTATGTTTACAAAAAAAATGGCAAGAAACAGAAAAAAGGAGAGGGAAAAGGAAAGAGAGAGAGAGAGAAGGGAGGGGAGGGGAGTTGAAGTTCATAGGGTAGAAGCTGACCATATTTCTGACAAACTTTTTGATGCTGACATGCATAAAATATATGTTTCTGCATAGCTAAAGCAGCAAGATCATTAAATCATTGGTGGTGAATGTTATCTTTCCAACCTTTATTTTATTTTATTTTATTTTACTTATTTCCATCCTGCCTTTCTCTCAACAATAGGACTCAAGGTTGCTAAGATTAAAACAGTACAAGTTAAAGCATACGTAAAAGTATAAATGCAAATAATAATAATAATAGTAGTAGTAGTAGTAGTAGCAATAATAATAATAATAAATTTTATTTGTTACCCACTTCTCCTCAAAGCTCCAGGCAGGGTACAGCATAGAAAGAACTTTTAAAAATCATAGTTAAAATATGCTAAAACACAGACCATTTAAAATACAAATGTGCTGTAATTAAAATATATCATAATTAAAAGTACAATTAAAAAAGCAATTAAACAATTTATAGAGTTGAAAACATTAGTTATTAAGAACATTTGATTCATTAAAATAAGTAAAAACAATACCAATCTTAAAAATCTAGTTGTACAGCATTAAAAGGCCCAAACTTATCAGTTTATAAAACCCTGATGGCACAAAAATGTTTTAACCTGTCATCAGAAGGAGCATAAGAACGGGGCCACCTTGGCTTCTCTAGGAAGGGAGTTCCAAAGTCTAGAAGCAGCCATCAAGAAGGCCTTCTCCTTTATTCCCACCAAATGTGCCTGACAAGGTAGTTGGACAAAGAGAAGGCTTCTCCAAATGATCTTAAGGCTCTGATGGGCTCATAAAGGGAGATAACGGTCCTTCAAATAACCTGGATCCAAGCCATATAGTCTAAGTCCTTGGAGTATAAGTCTTTTTGCAACAATGAAAGCATATAGAATCCAACAGTGTTGAATCTCAGTTAAGTCCCACATTAAGTACCAAAGATTTTTCTAATATAATAGTGTCCAGTACACCCCAAACATTTATTTTTGCTGGAACAAGCATTGTTTTTTATCTTAATAGATGTTAAATATGGAAGCTATGGCATTTTTCCAATGGTTAATTCACATAGGACAATCAGACTTTGGGCCTACACTGCTATAGTGCTATGATTCCATTTTCAACATCCTGTGGAATTCTGTGGTTTGTAGTTTACTGAGGCCAAAGAGCTCTCTAGCTGAGAATTCTAAATTCCCCTCCCTAAAATGCAAACCCCAGGATTCCATAGGATGTTCAAAGTGGAATAATAGCACTATAACAATGTAGTGAGGAAAGGCCCTTTGTCCCACTCAACTCTGACTTCAATAACATCAGGGTTTTTATAAAATAAACTTGTTGGTTTCAATTTTTTTCTGAGGGTATGATTAACGTTTCCAATATGGAAGGGGTAGATGAGGCTCTTAGGTCGTTTCCGCACTAGGCTGTTATAGTGCTATGATTCCACTTCCAACATCCTATGGAATCCTGGAGTTTGCAGTTTAGGGAGGGTCCGCCAGCCCCTCCCAAAACTGCAACCCCCACGATCCCATAGGATGTTGAAAGTGGAATCATAGCGCTATAACATTCTAGTGTAGAAATGGCCTTAGACTTGATAGGCCATACCTAGATACCAATAGATGTTGCAAGTGTATGTATTTGCACAATACAACTAAGGGTAGCTGATAAGTAGACCATAGTATTTAAAATGGGGGGGGGATCCTCAGTCTAGATCATTCAAACTGATCCAAAGTACAAATAGATCCCACAGTAGTCCATTTTTTCTCACTAATAGTGTTTTCTCACAGTCTTCCAATTAGGTGATACTGATTCTGAGATAAATGTGTATCTGACCACAATCTTTTAAAATGAAAGCTGAAAGTTCAGAGAAAGAGCCTGGAATATTCTGAGCAGGAACAGACAAGACTTCTACAGTCCATCCACCCAGGCTCAGAGCCTACTATGCTTCACTGCACAGCCTCTATGTATACCTTTTATCAAGTAAAAGTAAAAGACATTTGGTCCACTTTTAAAAGTAGAAGGAAACTTGTTTGTTTTACATCTTAATGCAAATATTCCTAGTTTTCACATCCCAATGCAATATACAGAATGAAATCCATCTTTTGTATTTGCAGTTCACTCATTTTTTTCAGTGCCATTCATCAATTAAAACTGCAAACAAAAATGAATATATTATTATAGAAGGCTTTTGATATGGACTTCACCCCAAGAAGCATATAAAATTGCCCTAACAAAACAAGGAAATCTACTAACTTATCAAGAGCTGTTGAACTGGGAAGGAGATGAGCCAAGAATGCGTACTGAAGAAGAATTAAAAGCTTTAGGACATGAATTTAACTGGTTCCCATGGAGACAACTTAAAGAGAGATTTAAAATGGATGAAAAATTATATGGGTTTGAAAGAAAAGAAAATGAATTAGATCTATTGATGAGAGGAGACCAGAAGAAGAGAATTTCTAAATTTTACAAATTATTGTTGCAAAGAGAAATGGAATCAGAGATTGTTAAAGATAATATGGTTAGGTGGACACAAAATATTGGACATCCAGTTGAAATGGACAGATGGGTGAGGGCTTGGAAAACAGATATAAAATTTACATCAAGTTTAAATTTAAGAGAAAACTTTTATAAAATGCTACATAGATGGTATACGATACCAGAAAGATTGCAGAAAATAACCGAAAATGGAAATACAAGATGTTGGAAATGTGATGAAAAGGTGGGGTTGTTTTATCATATGTGATGGATCTGTAAGATAGCAAGGAAATTTTGGAAGGAAATACATGATGAAATTCAAAGAATTTATAAGGTAAACTTTGAAATGAAGCCAGAGTTTTATCTGTTAAATATACTAGGGCAGCAAAGAGAAATAACGAATCACTAGAAATTGTTACATTTGATAACTGCTGCAAGATTGATATATGATATATGGAAAGAAAAGAAATATGTTGATACAGAAGAATGGAAATTTAAAGTCCTGGATATGGTTGAGACAGAAAAGTTAACATGTTCTTTGAAAAAGAAACCTATCCAGAACTTTGAAAGGGAATGGAGAGAAGTTTTATACTGGATAAAGACACAGAATAAGAAAGAAAAGTAATAAAGTAAAATAGTATGTAATGTAATGTAACAATGTAATAATGAGGTAATAAGGTAAAACAACAAAGAAACAAGGTAATAATGTAAGATGAAACTAATGTAAGAATCTTCTCCTTTGAACATGCAGCAATTATGTATGAATGGCATGATAACAAGCAGATTCAACTGCAAAATAAGCTGGAAGTGAGGTGGGGGGATTTTTTATTTTCAATTATAAACTTCAATTAAAAATTTATTAAAAAATGAATATATTATTAAAATGGTATGGGGAAATGAATATATGACAAGAAATGTGCATGGAAATTCATATATATATTCATGTCGATTTTAAAAAAATAGTGTTCCAAAATAGACCAGCAAATTGACAAAATCCACTGAGGATACTCATTAGTCATGGAATGTGATGTTGGCTAACTGGGGTCCTTTCCCCCATAGCCTCCCAGGAGAGGAGAGTAACAGGAGAGGAGCAGGACCATGACAATGCTTCTGCATGTAGTCATCACAGTCCCACTCCTCTTTCGTCTCTAGGTGGCATGATCATGTATTAAATCATTGAAGGGGTTTCCCCATCAATGACCTGTAATTGTACCACCATCCTGCACGTTCCTGGCCTGCAGAAGCCCTGGATGTGCAATGGAGGTTCTTCCTGTTCCAGCACAGCCTGGAAAAGTACCCAACTGCACTGCAAAAGGAAGAGGCATGTCCATCACACTCCCTTCCACAAAAAACTGGTCCCATGTAGAAGGGAGTGCTCCCATTGTGCTCCCTTCCCAGCAGAGCCACTGCCAGGATTGCCACCAGAGGACCATGCAAGAAGGTAGAGTATAGATCTTAATGGGGGAACAACTGAAAGAAAGTAAGAAATCGGTCAGCACTGAAGATCCTGAACCAGCAATGTTTGTTGCACAGAAAAAAAAACCCTAATAAAAGACAATCTGATGACAAGTCAACAAGACCAACATATATGCAAAGTTAGATATGTGACTGCAGAAGTGGACAGATGGGCTTCCACTGTGAAGGTGATATCTTTAAAAAAAAAAGTCATTTTCCTAAAATGAATTTCCTATCCCAAAACTTGCTTATAATTAAGAATGACATCCCATTTCAAATGTGACAAAAAGAACTTTAAAAATTTAAATGAAATGGCAAGAAACCAAGAATAAAATGGAAGAACTTAACAGACTGTAAAGAACTTGGAGGCTCCAGTCTCCCTGACTTTAAATTGCTAGTGCCCTCTCTTGGTTGTCAGAGTGGTTAACTTTTCAGAAGAAAAGAATCTTAACCCTTGAGGGTGGAGACAATAGAAAGGGTTGGCATGCCTATACAGGTATAACAATGCAAAATTGACAGAGAATTTACAGACCATTACATTAGAGAGTCTTTGTTAAGAATCTGGATTAGGATAAATTTCCACTTTGGATATCACCACAAGAGGTATTCTATGGAAGATGGGCAGATGTACAAGAGAAATTGTTAACTTACAAAGATCTATTGGAACAGGACGAATGGGGAAATAGTTAAAACCCAGGGAAAAATTAAAGCAATTGGGATTCAATCTTCAATGGTATTCATATCTACAGCTTCATGAAAGACATAAAATTGATTTAAGATAAGAAGAATTCTCCTTAAATAAAACTTGAAATGAGTTAGAGAAGATCATTTTCAGTCACTCAAACCATCAAACTTCAAAATTCTACAAATTTCTTTTGGATCATGACTTAGAAGACAAAATAGTTAAAGATACCATGATAACATGGGCTAATAACATAGGTCATGAAATACAAATGGATCACTGGGAAACATCATGGAAGATGACCAAAAAATTTACCACAGCTCAAGATCTCAAAGAAAATTATCTTAAGTTGTTCTATAAATGGTACATGACTTTGGTAAAATTAGATAAAATGTATAAAACACACCAAAATAAATGTTGGAAATGCCAAGATGGCATAGGAACATTTCACCATATGTGGTGGAGCTGCTGAAAGGTAAAAAATATTCTGGGAGCAGATACCTAAAACATTAACAGAGATCTTTAAAATACAGATCCCATCCATATCTGAAATATTTCTATTGAATATACTTCAAGATCTAGAACCTTCATTTGTAAGGAAATATTGGAGAATTTTTCTTTATCTAGTTACTGCAGCTAGACTACTCCTAACCAGAACATGGAAGGATAAAAATATACTCACAATTAAGCAATGGTTGATGAAAACTATTGAGATGAAAGATCTCTTAACCTGTAGAATAAAAGGGAAGCTAGATGAAATAACAAATCAATGGCAGCCAGTTGCAGAATTCCTCAGACACAAATGGGGTAAATTAATCATTGATTAAATTACCATTAACTTCAGTTTAATTATGTAAAAATTACTCCTTGGGTTTCTCATAAGCTAACATACCAAGTTACACCGACATTCTGCCATATCTAAAGGAGTACAGTAAAAAGGAGGAATAGGAATGTAGAGCGCAGAACGAACTATGTAGAGGCTTTGTATTATAGGGAGGTGTAGGATACATAGACAATTACTATTGTTTTCCACTGAAGGGTAGGAACAAACTCAACTTTAAATTGGATTGTATATAATATTTTATTCATACTTGGAAAAATCAATTAGTGATACCAAGATGAACGGCAAGGAAAGAAATTATGAAATATAGAACATAGTACATAGGATGGAAGATGCCATGAAATGAGATAATGTACTGATACCTGTTTGTTTTGTTCTTATTTTTTGCTTAGAATATTTCTAAACAATTTTGTTTAGAATATTATGCAATATTACAACTGGTATCATGAATCATTTTATTTTCTTTTGGACTTTGCTTTAAAAAATAAAGTTAAAAAAGAACAAATTTCCATTTCCGGAATTTCTCAAAAAAGGTTTTCTTTGATGTAAAGAAAAGGGAAAACAGATATTATAGTGCAAGCTGAGTGGCACTGAAGCTGTTGCTTCCCCAAGAAACACTAAAGGCTTTTCCAAGGCTTGTTGACAGAACATTCCCAACACAGAAAATATTTACATGTCTGATGTACTCAGGAAGTAAATGGGGAAGCTCATGAGTGCATCCCCAACTAGCCTATTGCATGTTGTAGAATATGATAGCAGGAGTTATAATTACTTACACAATAACAGTCTTTTTGCAGATGGATACTCCAGACTCTGATATAATTAAAAAAACAGTGAAAAAATGGTTAAGTTCACGAATGCACAATCTTGTGTTCTAGCAACAAATCACCTTATGCACAGTTAGAAAGTGAAATAAATGGGACGGGAGTGGAAGAAATCTTTACAATTCACTTCCTTAAAAGTCATACTCTGCTGATCCAGTAACAAGGCACATTATACCCAGAGACAAATGATTAAGATAATCAGTGTATCCCAAAATATATTGCTTTTCACATTATAACAGCAACAACAAAGGGTAACAAAAAGAGCAGTGTATCTCATATCCATCCTTTTGAATGTAGTAGTAGTAGACAAAATGACATTTGTGTGAGCCACTTGTGTCCCAGGGCTGAGAAGGAAGTGGGATATAAATCAGAGAAACAAACAAATCATGAGAGCAACTCATGTAACAAAACAAGAACAGTGCATCCCAAACCCATTTTCTGGATAGAAGTAGAAGCAGCAAGTGTTATTATCGCTAATACTGTCACAATCCAAACACCATGATTCAGGACAATTTCACCCTATCTTTTCCCCAGCCACCCCATTTTCCCACCAGCACATGCAGAGACATAGCCAGAAACCCCCCTTTTCCCCACTCCCTCTCTCATACACACACACATTCATACACACACTAAACATTCTCGTCACTACCACACCAAATACCCCTCTCCCCATGCCCTGTATGTAGCTATTCTGCTATCTGCATAGTTACTAATCTCCGCTAGGCAGAGATAAGAAAGGATGATGTAGACTTAGCAGTCTTTCTGACTCCCTGGTCAGGCAGCAAATGGAAATTAAAACTTGCCCTATGATGATGCCTCCTCATGTATTTAACGGGATAGAAGGGAAGACCTCCATTCATTTAATCACCCTTTCAACCAAAGGCATCGCTCTGGTGACAATAACCCCCAAACCAAGCAATAACACCCAAACATTTCTGTTATTGACGAGCTTCACAAATTGGATGTAGTCTGTGAGGTTGCATTTCCACTGTTTGTTTTTGTCCTTTCTGGTTGGGAGTGACCAACAAGGGAGTGCTCCCCCTCAATGCGGCATTATGTAAGCAGTATTTCTGTAATGCAGCAGTGTGGTGCTGTGGGTTTGTTTCTTGCTTTGATGTCAAGAACCATTGTAATTTTTAAAGACATGGTAAGTCAAACTGACTACAGCATCACTCCTAGAGTGCTAGAAGGCAAAAAGGGTGCAGTCCAGACAACACAGCTTTTTAAAATTATTGTTAATAATATGGTGGGTTTGTAGGGCTGTGCTCCACTGCCAGAACACAGGAATTGTGACTAGCGTTGACAAGAACTTCTACAGTCGGTCTGGGTCATACCTGAAGCCCACCCACTTCCCAAAAGGCTGCCACCACTGCTGCCCTTTGTTTTTACAACAGCTAATGTATTCTTAGCAAGACGTAAAATGTAATGGACTTTCATAAACTGTTGTTTCTTTATTCCCTTTGTGAACATCTTTGTTATTTACATACCCCTCATTCTTTCCTTTAAAGATCAAATTCATAAATTTAAATCAGTGGAATAGAAATTAATAAGGAGTCAATTCCCACCTTTCTGTATGCAGGATATTGTTTTAATCTGGGAAGTCAAAGTGATTAGACAGTACAAATACCATAAATTAGCAATTTTTTTCTAGTTCTGATCCTATTGCTCATTTTATATTCAAACACCATTTGTGCTGACCTTAAATGGTCACTCAAATTATAGGCTTTAATTCAGTGGGGAAAATCTGAACAAGCAGAAGATTTTCTCCCTGATAGCCTATTGTTTTAATCTTTAATCTTGGGAGCTGAAAGGTCTAACTAGTACAAATACACTAAAACAGAAGAACAGACTCTTAGCACTTGGTAGCACTCTTTAACAATTTCCTCTATGGTATCTGTCTGTTTTGCTCCCTCCATTTTTTCCTTTTCCTTTCCTTCATTTTATTTCATTATTTTACTGGTGGACGTCCTTGGGGGGAAAAAATTCTCACTCTCCATGAATCATAGTCTGCAAAGCTATTGATTTCTGTTTATAAAATGTCTAGCAACAGCTGTGGTAACATCACCTCTCCTAAATGTAGATTTATATTCAGGGGCTTCCAATTCTAAAGGTCTGTTGACATCTCTCACATGTGACAAAAGAGAAGACCATTTGAGCGTATCAAATGTTATCATGCATCAATAGAGATTGTCCCATCAGTTAATGGATGATTAAAGCAGACATTTTTAATTGTACTTTTACAGTGAGAGCTCTTAAAAGGTGCCCATGGGAGTGAGGTAAGCAGTTCTCATTTGCACTGAATTGTTCTTTGTGCTTTCACTTTTCCCAGAGCTCTCAGTCACATGATGCATATGGAAAATGTCAACCTCTCAAGCACATCTCAAAAGTTTGATAGCACAACCAAGATAAGTGATAAATTGCATGTGTGTGTGTGTGGACATTCTCTGTCTTGGAAGAAACCATTATTAGTTTTTCAAGTAGCATTTCAGCTGTCTGATGTTCCCATAGTCTGATGAGGTGACCTATAGAAAAAGAAGAGTCGTAAGTATTCCAAAGAGCAATGCCTGCCTCACAAACTATATTCATTTAACACAGTCCAATGGTTCATTTCAAACTTCATGCAAACCTTTATGTATCTACTAAAGAGTAAGATCTACAGGATTCAGTGAAACTTACACCCAAGAAAGTAAGTATAAGACTGTAGCCTTCAGAGAGAACTTCCTTCAAACTGGAAGTGCTGCTTATATAAAACAGTGTTGCAAACACTACATAGTGCAAACCCTACAGAGTGTACACTTATTGTTCTTTTCATAACAGAACTGTAAAAATGATTCGGTATATTTTGCTTTCCAGCAGGTATATAGTTTATGACTTCCGTCTTAGGTCATTGTCCTGCATGTTCCATGAAAGTTTAGAGACACTGAAACACTGCTATATCATGTACTAAAGCATATTTGTATTCATAAAATGTAGGACTAATGGCCAAAGACAAGTTAGATTCTTAAAAAAAAAAGCCACTATCTTTTAAAATGAGGAAATAATTTCTATCCCTCTTCATGTTGTCATTCACTAAGTATCCTGGCACTTCTCAGATTGCTTTACTCAAATATGATACTAAGACAATGTTAGTTTCTCTCCTAGGGTAGAACTCTATTATATTAATACATCATATTTCAACTCATGGTGCATATTAGGAAACATCTTCTTCTGAGCCAGAATAGAAACAGAATTCCAGGGCCTAGAAAACCTACCACAAAATAAAATTTACTTTCATTTTAAAAAACCAAGCAAAGGAACAGACAAAAACAAGTAGTTGTAATATGCTGGACCAACTGTCCTAATTATACATTTAAAAGCAAACGGGGGAACATGGTTGTGTTGCAACCAGCAACAACCAAGAAAGGCATGGCCCACATGGTGCTGTCAGTGCAGTCACATTGGTAGGGGCTAGCCTGGAGAAGTCTGGAATTCGATCCAAGCTTGATTGCACAACTTACAAACAAAGCAAGAAGGAAATAGCACTTTCCCATTGTCTATCTCCCTCAATAAATCCATTGGCAGTACTGGAACAGTACATAACCTTACACTATAAATAACAACATAAAATAAAAATTTGGTTATATAAAACCAATCATATATATTCTGATAAAATAAATGAAATTTCTCTGAGCACAAAATTTCCAGTGTGTCATAATAATGAAGAGAACTTGAGATACTAGTCTTCATGAATTTGTCTAATTCCTGTTTAAAGCCATCTTAAGGTAGTAGTCATCACCCCATTTTTCAGAAGGGAACTTTTCAGAAGGGAACTTGAGTTATGTCTTGTGGGAAGAAGTACTTCCTGTTTCTTTCCACCCTGTGACAGTTTCACCTTAGGGTCACAATAAGTCAAAAACGACTCAAAGGCACACAATAACAACAAAATCTACAGTCTTTCAACTTTGTTGACTGCTTTGGATTTCTGTCATATATGGCTGGCTCACAAGCCAGGTCAACATGCACGGTATCTCAAGCCAACGTGGTTATTTTGCAAGATAAAAAACAAAATCCCAAAAACACTTTTCCCCATTCTTGGCAGACAAAAAAGGTAATAGAGTAGGCAAGTAAAAGTTGGCATTTCATGATACCCCAGATCTGCGTGAGATGATTGCTTCAATCTGTTTAAAGAAAGAGCAGCCCCACATTCTTGGAAAGGTAGAAGAATGTGTCACCAATCATGTTTGAAAAGAGAAGACAATCTAAGAATAATTTAATAGAAACTCTACAGGTATATACTTTAGAATACATACACTTGCTGGTGCCATAATTGCCATGTTTAAAGTGGAGCTGGCTCTAGAAATAATTGGATTCCAAAAGAAAAACATTTTAAATATGAATTCATTTTTTATTCAGAAACCTTTGCATTAACAAAAGCAGGAACTGAGATGTGCAGACATCATATTACTTATTTTAAAAATATGAATAATTCTTATAATATATTGAGGTACGAAAAAGCTAATTGATCACTTGCCGGCAGAGTATATGCATATTTGAAATTCTGTTCATTGCCCAGGAAAAAATAGATATTTGGTGGTATGTAGATTTAAAAGCAGAAACAAAATAGTCAACCAGATATTAACAAGAGGACTTGCAAAGTACTAGTCTTCCTGGAAGCTAGACTATTGGCACTTTCTTTTTAAAAAATCTGTCTTGTTATGTGCCTTCCAGTCAACTCCAATTTAAGGTGACTGTATTGGCAAGATTTATTCCAAGGAGGTTTACTATTGCCTTTCTCTGAAAATAAGAGAATACTATTTGTCCAAGATCACCTGGTGAGTTTCTGTGGTTGAGTGGGGATTTGAACCCTGGTGCCCCAGAGTCCTAGTCCAACCTCCATCCCATACCATTTGTATGAAATACCTTGAAACCTTCAAGTATGTTTTCTAATAAAGCATCTTCAGCAATGCTTCTGCACCATCCACAAAATAATTTTGACCTTGATTTGCCACTTCAGAAAATGTCCTGCTTTAGCTTAGAGCCAGTCCAACTTGGGTTCTGAATTTCAAAGGTTTGTGCTCCCCCTTGACTCTATATATTGTGTGTGTGTGTTCTCTTTGCTAGAAATGGATCAAATCGGTAAGGATAGTAACCTCTTAGGAGGAAATTACATCTGATACATTTCAGACTTATATGCCCATGCCTTCAAATTGTGCTACATGTATTTATGTTTTGTGTTATGTGCCTTTGCATTCTAAAGTTAATATTCAAAAATTAATTTTAAAAAATTTACATTGTATTATTTTAAGATTTTAAAAATGCATTTTAAAATGTTAAAATTTTTACATTTTGATTTTTTAAAAAATTGAAATGCCAATAACTTTGTTTCTTAACAGTACTGGAAGAAACAGCCATGCTTCTGAAGAAATCAAGGCTGACAAGTTTCAAATGAACAGGTTCAGAGAATTTTGCAGAACTGCCCATCTAAGTGTCAAGCTTTTTCTGTCATTCCACACAGTAGTGCTAGTCTCACAAGGAAAAAATAATAACAATTCTTACTACTTCATTGGTTTCTATCTTTCCCCACCTTCATTCTTTTTCCAGTAAAAAAGAAGGAAACTAGGTATGTTTTCTTAAATTTGATCAAAGTTGCAACCCTTCTTCAACACACAGTGATTGGAGAGCCCTTGGTAAAGCATTCCCTCAGACTAGAAAGTGGACTTTTCAGGATAACTGTTTTATGCTAGGGTATTTTCAACTCCCTTTCACATCGCTATCTTTTCTCTAACTGGGGTATATTACAGAAATTAAACCTAAAAGATAGCAATTAGCAGCAGCAGCAGCAGCAGCAGCAACAGCTTTTATGACTTATGTGCAAAATATGGCTCAAGAGACTACTCAGAATGTTTGCAGTGTAGGAGATTTGAAGAATGCTCGTGTATGTTTTGCAGTGGAAATGGAACTTTAAAACTGATTACTGACATCCAATAGTTAGTAAGTATTATTTCCCCAACATATGCTTCCAAAGTGGTTATGTTAGGACAAGTGGTATGGGTAATATGTGCTTTGCTCTAGCAGTAATATAAGATGTTTGTACTTGTTACAGATTTCCCTCTCAGTCTTGGCCCTGCAGTTCATAGCCTTGTAAACCCGTCACTGTCACCTTGCTTTCTCATCCCTTTTTAAAATCACTCCTTGGATCTGGAGTCCCAGATCTTCAGGTGACCTCACTGTGGCTTAGTGTGTGTGCTAGAGTTGCTCTCTTTGTGGTAAGCATGACTCACCCTTGTTTCAGGGTAAACGATGCTGTCCAGAATCAGTTTTACAAAATAACTTTATTTAATAACAGATAGAATGATTGTTCTCAGGTTCTAGCTCTTAGTTCCAAACAAATAACACTGTTCAAATTAAATTATGTCAGATCCTTTTCTTTAAATCCACTCAGACACCCAGAACCCATGAACTCCCCTCAGATACTCAAAACTGATTTCTTTAACAGTCTCTTCCTAACTGTCACCAATAAACTCTCTCTTCTTTTTTAAAAAGAAAATCCTCCTTCTCCTCACAGAGTTCTTTGGGTTGGGATTGGCTGCTCTCAGTTATTAACTCTACACCCTTGTGTCCAGGAGTTTTTAAGTAGCATTTTTTCCAACTGTCTTATTCTCTCACTGAGTTATAGTGTCACAGTACTATTTATGTAAAATATACTTTTGATCCATTTTATCATTTAGGATAGTAGTGTGAAATCTTTGGTTCACCAGACATTTTGGACTTCAATTTCCAGAATCCTTGAACATTGATTATGTTAACTGGTAGGGATGCAAATCTTTACATATTTCATTCTTCCGTGTAATTTGAAAGTTTTCCCCCTTCTGGGCAAGATTATGAATGTTTATGTACATGTTTTGTTACTTTTCCACACTTCATGATTTTTTTTCCAGAAAATTCTGTACAAAAACAAATCTGTTTTTTGCACAAATAATTGTTTTCTGTGCAAAAATGTTGTTTTGCAAACAAGCTTTTTTGCAAACAAACTTCTTTGTGATGCTTGACTGTTTTATCAACGGAAAGTTTCAGTACGTTGACACCCTTTTCCATAGACGATAAGAACATTTGCAAATATTCTTTGCATTCCAAATAACTGGGATTTCTGAGAACTGTTAAAAAATGCAAGACCAAAGGCTGAGAAACACTTCTATAAAAATCCACAAATTATATACTGGGGTCAAGCATGCAGAGAATACACTCTGTTTTTCATCTTCAGTGGGAAAGGATACTTTGAAACATCCTGTCAAAAATGATATTGCAAAATATTTCACAGCTTAGAACTTTTACAAAAAAAAATGTTAATACAGAAAAACCCCACAATGTTTTGTTCAGAAAAAAAAATTCATAATTTTTGCAAAAACATTGACCACCATACTTCCTCCCATCATGATCCTGGCAGTGCCTTTGCCAGGAAGGGAGCATGATGCAAGCACTCCCCTCCATACCTGACTGGCTCCCCGCAGATGGGAGTGCAAGCGACATGCCCCTTCCTTCCTCAGCACAGCCAGCCTCCTTCCCATGGGGAAGGAAGCACCTACATCACGCTTCTGCCCCTTCTGCATAGCCAGCAGTGACAGGAGCATTTTGTGATTGCGGGTGCTTAACAGACTTTTTCCATCAAGCATATATCCTGCAATCATGATCCGTGGGGATGCACTGGCTGTGGGACAGTGACAATATCATGTGAAAGTATGACTCATGGGCCACTGCCAACACGTCCCCGTCATGGGACAGCAACACCATACAGAAATGGTCAATGTTTTCTCCTTAAAAACAAGGTTCTGGATCCATCTCAAAATGTGAAAAGTCATTGAAAAAATGTGCAAAAACTCTTGTAATTTCAACCAGCAGAGAAAAAGCTTCTGTAATTCTGTGGTGTAGAGATTGGAGTGTTGGACCACAATCCTGGAAACTAGGGTTTGATTCCTCATTTGAGCATGGAAGTCCACTGGGTGACCTTAGGTGTATGACACACTCTCAGCCCCAGAATATCCTGTGATAGGTTCACTTTAGGGTTTTCATAAATCAGAGATTACTTGAAGGCTCACAATAACAAAGAATGAAATAAGGTAAGATTATCATTACCAACAAAACACAGGATAAACACAGAATAGTCCTGTGTTTTGACTATGTAATGAACACTACAAGACAGTGGTACAGAAGCATGTTCAGGGACAGAACCTTGGTAGATGCAAAAGGATGCCTGTTCATGAATGTAGTCAGCATTGCCTGGCCTTCCCCATCCTTCCTGGTCTATGCTGGCCACTGAAAGTCTATGACAAGGAAGCACTTATTCTGTATCTACGACACAAACAAAAACATTGCATATGAGCCAAAAAAAAGAAAAAAAGCATATATATTCAACTGTGATTTTTCAGTCATACTTATACATTTCACTAACAGGATGCTGGCCAGAATCTGTCCTTACCTTCCTCTGTAGTAATTTCAGTTTTCAGATATGGTATGTTTGGCCATGGAAACCCATTGAGTGACCTTGGGCAAGTCACACAGTCTCAGAGAGTGGCAAAAAGCAAACCCTTCTTAATAAATCTTGATAAGAAAACCCTGTAATAGAGTCACTTTAGTGCCACCATTAGTCAGAAAGAACTTGAAGACACACAATAACAACAACAAATGAGAAATGAAACAACAATATTAAGCAGCTTCACCTTGATAATTGCTGTTTCTACTCACTATTTCCAGAAGGGGTCCTCCTCCCAAGCAGTGAGTTTTCATACTACAGAGAATTTTGAATGAACTTTGCACACACAGAAGCCAAAATAAATACACAGTGTACTGTGTTCAGCACATAGAAATGTATAATTAGATTTATGAAATGCTAACAGTAATGACTTAAATCTACCTGTTGGCCCCAACTGGAATCTATATAAGTCTCCACTTACCAAGTTTCCATTGATTTAACTAGTTTGCTGTAGCTGGAATCAGCACTTGAATTTAGGTCATTATTACCTTTCTTGCATACATCCAGCTGCAACATCCTTTCTTCTTGTCACACATTAACCTCATACTATGAAGAATTCATCAAAAAGAGGGGTTCAGAGCGATAGCTATGTTGATGTATTTTATCATACAAAGACATCAAGGAATCCACTGGTGCCTCTGAGACTTACTGGGAAGATGAAATTTCTGGCATAAGATTTTCTGGACTATAGTCCATTTCTGATGAATGGAAAGCTGTATGGACACGCTGAGAAAGGAATAAGCTTTTCCTGTGATCTTATGGTGACATCACTGACAGATGCAATTTAATTCTCAACCATTCTTGCATTTGCAAGTGAGCAATAAGCTGAATTGCAAACAACATGCTGAGTCATTTTAGACTTGAAGAAGCTTATCTTTTTATCCATGGGTTTAGTTATAATTGCCTTCTTTTAGAAAGTTTCAGTAGGATACCATTTCTCTCTGAACTAATATTATTAGATATTGTTATTAACTCTCATGTTACAAAGAACTTTGTACTAATTTAATGTAAAATGCTGCCAAATAATTGGAAAGAGAAGGAATACATTTTTATCAACTGTACTATTTGATATTCATTATCTACAGTAGTGTCATTCTCATAAATCTGTCAGCCTCTCCACAAGACAAATGATATGCCAGTGATTTTTTTAATTTTAATTTTCTGAACTTGTGTATCTAGTCAAAAAGTAAAGCAGGAGAACAGCTTGATTTAATAGTAGGTTTGTACTCTGAAGATTGCTTAGTGCCAGATTCATTCACTTGCACATGCTACTGTTAATTCAGGTTGCTGTGTTCATCACTTTAGGATGCTTGCTATTCCAAGAGACAATGAAACGAAAACAAAGAAGCCATTATTCAGCTACTACTGTTATACTCATATCAGTGGTAGCAGTCTTAGACATTAGTCTTAGACAAGAACTACCAGGAAACTTTGTTGCTTTTACAATATACAAGGACACAAAAATTAGTGCTAATATGTCTCAAAGTAATAATTAAGGAGAATGCATATTTTAGGTGATTAGAAAGCTTTTTCCTCTCATGATAGAATTCTCTCAGACACATGTACTTCAGGATTAAGATTTGGGGATTATGCCTTTCTTTACCTCCAAATGTTCAGTGACAAAACAAAGTACACTAAATGCAAGATGCTTAGTTAAGGGCAATCATGTGCTATGGCGAACATCTTAAGCATTTGAGGAATCAGCCATTCTAAATGTGTGCTAAATATACCTCTTAGTTTGATCCACAGTGATGGAAAGAAAAGGGAATGTAAACATTTTGACACTGACTGTGATACAAAAAGCAAAGAAGAAAAAATTCAATTTAGTTTTCATGTAAGTTGGCTCAACTGACTGGAATTTCTTTTCTTATCCTCCCACCTATGGGACTCTGCGCCATCAATATCTTCCCCAGTCTCAATCCTCCAGAGCAGATTTTGAGTGCAATGACTATAGAGGATAGAGAGAAGCTGATCTTTGAGTAGTAGAACTTCACTCCCCCTCCCCTGAAAGAGGAATCATCAATGAATCATGAATTCTATTTTGATTCCTCTTCAACAACCAAAATGTGAAGTTGAGCAGATTTTTCTCTCTCTCTTGGATCACATGAATCAATTCCCAGCCCATGAAAGGAGAAAGATATGCCTCAACCAACCTCCATTTTCACAAATCATAAAAGAACCGCAAAAACAGGAAGTGCAGCTTGCCCTTCCTTCCAATTTTAGCATTTGCAGCATGGGGGGAAAAGCACCTAGTTTTATGTTCCTTGGAGCCAGCTGTAAATAGTAATGGAGCCAGCTGAAAATAGCAAAAATAGAAAGCATATGTAATACACAAAAATAGCAACATTGAGATGTTCTTTTTTTATTCAAATATTGGCTCAGAATTAGTAGTGGCGGCTGGTGGCTTCTACATCTAAGGGGCAGTGAACCAAAGCTTTAAAAACACTGACTAGGGTGATGAAGCTATATGGGGGCCAGGGTTCAGTACCCTGGGTAGCTTCTTTAAAGTTCAAATTGAAATCCACAGCAGATTCTCTCCACACTAACATGGATGCTATCAGTCAACTATTTGATGGCAGTATCAATTGCATTTTTATGACTGAAACATGAAGACACTGACTCACATTGCAAAGACATAAATCAAAATACTATGATGCAATTTCACCTTGCTACAGCCTTCAATAACTTTATGCAAGGTGCTCGCACTCTGTAGTTCTCAAACTAGGATAGAATGTACAAAGCACAGCTACTGTGCTCCTAATATGAGAAGCACTGAGCTAGGGACCCTTTTAGAAATAAGGATAATTATCTGAATGAGTTGACAGTTCCAACTACAGTAGACCCATTGAATGAATGGGAGTTTGGTAAGACAATATTTAGGGTAAGTTATAATAGATAGAAGGGTTCAAATCCAACTGGGACTAGCAATTGAATTTCTGATCATTCATTACAATGTGAGCTTCACAGGCTCTGAATTTAAATTATAGGTCAGCAGAACTGGCTGAATCACAGCTCTGTCTCTCTGAGCCTACCCTGAATCCTTCTAAACATAGAAATCCAACTACTCACAATTAAAGGGTACGCTGAAGCTATGCCATTCTTAGCAGATTTTATTGATAACAAAAGTGAGGGGAAAAAAACAATGGGGAATCTCCAGTGGGCTATACATGGAAAGAAACAACATTTAGACCTCCTATAAACATCCATGAATGAAGCAGTGTGATTACTCAGTATATGTCTCATCTGGGAGTACCTAAAATACAAAAACAAAAACCTGGTTCTCAAGTTTAAGAACAAATGCTTCTTAAACATCATTGTTGAAGTTACCAAAAGTCTACAAACAAGCAAAAAGGCTGCTGTTTCTACCATATGGAGACCTATGAATGCAACTAGAGATGGTAACCTCTCACCTTCATTTTCGGTCTGGTATATTTGGAGCTCCAAATTACCTCCTAATTCAGAACTCCAAAATGGAGTGACTGCATCAAAGTTTCTTCCATTTGCTGTTTTGTTTTCTAACCATTTGAATTTTGTATACACTCAGCCCTCTTCTGGCATGACCTCTACATGCATGAATGTGAGGTTGCACAAAGTGTCACATCTCATTATACTTAGTGGACATGAGACACAAGTGCCTGCACTGCTCTGGGCATGCACATGCACACATTGTATCTATTGACTACAATGGAAGCAATACTCACTTTTTTTTCTTTTTTTTTTTTACACATGGATACATATGGAAGAGGTACTATACATTATTGTGAAAATTCTAGTTCAGTTCCATTTTATTCAGATTTCCATGCAGGTGTGCAAGTACAAGGGATGAAAAAACTCAAAAATATGTTTTTTTAAGAAAATCATTGAACCCCATCTCTCCCAAGAGAAAAAGAACCCTGGACGGACAAGAACTTTCATAGTTCAGGCCTGAGTCTATGCAAAATTCACATATGATTTTATGTTTTTGGAAGAAATATTATTTTTGTTTTCCTGTGCAAAAAAGTCAAGTATAGATTTTGCACAGAATAAATCCTAAATTATGAGAAGTCTGAAAACTGCACAGTTTTCAAAGGCTTTCTCTTGCTAAAAGTGCCTATTGGTCCCTTTGAAAACAAAATTAAGAGTGCAGGGGTGCATTTGAACATCAGTGAATCATTGAACATGATACCAAAGTTGTTGCTTAGCAAAATACTTTTCAATGCATATGTGAGCATCAGTGTCAAGATGAAAGAAGTAGAAAAGACCTGAAGAAATTATACTTGTGGAAGATTGCACACTACTCAGGTCAAGAATTAATTTTAGCAATTTTAGAGAAAATTTAGGGAGAGTTGTCAAATGACTAAGTAAAATGAAGGAAGAGACCTCATCCCTGGAAAACCAGTGCAGGCAGCAGTTTGAACATCTTTTAGCTTGAACCCTCTCTGGTCTTCTGTTCCTTAGGTCAGATTGTTTCATAATGCAAATTTTAGTTATTGGTTGCATTGTTCAGTTAGTATATGACAACTTCTCAAGCAATTCTTCCCATGTATTTTCTTCCCATCTTATTTATGCTTAGGAGGTAATCAAACTTAGAAGCAATATTTATTCATCCATCCATCCTTTCATTCATTTGTTCATTCATTTATGCTGCCTTTCTCCCAGAGTGCTATCCAGGGTGGCTTCCAGAAGAGTCAACTGAAAACAAGAACAATGAAATTTTAAAAACAATTAAAATTGCCATATAAAACAATGTAAAGTAATTTAAAACCCATACAAAATTTTTAAAATAAGAGATTCTCAATAAAAGCTTCCTTACTTATACATTAAAACCTGCTTAAACAAAAAAAGTCTTTGCCTGCTGACAAAAGGAAAGTAGGGAAGGGGCCAGCCTAGGCTTGGATGAAAGGGAGTTCCAGAAGGTGGGAGCAGCCACTGTGAAGGTTCTCTCCTATGTCATCACCAAGAGAGCCTGTGATGGCAGTGGGACCAAGAGAAAGCCTTCCGCTGCAGATTGTAAGACTCTGGCAGGTTGTATGGGGAGATTCCGCCTTTCAGACAGTCTGGACCTAAGCCATACAGAGCTTATAGGTCATGGCGGGCACTTTGAATCGTGCTTGGAAACAAACTGGGAGCCAGTGAAGCTGTTTTAACAGAGTTACATGTCTGCCTTGAGTCCTATGCCATGAGAAAGGCAGCATACAAATATAATATATAAATAAATAATCCCTATAACCAACCCTGGTCAGCATTCTGGCAGCACCATTTTGAACCCGCTGAAGTTTCCAAATGGTTTCCAAAGGCAGCCCCATGTAGAGTGTGTTACAGTAGTCCAACCAAGATGTAATCAAGGCATGTATCACTGTAACTAGATATGACATCTCAAGGAATGGGCAGAGCTGGTACACAATTTTTAGTTGTGCAAATGCACTTCTGGCCACTTCTGTTGAAACCTGGGCATCCAGCCTCAGAACTGAGTCCAGGCGAACACCCAAGCTGCAGCCTGAGATTTCAAGGGGAGAGTGTAACCTCATCCAGCACAGGCAAAGGCCTTATTCCCTTATCTGCCCTTCAACTGACCCTTATCACCTCTGTCTTGTCTGGATTAAGCTTCAATTTGTTTGCCCTCATCCAGTCTATTATTGCCCACAACACAAGACTTACTTAAAAATCAGATTCAAGATAATAAAGCAGTGAGAATTTTTCACATGTGCTATTAGGATTTCTTAGGTAACTCATTAGAGTTAATCATGGCTATACATATCAAGAAAGTTTTCTTATATATTCCCTTGGGAGCTAAGATGGTTATAATTGCATTTGAGTCTCCTAAGAGTCTGTTACGCTAAAAGACTAGGCTTCAGTTTTGATTTCTTGTTTTAATACATCAGGTGCTGGTGAAGAGCAATTTGGGCCTTCAGTAGAAAATGTGGTATATCATTTCAGAGGTGTGTGCATGTTATTAGGTCCATGGAAATGGTGTAATAATTAAAACTTGTAGCCATACCCTGTTTAATGTAACTAGATAAATAATTAAAAATATTTTTTCCCTATGTCAAGTCACTGGTCTATCTAGCTCAGTACTACTCCCCTCAGTGCCTGGCAGCAGCACCTCAAGGATCTCTTGAACCTGTTATATTTTGGATACCAGAGATAGGTCATGGCATTTCTTATACGCAAAATATGCTTTCTTCAAGGAAGACTTATAGAATGCAGCCCACCTGACATTACCTTTCTGATACTTCCAGTGGCAAGTGAAGCCCTTTTTATTCACCCAGGTCTTCTAAATATCTTCTGATAGATATATATATAGGGTGATTGTATAAATATAGGCGTGGATAGATTAATTGCTCTACCAGGAGGGTTGAATTGGCTGTTAATGCACAATTTCTCATGCACTGTATGCGGCAGTGTATGAAGCACCTATGGAGTAGGGGAGAGATACAAGATGCATCCAAGAGATGCATGTAATTTAATTACAGATCTAGAGCATCAGGTGTTTCAAACAGGTTCATCCTACAGTACAAACAGTTTATCTAATCAAGGTGGCAGTTGTCTTTCCTGTGAGCATGTCTGAATGAAAAACTTCCTCATCTCCATCCTACTTTGTGCCTTTAATGTATAGCAAAACACATAGCACAGTAAAGTCTTTTACACACCAATTGAAGGCCAACCTCTCACAGATGGCCTTCGGTATAAAGACATTGTTTCTTTGTTTTGCAGAAGAATGAGAATCAGGCTACACAATGTAAAAAAATTCATTGTGCAGCTTGTAACTTTTGTATCTCATATGAAGTGAATGAATGCAATCCAAGGACTGGGAAGGGAGTGGTTCCCTTTAAAAAGTTTATATTGTTGTTATCAAGAAATCAGCACATTAGAATGACTTCTATGACCCTCCATACTGGTAAATGATATTATTACCCCCACTTCTATGCTTTGTTTGATTTTCTTCTTTCTTCTTCTTTTCTTTTCTTTTCTTTTTTTCTCCTGAGTAACCTGTAATTTGAGAATGTGATGACAGAATGTTCAAGAACCAAACAAGAAACCAATAGTGGAGTACAGGGGAAAATCTGCATGAAGTTCAGGTAGATTCTTTTTCAAAGATGGTTTCACAGAATTCACAGAATAAGGCAATAAGCATGTGTGTGTGTGTGTGTGTGTGTGTGTGTGTGTTCTGCCACTGTCTCAGGTAATCCTGGCTTGGGAAGTGTAAAAGTATACTCTGGAAAAATAAAAATAATCCTCTGGAATTGTGTCTACCAATATGATTTTATGTGTCTTGGTGCAGTTACTGTTGACTAATTGTGCAGATACCTTTGGAGGAGTTCTATGAATCTGACATGCCACACAATGAGCAGAAGCAGAAAGAGATGACTGTGAGCCACACATGCTTTTTCTTTCACTCTAAGGGAGTAAGACTCAATAAAACATTATTTTTTCTGGCTTTGTCCACTGCTGAAGAGGGTGGATATTTTTCAGCTGTTAAAATGTTATGTGTTAACTAGCTATACACAGTACCTCTTGTCTGAAAATATGCTGTTTATAATAAATATGCTGAAGCTGATACAATCCATTGGGTAGGGGGGAGACATGTGTTGCAGGGGAGTATGGTTGACACATACCAAAGAAAAGTAGAAAAGGGCTCCCCCGCCTCCTTTTGCCTCTGCAGGAGTTCTACTGTTACAGGTTTCTTCAGATGCCTGAGGTGTTGCCTTACTGACTGTGAATTGGGTTTTTAGCCACCAATAATTGCTAATTCTTGATTGACAAATAGGAGATTGGGACTACAATTCTAAGCATGCTTACTAGGTTGTAAGCCCCCTATGAACATAATGGAACTTACTACTTGCAGGGCATTCATATGATCGCATTGCTCTTTTAGCTTTTGAAAACCATGGCACCCTAAATATTCAATTACCCTTTTGCCTTGGGATGTGACAGACTGAATCATGGGGAGATGATGGTTACATCTAGCATATAGATTCTTGATGCAATGCCCTTACAAGAGGAATAACCTTCCAAAGGCAGTCTGATGTAGGTAAGTACCTACAAATTGTCCCAAAAGATCCCATACCTTGAAGGAAATGATTGAAGATCTGCACTCCCCAAAAGAAGAAGCCACTCTGGGAATGGAAGAGAAAACTGAGTTAATTCCCATGCTAGAGAGTGCTACCATCAAAAGACATAGACTATTTAGTTTGCCATGAGAAGTAGTAACCATTTGCAATAAGTGGAAGTCCTCTGCTGATCTTCATTGGCAACTGAATGGCCCAACAGGAACAATACTATGCCAGGACATAGCTTTATCGGACTAATCATAGTACTGTCAGGATACCAGCATTATCACACTGATTCTGTTTGAAATGTGCACATGGGGCTGACTCTTCCTGTGCACCGGCTTTAGGGACTACATAGGAAGACCCTGCCTGAAGCCCACAGCGCACAAACATTGCCCATTCTTATCTCAGAAGTATTGCCCAAATTCAAATACTTTGAATTTTCTTTTTCCTGAATGGATCAGTATTGCCACTTACTTTTTTTTTCCATAAGTACGTATGTTTGTATTTGCCTAGAAAAATCTCCACATGATGATTTATCATTTGAACATATTATCCTGCTCTTCAACTTTCAGAGTAGCTTACAGGATTTACATGACAAAAGTGGAGCAATCAATCAAGTCACTAAAATTAATGAAACTAGAAAATCAATCATTTACATATATTTTTACCAAAGCATTAAAAAAAATAACATTCAGATGCAAATTCATGGCTGCTGCTTATAGCAAATGATTTCTCCTTCACATGACGAACTAACTAATCTGTATCTTTTGATGCCAGCACTCTCTAGCAAAGGGAATTAGCTCCATTTTCTTCTATACTTGATATACAAAAAATACCCCTTTAAAATACCTCAGCAAATCAAGGGGTTTTCAGTTGGTGTCAGATGAATTGGGGAGCATATTCTAGACTCTGTAGAAGAGGGCCTCTTCAAGTTCACTCACTCATATCTTTTCTACAATTGGTATGGAGCAGTACTTTGTTTTGTTTTGAAGATGGATGATCTTGTATGTCTATTTTATTATTTCAGTGTGTGCTATTGAATATTCCTCTTATTCAAGTTTCTTTCAAACGGTTTGTCAAAAAGTTTCAGAATTAAGGACTACAAATCTGTCACCACTAGGCTGACATCATGTTAGTGACTTATGCAGGTGTAAGTCAACCTTACAAGTGTGTATGTCTCTTTTTGGTTAATGCAGAGGCCCATATTCTTTTCCTCCCTCTGCATGGACCAAAGCCCTTCCCAATCTACCATAGAGGCTCTGCAGGCCCCCCACCATAGCCATTCTGTGCCTGAGGAGAGCAGTGGGGAACCAAATAAGCTTCTGGTTATGTACCCATAGCCAGACACAAAATGATTACACTGTCCATTGAGAACCCTGGAGTACCCCAGCAAACCTCAACAGAGGATGGAATTATGTCTGGCCATGAGGATGTAGCCAGACACTTCTCTAATCCATCACCACTCTCACCAAATAGGTCTGGGGACTGGTGATGTTAGAAGTGCAACAACACTTAGCACTGAAGAGTCAAGAATGCCTCAAAGCTAGCAGTAATCATAAGGTTAGATAATTTGAGTTCCAAAAATGTTCCCTACTTCTTTTCTACTTATCCTGAACCCTCTGTGGTGTAAACTGATACTCTCATGGATGTTTTTTCATCTCTTCTCCTCCCACCAGTCCTCTCTCAGTGCTTCCCTAGAATGAAACTACTATATTCTCAACCTGAGTAACCTTCCTATCTTATAATAGAGTTGCTATATTAAAGCCTTTAGTTTGATTCTCCAAGCCATTGATGTCTTTGCTTCTTTATCAGGATCTCTAACCGCAGCACACACTCTCTATCAGGTGAATGGCCAACTGTAGCATAGGGCCTTTCCGCACTACAGTGTTATAGTGCTATTATTCCACTTTCAATATCCTATGGAATCCTAGGGTTTGCAGTTTAGGGAGGGGCATTTAGAATTCTCGGCCAGAGAGCTCTTTGGCCTTAGTAAACGACAAACCCCAGAATTCCAATGAATGTTGAAAGTTGAATATTAGCACTATAACAGTGTAGTGCAGAAAGGCCCATAGTTTCAAATGTATAAGTAGTATGCTACACTGGACCATACAAGATTTTGGCCCTAGAGTCCATAGATACTTCCATCCTGATGAAACTATCAGCTTTTGCAATACGACATGCCTCTTGGTTGTTTTTGTTGCTGCAGCCTAACAATGTTACTGCTCCGGAAGATGCTATGTGTAAGGTTAAATTACTTGAAGAGTGTTCGCTTTACTTTAGCATTCTAAAAGTGAGATTAAACCTGTTTATGTGTCTTATTATACAACACAAAACTTTTCATAAGGCTGTCAGTTGCAAATACTTCTGATTGTGTAGGTGGTCTGCAATTAGAAGGTATTCAGACACCATTAACTGTCAGAAGTGCTCCCGCAGCTATCTGGCTTCTTACATCGGCATAAATTCCAACAGTCAACAGTTTAAAAATAAACATTCTGTCCCAGATAAGTTGAGGAATGATAGACTACAGAGAACATGGGGATCTGAAATACTTACATGAAACCTAATCCCAGCGTCAAGGGTTAAGAAGACGTAATCGCTATGAAATTATCTTAAATACCAATTTGCATAGTAATAAGTGTATGAGGGTTATCAGCTACATTTCCACAGAGTGGAAATGATTAAACAATGGCATCCAAATTCTAGAAGGACCTGGTTGAAGCATGCAACTTTTAAAGCACAAAGGAAACACTTGCTTTTCTTTCTCTCTTAACTATGTTTCCAGGCAAAGTAGACTCCATATTAAATGGCATCAATTACTCTACCCTCTATTTCTGTCAGCAATTAAATATTGAAGTGGAATGATTGTTATTCTTTGCAGGCACATAGGGTAGCCAAACCATCTGCTTCTAATGGCTAGACACAATGGGTTCCCTAAAATATGAGTGGTCTATTAATAAACTAATAAGAATAAGTCAATGAAGTGTAAAACTCTCTAATTGTGAAATTACAGGGATCTTTCTTACAAAAATGCCAAGGAAATTGTGCATTTAGTTGATTGGCTTGAGGTCTGATTATGTGAGAAAGGTTTCAACCTTTTGTGAATGTTCCAAGGGATCTGGCTTCTCACACCCCTTCAGTCATTCACCAGTGGGAAAGTATATGTCATAATATATGCTGGACATGCTGGACATATGTATATCTATATCACTTGTTACGCTGTGTGAAAGAAGACATAAATATGTACAAGTTATAAGCAGCAGCTTGAGAAAGTTACTTTGCTGGACTAGGACACCTAGAAACCCCCAACCAGCCATACTGGTTGGAGCAGTATCTAGGAGCTGTAGTCCAATAGAGTAATTTTTCCAAACAGCTGCTTATAACTTGCACATATTTATGTCTGTTGTTGTCGTTGTTTGTCTTCAAATCATTTCTGCTAACTTAAACCCTAAGGAGAACCTTTCATGGGGTTTTCTTGTCAAAATTTCTTTGGAGAAGGGTTTGCCTCTGCCTCCCCTAAGGCTGAGAGAGAGTGACTTGCCCAAGGTCATCCAGTGAGTTTCCAAGATTTGAATCTCAATCTCCAACATCACAGTCCAACATTAAAACCGCTACACCATGCTGGCTCAAACCCTTCCCTACACCACACTGGCTCTAGTACACCTATAAGTCAAGGATGATCATGCAGGCTGAATGTGGCCCTTGGGACAACTAAGTGCAGTCCATGAAGCTCCCCAGAAACCCCCCAAAGCCACCATCTCCAAGAATTAAATTTGGAGGAGCAGATTTTCCAGTGATTTGGTGACACTTGTGGGCAGTTTGTTTCTCCCAGCTACCTAGAGTTGTACCCACCTTCCCCACCCAAAAAAACAAGAGAAACAAACGGCTGAAAATTAGTGAAAATGGTAACTAAAAGTGATATTATCTCACTTCCATCACATTGAAATGTGCTAGTGTAGCCTAATGGGTGGGCACAGAGGAGAAAAATGGTCCCCATCCTTCTGCTTTTGCCCACCCCTGCTATATGTGAACACAGATGAATACACACACCTCTATGTTACATGCTTCTCTGTGGGTGAGCAACATCACCATATGGGTCCCTTCTTTTTTGTGCCCCCTAATTATACACAGTGTAACATGTGATGAAGGCATACATGTATACATTCCAAACTGCATGAATAGAAACTCTACACTGGCAAATGAGTGAACCAGGGAAACGTTGTACAGCATTTGACACTAAGAGCTAATGTACTTTCCTGCTTCCTGAATGTGAGACCATTTCAGAGGTGCTGTGGGGTGATGGATCAATGAAGGTCAGATGATGACAGGAGGTTTTATTTAGTTTAGTTATGAAATTGAATTACCTGGGTGATTCAGAACAAAGCCAAAATTGTGTTGGTAAATTTCTATAAGTAAAGGGATTGGAAACTTTTACCATAATTCACCAGAGGTGCTAAGTTATTAAATTTCAAACCTTTCTTTGAAGGGGACCATGAAATAAAGCATTCTTTCAGCTTCCTATAAAACAACAAAACTGGACAATCCTTATAAAAATAGAATTATTGGAAAGGGCACAGAAATAAAGCTTTGTGTTGTGGCTGCTTTCAGAATTTTGCCCTGTGGTAAGTAAGTATGTAGCAAAGTCATTTTCCTGCCTCCTGTCATAAGAATGCAGTTAGGTGAGGAATATAGGCCAGGTTTCAAACAAAGAACAGACATGAGTTACACTCCTAATGTACAATTGATCATTCACACAGCAGAATTCTCCAATGAAACATTTTTTGCCACTGTGAAAAACAAACGCAAAATGCTTGATTAGCATAAAACATGCCAATAATATTGTCTCTTTTCAAAAGTTCCTCACTTTGTCCTCCAAATTTAGTTGCTTAGACTGTAAAATCTGTCAGCCTTTTTTTTTCCTTGCACTATTAATCTTGACATGCCACAGCTCCTAGTAAATAGGAAGGCCCTGAGCAAATATAAAATGAATTAACTGCTTAAAGAAATGTTCACATCTGGAGAAAGGCAACTATATATGGTTTGGCACTGGACATAAGATAGATCTGAAAATGAGAACTTGACAAAACTTTAGCTAATAACATTAATGCCTTTATGGAAACACAGAGGCAACTGATCATACGTTGTATTTCTCTGTGGCATTTTTTAAAATAAAAAACTTACTGATTACTTTCACAATTCCACTAATTTGAACTTTGGGACTGAGTTTCTTACCATCCAGGGGAATGAGGCTTGGACATCTCACTCATCTTTTCCAGATGAATTTTATTTAATCCTAGGCTTGATAGGCTTATCTGGCCTTACAGAACAAGCCAATGTAAGTGGGTAGGAAACTGGAAAAAAGAATCAGGGGTGGCTGAATCACCACACCTATAGCTCAGCTTGGTTCAGACCAACTGGACGGAAGGTGAGAGACTATAAGGAAAAGAAATACATCTGTTTCAGTGTTACTTCTTATGTTTTTTTTACAAAGTCATAATTTGGGTAATTCATTACAGTGTTTGAAAACTAACCTGATGTGTACCTTTTGATTATATGAAATAAGGTTTTAGTTATATTGCTTGCTACATTGCTCTGTACTATTCCATAGGGAGAGAATTTAGCATTGATAAGGGAATTGCACACAACTTGGAAGAAAATGCCTCTAAAAATGTCCTCTAAAAGAAATTTTGAAAGTAATTAGATGCCATTAGTCATTATACCAATACAGTAATTTTGTTCTTGCTCATTATATTCATTTTGAAGCATTATATCCTTTATGTGTGTGTATGTACCTTCAAGTTTCGTGTTGACTTATGGGGAATCCACGAATTTCACAGGGTTTTCTTAAGACAAAGAATACTTAGAAGTGATTTTGCCAGTTCGTTCCTCTGAAATACAGCCTAAAACACTAGGCATTCATTGGCAGTCTCCTATCCAAGAAGTAACCAGAACAGACCCTTCTTAGCTTCCATGTTCAGACAAGACTTGATACCTTTAGGGTATTTCCCTAATTACCCTTAATTGACCAAAAAAGTAACTAGTCATAGGTACTTCCACTCTACTTCAAGCGTATCAATTTTGCTATTATTGCCATTGGAGTACCAACAAGGGAGAGACAAAGGCAGCAGTGATTTCAGTGTCCACTATGAGAATCATCTCCAACTGCCTATGAAGAAGAGGCTCACTTATGGTAGGTCTCTTGTCCCTTATTCATGAAACTACAATATTTACCATCCTGTGCAAAAGTATGCCATCTTTGAGACATAAAAAAAATGGAGCATGTAAAAGTGAAGTCAAGAAATAGGAGGAGAAAAAAATGAAAACAGTGCTGAGAACAGTGCTGTCAAAACAATGACAATGTGTTCACACCTGCCAAAACTGGCTGAAAATATGAGGCATTTTGCAATGTTCATAAAAATATTATACAATGTGCATACCATGGCCAAAACTAGGATATATCTGCACACTTGCAAATACACATCTACTGTTGTTGTTTTTGTTGTTGTCATTGTTGTGTGCCTTCAAGTCATTTCCAACTTAAAGTGACCCTAAGGTGATCCTATCATGAGGTTTTCTTGGCAAGATTTGTTCAGAGGAGGTTTGCCTTTGCCTTCTTCTGAGGCTGGTAGAATGTGACTTGCCCAAGGTCATCTAGCAGATTTCTGTGGCCAAGGGGATTTTAACCCTGGTCTCTAGAATTGTAGTCCAGTTCCCAAGCCACTACACCATACTGGCTTGACGCAGTTTACAGGTCTATCTATGAGCCTGACGGATAGGATATTCTTGAATGGGGATACTTAAGGAACCCTTCCTGTTGGGTTTCTTAAAGGATTTCTGTGATCTAAGCAAAATTTCTTTGTTTATAGAGCAACACCAATGAGTCTCCTTCTCTTCTAGCCTACTATCCTATTTTTTGTTTCCGATTTTTGGATTTTGTTCAGGCAGAAATACATGCACAGGAGTTTTGCAGGCGTTTTGAGCTGACATCTTTTTTTCCCCCTGTTCTTTTCTTTCTTTCTTTTTTTTTTTTTAGATTTCAAGGTACATAAGTTCTGGACATAGTGAACCAACTGCACAGTTAGATAATCATCTAATCATAGCTACCAAAAAATTCTGGATCCGATGATATGCATGTAATTCTCAAAATCAATTCAGTTCAGCAAGATCTATTACGGAAAGAACAGGTGCCTGTTCTTACTGATCTTTTAAGCTGGATGTAACCAGCTACGGAACAAGGCCATAAAACATCACCGGTTATGTAGCCATTTCAGTCTGATAAGGACATACCAGGATGTGCAGATGTAAACCAGGGCAGCTCAAATACCAACAAAGTAATAAAACAGCCATAAAATTAGGAATGTGGTATGATAAGAATTCCCGGATTCCAAATATCCAACATTATATGGGAAGAGGAGCCATAACAGTGCCTTCAATGCCCGCCCGCCCCCCAAAAACACTACAATAAAATCGTGTTTTAGCTATCATTAAGGAGTCCATACTTTTAGTCTGAAAATGAAGGACAGCCTGGTTCCAGAATTCTTGAGATATCAATATGGCATTTTTTTTAAAGGTAGCAACAGGTGAAGGGAACATTTTCCATTGTAAAATTGTTACACAGCCTCACTTTCAGATCTTCAAGAAGTAACTGTTGGGCAAATAAATGTATTGTGCTGCTTTATGCTTATGTCCTATGGTTGTTAGATTTTGATTTATATTGCCTTATTTATGTAATAGGAAAAGAATGAAAGATAAGCCTGGTCTCAGAGTGATTCTTGCTTAAATAATTACTTTGTGCTTATACTCTGAGAGAGAAATTCCATTCTTCTTGAGGGCAGCAGTAGGGTTGGAATGCTTCGAACAGGTTACTGCCCAAGCAAAAAACAAACAAACCAGAAAGCATTTTTTGAGAGAAACCTCAAATTAAGCTGTAATTTCTCACAGATGTGCCCAATTATATATGTCCATATGAGTGCTTGAGGAAATTCTTTACAAATTCTGTTAGGATAATTCTGTACAAATCTGCCCATTAACTGGGGGTGGGATTTACAGACCCGGTTGGTTTGCATCAAAACTTTTCTCACAGATCAGATTCCTCACACATTCTTGCTTCATGGTGTGTGATTCAATATGGTTGCAGAGTCATGTCCTACGTTTTCTCTATACAGGGTGAGAGACTCAATTTCTAGAGCTGGACTCTACCCCCCCAGCTCATAAATTCAAAAGAAAGATTCAATATTATAACATGTACAAAAAAAACTGCTGAAAACTGCTTTTGTAAGTGCTTATCTAGTAAACATGCAGTTGTAACTCACACATTATCCCTTTCGATTTGCACATCTAAACATCACACGCAATAACTGCTCTTCTTTTTTTCTAAACAAAATTACAGAGAAGTATTGCCGTTCTGAGGGAGCACCTCCCTCCTTCATTCCCCATAATTTTTAGATGTCATTTTAATGAGCACAGCTGTGAATTGATTGAATTTGTTTTCTATTATACATAATCCAATATGGCTCTAATGTTTTACAAAATGCAGCACATCTTTGGTGCTCCTCATTGAGGATGACACTTCCCATGAAAACAAAAAGCAGGCAGGTTTAGGAGCAGAGACCTGGCTGAACAGTACATTTCTGCTGCTCTGAAAATATCAGCTTGCAGAGACGTCATTAAGTGAATTCATTCATACTGCAGCAACATTCACTTGTAGAGAGGGCCTGCTAACTGGGATTCCTTGTTCAGAAGGTGTCTACAGAAGATCAATCTGACTCTGATATTTCAGAAAGGCCCAGCCTGGATGTTTTCAGTCTGGTACACTGTTTCAAAAGTAATTTTCAAGAAACTACTCTGAGGAAACTTAAACAAACCTAAAGCCAGTGTAGGGGATGTACAAGACTCTGTACTCAGAGTCTGACACTGTACCCTCTAGTAGTTTTGGACTACATCTCCCCTGAAGCATGCCAGTTCAGTCTGCATGAAGGTGTTTGGTCTTGAAAAGACCATTAGGGGCAAAATGCTTTCCAAGTCAGAATATGCAAATCAGAGATCAAGAAACTGTCCGGTATGGGCTCCATATTGACTCCTCTCCACATTTTGCCCTATAGCATCTCCATAACCTAGTCATCTTCAGGTGTGTCAGACTCCAAAATCAAATTTCCAGTATTCAGCCACAGACTATCAACATCAACTTTATATAAAGGATTTACGTTGTACCAGTCAATGTAATGAAAATTAGTGTACTTAATTAAATGTAGGGGAAGGAATACAAGCAACAACTAGACCAGCCTTCTTCAGTTTGGTACGTATGGGGAAATGCACAACGGCTCCCATTCCATCATGCTGTTTGGGACCTGGAGTCTACACATCTGGAGGATGCCAAGCTACGGGAGGCTGAGTAAGACAATAATAGATTACTAATATACCATTTCTACTTGTCTGCTATTTGGATTGTTGTTTAACATTCTGCTCCCTGCACAGAAGTTAAATAAACAATTAGTATCTGTCATTGGTGCCAGAAATACAGAGGACAGGCATGCTTATGCTGCAGTAATGTCTATAATTTGGTTCAGTAGACCTTCTTTTTTGAAGGTAAGGAGCCATATTCATCTGCTTATTTCTTTAATAAATGATTTATACTTAGACTGCTTAGTCACAAATTATGAAATGCCTACACCTGCAGACTAACATAACAGCTCTTTAAGATCACTGCAAAGAGGCAGAGAAGAGAATGAATCCCTCGCCCCCCCAAAAAAATCCCAGTTCTCATCAATCTTGTGGTGTGCTTGAGCTGAAAAATATTCAGTGTTTGCCCTCAGATAATACTATGTAAAACTTAGATATGTTTTACACCAATCATATTTTCCCCATTCAATGGCTAGTGGCTTTTGGCATGTAAACTGTATGGAGCTCTGCCAGTTGCTATACTCTGGTAGTGGGTAGTGTGTTGTATAGTTGATGAGCCATGTTATTTAGCATTTTTTAAAAAATAAAGCAAATACATGTTTCCTTGAACCTTAATGCAGAAATACATAGGACTTGTGAGATACAAAGTACATTAAAATGGATGTCTGGAGCAACACCTTTGCAATGATGTAAAGTCTTACCCCACACACACACACACACACACACACACACGCAAATCCCCATTACTTCTTTCATTGTGTTGGTAATAAAGAACTCAAGCAACCGTACCCTTCAGGGCTGGACTTCTCATTACTTCTCTTGAACTTAGCCTCAGCATTCAGCCATGGCATGTGAAGTTAATTACTCTGGGCACTGGGGCTCTAAACAGAAGAATGACCCTATTTGCAGTTCCATGTAATGTGTACCATGCTACAATGAACTCTTTCACTGACTACACATTGTACACTCAGTGACTCTGAATGGAGTAATAATTGTGGCACTCCAGAGGAAAGCTTGACTGTCATCTAATTTTTACAGCGACACTTGTCTTCCAGGTATCCATTCAACGAATGTTGCTGACACTACTCCATATTCAATCACTGTCACCCTTCCAGCTGAAATAGTATCAGCAGGCTGTGCCTTTCAAGAAACAGATGCATTTTTCCAACAGCTTGCAAGTCCAACCGGGCAACCTCAGATCCCATACAGTAAACAGGAAAACCTTGAGCTACACATATGCAGTAGACAACAATCCTCTGGGCTAAGATGGTCAGGAACTGGCTTTACATTCAACAGGCCACAAGTTTGTAAGTATTTCTCAAAGTAAGGTCAAATCTCATTGTGACAAATCAACATGGTATGTATGATATTCTCTATTAGGGATGGGTGAAACTTTTGCTTGGTTCTTTCTTCATAGATAGAACTTGAATTTTTAAAACAAAACGTGAAAAAGTCACACTGGCAGCTTTCCCCGTTTAGCCAGAGGAACTTGAGTGCTTAGTTCTTAAAATTCTGGCATTGATCCCTGAGCCTTCAAATCTGTTTATGATGCTGAATTTTGGGCTGTTATTGTTATGTGCCTTCAAGTCAACTCTGATTTATGGTGCTCTATCATTGGCTTTTTTATTTTTTTGAAAGATTTATTGAAAGGTGGTTTGCCATTGCCTTTCCTTAAGGATAAGAGTGTGTTTACTTGCTGAAGGTCAGCCAGTGGATTTCCATAGTTGAGTGAGGATTTGAATCCTGGTGTCCCAGAGTCCTACTCCAAGACTCAATTTGCTACACTTCCCTGGCTCTAATGTCTTCATTACTACTACTTTCTCTCTGCAACACATATTCTTCATGGGTATTAGCACATTAGTACACCTTGCCCTTCACTGTGGAATTCATTTGTTTCACTTTGGAGTTTGTTTCTATTGTTTAGAATACATTAATACTGTGCAATTACTTCAGACAAATGTGAAATTCCAAACTGATCAGTTTGAACCAGTTCAGACCAGGTTTAACATGGGTCAAGTGCAAAGAAGATCAACCCCATATGAAGCCAATTTGGACTAGCGGAGATAGGAACAAGACAGTGTGTCTTCAAGTAACCCTAACTATGCCATGGTGGGGAAAGGGGGCAGGAGACGAGGAAGCTGGATTTTGAACAGTGACAACTCCAGTTTCCAGTATGCAGTAAAAATCTTTCCAGTGCTATCCAATCACAGTACTTGGAGGTAGAGAGAATGTGTGCTTTCCCACCCAATGCCCACCTTGCTGTTTCTCAGGGCAGTATTTTACTTTTGAACATTATTTCAGTGTATCTGTATTTGAACTCTGAACCTGAAAGGTGTTCTTAATGGGTCAGATATAATGACACCAATAGTAGGAAGCTGGTTTTTATCTGTACTCTGTGTGAGTGGGTGTGTGTGTGTGTGAGAGAGAGAGACAGACAGACAGACAGCGAGAGCTCTATACAGACACAGTTAATCCCTTGGAGCACAAGCAACATACATACATGACAATCAGTAGAGTGCAGAAAGCAGCATGAACAGGCAGGAATGAACACTTAAATGAGTGTACATGCTTTCAAAACATATTTCATTTTTTGATTAGAGTGGTTTTAAAGTAGGCTAGCACAAAACTCCTTTGAGCTACCAGTCTGCAATTCCGCAGGGATTGTCCGCTCAGAAGAGTCTATCACATTCCCAAATGTAATACTCCTGCATTCATTCAAACAAACAAGGCAATCAACAAGAAACTGCAAAGTTATAACTGTGTTTTGAAACTTGATTTGAGAGACTTGATCTTGATTTGGATTCAGGATCTCAAATGGATCAGATTAGGTCCTATCAATCCAAACTGTACCAGGCCCCAATCCAAATTGCCAAATCATGCTCTGAACCAAATTGGATAGCCCTTGCACAGCCCTAGAAGTCAGACATACTCCTCTGAGTTAGGTTGGGGAAAATGTATAGTATGTATTATTTGACTTTGTGCATTGGGTGGGGAGGGGAAGTCTTGCTATCTCTATAATAATTATTTTTCCTTCACATTTGCTGAGTCTGCTGGCTTCATAGATGTCCATCGTGTGACCCATAAATTGTAAATTGCCATTAATTAAGGTCTCCATGCTCAATAATCAGTCCATTGGATTATTATGGTTCATTAAGGGGTTTGGGGAGAGCCTGAATAAAGTTAGGTTCAGTTAATTCAGCTTTAGTGAAGGTTATTTGCTGAGACAATCTTTTAAAAATAAGGTTGTTTCCAGTCAATGACTCTATGAGCTGAATGAGCCAACCCAGTTCAAAAGTAAACATTCTCTCCTTTATAACCTTGAGAACTGTCCCCACTTATTCCTGTTAAGTATTCACAAGTACTCATAATCCTGGCAAGATATTTTTGTAAGCATGTGTGTGAGACTGGATGTACAGCATTTCCACCCAGCTTTCACAGTTCTGAAAAGCAACTGTCAATTTCCCTGAGAAACACCCTTGCAGAAAGCTCTAAATTTTCTGAAAGCAATCAGAGTCACTTGTTTCCTCCCTCCCTAACAACAAACAACAACAACAGACTTAAGGTTCAAAACAAGCAACCATGAAGGTGACACTTGAAGAAACCTATAGTAGGTGAGATCAGGAATACTTTGGCTTGAACTGACAGTTTGATCCAAGTAACTTTCATTTGACCCAGACTAAACACCAAGGTTATCTGATAGGATCTGCTAAGTTCTTGGAATATTTATTTGTAGTAAAACTCACCCAAGCCATTTCCACCCTACACTGTTATAGTGCTATTACTCTACTTTCAAAGGCCCCTTCCTAAACTGTAAACCCCAGGATTCCATAGGATGTTGACAGTGGAATAATAGCACTATAACAGTCTAGTGAGGAAATGGTCCAAGACTTTTTAGCTCTTTATTAAGCACCAGCACAATTAAACCTTTAAAGGACAGCTGAGTCTTAGAGCCTGCTTAAATGCTTGTGATAAGGGGGCATTTCATCTTTCAAATCAGACTTATTTCCATAAGCATAAGAGCCATTGTTTTGTCTAACAGCAATGTCTGAGCAAACTGGGAAGTACCATGCTTCTCCTGGATATAAATATATATTTGAGTATATTTGAAAGATTGAGGAGCCTAACTTCCTTACAGTCTTTACTGTGTAAGAAACTGATATGTATTGCACAGGTATTGAACAGCTTGCAAGGAAAAGCCCTTAATTATTTGATAACAATTAAAACAACCCCTTAGGTTTTCTGACGTCCCAGGTTTGCCTAGCCTTGATACTTCTCATAGTCAAGCCAGTTCAGAGTTCTTGTGGATCACAGAAAACTTCCATGCATGTCACTAGGGAGCTGGGGGACATAGGACAGCTAAGCAGCATGAGACTTCAAAGTGTAGGGGGGAAAACCTTTTCAAATCATAAATGATCTGACTTGAATGAAATGACTTTCATTGTTCTGAGATTCTATAGCGGCTCAATGGATGGCAATGGAGACCCATCAATCTAAATTGTAGATGGCCTACCTGAAGCATACTGGCACTCAGTTAAATTAACTTTGACATCCCATATTGGAGTTTACATGGTAGAACTCAATTTTTCCTCATTAAATCAAATCTAATAAAATGTGTTTTCACCACTACAATAAATCAAATCATTTGCTTTTGCCATTTCATGCTTTTAATAATCCTATTATTAATATGTCACTGTTTGGAAAATACAAATGTGTTCAGGACATTTACAGCAATTATTTTACCTTCTCACTGATCAGCAAAATTTTGAGTGAATGTCATCCCAGGGGATATAATTAAATAGCAAATCATTCCCAGCACATTCATATGAAGTATTTGAAATCTGTTCAATAACCTGTGAAATTTAATTCAACTTATTTCACGGTTTACATGACAAGCTCACTGGATCTTTAAATCAGCAAAGTTTGAGACAAGCCACAAAGGTCAGCTTTAAAGAAAACAGAATTCCCACTGCAAGCTTCATTAGCAATCAGTGAAAAATCAAAGCGTTCCCTATTTACTATCATTGCTTTAAATAACAATAAATGCAGGATCTATTGTGACAATAGCTGTGCCACATTATTCAAGTTTCATTCAAGCTGCTCACCTCATTCTTTGGCCAGAGTCCAGATCCCCACTTACTCCACAAGGCAGATCCCTTTTTTTCAGGAAGCATCCATTGTAGCCGGATTGGCTCTGAAGATGGAGCTAACCATGGGAAGGGATGTAACTCTGTGCAGGAGAGAGGAGAACGTTCTACATCTCTTCTCTTTTTTTTCTAGTTGCAGAAGTTGTAAGAGGCAGCTTTAGCAGCCGTGTCTCATGAATCTCTGACTCCTACCGTGCTCCTCTGAATTCAGAAGAACAAGGAGGGAATGCTGTGGGATGATACCTACTGTCTAGACATCAAGAAATAATTCCAAATATTTCCATAATTAAAATAAATTATGGAAATCTTGCTTAGTCTGTAGATGGCTATACTATATCATATGAGATGGGCAGGGGAGAAAAGTAATGAACATGCCTCTCAGCAACAGAGGCCTTAGGTTCCAGTTTTTTACTACTGGAAAACAGAACAAGTTAAGCCTGAGATCTTTACTACCATCCCCCTCTTTTCTTGGCATCGTCAGTTTGGGAAAGACAAGGAGACAAAAAGAAAGAGAAGTTTATAGAAAAGAGAGAGAGATAAGTTCCCAAAATTATTTTCATAGGCAGAATGCAGTTATGTTGACATGTGTTGCTTCAAATCTAGGCCATTTCCATACCAGGCTTCTGAAATGGTGTAGAGCGACCTCTAACGGAGGTCTTCTACACCGTAGAGTGGACTGACGTGGACTACTTTTCATAGTTCCACACCAGAATCCACTCAGGAGCGGCCAGAACTAGCCGGGCTGCGTGTTTTTTAAAAACCTCTTTTTTGAGGTTTTTAAAAAGCACGGAGCGCGCAGCCCCGTGCCGCTCCGTCACCAGGCTCTAAAGTGGATCTGCAGGCGCGCACAAGTGCGTGCCTGAGATCTGCCGGGGGCGGGCTTCCGGCTGGCGAGCTTCTCCGGTTGATGAGAGCCTCCACCAACCGGAAGCTGCCATCTGGGACGCCGGAGGAGTGTGGAGCAGCGAGCTCGCGCTGCTCCGTGTGGCGACGGACTTACCCGGCTGAGGGTAAGCTCTGTTTTAGCATGTTTTCACCCGTTCCCCCCCCCACATGTGAAAAGGGCCCTAGTCTCAACCAAGCCCAAAGTAACTTGTTTGAGGTACACCTATGTTGTATCAAGGTAAAGGGGCCACGATTGCAGGATGAAGAGATTTCCACTCTTTGAGGTTTCAGGGACACAACCTGAGACTGAGGAGTAGCCCCCAATGATGCCACAGGGTGAAGCTAATTAAGCATTAGGTGTTTCAATATTTATTTTAAGACAGCAAATGAATCTTTTCCGAGCTCTCCTTTTCACACATGGAATTTTAGCATAACAAAACAACAGAAGAGCACAGAACCATCATGGGAAGTAGATAGAACCACTGCTGTTTTGTACCCTCCACACACACACACACATGTTGACACACACACACACACACACAGAGGAATGCACACACCCACACAGACTACATTCAAACATCTTCAATCTCCCCCCTTCCCTTCAGCCCTCCTTCTCCCCCTCTCTCATACTCATTCATGCACACCATTCAGAAACAGATATACACACCATTAATTTTGATAAATGCATGCACTCCCTCCCCCACACACCCTCTTCATTTGTTCCAAGCATACACACACTCCTTTCCTTCCCACTTTTATTTATATATACACATGAAGATACAGATCCTAGGTAGGTCATTCCCACTGTGGCATGTTTATTGTAGAGATTTAAATCTTCCACCCTGTTGTCCATGATAGAAGTATGAGAGGGAACTCCCCTTAGCCCAGCAGCAGATAGATTCAGCTTCTTATCCACAGCAGGGTGGAAAAGCCTGGGAATAATAAGGAAAGCCCATCTGAGATATACTTCCTCCCAAGGATTCTAATTTCCTTCTCAAAGGAATCAATTTTAGCAATTTTCATCCCATGGTGAGAAAGTCTTCAAAAACTACACAGTTTTCAAAGTCCATTTGCAGTTCAGGACTTATTCTATACAAAATCTTCACACAGTTGATTTCCTCAGAAAACAGGATTTTTTTTTCAGGGAAAGTTGTTTCCTGCAAAGAAAATGCTATTTTCTCTGCAAATCAGCCAACAGCAAAATGACAGGGGACTCAGCCAGAAGTCAAAACAAAACAAAACAAAACAAGGCCATCACATAAACAAAATAAATACCAAAACATAATAAATGCCAATAAGCAATACATGTATTTATAGCGAATATGAAAACAGAGAACTGAAAATATATAAATAATTAAATAGAATACAATGTGAAAAACAGCATACAACATATCGAAAAGTCACATTACATATATGGCAAGACAATAAATAAATATATAACACTGTACAAATGTGCAGCATAAACTTCAAGACTTATACAAGAAAACAAACTCGAACTGTAAGGTCAGCAGTTGTTGTAGGAGTGATGAACAATGCAACAAAAATAACAAAGAACTTATACAAAAGTTCAGCAACAATTATTAATGACTTGTGGGCTGCAAATCATATGCAACTAGATAGGGTTCCCAAGAACTGTGCAACCATTTCAGGTCTTATTCAGAAGCAATTCCAGTTTTAGGAAGCTTCATGTGCCCAAGTCATGCATAGGTACTTTATAAGCAAAGCTTTCTCTGCTTTAACCGCTTTCCTCAAAATACAGCTGGAGTGTGTTTACTTGTATAAATCTTAGTCTTTATGATGCACATTTGTATATTGTTATATATTTCATTCATTTATTCATAGTCTTATATGATATGTTGAATGTTATTTTTCATACCAAACGTTCAGTATGATATTCTATTTAACTCTTTATATATTTTCAATTCTTTATTATCCATATTTACTAGAAACACCATATTTATTGTTCATTTCTTTATTTTCATATTTGCTATAAATATCATATTTATTAGTTGTTGGTATTTGTCATAATAATTGTTCTGTTTATTTGCCAGTCTTGTGTGTTCCCTGCAAGTCAACCATGTGCAAATATTGCACAGAATATATCTCCAAGAGCAGAAAATGCTTTTTTCTTTCTTTCTTTCCTTCTTTCTTTCTTTTTTTCTTTCCCTGAACAACCACAGGTGAATTTTGCACAGAATAAGTCGTGAACTGAAGATTATCATCACTCTAGGATTCCTTTCATCAGGGTATTTCAACCCTCAAAAAAGATGTCTTTAACAGTTTTTTCCCCAGTATTTTCAAATATTATTTCTATCTTTGTGTTCTGTAACCTTGATGAACAATAAGAACGAGATGGAAAGAACAGGATGGAGAAGGTGAAGTTGTTTTAAAAGGTTCCTAGCACCTGACCTACATCAAGGTTGGCATGCATTTACAGGATACATATAAATAAATATATGATACATATAAATATATATAAACTGGGGCAGAATTTTTCTCACACTTTTTAAGAAAGATATTGTTCACAATTTGGCAAAAGTATAGTTTATGCTTATGTCCTCAAATGCCTTTAGGGTTACCTCCTTTAGAGGCCTTTTACAGTTCAGAAATACAGTCTTTAGGAAAGTATTGGACTTACACAGATTTCCTTAAATTTCACGACAATGATTGTGGCTGTGAATTTAAAACTAGAGATGAGTTCATTTCTGAGGAGATTAACTGCTCATGGTTGTTATATCACAAGCTGTACACTAGATTTAAAAAGGATAAAAAGGAAGGAAAAATAAGTAATTATAATACTGAATTTGATATAATTGTAAAAGGCGAAGGTGATCATATCACTGTGAAATTATACAATTTGCTTTTAAAGTAGGAAACTGAAGAAGAAATGGTAAAGAACTGCATAGTGACATGGGCCCAAAATATCAGGCATACACTCCCACTAGAACAGTGGGAAAAGGCCTGGAAAAACTTGAAATTCACTAACTGCCAAGCTTTTAAAGAGAAGTACTACAAAATGTTATATAAGTGGTATTTGACACCAGCTAAACTAGTAAGAATTTATAAAGAGCAAAATGATAAGTGTTGTAAGTGTAAATCAGAAAAAAGAACATTTTTCCATTGTAAAAAGGCCCAAAGCTTTTGGAAAAATATTCATCTAGAAATTACTAAGATTATAAAAAAGAACTTCCTAATGAAGTTGGAATTTTATTTACTTAATATAGTTAATATTATTAAGGGTTATGTCAGTAAACAAAATAACAGAATAATAAAATAACAAAGATGATCACTAAGATGAGAATATTATTTGCTAGAGACTGAAAAAGGGAAGAAATTCTAGATATAGATGATCGGTTTATGCATTAATGTGAAGTTATGGAAATAGATACTTTAACATTGTTTCTGAAAGATAAAGCTAATGATAATTTTAAGGATCAATGGAGATGTTTAATTGATTATCTGGAAGAGAAATAGGAGAATATAGCTTTGAAAATTGAAAGTTGAACATAGGTAATAATCCATAATGTTTTTATAGTATGAATTTAAATTTACTTGAGAGTAAGTGATGAAGTTGTGAGGTTGTAAAGTTTCTCTTGGATTGTATGATTGTATTTTTTTTTCCTTTTTGTCTTTTATTATTGGTTATATGTACAACTTTTCTAAATTAAATAAAATTCTTTTTTTAAAAAAATGGTTTCTGGGGCTGGAAAAGGCCTGAAGCCTCAGCCTTCCACTCTTCCGTAGGTTGGTAAAATGAGTAACCAGCTTGTTGGGAGCAATCAGCTTACAACACTGTAAACTGCTTAGGGGAGTGCTTCGCACTGATAAGCAGTGTAGAAATTTAACTGCTATTGCTATCGAAAGGGAGGAGAGGAATAAGGCTGGGAGTAAAATATTCCAGTTGGTGCTGGGAATTGCTAGAGAATAGATTACAAAAAAAAAAAAAAGTCATTTGGATATTCTAGAAAGCTGGAAGAGCAAAAACAAAACAAAACCCCCTAAGAACTGTGTAAGCAAATACTACAAGCTCCTAACAAATTGATCCTATTTGGAGCAGTCCCTTGTTTTAAAGGAGAATCATACTTTCTTAAAATTCTCCCCATTTGGTAAATGGTTGCAAGAGGAGGCTGAGAGCTCCAGTGACCACAAAGCTTGTTTTGAGGGCTCTATTCAGTCAGCAGGCTTCATGATTCTGCTTCCTGATCTATGCAGTCCTTCAGTAACTCTGAGTGAAAAGGGCTAACAGTCTAAGAAGCATTACTATCCACTACCTACATTATGGTTTTATCATTAAATTATGAATTCACTAAATAATGTACTGTGAAATATACTATTTCTGATAGCTATTTGATAAAAAGGTATTTGACTAAATTTAGCAGCATAAAGGTTTAGCCACATGAATAAGTAGCTCTACAGTTCTTTGTTAATTTGCCCACTTCAAGTTAATGAATCTTTCTGATTAGTAATTGAACAAATGTACTGAATTAAGAAAAGATACCGCAGCACAAAGTGATATTCATTTTGACAATTTTAGCTTACATTTAATTATTTATTGTAATACTTTATGATGTAGTAGCAAATGCACTGTAATATATTTTCTAAAAAATAATTAAGTCTTAGCAATACAGAACCTCTCAAAAGCACTTTTTAAAATATATGTGTGGAGAAGTGGGAAAAGACAAGCTAGTTATGCTAATTATCAGGTGAACACATTAGCAATATTGTACTTCATTTATAACTGCACGCACATACAGGGCAGTATGTCCTATATATAGCATTGTATATACATAATCCCGCTGACAGTGCATTTCCTTTTCATGTTCAGATTTTCCCTTATGCCATTAGATACAGAGTCTGTTCCAATCAGATGATATGATAGACATTTTTAAATCTGAAGAGATATAATGTAGAAGATTTGTTGATGCTCCAGAGACACAGGCCATTTCCACACCGGGCTAGTAAAACGGTGCAGCGCGACCTTCCATGGAGGTCTTCTGCACCGTAGAGTGGACTGGGGCGGACTACATTCTGTAGTTCCATACCTCAGTCCACTCCGGAGCGACCGGAACTGGTCACACGGTGTGTTTTTTAAAAACCTCTTTTTAGAGGTGTGTTTTTTAAAAACCTCTTTTAAACCTCTTTTTAAAACCTCTTTTTAGAGGTTTTTAAAAATCATGGAGCGCGCAATCCCGTGCCGCTCCGTCGCCCAGCTCTGGAGCAGATTTGCAGGTGCGCGCAAGTGCGTGCCTGCAGAACTGCCGGGAGCGGGCTTCCAGCTGACGAGCTTCTCTGGTTGGTGCAGAGCCTCCACCAACCGGAAGCCACCATTTGGGACGCCGGAGGACTGCGGAGCAGCGAACTCGTGCTGCTCCTCGTGGCGACGGACTCGGCCAGCTGGAAAACAAAGCCGGTGGGCTCTGTTTTCGGCCGTTCCCCCCCCCCACATGCGGAAAGGGCCTAAAGCATGAACCAACAGTCTGAAATTATATGAGACTGCACCTAAACATTAAGGAAGAACCCCTTAATGGTAAGAGCTGTTTGACAGTAGAATATACTACCGCAGAAGACAGCGGACTTCACTGGAGGTTTTTAAACAGATGTTGGATGGCCATCTCTCAAGAATGCCTTAGGAATAGATTCCTCTACAGTGGTTGGAGTAGTTCTAATTCAGGGCCACTTTATCCATTAGGCACTTTAGGGACAGTGCCTAAGGCCTACAAAAATTTTAGAGCCTATGAAAATGTGGTACATCAAGGTAAGGAGGAGAGTTAATTACAAGAGTGCCTAAAGCCTACAAAAACCTTAAGGTGGGCCTGTTCTAACTGAATAATTCTATAATTCTAATATGATAGGGGTAGACCTATGCTAAACAATTACCCCGTACAGAGCAGGACTCTGCTTACTTGAGTAATGTAACACGGAAATTCAACCAGGATAGCAGTTTCTTTTCCATGAAAACAACTTTAACTTCCATACTATGATCAACTGGGAGGTAGGTGGACACAACTCTGCACGGGTTCACAGTCCCTGCTTTGCACTGTTCATAACTCTTTCAGTGAATGATATTTAGCACACTGTATTAATTAACATGCTGGTTCTGGATGAGGAAAATTCAGAAAACACACAACTAAGTCTATTAACCCAAAAATAAAGCTTAGAAGATGTAAAAGCTTTTCAAACTATTTACAACCGTATCTGGGGTGAAGTAACAAAGCTCAAACATGTTGATGAACAGACAAGTTTTAACTTGGCACCTAAATAACATGAGTGTTGGAGCCAGTCAGGCCTCTAGGCTCCTGCATTCCATAGCTGTTGGTGTCATGACTGAGAAGACCATCTCCCATGTCCCATCACAGTGTATTGTTCTCACTGATTGCAGATGGAGGAGGTCCCTCACCCAGCAGACCTTAATTCTCTGACAGGTACATATGGGGAGACGTGCTCTCTCAAGTATCAAGGTCCCAAGCTGTTTAAGGCTTTAAATGGCATCACAAGCACCTTGAATTAAGACCAGAAACATATTGGCAGCTAGTACAATTCTTTTAAGACTGGCATGATATACTGTCTATATGGTATCCAGTCAGCTTTGCACTAGCTGTAGCTTCCAAGTCTTCTTAAGGGCAGTCCCATGCAGAGCATATTACAGTAGTCTAATCTGGAGGTTATCAGTGCATGGACTACTGTGGCTAGGTTATCTCTGTCCAGGAAGGGTCCTAACTGTCACACCAGTCAAAGTTGGCACCAAGCAACTCTGAGCCACAAGGCCTCCACTGACAGGGATGGATCTAATAGCACTCCCAAGCTACACACTTGCTTCTTCAGAGAGACCACAAACACATCCAGGACATGCTGTTTACCCAGTTCCTTGACATGAGGACAACCAATCCACAGAGCCTCCATCTTACCAGGATTCAGCTTCAAGGCAGATGAATGAAAAGAAGAACACTACACACACCTTCTCCACTGTAATTTAAGTTGCCCTCCACTAGGAATAGAAATTTGCTCTTTTGTTTTTCTTGAACATAAGAAAGAAGAATTCCAAAAACAAGACCATGAGAAGGTTTGTGGAGAGGTTGTAGAGAGGTTTTGGGCAAAAAAAAAAAAAAAAAAAAAAAATCACAAAAACATTGATTTGTGAAAAAAGCATGTTTTCTAGAATGGTTTCCATTGAAAACTCACAAAAGGTATAAACTCTTGCAGCAGTTGACTATTTTTTTAAAAAGACAGTATTTCAGGTTTTGTTACCATGGATGGGGAAATTTGCCAATATTCTTTATTTCCGCAACCTCCACAAATGGAAGATGACTTTTTGAAAAGGAGAGTCTTTTCTATGCATGGAGACTCTCCAGATGTTTGAAGACACTGATTTCTGGTATCTCTGATGATGTGAAGAGCCTCTTTGTATAGAAAAGGAACTCCTCTTCCAGTTTGGAGGTGACAGAAATGATATTTTATATTTTCACATTCACTCTTAATCTCTTTGATCTTCGATATGCTTTTCCCTCAACTCATAAGACAATCTTGCTCGAGTATTTTTTTTTCCCAGCTTCCAGCTCCTATCTGTAATTTCATCTGTAATGCACACCACACAATTTCATCTATAACTCATACCTCCCTCTCGCATCCTCTCATCTTAGTCAGTTATTCCACATTTGTCAATGGTTCTGCACACAACACAGGAACTACTTACAGAATAAGTACATTTTGCAATTATATACAGCCCCACTATGTTACATCACAATAGTCTTACAATAGTTTTATGTTACATCACAGTAGTTGTTTCCTTTAATTCAAAATTCACTTCAGTGATTTCTAAATTCCATTTTGCTTTCTTTCTTCTTCACAAGCCACATCAGTTTCACTGGCAAAGCTGAAAAACCTAGTAGGAACTTTGAAAGATCTTGTGATAACTGAGAGTGCTTTACCATTCTTCTGCTTATTTTCCATTTAATCCACATTGCTGGAGCTACTTGGCTGGAACTACTCAGAACAGAGCTGGAAATACTATTTAAATTATGTGTTGAATAAATCCAAGGATTCAATGTCCCCAAAGTGCCAGTACATCAATGTAATAATGGCAGCTTCAACTGTCACAAAGAGCAAACTAATCTGTAGCACAGCTCATTAATTTTAGTTATCCTACTGCTTGACCATTCCTTGCTTGGCAGTTTTCTTGTTAACTTAACATCCCAGGAAAGCTGATTGGTGCTTCCTTTATAGGCAGGTATGACTAGGTTCAGAGGTATGAAAATCAATTTTCAATTTTGAGCATTTCTCAGAATCCTAGAATTATCCTTATTCCATCCCACTTCCATACCAGGTGATATGACCTCCCCCCACAACTTTGGCTGTGAATGTATTCTCCAGTTGTGTAGTGTAAACTTACATAAGGATAGTGATAGTGCTCTATTGGATTGTACTGCATAACCAGTCATTCAGCAAGTGATATGGCCATGCATTCTCCCATTCTGCAAAAGTCACTCCACTTTTCTTCCTAAGTACTGGCCTGTGTTGAAGGATGTCTTCACAAATCTTCTAGTCCTGAGGTAAAAGATATGATATACAATGACCTTAAGACTTGGACTACATCTTCCGAGGCTCCCAAACCCAAAGCACTAGGCAGACAATAGATGGTCACACAAACCTTGTTCTTATGCACTAGACTAACAAAATATGTATTGTAGGCATATAGGCTCTCCCAGCTACTCCAAATCCCAGAAAAATCAACATTCAGAATACTGTGGAGAGTTTCCACTCATACATGAGGATCTCCAGTTCAGATGGTCACTCTTCATGAGATGAAAGCAATGACGGAGAGGGTGGGGCCCCTCACATATTATCTTTATTAGTTTAGAACACTGAATATACAGAGAGAAGAAGGACACTGGCAGAGAACTCAGAGAGAATCCAACCAAAAATGGGCTAAATTCTACCTGAAGGCCTATGGTGGGACAATAAGGGTAGCAAAAAAGGTTGCTAGCTGCCATCATTGTATCAGCACAGAACTGTCTGGCAGAGCAATTTTGAATGGTGATGGATATATTACAATCTGGCCCAAAGGAGAATTTAAGCCATTCAACAGCCAGGTGCAAAGAATTTGCTCACCGCTCCTCAGCTAAAATTTTTCAGATTCATTCTGAGTAGGATGCCAGAATAGATACAAATCCAATAGATGTAACCTTGGCCTCTACTTTTCCAGTATTAATGGATATTTTTCAGTTTGGGCAGCCTGAGGATGTGGACAAGATCCCTGGAGAGCTGAGAGCCTAACCCTTATCTTCCTAGCTTAGTAACAGGCCAAATGGGGACTGACTGAGTTGGAAAGGGGAGTGATTAATGTATCTGTATACCAAGGCAGTGTGGCAACACGCCTGCAGCAGGATGTTCTAGGACTTTCGAAAAGTGGTCAGAAACTTCATTTGGCTCACAGAGCTGCAAACAAATTGTTAACTGACTGGGACTGACTATACAATTCCTTTGTTGCAACAACTGCACTGGCTACATTTCCAGGCACAATTCAAAGTGCTGATGATGACCTATAAAGTCCTATACAGCTTGGGTTCACACTATTTGAAGGACTATATCTCCATTTAAGAGACCATTACACTTTTAAGATTGTTTGGAGAGGCCTTTCTCTGTATTCCATCACTTTCTCGGCCTATTTCAGCATGAGACTGTTATAGCACTATGATTCCACTTTCAAGATCCTATGGACGGCCCCTCTCTAAACTGCAAATCCCAGGATTCCTTAGGATGTTGAAAGTGGAATCATAGCGCTACAACAGTCTTATGTGGAAATGGCCTCAGACTTGTTAGGAAGAAAAGAGACGGCCTTCTCAGTCACTAGTCCAAGGCCCTTTTTACATGGCATTTGCCATGCAAAAGGGCCCCTCGAGCATTGTGCAAATGTGAGGAGCGGTCCACATGATGCACTCACAATTGCACGACGCTCCAGTGGCTGGCAGACGCCGACCGCACACTTTTTCATTTTCGGCTATGAGCTGAAAATGGTGTGCAATCGTGCATCGCTCCAGGGCCCCATGTGCACTTGCCATATATGCAGAGCTCTGGAGCCACGGCGCTCACGCTTCCTGCCCCAGCGCAGCCTGGGAAACTCCCAGGCTGCACTGCGGAAGGAAGAGGCAGGGCTCTTGCATAAGCAGGCGGCAACTGCGGAGCCGAAGGAACCAGGATGTGAGAGCCTCTTGCTAGAGGTTGCTTGTGTGATCCCCGCACCCCAGCTCCACAAAAAGGTGCGTTGTGGAAAGGGCCCCAGATTGGAAGTCCCTCTGGCCAAAATGGCTCTGTCCTTGCTTTCTTTTCATCTGGAAGTTAAAACATGTTTATGTTGTCAGGCTTTTAGAAACTGATTGGTGGGGGCTTTGAGGTGCTTGTTTTAAAATCTGTATGTTTTCTCTTAATGAATTTTAATTTTTTATTGTTTGAAGTTTTAAACTTTATCAATTGATTTTTTAAAATAATTTTATATTTATTCTTTTTGAAGCTTTTGTATAATTTTAATTTCTATTGTTTTTAATATTAACCACTTTGAGTCTCATTACTGAAGAAGATTAAAAGATTTAAAAAAAAGAAAGAAAGAAAGTTTTGTTCTAACCGAGGAGGATTACATCAGGTTTCTGGCTTTCATATTTGGAGCAACTTTCTAGAGACATAGCTGGGAAAGCTGCAATTTCACAGAAACAGATTATCTTCCAAAGGCATCTTAGAGCCATTCTATGGAATCCTGGGAGTTGTAGTTTGGGTAAGGGTATCCTGAATTCTCTGCTAGAGTCTTCTAGTGTCTACAAATTGCAGGATTAGATAGGATGTAACCATGGCAGTTAAAGTGCTGCAGTGGTTCCCTGTGAAAGAAAGTCTAGTCTCTAGAGTCTTCTTTTCGAATGTGTGGCACCTTCAGAGTAACCCACCTATTATCCTCTTCAGGAGTCTAATGCCTAGGATTTGGAAGCAGGCATGAATGGAAATACAACTGGGACAGCTGTAGGAAACAATTGCTCTGTGGTTGAATTAACAGCTCAGGTGGAAATAATTAGACACATCTCAAATCAATGTTGTGGAAGTTAAACAAAGTGCTTCTTAAGGCATGAAAGCTGTTCGAGATGCAACAAATAAATTAAAAGGTTGGTGGTACTGGTGGGTTTTTTTAAAAAAAAATAATAATGTTTTGTGAAACTATAAATAAATATAGGGTATGAGGAAGCTGAGACTGCATACTAATTAACATCCCAGCTTACAAGAGAAACACCTACGGGGTGGGAGAAGAGAAGAGAAACAGGTTTAGAAAAGGCAATAGGATTTTTTTTTAATGGAACATATGGCTAAACCATCTGACAAAATGCTGCAGCAAATAACGTGGAAGAACTAGAGAATACACCAAGTTTATTCAGAAAGAATAGAGTGTCTACCAGCCAGCTTTTTTTTTTTTAAAGGTTTTGGAAAACTGCTATATTATTGTCAGGACAATTTAAGCAAATGAAAAAATCAAGAACTACTTTTAAGTACTTGATCACAATTTCTTTCTTTCTTTCTTTTTTCTGTAGTAGAGGAAACACTTGTATAGATCAAGACAAATCAATACATCCTATCTTTGGTGCCCTTTCAGTTTTTGCCTCAAAAAAGCAACCAAAAAAAATCTTTACTTTTCCTCAGTGCCTGCCTCTTTTCCAAAGAAAAAGGCTGTCCAATATTCTGTTGTCTCTGGACTGCTTTCATTCCCTGGTCAGTTCGCTTTCCCCACATCCATTCACAAAGGAAAAACAGCAAAGAGTCTTGTGGAAAGCCTGGGAGAATATTACTATTACTACTATTATAATTCTTCATTTAAATTTAATTGATTGAATTAGATCTATTCTAGTTGGGACTATAAACTGGATTTACACTGAATAGATTTACTGGAGCATAAGCTTCCATGGATGACGATAACTTTCCTGAACCTAGTGATACCCAGATGGACTACAGCTCCCACCCATATCCAGCCAGTCAGGGGACACAAGGCTGGGGAATTTTGGACTCAATACCATCTCATCAGAAGCATGAAATGTTGTTCTCATTTGGTGGGTATATGCATATGTGTCTGATTGATCGTTGTGGAAATCAGCATGCTGGACTAGAGTTGTACACATAGGCCATGTCGGCACTACACGGTTATAGTACTATTATTCCACTTTCAACATCCTGTGGAATCTTGAGGTTTGCAGTTTAAGGAGGGGCATTTAGAATTCTCATCCAGAGATCTCTTTGGCCTCAGTAAACCATAAACTCCAGAATTCCACAGGATGTTGAAAGTGGAAAAATAGCATTATAACAGTGTAGTGAGGAAATGGCGATATAGTCTGAACGAATCCTTAGTGCTTTGAAACATTACTTTTTTAGACTACAGCTCCCAGAACTATGTCATGTTTCTGTCAGGTTCTTAATTTGCCTGGAAGATGCCTAGAAGTTAAATATATTGTTATGTATAAGCTAAAAACTAGTGATGGCCTCCTTGTATAATATAGGACTATTGTTTCTACAAGTAATGTACTAAGAATTATTTATGAATGCTCTAATTTTTTAGGCATTACTGCCTCCAGCAATTTTTGAAGGTGGGATAAAGTTGATCTGGAATGTTTCAGCGCTGAATCTTGGACGTGTATCAGACTTCCAGCAATCACTGTTAAGTGTGATGAGGTGTAAGGAGGGAAGACGGATTTTTTTGGCAGCTGGTGAGAGTGCTGGACTGAAATCTGGAATATGTCATTAGCTGCCTTTTTTGAAAAAAAAAATGTGCTGGATAAAACTCTGCCTTCAGACTCACTAGTTTAAGAGGATAATTCAGCATTCTGGTTTCATAAATAATATCTTTCCATGTTTTTCCAATCCACTTTAGGAATCACACAATCTGTGGCCATTTCTGCACTAGCCTGTTATAGTACTCTTATTCCACATTCAACATCCTATGGAACCCCGGGGTTTGCAGTTTAGCCTCAAAGGCCCCTCGCGAAACTGCAAACCCCAGGATTCCATAGGATGTTGAAAGTGGAATGAGAACATTATAACAGGCTAGTGAAGAAATGGCCTGTGTCATGTAGAAAGGTTGGAAAGTTATATTAATTTATTTATACATACCAGAGAACCTCATTTTGCTATTTATGGTTTCTAAAGTCAGGAAGCACAAATATTTTACCAAAAAAGGTTACCTTTCCAGTTCTGCTCCATATATGTAGTAATTAAACAATTAAAAAAGAATACTGTTAATTTTTTGAGGAAATTTTCTCACCACCTCTTGATTTCACATCTCTAGCTCAACCCCTTGAACCCTTCACCACTAGACCATTCTTGTAAACCCTTTCCATACATCAGGAAAAGGAGAAGGGTTAGTTTGTTTTTCACTTTCAGGCATTAGCAACTCTGGCCTGTGACATCACTGAGCCTCACCTCTTGAATGTCAGGGTCTGGGATCTTGGAGAACTGCCAGGGCTGTCTTTTCATGAAAGAAGATCTCTGGATCAAGTCCAAATTGGCTAAATGATTATATATATGGATGTGATAATATAACATCATGCTTTAAAAAGGAAAACAAAACTTGTTCATGAATGAGGAAGAAGATGATGATAAACAGGAAGAGGAATGGCATAAGACTTCTGCCCAGACCATTAATGAAAACCAAAAGATCATCAAAACACTGAATGTATTAATAAGGTACAGTCTTTTCCCTGGATTTTCAGTGAGGTGAAATACAATGACAGATCTCAAGACACACTGCAAAGAGTGTCAACTCCTCCCAGCCACTAATAAATTTCACAAAAATTGTCAAGGTAGCAACGCCAGAGGCCACAGCAGGATTCCTTTTGCGTTATCTTCCTTAAATGTAGTCTGTTTAAAATCTCTGTGAACTGCTGCGATATCTAAAATGATTAATTGCTCAAAAGAATGAATCAACAGCTTCAGGTAACCTTATTTCCTGAATAATGCATATTTTGCATCTAGGTTTGGTATTGTTTTTTCCTCCTCGTATTTCAGTCCAGACAATACATAAAACTATAATGTTAGACTTCTTGAAAGTGCAATTATGATTTCCATCATTTGAAAAATCATGTTATAAACATGATGGCTGTCTGCATTTATTCTCCTTCAGAGACTTTCTTATCAAATCTGTTCCATTTTGCAAATCAACAGTTTTTCCCCCAAATTGTCAGAAACATAGATCAGCACATTATCTCAAAATCAGGCAGGATTCTTTGTATAGCATCTCCAACCATGAAAATCCTGGGTTCCAAACTTAGATACTATCTCCTCTGATCATTCTTGAAGCGACATATGTCATCTTGATTACTTTGACAGTGATGAGTGAAGGAAATCTCTCCACTTATTTTTTTTTTTTTTGAAAGCAAACAGGCATGTGGTATATGCCAAGTACAATATAAATACTGAAATATCTTTACATAAAATTCTAGTTTGCCTATGTTTCACAGACTTTTCTAGAAAAGAAAAGAAGAAAGGTAAGTAAGAGACCATACTATTATTGATAGGGATGGGATGAATCCAGAATTTTCCAAATCTGAATCTGGATCTGCATTCGAATCCCTGGAAGATTCTGGGAACCCACAAATCTCGAATCTTTCAAATCCTTTTTTAAAAGAGGGTTTAAAAAGCAATTTAAGAAAAATAAAATAAACTTTTAAAAACTGTTTTTAAACAGAACTTTACTTTAAAAAAATAGTTTTTGGTTGGTGGATTTGAAAGATTCAGTTTACCTATTTTTGCATAGGGATTTGGATTCACAAATCTCGAATCCTTGCTGAGGATTCAAGGAATTGGTTGGCCCATCCCTAATTTTTGACAACTAATGACCAGATACGTGATCTCTGTTTAAAACTTCAATTGAACCTCTGGAAATCCACAGTTTTGGAGATCCATGTCACCAGTAATCTGATGACAGCTATTTTCAATGTTTCCATTCCTAAACATCTCAGTGTTACAACCTCTATCTTAAAACCTTTGCCCTAAGGTTATTCTTAGCTGGATGGGGATGAGAACTTCGTTTTGTTCATCTTTTTTTAAAAAGGTAAACTGACTTAATTTGCATTTCCCAGATTAATATGCTGACTGGAGCATTGTTCTTCTTCTTCAGATTTTTGCAATGCAGTTCTGAGGCAAATATGCATGTAAAAATAGATATACTGTGGAAAGCTATGTACAAAAATGGATATATTATGGAAACTGTGTACAAAAATGAATAAGTTGGGGAAAAGTGCATATAAAACTGTACATATTAGGGAATGTTACATATCATTATGTGTATGGGAAAGGTGTGTGAAAACAAATGTGAATTTTTACACATCTTAGAAAACTTCACAGACTAATTTGGAACTTAGAAAGAAGAGTTTATGACTGAATATATGTGAAACTGATGTAGAATGGATATAGACTGGTTAATCCACCCCTAACCAGTTATAATTTGTGCACACTTGCATGCATACCTGAGCAGAGTGCTTCAGCTTGTTCTGCACCACCTCCTCCTACTGTCATGTCCACCCGACCTTAACAAGAAATAGCAGTTACAGCACCATGAAAAACTCCAAGTGGGCAACCTGAGGCAATGAAGTCTCACATGGTTTCTTTTAGGGGATGGAAACTTGGCATACAAACTCTGGAAGTGCCAATCTGAGAGTCCTTTGGCTTTTAGGTTCCTAATCAGGTCAGGTTCAGGCCCAGATTGATATCCAGTAAGACTGGATAGATCTGGTTAGTCTCTACCTGTCTCATTGGAGACAGAGCTCAAACTACGGGTCATAATACTCATGCACAGCTAATAGAGACAGCTAATAGAGGCTAATAGAGGTCCGTATAGGCTGTGCAATTTGTACAACTAGTTTCAGATTCTCTGAGTGCAAGAAGTTATCTAAACACTTCCCAGGATGTCATCTGTGTGTTCAGGATACAAAGGGGGGTCTGTGTGAAGCCTGACAAATAAACATGTTCACCAAACAAGTCCTGTCCAAAAACTGATTCCTGTTGGCTATGTCCACTGACGTCTTTTCTGGCTATACTTACAAATGCAGGGAGTTCTGCCAGGACTATCAGAAAAAGAGGTTTATGATATAAGGGGAACCCATTCACAAGATCTTGTAGGCCAAGGTCAATGCTGTAAAATTTATTCATAATAAAATATTGAAAGATACCCAACAAAGTGTAGTGGTTTGAAGTTGGAGAATGACCCTGGAGACCAGGTTTGATTCTCCACTCAGCCACCGAAACCCACTGGGTACATCATGCACTCCCAGCCCCAGAAAACATTGTGATAGATTTGCCTTAGGATCACCATAAATTAGAAGCAACTTGAAGACATGCAACAACAAAAATATTGAAAATGGAATCCAGAAATGAAAGAGGATAAGGAGTTTGAAGATGATGGCAGGAACATCCTTCTCATTCAAATGTCTTCCACTTCAACAGTTCATGTCATGTCATCCTGCAGCAGGGATCTGATATTAGGACTTCGGTAGTCATAACATGAAAAGATATGTTTTATCTTCAAAATATTTGCAGTTCTAAGTTAAAAGTTAATCCGATAGATCTGGGCAAAGTTTTATTTGGAATATGGGCACATAATATTCTTGAATCTGATGAAAGAAGGTTGATTTTCTTTTTTTTTTTTACATACATTATTTTCTTCACGTTTTTCTTTTGTTATGCTTAAACAAAGAAAAGAGAGGCAAAAAAGAAAGGAAACCTTAGAGCAAGGATGAAGAGTATCTGACCTAAAAATGAAATACCATTTTACTGTGAAGAAAGATGGATTCACCAATGACTCTGAGAATTTTTGCCTTAGGAAAATATTTGCCTTATTATTCCCTAATCTTGTCATTCTCTAACCTATTTAAAATTAGTTATAACTGTGGAATTGTCAATAAGAAAACAACCTTTAGAATTCTGTAAGCCAAAATACTTCTGTAATCCATGATTTGTGTCCACATGGATGCTAGAGTTGCTTTGGATGTGGTTGCCATGGGTGTGTGGCTGCTTATTGCCATGCCAGAAGTGTGACAAATAGGCTTGACGCCATTCATTAGAAATGGGGAGGAGTGTGAACATCCCTACTATAGCTGTATAGGCTGATTGCATATCCACATCATGTCCACATGTAAAATACTATTTCCATTCACTGCTGTCTCTTCCTAGATTGTGACCTGAGTTTATAACTATTTCAGTAGTCCATAAATTCAACATTTATAGTAACAGTGAATCACTTTATAACATTCATTGGCTTTCACAGAATCATTGTCCATTCCATTTCTTGGGGGGGGGGGGCCTGCAAGAGTTTTGTCTTTCTTTCTTTTCTTTTCTTTTCTTTCTTTCTTTCTCTGTAAGATATCTGGAGTTCCAAGTCAATAACACTTGGGTGTTTTCTCTGGGAGAGAAGCAATCAGCAAAAATCATATATGACAACTGATGATATTTAACCTAAAATATGTTAAAATTGAGTTAATGTTACCCTGTATTCTGGGGGTTCCGTGAGGGACACCAAAATGTGCTCAACAATAGGTGGGGAAGATTAGCTCTGAGCACTGCTTTAGCGTTACGAGAGGCAGGGTAACTTAGCGGAATCTTGTAACCCAGTGTCTACGGGGTCAGGCCAAGTCAAGAAGCAGACCAGTTTGAAAATAATGAATGATCTTTATTAAATACAGGCACACGATGTAAGCAACACACGCACACAGATAACTAAGGAAAATAAAGGTGTGAGTAAGATAGCGGGATTTTCAGAGGGATAGTTGATTCGGGTGATACGAAACCTGTCCTGAAGTCTGGAAGAAGATGGAGAGCGAGGCTGGGGTTCGATGTATCTCAGCACGTGGAGCTGAGGGGAAACTCGCCAAGCAAGGCGGCAGCAAGGTGGTCTGGAACTCGGGAGCGATCCAAGGAAGCGCTCACAATCAGGGGTTTTTATAAGGAGATCGCAGGCTAGGTCGGACTTTGGGAAAACAATAGATTTGGAGCTGGAGACAAAGCCTCCGAAAGGTCAGAATTTGAATGATTGAGTCACAGCCAAATTACCAATAGGATAGCCGGTATGCAAACGCGGAGTACTTGAGCGTTGTATAGTCCGATCATCAAACTGCCAGCGCTAGGTAGAGGATCTTTTGAAAGTTGCTTGCATACCTAATGGAGGTACTTGCCTTGAGGTCTCCTAAAGCGGCGAGTCAGCTGTTTCTGGCCTGCCTGTATTGTCTCGGAATATTACGGCGATTATCAGCTGAGCCTGTATGCGTGCTTGTCCAGGGGCCTCGCAAGCACGTGGAAGGGATATGTGAAGCCGAATTATTGATATCAAAGATATCTTTTTATATCCCCCAAAGCTCGGGCTAGCCAGGGCAGTAACATTAAAGGTGATTTCACACTGCCTAATTGATGGTGAACTTATAGGATGAGAAGTGTTACTTCTTTTCAGAGAAACTGTGTACCACAACTGTCTGGACATAGTGTCAGATAACTATGGATAACTATGTATGAACAGAGATAACATTAATAATAAACAAAAGATGACCAATATTGTGGGAAAAGTGAGACTCTATCCAGATACGGTGCAGCTCTTTAATGAGATCTTAATCATGTTTGATGACAGATACCCAGATGAATAGATAGCAGTTTTTAATTCATTCAGTGAAGCTTGTCTCCTTTTTGTCTAATTATTAGACAAGGAGATAAACCCACCTCAAGTCAAACATACACCAAGCAGTCTAAAGAACTTTTCCCTAATGCTGCTTACTAAAACTGCCTTGGCAGCTCAGGTGAATAGAACAGTAAGCAATAACGAATTCCGGATAGGTACAAGTTGACAAATGACAAAGAATTTTTAATCCTTCTATAAAGAGAATGGATGAGAGTGGCACTCAGTTTCAGCATGTGGTACCCTGCCAGTTCCAGATGTCCCTGGATTATGCAGATTACCTGAATCTATTTCAATCTGCCTTGGATGCTTGGTTATGAAAAAGATATGGCTTTGGTGGATAGCCTGTATCAGGAACTAGACAGAGACTAATGTGTCCTTCCTGATTCTGGTGGATCTCTCCACAGCTTTCAATAGCAGTGACCTTGGTAAATTTTCTGGGATGTATCTCTGAGACGGGACCTCGAGGCACTGGGTGTAGGCTCTGTTAGAGGGTTCAATTGAGATGCTGGATCTAGAGGAATTTCTGTTTGACAGCCTAGTTGTTGGCCTGCAGGATCCTTCCAGGTTCAGTTTTGTCTCCCATGCTATTTAACATACACATGAAAATGCTGGAGGAGATTGTACAGAGTGTTTGATTTCACTGCCACAAGCATACTGATGAAGGCCAATTCTATCCTTCCACTCCATTCCAGGGAAGTTGTTTTGACATCAGACCAGTATCTGCTGTAAGTAATAGACTGGATAACGTGAAAAAGTGGAAGCTTAATCCAGATAACACAGAGGTGTCTCTGACTTAAGACTTTTCAAGGAATGGACATTTAGCTTGAGTTGGGCAGAGTTATACATCACTGAAATCTCAGGTTCGCAGTTTGGCTATACACCTGGGCTTAGGCCTGAGCCTAGATGCTCAGGTTTCAGCAGTGATCAAAAGTGCATTTGTACAGTTAAAATTGTACTAGCTGTACCAGTTCTTCAGTGACACATGCTTTAATTACATCCAGTTTTGATTACTGTAATACACTCTATATATGGTTGCCTTGGAAAGTGTCTGGAAACTTCAGCAGATCCAAAATGCTGTAGCCAGACTGTTCATTGGTGCTGATTTCATGGACCATGTAGCCACCCTGTTAAAATAGCCTCATTGGGTACCAGTCCATGTCAGGACACAATTCAGAGTACTACTTATGGCCTATAAAGCCCTACATGACTATCTGGTCCCTTATATAAGCCTGCTAGGAATGGAAAGGATATGCATAAATATTTCTTTTCCAGACAAAAAGGGGTTTTCTGAATGTTGTAGGAAACTCTGATGAGGAAGATCCTGGACAGATGAGAATCTTCACAGATTGGGACTTATTCTGTTTGCAAAATGTGCATTTTTTTCTCAGAAAATGTCATTTGCTGCACAGAAATGATATTTCCTGGACAGGAAGCACATTTGCTCTGCAGGAAACATGATTTTCTGAGCAGAAAACTATACCGGGTATCCTTAGGGAATTGCTTTCTGTTAGGCCTGCCATCACTGTGGGAACACGTGTTAAGCATACAGGAATGGGCTTTCTTAGTGGCTAAGTTGACAAGGTTAGGTTAGGCTGGTCCTCATATTGCTCTCCTTTTGCTAGTAGGCAAGATCTTTTTACTTAGACAGACTTTGGCCATTAACTGGCTCTCATAAAAGGATTTTTTGCTATGCTATTTTTTTCATCTGATGTGTTTTAAATGCTTTTAATTCAGTGCTGTTTTTAATTTGTTCATTTTTTTATGTTTTTAAATATATGACTGAATTTAGCCATGCCTTGTTTTAAGCTATGTTGTAAACCACCAAGAAAGGTGGGATATAAATTAATTAAACATCAATGGTGAACCTGCTCCTCTTCTTCTTTTTTACCTTTTTACCTAGGATGGGTAAAAACAAAGAGGTAGCAAGGTCTATGGCAAAATGCAGCATATAGCAGATGGGTTGTGTTTAGTTTGGTGGGTCACCAGTTTGTGGGTCACCAGTTCAACAAGACTGCTGTCACACTTCCACTTGGCTTTGCTGGATGATATAACAATCTGTGACTACTCTTCCACTAAATGTTTCATTTGCTGAATTATTTCTAAAAGCTCAGCTCACTTTTAAAAAAATACTATCTCTTTTCCATCTTTCCTTCCTTCCTGATTTGCCACATTTTCCCATAAGAAGAGCCTTCCATTGTGTCTTTGAAAACCAAACCAAACACACAAATCCCTTTTGCCACGTCACTGCCCTTGCTTTATCAGCTTCTGTCTTTTTCTCTGACTAACACATACCATGCTTTTGTGTTCTTTCTCTAAATAAATTGAGCAGACATAGGCTTGTACCAACACTGAGACTCCTCAAAGTAAGCTGCCAGTGCTAGCATCACTGTGTGATGCATTTCATGCCATGAAGTAACAGGGTAAAAATCTTGTTCTGGAGACTGTGATAAACCCTCTGAAAAGAATCAATGACTCTATAAATTTGGTTTAAACCTTCCTGATTCCTGTAACTTATGGATACTCAAATCCTACCCTTCTCCTTAATTTAACTACAGATGGCAAGAGTCATCACCTCATAATAATAAAAGGCAGGATGTGAGTCAGATAGGGCACTTGAATTCTCAGGAAAATGCTCTCACTGATTCGTTCCATGTCTGCCATGCCAAGATGAGTGTTGTTTTCAATGTGTTAGGTTTAAATTCAAGAGTTAAGGGATCAATATTATCCATACAGTGTTGCACACTCCATAGAAGTACTTTATTTCTCCTCAGTATAAGCAGGCAAAGGGTCAGAACCCAATATCAAAATGAACTCGGGTCTTTTCTGCCATGGAAAAGTCTGTATCAACTCATCAGAGAATCTCTCTCTCTCTCTCTCTTTTGTCTCACAGAATAAGACTCAGTTATCACTTTCTGATCAAAATATCCATGAAAAGCAAATGATCAGGAAAAAATGAAAAATGTCTAATGTGCAAGGATTATATTCTCAAACAAATTCAAGAAACACACATCTGTTGGAAAGCAATGGTTCAGATCTCTCATGCTGAGGTTAACCTTGCCTTGAAGTGTGTTGATCTCTTGTTGCTAGGGCTTTTCCTTCTGCCTCAGTAGCTTTGAATTGCTAATTAATAATCCACTTAATCTGATTATTTGTCAGAATGTTCCCTCCCATTTTTTTTTCTTGTTCTGACTTTTGATGCTCTACCACTCACATTTATGTTTCTAACATTATAATTTAATTCTGTCAAAGATAAAACCTAAAAGTGGAGCAGAAATGTTAAAATAATAACAACAACGGTAATAATAATAATTTTTCCAAAGATGTTTCCAATACATCTTGAGCACTGAAATCTCTACAAACACATTCAGCCTTAAAACTACAATGAACTACTTTTGAAAATGCACTCAAAACATGCTCTTTGTGTGCCTGGGGAGGTTTACCATTGCCTTTCTCTGAAGCTGAGAGAATATAAATTGCCCAAAGTCATTCAGTGGATTTCTGGGGCTTAGTGGGGATTCAAGTCCAGGGGCCCCAGAGTTATAGCCTAGCATGCAAGCCACCACACCATGCTGGCTGTCCTCTCTGGTCCACTCCTAGGGCATAAATCAGGGTGGCAAACTGGAGTCAAGCTGGAGGTCACATTCCAGATTGGTCAAGTGCCATGCTTTTATTTATTTTTTAATTTCTTTTATGCTAAAGCCTATAAAAATGCATTAAAATGAGCTACATACATACATACATATATATATATATATATGTATGTATGTAGCTCATATATATATATACACACACACACATACATACACACACACACACACACATACCTACACACACACTATATATATATATAGTGTGTATATGTATATATAGTATATAGTATAGTATATAGTGTGTACACACACACACACACACACACACACACTCTTGATCAATTTTTTCAAACCCTACTGGTTTATTTTTCTATTATTAAAATTCTTAATACATTTAATTATATTAATTTTAAAATGAATTAATAACTGAGGCTAGAAGAAAATATTCCTCTGGAGGAATATGGGGGGGGGGAGGGTGGTATGGGGGAAACTTGCCCTTTTCTGGGAAAGAAACCTCATACTGCTACTTTTTTAAAAATCACTGACTCCTCTTTGTCCACTCAGTCTTCTCTTCATCTTCTCTTTTCACAGCTTCTTCAGCTGCTCTTTCTTCCCAAAATAAGTATCTCATTTTTCTCTCTTTCAGCAGCTTCTCTTCTTTAACTTTTTTCCCCCCATATGCACACCACATACCTTCTAACTGTTCCAATTTGGCAGGGATAGTCCCAATTAAACCTCCATCATCCCACCCTTTTGACTGTTTTTAAAATGTCCCAGCTTTCTCTTTCCTCCTCCTATTTTCCCTCTTTCTCCTCAGTTTACTTCAGCTGTTATGGAGTTCAAAGTACAAAAATAGTTGTAAAGTTGAATGCTTTCATGGCTGGAATCTATGGGTTGTTGTTGGGGTTTTTTTGGGGCTATGAGACCACATTCTAGTAGTATTTGTTCCTAACATTTCACCTGCATCTGTGGCCAGCATCTTCAGAGGATCTTCAGATCTGAAGATGCCAGCCACAGATGCAGGAGAAATGTCAGGAGCAAATACTACTGGAACGCAGCCTCATAGCCCAAAAAAACCCACAACAACAACCCACAAAGATAGTTCACACTAAATTAGCTCAGCAGTAGGAAGAGGATAGGAGGTGTGGAGTCTTCCCCTTCCCAGTAGACTCAGGCAAAAACAAATTACTGGAGCCTCTCCAATCCTGTCTGTTCTTCTTCATTAATAACTGTTGCCACTCTGTAGCCATTTATGCCCTACACTTTTATAATGCTATTATTCCACTTTCAACAAACTGTGGAATCCTGGGATTTGCAGTTTTGAGGGAAGCATTTAAAATTTTCAGCCCGAGTACATTTTGGCCTCAGTAAACTACAAACCTCAGAATTCTACAGGACATTGGATGTGAAGTAACAGCACTATAACACTGTAGTGCAGAAATGGCCTGCAATGTCACTTAGCCACACATGTCCCAGTTTTCATCTATAAAAAGTTGGGAGGTATGACATCAGTCCTCTTTCCTCAAAAAGTATGTTTTCTTAATTAGTTTTACATAATTGTTTAACATTTGGTAATATATGGTTCCCCTAAACTACAATTCTCCCCTCCCATTTTCCCTACCAAATTATCATGTAGGATTGCTACTTCAGAGTGCCTTTTTTGTATCTACCCCCCACCATTGCTGTGCTGCCTCTGGTTGCAGTTTTTTGGTTCTTCCTCCTTGTCTCCAGTCTCCAACCTGATCTGTAGTTTAAAGGAGAGTTTGTGGTTTTGGAAGGGAATCAGCAATTTTTAGGGGGAGATCAGTAAGTGCACAAACACACACACACACACCAGATTTTAAGCTTCTAAATTTTCATGTTCACATTGCAGTTTGCTGCTGAATTTTCAAACTGCCACCAAGATCATCATGCTTCTTTTTGTCTTCTATGACTAGGGAAAACTTGGGCGGAGGTAGAGGCCAGATGCAGCCCATGGCCTTCCCCTTCTCCACTCCAGATGTATAAAGAGGGTCTAGCTCCTCAGAAGTGCTGTTTCAGAATCCCCACTTGTTCTCTTTCATTTTAGTGTTACTTTGCTCTTATATGTGATATGTAGGGAGAAGAAGAAGCAGTGAGGGCAAAGGGAAACAACAACAAAACAAAACAAAAAAAACAAACATCAAAGAGTTGAAGGTACAGTTACCATATTCCCCCCATCACCAGCGCTGTGACTAGAAAAGGTCGATGATATTCTTTTCCCAGATTGAAAACCAGAGTTGTCATTATGCAAATTCCAGTTCCCTTTCTCCTGCCTATTTCCCACCCCATATACAGTCAACCCTCCACATTTGCAGGTTTCACTTTTGCAGATTTGAGTATTCACAGATTATTTGCTGTCACCTCTGATGCCTCAAAGGAAGCCATGGTGGGCTGAATATGATGATTATACATTTTTGTGTGTTAAATATGGTTTGGGACAGCCTAGAGTTACTCACGGTTTTTCCACTTTCACGGGGGTCCTGTGTCCCTAACCCTAGTGAATGTGGAGGGACAACTGTAGTGTTTTCCCTTTTTAGTGTTGTGATTCCTGATTGGCTCAAATCATTCTAAATCACCTCAGACCAAGCCAATCTTCCCTGATACATATTAGTCCAAATCAACCCAATACACTTTGGAATTCAGGATTTTTCTGATGTGGTTGCAAAGCCCTCGTTATAACATAGTTACTTTTGCTTTCTTGCTAGAACTAAGGGTGTAACTATGGATGTGCAAAATTCTGCCCCACCAGATGAAATTTTCCTTCACTCCCCAAACTTCTAGAGTAGCATATAGTAAAACATTGAAAAATATTCACACCTACAGCTCTTTTATTTGCTGTGTTCACATTCCCTTGGAAATTTTGCCTGATCCTTTTCTTTGAGTGCTTAAACCGCATTTCTAGATGCTCATCTGGAAGCTTAAATCATTGTAATCTTGAACTTTGGGGACTGAAGGAAAATTTCATGGGGAGATTCTTATTTGGGGGTGCAGTTACCTCATTTAGCCCCTCTGGAGCTATGCCCCTGATAGGTGTAGCTTCTAGCTACAGTGCCTCCAGTAGTATGGCTAAATAGTTACTTCCCTCCATACTCTCTTTGATTTATTTATCAGGCAAGACTTCTGAGCATGAGCTTGGAAAGTGCATACAGCAATCTAGTCATTTTCAAAAGCCAGGCAAAGGAGGAGAGTGGGCTGTTACACAGGGCTTCCTATTTGAAAACAGCTAGATCCTTTTGTGCTTCTCTTCCTAATGATAGTGCTCCTCAGATTGAAGACTTCCCTCCTCCCCCACAAAGCTTCAGAATTAATTTGCTATCAAAACAGACAGGTATTCACATGCTGAATAATAATCTTTTTTAATTCATAATTTATTATGTTCTGCAATGTCACAAATTAAATAAATATGATTCCTGAGTCGAGGCAGGCTTTCAGTGCATAGCAATTGGTCCCCACATGACTCTGCTTTTTAGCAGGCATGAGAAAAGGTTGTACAGCCCATCAAGAAATGAGCTGGGCTTTGCAGAGGCCAACTGGTCTAGCATACTAAAGCTAAGAGAAATCTCCCAGCAGAGATGGTTGGATTTGTAAACGTTATACAATGACTGCATGAAATGAAATGGAACAATATAGCTCAAGATGTTATGTGGTTAAGAGCTTTGGGCAAGATGCAAAAGCCAGTTTTCAATCAATATTTTCCATTGAGGCATAACTCTTTGTAGTCCATGAAAGATTTGTCTCAGCAAAGAATGGATTAAACAAAATATTAAAGGGTGGAGCTAGAAAGAGCTCCAAATCCATTTCTTTTTTCGTTTCTTTTTTTTTTTTTTTGCAAAAGGCAGAATGTGTTCAGATCATACTATGAGACTATGAAAAAAGACAATCTCTGTGGTTCTTTCACAGTTATGTAAATTGATTCCCTGGAGAGCTACTAAATCCTGACACCAAGCTTTTTTCCAGACATTCGGAAAGCTTGTCTTGTTTGGACAAGCACACGGAGGCTGAAATTAAATGGCAACTGTATGATTTTTACCTTTCAGCTTGTTGAGGTTGAGCTAAAGATGTGCCAAACATATAATTTTATTCCCATGGCTATTTCTCTCTCCTTGCATTCAGCATTGTATGATTGGGATATTTACCTGAAAAAAGCAGTTACATGGCTTTCATAATACAGACTGAAATTGGTGTTGTACTAATCCCTCAACAGTGTTACACACCTCTGAATATTTGTTGTATAGTATATGCTCTACTAGCTTGATGTAATTGTGAATGATGTTGCTTGTCTACTCATTGTTCAGTCTTGTGCTTTCCTTTTTTTCCTTCCTGCCACTCAGTATCTGTAATTATATTCCCACTTTGTCTGCTTTAATTATTGATAATTAATCAGTAATATAAAATATGCATTTTTCACATTGGGGCCTTAATCCTATCGTTATGTACAGCTACAGTAGTCTTATTGAATCAATGGGATTGTCTATGTGTTGACAATGTGATTCAGCAATTTATTCAATGGGGTTGCATTTGTTGTTGTTGCTTTTGTTGCTGTGTATATTTATATCCTACCTTTTCCCCAAGACTGAGATTCAAGGTGATGAATGAACAAGATCAATTACAGATTGATTAGAATAAAATTAAAAGCATGTACAATAATCAACATTAAAACTGAACTATTAACCACATTAAGAATTTGTAAAGTATATACTTTAAAAAGATAAAAACAGTTAAACAGTTTAGGACCATACAGGTTTCTATTAATGCCATAGGTGTCTATTAAAAGTTGTCGTTTCTAATAACCCATCTAAAAACCCATGCAGTCTTTGGCTGCATGCAGAAGGATAGCAAAGAGGGTGCCATTCTAGCCTCCCTAGGAAGGGAGTTCCAAAGTCTACGAGTAGTCATTGAGAGGGCCCTCTCCCTTGTTCCTACCAACCATATCTGTGAATGTGATGGGAGTGAGAGAAGGGACGGTAGGCTCATACAAAGATACCCTGAACCTAAGCTGTATGGGGTACAATAGGTCATCACCAGCACTCTGATTAATGCCCCGATACAGACCAATAGGAGGTGGAGCTGTTGAAGCAGGGGAGACTAGGAATGAGAAGAACTTTTGGGGAAAAAAAATTCTGAAACATTGAGAAATGTTGATGAGAAGAATCCTGGACTGACAAGAATTTGCAAAGAAATTGCTGCTTTCTGCCCAAACTACCAAATCCCAAATTGTGAATAGTAACTGGAAACTACATAGTTTTTGTGGATTTTCTTGCAATGAGAAGAAAATTGCAAAAATTACTTTTAACGTCCTTCAAGAAGAAAATTAGTGACAAATTCATCTCTAATGGAACTGACAGGATTTGCGCATTAGAGTTTATTTCAACTGTGCCTATGTAAACCATTCAAGATAGAGCTATTTATGAACTGAACTAAATGATATATCCCTAAAAGGATGCACCAGATTAAGAAACTTTTCATGTTGAATGTCAAATTCTCTTTCTCCTCAGATGCATAAGTGAATGGAACACAGAAAGAAAATTATAAAATGTCACATAAGTAATATCTGTCCACTCCAATTAGCAAATACTTGTCTACTAACTAGAAGCAAATGCAATCATGATTAGTTTAATCAACAGATTTTGCTCTGTTCTTGCCGTTCATGTAGATACCAATACTGATACAAAATAGATGCAAAGGAATTGGGATACACCACCAGGGGATTAATTTTATACCCTTGTGCTAGGCTGATTATGTCTGATCTTTTGGTCTGCTATGTTGCTTCAGCGTAGGGGTGTAGAGTCTTTACTATTTCACCCTTGCATGTGAGGACAAATAATTAAAGTAGTTTTCTCCCCACTGTGAGAGAAAATAAATATTCCTCCACAGTATTCTCCCTATTTTCAATCATCTCATACTGCTGCGCAGAAATTATTTGGTACAGAAAACAAGAGTTCTGTGCAAAAAAATAAAATCTTTTTCTCCATTGAATAATTCCTCTGCAACACTTCAGGATGCTAAACACCAGGAACAAATTGTGCAAGATTCTAATTGTACTATTATTCTTCCTAAAGGTGTTTCTCTTCTATCAGGAAACCTGTTTTTCAACCTGTGCATGAATAATTGTGCACATTCTTTCCATTCCTAGTGCAGTGCTTCATAAGGATAGGCTGCCAGCTCCTTTCTAAAGACATCTGCTTTTAATCTCTTTGATCAAATACATGAGCACTGAGCCAAGTTTTGCCCATGAACCTTTTGGCTTGAAAGTCAGCATTGGGAAGAAGTTAGTGGGGTGATTAGGGAAGAAAAGAAATTTAATAAGACGTCAATGAGTGTGTGTATTGGTGGATCGGTATACCCTTGCAAGGTGCAACAGTCACAGGTGTTTATCTCCTCCTCCTCCTTCTCCTCTTCCTCTTCCTCTTCCAACTCTTCTTCCTCTTCCTCTTCTTCCTCTTCTCTCTCTCTCTCTGGTTGCCGTGGCAGGGGCGTTTTCAGTGGCTGCTATGTAGCAATCACTATTCTCCCCCATAGCATTCTAGATACAGTAGGGAGTGGCATTCTATTTTCAGTTTCCTCCTTAGACTGCCCTGGAACAATAATGCTTCTGCAACAGGGCTGAGCAGCTTCAGAATCTGGAGTGCTGAATCCAGCTATCCTGGTGACGCTGTCTGGCATACTTAGATTTCCTAGGTGGTCACAACCCTTTCCAATTGATACAACTTTGATGGTTCCCTTATTCTCCCATTTTAAAAGGTTCAAATATTTCCTTCTCTTTGGGGGAGGGCTTTCTTTCCATCCTGCCACCATCATAGCTGAGGACACAAAAGAGGGCCTTCACAGTGGCTGCTACCAAGTTGTGGAACTCTCTCTCATGATAGGCATTTGGACCGTGTCTGCTCTTTATCCATCATCAAAGATCTTTTTATTTTGGCAAGCCAGTAATATTGCAGAAGGGTCTTTTACTAAGGTGTGTTATATGTTTCCTTCTTTTTGCCTTTCTCTCAAGATGGAAAAAATTAAATCAGCGAATGAAATAAGTGAACTACTACCAACTCAGTTGTTGGCAATAAGTGCTTTAAAATAAATTATGCTGCTAGTTTTGGCCACACTCATTTTGTCTGGTCCTACCCACTACTGTAATATGGTCTGTGAGAAGCTGTTACCCTGATTTCTGGGGGTCCCGGGAGGGACACCTAAACATGCTCACAAGGGAATTAGCAAAAAGCACTAGTTAGCAATGCAGGGTAACGTAGCAAGATCTTGAGCCTTATGTCTATGGGGTCAGGCCGAGTCAATGATAAGGCAGAAGTTAATAATAATAATTGTTTTATTGAAATACAGTCAAACACTTGTATGCAACACACATGAAGAACTATAGAAATAAAGGTAGGAGTTGGGTACAGCGATTTTGAGAGGAGGTTTGGTATGGCAAATACTATACCTGTCCTGAAGCCCGGTAAAAGCAAAGAAGCTGGGAAGCGTGGATTCTCAGCACGTGGGGCTGAGGGGAGGCTCGTCAAATGGAGAGACGGCAATTCGGGAGGCAAGTCACAAGTGATCCAACGAGACGCTCAAAGTCAGGGGTTTTTATAGGGAAAATTGTGGCCGCAAGCTAGTCTATACTTGGGGATAACAATGAGTTTCGGACTGGAGACAAAGCCTCCGAAAGGCCAGTACTTTAGATGATTGAGTTGACCAGATTGTCAGTAGAGTAGCCAGTATGCAAACACAGAGTGCTTGAGAGTTGTATAGTCCGCTCATCAAGCTGCCTGCGCGGGGCAGGGGATCTTTTGTAAGTAGCGTGCATACATAATGTGGTACTTGTCTTGAGGCCTCCTGAAGCTGCATTCGGCAATGACTGGCCTGCCTGGATTGGGATTTGAATGGTTCGGCTATTGTCAGCCGTGCCTGTGTGCGTGCTTGTCCAGGGGCCTCGCCAGCACGTGGAGAGGAATGGGTGAAGAAGGCCAAATTGTTGATATCAAATGATATCTTAATATCCCACAAGCTCGGCCTAGAAACAGCGGTAACAAAGCATTCTTTTTTTCAATGGATTCAGCATCCTGGCTGAAAGAGGTTTCCTTGTTTTACTATATTGTGGAGAAAATGGTAAAGCCAAGCTATTATCTGGTAAAGAGCTTCAGAGCCATCAGAGGCAGCAACAGCAGAAAATGAAACAAAAACAAAGCAAAAAATGAAAAAACCTAGTTTTAAAAGTGAAAATAAACTGATTGCCAAGGGTGATTCATCTGAATATCTTCCACATGCCACTGAAAAGTCACCAAAATTACCAACCCCCAGTTCACTGCCAGCAGTAGGTTTATAGAGATTATATAAATGAGAACACGAAATGGTTTTCACAAAGCTGGAAATAATAAAGCAACTAATGAAAACATTGTTCTCCCCATCTACCTCACTGTATGGTTTCTTTATTCATCTGAACATTAGCAGGAGAATATATATATATATATAATGTGCCCAAATCCATGCTTTGTCATACTCAGAATATTGAAATTAATGTGCCTTAGGGTATATCCAACACTTTGATACCCCTTTAATTTTCATGGCTCCGTCCTACAATCCCGAGATTTATGGTTTCATGAGGAACCTAGAATTCTGTGCCAGGCAGCTCTTAACACTGTATTTTAGGAGATAGTATTGGTAAAGAACATCACTAAACTACAAATCCCAATATTTCGTAGGATAGAGTCATGGTAGTTCAAGTGGTATCAAACTACAATAATAGTCAGTGTAGGTTATAGACATAATATACTGTGATTATATCTGGATGTAACAGACTATATACATACTTTTCAAAAGGACTAATTTTGTTTCCACATTTTTAGACCTTTCTGAAAGAAAATGGCAAAATAAGATCTTCAGACCCTTACTAACTAGTATACTACGACAAGAATTAATATGTGATGAAGTACTTTGAAGAAACTCTTTGCAATTGTAACTGCATGATGTTCTCAGATCTTTATGAGATCAAAATTCATACACTGAAAATTCAAACTCAGTTAACTGCCAAAAGCATTTTTAGTTTAGATATCTGATAATTTCTAAGACATGTTCCTTAAAACAGGATTCTTTTTTAATGCTTCTGGCAAAAGATTGGAAATAATAACATTTCTCTGGAGACATAAGTAGAGAATGAAGCAATTCTGAAAAATTGCAGTCAGAAGACACATCAGCAGAAGTAAATTTGCTGAGAGGGCCAGATGACCAACATAGCTATTATTATTCTTTTTTGGTTTGAGTATCAGTCAGGCTGACTAGCTCCCACATATTTGCTGAGTCTTTTTATTTGACTTGCTTACTTTTCTGGTGTTATCTTGATAGCAGTACAATTGGATAGTTTAAGAGGAATGGTCAGTATCAAAAGGCATTATTCCTCTGGATACTGCTGCTTCCTCTAAAATTGCCAGTCTCTTCTCCCTACAGCATCCTAAAGACTTGCTCCAGAGGTACGGGACTAGCTAACTCATTTTGGAGTTGAGACAGAAAAGTTCAGAAATGTCTATCTCTAATAGAAAAAAATGCAATAAAATGAAATTAAAATCAGACTCAAAAATCTGCTGTCCTTTCTATGATACCCAAAATCTGCTGCCTGAGGCATTCTGGCTGGTCCCACCATTTACACATATGTAGAACATGAAGAAAATCTGGGAATGAGCAACAGATCCATTTCCTGTTCATATCAGGAGAGAACTTCAATCATGTTATCCACAATGGTATGATTTAAAAATTAAATGTCATCCTAGTCATTTATTCACTACCCTCAAATCCCTCTGTTTTCTGTATATAAATTGGTGCTTCAACATTGACTTCCCTTTTTTACATAGCAGCTGAATTATATTTATTAATGTTTTGCCCTTTCAGTTTAAGGATATAATTTAAACTGCAATTGCATAAGTCAGAGGCAATAAAACCTATGCCCAATAGTTCAGGAAAGCCTTGTAAGGAAGTGATTCTTATCAAGTCTGGTTTAAAATGATGTCTCTATGAAAAATGTAATAACCGGCAGTGGTTTCTGGTTTGGAAATCAGCTAACAAGGAAGAGATTGGAACAGCTAAAAAGCTAGCATGATAATATTGCATGTGATTTAACTAGAGAGATAGGGGTCCAAGTCCCTCTCCACCATGACTTTCACTTAGGTATGTCACTTGAGCACATCACTGTCTCACTCTTTAACACTAATAAAGAAGGGATGCCATGACGGTAAAACTTGATGAAAATGATAGTCACAATTTTTGTTCTTGGACATGCTAGAGTGATGTCACCACAAACCACTAGATTTTAACTTGCACGGGACAAAGGAATGAAGTGTTGAGCTTATTACTACGCTTAAGATTATGATTAACTTTATATCCTGCATTTTCCAAAGTTTAGGACTCAAGGTACCTTAGTTAAAATGTAACTAATACAAAAAGTCAACACGAAAACAGAATTAAGCTAATAACCATGATCAGACTTCTACAGGCATTATTAATTATATTATTACCTTGGTTGCATAGATAAGCAGAATCTCTTGGCTTAACCCTTCCCCCGACAACATCCTGATTTGCTGGACAACAGCTTCTGCAAAAGATGGAGGTCTGTTCTCCTGTAAATCAGGAGGGGTTTCCACCTCAGTTCTTCAAATGATCTTCAGTGTGACAATCAGAAGCAGGACCTCTGTCACAATTCCTCCTTGTACTGGAGACTAGTCATAGGGGGAGAATTAAAACATCAGTTTGCTGCGTCTTGATCAAGAGGAGAACAGACACCCATCACTCACAGCAGCTACTGCCCTGTAAGTCAGGACTGGGGGACTTCTACAATCCCTTTTATCATTCCCTATACTGTCAAATATACAGAGGTCAAATCAAATTCAAATCAGTTATGAATGTATGCACGTTCATAATTATGATCATCTATTCAAGTCCATATTAAAATCATTTAAAACATAAACTTTAAAAATATTTTAAAAACAATTAAAACAGAATGATTTAAAACAACACAGCATCATTTTACAGCCATACTCTTCAGTTCTAAAAGCTTGCTGATGGATGGACAACAAGGAGGGAGCCATTCTAGCATCCCCAGGGAGGGAGCTGCAAAGTCTAGTAGCAACCATCAAGAAGGTACTATCTTGGCTTCCTACCTACTGTACCTGTGAAGATGGTGGAATTGAAAGAGAGGCCAGGCAGGTCCATCAGGAGAAATATGATCTGTCAGATACCCTAGACCTAAGCCACATAGAGTTTCATAGGTCATAACCAGCACTTAGAATTGTGTCCAGAACAGACTGGCAGCTACTACAGCTGTTGGAGCAGAGGAGTCGTATGATCCCTGTAACCAACCCCAGTTAAGATTCTGGCTGCAATTCATTGTACTAGCTGAACTTTCTGAGCACTCTTCAATCACAGCCCCACATAGAGCACATTATAGTACACTGGACCCTCCATATCCGCAGGGATTCAGTTTCAGGATCCCCCACAAATGACACAAAACATGAATGATTACATCCTATATTACTAAATGGTGGTGATACGTGCATGGACATTTCAGTGTGTCTGCATTCACATTTCCACCATTTTTAAAAAATAATTTTCATTAAAATGTTTGATATTTATAAAGGAATAAAATCAACTTCCTGCCCTACTCTACTTACATAGAAGAAAATAATATCATATTACCTCTCACATTAATCACCCTTTCTGGTTTTCTTACCAATGTTATCGTATTATCTTTAACATTAGATACCTCAAGACTTTTTTAAAACAGAAATGTTTGTGTAAAACCTAGAGTTTTAGGTAAAAACAAACAAACAAGTCCCCCAAATGCTAAAAACTGTCAAAACATGCAAATATTTCATTATCTTGCCTAGAAGTGAAAAAAAATCAGAGAATTCATGGAAATATTAAGTAAAATAAGTGAAGATTTAATCTCTACAATGTTGTTATAGTTGTTTTTGTCGTGTGCCTTGCTACTAAATCTGCTACTCTAATCAACATGGAGCTTTAAAGGGCACAGTACGAATTGAAAAGATGGGGTTGCTCTGCTCTGTGCCAATGAAGTAACTCTTTGCACTGGAGTAAGTCAAGAATCCTGATAGATAATGCATACACATGTGGACGAAGAGTTCTGAAATGACTGAGGCCGGGTAAAAGTTTCAGTCAGAGAGCTAAAATGTTGGGTGTGATAATTTAAATGATTATTCTTTTCTGGTCATTTTTTATTCAGTGTTATTCAATTTTATAATAATACTGCTATGGAGATGTAAAGGACTGAAACTCAACCATCATGTGTTTGGCTGTTAGGGTCATAAAACACTTACTTTGAGGGAGATTAGAGGCTGTCAGAACAGAAGGGTTAATCGTTCAGCCCAGGAATGTAGCATTAAAGAGGGGAAATATGCTCATGAGGAGGTCAGAAGTTCTTCCCACGAACTTAACAATTAAGGATGGAAATGATCTTGCAGGAGGTTCAGAGATTCTGCCTAGGGAAATCATGGAGAAATAGAAATCTAGCCATGATTCTACTTTTGATGGGCTAAAATATTGGGTGGAATTGTCAACATGCTGTATGTAAGTAAAACCAGAAAATGGAGTTGTTAGTTGAAAAAGATCAAGATAAGAGAGACAGTTGGATCTGAGAACACCAGAAATGAACTCAAAGCATGGTTGCAGAAAAAAGACAGGTCTGCAGCCCATCTGAATAGGAAAAAAAGAACTGAGATAGCTGGAAGCAGTGGAGTATTTAAGTCTTTTACTCCAAGTATCAAGTCAAGTCTCAAGTTTCCTCAAGTTGAGTCTCAAGTCTGGGAGCCAAATTTAACAAAAAAAAAAGAGGGGGTGGGGGTGGGGTTTAAGTTTCAATAATTAGAAAATCAAAGCCCCATACTGTCACTCCCTTTCCCATCTTTCCTCAGCAATGCTTCAGACAGACTTAAAATTTCTTTTAAGGGTTTAAACTTTAAGGGAATGCAGCATACCTAGCCTGGTGGCTTCCTTGTGAGTAATCAGTTGATTTAAAATGCAAAACCCATAGATTCTGGCCTTTCACTCCCTCTGCCTTCCAAGTCTTCTTTACTCCCCCATTGCTTCAGCCAGATTTTAAACCCCTCCAGCTCCATGGAGTCCTATCAGCTTTTAAACCCCTCCAGATCCACTGATTCCTGCCTTTCACTCCCTCTGCCTTCCAAGCCTCCTTTACTCTAGAGCAAGCCCTTGACTAGTTGAGTCAATCCATGATTTATTGACAAGTTGAGTCCAAGTCAAGTCATTGAGGCCACTTGAGTCAGATTTGGGTTCAAGTCAACATTGCTGGCTGGAAGGTTCCTTTTCGATAAGTAATAGCTAATTAAGTGAAACTGTCTCGAAATAATATTGCTGAGTTTCTTTTTCTCCACATTTATTTCATCTCATGGTTAACTACTCAAACTGTGGCAAAATTTTCTTTCCATAGGCATGCTTACTGCCCCGGCTACTCCGAGCTTTGGGGATATTAAAAGATATCCTTTGGATATCACAATTCGGCTTCACTTCTCTATTCCCCTCCACGTGCTTGCGAGGCCACCAGACAAGCACGCATACAAGCTCGGCTGTTAATTGCCATAATATTCAAACAACAATACAGGCAGGCCAGAAATAGCTGACTCGCTGCTTTAGGAGACCTCCAGGCAAGTACTCTAATTAAGTATGCCCGCAACCTACAAAAGAGCCTCTGCCCCGCGATGGCAGCTTGATGGGTAAACTATACAAGTACTCTGCGTTTGCATACCGGCTACTCTATTGAGAACCTCTACGATAACTCAATCATTCAGATTCTGACCTTTCGGAGGCTTGGTCTCCAACTCCAAATCTACTGTTTTCCCCCAAGTACGGCATAGCCTGCAGTCACATTCTCCTTATAAAAACCCTTGATTCCGAGACCTTCCTCGGATCGCCCCCGAGTTTCATCCCGCCTTGCTGCCGCTTTGCTTGGTGAGCCTCCCCTCAGCTCCACGTGCCGAGTTACATCGCACCCCAGCCTCGCTCTCTATTTTTCCGGGCTTCAGGACAGGTGAAGTATCACCCAAACCAGCAACCCTTCTAAAATCCCTCTATACCACTCCAACCTTTATTTTCTTTAGTTATCTTGAGTGAGTGTGTCACATACACTGGTTTGCTTGTGTTTGCTTAATAAAACATCATTTATTGTTTCAACTTCTGTATGCTCCTTGACTCGACCCGACCCCATGGACATAGGGTTCAAGATCTCGCTATGTTACCCTGCCTCTCGTAACGCTAAGCAGTGCTCTGAGCTAATTTTCCCCACCTTTAGTTGAGCACATTTTGGTGTCCCTCCCGGAACCCCCAGTACACAGGGTAACAGCATTTTCTCAAACTGATTAACATGTTGCCTTACTAAAGGACCTTGTCTGCTATTGTGGAAATGGGAGTGTAGCTACGGGAGGGGAGACAGCTTTGACTCGCCCCCCCCCCGCATTAGAACACTGACCCTGCCAAATGAAATTTTCCTTCAGTCGTCAACTTTCTAGCATTCCACATGTTGAAAATCATTCATACCTGGAACTCATATTTTCAATGCTCAACTTCCCTAGGTAACTTTGCCTGCTGCTTTGATTTGGATGCCTAAAACTGGATTTCTAAATATTCAATTGAAGTTTTAAGTTACTGCAGTGCTAGACATTTTGGGACTGAAGTTAAATTTCATTTGGAGGACAGAATTGTTATAAGAAGGTATTGTATTTATTTTGCTCACCCCAGTAGCTACCACCCTGTGAATGTCATCTGCTTAGAGATCCAATTGCCATCAGTGCCTAGGTTTAAAATGTGTTTCTTCAGTAAGCTTCCATGGCCTACAAACCACATCCTGCCTACTCTGTGCACTTTTTGTCTCAGTACAAAATAGTTTAAAATAGTTTAAAATGGTTTTTAATTGCCCTAAATAGTTTTAAAATCTTTTTAAATGGTTTTAAATTATCATACAGTTTTACATTGTCTCAATTGTTTTGTTGCCTGCAGCCCATCCTAAGATATTTAGATATAGAGAAGGATATAAATATTTTATAAATAAATACATACATAATATAGTATGAGAAAATATTTATCTAAAGCCTTGCTATTCACCTCATATTGAAATGCCATGTTAAGCTACACAGTAAAGACAGCTAGTTGGAATTGATGGGGACAGATAATAAAGATGTCTACTTGTTGGCAGCAGGGAGCTACAAAAGGAAGGGTTGGAATAGCTGGTTTGTTTCCTCCCTCCCTCTTTTCCTCTCTCCTCCCAAAGGATATATATTCTGATATAGCACACAAATAAACAATATTATCCTGTATGAGAGATGAAGAGCATAGGATCATGGTTTTATATCGAGGTATGGGAAGGTCTCTAGGTGTTTCTGGACTTCAGATCCCAGAAGCCTCATCCAACATGGCCAGTGCCAAGGAGTTCTGGAAAGGTTAACAGCTGGAGCTCCCCTGGTTAAGAACGATTTGTTCAGGCCTTGTTATGAGTTCTTGCCTAGGTTTTCAATCAGGTGTTTCATAGCACATGGTCTATGGGTGGAAAGGCTTATTATGCCCAGTGATAAGGAATTCTGGGGTTCACAGTCCAACGAAATCTTGAGGGATGCATGATTCTCAACCCTAGTCTAAACTATACAGTGCTACACTAGTTCTTTTCTGTTGTGTCCACTTCAGGGGAAGAGGTAGGATTATGCTGAAAAAGACATATGCCTTCATAGTTATTTCCTGAAGTGAATTGAGAGGCCTGTTAGTCTTGACTACAATAAACTCATTGAATCAATGGGATTTACCTACATGTTGACTCACAATTCAATAATTAATTGGATGGATCTACTCCAGTTGGGACTAACCAATTGCATGCTAGCCATTATGTATAACAATATGCATGGAATGGGATGTGAGGGCTTCCCTCCATTTAAAAATGTTCTATTATTCTAGAGATTTATGTTTAGTTTCAGTGTGAGAAATATTAATTATACTGATCTCACATCCACATTTCTCTATGGGCTAGTATTTGTGAAATGTTCTCACATCTGTTACCAATATTCAGATGAGGTTTCTCTGTGGTTTATTATTTGAAATTGAGTACCACAGATCAATAAGTGTTCAAGTAGATCTGCTTGAAATGTGTTTCCTAAAGAAAAAGAATAGACTTTCTTTGTTACTACACAACCACTAACTCCACGTCATATTTAGATCCAGGAGCTAATGTGTTATAGTGATTTGAGAGTTGAACTACAACCGTTGGAGAGCAGGGTCTGAATCCCCCACTCAGCCATGGAAACTTACTGAGTGACCTTGGGCAAATCACACTCTCTCAGCCTCAGAGAAAGGCAAAGGCAAACCCCCTCTGAACAAATCTTGCCCAGAAAACCTTGTGATAGTTTTGCCTTAGGTTCACCATAAGCTGGAAACTACTTGAAGGCATCGTTATTGTTGTTGTTGGATACTGCCTTTCTCCCAATAATGCCACTTAAAGTGGCTAACCACATATTTAAGACAAAAAGATTAAAAACTATACAAACCCATTAATACATGATTTAAAAAGCAATTAAATGACTGATAATGTTAAAACATAGACCTTAAAAATATTAAAATTCATTAAAAGATTATATACAAAAGATTATATAAGCACTGTATGGTGTTAAAAGTCTAACCATAGTCAGTTTGTAAAGACCTGACAGCTTTTGACTTGCCGAGACAAGAAGAGAAAGGACAGAGCCATCCTCGCCTCCCTAAGGAGGGAGTTCTAAAGTCTTGGAACTGCCACCAAGAAGGCCTTCTGCCTTGTTTGCACCAAATGAACATGAGAAGGTAGTGGTACAGAGAGAAGGCCTCTCCAGATGATCTTAAAGCTAAACTGGGCTCGTAAAGGGAAATATAATTCTTCAAATAACTTAGGGCCAAACTATATAGGACTTTATAGATCAAAACCAGTACTTTGAATTGTGCCCAGAAACAAACCAGCAGCCAGTAGAGCTGTTGCAACAAAGAAGTTGTGTGCTGTCTGTAGCCAGCTCCAGTTAATGGCTGGATGCAGCTTTTTTGGCCAACTGAAGTTTCTGAGCACTTTTCAAAGGCAGCCCCACATAGAGTGCATTACAGTAATCAAAACAGGAGGTAACTAAGGCAAGTGTTACCATGAACAGATCTGACTACTCCAGGAATGGTATTCTGAAAAATGATTTGTCTTCCAGTGATAAAGAGGTTAGACTTTTATAACACCAGTGAAGCCTTGTGGAAAGGCCCCAAATTTTTCAAAAATTCTGCATCAAGGAATTTAATGTGCTACAAGCAGAACAGATACAGTAATACAGTTAGATGCAGTTGTGACAAAGTTGCTTTAAGAGTCAGTTATTTGGAATGCAAGTAAAACTTGATGGCAGGTTGCTAGGCAACAGGAATGAGTTCTTAGGAGTGAAACCTAGCACAATTGGGGGGGAGGAACTTGTGGAGGAGAGAAAGTATCTATAAGGCTGAGATTCTGTTTGAAAAGGAAAACCTTTAGTGAGATCTTGGCCAGAGAGGGTAGCTAGGTTATGTTTAAGCATCTGAGGAAAAGACGCAGAGAACTGGTTTCTAAGGCTGGGAGTTATTGTCATAGACTATCAGAAGTCTGAACTGTTTAATGTAATATGTGCTTTACATGAACCTTGACAAGATACTTTAATTTCTAATATTAGTACAATAAAGGTTATGGTTTGTTTTTATAACTACTGAGTTGACCTGTGTTATCTAAAGTCAATGGTACTAGAAAAGAACATGCTACTTTAAACAAATTAATTGTTTCTGAACACTTAAGATCTTAGCCCTTTTATACAAAGGGTGTGTTTAAAGGTGAAGTTAGAGCTAAATGTTAATGTCAGGGTGGCTTAATAGATTGCAAAATCAATCTAGTGAGAAATAACAGCTTGTCTCAGTGATGTATAAAAATAATATCTTCTTTTGGAAGAAGATACTGATATGTGGGCAAGTACTGAGCACAGTAGCCAAAGAAACTGTAGATACCCAAATTATTAGGAAACAAACAAGCAGATGACTTCAGGAATGTAGACAAACAAGGAAATGGGGAGTGTCCCTTACAGCTGATTCCAGGAAGTTTTGTTCAGGTTCACTTTGATATCTGAAGCTTCTTTGGATTTCTCTATATCGGCAAGACTCTTGGGACTTTTCCCATGTTTATTTCGGATTCCCTCTGTTACCAGAGCCTTTTTCAGGAGTGATGAAAGTATGCAATTAAAACATGTCAAGAAAGGAAGCAGAATTGCACCACTCCTATCTTCAGTTCTGCCATTCTCTAAGTATGGAGGTCGATGGATTTGAAGCAGAGATCCTCCACTACTTCAGGAGGCTCTCCACTTGATTTTTCAGGGTTACATGAAAAGTCTGTACAGATAGTGAAAGATCTCTGTTTCAGAACTGATACTGTCTACGAGCAGAAGATGAGGGAAAGAGCAGGATAAATAGTCCCTGCTCCTAGCATGCTCCTAGCAGATCTGAAGAGAGATCAGAGTCAGCATCAACAGTGTAGCATGATATAACTGTGAAATTCCTTTAATTTTGCCTTGCAGCAAAAGTGCTGGAACAGTTATTCCATCTTTCACTTCCATCTTTTGCTTCCTCTAGGAGAATAGACAGAAACTGAGCATTTAGAACACTCAAACCAAAGAGCCCTTTGGTTTTCAGATTTCATATAAATTATTACATTGTGACCCATTGCTTTAGATTTCTGAATATGATGTGATTCAAAAATGTGTTTTTGGAAAAATTGCTCCAGACAGACTTTCAATGCAATATAAGGTTCCTTGAGGAAAATTGGCAAGATTGGAGGCATTTTTATCACATGAGGAAAAGTAGATGCCTGTGTATCAACTTTGACAATGGTTTGAATAATGTAAGCATGCAAATCTATCTCTATACTCCCTCTATATGCATTTTTTCTTGGTATTTTCTTCACTATCCAGAAGAGTAGGTGGAGCCTGACTGACTTGGAAATACTTCAAATATATTTCTGTATATTTTTATATTAAAATCAAATTATTACCAATTCAAGTGGTTTCTCCTAGGTTAACTTCCATCTTAGAAACCATTCAAGCTTCAATCCTTACACTGCTCATTTCATAATAATGTCCTGGAAATACTACTAAGTCTACAATAATACTCAGGTTCAATTACAGAGGCCTTGCTCACAGTGAAATGCGTGATCTGGAGACAGAAACACCTTTCTGAGGTAAAATCTTCATGTCTATAATATTCCCCTCTAGGCATTCATAATTACTCTGTATAAATCATACATTTAACACTTGGGCTTTATGGTATTAGTTCAAACCTTTTAAACTCTTTTGCAAGTTAGAACTTACTAAACAGACTCAGAATTATTAAGAAATAAGGAGTTATCTCCCCTTTCTTAAAGTTATCAGTCTGAATGCCTTCTGCAGAAAGTGGGGCAACAGCTTTCCAGCTCTGGCCCTTGATATAAAGAATTCACATCAAAGCCTCCAAATGTAGGCTGCCCCTCTGACAACTCAAAATGGTGTTCTTGGTGTGGACAATTAACAAAATATTCAGAACATAACCCAGGGGACAGAAATCTTTCCTGTGAGTGTCATTTAGCTTGCAAGGGCCCCAGTACAAGCAAATGAAAGTTATATGGGCAGCCAGCAGGTTGGTTGGATAGAACTAGGAGATTTCTGCAACCCCATCCATTTCTCCATTGCCTTCACAGCACAGTACTCTCAGCTAATGCTTCAGGATTCAAGATACTTATTTTATTTATTTAATTAATACGCTACCTTTCTCCTTGAACAGGATCTAAGGTAGCTAACCCCATTCTTGAGACTCAACTATGGCCATTTCCGCACGGGGCAAGGGAATTGCCCTGTGACACTACTCACCAGACTTTTGGGCTCCCCGGTCCGGTCCACACTGCTCCGGAGCAGTGTGTGGCCACCGCTCCGCACTGCTCCGGGGATGAAAATGGCGGCTTCTGGTTGGTCGAGGCTCTCGACCAACCACTGAAGCTCACCAGCCTAAAGCCCCCCAGCAGATCGCAGGCTCGCACCAATGCGAGCCTGTGAATCTGCATAAGGGAGCACGCTCACACTGGCGCGCTCCGTGCTTTTGAAAAACCTCAAGAAACAGGTTTTTCAAATCACACTGGATGACCACTTGGGGTCGTTCTGGAGTGGGCTGGGGTGTGGATCTACGTTAAGTGGGTCCGACCCAGTCCGCTCCCAGGTGCAGACGTCCTCCCTGGAGGACGCTCTGCACCATTTTAAAAAACCCATGTGGAAATGGCCTATGTCTTGAAATGCTGGCTGAGTATGCCTAAGTGTGCCTTCATTGATTGCTCCCTTGTCTTCCTCATGGAAGACAAAGGAGCTGGTTCTCTGGTTAGAGTACTGGGTGGAAAATCCTCACCTGGTGCTTCATCCCTCATAGAATGGGTGAAATGGGGATCCAGCATGCCCCCCAAAATGGTTTCTTTACTCTAAGATAAATGCAGCACTCCTCAACCATCATGTGTACAATATGTGTACATTATCAAATTCTTACTCTCGGCCTCTTACAATGATGTTAACTTCCAACAAGCAATAGAGAGAGAGAAAGAAGTACTCATGGACATTATTGTGGTCCCCAAAGCCCCTGAATTTTTTTAAAAAAAGTGATTTTTTTGGCTCTCAAATCACCACAGACAATACAAAACTGTCTCTAAAAGTTTTGTCTCTCTAACCTTTTGATCTCCAAGTTCTCAAGCACCCTCCCAAATGGCAAAATGTTAGCCAAAATCTGAAGCAGAAGTGACACAATATCATTTCCAATTCCTCAAAAATATACCAGTGTAATTCATCCAGGGGATCATAGAGCCAAAAATGTCCCCACCCATGGACATTTTCCATAGCAGTACGAGAATCAGTTTAGTTGTCCACTTTTCCTTTCTTCTTCCTAACAGATGACATTGTTGTCTTTGCAACAAATATTCTCTCTACTTTTCCTTGTTTATATATGTCCCACACAAAGATTATATCCAATGAGCAGATCTCTGTAACACAAAGAGAATCCCCTTCTTTCTCCTGAAGGTCACCATGTCTCCCCTTCCCCAAAAAGGCCCTACTTAATATCATTCCTCCAAACTCTCCCTCAAACAGATTTTGAGGTATGAAATGCAGCTTGGAAAACCACTTCCAATAACTATGTCCATGCCATGTGCAGTTACACTCCTTGTTAGATGCAACTTTTCCAGATAGAGTAAATCACCTCATAGTCTTATCTTGTTTTCTTAATGGACCCAGATGTTTGGCATTAATGTTTCATACAACAGCTGTGCCAGAGCAAAGATAGTGCTGCTGGTTGCCATATACATCCGAATGTCTGTTAAAGAAACAGGATCTATGTCTTCCCTCTGCTTATGTAGTCCTATAGACAGCAATTTTTCATCATTATGTAATGCTAAGACGGTATCATAACGATCCTTGTGAAATATCCCGTATACTTCTTAATCATGTGCTTAACATGAAACAGGATCACTGAGTCAGATCACCTAAGAATATGCTGAGGTAATAACTCTTTGAATGTACTTTCATATATGCTTGAGCTTAACATAAGTAGGACGGTGGCCATATTCATACATTATATTTTGGTCAAGCCCAGAGATGTGCCAACAGAAATGAAAGCTCCCTTTGCTCTCCCCAAAAGTAAAGCCCTGCTGCTTTATTTTAAACATGGATTCGTGTATTCGAAAATCTAAAGTAGCTAACAATTACAATTAGAAGTTGCAACAATAATTTATAGTAACCTCCAAGGTGGTCAGATATAACTATAATGAAAAGTATAGTATAATTGTTTAGAAAATATTGTAGAAAGTTTCATTAACATAAAACTTTAATATAACCATCCTTGACAGCAGATCAAAACCTAATAGTTAGGTTAGACTCTCAGGTATGAAAATTTTTTAAAATTACATTCAGTGAGCCGTGAGGTAATTTCCAGTCCAATGTACTAAGAATCCCAGTGTACTAAGGGGCAGATTTAGTCTTGGCATATAATGTCAAATTCTATATTTCTCAAAACTAATGAAAATTCAATATTCCTTCCCTCGAATTAGGCCATCCTAATAATAAAGAGAGCTTCCTATTTCCAATGTATTGCACAATGGTTCACTTCATGATTGTCCCAATACAGTACAATGACTGGAACAAGAAAAATATCCAATGGCAAGACCAATAGATTTCTTTGAACACTTGCCAAAATCTGACATCAGAGAGATAGTTATAAATGCATAACCACATTTTGGCCATTTCCACACAACGAAGCTCTTCTGCGTTGTCTTGTTGCAGTCCCAGGTCCAGAAGGGAGCGCATCAGCAACGCTCCCCTCTGCACCCACTCGATCCATGCAGAAGAGAATGCAATAGCACCATGTCTTCCTTCTGCAGCACAGCCGGGCTTTTTCCATTGCTGTGCTACAGAAGGGAGCATCACCAATGCGCTTCCACATCTTCTGCGTGGCCAGAAGTGATGGGAGTGCTGCACGATCGCAGGCGCGAAATGAATTTTTTCTGTTTTACAAAAACTGCGCAAGCGTGATGCTCCACAACAGGACGGCAGCGAGACAGTGACGACATCATGCGGAAGCGCAACCTGCCGACTGCTGCCATCCTGTGGCAAAAACAAAACAGCAATGTCATGCGGGAAGGGCCTTTGTCTCCTGACTCAAGCCCCAAATCTGTCCTAAAAGACAGCAGCCACATTAGGTGATAGATGTCCATTCTGCTGGTAGTTGGGGCACAGCAGAATGGCATTTCTGATCCTCTCCTGCCAGTGATCTCTGGTGTGAGAAAAAGTTATGATCGTGGTCACACTTCTGATTGTAACACTATGCTGAGTGCTGTTGGAAAGGGGATGGAAAGATCACCCGTATGTACCCCAATCAGTAGCAGACAGATTCATGCCTAAGTCCAATTTTAAAATCCCCCCTCCCCTCATGTTCCAGAATGGTATGTGGTCATGTAGAGTAATTTTTGATTGCAGAATCCACACTAAACGAGACCTTCAGCATTGGCATTCTGTGGCATTATTACTCAGACAGTTCTAGATGATGGTGGCTGAAATTTGAGGAAATCATTTTAAAATTGGACTTAGGCATGCATCACTCTATTTCTGGTCCAAATCACCTTCCTATGTATTTACCTATAAATCTGTTGCATCCTGTTTCCACATTCATCTGCATATTTGGAAATGTATTTTTCTTTCAAAATATAGCACTTCTAAATATATGACTTCTCGAAATGTGCACATGAAAATATATTTAATGGTCTGCTGCTCCTGTTTTTCAGCTGAATCTTATTATATCAGGACATGAGGGAAGTATCAAAGCTGATGGATAACTAAATTTTAACCCATACATTAGTTTAGAAGATGCAGATTGCTTCATATTATCCAAAACTTGAATTCTAAATGAACCTTGAAGTTCATCAGAAATGTTAGAAGTGAAGAACTCAGTACCTGAAGGATACAGTTATCCTTGGATATAATGCCTGGGATTTTGTTGGTAACATGCCTTTTGTGGCATCTGTTACTTTTATGAGATAGAGAAAAGTGAGTCACTGGAGCATTTTGTGGAGCATTATGCTCCATGATGTGATATAAGATCATAGACTACAAGTATTAAAAAAAAGTTAGAAGACTGCCACTGTTCGAAGTTGTGTTTTGTATCAGCCTACTCTAGTCTCATGCCCTCCAGATATTTTGGACTATAACTACTGGTGAGTTTGTAGTCGAAGCAACAGGGAAGACTCCCATAATGTTAAGATGAATCCACCTCTGCATCCAACCTCAGCCTGCCAGTCAAGGGGCACCTGATAGATCTGCAATACAATCACAGCAAATCCAGTTTGCATTTTACTGCTGCTCTTCCTGTATCTAGTTCAAGTGGAATGGGAGCTCTGCCTAGTCTGAATCTCTGATCCAGGATCAGGAGAGCTCCTGTTCAACTTAGAGGGACTAGAGGAGGAGTACTGGTAAGATCTGGATCAACACAGAAGCAGATCCACTGCCTGCCTTGCTGCTAGTACATGTAGCTAAGAAGAGGGAAGGCAACCCTTGATATCATACACCCAGGATATGGTTAAGATCATGGTCCTTCTTCTCCAAGGTTAACGGTAAGAGGAAGAATCTCAGGGCATGAACCCTGCCCTGAAAGGAAGATTTTCTGGCACCATTGCACTATTGTTGTTGCACATTGCTTTGGAGTGAATGCTATAGACTCTCCAAAGTTCTCAACTCCTCCTCTTTCTCCATTGGCTAGACCTGTGGTTTTTTCATTTGTGTCTATGCTTGTTTGTCTGTTTGTTTTTATCTGAGTGACTATAGTGAATATTTAAAGTACGCAAGAACATCACCAGCTCCTGACCCTAAGTGTAAAGTTTTGGTAGTGCTCCTGCCCTGGAAATCCTAATCTGGTTATAAATGTAATTGACGTCGAGCTGCTTGGGAACAATGTCCACAACACATGTGTGTGTGTGTGTATGTGTGTGTGTGTACACACACAAACACACAGGGATCTTGTAGAACCTTTGAGACTAACTGAAAGACATTTGTAGTATCAGCTTGAGTAGATTTGGCCTGTTTCATCAGATGCACTCAATTAAATGTATCTGATTAAGGACTGAGTCCTCTTATAAGCCAGTGGTGGATGATGGCTTCCATGTCAGTGTGCTAATGACTCTGCTTTGAGTATTACTCTGAACTCTAAAGGAGTTCTCCAAAATACTCAGCCTATTTGGAGGAATAGGATTCAGCACATTGATAGTTCCCTTTAAAGTTCACACTAAAAGCCAGAGTGGTCATTGCACCACTGACCATGGCCCTCTGCAAAATATCCTTCCCCCCAGTTTTAGTGAATTTGGAGGTATGCAAAAAGAGAAGAAAAATGTTTACCTCCTATCAGTTAGCAGCTGTCATTTTAGAGGAGACACTCTACAGCTCATTCTCCACATTTCTACCTGAGCATTTTGTGTCACTTCCTTTGAAATTATGCCACTGTAACGGCAGCTGTCTGTGGAATGGCATGGTTACCACCTTCCCACCCCATCACCCCTCACAAAACATGCAAATTGAGACATAGGACTGACACACAAGAACATCTTTCTATTGAAAGAAAAGAAAATGAGAAACCACCTTGTTTGCAATAGCCCAGAGTGTAAAGTGCAAGGATAATATTATTTGCCTCTGGGATTACAGGGCCCACAACAGTCCTCTGGCATTTGTGTTTTCTGCTTGAGAGAGCTGCTGTCCTAATTCATTCAGTTGACTTTTTTTTTCACCATTTCTTGTTTGTTTAACAGAAACAAAACCCTGCAGATTGCACTCTGATGTAAAGTGAATGAGGTCTTTGATGATTCAGGTCAATGAAAGACGTACAGCCTATGAAGACCTCCCTTCGGGGCCACATTGTCATTGGTTTAGATCTCATCACAAGTCGACACCTTTATTGCTCTGGAGGTTTTCACAGATGTGAGTGACATTGTTTTCGTTGCTCTTCTTTTAAATAACTACACTGTAAATAAAAAGCTCAATTTTTTTTTAAAGAACTGGTTCAGCTTCTAACTGAAAACAATAAATGTGTGTGGAAAACCTCAGTGAAGGGTGAAATCTGCCACATGCCTTCTAACTCCTATATATCATTTGGAAAGGCCTTTATGACCACCTCAATGTGCCAAACGGTGGCTAAGTGTCAGAAGAGACAGAGTGGGTTTCCCATTTGGATGTGCATTTCCTTCATTTCATTACTTGCCGTCAAAGACAAATACTCTTTCAGTATGGCTTTTGCTGAGAGAGATTATGAAGATAAATCAGAGGGATATATAACCATTGGCTTTGTGGAAATCCTGTTCCAGGATCATTTTAAGTTCAGCAGTGCAAAGCCAAATTTAATTAATAGGGCTAAGTTTTTAACCAACTTGGTTTTTATAAGACTTATTAGAAGATAAAAGTGATGTATTGAGAGCTACTGCCTTTGAATGTGTGCTATATCCCTCATTTGCATAATAAAAGGGGTTTGGCACATGGGTTTAACAGTAATCATAAATGTGTATTAATGAAGACAATTATAGACATATGAAAATGTATACCTCGTGAAGGAAAGAATCTTGGTTATTAATGATGACAGATCCAATGCAGACAATATTATGTATGTTAATAGTATTATAAATCCTTTTTGTTATGCACACATGTATATTAAAGCTATCATGATTAATCATATTCTGTCAGCTCCCATGACAAAAAGGAAAATACATGATGGCAATATGTAATGGCAAAATGCTATTGTCATGTTTATATTGATGTCAAGTTCAAATTGAAATTAGTTCTCAAAAGTTATGACAGCCATATGGTTATCTGTTTGAGTAATAATTAACATTCCATCTAAATGACAGTAATAAATTAATATTGAAATAATTAGATTTCACAACCATATCATCATGTGCTAAAGACATCCAATGTCAAAAAGAATTAAAAAGAAGTCCTGGGAAGGTTGTCATTACTGGGAAATGCCTGGTATAAGATAAAAATGTAATGCCAAGGATCCCGCTCAAGATGTAAACTGAATGTAGTCCTTCTGACTTTCTTCTGAAGAATTTTACCTGGCTTTAGTTGGCCAGATTCCAAGGCTTACTTCTAACTTAAAACCTGCTGTATACTAAAGATACTTGGTAATTATATGATCCCAGCTAACCATTAAGATGAAACAGATAGACCCGCTCTGAATTCTTCCCTCTATGTACAACACGAGTTTTTCTGAGAAATGGAATAAGGCCTTCTCCATGATGACTTCCTTCTATGAAGACAAGCACCCTGGAAAATCTATCTTTGTACACTGTTAATTTTTAAGGGAAAAAAATGTTAATAACATTCTAAAATGTGTACCAGGGAACTGCACCAGTCTATCTCATGCGGAAAATGAAGATGATGCATTTTCTTTTGTAGGGCACAGCTTCGCAGACTCTTTCTGGGTTAACAATTAGGGTGGCCAATTCTTATGGGATAGGTCCTCTCTTCCAGTCCTCAAAGGGAAGGGAAGGAATCTCAGATTAAGATCACTGCCTTGAAAAGTGTGTATGTGCATATTTCTTATTTGTTAAAGCTGGTGCTATTTTTTTAAATATTATTTAAATGGCATACTTTGCAACTTTAGTACTCTTTGTTAATTTATCATGACACCCTTGTTACAGCAGTCTTATAACATCACCACATCCCACTCCCTGTGATATCACAAGAAGTCAACTGTAAGTCCGTGTGTTGATCCTGAAATTTCAGGACTTGGGACATGATAATCTTCTCCAGCCAAGCTCAATAACCTGAGCAAGAAAGCAGTATTGAGGCAAACATTAACAGTAGGTGCCTCAAGGGCTTAAAATGTGAAAGGAAAAGTTTTGGTCTCTTGAGAGTTCAGATTCCATGGCAATTATACTCCTTTGGTCTGTGATAGGTGATACAGTAGGAAAGACTAAGTAGGTTGGGATCTTGTTGTAGCAAGTAGGTCTGTTTCTCCATTCTTTTTGGCTGTCTTCTGCCATCCTTCCTCCTAAAATTATGGAATCCTCCTACCTAAATGAAATCAGAAGCTTCATTCTCCGGCCCTACCCTCCTACTCTCTCATAAACCAGTTGCTGCTGGCTGCCACTTTTACTGTGAATAGATTGGTTGTTTAGTAGTCCACCCAGGAACTTAGTAGCCTTGGCCAAGACATCAGAGCTGAAGCCCAAGGATACTGACACTCTAGCAGGATGACTGGTAAGGTGGGTAGAGTTACTTGGCAAATAGCTAAGAGGACCACCTTGCCACAAATTACATTCCTCATGGGATGCCCTGGCAGTCACAGCACAGAAGCATGTTGTGAACTGGGGCTCACCAACTCATAAAGAGCCAGGGAGTCATGGCAAGCAGCACTGTTTCTCTCCAACACCCACTCAATTAAAAGTAGGGATGGGCCAACCGAATCCTCGAATCCTGGGAAAGGATTTGAGATTCCTGAATCCAAATCCCTGTGCCAAAATAAGCAAACAAAATCTTTTGAATCCGCCAACCAAATAGATCATTGGAGACCAGGACGCCTGAAAACCAGGGAGACCGGGATGCCTGAAAACTTGGGAGACTGGGACTCTTGAAAACCTGGGAGGTCAAACATACAAGGGAAGATAGTAAGTAGGTGAGTTTTTCCCTTGGAATAATAATGGCCTTTGCTAACAATTTCAGAAATTACAGCTGGGCTTGCATTTTAAGATATTTAAATTGAACATTTCATATTTAAGTTCAGTACTCGACTGGAAGCTACAGGCTTGAGATTTCAAGCACAGCTGAAACATTCCTTTGCATAGCTCCCTTGCAAACCTCTTTCAGACACAATTCTGGGCTTTGTATTTTTACAAGGTGTCACAGCCTCCTCTGCCAAAGTGTGCTGGTGCATCATCAAACTACAAACCCCAGGATGCCATAAGGAGCTATGCAAAGAAAAGCCAGTTTTGACCTGGATTAGCTCTGTACTGTAGTATGTGGCCCTGTTTACACAGGCAGGAAAAGGTGGGATTAATTTCCTGCTTATGTAGAAAGGGCCTTCATGTCATTTTCAGTCTGGGGAGATCCTGAGGCAAAGCTATGGCAATTGTCTTGGCCAGATTTCTTCAGAGGGAGGTTTGCCTTTGCCTAGTCTTTTGCTAAGGCTGAGAGAGAGTGTCTTGCCCAAGATTATCCTTCTTTCCCTTGCTTTTTAAACTGTTTTTTAAAAAAGGATTCAAAAGATTTGAGATTCGTGGATTCCCAGAACCTTCCAGGTATTCAGATCCGGATTCAGATTTGGAAAATTCTGCATTCGTCCCATCCCTAATTAAAAGGCTTTTTGTTTAGTACCTTGCCCAAGCAACCTATCTGTGCCCACCTCAAGTAGTGCCAACTTGGGCAAGGAAACAATCAATGGGAGCATTAGCATCAAACAGCCACTAAGAAATAGATGGGCAAGAGTTGTAGAAGGAGAAAAGGCCTGCACTGCAAGTTTGCTCCTGAAGCCAATAATCCTCTTTCACCAGTGGCCCTAAATTATGCTTCTTCAGCTATACTGCAAGGTCAGATAAAAAGAGACCTTAGGAAAGAAGGAGCAGCAAAAGACAAGATGAAAGAGATTATGAAATAACATTCTGTTAGGAGGAGAAGGAGAAAGATGAGATACAGATTGCCTCATCCTGCCTCACCCAAAGAGTGAGAATAGGAAACCTCTCAGTGGGGATGGGGAAGACCAAGAGGAAGAGAAAAGTCCATCAGAGTTATGTGATGTGGTAGCTTCAGAAGGCCTTCATTTGATGAAGAAAGAGACTCATTTTATCATCAAAACCATTGATCCAGGGTTTAATTCAATTTTAGGAATTTTCAAGGGTTGGAAAAGAAAGGGGTGAACTTACTTACTTACTTCTTAAAAGAACATGATTCAGCCTTTTCGAATGTGATATAGGGAGGGCAAGGAAACATCCATCCACCTGGGTCCAAATTTCCCAGCAGTCATAGAATCACAACCCCATAACATCTTGGAGGAAGAAACTTCATTTTTATTCCTGCCCTCCTTTTAACTGGGTGAGAAGAATCAAGCTCAACCTGTCTTCGTGCAACTACCATCCTGCTTTTCAGTTGTCACCAATCTACCCAACACATATGTGGAACTCCTTCCCCTTGCCTTTGACCCTTGTGTCAAAACAAGAATATGGCTACTCCTAACTGGCAGAACCACATTTGAGTATTCCTTGCCTAAGAAAACCCTATGGAAGACATGAGGTTGTCATAAGTGAACAGTTGACTTGAAAGCGCGTGCGCGCGCACACACACACACACACACACACACACACATGCTTTCCTGGGAATAAGTGCCATTGAACTTGATTGAACCTACTTATGCATATACCTCAATAGAATTAGGCTACACAGTGCCATAGGAATGGAAGTGTGACATTCGTTTACCTACTTTAGTTGAAGATATACATTCCTATTGAACAGTGATGCCCATTCAAGCTGAATTTGGAGCTAGTCCCACAATGCACAAGGACCTGCAATAAAGTATGGCCACCATAGATTAGCTGAGTTGTAATATACCCAGCATGAGTCCACAAGAATTCATCTGGTATGAGGGGCTGTGCTGTGCAAAGTGACAGGTACTCTTTTGGAAGTACTTGTTAAGCCAAAATTGCAGTTGATGTGGAGCAGAACCATCTATTGAGGACAAGACTCTTAGCTAAAGCCAAAAGCCCAGCTAGTAGCCATGGTTCAGGAGTCTTTTGACACCTTTCTCTATTGCAAACATATTTGGGGTTGCCATGTGTTGCAACTGCAACAACAACCACAGTAAAAGGCAAACTCTACTCTTTCAGAAAGAATGGCTGCCACTGCTTTGCAACAGAGGTTCCACTCACCAACCTGAGTCTGCTGGATACTTTTTGAAACCAGATGGCTGGATGTAAGAAATGTAAAAATCCAAATGAAAAAGAACCCTAATTAAGAGGAAGAATGTCTGCATGTCAAACCTTTATTATTTCTACAGGACCTTGGTGAGCAAATAAGATTGTCATTTAAAAAAAGAAACAGTCATTTATCCCTGAGGAACAGGAACAGATTGTTTGGGGAATTACCCCACAGTGCCTATGCTCGGGGTCAGCAGCAGAAAAGTTTATAAGAAAAGCCCTTCAGGGCAAGACCAAAAACCTTTCCAGTCAATCCAACTATTTTCATGATTGATTATTTTTAATACCTGACTGTTGTGCTCTGGAGTAATGTACTAGGATTACCAGTTGTCAGGGCTAAGCCATGCTGATTCCTTTCCTCCAGTTCTCACAGAGAAATCTCAGGGAGTAAGCACTGCCTTGAAAAAAGGATGCATATATTTTATTCTCATTTGTTAGAGTTTGTGGTTTTTAACTGAATGGCATACTCTTTGCAACTGTGAACATACCATGCTTAATGACATCATCAGGCTTGCCTCTTTCTAACATCATCTTTGCCACATTGCCAGGGCCCACCCTGTGTGATATTACATAGAGTCATCCCTGGGGCTCAGGTTTTGGCTCTGCAAATTCATGGCCAGGGATAGTGCTGACCTGGCAGCCCTAGTAGTGCTATGCTAATATTTAAACCACAATATCTGCACCAAGCATGGTATGTATGCCACAAACAAAAGCCAATGTGCATGAACTGTCATTTTGCATTTTATTGCAATGGAGCATCATATGAGAAATTCAATGCACACTCACTTCCGCACATGTCAGCACTCATACAATTTGATCAGTAGGTAGTAGCACAGGTAGAAACCAAAAGAGGCCATCTGAAAAATGCAGGTTGCCAAGAGTGTTGATAAAATGATGTGCAAGAACGATGCCCTTATAGAGATGAACCTTGGGGGCATGTTTCCGTTATTCGTCAGTTACAGGAATAATAGGAACAAAGAGATAAGAGAAGTGGAAACTTTAAATACAGGCATTCTTTATATATGAAGAAAGGCCTCACTGACCAGTGAACACGAAGTTCAGACATTCCAACTGATAGTTAGCTGTAGCCAGAAATAGATTTTAGTTAACCTTGACAGATACCCGAAGAGTGGGTGTGTGTGTGTGGCTGTTTTCTTTTTTTCTGTTCTCCACACATACTGAGTTTGGCACCACTGAAGTCGCTTGTTGTGTCATTGATTTGAGGTGAGTGCTATGTGTTTGTGTTGAGGAAAATGAAAGGAGCATAAAACAAACCTTTGGCAGACTTTTTTTTTTTTTTTTTGGTTTATTTTTCCTGCTCCCTCGGGAGGTGATCCTTGACCTTCAAAATGCTGTCTTTTGTAAAAACCCTATAGACAGCTTGAAAAGGAACTAAAGTGCCAGTGATAGAAACACAACGTTATCATTCTCTTCTAAACCAAGTAGCACTGCTGCTTTGACTCACATGAATCCCCTTTACTAGGTTATTCTTATTCTGTTCTTTCTTCCACATCACTGGTTTTTGGCAGAGTTATTGTCAAGAATTGTTGCAACTGCCCTTAGAAAATACACGCAAGAAACCATGGAATAATTATTGAAGAACAAATGAGCTAGGACTGTGTCCTAGATAAATCCATCTTTTAATTCTAACAAGATCAGTGGTACTAATGTCTGCTTAGTGTGTTCATATGAAAATCGAAATGGATGAACAACCAATTTGCCATATTCCAGGACACTATTGGTAACTAGAAAAGTTGGAAACAAAACAATCACATTCCTTTCTAACAGGTTGAGTTTAGTGCTCCAACAGCAGCCAGTATTCCAGTTGTTAACAAGGGAATTCACAGGTGATTGACTGAGATTGTATAGGAATTTATTTTTTATATATGCTTGAACTGGGGTTGAAGCAGGGAAGCATTCAGCCCTCTAGAGGTTTCTGCACTGCATCTTCCAACAGCCCTAGCTGGCATAATTGATTATAAGGAATACTGGGAGTTGTAGTCTACTCACATCTTCCGGGTTGCATGGTTCCCACTCCTGGGTTAAAGGAAGAGACGATGTGTAGTGAAAAAGGAAAAATCCACATCTGCAGTGAATGGAATTAATGGAAATGTGTCAATGTACTTTCACATCCCTGCATTACAAAAACGACTTCCTTTTTTGCAGAATGCACAAAAACCTGGCCATCCTCCAACCTACTGGGTGGTAAGATTCTGAGAGTTGTTTTTCTTTTACAAAATAAATAAACAAATGAACAAACAAACCAAACTTATCAGAGCAGACAACATTAAGCTACCATAGATGGACCATTATCTGGAAGTAGTGTAGTGTTCCTATGCTCGGGGTCAGCAGCAGAAAAGTTTATAAGAAAAGCCCTTCAGGGCAAGACCAAAAACCTTTCCAGTCAATTTCCTGGTACAGTGGTCAACCAGGTGCTTATGGGAAGTCCACAAGTGGGACTGAAGTCTGTCACCACATTCTTGTTCATGTTTCCCAGCTGAGAGTAAGGACAGAAAGTATATCTAGTGTTCCTCATTTCCTGGCTGAAAAAGTGAGTTTCTCAACATCCAGGAAGAATAATACAGTTGTGAGACTTTTGCATAGTTTTTGATATTTACACATCCTGAAGTATTTGGGGAAATTATTTTGTGTGGAAACATGTATGATTTTTTTTATTTTTATTTTTAAAAAAGAGAGAGTTGTCAGGGGGGTTGCACAAAAACACTGTTCCAAACAGCTGCTTGTGTTTTCTGAGCAAGATGGCTGTTTTCTACATCAAAAATGGAAATCTTGCTCAACAACAATCTTACACAAAAAGGCTTGTGCAAAACCCAGCAATCTTGAACAAAGAACTCACATTATTTTGTTGTACAAGAGTGCTGTTTTCTGAGCAAGACCTTTGTTGTGCAGAATTTTTGCTGTGCAAGATTCTCATGGTTTTGGATAGAAAAGAACACACATACTGTATACATAACACATAGCCATCCCACTCAAAAAAAAAAATCACATGTATTTTTGTACATAATAATTTTACTTTGGGATGTGAGAAGGCCAGGCAAGAACTATGCAGAAATATTAAATAGAAAGAAGAAATAAGACTATAGAAATCATTCAATTTAAGGATGAAATAGTCCAGTAGTAACAACTTCTTGCTCAGAGGCATACTGCCTTTGTTCCTGGAGGTAATGCATAGTTATGATGTCTAATAACCATTAATAACTGTCTCCTCCACAAACTTTTTTAACTTTCTTTTAAGCCATTCAAGTTGATGCCATTTTGTGGTAGCGAATTCCACAGTTCAACTATGTATGGTGTGCAGAAGTGCTTCTCACAAGAGAAGCACATGATGTAGGCCATTTTCGCACTAGGTTGTTATAAGCGCCATTATTCCATATTCAACATCCTATGGAATCCTGGGGCTTGCAGTTTAGGGAAGGGCCTTTCAGTGCAGAAATCCCTGTAGTGCAGAAATGCCTGTAGTGTGGGGCTCAGCAACTGTGAATAGGGGGGCAGGGATCAATTTTCACCTTCCAGACTTCCTTCCCACAGGCTGCACAGACACACTCAAATTTTGATTTACCTCTATTTTTCAGCTGGTTTTCAACTTTTTCCCCTATTTTGGACAGGTTAGGGGTGATTAAGGAGGAGGAATTCAGCCAAACCACCATATTTCAGTCAATTTAGGCAACAGTTTGGCCAACTGGGGGCAATTTTTAATCTGAAAGGTGATGCTTTTGGGGGAGCAGGGGCTTTGAGGCATCCAAGATTCCCAGAGGAGAGAGCAGAGGGTGAGCTGGGTCTGTGAAGACATCCTTGACCAGGAGTTGTTTACAGGCTTGTGGGGCTGTGCTTGCTTGTTTGTCTGTTTGTTTGCTTGTTTTTGTTAGGTCTCCTTGTGCTGGCCATGTGCTCTCCCTGAGCACACGGTCTGACTAACGAGGGGGAGGAGCCAGCTAGGGGGGAGGAGTCTTATTAGGAGCTCCCAAAGGCGCGTGCAGTTGAAGCCTTCTTCTTCAACCCTTCCAATTCATCCCTTGGCGATCAGCAGAGGAGACATACTTGATTCAGTTGAATTTTAGAAAGAAAGCCCTGCTATTCTTTCTAGACCTACTCCCTGTACTACTTTCTATAGTATCAAGGATGGAAGGTGAGGGAGCTGCCGCGGTCACCTGTAGCACTTGTGGGATGTTCCTTTTTTTGCCACAAGATGTTGTCAGGTACACCTGCACCAAGTGCAAGCTGGTGACCTTCTTGGAGGAGAAGGTTCTCCAGCTGGAGGCACGAGTTTCTAATCTTTGTCTTATTAGGGAAGGTGAGGAGTTTTTGGATAGGGCAGAGAAGACCTTCCTGAACACCGAATGCATGGGGGAGCTGCCAGATCAGGAAGTCAGCACACTGGGCCAAGAAACAGATGCTTGGAGGAATGTCACACGGAGAAGCAGGAGGACCAGGAAGGAAACAGAGACTCTCAACCTACACAGTCGCTTCAAAGTTCTTGGCCTTATGAACGATGAGGAGCACCAGGAGGAGGGAACAGAATGTCAACAAGAAGAAATCCAACTTCGGCAACAGGAACTAGATCAACACTCACAGCCTCAACAGAGTGCCCAGGCAGTCCTAGAAGAACCTGCTCATCGAGGAGCCCCAGACAAGCCTCAGAGGAGGCGAGTTCTGGTTGTTGGGGACTCCTTGCTCAGAGGAACCGAAACGGCAATTTGCAAACCCGACAAGTTCAATCGAGAAGTCTGCTGTCTTCCTGGGACCAAGAACAACCACATAACGGAGAGGCTAACCAGGCTGGTCAAGTCCACTGACCATAAGCCCCTCATTGTGGTTCATGTCGGAACCAATGACACTGCGAGGCGCAGCTTTTACCACATCACAAAGGACTACGAGCTTATGGGGACAAAGCTTAAGGACCCTGGTGTGCAGGTAGTCATTTCATCTCTCCTCCCTGTTCAAGGATATGGCTCACAAAGGGAAAGGGCAATAGCAGAGGTCAACAACTGGCTCTGCACATGGTGCCACCGGCAACGGTTTGGGTTTTTGGAACACGGCCTGAATTTCCATGAACGTGGGCTTCTGGCAAGGGATGGGCTGCACCTCACGAAACTTGGCAGGAATGTTTTTGCAAACAGTCTTGCACGGAGGATTAAGGGGTCTTTAAACTAAGTTCTGCTGGGGAGGGAGACAATATTATTCAGGGCAAAGACTCGGCGAGTACAGGGGGAAAAGGCCCAAATGATATTGACAAAGTAGTACAAGCGTCCAATGGTGGGAGGAGTAGAAACTATAGTACAGGACTTGCAGGAAGGGCCCGGGGATTTAAGTGTCTCTACACTAACGCACAGAGTATGGGAAACAAGCAAGATGAACTTGAACTCCTAGTAAAACAAAATAAATACGATTTGATAGGCATCACTGAGACCTGGTGGGATGAGTCTCAGGATTGGAATGTAGGAATAGAGGGGTATAGCCTATTTTGTAGAAATAGACCAAACAAGAAAGGAGGAGGAGTAGCCTTGTATGTCAAGGATGTTTTCACCTGTGAAGAGATCCGTGACTTAAACCCAGAAAGCCAGGTTGAGAGCATCTGGGTAAGAATTAAGGGAGCGAGAAACAATAGGGATATTCTGGTGGGGGTTTACTACAGACCTCCAACCCAGACTGAGGACCTTGATGACGCCTTCCTCAACCAAATGACCGCACATTCAAAAAGGAGAGATACAGTAATAATAGGAGATTTTAATTACCCGGATATATGTTGGCAGTCAAACTCTGCCAAGACAGCAAGGTCCAGCAAGTTTCTTGCTTGTCTTGCAGACAATTTCATGGTCCAGAAGGTGGAGGAGGCAACAAGGGGATCAAATATTCTAGATCTGATCCTGACCAATAGGGATGACCTTGTTAATGAGGTAGAAGTGGTTGGATCTTTAGTGGGGAGTGACCATGCCCTATTAGAATTTGGCATTCAGTGGGAAGGAGAAGATAAGTGTAGCCAGACGCTCGTCTTAGATTTTAAAAAAGCGGACTGTAAACTTAAGGAGCTGCTGGCTGAAATTCCGTGGTCAAGAATAGTGAAAGAGAAAGGAGTTCAGGAGGCATGGGAGTTCCTTAAAAGGGAGATACTGAAGGCACAGTCTGAAACTGTGCCAATAAGGAGGAAAAATGGAAGGCATCTGAAGAAACCAGAATGGTTGACTAAAGAACTCTCAGCTGAGCTAAGCGTTAAGAGAAACGTGTACAGGAAATGGAAGAGGGGGGAAACCACCAAAGAAGAATTTAAGCAAGTAGCCAGGAGATGTAGGGAGAAGGTCAGAAAGGCTAAAGCACAGAACAAACTTAGGCTGACCAGAGACATTAAAAACAATAAAAAGGGCTTTTTTAAATATGTCCTCAGCAAAAGGAAAAAGAAAGAGGCAATAGGGTCTGTGCAGAGAAGATGGCAAATTACCAACAGGGGGAAGAGAAAAGGCAGAACTACTTAACACCTTCTTTGCCTCAGTTTTTTCCCAGAAGGATACAAGCACTCAACCTGGTGGTTGGAGAGCAGGTGAGGAAGCAGGGGAAATGCGGCACATAATAGGTAGAGAGGTGGTGCAAGAATTCCTGGCCACACTGGATGAATTCAAGTCTCCAGGGCCAGATGAATTGCATCCTAGGATATTAAAAGAACTGGCAGAGGTCATTTCGGAACAGCTTGCTATAATCTTTGAGAAATCTTGGAGGACAGGAGAAGTTCCAGCAGACTAGAAGAGGGCAAATGTTGTCCCCATCTTCAAGAAGGGAAAAAAAGAGGACCCAAATAATTATCGCCCAGTCAGCCTGACGTCAGTACCCGGAAAGATCCTGGAGCAGATCATTAAGCAGTCAGTTTCTAATCACTTAGAAAGCAATGCGGTAATCACGAGAAGTCAACATGGATTTCTCAAAAATAAGTCATGCCAGACTAATCTTATCTCTTTTTATGATAGAGTTACTAGCTTGATAGATGAAGGGAATGCTGTGGATGTAGCATATCTCGATTTCAGTAAGGCCTTTGACAAAGTTCCACATGACATTCTTGCAAAGAAGCTAGTAAAATGTGGGCTGGACAGAGCTACTGTCAGGTGGATCTGTAACTGGTTGACTGACCGTTCCCAAAGGGTGCTCACCAATGGCTGCTTTTCATCCTGGAGAGAAGTGACTAGCGGGGTGCCACAGGGTTCTGTCCTGGGCCCAGTGCTGTTCAATATTTTCATCAATGACTTGGATGTTGGGGCATGCTCATCAAATTTGCAGATGACACCAAATTGGGAGAGGTTGCTAATACGCCAGAGGACAGGATCAAAATTCAAAATGACCTGGATAGATTGGAGAGCTGGGCCAAGGCTAACAAAATGAAATTCAACAGAGAGAAGTGTAAGGTCCTACACCTAGGTAGAAAAAATGGAATGCAGAAATACAGGATGGGGGACACGTGGCTGGATGGCAGTACGTGTGAAAGGGATCTAGGAGTCTTAATAGACCACAAGCTGAACATGAGTCAGCAGTGTGATGCAGCAGCCAAGAAAGCCAACGCAATTCTCGGCTGCATCAATAGGAGTATGGTGTCTAGATCAAGGGAGGTACTGGTACCACTCTACTCTGCTTTGGTTAGACCTCATCTTGAATACTGTGTCCAGTTCTGGGTACCCCAATTCAAGAAGGACATGGTCAAGCTGGAGCAGGTCCAGAGGAGGGCGACCAAAATGGGGAAGGGCCTGGAAGCCAAGCCCTACGAGGATAGACTTAGAGAGCTGGGTATGTTTAGTCTGCAGAAGAGAAGGTTAAGAGGGGACCATGATAGCTACGTTTAAATATTTGAAGGGATGCCATGTAGAGGAGGGAGAGGGCTTGTTTTCTGCCGCTCCAGAGACCAGGACAAGGAGCAATGGATTCAAGCTGCAGGAAAAGAGATTCCACCTGAACCTCAGGAAGAACTTCCTGACAGTCAAGCCTGTCTGGCAGTGGAATATGCTGCCTCGGAGTGTGGTGGAGTCTCCTTCCTTGGAGGTTTTTAAGCAGAGGCTGGATGGCCATCTGTCGGTAGTGCTTTGAGGGTGTTCCTGCATGGCAGGGGGTTGGACTGGATGGCCCATGTGGTCTCTTCCAACTCTACATTTCTATGATTCTATGAAGATGGTATGGGACTGCAAAAGACCTGGTAGGAGCTCCATGTGTCCTTCAGAGTGCTCTTCTCCACTCTTCAAATAGTGGTTAAGAGTACTGTCTAGACCTCGTGGTAATGACTGTAAACATTCAGAGATTCAAATTCCCACTTAGCTATGAAATTTGTTGTGTGACCTTGGATTATTTACAACAGATAATTAGAATCTGAGCTTTCCCAGTGCTAGTCTGGTATTGTAACCATTACATCAGCCATGAGTAAAGGGTGAACTACAAGCCACATATGGGCCCCAAGCTCCCAGAACACCTTTGTCCCAATTTTGACTGAATCAATAGTGTTGATTCATTAGCCTACCCTTGCCTCTAGGAGTCTTGGTCTAACCATGAGGATTCAGGGCAGTATGTTCCCATGCATATCTACTCAGAAAGCATTTGGGGTACAATGGAACTTATTTCAATATATATAGGAATGTAGCCATTAACTGGAATGTTGCTGATGCACTACGTTTTCCTAACTATATTGGCACAGATTGAAGCAGAAGGGAAAAGGCTGTGGGTGCAACAGCCATGAAAGAAAGAAGATACTGGAGAAACAGGCTGCCCAGGGCCAGCAGATTTTCTCTGTCTTCCCTTGCCACTGTTGCACCATCCTGGAAAAAGGGTAACAGTAGAGTGACAGGGTTCTAGTTTTAGAGGCCATACCACTTTAAGTGTTTGAGATCAGTAAGGAAAGTAAATTGCCTTCAGGGTCTACCATTCTATGTGTTGTCAATACTGTCTGATCTTTTAGTGGTGAGCATTTAGCTTCCTTTAATTAAGGAAATTGATGCTGTGTACAAAACAGAAAGTAACCATGAAATAATAGATTCCAATCCCTTTGAACTCTTTTCTTTTTCCAACTTTCAAGTTAACTCTTCTTGGCCTCCAGGGGGGTTTAGGTCACAATTTCTCCATCTGTATTTCAGGGGACCCATGGACTCCATAATCAAAAGGAGAGATGTTTGTGATTTGCCAACCAACAGTTTGTCATGTTTATTAAAATCGTCACTACTCTCAGGGTCATGTGTAGCATTAATCTAAATTGCCTTGTCCTCAGTACTTAATGTAATCTGATTTGTATCACTTGCACTTTATTGCCCTCATTCTTACATGTCTTCTGTGGAAATGTATAGACAAGTTTGACAGAAGAGTACCAAGCACCCAACTCTATGTACACAGAATGTTTTTAAAAGACAAGGAACCTAAATAACCTCCAATGGTCAGATGTCATGCACTTCCTGCTTTCTCAGACAGTTTGGGATCTGTTTGGAGTCATATAAATCTCCAGATTGTCTTTTTGCCAGTATGAGAAAATGTTGCCACACCCAGGATGTGTTGCTGAGGGTGAGTGATAAGAAAACAAGAAACATGAATAAGCAGTTTCACTTCTTAACTACATGTTTTTGAGGCAAATGGAAACTGAAGTTTGCAGGGCTAAATGATTAGGTAGATGAACATTTCTTGGGTCAGCAGACCTGTTAAATTCCCAAGCCAGCTTCAATCATCTCTCATATGAATTTAAAGATAACCTTTTTGCATTATGATTGAGATTTTCTCACTGTTTCCACCACAAGACTTCAAGTTAACTGTTTTATTTCCATTTCTTGTAGGATGTATTGCCTATCATGAAGCCAAAGTAAAAGTAATACTTTCTACCCTCAGTTTATAGCCTTGGAGGCCATAAAAGGATGGGGTTTCACTAGCCCTTCCAAAAGTTCCATCATCATCATACTTGCTAGAACCATGAAATACCAGAGGATAGTTAACTGAGAATGTATACTCATGCTCACAATCCATGGTTTTTATGCATCGCAGCCCATATGTATATATATTTTTATGTGTATTACATAGAGATCAGTGTTGTTTTACCAGTGAGTGTACATTCAACAGGGAGATGCAGCCACTCTATTTGTTTTATGTCTGTTTTAAAGCATCTCTCGCTCGCTTTCTTGTGTTATATCCTGACTTTTTGATGGGATTTCATTTATTTCTTCTCATATCACCAAAATGTTCCCAGTTGTTCACAACATGTAAATAACTTAACATCCAAAAGCATTCCTAACATAAAAGACTGGAACAACAGCAGAAAAATGCAATAAGGCAAATTTTAAAATATTTGCTAGAATTCACTATGGTAGTTATGGATGGGTAACCTAAATGTAGCTGATTTGTATTCATGGTCCCTATATATTCATGCACTATCGACACAATTGTGAAAGCCCCCCAATCCTGCTATATAGGGCAGCAACAGCTGCAAGCAAAAGAGGTCTGTTCTGCTATAGATTGGGGCACAGCATAGAGACATCTCCACCCTCTCCTGCCAGTGATCTCTAGTGCAAGGAGGAATCGCAACAGAAATCCTACTTCTGATTGTCCCACTGGCAATAGTTGGATGAGAGAGGAATGGAAACATCCCTATGCCACTCCCCAACTGACAGGAGAGCAGACATCTATTACTCACAGCAACTGTTGCCTGGTAAAGCAGGGTTGTGGGAGCAGGCCAGGAAAAACTGCTTACTAAGTGGCCGTCATTAATGTACTTAACTAAGTAGTTGATCTAGATCATCACTCTGAATAATACATCTGTGTGCTATACACAACTTTATAAATGTCTTGTGTTTCATTCATATTTCTCATCCCTATGTGTATACCTAAAACATTTTAGGTGCGTAGCCCTAAAAGATGGCTGGATTTTCAATGAAGATATTAGGGATGGGCCAACCGAATCCTCAAATCCTGGGTAAGGATTCAAGATTCCCAAATCCGAATCCCTGTGCCAAAATAAGCAAACCGAATCTTTCAAATCCACCAACCAAATAGATCGTTGGAGACCATGATGCCTGAAAACCAGGGAGATCGGGATTCCTGAAAACCTGGGAGGTGAGATATACAAAGAAAGATAGTAAGTGGGTAAGTTTTTCCCTTGGAGTAATAATGGCCTTTGCTAACAATTTCAGAAATTACAGCTGGGCTTGTATTTTAAGATATTTAAATTGAACATTTCATATTTAAGTTCAATACTTGACTGGAGGCTACAGGCTTGAGATTTCAAGGACAGCTGAAACATTCCCTTGCATAGCTCCCCTGCAAACCTCTTTCAGACAGAGTGTGTCTTGCCCAAGATTATCCTTCTTTCACTTGCTTTTTAAACCCTCTTTTAAAAAAGGATTCAAAAGATTCAAGATTCGTGAGATTCATGGATTCCCAGAACCTTCCAGGGATTCAGATCCAGATTCGGATTTGGAAAATTCTGGATTCGTCCCATCCCTAGAAGAGATGTGTCTCAATTGGAAGTGGTTTGGACATAAGATTAACACATTTATATTGATTTTTTGATTGACTTCAGTATTTAAAAGGCACTTTTCTGGATCAAGTTCAACCAAGGCTGTGCACAAAAAATAAATATAAAAGTTTATATTATATTATTGCTGCTGCTGTGTGCCTTCAAATCATTTCTGACTTAAGGTGACCCTAAGACAAACCTATTGTGGGGTTTTATTGGCATGATTTGTTCAGAGAGGATTTGCCATTGCCTTCCTCTGATGCTGAGAGAATGTGAATTGCCCAAGTTCATTCAGTGGATGAGTGGGGTTTTGAGCCCAAGTCTCCCAGAGTCCTAGTCCAGCTGTCAAACCACTACACCTCTACATTACATTACATTGTTTTTTAAAAAATTTCAAATTATAAAAATACAAAGCAATTGATACATTCCTAATCCAGTTAGGGGAAAAAAAAGTAGTTTTCAGAACCATCGGAATAAAACATTAATAAGACAGCAGAATCTATAGTAATAAAAGAGTATATATGTATGTGCGTTTCTGTATGTGGGTACAGATGCCAAAGATTCAGAATTGTAACACTAGACCTTTGAAACTTATCATGGATACTAAGGGGATCCTCTACATGTGTACCTTGGGCTTATTTGGTTGTGAATGTACAGTCAGCCCTCCACATTTGCAGGTTTCATTTTTGCGGATTTGATTATTCACAGATTATTTGTTGTCACCTCTGCTGCCTCCCTAGGACATTTTTAACAGGGGCTACAAGCCTCATGAGGCTGAGAAACTGTGAATGAGGCTTGTAAGTCCCTATTAAAAATGGTGTGGGGCAGCAGTGGATGTGGCAGGAAGCCCCACCAGCCACCCACTTCTGCCTTGTGAAGGAACCCTGATGCCTCAAAGGAATCCATGGTGGGTTGAATATGGTGATCATACTTTTTTTATGTGTTAAATATTGTTTGGGAGGGCCTAGAGTTATTCACAGTTTTTCAACTCTTATGGGGGTCCTGTGCCCCTAACCCTAGCAAATGTGGAGAGATGCCTGTATATTGATTTTAATCAAAGTTCCTATCACTGCAGTACCATTTTCAGTCAGCAGATGGCAAACCTCCCTAACAACAACTTCACTGCCTGTGAAGAACACCTCATGAGAAGGCATGCACATGCTTATACCTTTCACAGCCCAGGGTTTTACTCACACTGCACAGAGATTAATGTGTGCAGCTTTGGCAGCCCTGTAACATGATTGAAAAATAGCCTTTAGTATATCACATTATGTAGGCTCTTCTAATGTATGTGAAGTTGGGTACTTTGACTGGAAACCAATAAAATACATCAGTTAAATGCTTCAAAACAGGTGAATTTAAAATGCACACACATATGCACACAAAAGCTATAAATTCCTTGGAAGATATTTCCAAAACAAAGGGGACCTTGCTGAGAAGGTTCTGTTACCTAAACAAATTCCTTTGAGTTCAAGAGTGGGGTTTTTTAGTCATTGTTACTGCTGTTGCTATTTTTGTTTTGTTTCTTTTTGTTTTAAAAAACATGGCACTCAGCCCTACACATACCAATGTAATTCTGAAGTACAGATTCCCAGTTCCTCTGCACTTACATAGCCTGTTCAGCAACTAGTGCTGGCATGGAAAAGCTTCATGGTGGATACAGAAGTAATCCTGAAAGCAGCATTATACATACATAGTGTTTCCAAGTGCATACAGACAGGCCTCAAAAACTAGTTACATGAAAAGGATTGGAGAGGTATGAATCACTGGCACTTTTAAGGGCCAAATATAAGATAACCATTCTTTCCACTTACAAAGAAGGAGCCAGCATCCTTTCTTTTCCTGAACAGCGAGTGCACATGTAAAAGGAATGAAGCTCCTTTCATCCACCACCTTGCTATGCTGTATTGCTTTAAGGACTCCCCACCCCTTCCTCATATTGACTCACTTCCAGTATTAAAGAAGGGTGGAAGAAAACTTTTCAAAGTGGAGCACAGCAAGTTAAGGTGTGGGAAAGCCATATGTCATCTATATTCCTAACATGTGGTAAATTCCACCCTGAAATGTGACCAGGAAGGCACATCTGTAAATTCTGGTCTCTGATAATAAAGTAACACTTAAATGTAGTTATATGAAATACAGCCATCACTCATGCTCAGGTCTATTTTAGCAGAGAGATGTCACTACAGATCTGACACTGGTGTTTTCCTGTTTTGGACATGAATGTAGGGGAGGGATGAAATTAATATTAGACTATATTCCCCTCCCCTGCAAAAAAAGGGAAAAAAATGGTTCTTGACAAGATTAATCTTAGACTGGTGAGAAACTTTGCAGTTTGGCACTTATTCTGCACAAAATCTGAAGATGGCTTTTCCTGCACTATAATATTATTTTTCTGCAGAGAAAAGTCTGTTTCCAGCAGAGAGAATTCAGTTTTCCATGCAAAAAAAGCCATGTGCAAATTTTGCACAGAAAAAGTCCTGAAATGCAGTCCAGGGTTCTCCTTGCCAGATTTTATTTCAGTTATTTTTATGAGTTTTTCAAATATTTTTGAATACTACTTCCATGCCTGTTATGGCGCCCTATCATTATTACAGCAGCAGCATGAGCAATGATTTCCATGAATTCATTCCACAGTACTGTGGGATGAACACTGAAAAGATTGCCACTATGTGTGGAGGGGTGGAAGACAGTTGCTTGAGCCATATGCGTTAGCCATGAGAAGTCACAAAATGTAAATAGAACCATGGTGATTATCATTCCTAAACCTCTTTTCAGATACATAGAAAATATAGTTGAACTAGAAAAAGAACACTAATCTAAATGGTTATCTCTTGCTCCAAAATAAAGCTATAGAGGTTAGCCTTGAGAGACATCACTCCACCTCAAGTCACTAACGCTTTAGTAGACTTTAGTATTATTGGGAAATGTACATACATTTGGCAACAGCCAGTTTCTTCTGTATGAGCAGGTCTTTATAAAAGCAGCGTTAAAGTACAGTTTCAGCAAGAAAGCCCTCCTGAGAACCTACTAAAAGAAATCTGCCAGTATATGAGGCATTGGTAGTTCTATCTGTTGAAGCCTCTTGCTGTGATAGTGCTTTAATTTGGACAAGAGGGAAAAGGCAAAGGTGCTAATAGAATTCTTAACTCTAACAGAAGGCTGATATGACATTAAAGCCATACTCTCAGGACTTGGCTGTGTTTTCTAAATGGAACTGCTTTGGAATTAACTGCTGATAAACTATTCATTTAAAGGTCTTAGGAAGCTAGATTTAAAAAAAAAAATTAAACACATTACATTTAGGCTTATTTGAGCTCCATTTTCTTGGCAAAGAGGTTTACGAATGATAATCGCCATGGTTCTATTTACATTTTGTGACTTCTCATGGCTAATGCATAGGGCTCTGGCGTTTCTTATTGGCCAGTTGTTGTCTGTCCCTGAGCTGAAGATTTTTATCAGCCTCCGAGGCAGCATGCTAATGGAAAATTGCTTGTCTAAATGCTCCATCATAGTTCCAAAGTATGAGTCATTAGTCAATCCCTTTCTACTTTGCTTGCAGTTGTGTGTGTGTGTATGTGTTTTAGCAGCATGTCAAATCATGGCCTTTACTTGGTAATGCCTTAATGGCTACCCAAATTCTTGGTGCATTTGCTCAGTGTATCTTTCAGAGTACCAGTTATGATCTACACTTAACATAATGTGTTCTTGATGGAGAAGTTACTGAGTAACTATGTAACTTAGTAGGAAAAGTCTGGACACAGTATCTGCTGAGTCCCTCTAAACAAAAACTCTAGCCTGTTTGTTCTACCCTGATGTTCTGGGTTTCTGCTTCTGAAGCAGAGGAAAATATATGATGTCCCAAATCACATCTGCCATGGCCTTCACATAGTGCAAGATGAGAAATGTTCTTTTCATGTATTTTGAAATGAAAAGTATGGTAGGGAACCAAATAAAAATAAAGTTAGTGGAGCTGGTCCTCGCAGCACCAGAAGTAGTCTGCAGTCCAATAAATTGTTCCGCTTCTCATATGCATTGTGCAAAAAGAGAGAGAATATAACTCTGTTTGTAAACCTGCAGAGGAAGAAAAGAAAGTCCTAGATATACTGCATACACTGTTGGATGCCTATCCTATCCAAAGGGGTGGGGAGAATACCTCATTACAGAGGGAGGGAGGGAAGGAGGGAGAGAGAGAGAGAGAAAGTGTGTAAGGACTAGTGATTTGTCCTAAATTGTTCCACACCACCTCATGTAATTTCCTGCTTCTTCTTGCCTCTTCTTCCTATTTCCCTGTCCAAGTGCTCTTCCCTTCAAGTCCTCCATGGCTTTTTGCTTTTATTTTTTAAATCTTTGAAAACTTTAGTGGTAAATACAGCTATGAGCTTGCCATAAGTGGGATGTCCTCACTCAGCTACTCTGAGGAGAAGACCCTTTCCAATTCACAAGACCCTAGGCCCTGTGAATTAGAAACCTGGGAAAGGGGAAGGGAGATTAGGAATTGGAAAGCAGCCCCCTGCTTCTTCCTTTTGGCAGTGTGAGTCACTTTCTCCAATGAATCCAAGCCCATTTCCCAGTCCCATTTCTGCTCTTCTCTGACCAGAGCAAAGAGATACTGGTTACCTGCCAAACCCAGTTTGAGTGAGACTGTTGCAGGGAGGTATTTCAGCCACAGGCAGCCTAGCATTTGGCTCTGTGGAGAACAGGGTTTTTTTTTTTTTTTTAGTCACTCCTTAAAAAACAGCATTTCCTTGTTTGTTTGTTTAATATTCTGCATTTCTCCCAACATGGGACCTAGAGTGGCCCACATCGTGAGTTAAAACAAAATCATCTTTTAAAAAAAGAAAGAAAGAAAGAAAGAAACCTAATGATAAAGAACTTTGAATAGACAATTTAAAAGACAATTATATTAGAACAATGTAAAATCATTTTAAAAGATATTAATATTAAAAGCACAGTACAGACACTGTGTTTAAAGAGCTGACTGCATAGCCATGTAGTCACCAAATGCCTGTTCAAATGGAAAGGTCTCGACCTACCAGTGGAAGGAGAGCAGGGAGGGGAGCCAGCCCAATTTGCCCTGGGAGAGAATTCCACAACCTAGGAGCAGCCCCTAAGAAGCCTCCCCCCAGTGCCCTTTTCAAAGGTACCAAGACAAACTTGGAACAGAAGTAGGAAAGCTCAAAATACCCCATTATCAGGAAAATCTTGTTAGGATTGAGGAGGACAGGGGTGAAGCAATAAATACATCAACAAATACTGCTACATCCAGACATTTTTTTCTCTCTCTGGAGAAAGAACTGATTTGGTAACCCAAATGGATTTTCTACATTTACACTACATTTTCCACATTTATTAAGTCGTAAAGTTTTTCAGATCAGATGTTTGAAGTATTACCCTCACCAATGTGAGGTGTTGGTTTCCATGTGAAAGATGTGGTGAATCATTCCCTGATTTTAAAGAGCTATCCAAGGTGCCGAATCTATTTGGGAGGTTTAGGCCTTGAAGTCTACCCCCTACCACCACCACCAATGGTTCAGGACTGTGGATTGCTCCTTTAAGACTCAAAGCGGATCATTCTCCTCACCTGGGGTTACATGAGACGAGAAAAGAATTACCTTGAAATAAGTATTTTAAAGATTTCATTTTTCCTATTCTTTTTTTTTTTAAATGGCCCCACCACCAAATGTACTTCAAAGTGAGAAATGGAGGAAATCCAAGGAGACGAGCTTCACAGCTTTGCCCATTCCTAACTGATACTGAGGCACAAGCTTCATCTCTACTATGAAAATAGGAAGCATCTAGTTGATCATTGTATGCTAATGTCACATGTAGCAGAACATTTTCATTTCCCTGATAGTCGGCTATGTACCTCACACTCACTCTCCTATAACTAAGCCTCTTTGACCACTTGCTTAACAGAAGTCTACAAGTTACAAGTATGGATAGAAAGAATGTTTGAAAATATTCAAAAAAATGTTGAAAGGATCTTTTCTAATTATGGAAAAAACAATGACAAGAAAAATCTTGGATTGATAAGAATCTTTGCAATTCAGGATGTAAGCAAAAATATTATTATCTGTGCAGGAAAAGCTGTTTCTGGCACATTAAATGCTGTTTTCCTGTACAAAGCTACTACATGTGAATTTTTCAAGAATTAAAGCCTGAACTGCAAATACGCCTTGAAAACTGCATAGTTTACAGACTTTCTTGCAACAAGAAGAAAATTGCTTAAAGTTACTTATAGTTTCTTCAATAATAAAAAAAAAAATAGTGAGGAATTAAATCCTTAGTAAAAAAAGACTCTGGGCCAGGATGGGCCAAAGTATAGCCCATGGCCTCCCAAAGACATATTTGAGACTTGCAAGGTCCCCTAACTCCCAGGAAAAAAAAAAGGGGGGGGGAGATTTGATTGTATTAAAAATGACATCCATTCATCTTATGGAGTAGATCAACTTACCATGTTCTTAACACCAGCTGTTTTGAGTTCAAGAGAGGGTTTAAAAATAATAATAACTGGGAGATAATTTATATAATTTATATAATTTATATCCTAGCTTTTAAAATGCCTTCTTTCGAGGCAAAACAGTTGATGGCAGAGGCAGGAAACAAAACAAAATTTATTCCTATAGGTCATGGAGCATTTTGAGTTTAAACAGTTATTTTTTTAAAAAAGTGCCATGTGTAGCAAAATGGTACAGCCCTCCAAAAACATCATCCCATCATGGTGTAGTAGTTTAAGTGCTGGATTGGCGCTCTGAGAGATCAGGCCTTGAATTTCCACTCAGCCATGGAAACCCACCAGGTAACCTTGGACAAGTCACACAATCTCAGCCTCAGAGAAAGGCAATAGAGAATCTCCCCTGAACAAATATTGCCAAGAAGACTCCATGCTAGATTCATCTTAGGGCTCCCATAAGTCAGAAATGACTTGAAGGCACATAACAAAAACAACCTCTGAGATACCATGAAGGTGGGGGAAAATAATGTAGAATTCTGCCCCAAAGCAGTTTCCTGCCCCTGTTGTAGTCCATGGGGAAAAAAAATAACCTGTGCCATTTTCAACATTTAAGGAAAATGTGTATATGACAGCACTACATATGCTGGCTTTCCCATTCAGTCTACATCCCATAGGTTGGCCAGCCAGTGTTATTTTCAATTCAGAGTAATATATGAAGCTCTTCTATAGTGAACTCCAGTGATTGGACTGTCTAATCAGGTACTGCCTTCTCTGTCAGGCATCCAGCTTAAGGAGACTGTTGTGGAGGTGTTTGAGAATAATTGCATGCAAATTATATGAATTGCAGGTAGCTATGCAGAGTTCAAAAATGCCTTAGTGGTGACAAAACTAGGAGTCAGCTTGCTATGCAATCATCCATGGGGATCAAACTTTTTCTCATGCAAATTTTGCCTGTTGATGTTCGATTTTTTTGTAGAATACATCCTTCATGATTGCTGAGTCTCCACCTGACATATTTCAAACTCTGGGTGCAGAATATACTCTGGGACTGAGTCCTGAATTATAATCCTGTTTAAATAGATGGTCCTGTGGGATATAGATATACCTGTAGGAACACAGGTATACACCGAGACACATTAATGAATTCTTTAGCATTAGCTGAAGAATGTAACATCATCTCCCAGCTTGCACTGATCAGCTATACAGATGAAGAAGAGTTCTGAGCATCTCAAAAATTATCTCGTTGCAGTCTGAATGTTAGTTGAACCAGGAAAGGCATCACTTGCTTTCTCTTGTTCAGAAGTGTGCCTCAGTGGATTTTACCAAAATGATCTGGAGGGATTTCCAAACATGAATGAAATGCTTGAAGCAAAATTCTCATCTATACCTAATCCTAACGTTTCAGCTTTCCACAAAAGAAAGTGCATAGATAATAGATGAAATTGGAGGAAGTTCTTAATGATCTCAGACCATTAACTGAATAGCCAATGTTTAGAGCAGCAGAGATCTCCTGAATTCACACCCACTTTTTTCCCAACTAAAGACTGGCTCTTTAATGTATAGAAAATGAGAAGTTCGAAAGTGCAATGGGATCAAATTGCAACAACCTGCTGTTTTTTTGCTTTGGATGCAAGGAGAACTGAATAGAAAGTCAGACAATTCTCCTTTTTGCGGATGAAATACTAGTACCACGTTACACTTCACTTCCTGCTTGTTGATATTAGAAAAGACACCACTGCACAAAGCCAAGGGACTGACAATGGTTAATCTCTTTAAAGGAACAGGTGGCCAGTCCCTGGATGGATTTTTATTATTATTTTTTCCTAACCTCTGGAACAGCACAAGTATAAAGAGTAGTCATGAAATATGACAGTGACCCAAACACCAACCTTCATTTGATCATAACTCCCCAAAACTAGCTTCAATTGAACGTCTTTTTGATAGCTTCCATTGCACGTCTTTTTGCTTCAAATATATTCTTGGAAGAACATGATTCCAAGGTTCTGCTGTCACCTTGGCAGGAAACTAAATTATATTTCTTACAATATCAGAACCAGAACATGAGCTACTCATACAGCAGAAAGAGGGGTCTATGAGGTGGTTTTGAATTATTTTGCCACCTTTGTACTGCAGGGTCCTTGAAAAAAGGAAAAAAGTACAGAAGAAATCATGTTGGAATGGGCCATTTTCTGTTGTTCTGCTGGGTCTAGAGGAGGAAAGAAAAGTTATTTGAAACGCAAGGAAACTTTAAAATGAGTGTTTTTCCTAGGAATCTGAAGTAGTATGGGCCATTCCATTGCCTCAGAATACAGGACTTCATTCCTCAGCATTGGTAGACCAGGTCTCACCAGAATTGCAACAGTGGCTGGTGAAGACATGTCTACCTTCAGGAACAATTTCCACTACAGAGCTAAACAAAAAACCAGAGTCTGGATTGCTGAGAGAACTGAAAATAAACACTGTGGCCTCTTTTACATGTTAGTTGTGTAAAGGAGTAAGGCAAATAGGAAGGGGCTGTAGCAAGATTAAAAATACATACATCCAGTTCATGTTCTGCAAACCTATATATCTTTTGCTTTTCTCAAAATTGAAAGAAAAATGTGAGTGCCAGATCCCTCCCCAAGTAAATATGTATGACTCAAAGTGTTAAAAAGTGTGCACATTTGAAAAAAAATTACAAGCATGCTTAAGTAAACAGTAAAGATGAATTTAAAATGTATACAGTGAGGTAAACACGTGTATTAGGAAACTATATGGCTGCAATCCTAAGGCAGGAAGGAAACAGAAGTCTCACATCATCCTGATACAGAACATGGTGCCCTGTCACACTACACAATTCCAGCACTATGATTCTGCTGTCATTATCATGGCAATATCCTATAGAATTCTGAGAGTTGTAGTTTGGGTAGGAATTAGGGCTTTCTAGTTTAGAATTCTAAATACTCCTCCCTAAACTACAACTCCCAAGAACCATAAGCACTTATAACATGAAGTATGAAAGGCCCTTGGTGTCAACCCTTCACAGGAGGGGTCTTGTTTCTCGGCTTGTTCTTGACCACATTGTCAGCCTCTCTGATGAGACCCTGATGGCTGCAGTGGCATAAAACATAGAAAGGACTGAAACACCATTTACCAACTTATACTCCTGTTTCTGCTTTCTACAGCAGATGAAATGATGAAATGGCTCCAGCTTGCTAAATCATATTTCAGCAGACTAGAAACAAGCATTGGGTGAATGCATGTCTCTTCTATCCCTTCCCTCTTTTATTCATGCCCTGGATTTGGCACTGAAACCATGGACTGTTTAAATTATTTTGGGGTGAATATTCCTGTCTCATATTTTGTATGGGTCTATTTCACTCCTTCAAAAGAGGAATGTACATTTTGTGATAGGAAAACTGCTGAATTCTAGTGATTTTTAAATGAGGCAAGGGCTGAACATAAGACACCCCCCCCCTTTCTTTCCCAAACAAACAAATACGTTCTGCCATCACTTCAAGCAGTTTGCAAAGCTGCAATTGGCATCCTGTCGGTTCTCTCCAGTCCGGTATACTAGGTCATCATAATCTGTCCGGTAGGGGCATTTGTGGAGAAGGTAAGGAGAAGATGGTTGCCCCATCCAGGAGCCATAGTTCCTCACATCCTCAATCACAGATTAACAAACTGGGATTGTTACTTTCAGAGGAGCTGTGTATCAGGATCAAAGGAGCTGATTCACATTGAGTCAGCCCAATAGTCTGTCTATCACAGCTCCACAAATCCTGACTGACAGCTGTTCTCTGGGGCCCATGACACAAATGTTTTACAGGCACAACTACAGCAGAGTCTGGGAAGTGAATTAGCAGGATTTTTCTTAACTATAGAGGCTAGGCATTGTGCTTACAGCTTCACATATTCAAAGCAAACTTGCCTCTGGGGCCCTCCCCCTCTGACCTCTTCCAGTATCAGTGAAGAAAGGTAGTTGAGAATCATTAATCCCAAAACAGCTCAACTGTAAAACTGAGATACTTTGGCTTAGAAAGAAAAGGGGACAGAAGTGAACTATTTTTATGAGTAAGTCTGTGAAAGAAAGAAGAGAAGAAAAGAAAACAACCAAATTCAATGGCTATACTCACATACTATATATAATTCCACATAACAGGTACTGCATTCCATGACTATTAGTCATTTGGTTCTAAAGAATAGCTTAATATTTCTTTGTACAAGAAATACATGTGCGCACACTACCACCACCACCAGAAACCTGATGTGGGTAACCAAATCCTGCCAAGGAATTCCAAAACAGTTGAGAACAAAGCACACATAAACACAAGCATCATACTGACTTCTGTGGGATGTGCTGGTTGTTACCATTGCTAAAGCCATTTATGTCTGGAGTCTAAATAAATGTAGAGAAAGCATTTCTTCTTTGTGTGCGTGAAGTATCTTCGTTATAGCCTGCGTAGGTCAATTTCAGCAGTCTGTTTCTGCTTCCCCACTGTTTTAGCTACACAAAGCAACTGTAAATCTGCCCTAATTGGGTTGATGGAGGCTTTGCACCATTGGAGCAGCATACAAGGGCCTGGGCATTCTCTCATGCCCAGCTGTACATCTACAGCATCCTGACACTGTCCTTTTGACTGTTGAGTGGTCAAACAGATAAATCGCTGCCTTAAAAAAAATACCACCATAGGTAAGGGGCTAATAAAATATTCTTAATTTTCACAACTTTCATTCAGTGCTCAGGTTTCCTCTTTTCTTGGCATATCCCTCCCCCCCGCCCCGCTATACATACATACCTATTTTACTCAATTGAAACAAAAACTGCTCAGCTTGAACTTTGGGTTTCAAAGCTACGCCTTGAATAGAGCATTGCTAGAAGGTAACTGCTTTTACTGTTTCAAGCTGATGATGAATAAGCTACACCATTGTTCACTTTCATTATAAACAGAAAAAGCACACAGAGAACAGAGAAACAGTCTATTTTCCAACATCAAACAATATGACTCAACACAAGATTGCCTAAATGTTTTGTGAGGTATCAAAGGTAAAGTGAGCTTGTTAAGTTACTGATGGGTGAATAAAACATCACTTTTCTTTCTCTAATTATTTTGCAAGAGATACATTTTCAGGCAGTTTTTTTTAGTGTATATTTTATATTTTTATATATATATATATATATATATATATATATATATATTCCATTTGAAGAACTATTTGGTCAAAAAAGAGAGCAGAGCTACAAGTAAAACCATAAGGTGTTCTACTCAACTTGCAATGAATCAAGAGGAGCATCATAATAGCATTTTATATCACCTGAATATTCATTTCAATATGGCTTCTATAGGCTAGCATCCTGCTTGGTTACATACTTGGTCATTCTGTTACATCTTGACAAGCTGTATTTTTAAAGCAAGAAATGGAGCTACCAGTCTGTTTCCGTGCACAATTCAAGGTGCCTCAAGATGACGTATAAAGTTCTATATGACTTTAAATACATGCTATATAATACATGAGAGACCATAATTTCCAATATAAGGACTTTCTCTCACCCATCAACCTTGGGGACATGTATAGTAGGAATGCAAAAGAGGTTTCTCCCAAGTATTGGAACATGCTGCCCAGGAAAGTTAGGGTTGCTCCCTCCCCATTGTTCATCCATCTGTAGACACAGATCTTTTTATTTAGACAGACATTTGGCAGTTAAGTTAGGTTGCTATAAAAGAGTCTTTTAACCAGGTGAGAGCAGCTCTTCAATAGATGCATTTTTACTTGTTTTAATCTCTGTTTTAGATTTTAAATTCATTTGCTTTCCATTAATGTTGTTAGCCAAATACGATGTCATTTTGGCAGAAAGGAAAATGTATATCTAATAAAGAAACAAATGATTCCTTGAAGAAGGTTTTGGTAATGGAGAAGCACATCCAAATATTTAGATTCAACATTTATTATGAAGTCTTGGACATGTCAATTTCTGCATCTGAAGTATTATGTGCACTAAAAAGTGAATGTATGAAAACGATTTATAATATCAACTATAACATATATCACATAGCATGTGCCATCTAAAATCTCTGAAAACCTGATTTTTGTCCACTTAAAAGAAAACAAATGAAAAACAGACTCATGCTAAACCAAAGATTGTTCCTCCAAATGATCCTGTATGATTTTGTATTGGGCAAAAAATAGCAAGGGTGTGAGTTAAAGATGGAAGGAGTTTGGTGAGCCAAAGACCTTACCATAACATGCCATTACTTTTGTGGCGGTAGATGTGAAAGGGGACAGTAGAGGGTGTCCGTCCAACCACATAGTTCTGCTGTGAAGAAGGAAACCATGATAATCTGGTTAGGCAACAAATAAAGGATTCTAAAATCACCAGCATTCAGTGATGTTGTCATCCAGTGAGACTAAGGCTAATAATACAATAATATGAGGGGGTGACTACCAGCAGCACTGTCTCATCTGGTTCTCTCATTTCACTGAGAGATACATAACACCTTGTTATTTCTCATGTTTTTGTAAACAGAGCCCCCAGTGTTCCCTCTGCTGCTGAGAGGGTGAGGTAGGAGATGATATGAAAGGTCCTCTGCCTGTTATCCTGGAGAGCTGCTGTTAACAAGAATAGACAGTACTCTGCTAGATAATAAATAAAGCAAACAGGTAGGTAAAGTAGTTTTCTGTGTTCTAGATACCACGTGAGTTTCAATGGATGGTCAGGTGGCTATTATAATTATGTCCATGGAACAGGTCAAGAATGTCCTATAAGAGTCCAACAAGTTAGGAGGCCAGACAAGAGAAGTAAAAAGAGGCCACTATCTAATGAAGGAGAAGAAGGAAAGAATACCAGGAAAAGAGAGGTCCATTTTGTTATTTTGCCTAGGCTTGAGGGGAGGGAGAAGCAGATTGTCCTCTAGAGGTGTTTGGACTATAGCTCCAATGAAACTTATCCTGTATACACAACGGTGAGGAATGTTGATGGTTGCAGTCCAATGACATCTGGAGGCCTGCTCCTGCCTTAGACTATCAAACCTGGGTCTTCCTTATGTCAGAACTGTATTAAGAATGTCTTTTCTCTCTACCCTAGAAACAGGTCTTTGCAGGTAGATGGTTTCTTTATTTCTTTATCTTTTTTGCTCTACATCTAACTAGAATTTATGGTTTGTTATATAACTCTAAAAAGCTTCTACTATTCAGACCTTATGCAAACTGTCTATTCTTTCTTTCCAATTTGTTTTAGGATGGATGTTCCACTCTTCAGTTCTTAAACAGAGCACAATCCCGGGCGCAATGATCAGGAATGACTCTTATGAGAAAGGGTACATGTGAAAAGATAATATGTGAGTAGAAGCAGTATCTTGCAGTGAAATCATCTGCTGAAACAACTTGATTAAATGCAGATTTTATCAAAGTAATCCAAGACCTTGTAGTTAAACATCTATTATTCTATTCCATCACAGACATGTGCATAATGGCTCTATTTTTTCCTTCAAGAAAGGTTATTCTATTCACAGCAAGCTATATGGCTGAATACCCTTAATTAGGAGATGTCTCTTTTTTAACACCCACAATCACCTTTTCTACACCGAGTAGGAATTGCCCACCACATATTGTGCAAATGACAGTCTGAAGAGAAGTTAACTTTAAACAAGGATATGAGGCACCCACAGAAAGAGATTTTACCTACTAGAAGTGTCAGATTCTTTTGCTCTCTTATTTCTTCCGGCACAACAGCAATGTATAAATATTTTTTCAGATTGACAATAAAATCTATCTGCAGTTCCAGTATCTTATTTTGTTGTTAATGTACCATTATGATGCTTTTGTTAGTGGACACCACTTTTTCTGATGGTATAAATCACTTTATCCAGCATAGTGCCTGCTGAAGCTACATCTCTTCCTCACCATTACTCTCTGTAGTTTCACTTTTATGATAACTTATCAACATCTTCTTCCCAGCTATTTTTTCCCTCACTTCCACACAGTGTCTTCCTGATTGTTCTTTGGGGGGAATATGAGAGCAGATTTAGAAATGGAAGAGTTGATAGAACCAACAGTGTAACTGTAGGAATGCCAATGGAAGACTCAGAATTAACTCATTATTGATGGTGTTGCAGTGGGTTCAGGCTCATGCATGGAGGGAGTCATAAGCCTTCACAGACTAGCTGCTGTCCAGAAACCAATGCTTCTCTGACATCCATGTGCTTCTTACATATGACAAGGATCACTATCCACATATTTAGGTATGTACACAGCAGTTTTATCACCTATTGTGCATGGAAGTGCTCTTTATGCATACACCAGTCCATGCATCAAGTGTAGAAGGGTCTTGTATATGTCAAAAGGGAAAGCCATGATGGGAGTCATGGGCACAAGGAATAGGAAGGGCACCAGAATAGGCCTCACAACCCTACCACATATTGCTGGAGGTGGTAGTCATTTGAAATGTCTGTTATATTAATGGATAGTGGCAAAATTCTCCTCAGTGGGACCAGCATGGTCAGCCCCCTTTTCTGATCCTTTGCCTCAGATAACCTCGAGCAATGGTTCTCAAACTTTTGTTCTGCCAACTCTTTAGACCTTAATTCCCAGAAATCCTAGCCAGCATGGACTTTGGACAGGTATTTTGGCACTGAAGTCCAAAACATCTGAAGGGACCAAAGCAGACAGCCACTGGCCATCTAGAGCAGTCTTCAGGCAGTGGAACTCAGCCAAGCATGTAAACAATCTTAATAAAGCAGTTTTCTCTGTTGATATTCTTTTCTTTAAGGGTCCAGCTAACACCAGAGTTTAATACTGGTACCTTTAGTCTAGCAAAGAAAGACATTGCACTCACATCCCCATAACCATAACTATGACTTTACAGAATTGCAGCAAAACACCGCAACAACCCAAATGACACTAGTAGTAATTACGTTGTTGTTGTTGTTGCTGTTGGCTATTATTCTTTTCAGATAGTGCCCTGTGACTCAAAGATCACACACTGGCATTGTAATAATGCCAGCTGCCTTGTATATGCCATTTTCACTGATTGCAAGTTACTCTTTTTCCTCAGATCACTTCATTAATGCTTCAGTTCTAATTCTGTGTTGCTCAATCAATTTTTTCTTTCTTCTTTTGAGTAAGCTATTTTCTAAAGTTTTTCCTTTGGGATGGGAATCTCAGGGGACACATGTGTAGACCAATGAATATCCACTTTACTGTAACTCCACTGGAATTTTATTATGATTATCACAGACTCATAGAATTGAATACTTGAAAGGGACACAAAGGGTCATCAAGTTCACCCCCCTGCTGATGCAGGAAATCCACAAATAAAGCATCCCTGACAGAACCTATTTAAAAGGTCTAACAAAGGAGAACCCACCACCTTCAGAGGCCCTCTGTTGCACTGTCAAACAGTGAATTTGTCCTAAGCAATATGTGAATTTGTTCTAAGCAATTGAGGGTCTGTCTGTGCCCTTAAAAACAGGGTTAAAATAATGCTATCTCCAGGGTAGTAACTATTGTGAAAATAACAATATGTGTATGGTCATGTAATTATAATGAGAGTATTGACTAATCATAAAAGAAGTTGTCCAGATGATACACATGAAGCACCATGAATAATCAAGATAATGACAAGTGTGATTGTCAATTATTAAGTACACAGCTAATACAAAGTAACAATCCCTGTAGTAATACCTGACAGGAAGAAGATTAATTCATAATATGAAATGTGCTGGCAAACAGTTCTATGGATACCATGAACTGCTAAAAAGACAAATGCATGGGTGTTGAAAGCAAATCAAGCCTGGACTCTCACTAGAAGCAAAGATGACAAAACTGAGACTTTCCTACTTTGGACATACCATGAGATGATTTGACGCACTGGGAAAGAAAATAAAATTGAAGGCAGTGGCAAGTAACAACAATAAACACTCTGTGTGTGTGTGTGTGTGTGCGCGCGCGCGCGCGCGCGTGTGTGTAAAAGAAGGGGGGAGAGAGAGACCTGAAAGTTGCCTAAAACCACAAACGCTATTCAATATACAAATGGTTTTAAAAAGACGAAGTGAAAATCATAGCTCTTGACAAGTTCAAATACTATAAGAAGCAAATTATTTTGCACCAGATTATCTTCCTTCTGTATTGGTATGTGAGTTTTTAAAAAGGGAATCTGGTCCCTTTTATCTAAACTACTATCTGTGCTATATCTGGAGCACCAGTGACAATGACAGGCATGCTTTAGAGTAGTTACACTGAGTTTATCAAAGAAGACACAGCCCATGTTTCAGGCTGTATTTTTTCATGGTGAAGAAGAGCTCCTTTCACTGTACAGTCTTGCATATTTCACTGCACATTGTCCAAATCATAGAGATTTCATATTCCAGTGTGAAATATTTATTGTGATAGCAGAGGAAAAGAAAAACCAGTAACAATGTAAAATGAATCACAGAATATGTGACAGCTGTCAATGAGACACAGCCTATGTGGTGTCAAAACTAGGAAAAGTGGATCATTTTTTACAAAAATAACACATTATAACAAAGATGGCACATGTTAATACAACCATTTTTTTTTCAGAGAATCTGCTGAGACATACAGTATGTACAAATGTATATAGATGTGGTTAAGGTTACAGTTTGATGTACAACATGCATGATATAACATCTCTTTGCTGAAAATCTAAAGAAAGTGTCATGGGTGCAGGTCTGCCACTGTCTGTGCCCTTGCCCTACACACATTCTTTAGAATATCTCAAGGGAGTCCACATTACCAATAAAAATGAAAAATGAAAAATTACCAATAAAAAGCAATTAGTATGTACCCCCCATCAATTAGTTACCATTATAGTTACTGTTTTATAAAGAACCATCCAAAGGTGACAAGCCACATGCCTGTATTACTAGATACACTTTCCTCTCAATCATCTCACTGCTTCAACATAGAATCATAGAACTGTAGACATGGAAGACACCACAAGGGCCATCGAGTCCAACTGTCTGCCATGCAGGAATACAGAGTCAAAGCACTCCCAACAGATGGCCATTTAGTCTCTGTTTAAAAACCTTCAAAGAAGGAGACTCCACCACATTCTGAGGCAATATATTCCACTGCCAAATAACTCTTACGATCAGGAAGTTCTTTTTAATATTTAGGTGGAATCTCCTTTCCTGTGGCTTGAAGCCATAGTTCTGTGTTCTAGCTTCTGGAGCAGCTGAAAACAAGCTTGTTCCATCTTCCATATGGCAGTGTCCTGTGCTGGCAGCCAGCCAAGGCTTACAGCTGCCTAATTAACCTGTTATCAGGAGCCAGCAAGCAAAATTTGTCTTAGGTCCTTTCCGCATGACATCGCTGTCTCATTTCTGCCACGGGATGGCAGCAGTTGGCAGGTCACGCTTCCGCATGACATCATCGCTGTCCCACTGCCATCCTGATGTGGAGCGTCGTGCTCACGCAGTGAAAATGGAAAAAATCCATTTTGCGCTTGCAGTCGCTTGGCGCTCCCGTCACTTCTGGCCATGTGGAAGTGCATTGGTGACGCTTCCTTCTGTAGCACAGCAATGGAAAAAGTCAGGCTGCACTATAGAAGGAAGACATGGCGCCATTGCATTCTCTTCCACGTGGACCGAGCAGGTGCAGAGGAGAGTGTTGCTGACGCGCTCCCTTCTGGACCTGGGACTGCAGCGAGACGACGCGGAAGAGCATTGTCATGTGGAAATGGCCTTAGTCAAAGGTCAAGGGTTCCAGGAGTCTGAGCAAGGAATCCAAATGTAAGCTGGGCTGCTTCCACCAATAGGATCTTTCAACTACAATAGCCTCCTCTCATTCTGGTCTGTCTTTATATAGGCTCTGAGTCTTACCCAGCTGTTGGCCTAATTAATGAATCCTTATCATATCAGTGCTACAAAATTCCTGGGCTCTCCCTTTCCACCTATACTGGCTGCTGTAAGTATTGTTCCTCTCATGTCTCTGGGGAAGCTGTTGGGAAGGATCTTATATGGGTCCTTGGACAGAGGCATAACAGGCATCCTTTCAAATATTTAAAAATGGCTATCATGGCACCTTTTAACCTCCTCTTCTCTAGGCTAAACACACTCAGCTCCCTTAACCACTCCTCATAGGACATGGTTTCCAGGACTTTTACCATTTTCATCTCTCTCCTCTGGACATGTTCCAGCACATCAATTTCATTTCTGAACCATGGTGCCCAGAATTGGACACAGTATTCTAGAATAGAGTGGTATTGTTACTTCCCTTGATCTGAACACTAGACTTTGATTGATGCAGCAGATAATTACATTGGCATCACACTGTTGCGTCATGTTCAGCTTGTGGTCTACTAGAACTCCTAGATCCCTTTTCAGATGTACTGTGGTCAAGTATCACCCATCTTATATCTGTGCATTTCATTTTTTCTGACCTTACATTTCTCCCTGATGAAATTAGTTTGGCCTAGTTCTCTAGTCTCTTGAGGTTATTTTGAATTCTGATCCCATCCTCTGAGGTATTAGTCACCTCTCCTAATTTGACATCAACTGAAAATTTGATGAGAATGCCCTCTATTCCATCATCCAAGTCATTGACAAAGATGTTGAATAGCACTGTGTCCCTTCTCTTCTACTATTTCCTAACCGTGGGATCACACTCATTATTTCCCTAAGTTCCTGAAATCAGCTTTCTTAAAGTCTAGAATGTCTGGCTGACTATGCTTGACTTCCCCTTTCTGCTGCACAACAAACTCTAGGAGAATATGGTCACTTCCACCTAAAGATCCTGCCACTTCCACCCCATAAACAAGGTCATCATTGATGGTTAGGATCCACTCTAAAATACCTGATCCCTTTGTTGCTTCTTCCACCTTCTGGACAATTAAATTTTCTGCAAGGCAAGTGAGGAATTTGATGGACTTTTTATTCTTGATAGAGTTTGAATTCCAACAAATATTAGGATAGTTGAAATCTCCCATTACTACTACTGTTGAGTGTGACTGAAATACCAGACCACCTCTATTTCCCAAGTAGAATAATGGAGCTAAAATTGGGCCCTAAATCAATTGGAAAGGACACGCACACAGACACACAGACACACACACAATTACTCTTGGCCAAGAGAAAAATCTATTTATCTGAAATAGGCTATACCCTTCTATTGCTACATGCAACTCATCCCACCAGGTTTCAGTGATGCCTATTATACCATATTTCTTTTGTGGTGTTAAGAGTTCAAGCTCATATTTCCCATGATCTATGCATTAGTGTAGAGACATTTGAGATCATGGGTCATTCCCCGTAGCTGCTTGAGCTATTGTACTATTCACCCAGTTCCCCTATAAAATTTGACTATTATCTCCAGCAGTTGATGAACTCCTGCCCTCAAGAATACTAGCTCCTTCTGCCACATGACTCAGTTTTAAATCCTCCAGATCAGATTTGTGAGACTCTTAGCAAAAGCATTTCTGCCAATTACTGTGAGGTACAACCCATCACTTGCAGAAGTCCATCTTCATGAAACTACAGACCATGGTCCAAGATACCAAGTCATTTCCAGCAGCACCATCTCCAGATCCAATTATTCACCTCCCTTATTATTTTTTCCATTCCTAGGCTATGTTCTTCAACTAGGAGCCTACCCAGAGCCTCATAATCCCTTGTGATATCTTGAAGGCTATGCCTTGCAGTGCCATTGGTTCCCACTTGAAGCAAAAAAAAAAGGGGGGGTTAACCATCAGTGGGTTTGATGAGTCTTGTCACCCACTCTGTTACATTTTTGCCCCAGAGAGATAGCACACCTCTCCAGACATGCTGTCAGACCCACAAACCACTGCTTCTGTTCCTCTCAGAAGGAAGTCCCCTATCACTAACACACGTCTCCTCTGGGTTGGCAAGGGGCCATTCCAAGTGCTGAATCTTTCAAGGTAGAACATGCAGACAACCTGCATATTCTCTGAGGACCGACACTGTCATGCTTGTTCCTTTTCCTCATCATCACTGATAAGGGAAGAAGCTTCAAAAAGATTATTTTATTTATATTATTATTATTATTATTATTATTATTATTATTATTATTACTGCTACTACTATTATTATTATTACTACTACTACTGCTACTACTACTACTAAAAGAATGATCCCTAGTCTTTCTACTTCCATATGTCACAATATCCAGATCTCTACCTACTGTGTTTGCAAACTGACCTCCGCCTCAGAGACATCCTTGTGTGTTCCTCATCCAGGACTGCTCTGCTCTGTCCAAGAAAACCTCACACTCCCTATTATGCTGAAGAAAGGATGCACAGGCCTCAAGGCGCTGGACTTTCTCTTCCAACATAGCAACCAATTTGAATTGCTGCAACTGTAATTACCCATATCCTCCAGCAAGAACACAAACATACCACAGTTTTTGTAAGTGGATGCAGCAACTTCCTCATCATCCATCTCCAGTAATAAGCAGTAGGCACTGAAAAAGAACTCTGGACCTACTCCTCAAAAAAACCCTGCAAAACATCTTCCCAAAATGCGTGTTGGCCTTGCCTGTTCACCAAGCTCCTGTTTATTGAGCTCCAGGGACTGGGGTTGCTATTATATAGAGAGCTAGTGGCTGCTAGTTCCTTCCCCAATCAAGTCTCTGACAAAGTTCTTCTGAGCCTACACACAAAAGAGCAATAGAGCACTAGTAAACACACAGTCAAGTCTTGTTCTTGCATAGCAGGGGGTTGGATTGGATGGGCCCTGTGGTCTCTTCCGATTCTATGATTCTAAGCCACTGCTCAGCTCATACAAACAATCAGTCTTAACCCAACAGACATAAGCTCACCAAAGCACAATAGAGCAATAGAACCCTAACAAGCACACAAGCAAGAGTTCTCCCAACTCACACAAACAAGCAGCATGATTCCAACAGACACTATGGTCTTAGCCCAACAAACTCCCTGCAAAGACTCTCCAGGGCTGGGGAGTTTTAACCCAATAGACGCAAGATCAACTTAAGCTGATTCTTCCACCACATCCACACAAAATGCTTGCTGGCCTTGCCCCTGTTAGCTGACCTCCTATTCACCAAACATGAGGCAGCAACTCCAGGCACAACATGAGCCAATTCTTGAACCATGTGACATTCCTTTCTTTGCCATTCAGCGAGGTCATATGCCCATAACTGCAAAAGTAATTAAAAGTTACAGTTACAGCACAAAAGGAGTCACACTATCCCTTCATTAAGTTACTGTCATGGTATAATGTAGTCATGTCTTCATTATTGCAAAAGGAATTTGTAACTAGTTCCAAAGCTTGGTGGGCCAGATCTGCATACTCATCAGAGGCAGCACAGGTATGTGAAGAGTTTACATTACAATGAGTTATAGGACTAGTTTGTTTTGGGTCTGGCCAAATCATCACATTGACTAAAGGCTTACTCTGAATCCTCTTTAGCCCTGCAGATTGTTCCTGGATCATAATCTCAAGTCACATGTAAATGTTCTTGCTTCTCCCCACATATGGACAGTTTTGAGTGGCATATGAGGACTTGTGAAAAGCAGTGGAAATCCTTTGCAGTATGAGAATTTTGCAAACATCCCATGCACTCCCTAGGTCTAAAATCATGCAGGTTACAGCCTTGGAAAATTCAGGAGCAGTTACTTAGTTTTACCTAAAGGTTGTGGCTGGGGTTGTATCATTGTGCAAGACCTCATGTTTTACATGTGTGAAGTGTGTCATCTTTACATAAGTAAGAAGTCTCTGGCTTCTTCAATTACAGATTTCAGGCAGGAAGACCAGGCCCAGTCCAAGACATTTTGCTACATCCAAGCACCTCCACCTCCAACAAAGGCTCCAAGAAATGTATGATAGATAAGTTTTGGGATACAAGTCATAAGCAATTGCAAGTAACCTGAAAGTTGTGTTCTGGAACTGTCAGCCACAGATCTGCTGAATTGCACTTGCCCTGGTGGTGTTGTTTTTTAGCTGACACAAATGGAGGGTGGAAGAAGGAATATAACACTTCAAGCTCAATATAGCTTGTAGTTAATTTTACAAAAGGACAACAGCTTGCCACCTCTGTAGCTAGGCTCCAAAGGTGGCAGACAAAGCTTCAAAGCTATGATATTTTGGAAGGTTATTCTCTCACACTTGGGGGATTAATTTGGGGCAAAAGAAGCCAGACTCATGTTGTTCATGCAATAACATTTAGAAAGGGCCAGTGCAACTATCAAATCATGTCAAAATTGGTCAAAGTACAGCAAGCTACCTTCTGAGCTTTTATCTGCCTCGGGTAATGTCAGGCTGATCGACTGCTGTGTGCATTCTGTAGTCTTGATTGCTGCTGGGGAAAAAACTTTGCAGAAGTTCAAAACAAAACTTTTTTAAAAAAAAACCACACAGATGGTTAAAGAAAAATTCTTACAAAACACCTAATAATTTGATTTGTTAATCTTAAACGCTAATATCAAGATATAGTGATTAGAAGAGCTGCATTTACTAAAGCAACTATAACTAACTAGCTTACTATACAGTGCAGTTTTACCAGAAATAGCACATTTTAGTAACAAAAACTGGCACTAAAGAATGAACATGAAGCATCAGTGTTGGATTGAAATAGCCAGACTCAGTGACTTTCATAAGCTTTAGCAAGTGAGACAAATATGCCCTCCAGGAGAGTGAATTAATCTTTAAAGGGCAAATTCCTAAGAAACATGCAGGGAATGATCTTACTTTTAAAGATTAGGTGGCTCTGGCTTTTATTTCTTTCCTTTTCTCCTTTTCCTCCCTCTGCCCCCTACAACAGAGTAAAAGCCTTCCCAATTCTTCAAGTAGCAGATTAGCTGATGGCCTAAACAATGCATTGGCATTGCTAGGAGAGAATGCCCTAATTAAAACAATGCCATTCCAACATCACCAGAAGTTATGTTGTTCCTTGGGCACTTTTAGCCAAGGGCTAGGGAGAATAAGATGGTATATCAAACTTGTGGGCTGAGTTTTAATAGCTACTTATGTGTAGATATAGGTGAAAATTTTGCCTGCTTTGTGCTTTGGTTAGAACTCTCAAATTCAAATGTTGCAAATTTCAGAAGAAGTTTGACTAAAAGGAAAAGGTAGGCTAAAAAAAAAGAGGTAGGAGAAACTAAAATTCCTAATTCTATAATGTCATGTACCAACTTAATTTTGTACTGCTGATATATTTGTGTGATGTGCTGTCATATCAAACAATAGTTTACACCATACTTACTTAGAGGTAGGTCCCATGAGGTCCAGTGAAAATAATTTCCAAACAAGTATGTTTATAGGACTGAACTGTAAAACACATGCAACATAAAGCAGGACAACAATTATTTGGAAAATTATCAGAAAATCTCATGATACTAACTTGAACACAGGGCTGGCACAGCTGAAACTTCTCTTAACAATCCCCTGTACTCACTATATCTTGTGGTTTCCTTTTTACTTGATGGGGCAGTATTTTGTGCCAAGTTATGTAGGATTCAATCCTTGCTAAAGAGATATGTGTCATCCTCCATTCCAAAGCAGTGTTTTTAATTAACTTGCTGAAAGTTCGTGCTAATGAAAATTGACAGGGAGAGAAATTTATTCCAGACACAGGATGGATACATTGAGTTCTAATCTCAACTCTGATATTGACTTCATTTTAACTAATTTAGCCCAGGGTGGATAAAAATCAATGAGGGTTTTTTGGAATGGATTTTTAAAATTGTTTAACTTCAGTTGCAGTACGTTCCTCTTTCAAATAACTTCGCATAAAATCATATCTGGATGTAACGTGGACAACAGAGCCTCTACACATAATCTCTCTCAAATGGAAACCATAACCCTCTGTCAGTATATTGGCTCAGTTCACACATTACAATCAGCTCTCTGTATTTGCTGGTTAGGGGCTCAAGACCCCCACAAAAGTAGAAAAAATGAAAATATCAACATGTGTGTATGTGTGTCTGTGTTACCCTGACTTCTGGGGGTCCTGTAGGGAACACCTTGATTTGCTCCAAGTTATAAAGGTTGGGGAAATTAGTGGAGCACTGACAATAGCAAAACGAGGGGCAGGGTAACCCAGCAGGATCTTTTACGGGGTCAGGCCAAACCAAAAAGCCAGACAAACGTCTCGAATAAATGGATTTTATTGAATGAAAATGTTCTCACACACCAATGCACTCACTCATTCATGCACACAAGGCCTACTGAGAAAGAAAAGAGGTGAAAAATGGATAAAGGATATAGCAAAGGGATTGTAGAGGTGGTGATACTGCACCTATCCTGAAGTCTTCGGTCCAGGAAGCGGTGAGACGAACAGAACTCAGTAAAGAAACAGCTGAGGGGATCCCTCAACTAACAGAGTGCCAGTCTGCTAGCATGGCAGGGAGTTTTCCAAAGAGACCCTCAAGAACTAGGACTACTTGTAGGGCCAAATGTACCCCGAGGGCAGACCCTCTCCCAGGGAGAACAATGGTCACAGCAAAGGAAGGAATGCCAAACAATGGCAACTTGGTTTGCATGATAGGTATATGCTGTGTTGCAAATGTTTCAGGGTTTCAGTTGCAAAGGGTTGCAGTGTAAATCTATGTAGATGGACCTCGCCTTGTAGGATTTTTCTGGAATCACAGTTGCTCAACCTGAGGAAAACACGCTAATCCCCTGAAGTTGGCTCTTCTTGGCTGAGGACCCTTTGTCTTAGTGGATTTGCACAGCTTGAGGTCTCCTTGGGCTACATGACTGGAGATTTTTCTGGCCTGACCTAGTTCTCGGTCATTCGACCTTTTTGCCTACATGCCCATGTGGGCAACCTCTCTGGCATGGTGAGCTTATCTGATATTAAATTTATAGTCCCTGAGATAGGGTATGCCAGTGGGGTAACATCTGTGTCTGTGGAATGGAGAGAGTGAGGCATGGCGGGGAGAGCAGACACCCAGGGTCCAAGCCAGATCAGGAAAAGGAGATGGAAAGGGAGTGGGTCAGCATGGCAGCTCTATACTTCCTAACACCTATCTCCTTCCTTGTGGGGGAGGGCTCGGGAGAGAATTTGGGTTACTGAGAAATTGGGGTGTGAGCCATCCTTAGGTCATCAGGAAGTGACTGATAGAGGAAGTGAGGTGGGTTTTAAAGAGCTGTGCAGCCTGGTCACAGCTGCCAAGAGGGAAGGTTTCCCTGGAAAAGAAGCATGGGTGTGTGGAGGTAGAGGTTGGAGAAACAAATAATCAGATCTATGAATGTTAAATCCATGAATGTGGAGGACCAACTGTATTCTAAACCATGCATCCACTGTCCATATCATGAGGAAGCTGATACTGACAAATTATGACTTGGTATTGACCAGCAAATCAAAATTATAAATTATGATTTGTACTAACTATGAATTTGTATTATATCTAAACTGCATTTAGAACAGTTTCTCTTCCTCCAGAGGTAACAGTTCTAGACACTGGAGTGGTGAATAGGCAGAAAATAAAGCAGACAGTCTAAATAATGACTTGGAAGTTGTTTGAAAAATCAACTCCAAGTTAAGCACAAACCATGATTTGGAATGATGTCTAACAGTGCTGTGTGTGAACAATATACAAATCTGCTCAGAAAGTAAGCTCAACTTAGTCCAATAGGATATACTCCCCAGAAAGGATGTATAGGAATACAACTTAAATTGCATTATTGATCTAAGATCTTTTTTTTTTGTCTCAGTAAAAATGAAAATCAACTAAGAACAAAAGATGAATGTTTAAACTGCACAATACAACATGCTATGTCATTAAATATATTGGTTATTGTCAAAAATATTAATTTTTAGACTGTCAGACAATATATAGTATGCCTCTTCCAGCCCACATTTCAATAGTACTCATCTTTCTGTCCGTCTCAAAATTTCCTATCTGCTTTTGAAACTCAAGAAGAAAAAAACCCTGAGATTAACACATAACTACATGCAGCAACTTCTACTCTGAAATAAGTCCCTTTGGAAAATCAAAATCATACAGAGTAATTCTCCCATTCACAATCATGTGAAACAGATTGCTAATTCTCTCTACATAGAAGGAAAACAAAAAGTGAGACTTGCTTTCAAAGTTCTGAAAGTACAGCATTTCTGGACTCCAAATCCAAAACTATGCTATCATGGTATCAAGCATTGTATTACTTGCATTTTTCCCAAAACCTTTGAGCTACAACAATTCGTTGGTTCCAGGTTTAATCATACTTATAGCAGATCTATTCAGAACTTGGAAAATTTGGACTTACGGATCTAAAAGTTCCCTCAACCAACATGACCAATAGCCATGCTAGCTGGGTATTAATGGGAACTGTAGTGCAAAAAAGCACAACATTTCTAAGCTTTGCACACCTTGCAATTAATTGGACTTTAGAGAGTCATGACTGATTTCAGTGAGTCCGTAGTAAATATGGCTAAAAGCTGGGACCAATCTTTATAGTAGCCAGTTCACAGGTGCTCAAATACCTCTGTCTATGGGAAGGTCAACAAAAATATATAAGAAAACTGAAGGAAGAAAGCAAGTTCAAGCTACAAACTTTTCTTTTTTTCCTCAGACAACATTTGTGGAAAGATACAAAATTGTCTGGACAAGCTCATGATTCATCTGTATTGCCATCTGTTAGGAGAAATGAGCCATCTTGGCTCATTAACTCATAAACATCCCCTTTTATACATTTGAGCTGACCCACTGACCTGTACACCAGCCATTCAGATAAAGACATAGTGTGGTGATGACGGATCCTTTTAATCCCACTTTCTGCCTGGCTGGACAGGATTTACGTAAGTGTTCGGGAATGCTATAGCCCTGTTTTCCGTGCTATATTTAAAGCAATTAAAACTTCAATAATCAAATAAGCCTGCAAACCAAAGCATATCAGGTCTCCATTTTCTAAAGTACTGCACAGCAGTCCAAGATAAAAAAGAAGAAATGCATTTAGAGAGGGGAGGGATCTGAAAATTTCTTTTCTAATGGGTTTGTGTGGAATTTTTATTCTGCTCATCTGAATAATTTCCAGTATTCCCAATGACAGCCAGTGTGGTTTGAGTGTCCAACTAAGACACTAGAGACCAGGTTCAAATCACCGCTTGCCCATGGAAACCCACTGGATGAGCCTAGGCAAGTCATACTCTGTCAGCCTCAGAGGAGAGCAAAGACAACCCCCTCTGAACAAATCTTGTCAAGAAAACTCTGTGATAGGTTCACCTTAGGATTGCCATAAGTCAGAAATGACTTCAAGGGACACAACAACAACAATAACAACAACAACAACCCCAATGAGAAATATTTCTGGATTGAGGTATTTGGGAATCAGGGTAGGGAGACTTAATTTGTCGGACTGATAATGTATATCCTTAAAATAATCAACACCTGAGATTTATTTTTTAAAGACTCTTTGGCCATTTCCGCATGGGGTAAGTAAAACGGTGCAATGCATCCTCCACGGGGGATGTCTGCACCTTGGAGCAGACTGGGTCTGGACTACTTACTGTAGATCCGCACCTCAGTCCACTCCGGAACGACCCCAAGTGGTCCTCCAGCATCTTTTTGAAAGACCTGATTTTTCTGGTCTTTCAAAATGCCCGAGAGCGCCATTGCGTACTTGCTCTCCGATGCAGATTTGCAGGCTCGCACCAATGCGAGCCTGTAATCTGCAGAGGGTGGGCTTTAGGCTGGCGAGCTTCAGTGGTTGATCGAGATCCACAACCAACCGGAAGCCGCCATTTTAGACGCTGGAGCAGTGCGGGTCTACAACCACGCACTGCTCTGCCTCACCCCGGACCAGACCGGACCACCAGAAGATCCGGTGAGTAGCAGCAGGGAACGATTCCCTTGCTGCATGCGGAAATTACCTTTGTGTGTATGAGTTTTAAGAATCCTCAAAGTCAGATCTCATAAGCAAAATGTGGGCATTTCTGTAATTCAAAATGTTACATTTTGACATTTCTAGGAAATTTATTTAGCTTTCAACTCCAGCTAGCAAAAGTACCAGTTACACATATGTTAATATATTGTGAAATATTTAGAAATCTTCAAGTAATGATATAAACCTGCCAAGGAAAGGTTCTAAACTCCAGTCCCTCCTCTCTTCTAGATCTTTTCCCACATTGATCAGGAGAGCTGCAGAGAGATGGAGGGTAATCAAACCTTAATCTAGGAGGGAGGAGAAAAATGAGGGACCTTCATTTCATAAATCTCATAAAACTAAGTTAGGAGTCAAACCAAATAGTCATATTCTGGACCATATATTTTCAGGGACTAATAACTGCTTTGCCAGATGTATTAAATATTATCCTTAGCTCTGCTGGTAACAAGCTCTCTCTCTCTCTCTCTCTCTCTCTCTCTCACACACACACACACACACACACACACAAAGACAAATGCAAACAGTAGAGGCAAAAGGCCATGAAATGCAAAAGTATAGTCTGTTACACATCTATGTAAAGCTCAAATGTATACAAGCCATGTTGACCACTGACAATGGTCAGTACTTGGAGGGTGATAACCCAAAATCCCCTAGCTGAGGTGGTAGATAAAGTGTTAATTAGATACAGTTAACTGCTTCCTCTTAACAATGGGTCTTTGATGTAAGTGGTAAAGAAATCTTTTTAACATGATTGTTTTGCTGTCAACACAACTTAATAACACCTTGGATAAGGAACTTCCAACGTGTAATGGGGAAAATGAAAAATATTAGGCCATAGAAAAGTAGATAGTTATAGACACCTGCAAAATTTGAATTATCACAGATTAATTTTCTCACTAAGAAATATTATCCGTATTCTACAACTAGTGGCATATATTGCCAATTTTATATTTGCATGCACTGCTGTCATTGTTATGAAGTTCATGTTTTTAACCAGATCCAAAAGCACATACTTCTACAACTTGATGTTCATTTGAACTTAAACCTGAACTGATATTCTAAGTTCTTTTGATATAATTTGTCTTAATGATATCCCATTTTGCTTCCAAGTGTGTCTGAGAGAGAGAGGGAGCGAGAGAGAGAGAGAGAGCCCTCAGAAAGAGATTTTTTTAAAAGTAGTTAAGGTTATTATCCTAGGCTCTTCTCCAACTCATTAGTTACTATTATAGATATAAAGAGATTATAGTTACTTACAAACACATCTGAATGCCACCAGCTACCAGCTTCTGGTGCAGACTACACTCTCCTCCCGTCTACTTCACTTTCACCACAGCAGCTATAAGAGAGTATGAAGGAGTAGCAGCATAAACCAGAGGGCAAGCTAGCACCAGAAGCATGTGATATTTTCCCATAATTTAGTGAGATCCTGTAAGGATGAAAATAGCTATTAAAGTACAATGGCCTGCTTCCTAAAAAACAATGTACCTTTGGAAGCAAGGAACAGACACCAAAATGATAATAAGTGTAATAAATGTAACATTGTGGTTCTTTGGAGAGCAGAGCAAGGCCTCCCTGGCTGTTATACTCACGTATATATATTAATGTTTGCTTACGATACAAGTGGTGAGCCAAAACGAATGAGAATGCAGCATACTTTTTCTCAGAAAAAAGCTGCATTTTATATACCTTGGAATTCATCAATGATGCTCTTTGCTTTAATTTTGTAGTCAAGTATCACGGGAATGTAAGAAGCTTATTCTTAGTCAGGCCTTTGATTCATCTGGCCTTGCACTGTCAATTCGAATGCTCAGCAGCAATCCAAGGTTTCAGTTGGTCCCTGGTATTTCCATACAAGTATTAACCAGGCCTGATTCTCCTTAGCTTCAAAAATGAGACAAAATCGGATGCGTTCAGGATGGAACAGTGAAGTTCAAGCTGAGCTTGGTTGCAATGGATTTCCACCAGATTTTGTTAGTCTCACAAGCAGTGATTAACTGTCAGAGCTGTTAGACAGTGGAACACAGTGCCTCAGAGTGTGGGGCTTTTAACTTGACAGAGATGTAGCTATGATATTGAAGGTATGTTCTATGTCCTGATTCAGCCCTGAAACCCACCTAAAAAGCCAGTCAGCCATCCTGCTTGGAGTTCTGTGGTGCTGGGGAGGAGGATGCTGCAGGATGATGTGAATATTCCTCTCCTGCCAGCAAGCAATGATGCAATGAAATCTGCTCTGTGCACTGTTGCTTACTGGTGGAAGTGACCTGCTCACATCATTCTGCAGCACCCCACTCACCTGTGCCACAAAATCCCATTGCTTGGGATAGTTGATAGGCTTTTGAGATAGATTTCAAAAACAATTATGATTCTGGCAATGGCACCACAATTATAAATGTGAATAGTAAACAGGTTGTCAAAAGTCTAACTCACTACATCATAACTGACTAACACGGTGCAAAACATTTTTTAATCTCCTTTTAAGTCTGTTCAAATAATGTCTACTGTCTTAAGCTGTTTCATATTTGTTAAAGCAATTTTACTGCACATTATTCTGAGATCTCACAATATAAGACGGGATATACATATTTTAATAAATAAAATAAGAAATCAAAAACATTCACCAAAATCATTATGTCTTAATTTAAGTTGAAATACATGCATTGCTTTACAATCACAAGCAAATATTTAGAAATGGGCCATGATATTACAGCAGACTTACTTTTCATTGGTTGTCTTCATTTCTCGTTTTGTACTAGCACATTAAATATTTCTCTTGAAGATATTGTAGAGGTAAAATTACAGGATAGTCAGGCACAGAAATCCAGCAGTGACTCCATCTCTGCTAACTATATTAAAGCCAATGTAAACATGTAATTCTAAACTCTCAAGAAATATCAAGAGATTGTCCTTAAATCTCTGTAATTTAAAGGTAGACACAGCTTTTTCTGGGGTTTCAAACAGGTTTTGACTTATGATCTTAAATTAGACTTTGGAAACAGCTACCAATAAAATCTCTTCCTACACAAACTAAGGAACTCACACACACACACACACACACACACACCTGTGATACTGAGGTTTGTGGGTGACAACCTAACAAATGTTGAAAAAACTGTGGTACTATTGACATATTGAAACACATATATGTATAATATATGTATATATGTTTTACGTATTATATATGTCATATATATTATATATTATATACACATATTATACACATATTATATACGTGTGAGAAACCAAAGTAACTATTTGTTATTTTGTTACTTTGTTTCTGCTACTGTAAATCAATATAAACCTTTTTTTAAAAAAAACAACCTACATTGCTTTGCACTGAGGATAGAAGTTGCCTTTCATTGGAAAAATGCGGATAACTTTTCTTTAAATGGTTAGTTTAAACATATTTGAGAAATAGTATTCACTGAAAAGTTGAATACCTCCAGTTTAAGCTGAACAACAGGAGAGGGGAGTAAGTATCTTTTTACTGACTTCATTAACTATAATTTTACACACACACCCCTTCTAGGTCACATATTCATGTATGGAACAATGTGCTACAGTCAAATGCACCAGTTTTAATTCCTTATTGTGATTTCAGTTGACTGTCTTTTCTTAGGTCGTAACTGTCATCCTGTTGGTGGCATACTAAGACATAAATAGCTTTAAAACTGTGGATGACACTTTTGTGCTGTTACATAACAGTAATTCACATTTTGGATGTGGAGGTAGCATTCTACATGTGGTCTTGTTTTTAATTGATGCACATTACATGCATTGTGCATTCATGTACATGGCATATGTGCATCTATACACAGTGCACATTGTACAGTACTGCAATTCACTACTGAGGCAGCATGGTGCAACTGCCACTTACCTTGTGAATGTAAAAGGATGCTCATGAAGCACACGATCTCAGCCCAATGTTTCATGTCGTATAAGTTGATCTCCGACTTTTGTCCTGTAAAAAAAAAAAGAAGAGAGAGAGGAAGAGAGAAAGAGAAATAACTTTGTAATTTAAAAAATAAAATAAAGTTCAGTTTTTAAAAAAATTAAATCCAGGGACATTAGGCCAAATCTAGTTTGAGAAAAGGAAAATATGGAGTAGGCATAAAAACTATGTGGAGGCATAAAAATAGATGCCAAGCAGTGAAAGCTGCACATCAAGGGAATAACTTTACAGTGATATACCTTAGCCATTTCTTATGTTATCCCTTTTCAGATTTGTCCAGTATGCAGGTCTTACCACACAGAATTTCTGTGAAAAATGTGGAGAAGTAGGGATGAATATATATATGATCTTTCTTATGTTATCATGCACAAGAGTTTATGAGTCATTCAGATAACCATTTCCCAGTTATAAAATGTATCACCACTTTAAGCTGATAAATATAAAGTTTACACAAAGTACACAAAGTAAACTTAGGTTTTTGAATTACTCATGAGATGGATTAATCTAGTGTGTTATTATTTTTAATCGGAGGATAGGTGAAAATGTTTCGCTTTACTAAGGACTCTTTTATTAAATTTGCTTTCTTTTTAATAGAAGGATAAAAATGCCTACCCTGAACTAACAATTATAGAGGGCACCATTCCCATTCATTACCTAGGATAATGAGCAATTTTCATTTGTTGGAAACAAGCAGAATGTACCAGAAAGCTTCAATAAACAGTAAGGTGCTTTAGAAACACTAAGGCTTGCATTGATGTTTCTCTTCACTTCAGGCAGATATTTATTTGTTGTTGTTTTTTTAAAAAATGATCTTTTTCATAAAATGGTAGATACATATTATGCATAGCCTAGCAACAATTCAGCATTCGCAAGGAGTGTACTCTTGAAAATACTGCCAAAATGGATAGCCTAGCTTTAAACATGTAAGCATTCTTTTCCTTTCATTTGAAAACGTTCTGCACCTATATATTTAATGCTATGTATTCTGTTTTGATCAACAGTGAGACCACCTGTTTAGTTTCTGATATTACTTATGCAGTCATTTCAAATGAAATGAGGTGGTGCCATTTTTCTTGACAAAGAGCACCATGCCACCTTATTTGATTATTTATTTAAAATATTTTTCCAGCCAAGATATTTTCCAGAACACTTTACAAAGATCAGTAAGGAAGCAGCAACATTTCACCTTGCAGACTTAAAATCTAAAGACAGGAGACAAAAAGAGAAGAGACTGGGAGAGAGAAACATCTACTTACAAAGCTCTTGTGATGTGGGACGGGGGCTCAGATTCTCAGCTACAATATTGCCGATATATTTTTTACTGCCAGGAAAGTGGAGAAGTGCTAGTAGAATTTTCTACCTTGGATGCTGAAATAGCTTGACCAACCTCAGCATCAAGAAGGGGGGCATTTGCTGCTCTGTCTCAGACAACAAAATATTTGAGGTCACCCTTGGATTAGCATATAGTAATTCAGCACATGATGAATTTGGATGTATCTAAGCATAGGAGGAATACCTCCTCTCTCTCTGCTTTTTTCTGTCTTGTGGCCTCAGTTATGGAAGCTGATAGCTGGAAGAAGGGAGGCTCTGATGTGGAACTCCAGCTTGCCATGGTGGAGGGGGTCTGTCTGCTGCTGCTTCTCCCTTTGATGCATTAATATAATGTATGCACCACTGAGTCACCTACTGATTTGTGGCAATGTCATGAATTTCACAGGGTTTTCTTAGACAAAGAGTACTCAAAGGCATCTTGCCTTCTTCTGAAAAAAGCCTATGGCACCTCTGACCCTTTCTTCCTTTGCATTTATAATACTCTGATTCCACTTTAACTGCCATAGCTGCGTCCTGTGGAATCCTAGGGTTTGTAGTCTGGTGAGGCACTCAAACTCCCTGGCTATGAATTCTAAACACCCCTCCCTAAGATGGAACCATAGCGGTTAAAGTGTATTCATAGTGCTATAACAATGTGGTGTGGAAGGACTGCTGGTCCTTCCCTTCCAAGGTACTAACTAGACTCCCTTCCAAGTACTAACTAGGTGTGACCCTGCATAGCTTCTGTGATCAGACAGGATCTGGTATCTCTGAAATACTTAGGCAGCTCTGATGGCAACAGCAGACAGGAAATACTTTATGAACAACTGAAGAAGGCAGAAGCCAAAACCTTTTTGCTAATAGATAGATAGGTAGGTAGGTAGGTAGGTAGGTAGATAGATATTGTATTTATAAATTAATGTTTGTAAATATATTTAATATCTATATGCCTAGGGATCACCAATATAATCTGCCAGGTTTGCAGACGTCCAGGACATGATCTGCAGTACTTGGGCAAACAACCATAGACCTGCATACATGTTTCATGAATCACAAGTCTGCAATCCTGACCAAAAAGCTTGCGCAACCAAATATTTTCACTATGAACACCACAGCCTCTATGATTTTTCTTTGTGTAGAATGGAAGCACCATTTCTGAAGTGGGAGAAATTGGATCCACAGACTTAAGACCTTAACACTTTGAGGATAATGCTTAATATCATGATCCACTTAAGAATAGACAATAGTATGTTCTAAGCTGTCACCTCGGGTATAACTCATTTTTATTCCAAGTGAAGAACGCATTTATAAAATTATATTTACTAATCATTCTAATGTGTGTGGCTGTGTATCCATCTATAGTATAAACTGATAAAACAATTCTTGCACTGTAAGAGGAAAAAATCAAATGAGTAACTCTTGCTATAAGAAATATGAATTGACCAAGATCAAGCAATGTTATTTTGCTATTTTTTTTCCCCGCACTAAACACAGACTCTTTTTGTTTTGTTCTCTAAATCAAATGTAATTTATTTTTTGTTTAGAGAACACCAGCCCAGAGCTAGTCAAGTACACAATTGGGCTTCATTTTATTTTCCATAATGTGTAATGTTTTTATACAGGACAGTTGAAAAAGAATACAATCCAAGTCTATTTAGGGCATAATCCTATACCTGAAGTACAATGGATACAGTGCTATAGGATATGGCAGATTCTGGCACCACATGCAAGGCCCAGTGGATTAGGGATTAATCTATTCACAATTACTCCTCCCTGCCATGGCAGGATGCTAAGGATGGCTTGGAAATGTTATGGTTTGGGACTACAACTCCCAGCATCACTTGGAAAGTGTGACCACTGTCCATGATGACTAAGGGAGTCTGGGAGTTGAAGTTGTTGGAGTTAGCAACATTTGTATGCCTATATTTACTGGAAGTTAGATTGTATGTCAGTCTCTAGAAGTTTAGGCACAGCATGTTTATGGTTACTTCCTGTTTGTTTGTTTGTTCATACCAACTCTCTTTCTCCATCAAATAAGCTTTTCTTTGTTCTCAGGAGTATCATCTGCTCTCATGCACTTTTCCCTGTCCCTGCCAGTCCTCCATGAAGCATGTGTGATGACAGCCTCTCTGGGTGAGATGCTCCATCTTTCCCAATACCATGTAGTACTGTTTTCTTACCTTCCTCAAGCAGATGAACACATGCTGATTATGTACAAGTATTCATGAGTAAAACTATTTTTATATGCCTTATGAAGAAGAAGACATTTGATTTGTTTCTCTGCTAGATCTTGTGTAGGGGTGGGGTGGGCTGGTGAGCTGTTCAACTTCTGCCTAGCACATCAAATGCTCTGCTTGAGAGATCCGCTACAGTCTCTCACATTTCCCAAATTGTTCAAAACAGTATCTTTTCCAGCTTCTCTTTAGCATCCCACCATGGTGCAAGCTGTACACTCCAGTGGCTTCACTCCCTCGTCTTTGCTTCCCTTTCATTCCCTCACAGAGTTCTCCCATGCACTTTGTTTGTTTGTTGCACTTATTTGCTGCTCTTCTAGTGTGGGACCCAAGGCAGCTCACAAACAATAAAACAAAATTAGCTAGAAACATAGTAATAAAGTTACAAGGCAGTTTAAAAAAAATACCATTTAAAACCATACATTAAACAATATAAATCATACATGAAACAATATAAAACCATTTTTAAATACTATACAGAAGAGAACTACTCACCCCCATGAGAAGGCTCCTTGCAAACAATTAGTCATTAAAAACCTACTTAGACAAGGAGGGTTTTTTTTTCCCCTCCCAGTGAAGAAAGAGGAGGAAGGGGGCCAGTCTAGCCTCCCATGGAAGGGAATGCCACAAGGTGGGAGCAGCCATGGAGAAGTCTCTCTCCTATGTCCTCACCAAACAAGGCTATGATGGTAGCAGAACCGAGAGAAAGCCTGCCCTTGAGAATCTTAGGACTCAGGGTGGTTTGTATAGAATATACGGTCCTTGAATATGTGGTCTTTTGTCTGCTAACGTGATGTCTCACAAACCAGTGTTCAAGACACAGGCACACCTGGAGTAGACTCATTGAAATGTCCACCCATGATTTTCCCCCTAAGAGGATCTCAATAAGCCTTTGATTTTGCCATGTGCTGTGTTTCTAATAAATCACAGAAAAGAGTACTCTTCGCTCATCCTGAAAAATGTCTGGCTTCAGCTGGTCTTAAAATGTAATTATCAGGGGGCTTTAGCCAGCTCTTGGATCTAATGGTTTCCTTGGCCTGTGAGTTCTATGGGACTCACAGGAACTTAGACATGTTACTTTTTAATGTCAACTCCCATAGTCCCCCAACCAGTCTGGTCAGGTACCATCCTAGCTGGCAGATTTCATGAACTATAGCACACCAGATGCAATCTTTCCAAGCTCTGGATGGGTGCTGGGGTCAGATGTCAACTGGTATACATGAGACATTCAGTTGGCAGAAAGACAGACAAGCAGGGATAAAAACACGGAAAGGAAATCTCCTGGTGAGATGTTACCTGGAAGCATCTGCTTTTTGGACAGGGGAAATCGGGTGTGTTGATTGCCAAAGACAAGGCCAGGAAACAAACTATTTGTCCCTGCAGCACTCCTTCAAGTGGTTCTTGTAGGTGAACCTTCCTCTACCCATTGATTTACCAGTTTTACCAGAGGATGTAATGACACATATACAGAATATGAAACTATGGGTTGTTTCACTTCAATATATGAGACTAGTTTATAATTATATTATATTAATATAATTAATGTAACAGTGATGAATAGTCATACATTATAAGCTTAACTAAGGAAGGATAATCATTCACATTGTTCTACTGATCCATCAGTTTTCATTGTTACAGGGCTGACATATTCATAAATTTTATAGGTTTTTACAAATAATGACCTGTCTTCTTCCATGCCATCAAATGAATTTGAAAAGAGATAGATCACTTTTATATATATGTACCCAGCGACACAATAGAGAATATACAAAGTTAGATAAGGCCTATTGGTAATAGGATTCATGGATATAGTTGATACTGGGATAACCTAAACACAATCTGGATTTTATTCTGCATTTGTTGGGATATCATAGCATGGATGTTACTACTGTTTAATAAATACTGGTAAACAATATTACCTAGTCCAGACAGTGTTTAAAAATCCAGTTTTAATTAGGCATGGATCCTCCTCAGTCTGGATGCTCTTGCATTAACACTGGACATTTTTTTTCTAGCGTCAATTCATGGTGATTTATCCCATCTTGTCATCTCGGTCTTTAGCAACTTTATTTCCAGATTTATTTATTTTTTTCAGAATCAAAGTGGAAACAAGTTGAAGCAAACCCTAAATCAGCAGTGGGGAAGTGGATTGGTCCTGTAAACTCTATTTCCTTCTTAGAAAAATCTGGCAGGCCAAATGATCTTAAGCGGAAGGGACTTCTTCCCAAGCCCCTCTCCATTCCATCTTGTCATCAAGCCCTGCTCTCCATTTTCCTTTTTTCCTTTTATCTTTTTTCATTTCATTTCACCTTTTTTCTGTGCCTCTTTCTACATTGAGAAAGGGCTTGGCTGGTGCTTGAGGGAGAATCTCCAATGATCAAAAATAATGGCAGGGATTCATCTCCCACTGTGACAGAAAAGATTTATTTTTCTACTGTTGGGAATCTCAATCTTTATCTCTAATAAGTGATCAGAGAAAAGAATGGCTGTCCTATCCCATCACTAGCACTGATAGAGAAAATAAAGTGTGGGAAGAACCTAAGCTAAGTTATAGTTAACACTAAGATACAGATACCTAATTGATAATACAATGGTTTTTGGAATCATGTATAACTATGGGTACACGACGGTGCAAGTAGTACAGTCAAGTAATTTTAGATGCCATATTTGATTATTCTTATGGTTTGCTGTGGTCTCTTTAGATGCTAATATCTATTGACATAGTGTTTGTAACACCAACCTCAGTGTTAAAATCTAAACCTTGGTTTGGAAATCCTTCTGTTCATTCTACCGCGTAGGGACTCAGACTTCTACCCCTAAGTTCTACCCTGAATGCAGCATGTGTGAACCAGTCACATATTGTTTAATGTCCACGTTGTTTAAATAAAGAGTGCTGGTGAGAATTTGAGAATCTAAGGAGGCCCCTCCCCACAAGGAGGCTCACCAGGAATGTAACCTCCTGTATTTTCAACACTATTCAAAGGCATTCCTCCTTTTTAATGCAGTATAGATCTTAGATGTTGCATGTTCAGGGACAAATCTAGCTACACTTGAAATAACACACCAACACACATATTATTAGAAAGAAAAGGCCATAACTTTTATTGATTACAGCTATACGTCAGGGTCAGCAGCTCTGTCAGAGTCTCTGTTGCAGTTTGTTTTTCCTTGGTTTAATAGCTTCATTGTTTTATTGTTTTATTGTTTTGCCGTTCTCGTGTTTTCTTCCCTTCAATTTCCACTTTTTATATTTACTTTCTGTTATAATTTTTACTATCTGCTTCGTACTCTGATTCCTTGCTTTGCTATCTAATGCTTATCTACAAATGCTTAGTTTCTTCAAGTTGCTGTGTCTTTGGTGAATTTTGGTCAGCTGTTGACCACAGTTGTTGTCTTTGGCCAAGGAACTAACTTTGAAGGATTTTTTTGTTTGTTTGTTTGTTTGCTGTTTCGCTGTTTTGCTGGAGCTGATTCTGGTGAAAGGAGGCTGTTGTTGACTGAAAGAGTCTGCAAAACTTAATGATCTTAAAGCTGTTGGGGTGAATTTTGGATACTTCAAGTGCTCTTGAGAGAATAAGCCATGCTTACTAGAAAGGCCTACAAAACTTCAGGCATTTTGCCAGCTTTTGAGAGTATCCCTTTGAATCCTAGAAAAGACCAGACGAAAATCACACAGTTTTTTGCTCCCAAGGAAGCTGATAAAGTGGTGAAAGCTGAAGCAGTACTTCGTGCAAATTCAGCGTTGGACTGGACTCTGCATCTTAAAGGACTATCACAAGCTCCACAGAGCCCTACTGCTGAGCTAGCTCTTTCCAATCTTGCATCTGAGTTGTGCTTTGCGGAGCAAAGTTGCATCTTTGTGGAGAAAGCACAATCACCTGACACCTGTCCCACATAGAGACAATTATGGACTGCCCTTAAATCAAAGTAAGAGGGTCAATTTTCCTGCTGAAGCCTCATCCTCTTCCAATATTAAAACTGTTCAGGATGCTGCCTGGATAGAAGAGTTCACTCAAAAACAGCTTATTGATCTTGCAGGCTACAATGTGCCTAATGGTCCAAATGCTAAGTTGCAATCTCCATGCGTTCAAATGGAGGATTTGGACTTTAACTCTATTCTTTTACAAGGGGGGCTTCTCATGATATATGAGGAATTTGAACTTGTTAAAAATTTCCTCACAGAAAGCAATAAACTGCTGACAGCTTTAGCCGAAAATTATCCAATGTTTGAGAGAAGACTAATGCCAAATGGCCTTAGAGGAGGAGTCATGTCTGTGATAGGATCAAGAAAACAAACCCCAAGGATGCATTCTATAAAAAACAGTAAGGCTGAGTTAAAGAGAGTTTGTAAACAACAGAAGAAAAGCAAAAATATCAAAAATTTAAGTGAGAAGGTTAATCAATCACGATGCTACAGGAAAAGAGATTGGGTGCATTTGTTTAAATTACTGGACAACACGTACTCTCTTAAAAAATCAGATCACAAAAGTTGTTTGAAAAATCAGAAAAAAAGTTAAAAAGAAGGCAAAGGAGAGCGTGCATAACAATCCTGTTAATTCGTTACAGTCAGTTGATGCAGGCAGCCGTTCAGAGACTTCTATGGATCTCCTAGCAGATAAGGTCTCCATGGCAGGAGAGTTGTTGGACCCATGGGAAGAAGTCCTTTGCTCTAATTGGAGGTCTAATACAGACAATGCTCAATTTCCGATGGTGATGTAGCATTTCTCAATTTCAGTAAGGCCTTTGGCAAAGTTCCACATGACATTCTTGCAAAGAAGCTAGTAAAATGCGGGCTGGACAGGGCTACTGTTAGTTGGATTTCTAATTAGTTGACCAACCGAACCCAAATGGTGATCACGAATGGCTACTTTTCATCCTGGAGAGAAGTGACTAGCGGGGTGCCACAGGGTTCTGTCCTGGGCCCAGTGCTGTTCAATATTTTCATCAACGACTTGGATGAAGGAATAGAGGGCATGCTCATCAAATTTGCAGATGACACCAAATTGGGAGGGGTTGCTAATACGCCAGAGGACAGGATCAAAATTCAAAATGACCTGGATAGATTGGAGAACTGGGCCAAGGCTAACAAAATGAAATTCAACAGAGAGAAGTGTAAGGTCCTACACTTAGGTAGAAAAAATGGAATAAAGAAATATAGGATGGGGGACACGTGGTTGGATAGCAATACGTGTGAAAGGGATCTAGGAGTTTTAATAGACCACAAGCTGAACATGAGTCAGCAGTGTGATGCGGCAGCCAAGAAAGCCAACGCAATTCTCGGCTGCATCAATAGGAGTATGGTGTCTAGATCGAGGGAGGTACTGGTACCACTCTACTCTGCTTTGGTTAGACCTCATCTTGAATACTGTGTCCAGTTCTGGGCACCCCAATTCAAGAAGGACATGGTCAGGCTGGAGCAGGTCCAGAGGAGGGTGACCAAAATGGTGAGAGGCCTGGAAGCCATGCCCTATGAGGATAGACTTAGACAGCTGAGTATGTTTAGTCTGCAGAAGAGAAGGTTAAGAGGGGACATGATAGCCATGTTTTAATATTTGAAGGGATGCCATGTAGACGAAGGAGAGGGCTTGTTTTCTGCCGCTCCAGAGACCAGGACAAGGAGCAATGGATTCAAGCTGCGGGAAAAGAGATTCCACCTGAACCTCAGGAAGAACTTCCTGACAGTCAGGGCTGTCCGGCAGTGGAATATGCTGCCTCGGAGTGTGGTGGAGTCTCCTTCTTTGGAGGTTTTTAAGCAGAGGCTGGATGGCCATCTGTCGGTAGTGCTTTGAGGGTGTTCCTGCATGGCAGGGGGTTGGACTGGATGGCCCGTGTGGTCTCTTCCAACTCTACATTTCTATGATTCTATGATTCTATGTGAAATTGGATTCATATACAAAAGTTCCCCAGAAGGATGCAGCGACAAGACATAAAGTCATGGACTCTGGATGGAATTTGGTCTTGATTCCTCAAAAGCTGTTTTTTTTTTTTAAATTACCCTAAACCATTTGGTTTTCATACATTACAGAATCCTATTTTTCATTTTTTAGATGTTAATAATGAAGCTTTACGAGGTGTTTTGAAATTTTAGGATGTAGTTTTAGTGGAATATTTTTACTATGATGGTTTTAAAGCTCGTGCTGCAATTACATTTAGAAATAGTGCTATTGCCAATGCAATATATAAGGCTAAGGATGCTTTTCTAAACTTGGGTATCAAGATTGTAAGATTTTTTTGAAAACCAAGCCCCCCCATCACCCCTAATCTACTGTTCTTATAGTATGAGGTTGCGTAAGGATCTATATCTGCTCATAATACTGTTAATTTGATTGATTTGAATGTGCCTCAGGTGGATCTTCATAATGATAGCCACTTAGTTTCTAGGGGTTTGGACTCCTGTGCTAATGCATTTTGCTAGGCTAACCCACTTATTTGTCAGTCTCTTAATGAAAGGATACAGCCATTTAATCTAAAGGAGAAAGCTCTCAAAATTTATTTTGGTCTTGGCCTTCTTCTGTTCAAAAAGAGATTTTGGACAGACTAGGTCTGTTGAGAAATTGTTTAGAGCACAAACCATCTTTCTCCTCAAAGATATCAGTTGTCCCTAAAGAGAACCAAGTTACTTGTTTGCAATATAGAAAGGCAATATCCATGAGATCTATCAGATAGTAGTCGAGCCGGGGAGTGTACCATGTATGGATACAGGAAAAAATGGGAGAACTCAGGTTGCCTCAGTAGAGATAAATCACAGGGCACCTTCACTGCCCATGAATCAAGTAGAGGGAGAAGTTTCTGTTCTACCTAAACTTATTGCCAACCGTCAACAGAACAGCAATAATTGGATTAAAATGAGGTACCTGGATGATGATGATGAGTGGGGAAGAGTACCAGGTTGATGTAGGGCAAAACCCTCTGACTCAGTTGTTACTCTCCCAATAAGGTCCAACGTCAGCAAACTGAGTCCTTTAAAAGATGAGCTTATTCACCTTGATTGCGAAGAGGTACAGCCTCTTATTCAGTCAGCCAGGTCAGTTAAAACTGACTGACTAAATGCGGATTATCAGGTTCAGTCTCGGGCCCCTTTGTTAGTCTATCCAGTCCCTTGTTACTCAGCGCATAGTGAGACTTTAGGCTTAATCCTGAATAATGAGTGTCATTGCTCCATCACCCCAGTTAATATGGTCTCCTGGAATATAGCAGGCTGGAAAGCTTCCCTTTTTAGGGAGGATTTTTTTTTTTTTTTTTTGGATTTTTATCCAATTTTGATTTGATTGCTCTCCAGGAGACCTGGCTCCAAGCTAGGGACAGGAATGTATTGTCTGGGTACAAAACCTGGTATGAACCTGCACGGAAAATTAAAAATAAGGGTAGAGCCTCTGGAGAACTATTAATTGCAGTCAAAGAAGAGTTAAGCTGGAAGGGAGAGTTGATTTCTTTCTCTATCTTACCGCAAAACTGCTTAATAGTCAAGTTGAGTTCTCCTAGTACAATCATCATCCTTGTCAACATCTATATCTCTCCAGTAAATTCCCCATATTATTCTAAGGAAGTGTGGGAGCAACTGCTGGATGAGTTAAGTAAGGGATTCCCAACTGCTTTAATAATTTTGATGGGAGACTTTAATGCCCGAATAGGTACATCATCCCAAAAATTTGCAGATTTGGGAGGCCTCCAGGAGGAATTGCAAGATGTGTTTTATTTGTTTTCTAGTGATAAAAAAATCAAATCAAGTTGGGCAAACATTTCTAGGGCTTTTGCTTTCATTTGGTCTTCAGATCCTTGGCCCTAGTGATTACAGAGCACCTTATCCATTTACTTATTTTACCCAGAAGGCTGATAGCGCTATTGATTATATATGTGTCTCAAAACATAAGAGACATCTTTTCTCAGGTATTTCTGTAAATATCCGAGAGAATAGCGATCACCAACCGATATCTACTTGGATAATGCTCGAATCTGATTTAAGAAAATCAACACAGGTAGACAGACAGGTGACCCAAGGCCTTGACATTATGCAAGAAAAATGACTAGGATGGCAGCAAGTGGATGTGAATAAATTTAGCTCTTTATATAAGTCAGAAGTGGGTGGTGTCCTTGGTAGTATGATTCGCTGTCCGGAGGCAAATATTGCTCATGTCCTGGCTGCATATCATGCCATTTGCACTCAGATCAAACCTCTATTATTATCCCAATTAACAGTAAAAGGTTGCAGGAATAAAAAGCATCCTTGGTTTGATGCTGAATGTCATAGACTGAGGACATGTTTGAGGAAACAAATAAGAAAGGTTTGAAACTCCCCTAATAGCAGTGCATATTTTTCTACGCTTATTATGAGGAGAAAATATAAAAAACTAGTTACAGTAAAAAAAACCTAACTGTGTTGCCAGATGTTGGGCAGATTTGGAAGCAGTGGCCATTAATAAAAGCTCAGCTCAGTTCTGGCAGTTAGTAACCAGAAAATTGGGTGACTATCATCACGATCTTGGGACCCCCATTTCTGCTTCAACCTGGGAAGCCTTTTACTCTGACCTATATAAGGAGCCCTTAACAACAGATAGCTCCTTGATGGATGAAGAGACTTTTGGGAACATACATGACTTCCCAAAATGGCCCACGGTTACCATGCAGGAAGTCAAAGCCCTCATTCAGTCTTTGAAGAACAGTAAAGCCCCAGGAGAGGATTTCATGCCACCTGAATTGTTTAAGAGTGATATAGATTGGTGGGCTGCCCTTTTGGCCAGCTTATTCACTCATATAGTTGACATGGGATGTATGCCCAATGAATGGAAGCTTGGCACAGTTATTCCTCTTTATAAAAAAGGGGATCAAAGGGACCCTAAAAATTATAGGCCAATCAGTTTAATAGATATTGCAGCCAAAATCTATGCTAAGTCCATTTTGCAGAAACTAGAGGATTGGGCTGAACAAAATTCCATCCTAGAGGAAGAACAGGCAGGTTTTAGACAGGGAAGGAACACCATTGATAATTGCTTCACTTTCCTGCATCTGATTTCAAAATACACGGTTAGGGATGGACAACTTTCTACTGCGTTTATGGATCTAAGTGCAGCCTTTGACTCAATTAACAGGATGCTTCTTTGGAAAAAATTCATGAAGACAAACACTGATGGGAGACTTCTTCATCTAATAATGGCTCTCCACAGGGATACAAGTTTACAGATTAGATCAGGTGTAAACCAAGCCTTAACAAACAAAATTTCCACATTCAAAGGAGTGCATCAAGGCTGCATCTTGACCTCATTCCTTTTTAATTTTTATATCAATGATGCAGTTTCCGCTATGTACAACTCTGATTTCCATATGCCCAAGGTCCTGGACAGACCAGTTAATGTGCTCCTGTACGCAGATGACATGATTCTACTTTCTACAATTCTGGTAGGCCTGCGCAGACAGTTGAGAAAATTTAGTGTTTACTGTCAGTAAAATGATTTGGTAATTAATGACAGTAAATCTAAAATTGTAATTTTTGGCAAAAAGAGGACCTGTCATAAATGGTTTATCGATTCTAAAGAAATAGAACAGGTAAGAGTCTATAATTATTTAGGTATTGTCTTCTCAGCCTCAGGTTCCTGGTCTCCCCAGAAAAAGAGGAATGCATTAAAAGCCTCAGCCAGTGTCCATACATTGAATAAATTGGCTCACTTCTTCCAATTATAAAAGTGTACAAGTCTAAGGTGTCGCCAGTGTTAACCTTTGGAGCAGAAATTTGGGGATTTGCTTCAATCAAGAATATTGAGAGAATTCAGAATAAATTTTTAAGACTGATACTGGAGTGCTAAGAACTTCTCCAGCCCAGGCAGTCAGAGCTGAATTGGGTATGGCAGCCATTTCAGATCTATGTCTCCTTAGGTTATTTAATTTCTGGATTAAACTATCCCAAATGAATGATGACAGATTGCCCAAGATCTGTTTAAACAAACAAGCATTTAAGCCTATAACTACCTCCTGGCTTTCCAACTTTTCAAAAATGCTTTCAAAGCAGGGTTTGAGCATTGAGGCTGTTAGTTTGTGCAAGTCCAATATCAGAAACATGTTTAAACAAAGAGTGATGGACATTAGAATGCAATTAGATCTAGCTGCACTGTCTTCCGTAAGATCCCTGAAATGGTTAGCAAAGGCCAAATCTCTTTTTCAGAAAGAAAAATATTTGTCCTTTACAATGAAAAGGGACTTGTGCACAGCCTTTATACAGCTCCGATTTGAGCAAATGGAAATTAGGATGTTGCAAGGTCATTATCAGGGTATTTCTGTTCAAGATAGAATCTGCATATGTCAGGCATCTGCTATTGAAGATCTTGCCCACTACTTATTGCACTGTCAGCTATATGTTAACATTAGAGTACACTACTTCAACCCATTTCTAGTTAGTTGGAGGGAGTGGGATGACGAGTCCAAGCTGACTTTCCTTTTGGAAGGGGTTAATCCTTTTGTGGCTCAAAGAGTGGCCCTCTTTGCATATTATGCAGCTAAATTGAGGAAGCAAGTAGTAGATAAAGGGTCTCGCCTTGCTGGCTCATGGGTAATCTCTCTCTCTTTATTTTTTTAATTACTTGAGGGGTGTTCTAGTGATTCAGAGGGGTTGGTCTTTTTAATCTTTTTAATCTGAAAATTGTTATTTTATCTGCAAATATAGTTTTGTATTTTATATTTTATATTTTTATTACTTGTCAATGTGTTTCCTTGCTGATGATGCTGTTTTTGTTCTCTTTTCCATGCTTCAGGTTTTGTTCCCTCTTTTTAATTGTCTGATATAGTCTGTAGACTGATTCAATAAAGATCTGAATACTGAATACGGATTACAGCTATAAGATAGGGTTGGCATACACACAGGTATGGATCCAGACATTGACCAACCTACCTGTTGATCAATGAGCCCAACTCTCTGCCCCAGTGCCAGAACCATTGGGCTGACATGGGTGGATGTCCCAGTGCGGTCTCTTTATCCCAGGACCTGAAGGAATTCATCTACCTCTGAGTCAGGCATGACCAATTCTGGCCCACATCACTGAGCTCTTTAAGGGGACCTCTATAACTTACCAATGCTACTGACACACCAGTAATTAATATTCTGGATCCAGGACCCATGCCAACTGTCCCAAAAATTGAGACAAAGTGACAATACAGAAGAAAAGAAATAAATGAATGTCCAAATCCACACCATCTATCCAATCACAAGTAAGAAACCTACGAAGTGGAGGGTTGGTGGACAGGATGATGTTCAGCATGAGACTGTTGAGGGTGCAAAGGAGCAGCCTAAATATACTCCTTAGCCAATCTGAGTGAAAACTGCAAGCAGCTCACGTAGAGGAGGCATACAAGCCAATGAATTTAAACCTAAATTTGAATTCATTGGCTGGCATTTTCCTGCTTCCCGAGGGGCCATGCCAAACCTCTGAAAAGGGGGAACTAGCTTGTTGCCATCTCAGATGACCATCAGCATTAGGGATGGGCCAACCAAATCTTCAAATCCTTGGCAGGGATTCAGGAATCCGAATCCGTGTGCCAAAATAGGCAAACCAAATCTTTCTAATCCACTACCCAAACAGACCAGGACGCCTGAAAACCTGGGAAACTGGGACACCTGAAAACCTGGGAGACCAGGATGCCTGAAAACTTGGGAGACCAGGACATCTGAAAACTTTGGAGACTAGACACACAAGGGGAGATGGCAAGTAGGTGATTTTTTCCCTTGGAGTAATAATGGCCTTTGCTAACAATTTCACAAATTACATCTAGGGTTGTATTCTAAGATACTTAAATTGAACATTTCATATTTAAGTTCAGCACTTGACTGGAAGGTACAGGCTTGAGATTTCAAGGATAGCTGAAACATTCCTTTGCATAGCTCCCTTGCAAAGTTCTTTCAGACACAATTCTGAGCTTTGGACTTTTACAAGGTATCACAGCCTTTTCTGCCAAAGTGTTGGCACATCATCAGACTACAAACCCCAGGATGCCATAAGGAGCTATGCAAAGAAAAGCAAGTTTTGACCTGGATTAGCTCTGTACTGTAGTATGTGGCCCTGTTTACACAGGCAGGAAAAGGTGGGATTAATCTACATTTTCCTGCCTGTGTAGAAAGGGCCTTCATGTCATTTTCAATCTGGGGAGATCCTGAGGCAAAACTATAACTATTGTCCTGGCCAGATTTCTTCAGAGGGAGGTTTGCCTTTGTCTAGGCTTTTGCTAAGGCTGAGAGAGAGTGTCTTGCCCAAGATTATCCTTCTTTCCCTTGCTTTTTAAACCCTTTTTTAAAAAAGGATTCAAAAGATTTGAGATTTGTGAGATTTGTGGATTCCCAGAACCTTCCAGGGATTCAGATCCGGATTCGGATTCAGAACATTCTGGATTCGTCCCTTCTCTAATCAGCACTCTGCCCACCCTGACTCACAAACTCTCCATATGATAAGTCACACAGTGCTCTTATAGTCTACAGATTTTTTTAAGTCCTGAAGGTACATAACAACAAAGAGTTTCAAATGGCTGCTTTTATATATTTTATATTCCTTTTTAAAAAACATATCAAATATTGCTATAACTCATTGTGTTTTGCTCTTTTAATTTCATGTAATCTGCACAGAGAATTATTGTTGATATATGATATATAAACACATCAAATCTCTGCTGTCTTATATAGTGGGCAATGTGTTCACAAGGGACTTTTGCAACGTGAGTCTAATGGAAAAACACATGAAGGGAATTTGGCATATTTGAGAACAGAACTCAAATGAAATTATGGAGAGGCTTTGCAGGTAATAAAATTACTTACTATTACATTTGAATCTTGTCTGTCCAAGGACAGTGACAGTGTCATTTTATCCTCAGAGCAATGTGTTGATGTAGGTTAGGCTCAAAGACAAAGATTCATCCAAGCACTCCCATGTTACAATGTCATAGCTAAGCTGAAGCTAAAAAAGTGGGTTCTCATATCCAAGTCTAATACTTTAGTTTCTGCAGTGCACTTGTTCTCACTAACCAACTGAGTGTTGCATGTGTGTGTTCATGATACAGTTCTAAACAAAACTTCCTTACCTGAAAGATCCATTCAGCCCAGTACAATTTACTTTCAAAAAGCATTCACAGCATTGTACATTGTATTTACTTTGAACAGTTTTACTATGGGACTCGAAGGTTGAGCCTATTAGCCAAAGTTTACCACAACCATGCATGTACTTCTTTGTCTGTTGTTTATATTTATATGCCACCTTCATTTCCATGAGCTCAAAGTGGAGTATATGGTTCTCCTCCCCATTTTATCCTCACTGGAAGGATAGGTCAGCCTGAGAAACGGTAAATGACCTGTTGGACCAGTTTGTTTCATGGTTCAGCAGGGAACTGATTCTGGATCTCTAAGTCCCCGTACATAGTTCTAAACCTTCCACCACACTGGCTGTATAGGCCAGCTCAGTATAAAATAAATTACATTCAGTGGGAACAAGGAATCAGTATTAATATCCAAAGAAAACATCACATTGTGGGCTCATATTTTTTATAAAGCATATATTTATTGGAATATCTGGGTAGCAAGCTGAATTTCACAGCTTTGATGCCTTTTGGTGCCTTTGACGAGAGTTCTTCAAAGTGTTACCTCTGAAACAAAACCTGCAACACCAAAGAAACTGCTGCTTGCTGATGCACACAGCTGACCCCACTCTTTGAAACATTTTAAACACTGGAGATTAAACCAATGGTTCTAAAGATGTTAACATCCTCAGTGGTTGATGTGCCAGAGGAGCTCCAAAGCTGCACAGGAAAGCTTTGCTCCCTTCTACCCTAAAACTATTTGTTAAAACACTATTGCGCCAATTACATGGGCTACATCCTATGGCTTTCCACTGGAATTCTTTTGAGGGCAACCCAAGGTGTTTTGATACACTTAACAGGAAAAAAAAAAGATATAGCCTGCATTGCCCTATTGGGGCTACCTCTTCATAACTGGTGCACATACTTTGGTTTGGTTCCTATATTCCTATCTCTAACAAACAAAAAGGTTTCAAAAAGAAACTAGAAACAATGAGTTACAAGTAATGAACTTACCTTTGGTAAGTTTCTGGTTTTAGTAACAAAGGAATGATGGAATTAGATTTCAAAAGGAAAAGTAAAAACGGAATCAAATTACTGTATTGGTGTAATTAGTGACATGTTCTAGAGGGCCTTTCCAACCTACAATGTTACTGTGCTTTTATTTTCAACAGCCTATGCAATCCTGGGATTTGCCATTTAGGGAGTGTCATTTAGAATTCTCAACCAGAGAGCTCTTTGGTCTCACTGAACTACAAACCCCAGAATTCCACAGGACATTGAAAGTAGAATAGTAGCACTACAATATTGTAGTGTGGAAAGGCCCCAAGTTATTTTTTAAAAGTTCTATAATGTTTTAGCAGTATTTTTGACAGGAGAGTTAGGTTCCTAAATATTTTCTTATCACTCCATTCATATCAGCAGTGATCAGTCTGAGGGGATGAACTAGCCTGCCTTAAATTTTTTGAAACAAATTTTACAAAGATTTTCAGTCTACCAGTCATGCTTTTCCTTCCAGAAAAAAGGTTGAGCAAAATGTAGCCCTCCAGATGTTTATGAGCTATAATTCCCAGCATTCCTCACCATTGACTTTGCTAGCTTGGTTTGCTGGGATTTGGATTCCAATGACAACCTGAGAGCCATGCAGTTCTTACTTCCCTCATAGAGAGAAGGCTTGTGGGAAAGAGAAATTGTGGGAGTACAATTCTGAAGGTAAGTTGTTGCTTAGGCACCTGCCAAACTGTGGAATACAGAAACATTTCTGACCAGCCAGAGATGGCATTGCCCCTGCCAAACAAGAATTTAACCACCCTCACCCCTGAATTTTTCCTTCAGTTCCCAAATTTCCAGCACTGAAAACAGTGAAACACTGGAAATCATTCACAGCTGGATCTCTTCTATTTGCTGTGTCTCTGTTCCCTTGGTAATTTGTCTCCCCCTTTTCCTTAGATGCTTGAACTGTATTTCTAAATGTTCAACTGAAATTTTAAGTTATTGCAATACTAGAAATTTAGGACTGAAGGAAAATACCACAGGGGGCAGAATTCTTATGGGGACCAATGCCCTCATCTTGCTCCCCCTGTAGCTTTCTCCCTGTGACAAGCTTTCCTAGCATAGAATCATAGAATCATAGAAATGTAGAGTTGGAAGAGACCACACGGGCCATCCAGTCCAACCCCCTGCCATGCAGGAACACCCTCAAAGCACTCTCGACAGACGGCCATCCAGCCTCTGCTTAAAAACCTCCAAAGAAGGAGACTCCACTACACTCCGAGGCAGCCTATTCCACTGCCGGACAGCCCTGACTGTCAGGAAGTTCTTCCTGAGGTTCAGGTGGAATCTCGTTTCCCGCAGCTTGAATCCATTGCTCCTTGTCCTGGTCTCTGGAGCAGCAGAAAACAAGCCCACTCCCTCCTGTACATGGCATCCCTCCAAATATTTAAACATGGCTATCATGTCCCCTCTTAACCTTCTCTTTTGCAGACTAAACATACCCAGCTCTCTAAGGCCCTTTTCACATGTAGGGGGGGGAACGGTGTAGAGCGACCTCCCACGGAGGTCATCTACACCATAGAGTGGACTGGCGTGGACTACTTTTAGTAGTTTCACACCAGAACCCACTCAGGAGCGGCCGGAACTAGCCGGGCTGCATGTTTTTTAAAAACCTCTTTTTAGAGGTTTTTAAAAAGCATGGAGCGCGCAGCCCCACGCTGCTCCGTCGCCCGGCTCTAAAGTGAATCTGCAGGCGCGCGCAAGTGCATGCCTGCAGATCTGCCGGGGGCGGGCTTCCGGCTGGCGAGCTTCTCCGGTTGGTGGACAGCCTCCACCAACTGGAAGCTGCCATCTGCAACGCCGGAGGAGTGTGGAGTAGCGAGCTCGCGCTGCTCCACGCGGCGACGGACTTACTCGGTTGGAGGTAAGCTCTGTTTTAGCCTGTTTTTGTCCATTTCCCCCCCGACATGTGAAAAGGGCCTAAGTCTATCTTCATAGGGCATGGCTTCCAGGCCCCTCACCATTTTGGTCACCCTCCTCTGGATCTAATACCTTACTTCAAAACAGCCAAAGCAGTTTGCAAATTAGATCAGGGAACCGCATGGGGCTGTCAAGTTTCATCCATAACCCAATGCTGTTACTGCCCCGGCTAGTCCGAGCTTTGGGGATATTAAAAGATATCCCTTGATATCACAATTCGGCTGCACTGCTCTATTCCTTTCCACGTGCTTGCGAGGCCACCGGACAAGCACGTAAACAAGCTCGGCCATTAATAGCCGTAATATTCAAACTACAATACAGGCAGGCCAGAAATAGCTGACTCACTGCTTTAGGAGACCTCCAGGCAAGTACTCTAATTAAGTATGCACACCACTTACAAAAGAGCCTCTGCCCCGCGATGGCGGCTTGATGGGTAAACTATACAATACCCAAGTACTCTGCGTTTGCATATTGGCTACTCTACTGAGAACCGCTACGATAACTCAATCATTCAGATTCTGACCTTTCGGAGGCTTGGTCTCCAACTCCAAATCTATTGTTTTCGCCCAAGTACGGCATAGCCTGCAGTCACATTCTCCTTATAAAAACCCTTGATTCCGAGATCTTCCTCGGATCGCTCCCGAGTTTCATCCCGCCTTGCTGCCGCTTTGCTTGGCGAGCCTCCCCTCAGCTCCACGTGCTGAGCTACATCGCACCCCAGATTTACTCTCTATTTTTCTGGGCTTCAGGACAGGTGAAGTATCACCCAAACCAACAATCCCTCTAAAAATCCCTCTATACCACTCCAACCTTTATTTTATTTAGTTATCTTGTATGAGTGTGTCGCATACACTGTTTTGCATGTATTTAATAAACATCATTTATTATTTCAACTTCTGTGTTCTCCTTGACTCGACCAGACCCCATGGACATAGGGTTCAAGATCTCGCTACGTTACCCTGCCTCTCGTAATGCTAAGCAGTGCTCTGAGCTAATTTTCCCCACCTTTAGTTGAGCACATTTTGGTGTCCCTGCCGGGACCCCCAGTACACAGGGTAACAATGCCATTTCCCCAACTGAACCACTCCTCTCTGTTATCAATCAGGGGTGGGGAGCAGAGATTAATTAACCCATCCTTAGTTCCCCTCCCCCAGCCGGGCTAACAGGAGCTCCAGGACATGGTGCAAACTCTCACCTGAGGAAACTATGGAGGGAAAAGAGATAAGCCAGTGGTTCTGACACTTTGGGTTGGGACCTTAAGGGGGGCATGACAGTTGCTCAAGAGGGGGGCACAAGTAAAGTCAGCCTCAAAGTACAGCAATTACAATCAATCAATAAGGGCAAGTGTGTCTGTGTGTATGTGCACGTACACCATTGAGAACTGACTGGTCTATGTCAAAGAGTGACTCAAAGCAATTTCCCCTATTATGCCTTCCTCCAACCTCAGGCACAGCAAAAATCAGCTTCCCCTTTTTAGGTTTTTCCCACTCAACTTCTCCAAATATTCCATCATTGGCACAGCAGGCTCATGTCCCTTAGTGACCATGAGAACTCAATGTTAAGCCAGAGGACCCATGTGGCACAAGGCACCCGTGTGTGTATATGTATGTGTATGTGTGCGTGTGTGTGTGTGTGTGTGCAAGAGAGAGAGAGAGAGGCATAGGACAGGACATGGGGGGTGTGATGTCAGGCAGGGGGTTACAACATCTACAAGTAGATGTAAAGGGGGTCTGGGGGTAAAAAGTTTGGGAATCACTGGATTAAACCCTTCCTCCCCCATTGCCACTTTCCTGACCAAAATAGCAGTCCTGCCCCCAACAGCTCTGATGTGAAGAAAAAGATGCTTGGATGTTCCACAACAGCTTGACCCTAGAAGAACCGCTTTTTCCTCTTACCTTTGTATACCATGGCAACAGCAACCTTTCCTAATGCCATAAAGATTCTTCACTGCATTGCCACAACAAAAAGTAAGGCTCCTTTCTCTACATCAACCTGGTTTGGCCCAAGACATTTTGCTAATTGAAGCTAAACAGCCAATGCCTCATCCTGGCACAGTGCCCATGGCTGGGCACGTTATTTATGTGTGTGTGGCTAAAAAGCCCACAGGCATCTCTCTCTGGGAATTTTTTTAATAGAATATTAAATATGTAATATTCTTCTGTCCCTATATGACACCCCAAATCAACTGCATGGGAGAGTCTCCTCTATCTGACTAACGGCAGGCCCAGTACTGATACCGGAGCTGCAAATAAAAGAAAATAAATGGTGTATGTAGGAGAGAGAGGGAGACAGGGACATGGATGTAGTTGCCACATCCTGATTTAGTTATTTGCTTATTTATTTGGAGTATTTATACCTGTCCTTCAGCCAAAAAAGACATGTAAAGAGGCTTACATGTTCATTTGAAAGTTCCTTGGTCAGACACACAAGGGAAAGGGAAAGGCAATGGAGGAGAGGATTAACTCCAGCAGATACTGCCTACTTCTCTGTCTCTGAGGCCACAGCCAAAAATTGCCCTGAAGTGATCCACAGCGTTCCTAGAAGCTTTCCTCTTGGCAGCCTTTCTAGCGTACAGGGACCTCTGGGAGAGCATAAAATGACCTGGGAAACCATTATGTGGTCTGCTGGTTGTACTTCTGCCCAACCTAGCCTTAAAGAGCAGTATCTTAAGGAAGGCAAGGTTTCTGTCACATGCATGCTAAGGCAGGGATCTTCATAGTCAGAATTTGTTTCTCTATCAGTTATGCTGCTTGCACACCAAAAAGATGGCTGAATCCAATGGGACATGCTTTCTGGGTATTAAGCAGAGAATGTTCTGGAAACACAGGAAGCTTCATTGTGCATGTTCAGACTAGTGATCCCCTGCCCTTTCATTGTCTGATCCAGGAATGAGGAAAACATTTTCTCTAGAGTACCCAATTCCCTTGGGGGTTAGCTGTTCTGGGGGAGAGAGTGCCTGTTGTATGTAGGGCCAAAGCCAAAAGTAGGCCACCTCAGTTCTTTCCCTCTCTCTCTCCCTCTCCCTTTCTCTTTGCTACTCCCTTCTCTCCTTCCTTCCTTCTCTCTCTCTTATTCTCCCACTCCATCCCTATCCGGTGTGGGCCATATTTTCTTTTGCCAGAGTTTAAACTGCTCATTCATAGCCATCTTCCAAAATTAGACTAAGGGCTTCAAGAAATTAGGTCTGGAGACATTGATTGTGTACTTTTGGTCTACTCCAACTGGCAGGAGTTTTCCAGGACCTGAGGCAGGGATCCTTCTCATCAACTGACCCTTTTAACAGGAGATGCTAAGGACTGAACTTGAGACCTTCTGTAGGCAAATATGTGTTCAACCATTACGGTGTGGTTGTACTGCAAAAACAGCAGCTCTCCAATGATTCTGCTAAAGCACAGCCACCTGCTAGCCTGTGCTAAAAGTATAGTGGCAGGTCACAGGAAAGCAGACTGATCTCCAAATGCTACAGTTCCCTATAGTCCTGGTGAATGTTTGTTGATTCAAGATTATGGCAGGACATAAAAGGTTGGATTATCATCAAAGTCTTGCTAGCCTAAAAGGTTTGGTATCACCTAGTTTGTTGAATTTCATAGATGTGCTTCTCAGCCAGTCTATCAGTTTGTTTGAAGGGGAGGATGGAAGGGAAATGGGCAATGCTCAGGAGGGGATGACATAAAATAGAGGATACACCTTATGTGAAACCCAGCAGGACTCCCTTAAGCTTAGTCTACATTAGCAGCATCCTGTTTCCTGCTCTATATGCAAAGCAGAACCAAAACAAAACTGATCTAAAGAACTGTGATAGTTGTACACTTAAAAACAACAACTTCCTTCCCAATACAACACAGTGTAAACAAAGTTCTAAAGCTCTCACAGCAAAATGCTGCTGACACACAGTTATATATAATCCAGCCCATAAAATTCGTCATGTGTTAGTGTGCAAAGTGGTGGGCTCCTCAGGAGCTGCCTATTTAGCAAACTTGATGAAGAACATTAAATATGAAAATAAGGAAAAAAACATTTAACATTGTTGAAAAGTAATTAAAAATATATTTCACCATATGTTCCTCTGCTTTTACTTCACTTCAGCAAAGCAAATGGCTACAGCATTTATTGTACCCCATCATTTTTTAAAGAGGCCTAATGTTCCCACTTGGCACAGAAGACACACAGATAAAATAATCAGACCTGAAATGAATAATATGAAATCCATCTATCTGCATTTAAGCAGCTTCTTCACTGAAGTCAATAAATGTGAATGTTCTTCTGTGCTCTTAAGATGCGCAGCATGGAAAACAATAATTTAAGCAAGCACCTTCAGCAGAATTATTAGTAAAAGCTGTTGTATCATGTAGGCTGCAATCCCAATGCTCAATTACCTGGGAGTAAGACCCACTAAATTCAATAGAACATACTTAGAAATAGATGCCTATAGGATTTAACTTTGGTTTATTAGAGAACTGCTATTGTCAGTCTTCATCTCTGTGTAATATTAACAGCAAAGCAAGCAACTTTGGTCTTTAAAAACCCATACAAGAAAAGCAACAAATGAAAGAAAACTCATGCACGGTTAAGCTTTCAGAGACCGTCTGAATTTTAGTATACTGTTATAATTTTTCCATAGGGAAAAATAATATTATTTACTCCACAAAGTGTCCCTGAGGAAAATATAGTTGTATGAAGGGAAGCTGGGAATTCTTAATAGAGAATTCTCTATTTCTTTTCTAAACTATAATTCCCAGAATTGACTCAGGGAAGCCATGAGAAAGCAAAGCAAGTATAAAACCAATATATGATTGTAAAGTGGCTATGCTTTCAAAACACCATGGCTTAAGAAGAATTTGATATGTGGACTTTTAAGGACAGGTTTTAAAAAAACACAAAAAAAATGGCATAAGGAAATCTTTCTCTCTCTTTAGAAGACTGGAACAAGAAAAATAAGAATCAGTTACTCATTTAGTAAGCTTAGAGAAAAAAGCAAGGGCAGAAATAGAACTTTGACAGCCTAAATTTGGCATTTGTAGTTTGATGAGGCACAAGAGCTTTCTGGATGAGAGGTCTAAATACCTTGCCCTAAACTGCAAATTCCAGGAATTCCATTGAATGGAAACATGGCAATCAGAGCGGAATCATACTGCTATAATTGTGTAATGTGAAAGGCCTCAGGTAAATGCAGTCATGTAGGGACGGGGGGTGATGGGGGCAGTTTGCACCCGGCAGCAATGTTTTGGGGGGCATCCCAGCTCCTAGCCATGCCCCCCACACTGTGGCCACGCCCCCACATACTTCAGTCACGCCCTCCACGCCATGGCCCTGCCCCCTCCCACCCACCCCTCCATGCACTCCAAGTTCCGCCGCTGGGTAAATGTCTAAAAAGACATTATATTAGCATAAAGATAACGTAAGGAAAATAACATCATCAGTGATACTATCAACAACTGTAATTAGTGGGAATCCTATATAAACACAGCTGGAGAACTTTCATGCTGTGTGGCTGAGGCCACTGTAATCTGGGTAATAATATCATTTAAATGAGCAAGTTTTGCTTTATGTCTTGCATCCAAGCCTGTGATACAAAACCTCAGATTTCAGGCAGGTACCAGCTGAGGAGAAAAAGGCAAGCTCTTGATTCCCACCAATGACAAAAAAAAGTCATTGTAGTGTTCAGCACCATGTCCTGCCTCTCACCATCTCACTTTTGTCTGTGCTAGATGTAATAAGGGCCTTATCACACTACAGTGCTATAGTGCTATTATTCTACTTTATCTACCACAGCAACTTCATATGGTATCCTGGGATTTGCAGTTTAGGGAGGAGCATTTAGAATTCTCAGCCAGGGATCTCTTTGGCTTCACTAGACTACAAACCCCAGAATTCCACAGAATGGCGTGATGGCAGTTAAAGTGGAATGATAGCACCACAACAGTGTAGTGTGATAAGGCTGTTAGTGAGTAATACCATTTATTACAGTTTGCATAGGGGAAGAACCATATTTGTAAGTGATATAACTGGTCATGTTTGAAACTGAGAAAAAAGTCAGGTCTTTTATGTGATAAAACTTTTGCCACCTGTTTCAAGATACAGCCCATTTCTTCAATTGGCAAGGAAATTCTAGAGGAAAGCACCTATTTGTTTAAAAAAATATCACAGTCCAGATTGGTAGGTTCCTATAATCCTAACCTATTTTTGAATCATTTATTCTTTCAAGCAGAAAGTATAATACAGGTTTTGAATAAAAATATCATGTTCCTATATTTAAGAAAATAAACAGCAGCGGAGTTGTAATAGGCCTCAAAGGCCATGTAGTCAAACCTGCTTTTGTAGGAAATAGCTACAGCATCCTAGACTTTAACACGAAGTAATTTAGGGCCTGCTTAAAAAACCCGTAATGAGGGAGAGTCTACTACTACCTTCCAAAGCAGGCTCATCCACTTTCAAACACTTAATTTAGACAGGATGTTCTTAATATATGGTTTCATGTCTTTTTCTTGTAATGGGTCTTAACTTCTGAAGCAATAGAAAACAGATTTGCTTCATAAGCTATGTGACAGCTCTGCAAACATTTGAAGAGGGTTATCCTATCATCTCTTAAGCATCTTTTTACCAGAGTAAATACTCCCAATACTTTGAACCTTTTCCTGTAAGGCTAGATCTCCAGCCCCCTTCCTCTCTCCATCACCCTCCCCTGGACATGCTCCAATCGGCCAACAGCCTTCACAAACTATGCTTTAAGAACTGGACATTGACCTCTAAGTGAAGTCTTATCAAAGCAATATAGGCACAATTACAGAAGTATGTGAAATGATTTGCAGCAAATAGCATCTTCCAGGAAGACACTGGGGTTCAGAAAAACCTGGAGTTAAGGAATGGGTTTTCTATCAAGAACAAGCATGAAAGGGTTATAGGGAAATGGGGCTTCCACCCTGGTTCACCTCCCTGGCTCCACACCTGACTCCTCTGAGTTGAACTAGGGACTGGAGCCTCCTTCATGCAAGCAGAGGCTGTGATCACATAGGCCTCCTAGCTACATGCAGTAGCCCCACTTTATATGATCAGTGGTGTAGTGGAGGCAGAGCTTAGAAGACTGAAGTGCCAAAGTGTTTTGATTAACAAGGATGATGAGATCATGAGCCACCTCACTCCTTGTGTTTCCATGTTTTTTCTGAGTTTAGGTGCAGTGCTTGCATTATAAAGGGACAGGGTGGATTCTCCCTCAAACAATATGCTGTGAGCTATCCCTACTATGATGAAAAGTATATTGGTCTGGAATGAACTACCATCTTTACAAAAGACTAGTTCTTGGTAAGAATGAAAAACACTATCTATCTATTTAACTATCTATACACACACATATCTATCTATCTATCTATCTATCTATCTATCTATCTATCTATCTATCTATCTGTCTATCTGTCTATCTATCTATCTATCTATCTATACATACATATATATTTACAAACATATATAAATATATATACAAAGCCAATATACAATATACATATATACAGTGTACACATATACAAAGCCAATATACAAAGCCTCTCTGTGTGTGTGTGTGTGTGTGTGTGTGTGTGTGTGTGTGTGTGTAGGCTTTGTAAAGAAGTTTGTGGAAAATCCTGAGCTATTTCCTTATGTTGTTTGCTGAAATGTTGCTTCTTCTTTTTCCTTTTTTCATGTTACCAAAACTCTCCAGCAAAAGTCCAACGTGCTAACCATTGGACTGCCCTTTCCTAGCTCAATGTTCTGTGATTATCAGTTGATTCTAATAAATTGTATATCATGCTGTGTAGTGCTGCACTTTGGGCTGTGTGTGTATAAAGACAAACAGACAGAGATCAATACAACACTCTGCCATTTTGGACTTTTCCAAGACTAGGACTCTGACATTGTCATGATAAGTGCTTGCATTTCCAAATTATCCACTTCACTGCCACATATGATGATCATGATTCTCATAGGATGGTAGTGCCAGGAACTCAAAGGTGAGAAGACACTGAGGTAAGGAAATGTGTGTATTGGATCCTGCAAGCAACATTAGTGGTCTAAGACAACTCTTCTGTTTATTATGGTTTGTTTTGTAGCTTTGGTTATTTGTTTCAGTATTCTAAAATGTAAGTGGCTTGAGAGATTGGATGCAATAGATAAATGCAATAGATACATGCAGCAGATAAATAATAAAAAAAATAGTAAATAAAATAACACAAGCCAAAGGTGAGAATCTCTGTGGTGCCTGCCTTTTGTCTAAAGCATTCACCTGAGATTTTCCTCATAGACAGCTACAGACTCACTTTGCAGCAGACTTGCTTCTTCTACAGCATCCTATCAAGGCCAGTGCAAAAATAAATGCAGGAAACCAGAGAAGTCTCTCAACCTCCTTTGACAGCATTTGTTCATTTTTAAATGGATATAATTCTCTTACATGCAGGATGTTAGAAGTTTAATTGACGCTTGTGAAGAGATGTGAAATCCTCTAAGTGCTGTAAGACAAGATCTAACAGATTTTATCCATTTGTTAATCAGGGTACCCCTTGAGAGTCTCTAAAGTCAGTCAGTTCCTCAAGACACTTGTTATATGAGGCAAGGGGAGCCGTGAAGATCATAAGAAAGGAAGATAATTTCAGTTGGGGTTGGGGAAATGCCAATTTTTAAGGGCAAACGTCAGTAAGGAGCTTTTCAGAATACATCCATACAATGATAAACCAGGTTTTCTGGTTGACTGAGTGAAAAAAGAAGAAAGGCATTGGAGGATTTTGCTACATTACATTGGAAAATGGTTTAGGATGGCAATTGGTTGGGGTAGGAAATAGCAATGGACAAACCAGGCTATCTTTAATCTGTGTCATTTTCACACATGCAAGTTCACAAATTTTATTTTGTTCCATTTCCACAACAATATGTGTGTGGGAGGAGTGTAATGCTATGCACCTTCCAAGGGTCCTTCACACCACACAATTATATCTCTAGGAATCTGCTTTTAACTGCTGCAGTTCTATCCCATGGAATCCTGGGATTTGCAATTTAGGGATAGGTATTTAGAATTCTCAGCCAGAAATTTCCAGTGCCTCCTCAAACTACAACCACAGGATTCCATAGGATATTACCATGGCAGTTTAGAGTAGAATCCCAGCACTGTAATTATGTAATATGAAAGGGGTACAGTCAGTATATTAACCCAACTCCTATCACCCATCTTACCCCACTCTTAAATTTTACCTTGGGTGGACATACATGTGAGTCCTTTAGGGGGGTTTTGTGTGCATGTGGACCCTGAATGAACAACTTAGGCAGAACTTAACAATAAAGCACAGCTTATCTGATGAAATATTTCTTTATAATAATAAGCCTAAATGTCAGCTCACATTTTATAGTTGTATCAGTTCCCAGTTTTCCCTGTATTCTAACTTCTGCGCTCCTATCTCCTTCTCTCACAGTGGATACAGATGTGGGAATTTATCCTTGCCTGTATCAGGAACTCTGAGGACAGAAAAAAGACCCCACCTCCTGCCCTGTTTTTGAAAAGTTGTAGAAATTTATTAAAAATGGACTGGAACAGGAGGTACATTGTATGGATTTTTTAGAAATTACAGTAAGTACAGGTAAGACTGATGCCAAATCCAGAGGATTTCAATCAGTCTTGAGGAGCTCTCAGGCACTGCCACCACTACTCTCCCCATTCAAATTTACTGAGATCATCTGTCAAATGTCTCCTTTTCCTTCTCCCTCAACCCCACTTCTCAGCACTTGTAGGGCTCTGGTTGTTTGATTTCACAGGACGAACAGACACCCTGGCTCTGCTGTTGGTCATAATTTACTTATTTATTTAATGTCCTTAGGCACAAGTGTGTGTGTGTGTGTGTGTGTGTGTGTGTGTAAGCACAAACATATACAACATTTTGAGTACATTTTATCATAAATTTTACTATAAAACATGCATTTTACATTTTTCTGTATTAACATACATGAGTATGGAAAGATAGCTATTTTGTGCATTTCTACATCTGTATGTGCTAGGGATAGTAATTCTTGAATTTACCAATTACCAACAGATGACAACAATGTCAGAGAACAATAAAACAATTTTGTGGGTCATAGCTTTGGATTACTTGGGAATTTCTTTTCTTTTCTTTTCTTTCCCCCTTGCAGTGATGGGAAACTGCACAGATTTTCTGCAAAAGTTGCACAGCTTGATCAGAACACTGCATATTTTTCTAGAAACCATGCAGCTTTTGGCACAGAAACTGACAACAGTGTAAGTTTCATCACTGAAAGGAAATTGGTTATTATGCAAACTGGCAAAGGCTATTTCTCTTCCTGCCATGTAACATTTGAGTTGCACAACATTCAGACTGGCAGAGGCTGCAGTCATGATGTCAAAGCCTTCACCATCTCATTTGCACTTTTTGCATGTACATAGGGGGGAAGAAAAACATAAGTCAGTTGAGTTTTTTCCCTCAGAAAGCTGTGCAGTTTTGTGTATAGTGAAAAGATTACAAGCAAAAGTTTTTACAGAAAGCTGTGTAGTTTATCAGACTCTTGCATAGTTTTCAAAAACTGTACAGTTCATGTTGTGCCAGGATAAAAAAAAAAGTTCCCACAACTTGTGGGCCTTTTTTTCCCCACACACACATTTATCAAGGGATCAGTAAGTCCAAAATCAACCCCACTGCATCCCTAATTGTGTGCAGTTTCCTGCACTGTCTCCCTACTCACCAACATCCATGAATGTTTGCTCAAATCTGCATGGGTGGCGAAGAGTTCACTGTTATTGTTCAACCACCCCCAGTTGTTTGCCCCAGTATGTGGTAGCCAAAATATGGCTTATTTTGATGAAAAGGCTCTATTCTTAGCTGGACCTTGTGGATCTGCACATCTATCATTATGATTGATTGATTCATGGATGGATAGATGGCTGTTTATTCTATTCATACAAAGAACTCAGTACAGGTGAGGTGACCTGGTATGCTACTCCATATAATGTTGTGGCTAGACTACAACTCCTGTCATCATCCATTGACTACACTAACTGGGTCTGAAAGGAGTTGAAATTCACCAATACTTGGAGAATGGTCACAGGTTCTGCAGGTTTGGTTCATCTTCTCTTCTTCATCCTCACTTACTGTCTGAAGAGGTAGGTTAGATTAGAAGATAGTGACCAGTCAAAGGATCTTCAAGTGGAGACTGAGTCACCCATCATGAAGATTTCTGGCTAAGCTTGAGCCACTTATCATTTCTCAACCTATCCTTCCCTCACAGCATAAAGAGGGAAAAAAGAGGACAGGAATCTAATAGCACCTTTAAAAGTACAGTCAACCATCCACATTCACTGGTTTGACCTTCATAAATTTGATTATCCACAAGAGCTCGTGCCTTTCCGCACAAGCTGCCTGCTCACACGAGAGCCCCGCCTCTTCCTTCCACAGTGCAGCATGGGAGTTTCCCAGACTGCGCTGGGGCAGGAAGCGTGACTGCCGTGGCTCCGGAGGCTCCGCACACCAGGTAAGTGCGCACACAGGGCCCTGGAGCAATGCGCGATCGCACACCATTTTCAGCTTCCAGCCGAAAATGAAAAGGTGCACGATCGGCGCCTGCCAACCCCTGGAGCATCTCACAATTGTGAATGCATCGTGCAGATCGCTCCTCACAATCATGTGATGCTCCAGGAGCCATTTCGCATGGCAAATATCCTGCAGAAAGAGCCTGAAAGGGGGAGTGCAGGGGGATTTATTCATATTTTTTTCCACTTTCATGAAGGTTCTGCACCCTGGACACTCACAAAAATGGAGGGGCCACTGTAGCTGATATATTTTAGCATGATCTTTCATTTACTTCCTCAGATGCCCTGATAGTGTGATATTAAAGTCACAGGTTTTTAAACATACTTACACAAACCAAAAATGTAAATGTAAAATGTAGGAAACAGAAAAATGTAAATTGTATTCCTGGCTTTAAATGGTCAAAAAGCAATGTGAGAGGATACATGTTTTTTAAGTGGCTGGTAGTAGTCTTTAAATGGTTTATTATTATTAACATTTCAACAATACATCTGCTTACCAAGAGTCAATTGTTTTGAAAACTCCATTACAGCATTCTATACGGACACTGAAGAACCCATACCCCTTGCCCTCAGTTTCATTCACTATGAATATGGCAAATCCTTTTTAAAAATTGCCTGTATTAGTGGCATCTCTATTAGATTTACTGGAAACAAGCTTTGCACTTTTTCTGTGTAGAATAATATTTTCTATATTTCTATCATGACATAATATCATGGGACTTTACTCCAAGAATTTCAGAGAACATTACTAAGTTTCCACTGAAACTACCTGAGTAGAATAGTTAATTGAGTTGGATAATGATTAGCTAACTGATGACAGCTGGATTAGATGGATAGTTGGATTAGCTGGATAACAAATTAATGATGTACCAGAACAAAGACCTCCATTTCTGCTCATCCTTAGCAGTTGCTCTGAAGTGGGAGTAAACAGTGATATGTGCTAGAGGTGAGTCAAACAGTCATAAATAGGGTGAATCAGATATTGTTTTCAACCCACACAGGTTTTTCAAGATTATTATACAGCACATTGGGGTCTGTTTTGAGGGGAAAGGGCAATGCTGGAATTTCAAAATAAGATTATTTGAAATAAATGCTTCTCGGTATATTGAGTCCATGTTTCAACATTATGTATATATAATTTCATGCTTCAGGGATTCTAGGGGGAGGGTTCCAGTGTCATTTATTCTTATTCTTGCATTAAAAAAATTAATTTACATTCAATTTATCATAGAGGAACTACCTGGCACAGCAATAAAAGAAATAACCCAACAGCTGGAATTCCACGTGTGGGAACAAGATACATTTCTCTGAACTGTGACTCGTAATTTTCTTTGGAAACGCAAGATGTAAGCCATTAAAAATGGCCGACATTTAAAACTCTAGCTAGGAATACAAACATCAGAAATACACCAAAGTAGTAATCACCTAATTTTTATTTTGGTGCTTTTCATGTATGCTCAGTATAGCCATTGTGGTGTACCTTCTTCGAGAGATGGATTGAGACTAGGGAGATCCAGGGACCCATTCACACTATAGAATTATAGTCCTATGATTTCACTTTAACTGTCATGGTTCCATTCTCTGAAATCTTATGATTGGCAGCTTAGAGAGGGGCATTCAGAATTTAGAAAGTGGAATGACAGCACTATAATTCTGTAGTGAAAATGGGCCTCAGGTTCCATAACAGTGGGGCCAATCAGTAGCAATGCTGGTGGCTTTATATCTATGGAAAATGAATACCTTCAAAGTTCAAAGTTTAAAAGCACTGCCTAAGATGCTGAATCTATCTTGGTGATAAGAGTTCTTTGTGGATGAGTTCTTTTAAAGCTCAGCTAAAACCCAGAATAGACTGCTTTGCAAACATTGGAGCCACCACTGCCAGTCACTTTTGCTCAGCCTTGCCTATTCATAAAATGGAAAGGGGGAAAGATATTTAAGCCTTCTCGAATGCCCTGGAGTATCTGTTACTATTGGCCAACTTAAACCTGGGCTTCAAAGTTATTTTAGAATCAGAATTTCATTCCAGAATGACCATGAATTTCAAGGTTTTTTCTCACCATGATCTCAAGAAAGCATTTGGCTTGCCACAGTGGATGTTGCTCTAAATGGATCTTTGATTTGTTTAAGCAAAGGCATTCCTATGTTCAATACATGAGTAGGGTGAGTGTTCACTTCATCCATGCTGACTTTCAGCCATAAGAAATTAGGCCCTTACATGCTCAATAGGATGTGGATGACTCAGTTCAGAGAACACTTCGTAATACCACTGCAAGCTACCATAAGTATTCACAAACTCATGATGCTGGCATGCACATAACCTCTTCAGCATATTCTGGCTACCTGCCAGTCCCATAAAGAACTATTAAAGTGAAGTAGCTGAGAGGACCCTGGTTCAAAATCTTTCCTCACTTGGTTCCCTTTCAATAAGTTACCATTTCTTAACCTTAAACTGAAGCTTCGGGGGGGGGGGGGTGGCAGGTAATAATACAATTCTCCTTAAAAAACTAATAATAAAATTACAAGACTGTTGTAATGGTTACTGAAGCACCAAAGGGCACTAAAAAATGTGACATTGGTTAGTATGCTTCTTTTCAGAGGTGAGAGGTCAGATTCACTTTCTGCTACAATACTAACATTTTTGGCCTACAAATAAAGCAAAAGAATATAAAAGGTACCGCATATATTATTTTATGTTACTTTATTTCTGCATTACATTTTTTCCCAAAGTTGAGACTCACGGCAGCTTACAAGATAAAAAGAATTATGCATAAAAATACATGTAGCTAAAAGCATACAAAAGTTATGATTAACATTGTATTGTGCTGTAGCATGAATAGTATTACTATTGACAGTACTAGAATTACTATTAATGTAGCATCAGTAGTAAAAGTGTGAAGTATATGTCACATGGTTGCTCATTTTTTCATGGCAGCTGTGCTCACCAACAGGCAGAGAGTTTAATACTGAATGGTCTACGTGGCTAAAAGAGCATTATGTGATTATTAGGCCTGGCACAGTTGGCTTTTCCATTTTACAGGACAGGGATGACCTAAGTGGTGGGAAGCAAACCTGGTTTTCCCAGAAATACTTTTCATGACCCCCGTTCTGAGACACAGAATTGTGTCAGTCAATACTTGTGGCAGTTTTGTGTTCTGGGACACAATACTGAGTCAGAGGCACAAGTAGCTGCACGTTCATGTGCCCTAGGAGATATAAAATTGAAACAATGATGCTGTTGAGTCAACATTTTCTGGCTGAAGAGAATGCAAGTTTTGACTTCCATAAAACTCTTACTCAGGCACTGAAGTACTTTTCAGACAGATTTTTTAATGTGTGCTTTTCTATTCATTCCCGAAGTCTCTGTTAAGTCCTCCTAATCTATGTCTTTTCCTTGTTTACAACCCAGTGTCTGCCTTAGCATCCTAACAGATGGCATCATCCTTAAAACTCTTTCTATTTTTGCCAGTAAGCAAGCTTTTGACTCCCTCGTACTTTGCATGATTGCATTTGAGGTACTTCAAAGAGATCTTTTGAACAATGATAGTGTCAAGTCTTTGTTATCATTTCAAAGGACATCCCCACTTTGTAGGGTCTAGGTAAACATCCTTTTCTTTGAGGAAAACCTTTCTGCATGCAGATTGACTCCTTTCATTGGAGCTATCGTGTTCTCATTCCAACCACCCTTTCGGATAGTGGAGGCTTCCAACAAGGTCAGTGCACGTTTTTATGTGCCGTCACAGCCTAATTTCATGTCATGCGTAAGAACATGAAAGCAGCATATAGACGGTCAGTTTAAATAGACCAGGGGCAATTCAATTTTATAAAGACTGACCCAGGTGACCAAAATATGTAGGCGTCTTTTGTAGGATTAGATAAATAGATGAATGAGCACAACAGGATGAACCTGATTAGGAAAGGAGGTAGAGGAGTAAAGGTAAAATTAAGTGTTATAGATGCTGAAGGAATAACAATGTGGACTGAGACAAAGACTAAATGAGCTATAGGTTGCCTACAGTGCACCCCATCAGTTTCTATAACAAGGGCTGATACCATTGTCCTAGACCATTGTCCTTTTGCCATGCGAAAGGCCGCCTGGACCGTCGCGTGATTGTGAGGAGCGATCCGCATGATGCACTTGCAATCGCGCGACGCTCCAGGACCTGGCAGGTGCTGCTCTTGCACTTTTTCATTTTCAGCTTTCAGCTGAAAATCGTGCGCAATCGAGCATTGCTCCAGGGCCCCACATGCACTTGCCATGCATGCGGAGCCTCCAGAGCTGTGGCACTCACACTTGCTGCCCCAGCGCAGCCTGGGAAACTCCCAGGCTGCACTGCAGAAGGAAGAGGTGAGGCTCTAGCGCTACCTGCTCAGGAGCAGGTAGCTCGTGCGGAGCTGAAGCAGTGGTGACTTGAGAGCCTCTTGCTGGAGGCTGCTAGCACGATCCCCGCACTCCAGTGCTGAAAAAAGGTAAGGTGCAGAAAGGGCCCTAGAGTTGTGGGATAAATAAAATAGCAATCCTGGTTATGGATAAATTCACTTAGCAAGTGCAAAAAACAGTTTTTAAAAAGATGGGCTGGTGCCATAGCTTATCTTTACCTGCTGCATTCCCCTCTAGTTCCTGCTAAGTAAATATAGATGCTTTTTAAAAACAGAACTATGCATCACATATGTGATTTACACATTTGAGTTCCTTCACTAGCTGCTCTGTAAAGAACTCTGGTCTCACAAGCTTACCCATGATAGGCTAAGGATTGTAATCAGTGTATTTTCCTCTTCTGCTAATTGGTAATCTTACTGTATGTGTGATTATGTAGTGTTCTTATTTTTGTTGCCTGTGTCTTTTACAATTTGTTTCAAAATAAAACCCACGTTTAAAATAAAAAGCAGCAAGCAACACAAAATTTCAATTGTTGTAAAGTAGCTGCTACTGTTCTTCTTCCACTGAAAGGAGTTCAGATTCAATTCACAGGAGTGCTTTGTTTTTAGTTCAGTTAACCAGCCTTTAGGATCTGATGTTCTTTGGACTGGGAGAACAATGACACATATCCTCATTTTTCCATATGAAGCCAGGATATGAATTATAAGTGAGATGAACACATCCTAGCACTTGAAGTTACCTCCCTGAGTGAAATATTGTGACATCACTACTATTAAAACCATGGTCTAAAAAGCAATAAGGCTTAGATATCATCTAGCATTAAATCAATTAAGAAACATTGATTTCAAGAAGAGAACACCCTCCAAGCTTTAAAAATCCAAATTCTCCTATTTAAATAATTTTTAAACATGGCACTATCCCCACTTCAATTTAGCACTATAAATAAAAGGCTTTTCATTCAGTTGTCATTTATTCCATCTGGAATACATGTCTAGATAAACACCACAACTAGGAAAAAATTTTACATAAATTCTAATTACTCCCACCACCACCATCACCACCCACAAAAGAAGGACGTCTTTTCATCTTCATAAGGAATGGTCATTGCATTCAGTTCTGGGTTGTTTCTAGTTGGATATTTCTTTGATGATTATTTACCAAAGCACGTTCACAATTGCTCCTGTTGTTTTGCAAATTTGTATATCTGTCAGTCTCACTATCTGAATGTAGAGAGTGAGCTATTTGATGTCTGATTAAAATAATTTGTTGTGCATGGTACAGTAAGAAGTAGTTATTCCTCCTTTTCTCAAAATAACAGTGTATTCTAATGAGTTGATAAATAAACTCAAAGCAAAAGAATAATGTGTTCTGCTACCAACTCCCTCCCTATAATAACCTATATATTATTACTCTTTTTTTGAGCCATTTTCAGGTACTGCCAGAAGTTTTAACACTCAGTTATTTCCTACTTTTACTTAGATATTCACTTTCCTAATATGAAAGTGAATGTCTAATATGTTTGTGTTACCTTCTATGGCTCATAAGGTGCAACTAGGGCCCTTTCCACACAAGGCTGGTGAATCGGTTTGTGTCATTTCTTACCGGATTTTCTGGGCTCAAAACAAGGCAGACTTTCCTTCATTTCCTTCCGCACAGCTACTACGTATGTTCCATTCTGATTCAGAGGAGTACGAGTTCATGAATCCACACTGCCTCTGCCATGGTCACTCTCGCTACTCCCCTCACCCCGCCCCGTCGGCTGTGATTGGCCCTTTTTTTTTTTTGCATGGTTTAGTACATCATTGCATACGTGCATACGTGCGTACATGCGAAAGTCTATACTATCCCCTGGCCCCTCCCATGAGCCCTCCCCTAACCACCAATTCACATTGGTGCGAATGTACGTGTCTGCACCACTGTGAAAGTATGAATCAGATCGATCTGGGAAATTGGAAAACCAATTTCTTCCGGTTCTTAAATAGCACACTTTATCACCACATGGGGGTGCATTTAATCAGAATTATGTGCAGAACAAAGGTAAATAAACCGAACCTAGTCTGCTCCAACGTGCAGAACACCTCTGTGGAAAGATGCATTGGCCTGCCTTAATAACAGCATGTGGAAATGGCCTAGAAGATCTTCTTCCATCTTTTCTACATGCCATAGCTCTAATTCTATCACCCATTCCAATTCTATCACATATTCCAGTGGTTCCCAAACTTAGGAGCCTCAGATACTATTGCATTACAGTTCCTGACATTGCATTACAATCCCTGACTATTGACTGGATTGGTTGGATGAGACAGAAGATGTAGTTCTAAGACTTGGGGTATTCTAAGGTACTGGAGCAAAAGAAGAGTTTTCCTAATCCCATGCCTCATGAATCTGGTACAATTTATAAGGGTCCTCTTGAGTTCTGAGGCACAGCACTGCAGATGAAAATATACTTTTTATCTTTTCATTACATTTCCTTAGTATGATCCTTTCAGAGACTCTGACAAAAGAGCTAATCTATTTATAAACTAACAAACATTAAGATGTTACAAGGACAGGCTAGAAATGATTTCTAACATCTCTTTTTTCCCATTCTTGATCAGAATATCTAGACTCGATCTGAATATATATGGCCTTTTCACACTACAGTTATAGTACTCTGATTCCATTTTAAATGCCATGGTTGCATCCTATATAATGCTGGAGTTTCTGGTCTGGCAAGGTGCTAGAGCTCTCTGGAATTCTCTGGGAGAGAATTCCAAGAAGCACACTCCCTAAACCAGAGCTTTCCAAACTATTCATGTTGATGACACACTTTTTAAACATGCATCATTTTGCGACACAGTAATTCAGTAAGTGGAGGCAGCCCCTCCACCCGAGTCTGGCCCTCCCTCACCAGGGACTTTCTTGGCCTTTGGTGGCAGTGGCAGGAGAGGCAGCCCCTCCACCCAAGCCTGGCCCACTGCCCTCACTGGGGTCTTCTTTGGCCTGGGGTGGTGGCGGCAGTGTCAGTGGCAGGAGAGGCAGCCCCTCCATCCATTACGTTTGCACAACACACCTACATAGTGTAGCCGACACACTAACACGTGGTAACACACAGTTTGGAAAGCTCTGCCCTAAACTGTAAGGCCCAGGATGCCATAGGATATTGCCCTGGCAATTCAAATGGAGTCATTGTGCTATAGCTGTGGAAAGTGAATGGGGCCCTAAATTTCAAGCTCATTTTTAGTGGTTAAATTCAGATTGCAGAACTTTAATACAAACTGAAAGTAGCCTGTTATTATCTGAATGACTTTGGCATCCTCAAAAAAGATTGGTTATTGTTTTTTCGTTTTAAATACTTGAACAACTCTTTCACATATCTAACAGTCCTTGGAGAAAGACAGCTACATCTAGGGTTGAGATTAAATTTATCAGAATGCTTTTTTTTTCACCCCTGAGATCATTCCTGCGATTGTTATTTTTCTCATTCCTCAAAAGGAAAAAAAGAGAACACTTCGCAGAATTTTCTCTGAATATTCTCAACCTTTTTCAAGGTGAATGCATAAACACATTCACACACATACACAAATATGCTGGAATGTTCTTTGGCATGTGTCATTCTGGAAAATGCAAAATGGTGACCAAGTTGACAACAGTCAACACATTTGCCTCTTGCAGTGGTAGCCAAAGGAGGAGGAGGAGGAGAAGGAGGAGGAGGGGAAGAGAGAAGAGAAGAGAAGAGAAGAGAAGAGAAGAGAAGAGAAGAGAAGAGAATGTGAAAACAAGAAAGAAACCTTGATATCACCACTGCAAATGCTGAGGCCTGCTGCAAAGAAATTTCTGGAGAATCTAACCTTTCTCAGGGCAAATCTGGTGAAATGGTCCTTCCACTTTGCCTGCCACAAATAGGGCAAGGGATTTCAAGAGAACCACTTACACACAACTCTTTGCTGTGACATTCATCTGGTTGAATTGTCTAAGGTAGATATACCCAATAGAAGATATAGATTCACTAGCTCTGGCCCTTTCCGCAACTCACCTTTTCTCAGCGCTGGGCTGCGGTGCTCGCTCAAACAGCCTCTAGAGAGAGGCTCTCGCATCTGGGGTCCTTCAGCTCCGCACAAGCTGCCTGCTCGTGCAAGAGCCCCACCTCTTCCTTTCGCAGTGCAGCCTGGGACCTTCCCAGGCTGCACTGAGACAGGAAGCGCGACCAGCCTGGCTCCCGAGGCTCCACACGCACAGCAAGTGCACGTGGGGCCCCAGAGTGATATGCGACCACACACCATTTTCAGCTTAAAGCCGAAAATGAATAAGTGCATGAACGGTGCCTGCCAGGCCCTGGAGCATCGCGCAAATGTGAGTGTGTCGTGTGGACCGCTCCTCACATTTAAGCAATACTCGAGGGGCCCTTTCGCATGGAAAATGCCATGCAAAAAGGGCCTCCGTGCTTGCCAGTACGAACATTTCTGCTAGAACAGTGAAATATCCTTTCTGTTGTTCATTATAGTAGGCTTTGTTGTGGGTGTAAGATAAGGTAGTACCTGCCAATCCTCCAAAGGGCTTAATTTTTTTTATGTGCATTCATTCAGTTCAAACAAACTGGGTGCCATGAGATGATGTAACTAACTGCTGCAAAGAGAGACTGTTTTTTTTTCTCTGTCAAAGAAGACAAACTGCTTTCTTCTAGCAGCTCCCTGCCCCTATCCTCATTGGAAAAGAAATGGCATTGCACTGAGGGTGTTTTTCCTCTCACTGGCTACTTTCACAATTATGGCTGATTATCCTTGCCCTTCATGTAATGGAGAACAGCCTGCCTATAGCAAAGGTTAGATAGACTGTTTCACCCTTCTTTTGCCTCTGAAAACATTTTTGGCAGTAAGCATATATTTTGTCAGAAAGACCTTGCTTATATTGGGAAAGAAATTCTAGCCTTTCACAAATCTTGTCAGTAAAGTCTATCACCTCTAGCTTTTTCACTCAAAGTCTGCTTTCTCCTTCATTAGCATAAGCAGAAATTAACAGGAGAATCATTATTGGCTTGTGGAGCAGGAAGTCACAGATTTTTGAAAGAAAGAAGAATGGCCATACTTTTTTAAAAAATAAAATCAGAACTAAACAATACCTTCTGTAGGACTGCTAGATTGTCACCAAAGAGGTATAAGAGTTTTCAAGTTCTGAAGTCTTTTACTCATGGACTACATGACCACATTTGCTTTTTACATACTGTCTTGTGATTCATACACATAACGTATTATGTTTTGGTGAGATTTTCTTGTTAATAAGGATGGAAATGAGTTCAGAATGCAGGAATTCAGCATTTAATTCCCAGTTCAAAATTCCTTTAGAAAAATAGATTGTTAGCTTGTATGACCTGCATATCTGCTTTTTAGTACAAAAACCACTTTGATGCCAGGTGGGACATGATAATGGCTCAGTTTTCAACTTGACAAACAAATATGCTCACAGATTGCAAGGCACCGTCACCTTAGCTTGACAAGATTAATAAAGAGAAGGAACATATCCTTTTTGTTCCCTGTGTGGGAAATGCTGTCATTGAGCTGAACTTCTTTGATATAAATAGGAGTGATATAACAATGGAGGGATATAAGATTAGAATCCAGTCACTTGCATTCAAATTCAACTATTTGTGGGAAGCACAAGGAAAGTTCAGACTTATACATTTTAGATTTGTGCAACTTGTAATTGCACTATTCCAGGTAGTATGCTAACACTGTGGCTACAGCAGCTAAAGCATCATTTCAGTAGATGTACAAGGGAGAAGCAACACTTGCCCTTCAGATGTTTTTGGATTCCAAGTTCTATCAGCCCTAGCCATCATGGCCAATGACAAGCAATAATGGACATTGCAGACCAACAATATCTGGAGCATTACAAACTGCATATCCATCATATGGACAAATGCATGCAGCTGAATACAGCTCTGGGATGAGGAATATTTCTTACTTGGAGCTAGGATGGAAGGAATCAGATTGTCCCCAGTCCTATGATAGTCTCTTACAACCTACCAGAAGGCAGTTTCCAATGATTATGGTGATGGCTGTTCATTGCATCTGGATGTGAAATAAGCTGTATGTTCCCAGGCCACTGCCACCCTCCCCGAAACTTCCCTGGTTTTCAGTTTGGCTACAGGAACAGGGTATGAACACCATAAGACCATCAGTTCTCCATGTGATTAGAAGCACTGGGATTGAACTATTTAATTGAGATCACATGGTCAGTGATCAGTCGGCATCACTTGGTTTCTGTGAGCTTTTGTAGCCCAGCAGCTCAGAGGCTCAGCTATGAATCACCGAAGCCTCTAGTTTTATCTTGTCTCTGTCATGAATTCACTAGCTTGCCTTAGGCAAACTGCTGTCCCTTTGCCTCAGTTCCCCCATCCCTACCACCCAGTCCAATTTGCACTACTGGAGATAATAATACTGACTTGCCTTACCAGATTTGACTGTTAGATAGTGAACAAGATGCTTTGAACATGATGATGATGATGATGATGATGATGATGATGATGATGATGATGAAGAATTGTTCCCCTTACAAAGATGGAAAACATAGTACAGATGTCATTGCAAATTAAAGCACTGTGGGCTTCCAAGAGCAATTTGCTGCTGCTGTTCCCCCTAAATGATTCACAAGTATTTTAGATGTACTTTTTCAATGCCATGTTTTATTGTTGTTCATCAGCACTCACTTACACGTTGCCTTTCATTTTTTATTATTTTTCCAGATGAAGATGTGCCTGGAGCATTTTATGCACTGATAGAATTTCTTCTTTTTGCCTTTTTTTTCCCAGAGAGGGGGGAAAAAAACAGACAAGTTGATAAACTGGGTTATATAAGGACAATGTAGATGAAGATTTCTATAAGAAGAAATGAGACTACTGCCTTCTTGGTACTACTAACTTGTGCTTTTTCAGCTGCAAAGCAACCACCAGTTCAAAGGCATATAACAAACACCCCTAAATTCTATACTCTTTTGTTATGTTTCTCTCTTGGTTGTCTCCAGAACTTGGAACATTGGGTTCCAAATAACAATCACAATAATGTTAAGTGCTAGAAAATGGGAAGTTATTACCAACAACACTAATAGTAGAAATCATTTCATTAAGTTATTATTAATTAATTTGTTTAAAATGTTAACCTGGGGACAGGCTGTTAAATTTACTAAGAATGGTATGGAAGCTGTCAGCCCTCACCCTATCAGTATGTGCTGGGACCTTCAAAAGTGCTCTTTTGATCATTTCAAAGCTGCTTCCTTTCAGCCAGAGTTTTTTTTCTCCCAGGTGGACTACAAAGCCCCTAACACAATTTTTGGCTGGTCACAGTGGGACTCAACATGTCTATAAACTGCCAGGTAGAGAATGGTTGTCCTAAGGCATAGGATCTAATTTTCTAGCCTGTTAAAGTAAATTTTGTTGATGATCTTCTTTACAAACTTCTCCAGCCCATGCCAACATGTACACCGTTCACTTACTCTTCTAGTGCCTTGTCTTTTAAAAGACAAGGAGATTAGTAAGATTCATAAGGAAAGATCTGTTGATTTTCAGGTAGAAAATGCTGATTCACTGCAAGGACAACAATGAGTAGCTAACTAAGATCAATCAGTGAACCAAGGGTGAGGAATTCTTAATAAAAATGTTTTGATTGAGCAAATGCAGGACTTTTTTTCCTGTACAAGTGAATTACTGCATGCTCTCTGTCTCTCAATTGTGAATCAAGATTCATGATCTACAGAGTGCACATGTTTTGCTCATTTAACTCAAAGAGATTTACATATAAATGAATTTATTTTCAAGAAAGATATAGGCTGAGTATAAATTCGCAGATACCTTCTCATTACAGTTCTCCCTCCACACTCATGGGTTTGACCTTCACAAACTTGATTATTCGCAAGGGGCCCAATTGCCTCCCTCTTCCTCCCCTCCCATTCCCCTACATTTTGCCAGGTGTGTGTGCCTTCTCCAGTTCTGCCATTGCCCCCTCCCGTTCACTTGCCTATCGCCCGTGAGCCTGGAAGGCAGTACACCCCGGTGAAACGCAAGTGAATGGGGGAGAGAAAGTGTGTACACATGGCTACCACCCACTCCTATTCACTTGCCTGTTGCCCATAAGCCTAGAAGGCAGTTTGCCCAGGAGAAACACAAGTGAATGGTGGGGAAGAAAGCACTCGTGTGTCACTGCTCTCCCCTCCCATTCCTTTGTCTACCACCCATGAGCCTGAAAGGCAGTGTGCCTGCTTGAAATGCAAGTGAATGGGGGATAAAAAGTATGCACATAGGTGGCTGCCAACCCCTCCCATTCACTTGCCTATCTTCCATGAGCCAGGAAGGCAGTGCACCTGGGCAAAACACAAGTGAATGCAGGGGAGCTCTGGAAGGGGAATGGGAGCGGGAGTGCCCACCTGGGAGGCAGGGGGTATTCACGTTTTTTGACTTTAGCAAGAGTTCTGCGCCCCAAAGCCTTGTGAAAGGTGAGGGGCCATCATATTTCTATTTGTTCTTTATGCCATGTCCTCATTCTGGAGAAGAAGTGTGCTTACTGAGTTGACCCACCATAATGAACAAATATTTCTAGCATATTAAAAAGTGAACCTGTACAGATACTATAACTGAAGCAAAGGAAAAGACAGCAGAGTTATATCATATTGGTTTACAGGATTCAAAATGGTTGAAGGGATTTGATACTGAAGGAGTCTGAAGGTGTCTTATATAATGTCACACCTGAGGTCTACATATTGCAGTACTGTTTACAGCAGCAGTTCCCAGCCTTGCGTCCCCAGATGTTGTTGGACTTCAATGCTCAGCTGCCACATTTGGCATGGAAAATGGTTTAGGAGCCTGGGAGTTGTAGTCCAACAACATCAGGGGACCCAGAGGTTGGGACCCTCTGGTTTATGTTACATTGCCTGGCAGTGAGTACCTATCCAGCACTTCAGACAAAGCTCATTGCTAGCCAAACCTGGTAAGAGACTAAACTTGGTACCTTTTGCATGCTAAGCATACATTCTGTCACTGAATTATACTTTCTTCCCAACTAACATGTACTATCACTTCCAACCTTTACCCCCGCACCATAAACCAGGTTGCACTAGTTGTTATTGTGTGCCTTCAAATTGTTTCTGACTGACAGCAACCCTAAGGCAAACTTATCAGGTTTTTTTCTGAGGCTGAGCATGTGTGATGCACTCAAGGCAACCCAGTGGTTTTTTTCTGGTCTAGTGGCAAACTGAATCCTGGTCTCCAGGGTCTGTAATCCAATACTCAAACCATTATACTGGCTCTAGTACTCAGATGTTAAGTGTCCAGGGATTAAGTCCCTGCATTTCAGCAAGATGTGCAGTTGAATCATAAGTGTTTATTCAGAAGAGTTCAGTGAGGATTACCATAAGGTAATGTGCATAGGAGAACAGTCTTAAGCACAAACAAGTGTCTTCAGACTTGGCTCCTAAGTATCCAGCTAAGGAAAATATTACTGAGCTAGTCTGAATAGTTCAAAGCATTGACTTCAATGTGTTGTAGCCATGAAACAAGGGAAACTCTAGGAGAAAGGGGTTTTAAAATAATAATAAAGAAACCATCATAATGTCTTTATAAATAATTGCCATCTGTGCCCCTTGAGTGCTGTTAACACCTGTGCTCTCATTTTTCAGAAACCTTCAAAATACGGTCTGTGGCTTCCTAGGTATGAGACACTAAAAAGATCAGGCTCCTCTTCCTTTCAAAAACACCCAAACAAAAAAGGAAGGGGGGGGGAGAAGAGTTCTTATCTTATGCAAAATTGATTATTTATTATAAATTAATGGGGATTACTACCATTAGCATGTGGCTCGTCACATTTTGACAGTTTTTTTGTGCATTCAAAATGGCCTTTGTTTGCTTCCTGTCCCCTCCCTGCAAATACTTCCGCTTTCTCATTTGAACTCTCCTTAATGTGGACGGCATTAATTACAGATGCAAAAGGATACATTTGTTGTACTGGGTTATTTGGGAGAGGAACTTTCACCCTATATTTTCCTTGTGCCAAATAAGGTAACACAAATAACAGGATTGGGTTGTTAATTTGTTTGTTGATGCATGAAGCATCAATTCAGGAAAGACACATTTAATCTGGAACAAATGCAAAGCACAATCTCTAAAAGTAGCTCAGGCATGGAGAATTTATCTTATAAATAAGATAAATAAAATAAAATACAGATACTGAGGCCTTTAAGAACTTAGAGAGATTGAAAAATTGAGAGGGGAAATGGGAGGGAGCAGTCCTCTATCATAACAGCTTATTTTGCACTTTATTATACATGGGTTTTCATGGATTAAGTAGTTCATTTCATCACAAACATGGGCCATGATGCTACATTAGAGTGCAGCTTCTCCTCTGCAGTTCTGTGTCCTTCCCCTTGCACTTCACAGCTGTCAAGCCCCAGGAGGGGCTGCTGCCTAACTGGCTGGGAGAGGAAAGAAAGGGGGAGTGATCCAGATGTTACAATAATATTTGGAGTCAGCTCAGAAGTGGAATTAGCATATATGCAAATGAATGGAGTGGACCCTCCTTTCCCTTCTCCTGGGAGCCCAGAGCAACCAGATCTGAATTGCCTCTCCTTTCCCTTCACTTCCCACTAGGATTTCCAGATCTCAGGGTCTGGTCCTAAGTCTCCACTTTTCATGGGTCTTCTCCGAGTAGGAGACAAGGGTGCCAATTCTTCACTTTTGGTAGGCTCAGCTTCAAGCAAATAAAAAAGGATGGGTGCAGATTTCCAGTTCAGCTAAGAAATTCCTACAGTTTCCAAGGATCAATTCATTTCTTGCAGGAACTTCTTACGACACTCAAAGGATGACAGATTTCTTAGTTAGCTTCCTCCTTCCCTCCTAGTCATTGTGAATACAGGCTTCACCCTCTGTTCTGCTTGACATCCACCTTCTGGATAGAAGCTAGTACACTTGCTTAAATGTTCTTTTATCTTGTTTTCCTAAGTAAGTGAGAAGGAGCAATCCCCTCATTCCTTCTTAATCTGGAAGCAGCTGCTTTCAGTAAGATTTCTCTCTTAAAATCCAAACAGGAAAATACATATTCTCTCCCCATTCTCTCTCTCTGTCTCCATATGTGTCTGAATGACTAGCTGTGAGCCAGTGTGGCTGGTACTTAATACGAAATGATTAATGGTGTTACCAGCAGCTGTCTCTGAGGCCATTTCCACACAGGGTTTTTAAAACGGTGCAAAGCGTCCTCCAGGGAGGACATCTGCACCTGGGAGTAGACTGGGTTGGACCTACTTAACATAGATCCGCACCCCAGCCCGCTCCGGAATGACCCCAAGTGGTCGTCCAGCGTGCTTTTGAAAGACCGCTAAAAACAGGTCTTTCAAAAGCACGGAGCGTGCCACTGCGAGCCTGCTCCCTTATGCAGATTCGCAGGCTCGCATTGGTGCGAGCCTGCATCTGCCAGGGGCGGGCTTTAGGCTGGCGAGCTTCAGCGGAGCCTCGACCAACTGGAAGCTGCCATTTTCGTCCCCAGAGCAGTGTGGAGTGCACTGCTCCGGAGCAGCATGGACCAGACAGGGGAGCCCAAAAGTCCGGTGAGTAGCATCACAGGGCGATTCCCTCACCCCGTGCGGAAATGGCCTGAGTCTCAGGTTTTGGCCCAGAAACCACAGAGTCCTTGGACAATTCTGAACTGGCAACAGTAATTTCCAGCAGTAAGAAGCAGCACCAATAGGAGCTCTGGGGCTTTGCAGCTGCTTGGGAAGGAAGGGGAGATGGAGTGCAAGGGCATGAGAATAACTGCTCCATGCCCTTTTCAAAAAGAGACACATGTGCACATAGGCTGCACTTATAAACACCACAAGCAGGATGCAGGCAACAGAGTGTTATCCAGAATTTTGGATATAGAGAAAGTATACATGCAATGAGGTGGGCGTATAAACAGTGAGACCAGGGATAAATTAAATGGAGAAAGTCCTCATAGTAAGAATGACATTATTACCACTTGCCATTCACGAAACTGTTGGTGATAAGAAAAACATCCAGGCAACACTCAAGCCAATTAACATGTGTAGTATGATAAGAATCCGCTTTGCCAATTCAGACCTCTGGTGATAATAAATTTCTAATAAATATTATACATTTCTACGAGAAATATCTAAATATCCATTTTAGTGTCTTGCAGGAAAAAAGAGAGAAAATAGTCCTGTGGTATAAGTCAGAAATAACTTGAAGGCACAACAACAACAACTGTGAAGACTAACAAATTATATGAGCTTTCATGGATTTATTATTACCTTTCACCAATGCCTCAGACTAGCACTAAAAAATTCTTACAGAGGAATGTGGAGCGCTCAATTTTAACAGTATGGTATAGAGGGTTGAGAACTGGATTATGACTCTGGGGAACAGAGTTCAAATTCTGCTCAGCCACGGAAACTCACTGGGTGACCTTGAGGAAAGTCACACTTTCTCACTCTCAGAGGAAGGCATGGGCAACCTCCTTCTGAACAAATTGTGCCAAGAAAGTCCTCTGATAGGTTCACTGTAGGATCACTGTAACAAGAGACAAAAGAACAAATCACATAAACTATTAATCCTTATACTGGTGATTAGCAAAAGATGTGGAATCATGAGAGATACAACAGTCTGCACAGAATATTTGTTAAAGAAAAGAACTTTGTACCACTGATTTCAGAACAAGAGATTTAAGCACATACTTATGCCTTGTGTTTAAATTGGTAAGACTGAAAAAAGCCTTCATTTTGGCTGGATTATTCTAGTTATGAAATGGAATACTGAGCTTAATACATCTAAGAACCACATTTCAATATATACTTTAATCTGGCAATTGAATAATGGTCATCCATAAAGGTCAAGATTTGAACTTTTCTTCTCTCTTGTCTCTTAAGCATCACTATCAGAAAAACCAATCATGCACGTCATAATGGAATTTTTGAATCAATACTAAAATATTTTCCCTTCATGCAAATGGTATACAAGATTTCTGTTCACTTTCCAAGTCCACTGAATTCAGTACTGAAGATCAGCAACCTTCAGGGTGGCCTTTTAAATTGATGTTTATATATCTAACACCAGAAGCACAGGGAGAAAACTTTCACTCAAGAAAAATGTTGATAAGGAAAATATTCTGCAAACCTCATCCATTTAACCACAAAGTTCATCATGATACTTTTAACTGAACCATGGAGCCAAATGAAAACCAGTACCATTGTTTCAAAACTAGAATAGGCTTTCTGTTGTCCACCTCGATAACATTCTGGTGGCTGCATGTAAATCCAGTTGAAGTTTCCAAGCATTCTTCAGAGGTACCCACATGTTAATCTAATGTGTGTACATAAAGGATAGAGTAATGTAGTTGTATTTGTAAAATTGTAAAAATAGTAATTGTACAAAAAGTCATAGATAGTTCACTGACCTCAACTGGTAAAAGACATTCCTAGTCGCTACCATTTGTTCCTCACCTCAAGCAACACTGGATCCACCATCTCCTCCATACTGGAAATGTTTGAGACAAGTGCATTCCCAAATGGACAGTGTGCCCAATCAACAGTATTTACATCTTCTCTAGATTAATCTTCAGTTTATTCTCCATCACCAGGTCCATTACAGACTTAAAATACAAATTCAGCACTTCTATGGCTTTTCTAAATTAGATGGTAAAGAGAGTGTTTATATTCTGTAATGTTAAAGTGATTCACATTTTATGGGCTTAAATACCAGACACTAATTTGCTAAAACCTCTTATTAAAAAAAAAAGTCTAAAAAAAGATATTGGCTGTTTGGATTTGTAATTCATGAAGTTATATGTTTAACAATTGATACTGAGTTAGAAAGGAGCATCCTTGTTGCCTGTCTCTGAACCTGCTCCAACTTGTCTAACTCCTCTTTAAAATGAACTTCTCAGAACTGAATGCAGTACTCCAGCTGAGGCCTGATCAGCACAGAGAATATGCTGGGACTATTACTCTCCTGAACTATGCTTCTATTACTGCAGGCTAAAATATCATTCACCTTCTGTCCAGTTTCTTTTCACACAGTAGTCACCCAGATGGCCATAGTGTCACCCTGCTTGCTGGGAGTCCCTTAGGGGGATTCCCAACACTTGTTAAAATTATCACTTGTGGGGAAAATTACCTATGAACACTGCTTTAGCAATGCAAAGAGGACAGGGTAATTAAGGATCTTTTAGCCCAGCTTTTACGGAGTTGGATCACAGAGAATCAGGCTAACAGTTCAAATTTTTAAGTATTTTATTGACATAGATGTTAAAATCCATACAATCACTCAGCTGCACTCACTCCCACAAGCATACAAGACTATAGAAATTTAGAAAGAGATGAAAATTGAGAGAGAGAGAGAGAGATGAGGGTTTTGGGGTAATACTGTACCACTCCAGAAGTCTTCAGCTGGGAAGAGACAAGCGAAAAGCCTGACTCAGCCTCAGGGGGGCTGAGGGGAGCTTTTCCACTGGCAGAAGCATTGTTGCAAGTCTGGGAGAACTCCTCCTCCAAAATGGAAGAGGAAAAGGGGTCCTAGTTATAGTGGTGAACAGAGCTAAAAAAAAATGTCCTGGGGACCAGATGGCTGCATTTTTATGAAGATGGATCTTAGCTGTGTAGCTCAAAGAAAATACGGCCAGACATCCTTGTAGTTCCCTGCAAGATGGTTATCTTATGGGGGGTGGAATGTCACTGTCCAGGCTGGTTGCACTGCTTATTTGTTCCCAGAGACCTATTGCCTCCTGTTGGTATTATTCTTGCTGCTAATCCATTCCAACGGAATGTGAGAACCGTTTCAAGATTCACCTAGGATGTGTGATGGAAAACAGGGCTACTCTTTTGATCTGTCCATATCTCCACTGCCTACATGTCCTTCCAGTAGATCTCTATAGCTCACTATGCTTGTATTAAAATAATTATGATCCTCAGGACATAGCATGTAGCTGAGGTAACAATGGAATGTCTCAAAACAGGACATGAGTGCTTTTCCCCTGTGAATACAAACTATAACCATTGATTATTTCATTTATCCTCCCTGAATTTGTGTATCTCTCTATTAAAGTCATCCAAGATAGTGGCTATCACTGCATCTTGTGGTAGCAAATTAACTATGAATTGTGTGAAAAAATACTTCACACAGCTTCAAGGGATATGATCAGATTCTAATATTATGAGAAGGAGAAAAAGTTCTCTCTGTCTGATTTCTCTATATCATGCTTTTTTTCCCTTTAATCTTTATTATAGGGAACCCTAACCATCTTTTTCTAAGCTGAAAAATCCCCAAGAACTGTAACCTTTCCTGACAGGAAACTTGCTCCCATCCCTTGGTAATTTTGGTTAAGAGTAGGAAGAGTTACCAGATAATTGTGCTAATAATAAAAAGTTTTGACATATTGTGAATAAGCATTAAGAAGGAATTGATGCCCTTAGTTTTTAACCCTTTCTAACTGGGAGAAAAAAATCTGAAATGGTAATGTAATCAAAAGCCTAGAATCCATGACAGTGAGAGCAATGTAGTGTTCCCAACCGGGGTGGGGAGGGAAGTGTCCAGGAGCTATGTTGAATGGGTGCTTAACTCCATTTTGCATTAATATAAGTGATACATCACTGTATAGTGTAGCCCAAGTACAATATCTCTGAAATTTAATTTTCCTTTTGTAGATGGATTCTTAATTCCCACAGTAAACCGCTCAATAATGGAACATATCTTACAGCCTGCATTTAGAATAAGTCCACTGAATTTTCAAGTCAGGCTCCAAGATTCTCTCAGTTCACTCACACAGATGTCTGAGCTGTTAACAGAATGCTGTATTTTGATATAGTTCCCACCTACAACTAACAGTTTCTTTATGTTAATTCTGCATCATCATCATCATCATCATCTACATTTCTTGGGTGCCTTTGTCTCAAAAAGACTCAGGATGACTTTCAATTAAATTAACTAGGGAATTAATGACAGTTGGAGGTGTGTCAACATGGCTTGGGAGGAATGTTGGGTCCCAAACAGAATTCACAGACAGTGACTTTCTCATTGTTCTCTATTCACTCCTGCTGTGCCTTCCTTGAGCTGCTCTGGTTGTCTCAAGCTGAAGGAAAACAAATGAAACAACTGACCAAATGAAAGCAACATCAGCTGGTGAGGTGTAAGGAGAGGGTAGGGAGGAAATTGTTTCAGCAATTTAATTTGCCTTTGCCATGGCTAGGAGGGAAAGTTTGGGCCTTCCCTGCCTGTTTTTCAATTTATTGGAATTTCCTAGTTCAGGGCTATATCAAGATCACCTTCGGTGCCTCTCAGCAGACTGCTTGTTTGTGTAGTTCTCCTAACAAGAAAGCATTGCATTTTGCTCTCACTCTCTCTTTCTCTCTCTCTCTTACTCTGAAGGCAAAGAAAGCACAGCTCAGAAAGGGCATGAGGTTTCCATCCTGAGTGCCTTTTAAAGGGAGCTAAATTATCTTAATTTTAATATTAAATAATTACCATCCAGCAGAAATTAAGTTCATTGGCAATTCAAATACCAGAATCAGCAATACACTGATGAGAAGTGCAATCCTATACATGTCTATTTAGAAGTAAGGCCCAGTAGGTTCAGTGGGCGTTGTCCCAGATGAATGGATACATAGGACTGAAACATTTTACAAAATGTTTATATTGATACCCTTCATCCTTTCTTAAATGGGTTTAATTCAAACTAAGTCCTATGGATACCATGGAAAATTCCTGATTCTAGGTAGGTGGTTAAAATCAGTTTGTCTAAGAGTGGAAGTACTTGTGGAGAAGGGGCTTTAAAGGAACTTAATAAATGGCTTGGCTGATAGTTAACCCTATGTGTGTGCGTGCATGCATGTGCACATGCACAAGAAAGCAAAAAAGTGCTAGGCCTCTTAAAAGGATAACAAGAAGTTTTAGCAGTGAGTCCAGAGCTCTGGAAGCTAGGAAGCCCCAAATCTTTGCTGCTACAAGTAGAGCTTGCTGATTCCCAGGAATGAAGCAATGGGAAATGATTTTTCTCTGTGCACTGATACAATGTACAAAATTAATTTACAAAAGCTTCCAAACTACATAGACATATAACATTCTTACGTATGTCACCCGTGTTAATGAAGTTTTTGTAATGGGGTAGTAGATCACAGACATGAATATATGTTAACTCATATCTTTTAAAGACGTACATAATTATTTATTATTTATTTAAAATACTGAGCCTTTTTTTAGCCAAACAGGTTTCCAAAGGATGGCTTACAAATATCAGCAATATAGTTTGGAATGTAACAGACAGATACATACAATGGCCAGGGAAATCTTCTTAACATCTTTCTGCCCAGACAATAGGAAATCAAAAGGTGCTAAGACATTTCCTCCACCTTTGTTTACTTGGAGTGTTTACATATGGACAGCTCCCAGCAGTATTGATCAAATGCAATTGTACAAATATTCCATCTTTCTCTCACCAGACTTTTTGTTTTGTTTTTGTTTTTCATTTTTGGAAGGGGTTAGAGAAAGGTGGAAGAAGCAGTGAGGAAACACAGAAGTATTACAAATGGAAGACAGCATCATCTGGTCCCCAGAAAATGCTGTGTGTTTAAGGCGGGTTGATTGCACATTGAAAGTCTCATGTGGAAGTACTCTTAGTCTAGTTCATAAACTTCCTAACTTCTTTTCTGCATCTTTGTGGTGGAAGAAGAAAGGAAAGCTAACGGATTCCTTGGAGGGGGGAGGCAACATAAGGACCAACCTTCATCAAAGTATGAAAGAGTTTTTCTGTAATCAAAGAGACAGTCTGTGATTGTCAACAGTTTTGATCTGGCCTTAATGCAACAGGTATTGTCTGCATCAATCAGAATTTCCTTGCTTTGCTGAATGACTCAAAATTGGTTTGATATACTGGCTGGTGGATTCTGGGAACTAAAGTCCAGACAAATAACCCTCTAAGTTCTGCCGCTATTTACCACATTTAAGGAGTACTTTTTTGAGATGGGATGATGCTTGAGAGGATTATGCTGAAAAAGCAGGAGAGTGACACGAGGTTTTCTGTTTGTAAATGGTACAATGACAAACAGGTTTTTGTTATTTCAGGATATCAAATTACTGGCTGGTTGAAACCAAAGCCATTTCTTCACTAGACTGTTATAGTGCTATTATTCCACTTTCAACATCCTATGGAATCCTGGGGTTTGCAGTTTCAAGAGGAGCCAACCGGCCCCGCCCTAAACTGCAAACCCCATGATACCATAGGATGTTGAAAGTGGAATAATAGCACTATAATAGTCTAGTGAAGAAACAGCCCAAAACAGCCTTTTTAAAAATATATATGTTACAGTTAGAAAGATGAGAAGGAAATATGGATATCATGTATTCCAGCCTTTGCCCTATTGCAGACTTGGAGGCTCCTCCACCAAGAAGGACACATTGCAAAGCTATATGCCCTCTATATATAACTCAGATGAGCTTGTCCTACAAGAAGTGAAAGCTCAGAAGGACAACCAGTGGGAGAAGAAAGGAAAGCTAACAGTTAATTGCTGCAGTTCAGTAAAGGGACAACTTCTTAAACCAAGCTAAATGGCTCAGCAAGGTAAATATTTGGAGCCAGGAGATTAAAAATGGCAAGGTTTGCTTCATGTGTTCCAAAATTCAACACAGAAGAGAAATTAGTTTGTAGTTCCCATGAGGAGGGCTTTTAGCGTGGTACCAGAAAATGTGCTTCCCAGGAGGTCCCATGTTGAAACAGTGTCATCTTCAGTTGATGGGACCAAGCCAAAAGCTGCTTCTAATCAGAAAAGACAATATGGAGCTACATGGTCAGAAGATCTTCTGTATGCAGTGCTAGAGAGTTGCTTCCACTCAGAATAAAAATATTTACATAGATCAATAAAAAGTGTGGTTTGTTGCACAATTCCCTACCTCATGAGTGGGCTACATCTCCTCATCCAGGACTGCAGAGGCAGACAACTACTTCACTATTTCTCCTTTAACCATCACCACCATCACCCAAAAAAAGGAAAAACAAGTCTTAAAATGGTTAGTCACACTTCATGTCTTTCACTATGGATGTTGTTACTTGCATAAATTAAGCCAGATTATTTGAGCCAATGTGGTGTAGTGGTTTGGGCATTGGACTGCGACTCTGGAGGGAAGGGTTTAAATCCCCACTCAGCCACAGAAGTCGAAGCCCTTGGGCAAATCACCCTCTCTCAGACTCAGAGGAAAGCAAAGTCAAACCCACTCTGAGCAAATTTTGCCAAGAAAAAACTACAATTGGTTCATGGTAGGGTCATCATAGGTCGAAGTGGCTTGAAGGCACACAACAACAACAACAACAACAACAACCACCAACACAACGATTATTTAGTCTGAGCTTAGTGACTGTTGTATTTTGTAAAGCACTTTTAGGTACAAGGATGAGATAGAAATTCTATCATGTATAAACAGATAAATAGTCTCTGCCTGTGATGTAGACTCAAGTCGGCCGACTTGGACTCAAGTTGGACTTAAGTCACCTCAGTGACTCAACTCAGACTCAACTCAGCAATAAATGATGCACTGACTCGACTCAACTCAAGAGTTGTATATTTTTAGTGACTGACTTTCTGCCTTTGGTTCAGTAACACAACACATTCATCCAGAAACCTAACGACTTTGAACAATGTTTCCATCTCTTTTTGCCTACTGGTCACATGATAACCAGTCTCAAGCCCAAGGTGTGGGTGCATTTCTCAGAGGTGAACAGCAAATGGGTTAGGCAATGGGCTTGAGGCAGGTTTGAGGTCTGCTCAGCAGTCTGTCCTTGCTACATATTGGAGGAGCCTTCTAAAACGTTTCCTAAGACAAGACTCACCCCCAGAGTGCAGGGTGCATTTTTCAGAGGGAAACAGCAAATCTGTTAGGCAACAGGCTTGAGGAGCAAGGATCCTTCCTTCTAAAGTGTTTTAACCTTCAGGTATGGGGAGTAAGAAGGATCCTATTGCCCACTTCTGAAAAATCCTCCAGCTTCAGAAATGAGAAGTAAGAAGATTCCTATTCCTCACTTCTGAAGCTGCAGACTCTTTTATGTCCATTGGCACAAAAGCCTCCAGCTTTGGGAAGGTGGAGTAAGAAGGTTCCTATTCCCCACTTCCTAAGCTGCAGATGGCAAAATTGCAAATGTGGAGAGCTGCTTCTGCTAAAATTGTTAAATCTGACTTTATTCAACTCTGTGCTCTACTACCTAAGATCTGCCGGAAGAGCCAGTAAGGTGTAGATAAGAAGTAGGGCAAAGGAGGGGCCAAGTTATATCAGATCCAAACCTCCTCCAGTCCAGGGACACAATCCCCAAACAAAATTAGGGCAGAGTGAGGGTACTCTTTTGTAATTTCTAGCACCCCTAGGCAAAGACAGATTTGGATTCCATATGGCTTCAGTTGGCTTAGTGCCAATTCAATGGGCCCTCTGGCCATCTTGACCAGTGAAACCTAAGTCCTACCGAACAAATCTGAACTCTGCTCTCACTAAGCACATTTAGAATAGTGCTGTCAGGGTTTCATTTCTGAAATTACATTTCAAAGTTTGTTTGCTTATTTTTACAAATATCACATTCCTCTTCTCTCAAAAAGTCTATTAACAATCCAGAAGGACAGACTGCTTGTTCTACTGGAAGGAAGATCATCTGGGATTTACAGTTTAATTGTACAGACTTGCAGCACATCCAGCAGATAAGTGACAGAGGCGAAAGTCTGGCTGGCACCAGGGGAGAAGTGCTGTAATGAGGCAAAACTCCCAACCTGATCTAATTTAGAGCCAAGCAGTGCTTCAGGAATGTGTGAGAATTAATCTTTTTATTTATCCACTGTGAACAAAGGAAATTAAGGGCAAGAGGAATAAGATTAAAATGGGTAGCCTTGTATTTCCTCTTAAGGACCCTTGTAACGATGTTCTTGACAGCTAACGTCCACATAGACAGGGTCAGATTTAAATCTTTACTCCTTTTTTATGGAGGATAGTAAGAAGATCCCCAGTATAATTACAGAATGCGTCTGAAATCCAAACCAAAGTAGACCTGGTCAATCGACTGCTGCATAGTAAACCAGCACCTATGTAAATGCCATTGATTTAGCGGATACATCTTATGTGCGCCTGATAGCTGAATTTAGATCATAAGCCTAAATCCTGTTGTTAGTCCTGATTTGAATATACCTACATTTACCTGTGGGTTACCATTCATTAATTCATTCAATGGGTCTGCTTTAGTTAAGACTAACCAATAAAATTCAAGCTACAGTGTTAACTGAGCTAAACAAATATCAGAAACATATATGCTGCCTTAAATCCCAATTTTAAGAGAAAAGGTGGTGTTTAAATAAAGATTAGCAGCAGCCACCACCTTAAGGGACAGGGAGAAACAGCCTCAGTTAATTCCCTTGTGTACTGGGTCTATCTGCCTAAGAAACAAGCATTTTTTTACTTATCTGCTGTCAACACAGTAACTATGTTGCTCCTAAGACAGAAGAATGTACTGAAGCTCACTCAGTCTCTCACCTCCTGCATCAGACCAGAGGAAAAGCTACCACACCATCTATCTCCTCACAATAGGGATAGGTGAGAAGAATTATGTTTGCTTCTTTCTTTAATCTCCCAAATTTGCAAATTTCTTCCTATAAGTGGCAGAAAGAAGATGAGATTAAAAAAAAATCAAAGCACATTTTGTCCATCTATCCAGAGGCCTTTGAAGGCTTAGCACTATTTTAATAGTCTAGGTTTGAATCCTTGCTTAATTCAGCCATGTCTGTGGCACTGCTGCATTATGATCACCTCCCTTTTTTTCCTGCAGGTTGTCTTTTATCTTACAACCTCTTCTCTTTAACAGTAATGTGTTGGGTAGGCACATCCTCTCTGTTCTGGGAATAGCTGTTTCTCTTGCATTTTAGGCAGTGCAGTTGGTTGTTTGATTTGTTTAGTTGGAGGGGACAGAGATGCAATTCAGTTTACAATGAAGATACATGTGTTTGCATGGGAAGGAGTAGAAAGAGAGATTGCCCTCTGATGTGTGGTTGTCTTCCTTCTGATTTTGCATTCTGATTTTAATAAGTAAAGCAGACTTGGTGTGATTACATTCCAAAGGAGGTAAGCTCACTAAGCTTTCCGATATTTCAGAAGACGGAATCCACAATACTTCACATAATTGCAAGTTTCTTAATCAGTTTGGCAGAAAGAACTTGATTTTTAAAAAAATGACTGTAGAAGAAGGTAAAACAGATAGATTAATCAAACCTATACTGGTCAAGCAATCAAGAATCAGATGGAGGCTGCATCTCCTATGCCTCCCAATAAGAGTTTCAGAGACCAGTTTGCCTCCATCTACTAGGAAAGAGAATTTAAGTTTCCCATTTCTTCCAGAAAGAAAGTTCAAATTAACCAGGTACTTTGAGATCACAGACCAAATGGACATACATTCTATTCTGGTACAACACCACTTCCAGTTACCATTGTTTGCCAATATACAGTAAAAAACATAGGAATTTCAGGGAGATTCCTGGGTGTGTTTCAGAGTCATTAGAATGTTTTGGGCTATTTTGTAATGGTTTTGTGGTGAAAATCACCCACAAATTGTGCCAAACAATTGGACGGCTTGGGAGCATTGGCAAAGGGCTTTGGGAGCTGCACAGGTGGTTCGCAGGGGCTACACTCTCACCTTGACATAGAAGATCTTTGTGCGTCTCAGGAAACTTAACTTTGAAGGTTTTCACCTTGGGCTTTTTGGAGGAATCCCCATGGAAATGTGTAAGTTAAAGAAAGAAGGAGAGAAAGGAGATGATCATGGACAGAGAAAGGGGATATTTGGTGGTTGGGTTAGAAAAAGGGATTTCAAAAGTTCATAGACCTTTTTCATTCTTTCCCTGGGGATGAGGAAAGGACAGAGTAAAATCATAGGTTGAGGTTTTTTCCCCCCATGTTCATTCTGGGAAAGCTTTTATAAATTTAATGCATGGTTAAACATCCATGTATAATTAACTTTAATTGTTAAAAATGTCCCACTTACAAGGTGAATGTATTAGGTTTCTAGCATATTAATGATCAACTTAATGTTTTAACCCTTTTCCATTACCTTTCCCATCACTGCTTGGAGATAACTGCTCCAGTCATTCCCAAAATGCTAAAGCAACTAAAATAATTATAGTTGTATGATCATGAATGTAGATGAGATATTTTGACACTTTCAGAAAATGCTTTTTTCTGTTACCACTCTACTCCCCCTCCAATTAGTTTCTTGTTCACCTTAAGTTTTTCAAGAAAAGCAGCCTGCTTTCTCCCTCTCTTTTCTTTTTCTGTCTGCATTTACTAGAATTCTTCACTGGCGGTCATTCCCTTAACAATCACTTTAGCTTCCTTCCATGCATGCTCTCTGTCTGGCTCTGGTTTCATCCCCAAATAGTCTGGAATTTTTCATTCACAAGTGCTTTGTGAATTCATTATATTTCTGTCCCCTTTTGCCCTTGTTCATTCCATCTTGGCATCTTGACAATGTACTGGCAAATTCCCTATTACACAACAATTATATCCATTTTGATGAATTTGAGGTACTGGCAATGTATTCCACACAGCATAGAACTAAATTATAGGAAAAAGCTGAGCATAAATAGGGCATAGGGCAGCCATGAATAAAGCTTTTATTGTCTCACACAAGATGTCAATTTGTCATTTCAAATAACAGTAGCCAATGTTGTCCTGCTTTTCTATAGTAGCATATTCTCCCTCTGTGTGTCTATGTGCGCGCATGCACACGTAAGTAAAACTCTATTTTCAAAAAGCCACAAAAACATAATGTTAATAGCAGAGGGCACCCTGTGTCTGGCTGGAGCCCAGTGTAATTATTGCGTATTGGAAAGCAGGTAACTGTACTTCATTCTTGTATGTCTTAGGAACGTAAACAAAGCTTTCTCATTTTGTAATGAGAAAAACTATACGTGAGATCTCAACTTATGATTACCTTATATTATGCAGAGTAAGTTGCATGACACATTCTTAAAGGCAGCCAAACAGAAGATAATAATGGGTGGCATTATGGACCCCATATTTGGGCCACAAGGCTGTCATTTAGAATCCACCCAACTAGTAGAAATGTTGCCATGATCTCTAAATCTAGCAGGAACTTCAGATATAGACACAGAGGGTGAGAGGGGCCAGTGGTGCTTAAGACTGAGGGGTTGAAAAAGATCTGTTTTGTTGGACTCCAACTCCAAGAATACCCCAGCCAGCATGGCCATTGGCTGAGCTGGCTGACGGATTCTGATAGTTTTAGCCCAAAAAGTTTCTGAATGATACCTGATATCCGCTAATGATTCAAACAACTCTTAAGCCTACTACTGCTGTGTCTGAAACCACCAGAAACTGCAGAACTTGATTTAACTGAGGGGCAAAAGATTACACTGCATGATTCAAATCCTTTGGTCAGACCCAACTAAAGTAAACACACTGAGTCAACTGTTGAATATTGTAGGTAAATCCCATTGATTCAGTGGGTCTACTCTAGTTGGGAACTAATAGTAATTCAAGCCATTGAAGCCTGCATGCCAACACAGGCAACACCCACAGTGAGAAACTGTAGAGAGCTGATGGTGTACTTGAGCAGTCCTTCTCGACCTTTAATCTCATATGTTCTACCAGCCACTCTCTCAAAACAACCTGGGTCATGTGCATCCACACTATACAATTATCCCAGCTTAAATGCAATTCCCAGGATTCCATAGGGTATTACCATGCTAGTTAAAGTGGAATCAGTCATAAAGTAGAATTATAGGGCTCTCTGCTTTAGCAAGTATGACAGATCATAGAGATGGTGTGCACACAGGAGCAAAACAACAGTGAGGTCCTGCACATCATTGGCTTTCTGTAACTTTATTATTATGCTATTTTAAAAAAAAAAACCAGAGGTCATGCAAACGCAAGAACATAAGAATACTAACTGCAGAGAGGAATCCAGTTAAAGTTAAACAAAGTATTTTATTTGAATTGCCAAGCATACAAAAAATCAGACACTCTGAAGAACCATACAAAACTATTAGAAAGTGCGGCAAGAAAGGTTGGCTAGAGAGAGATTGGGTGGAAAGGGTGAAGAAGGAAGTTGCAGCAGAGGAGTTCAGACAGTGCCTAAGGGTAGCGTGGAGGACCAGCAATCTGGACTACATTCTATGTACTACAAATGGCTGGAGACAAAGCTAGGATTTTTATACCCTATTTCATACTCTGACAAAGGAGTCCAGAATGGGGTGATTGCTTGTCTCCGGAGTGACAAAACATTGATGGGACTCATGACAATCTCTTAATGTTCAGTCAGGGTGTACAAGGAAGATCTCCATAGGGTGAGACCAAGGGATGGTTGCTGATTGCTCATCAATCTAGGCAGTTTGTCTTTCGTTATATTGAAAAATGCCAAGAGCCTGACGCTGTGAAGGGATTAGCCCAAACTCATCAGTACTGGAGTTTTCTGCATAATCTTATCTGAACTTTCATGACTCCAAACTTGTCTCTGGTCAGTGTGACCCTGAACACTTCTTCAGTCAGTGTGACACCAATTGTGTTCTCCAGTCATTAATAAGTTCAGTTTATGAAAATCACATATCTTGTAGGAGGAGTAGCAGGATATGAAGGAAAATTTCATGGTAGGGGCAAAATTCTTACTTGGGAAGGGCCGTGGTCTCATTTTGACCTCACCTGTCGCTATATCCCTGCCCTTCTCTTCTCCCGGTAGCCAGAGCTGACCCCACACTTTGTAATTTTTTCTTTCTGGTAATTATGTTCTCTGCCCCCAGCCACTACATAATATGCACTACTCATTCACCCATTCTACTACCAGCCCACTCCCACTGTCCCCATGTTGCCAGATTTATATATTTATATCTTAAAGGCAGCTGTGAAAACCTCATTACCTTTGCTGGGTATTGGGTAACATCCTGATAAAACTTGCCAGGTTCCAGACTGAATTTTTCAATGCCAGTGTTGGGGTAAACAGCAATAAAATCTTTATCATGTTGACTTCTCATGCTGTGACACTGTAGACTTTAGCTACCACATGATTCTACCCTCTGGAAGAAATTAGTTGGTTGGTTGGTTGGTAAAGCAATTCTCAGCAATTGCTACCCCATCATTAGAAATTAAGTATCCCATGAAATCGGAATGTGAAGTGCTATTACTCAGGGTCTTGTCAGTAATGCTCTTTTCCAGGATACTCTATTCCATACCCTATACTTGCCTACATTGTTCCCTAGTTTTTCACCCCAAAGCCAGTCAGCATTCCATGCAAATAACTGCACATTTTCAGTTCTCACTGTCCTCATACCTCCTGCACATGTGCACATACCTTCAAGGTGTTTCTATCCTAAATATCTTTTGTTGTTTTTGAGCCTATGTATTGGGCCCCCAAGTTAGCTGCTGCCTCCTTCTTCGGCTACTTAAAAGTCTATATTTTGACAGTGTACGTAAGTATGTGTGCATGTATGTCAGTATATACAATTACCTTTGATGAATAATTTCCAGAAGGATAGCCATCTCAGGTTGTAGCAAAAATAAGGGCTTCATCGATTTGCTCATTTTCTATTGTGAAAAATGCCATCTTCTGTCAAACAGGCCCTTCTTCATTCTATGTGAGGCAAATGGGCCAATCTCTCTTCTGAAAGCTAAATAGACCCCAACCAAACATCAGAAATAGTAATCTTCAGAAACCAGCTGGGGAATTCTTTAGTCTCCTAGGACACTCTATCACTGACTTAAGTTAAGAGCCCATTGTGGAGCAAAGAAATTTCAAAGAAAGATTAGAGGGAGAGATGGCTGAAATCCATCAGGAGATTTCAGTCTATCACCAGAGGCTTAAATCAGGATGGTTGACTAACTCTAGCTCCAGGACATTACATTATCAGCAGAAACTGTTTTTGCAAACAGCCATGATTAGTATTGTGATTGTAAGTGTCAGTCCTTTCTACATTTAATTTTCCTCTGCAATCCACTATGCCCTGAACCATGTATAATCCTGGATAACACTTCATGCAACTGTTAAAGTGCTCTATAGTCCAAAAAGTATCTTATGTCACGCTAAACATGTTAGTCTTTATTGTTTCACTGGAGTCATAACAAAGATATCTGATGAACTGATATTGCCACAAGCGTGTCTCCTTCCTACAATAAGGAACACCAAAAGACAAAAAATATTGTAATAATAAAAGCTGTTATATATATTAAAGAATGGAATCCCCCATTTCAGTCTCTAGATATATTTTACCACAAAATCCAATGTAACCATTGCCCTAAGTTATCATTTCTAGAGGCTGCAGACAAAAAAAAAATCCTTATTATGTACAACACAATAGGTCTATTATTATCAAATGGAAAATATATGCCACTATCTGTGTAAGAATAATGTATTATGGTGTATTACAAACCATATTACGGTTTGTAATTGTTATAGATTATTTTAATATGTTGTAAGGCTGCTTGAGAGAGATAAACTTTCAAATACAGAAATAAATACATGTAAAGTAATACTCATATCTAAACTTATTTATAAAGCACACTAAATGAAATTAATTAATCTACCAGGGAGGAAATCTTATGCAGATGTTCCTTCCTATGAGTGAGGATCACTAAACTTTGTTGGACTTACTTTGTAGAAAACACACATAGGATTGGACTGTAAGACTGCAGTCCTGTACTCAGTTCCCTTTTGATCTCAGTGGGCTTTGCTTCCATAAAGAAGTAGGATTTCTCTCTAAGGCTTCACACCTGTATCCACTTCCCTAGGAGTAATCTCTATTGAAGTCAGTGGGGCCTATTTATATGTATTATAAAACTGTGCTGTTAAAGAGATAAAATGGTGCATGTACAAGTGGTTCTTGGAATGATTTCCTTTGGTGGACACATACGACAACATTTCAGCTGAATGGATCATCTGTGTAACTTGGTTGTGATCCATCTCCTCAGCTGAAGCTGGGCTCCTGCTAGCCGTCTTTTATGAGAACATGATGACCCATTCAGATGAAACATCTGCATGAATGCACTCCCAGGAGAATAGGTCCAGAAGCCATAGCAAAATGTTATATCAAAACTGGCAGAGAGGCTCTCATTTTCATTGTTTGTTGTAAATGGAAACTGAAACATTTTAGATTAAATCTTTGGACAAAGATCGTTATACTCTGACACACAGCTACATTTGTTAAATTTAGAACATGGATTCTTCTCAGGGTATATAAGCTGTCCTCTGGGAATGCTCCTCAACACAAGCATACTCTCTCTATTTTTGGAAATAATTACACTATAGTGTAAGGAGTTATTAGGCTAAATGGCAATGTAAGCCCCAAAAGCAAAATAGTTGACATTCCAATATTATGCTCTTGGTACCATGTCACACTTTATTCCTTTCAGCTCCATTAAAAATGAAATTAGATTCAGTGGAAGTTTAAAAAGTAGTCCTTTGTTATGCATGGGGCGAAGGTGTTTGGCTAGATTAGGAAATAAGTACTGTTTACATTTGGCTGTTTAAAAGCATAAATCCTTCCTGGCACATTGATTTTCAAAGTAAAACCATTCAGTACTTAACCATAGCTCAACCTTATCAACAGAATCAACAGTTATAAAATGGAATTTTGAATGTAATAAGGCATATAATACAAAATCTGGTTTTTAGCTGATAATAATAAGGAGCAAATGAAGTACAAAAACATAAGGAAATAAGTTACTGTTCTGACATTAGTCATTGGGAAGCTAAGTTTGCTGCTGATTATATATCTTCTTTTAAATAAATGCATCACACAGCTCCCTATCCATTGCGGTTCCTTCTCAAGGTGTTGCAAAAACTGAGCAACCGAGCAACCCTAAAGCATATTTATACAGATTAAATGGTTTCTAATACTCCAAAGAGCACTTAATCTGCATGAATGTTCTTCATGTTGCTACGTGCCTCTAAAACTTGAATATGGAGCTATAACACTTTTGAAAGGACGCAGTATATTTTTACTTGAGCAAACAACCGAAGTAGGAGGAGGGAAACCAAAGAAATATTAATTGGCCAGCCAAACAGTTCAAAATCCTAGTATGCAGAACCTCAGCTTTGTTCCTTGGTGTCCACTACTCTAGTCATCTTCTATGCCTCTTGGGAAACCACAGTATTCCCATGCTTATCTGTTGAATCTTTGAATGGTTCTCACAACTAAGTAACCACTGTGGATTTGGAATATTTTGAGCATCCAAAGATTTTTTTTTTCTGAAACTGGACTTACAGTCAAACTAAATATTAAGAGGTAGACATATGTTGTGCGATAATTATTCCTTTCTCCCTGATGGCCTGTGGGACTGAGTCCCCATATAGCTGTTGCCTCCCAAGATCCCTTCCGTTACCCAAGTGAGGAGTCAGTGCCAATTGCTTCTACCTTTATTAAGCTTGGTCTTGTCATTACCTCATGCAAAGTGACCTGGCACATGTACAAGCACAAATGTTGATTTTAGGTATAGCACTGTCATGGTGAATTCTGTGGATAAATAGTATTACCCTCCCAGATGGATGTCACCAGGGACACTAAAAGAGATAAATTTTATAATTCTGTCCCAATCTCCTCCTTTTCAAATGACTTAGCTTTGTGTTTTTCCTGAGCAGGTAGTTCCCCATTCACACCCACGCCATATTCAATAGCTAGATTTCTGTGGAACTCTCGCTCTGGCCACCTAAACCCTGAGCTTCTTGGTCTCCCCCACCCCCATTAAAGGGCCTCCAGTCCCTTCAACACTGAGGAGGTGGGTGGCTGCAGTACATCTATAGAGATTTGAGCTAGGACGTTCCTAAAGGCCAGGGGTTGGCTGTTGGGACCACCTCTGTTCACTTCCTACCCTGCTTGTCCCTCAACCCTTTTCCTGTCATTCTCTAGCCCTGCTCTCTCTGCTTTTCTCCCTTTGACTTCCTCTTCACAGCTTCCTCTCTTCCCTCATCTTTCCTTTCCACAACCTTCTTTGAAGTTGGCTGAGCAGCTCTGGTTTTACTCTCATTCCCTTATTTTTCCCTAGCTCCAAAACACTCAGGACACCACCACCCTCTCAGTGTCTTCTTCCCTTAACTCCTCCAGCCCTTCCTCTTATACAGAAGCCGCTGCTTCTCACACACTCTAGGTGACTTCAAATATGTAGGGCAACTGCAGAAGCTATTGCCTCTCACCACCTGTGGCCACTGGTTTTAGCAACAAGGCCAGAGTTTCACCCTGTAGGAACACCAAGGTAGCCACCACCCTGCTGTATTTCCACAACAAGATTTTCTGAAAGATACATGCCTCAGCAGACTTCCAAATTAAGCTCACATTTAGCTTTCATGGACAATCACAAAGCAAAGCACCATAAATGCAAAATGCAGTGTTGAGGAAAAGCAAATGCTATGACATACAGATATCTTTCTTCTTTCTTCTCTAAATATGTGCTAAGCTAACAAAAATGTGATACAACTGGGAAAGATCTGAGGGTTAAACTACATGCTACATGTAATGGATAGTATGCAGCTAAATTCAGCTTTTTTTTACTTGCAAGTAGGCAGCTGCGTGATTTTATACTGCACATTCCATAATGCCTTGCCATTGGCCATGTTGAGTGGTGAATGATGGCAGTCCCACAACATTTAAAAGATCACACTTTTCCCACTACTGCCATAAAATTGTGGGTCACTTTGTTCACGATTTCTTCTGAGACAAAAACCTGGAAAAGGGGGTTTACAGTAGGGATATATCTACATATGTAAGAGGAATGGGAACCTTTCTTCAAGTCCATCCCTAATATCACCTCCCTTCGATCCCCAAGTATATCACACTGAAAAGGATGATATGAAGAAGTATTTTACATATTTGAATGCTAATAGAAGCCTCCACATTGTCTGGAACCTTGATTTATTGGAGTTAATGATTACATGTGAGATTCTACTAAGCAAGAATCTACTTGCATTCAAGGAAATGACATGGCCATGTTGGATAGAGGTTTCTGGGGTGTGTAAGGTGTGGGACTTTTTCTAAACTTGGTTCCTTCTGTACTTTGCATTCAATCCATGAAGCCTGGAGATAGAGAGGGCAAAACTCACACACTTCAGGATGTCAAAGTGGGACCACTGCAAGTACCTGCAATCCCACACATGCACAGAAATATTCTGTTCATAGGGCTAGTATGGTCAGTGTGTGTGTGTGTGTGTGTGTGTGTGTGTGTGTGTACTGATGTCTGAAAGAAAGAGGCTTATTAATCATTTAATTGGGGATGGGGACTGGGGTTTGGAGAAAGAGAAAAGAATGGAAGATACAACAAACATTCCACTATTTCTTAACTGCTCATAGTCCGTAAAGCCAGGAATGGAATGAAATGAAATGGTGTGGAACAGAGTGTATAATACCAGTGTTTAAAGGGGAGAGTGAATGTATGCAAACTCCCTGTAGGTGATTTGTGTTGCTATGGCAGAAGTACTTGAAAAGCCTAATGAAATACAGTGGAATCCATTCTGCAAATCTGCATGTAAGATTCAGAAATGGGCTAAAATACAAACACAGTGCTCAGTAACTCCACAGTGCCTCAGCAAGCTTAAGGGTGTATGGAAACTTGATGTACAGAACAAGTGGCAAATATTGAGTACAAAGTAGTTTTCCAATAGTTGGATCCCAAAGCTGAATAAATCTCTCCAGTAAGCAGTGCCCAAGGCTTAAACAGCATCTGAAATGAAAAGAAAGATACATCTGTCAACGAATATGTAGAACAGGAGGCAAATGACTGACTAAATGAGTGTAAACATCAGCAGTCCAATGGCAAGGAAGCTAATAATTAGATAAAAAAAATGCTGAAGACACCAGAAGAGATTAAAGTGAACCATCATCTGCAAGAGGCATTTGTCCTAATTTTTGTTCCTTACTTCAGTTTGTTTCATCTAATAGGCAGAAATGGGAATACAGTGTCTGAGTCCCCTCATGTAAATTGATGCTTATGCAAACCTGTGGTAAAAGTGTCAGTGGAAGTTTTCTAGTGGTTGAAGATTACCTCTATGCAGGTAGACCCATGAAGTGTTTTCTGTATATACATAAAAATACAATGTAGGAATGAGTACCCAGGCTTTAAAGCCAATTTACCAACCAAAATAAAATCAAGCCCTTTCCTTCTCTGGTGCGGCTTACCCTGAGATTTGTGTCTCTTTCTGGAGACCTGGAAAGCACAACAAATCCAAAACTTCAGCTGGCATCCTGAGATCTGTCAATCATACTTGGGACCAAGATGCTAGTAATTAAGAAGCAGCCATAGAGGCTAGCCAAGGTAATCATGCTTCCTATGCCACAGGTAGCTTTCAGTGATCCTATCTTCCAGTTTATCAGACTCAAAAACTGTACCTCAAAGAAGAGATACAAAATGAGGTAAAAAAAATGCTAATAATGGATTACCAGAAAAGGAAAGGTATTTACAGGAAAAATAGTTATGATCATAACTTAGAAGGTTAACATACCTAAAAAACAGTGGAAAGTAGTATTTTCCAATGGTTTACATATAATTTAGCTTGCAAAGTTTACTCAGCAATACTGTGCCCCACTGCTAAATATAACCTTATACCCACAAACTTACCAGTGATAAATTCAATTCCCTATCTGCATGTTGGCACAACGTGTACCTGCAGAACCCCCAATTACAACATCTGGCACAATTCTGGGATTCTTCTGTGTTGTTCCCTCCCTCCACTCCATCTCCAGTTTTTTGTTTTGTGTTTTTAATCACTTAGCCTGATGAAATGTTTTGGAGAACATAAAAGTTTGCTTATCTTTGTGGCATTTTGGTGGTCTTAATAAAGGTATTTCCCAACTGTGGATTTTACTAAAATATATTTGCACTGAAGACTGGATGTTGCTAATCTTTGCCTACTTTCTCTTTCCCTCACTGTAACCTCCACCCGACCCCTTCTTTCTGGCTTCTAGGAGAAAGTAAATGACTTCTTAATGAATAACAAGTAAATGTATGGCTCTGTTCTTCAGTAGTAAAGAATGTATATCATTCATTCAAGTTTTTCGTTTGTTATTTCTTTAAAAAAAAAAAAAGGCCCCACAGCAGAGCAATATAAGAACAGCTACGGAAGCTGTGGTGTGCTGCAAAACTCTTTCATCCCACAACTCAACCTCAGCTTTGGCTGGCTGTTCTCTCCCTTCAGTCTTGTGAGGCCAACTAAGCTGTGTCTGTATCCTCACCTACAAGATTTCCATATTCCAGTTCCTTAAAAACAAAGGAATTGGAATATTTTGCATATTATGCATTATGGCTACTTTGCATATTCTGCATTACTCCAATCATTTGCTGACAAGTTGTGTATGTCCCATTTAGTCTGTAAAATTGCCTCTACCGTAATGGTTTAATTGACTTTTGTCACTAAATGGGTTGCCAATGAGGAATGCAGAATTCAGAATGTGACTGTGAATGTATAGAAAAGAAGTGAGTAATCGCAGAGACTGTGAGAGACTATTTTTACCCTACTTGCCTCCCAGGGACTGCATTCATCTGAAAATTGGCTTCCATGGGGCTGAAAACAAAATAGAAGGGGTGGTGGTGGGAAGTTGGAGAGTCTACTCCAAGCTTTTTCCTTAACTCACCTGGGTCCCGGTTGTCCCAGCCTTGTCCCAGCAGCGGCTTTGCTGTGATGGGAGCATGGACACTAACAATCCCCTATGCACTGGCTCACTTGCTGCAGAAGGAAACATGGTGGCCCCATCTCTTCCTGCTGTGGCACAGCCAGGTATTGTCCCAGGCTGCTCTGGGACAGAAGTGCAACCATTGCTCTTCCAGGGCCTCCACAGCTAAGGTAAGTGCAGGCACACGTTGGGATGGCAGTGTGATCGCCATCCATTGACAGGGAAAACTCACCAATGATTTGCAGTGCAATAACACCACCTGGGGACAAGAGAAGGACAGGACCGTGACCACGTTGTACATAAGCATTGTCACAATCCTATCCTTCTCTCATCCCTATGGAGGGCTGGGAGAGTGGAGCAGAAAGGGCCCTAGAGACCTTCCAGGGTGACAATTGGCTGTTTGGAAGGCAATGTGTAGGGCTTTGGGGGAGCTGGAAAGACATCTACATGTCCTTGCAGGCTGTATGTGGCTCACAGGCCAGAGTTCTCCCACCCTGTATCTCGAAAGATGCCAGGCCAATCTGGGACTTTGTCTAGGCAACAACAGTATCCATAGTGTCTGATTCCTTGATTGTAAGTGTTGATTCTAGTTCTTGGCTCTTGCTTGAGCCGTGCTATGGCTGGAAGAAACAAAACAACACAGCAGCAGCAGAAATAAAAAGTAAACCCAGGCTACTTCCCAGACTGCTTGGGAAAACAGAATAAAACTGCGACATCTTGTTACTTTTCCTTAGATGAAGTCTGGAAAGAATCTGAAATGAATAGCAATTCCTAGAACACTGTCAGAAAACATATCCAGGATAGTCGTGTTAGCCATACAAATAAAACACAATAGCATCCAAAATCCACGAAACAGCAATCCCTTTATTGGGCCAATCAAAAATGCACAGAATATATCAGGCAAGTTTTTGAAGCTCCACTGGCTTCTTCATACATTAGTAGGGAAAAAAATGATGTCAGAGTCACAGGTCTGTATTTTGTCAAGATGTCTTTGTTTTTGTCAGTTAATATAGTCAATTTAAAAAAAAAAAAAAACTTTTTTTAATTGAGACAGTGTTTGATGGGTTCCACCTGTACAGCATCTAATATTTTTTCCAGATGCAACAGTAGAGTTTCTTGAGAAATGCAATGTTCCCTGAGTAAGAAAGGGATGGGCAACCACACTCAGGACAGAAACAGCCTGGATCTCAAGGGAAGGTCCCCCCCCCCCCGCGCTGTTACTAATGGAATCTAAATTATATTGCCTGGATTTTACAACTTTTGTATCCCAGCCCACATGGCCAAAGGGAAGAGTAGTTTCTGCCTGCATGGATATCCCTCCAGACCATCTAATACACTGCCGTTGCTTATTTCTCTGCTACCCCTTTGACTTATTCAACTCACTTTCCTAACATCCAGCTGCCTGATTTGAGAAAGATAATTGTCCTCAAGTTAGAAAAATGGAAAGTATGTGCCCCATACTCCCTGGGCATATTAAAGCCAGGGTTCTTGACAATTATCTTCCCAAGGCTCTGCCACTTGACCTTCCTTTTTCCTGTAGAGATGAAACCATATGGGAATCTTCCTCTTTGACCCAAAGTTTAATCTTTTCTGCCTGCTCCTTCTGTGCCCTTTTAATATTTTTTGCCAGATGCGTATTTGTTATCAGTTGAACACAGTCTGAAAGGTTGCTAACCAGTTTTCACCTTATCATCAGACCAACAATTCATTGATTCTGAGGTCTCAAAGGAATGTGGAGATCATCTAGTTTGACCTCTTGTGTACATAGGCCATTCAGTCTCTTTAAGTTTTTACTGTATCATTTGTTTGGCAATTTTTTTAAAAAAATGGTGTTCATTCTCAGTCTGCTTCAGGGGAAAGAACTGGATTAGATGACCAAGTTCAGCTTGACAATTCTGCCATTCATCATTACCATTCAGAGGCCAAGGGCACAGTCCAGACATGTATAAACCTTTTACAAGTGTACAAGTACTCACACAGCCCAACCCAAAGCATATTTATTCAGAAACAAGTTCTGATGAATTCAAACAGTCTTCCCTGAAGATCCCCCTTTATAAGTCTTGATCAAGATTGCAGCAAGAGTTATAAATGCTTATCTTTGGCTGGCTGGTTCCAGTAAGAAGTTTTCAGTGTGTAAAATTCCTTGAGGCAGGATGCTGATGAAAACATAACAAAAAGTCAGTTCCATTTCTGTTGACTACTATCAGCTACAAACCACTGTCCACTAACAGTGGATGTCTGTCTCTAGACTGAATACAAAGAAAAATACGAAACGTCTTTGGTCAGCCTCCTTTGTCTTGCCAACCAATTTCATGGAAATCCTTGCAACATGGGGAGAGTGCAAGCTAATTTCCAGATTCTCCAGAGGATGTCCAGATGGATGCCTGCTAGCATTGCCAATCAAAAGGCATTGTGCAGCTATTCATATTTCCCTCCTCCCTGAGTTTGTGTGTATGAGATGTTTTTTAAAAAAGGAAATATCATGGAAAAACAAAGGTTACAAATGAAACACAGCATCTTCGAGATTCCTCAGGAGGCAGAAGAAGTGCATAATAAAAGATGCATCTGAAAGTTTCCTCTAGTATACTAAAAACCAGTGATGTAGACTCGAGTTGATTGATTCAGACTCAAGTCAGACTTAAGTCACTTCAGTGACTCGACTCGGACTTGACTCGGCAAAAATTACACACTGACTCAACTCGGCTGAAGACTTGCATATTTTTAGTGACTGATTTGCTGCCTTTGGTTCAGTAACATAACACATAATATTCTAGATGAATATCCAGAAACCTTGCAACATACTGGTCACATGACTATCTATCTCAAGCCCAAAGTGTGGACACATTTCTCAGAGGGAACAGAGAATGAGATAGGCAATGGGCTTGTGGTGGGCTTGAGATCTTCTTAGCAGCCTGTCCCCACTACATATAACAGAAGCTTTCTAAAACTTTTCCTAAGATCAGAAAGTGAGACTTATGCCCAGAGTGCAGGATGTGTGTCTCAGAGGGGAACAGAAAATGTGTTTGGCAGTGGGCTTGAGGAGGAAAGATCATTCCTTCCAAAGCTCCTGAAGCTGCAGTAATGGGGAATAAGAAGGATCCTTTTTCCCACTTCTGAAAAAGCCTCTAGCTTTGCAAATGGAAAGTACGAAGGAGCATATTCCCCGCTTCCGAAGCTGCAGATGACAAAATCACAGAAGTGGAGGGACGACTGTACTTAAACTGTTAAAACTGACTTTATTCAACTCTGTCTGGAAATTCTAGAATATAGGTTGGGGTATAAAGTTGGCTTCGAGACTTGAGACTTGACTTGAAAGTATCTTGCAAGGACTTGAGACTTGACTTGAGACTTGAAGGTAGAGACTTGAGACTTGACTTGAGACTTGGAGTAAAAGACTTAAATACATCACTGCTAAAAACTCTTACCTGCACACTAGAAGAGATGATTAAGTTCTAATTCTAGGCACAGAGTTGCTAGTTTTGTGTATTCCAATAATTTCTTGTTACAATTTAGGATAGTAGTAAGTGCTCCTTTTTGCAAGAGGATGGATCTGCCAGGATGCTCAGTCTGTGAAGCCCAGTGGATTCCAGAGGAGTCTGAGGGATTTTGCAGCTAATTTGACCACAGTCTTAGTTATTCTGTGGAAAACAAGGATGTACCTATACTGCTACCAAGTATCCTCTCCCGCTCTGTTCTCTTTGGCATTCATCTGAGCTGAGGACAATGACACAAGCTGAAAGTCAGCTGGGAAGCAGATGGAGGAAAACTCGTATGAAAACTCATTAAGCACCAGTTAGAGCTCACTGTCAAGTCTACTCTGTGGCAGTGACGGATGGAAAGAAGCCATTTTTCTTCTCCACTACTGTACCTTCTCAATATAATCCAGTAATGCTTCTCCAAGCGTTTCAAGACCTTTTGCATTCTGGCCCACTGGGAGACTTGATACAATTCTCAGTGCTATGTTATGGCATACTGGCTAAACCTCTAAAGGCAAAATACTTCACACCTGGTAAGACTTCAGTTCTACCACAGATGAAATTCAGTCTGTGGCAGTGTTTAGAACAGAGTCTGGTTGGATAGCGTTGGACAATTTTCAGTCCACAGAAGGAGACAAAGTGTTTCTTTAACTTCAACCAATCACTTGTTTGTTTTACCCTTTCCAGGGGCACTGGGATGACCAGCAGTCTAGGGAGCTATACATTTCTATTTAAGAAAAGGATCTGGATTTAAAGGCGATGTTGGTACCACCATTAAAACACAGCTGGTCCATAAAGGTCTCAATAATTATAGGTAGTGCTTAGGAATTTCTGCTCCACCTGAGGAAATTTATGTTATGAGCTCCTACAAGATTGCATCTTACACCCCAATGTGTTTGCCATCTCCATGAAACTACTGGAAGAGGTCAACCAGAAATCAAATATGCAGTGCCATCAGTATGCTGATGACACATGCCTTTATCATTTTTACTGGATTAATGTGAAGCAGTGGAAGTTTACATCTGTTCGGGACACTGGAATTCAATTTGTACTGGAAGAGGTTCATGACCACAGTGGCTCTATAACATCTCTATAGCTGAATTTGGTTAACAGAGCTCTCTCCTCACCTTTGTGCTCAATGCACAAAGTCAAATTTACTTCCAGATACTCAGGGGTGTTGAGGGGCAGGGCAGATATGCCACACACTTCTACGCCTCTAGCCTATGCACACTCAGGCAAGTAACTGGATGTCCTTTCTGATTATGCCAGTTTCTGAGTATTGGAAATGTATGTAGAAAACTGTTTGCAAATTCCTGTGTTTATAAAGTCCTAAAGATGTGTGTATGAGACGAGCCAACCCTGCAATTCACATGTCTGATACTCATGCCTGACCCTTCTGATCCTCCTGTCATTTCAAAGTTGAATTTGCATTCTACCCCACTTCAGCATCTGCTGAAAAAAAATGTTCAAAATGTCAGAAAAGTAATATAGCACATCATGAGCTTTCCACAGTTATTGCGGTACAGATTGATAGCAATGCAAAAGATCTAAAAGTATTTATAATTGAAAATATGAAGCATGCATTTGTTTAAAATAAGCCAGTTTTTGCATTATGAGTCTCTGGACAGTCATGCGAGTGTGGTTTGCTGTTCCATGAGATGATAGATTGTTTTAGCTGAGTAAATTTGTGAAAAAAAATTACACATTATGTGTAACAGGCTTGGGGTATGTGTGACCCTCCAGATGTGTCTGGACTACAAATCCTCTCAGCCCTAAGTAGCATAGCCAATGGTAAGGAATGATAGGAAGTGCAGCCCAAGTTAGATAGCTACACATTCTTACCCCTGAAGTGTAATATTTTCTTTGTTTCCTCTTCTACTAAAGAGCATTTAGAAAACAAGAACCTATCATAAAGTATCCTCTCTCTGTTTCGTTACTTCAGTAGGTGTATTTTCTATGAACATGGCAGATGGATCAATTGCAGGGACCTCTGAACTCTTTCTAAGATGTGAAAGGCTCAGCATTGGCAGGCAGGCGGTTTTAATTTTGCCTATTTGCAGGTCCTTGCAGGGGAATGTTAAATTGCTTTTCCAATCCGTTATCATTGAAGCACCCTTAAATATGAAGACTCTTAAAAGCACAATGTGTGCATAGATGTTTCCTCTGTGTAACTTACTCCCAAGTAAGTGTTCACAGGATTGATGGCAGGCAGCTTTTTATTATTCCTGGGAGACCTCAGCAAGAGTTACTACCTTAATTTTTTTTTCAGTGTGTTTGATCTTTTTGTACACTTACGATTGATAATTCATGAGAAGACTCAACTGTGTAAAAGTCTTTGTATCCCACTGTTGCCACAGCCTTTCAAGAGGGGTTCAACCCCCTTTTGTTTCATCTTAGGCATGGGACAAGACATCCCCTTTCCCATTCTGTTCTCGGGTCCATGATCCATTGCATTTGGCCCCATCATTTGGGCAGTCATTGTGTTAAGAATGCCCTTTCTCTTTCCCAATTTGATGAGTCACATCATAGCTTAAACATTCACAAATGTACTCCCGGAATGCCACTTTTGACAAACAATATATAAAAATCAAGTCGGTTGGCACGAATGTTCGGGGAAAGAAATGCAAATGAGGTGTGAAAATGGCCATAGTAAATTCATTTTAAAATCACCAGAAGCACTGACTTGCATTTTTTCCATTTCTCATCCAGCTACATGTAAAATTAGTGTCATGTGATAATTCCTTGCCAAAAACATATATCTGTGATCTGCAGGACATATGTCTAGTCCACATCTGAAACTATGGGGTGGGGAAAACAAGAAGAGAAAGCCAGTCGTATTCTTGGCATCATTTCACTCTGCTGTGTTATCAGATTTGGCTTTGAACGTGTTGTAAATCTTCTTTATATTTCCTCAGTTAAAGTGATACAGATGGGAGGAGGGGAAGGAGCCCAGGAACAGGTGATGCCCTGACACAGCCAGCAGATGGCCCTTGAACGGTCAGCAGCATCAAATGTATCAGAAACCCCAGGCAGGAAACCTGGAGTCCCACTGCCTCTGCTTATGTTGTGAGCTTTAATCTTGGCAATCAGAGCTTGTGGGGAAACTGTTGGGGGCTTCCACTGCCTCTAAATGACCACACTTTCATCACCATCACTGTTTCAGCAAAGTGGAACTGAAGCCATTTTTTTTCAAAGGCATCCACCAATGGTGCAAGAAATAAAGCTTCAGGAGAAGCAGCAGCTAGCCTCATTGCCAGGATGTAGTTACCGAGGTAGGAGGACCAAAACGAAGACATTATCCCCATAAGATTTCTGCCTCCCCAAATGACACTTTCCTTTAGTTTCCAATTTTTTAAATATACTTTTTATTAAAATATGAACATATATAAAATACATTTAATACAGCGTCAATTTTTTTTAATGTTTTGTAGCTCATTGAAGTTTCATATAATTCTTCTTCCAATTCTTACTAGAACCGAATACTCTTCATGTTTTAAATTCTAATCATACTACACAAAAATAAGTTCAATTGACTTGTTTGTTCCTGTACATTCTAATCTATCTAGTGTGTAGATTATAGTCTGATCTGACATCTTTATCTCATTTGTCAAATCTAAGACACTTTTCCAATTTCACAGAGTCATATAGATATTTTTACCTCCTTCTTAGAATATATGATTCATAGGTTTGTTACCCTGTTTTCATAATAATTTACCTTTACAAAATTAACAAGAACTGTTTATTAACTAATTTTGTGTTTTCCAGTTTTGAAGGAATTGTTTCAAAGGGTCCCATTCTTTATCAATTTCTTCATCAGTCCAGCCTTTAAGCCTCTGAGTTAATATGTCAGCATTTTTTGTTTCTGACAGAGTGAATAGCCACTAATCCATGTTGGGATCTCTTCATTAGTAGTTTAAAATGGCTGCTGACATTTGTAGAGATAGTTTGGGCATCCAAAGAAAAGGGCCAGACAAAGTTACTAAGAGAAGGGCAGGCAGAGCAAATAGAAGAGGTCTAAGAGTGTTTTTGTTTTCCTGTCTCAATCATTACAATGCTAAAAATTGGAGACCTAGAGGAAAAATTAATTTGGTGAGGGTAGATTTACCCGCTTCTCTTCTCAGTTATTGCTGGTTCTCAAAACTATTTTTAACATGCAAAAAATCTTCAACCATGTAAATTCTATGCACCTTTAGCAAAGCTCAGGAGAGCTATTTATTCTGGACTATGGCCCTTTCCATATGTGTGGGGGGGGGACGGGCAAAAACGCCCAAAAACGGAGTTTACCGGCAGCCGGATAAGTCCGTCGCAACGCGGAGCAGCGTGAGCTCACTGCTCCGCAGTCCTCCAGCGTCCCAAATGGCAGCTTCTGGTTGGTGGAGGCTCTCCACCAACCAGAGAAGCTTGCCAGCTGGAAGCCCGCCCCCAGCAGATCTGCAGGCACGCATTTGCGCGCGCCTGCAAATCCCCATCGGAGCCGGGCGACGGAGCGGCGCGGGGCTGCGCACTCCGTGCTTTTTAAAAACCTCAAAAAAGAGGTTTTTAAAAAACACGCAGCGTGGCTAGTTCCGGCCGCTCTTGAGTGAATTCTGGTGTGAAACTACAAAAAGTAGTCCACGCCAGTCCACTCTACGGTGTAGAAGACCTCCGTGAGAGGTCGCTCTGCACCGTTACAGAAGCCCTGTGTGGAAACGGCCTATAACTCACTAAATCCCTCAGCCAATATGGCAGAGAGTTTATGGAAGTTTGAGTCCAAGAAGGCAACCTCCCCAAACTGATTGACTGGACCTTGTGTTTCTACCACCACTGACTGGTGTGCTGCCACAAGCTACTCTTATGCGTATGTGCCCTTCAATACATCTGTCAACTTATGATGATCCCATAAATTTCCTAGGCTTTTCTTAGGCAAAGAATACGCAGAGGTGGCTTTCCTAGTACCTTCCTCTGAAATATAACATACAGCATCTGGTATTTGTTGGCAATCTCCCATTCAATTACTAACCAGGACTGACCCTGCTTAGCTTCCAACAAGATCAGAGGGGATCTGGTGCCTTTAGCTACTCTTAGGCTGCAATATTTGCACACATTTTCCCAAGAGTATATCTTACTGAACTAAATGAGAGTCTCTCCAGTAAAATTTATAGAAGTAAAATCCTTGTCAGAGCAGGCTACAGACAGAGATTGATTGTGAAGAAAGGGGCTTTCTGTAAACTATGGGTTCTGCATTTTCTTTATTGAAACGTTTTTAAGTTCTGTCATGTGGCTTGATGCTTGAATTTGTTTTGTGTTTTAATTGTTTCTTCAATTGGTCTTACTGTAAGCCACTTTGAGTTTTATTTCTGTGAGATGGAATATCAATCTACCCATCAGTCAGCAGTATCAGTAACTAACACTAAAATTGAACTTGTGATTGCAAATGAACACGATTGGAAGATTTTCCAGAGAGGATGACTCGTAAAACTACCAGTCAAAAGATATGATGTAGCTGTTCTGTTTCATTGTTCATTGTTTCATGGATTTGTGGGTGAGTGTGTTTCTGTCTGTCTGTCTGTCTGTGTCTATATATAAAGAAAAAAATGGAAGAACTGGGAAAAGGCATGATTGCAAGCAGAGGACGATATCATCTCAACTCCCATAAAATTCTGTGAATAAAGCAAGGTGATTGCATGGGGGAGAAGAAAAAACTTCATGGGAGAACACTTCAATGCCCATAAGAGTCGCCCCTCCTCCAGCAGAAAGAATAATCACTGCCATGTATCCTTTGTTCATTTGCATATATTAATGTAGAATGGCCCAGATACATTGAGACTGAGTTTTTGGAAGGGAACCCAGCTATAAATAAAAAGGAAACCCACAATTCCTTTGCATTTAAGATGCAGGTTTCTAATGTACAAATGTCATCATCATCATCATCATCATCATCATCATCATCTTTGTTGTCATCATCGTCTGTGTGTGTCACCTGTCAACCTATAGTGACCTCATAAATTTCATAGTGTTTTCTTGGTAAGGAATGCTCAGTGGTGCTTTGTTATTGTTCTCTGAAACATAGCCTACAAAATCCAGTATACCTTCTTGTTCCTCCATCCAAGAACCAACCAGGCATGACCCTGCTTAGCTTCTAAGTTCAGATGGGATCGGGTGACTTCAATGTATTTAGGCTGAGGGGATGGTAATTATTAGAACTGTGCATGTAATTCCTCCCTTGCTGAGAACCTGAGAAAAACCTGCCTATTGGCAGCTTTGTACTCTTTTTATGTATCTTAACTCTTTGTAAATTTTTTGCATATTTTCCTGGTCTATCAGGAACATATTTTATCTCCATGTTGTTCACTAGGACTCCCAACCTTGTGGCCCTAGAATGTCATGTATGTCCATTTCCTTCCTGAGCCCTTCTTTCCCACTGCCTCAGTGCAATCTTCTCATAACTACCATCACCAATGACTTTTTATTTATGTAGCTAATACTTTGTAGGAACAGACACCACTTGATTAAAGTATGTGAATAACTGGTTGTAAATGAAAAGTTACTTGCAATAAATTCCTTTCTTCAGTGATGAAGGTATAATAACATTACACTACACCTGTAACCCAGAAGGGCCACTGTTTTTGTTATAATATTTAAAGATGTTTTAATAGCCACAGGGATGTGGTTTCATTAAATGTCACAGTCCAAATATCACATTTTTTACATGCTGTGCCTCATATAGATATTGAAGTGGATGGCAGGAAGACATGTTTTGCACTGCAAGTTGGCAGCATGTAGTATTCAAATTTTTTGAAAATAGATAACTGTTTTAACTATTTGGATAAATAGGTATACAGATAATTACTTTTTTAAAATTGTGAGAACAGCAGTAACTGACCATATTGTGGGACTCTGGAACCATAATAGCAACCACTCATTTTTTAAAAAATAACTTTCAAAACACTGTTATGATAAAATACATGTTTGGTATCCAGAAGGTGAGCCACTATGGTATAGTAGTTTGAGTGCTGGACTATGACTCTGGAGACCATAGTTTGAATTCCTGCTCAACCATGGAAACATGGCTGGATGACCTTAAGCAAGTCATACCCTCTTACCCTCAGAAGAAGGCAAAGGCAAGCCCCCACTGATCAGATCTTGCCACGAAAACATCCTGAGAAGTTCACCTTAGGGTCACCATAAGTCAGAAGTAACTTGAAGGCATACAACAGCAACAACACATAAGATCCCCAGTTAAGCCCCTATTAAAAGGAACGGATAGCAAGTGATGGGAAAAGACCAAGGCCTGCTGGTCAGAGTAGTAGAGTAGTCTAGACTAGACTAGACTAGACAGACTAGACTAATGGGAGAATCAGTCTGACCAGGTAGAAAGCAGTTTCTATACCTTTGGCCTAATCTTCTGCTAATCTTTTCATATCGACCACCATAGCATTTTATAAACATTTCACCATACCAAGTGGCATGACACAGAGGTCTGCTTTAGCCTTGTCCAGTTCTGGACACACGTTATAGGATAGACTTAGACAAACTGGAGCATAAGTAAGAAAGGTGAGTTACGTGGTAATCAACCTGGTAGCCAAGTCTTACAAAGAAAGATGGATGAGCTCACTGTGTCTAGCTTGGAGAAGAGAAGATTAAGGGTAGACCGTGGACTCAAAAAAATTGAATGGTTGCTATGAATACGGACTCCAGAATGGGGGTGGCGGGAGGGTTCAAGCACACCTCCTCCCAGGAATAGTCTGGGATGATGAGTCCCCTGAAATGAAATACTAAAAGAGAAGGCAGTTACTGATGGATAAGAATTACTTGGAAGTGAGATATTGAAAGCACAATTTCAAATAGTTTAAATCCAGAATGAATAAACTTTCAACTGAATTAAGATTTAAAAGGGGCATGTACAAGAAAAATCAAAGGGAGCAAATCACCAAGGAGGAATTCAAATGAATAGCCAGCACATGTAGGGAGCAAGTCAGAAAAGCTGAGTGCAGAATGAGTTGGGACTTGCTAGAGAGGTTAAAAACAATAAAAAGGGCTTTTGGGGGCTTTCTCAAAAAACAAGTCTTGCTATACTAATCTTCTCTGCCTCTCCCACTCGCACTCCCCTTTCTCTTTCTGATAGAGTTACAAGCTTAATAGATGAAGGAAATCCTGTGAATGTAGTATATCTCAATTTCAGTAAAGCCTTTGACGATTTCCCCATGATACACTTGCAAACACACTAGTAAGATGTGGCCTAGACAATGCTACTGTTAGATGGATTTGTAACTGGTTGACGGACCCAAGGGTGCTCACCAATGGCTCTTCTTCATCCTGGAAGAAATTATTAGTAAGATGCTACAGGGTTCTATCCTGGGCCCAGTGCTATTCAACATCTTTATCAAGGACTTGGATGATGAAATAGAGGACATTCTCATCAAATTTTCCAAACACACCAAATTTGGAGGGGTAGCTAATACCCCAGAGGACAGGATTGGAATTCAAAATGACCATGACAGATGAGGGAGCTGGACCAAAACTAACCAAATGAATTTTAACAGGGAGAAATGTAGGGTACTACACTTAGGAAGAAAGAATGAAATGCACAAATGCAAGATGGGCTATACCTGGCTTGAAAACAGTATGTGTGAAAGGGATCTAGGAGTGTTAGTGGACCACAAGGGCCCTTTTCACACGCCACCTCCAACCTGCAATGACCACAGGATCATGATGACAGTTCTGCATGACATCATTGTGATCCCACGGAGATCCCATGGCAACCCATCGCAATCATGGATTAAATCATTGTTGGGTTTCTCCTGACAATGACACGTGATTGCAGAGTCCTCCCACCTCCCACCCACGTTTACCTGTTGTGCAGAACAGCAGGAAGCACAATGGCTGCACTTCCTCCCCAGCACAGCCTGGGAAACTGCCAGGCTATGCCGTAGAAGGGAGGAGCGGAGCCATTGCACTTCCTCCCATCCAGCAGGCAGCTGGTGCAGAAGGGAGCGCAGGAGAAGCAATTCTCTCCCAGAAGAGGCTTTCCCTGGATCCCCGCGCAATGGCTTCGGAACCAGGTAAGTTGCAGAAAGGGCCAAGGTGAACATGAGTAAATAGTGTGATGCAGCAGCTAAACAAGCCAATGTGATTCTGGGCTGCATCAACAGGAGTATAGTGTCGAGGTCAAGTGAAGTGATAGGTCAAGGGAAGTGCTTTGATCAGACCCCACTGCGAATACTGTGTCCAGGCCTGGGCACCACAGTTCAGGAAGCATGTGGATGAGCTGGAACATACCCAGAGGAGGGCAGCTAAAATGGTAGAAGCCCTGGAAACTTTGCCCTGTGAGAAAGGGAGCTGGGTATGTTTAGCCTGGAAAAGAGAAGGTTAAAAGGTGGTATGACAGCTGTATTTAAATTGTTTAAATTGTTAAAGGGGTGCTGTTTTTCTACTGGTCCAGAGACTAGGACATAGAGCAATGGCTTCAAACTTGAGAAAAGAGATTCCATCTAAGCAACAGGAAGAACTTCCTGGTCGTAGGAACAGTTCCACAATGGAACACACTGCCCCAAATGTGGTGGAGTCTCCTTCTTTGGAGTTTTTTAAACAGAGGCTGGATGGCTATCTATTGGGAGTGCTTTCATGTGTATTCCTGTATGGCAGGGGATTGGACTCAATGATTTTTCTGGTCTCTTCCAAGTCTATGATTCTGTGATTTTATGATTCTGTCAAGGACACACCGAAATATTAAGATAGCTATTGTAGTTGAGCCTTCCTCATGAATAACAAAGGTTGCATGCAATCTATCCTATGTGCATTTACATGTGAGTAAGCTCCATTAAATACATGAAGAGCACTTCTAAATTCACATTGGGCTTGTTAAAGTCTTCATATTTAAGGATGCTTGAATTATAATGGATGGGAAATGTAATTTGTCCTCTTCCTGCAAGTACCTGCAAGAGAACAAATTTAAAAGTAATTGCACCTGCCAACGTTGAGTACCTCTCTTCTTAAAAACAATTTCTGGATCTTTGGGCATGAAGAAGAAGGAGCAAACATTAGGAACAATTGGTAGAAATTGTAGATTTTGAGTAAAGATTACAATAAATGTTCTAAAGGGAAATTTTCTTGCCAGTGGAATAGATTGCCTTGGGAGGTAGCAGACCTACCTTCACTGAAGATATTGAGCAGAGTTGGGAAGCCATTCACACACTGGCATGTTTTAGCTGCATCCAGCTGAACAGATCCTGCCCTGAATGGATGATTGCACTAGATAACCAGCTAGGTCTCTTCCAGTTCTATGATCCTATGCATCTAGGGTCTTGGTGTTTTGTGGAATCTTGGTCAACAGTCTGGTTGAGAAGTATAAACTAATGCTCTGGTGATGCTGGTGGTTGCTGCTGGTGCTGCTTTTAATATTCCAGTGGTATTAGGGTCAGAACAATGGATAAGATGAGAAACCTGGAACTTCTACTGAGACCCTTCCTTACACCAGGCATAACACAAGATAAACATTTCCATAATGTAAATTTGCAAGTTGCAACACATATTTCTTTGTGGCAATCTCTTTAGAAAGGAAAGAATTCTCTAAAGCTATTGAGCTACCCTGGATCCCATCCATTAGTTCCTGTGATGTCAATATCTTATATGTGCATTTGTATCTTGTTTTCTTGTCTCTTCTTAGCTACGTATTTTAACAGTGGATATTAGTTTTCAGTTTTGCTTTATCTTCTGTTTTGATCTTCAGGCTTTCATCATAGCCCAACAAAGTACTGAAATTGATATTATGACATTGGGCTGATCCAGACAGGGCAAATGTGCCCAGAGGTTGTGATATCTGTTGATGCAGTTCTTTAGGTTCTTTTTTTTTTTTAATCAACATGACTTTTCGCTTGTCCTGGATTGTTTTCTAGCAATTGCTGGCTCTGGCAGCACCATTCTATCCCCAACCTCAAATGGATTTTTTTATAATTCTGAGACATATTCAAGCAAACAAACAAAAAAAAAAGTCTCTTCACTTTTCTCTCTCTTTTGTTATTTTTAAAAACTTAGAGTGCTATAGTGCCTCAGTGAAATGACATTTTTGCACTATGGCTCTATAACTATTTAAAAAACTAAAAATCAGAGGAGAAAATTTTCCCTTCAAACCATAGGACCATTTCAACAAACCATGACTTGGTTTTTTAAAACCTCTAGAAGATCGCTAGTAGAGGTTCATGAAAGGGCTACAAACAGCCCACCAAAGAATGGAACAAATGGATCCAAAGATTACGACAACTGGCAAAACCCTAAGGAACTATCTTATAAGAATTCACACTTCTCTAGTCCAGTTTGGAGAAGTCCATTGTGAAATTCAATTTACTTCAACAGTTTTTGTGTTAGACTGCGTTTTTGTAACAAATTGCTACCAACAGCATCAATTTTTAAAAATAATGACAGTAATAAAGTTTAGCCATTTTGAAATCAAGAATTATTACCAACTTGGATTTTAAAGGGGGTTTTTTGGACCCTAGTAGCAGACTGATTTGGAGAGGGAGGGAGGGAAGGAGGAAGAGAGAAAGAGAGAGAGAGAGATTGCACCATCTCACATCCGAGTTTCTTCTATTTTCACTTTGAAAGGGGTTGCCTTCCTATCAATATCTTCATCTTATGCCTCCAAAAGGAACTACCCAGTGGTTATGCCTTGAAAGCAATGAACAAGACACATTAACAACACCATTTCTCCGTACTGCACTATGAAACACATGAAAGAAAGAACATATGAAAAAGATATGAATTTTTTTTTTCTAGTTAGAATATCAAATACATAGTAAAACTCCCGACAGTTAGCAAGTTTCTTGCTAAATAACAGCAGCACTGAAATGTGGCAAATTGGGATCAGGTGACATTTCTTCATAGCCCCTTCAGTCTGTAATTCAGAATGCATCTACTCTCAAGTATTGATGTGTCACAAGCCGAGTTATTGATTTCCCTTAACAATTTATTTCAGCCATCTGGTGTCTTTTATACGGGTTTACTCTTGTAGATTCATAAGACAAGATGAATTAATGAGGCATTCTTTTTAAAAAAGACACATTCACACAATATTTTTTAAATAAAATGATATGTAGCAACAATATGCAATACATGTGTATTATATATGCATGTATCAAACAAAGCTAGTAAGCTTTTCCAAAGATGGCAATCATTGCCATTTATTAAAAGAGAGAAAAAATATTTTGTACTAAAACATCAGCTGTAAAGAATTACACAGAAAAGAAAGAACTGCCATTTCAAACCTGGTCTAAATCCAGTTGTTAGGTCCAACAAAAGATGACCCATTGAATCAATGGAAGCTACATAGGTGTTGATTTACCAAATGCCCATTGATCTGATAGATATGTTGTAGCTAGGTTTTTATCTTGAAACAAAATCTAAGGGTATATCACGTTAGCCCCTTGTTCTGCTCTAGGGTGGTTATGCTAGTGTTATGCTTCTAGTCCTAATGTTACCTTTCACATTTCAGGTTCAGTCCCTGGATGACAGTGATTGGTCATGCTTTAGCTTTTCTATACTGGGAACTCTTTGGGGTGCCCATCCAGTACTCCCCTTGTACCTCTCTCACACGTCCCTCATACTGCCCCTCATCCATATTTGGCAATAAATCTGGAAGTTCCTGATAAAAGTATCAGGACCACCCCACATTTCAGTATCAGTATCAGTAAAAGTATCAGTACCACCCCACATTTACCACACTATTTTTAGTGGCATTTCCCCAATTGCACAATCATGTTTATGCTCCCCCCGAGAAAGAAAATCCCCAATGAAATTAAGAATTCAACCTAGCAGGGGGACGTGAGTGGGGGAAGAAGGGAAATGGAGAGAGTGGGGGAGAGGGAGATTACAAGATCCAGCGAGGAAAGAATCAGAATCACGAGAGCTGGAAGGAACTGCAAGGGTTATCTTGTTCAGCTCCTTGCCATGCAGGAATACACAGTGGCAGTACTACTGAGAGATGCCCATCCAAACTCTGTCTGAAGCTCTCCAAAGCTGGAAAGTCCACCATCCTGTGAGGCATTGTCAATCTGCTGTTAATGAAGTTCTTCCTATTGCTTAGGAGGATTTTTTTTTCTAGTAATTTGACTCCATTGGTTTGTGTTCTAGCCTCAGTAGCAGGAGAAAACAAGTCCGCTTCTTCTACATGCCATCCCTTCAGATATTTAAAGATGGCTGTCATATACCTCTCAGGAGAGAGTCAGTTCACCAGATGGGAAAGGAAAATAGGAAAAGAAAGAATCAAATTGGAGAGGGAAGGAGTGGGACTGAGAGGTCAGAAGAGAGTTCAGTGGATCGGGGAGTGCAATAGAGCTCTTGCTTTTTTAAAAAAAATGGGGAAAGCATGATTGCACAATTGTGATAATGCCATTAAAATTGTGGAAAATAAAGCGACAATGGAAGGTTGTGTCATTCCTTTGAGAATCATGCGCAGAACACACCCACCTAGAACTGCCTACTTCTAAATCTGGGTACACACAAAAGAAGTCATTTGTATCAGGAAAAAAATATGCTGACAAACAAGGGGTTTTATTTTGTTTTTGATGGAGAGGCAGGAAAAAACCCCATTGAATTGCAGTAGGAAAATAGAAAAGTAATAACACTAGAAGCTTCTTCTTTGCTGATGCTCTCCTGCATCTTTTCCACTACAAAAGCTTGGTGTGAAAAAGCCTTGTACCTATGGTCTAAGCAAAAAGACCTTCATAAGAACTCATTCCAAGCAAGAATAACCATCAAGATCCTACATCAGAGATGTCTCATCTTCTACTCTGACTCATAAAGCAACAGATGTCTGTTATGTTGACATTCGGGGTGCAGCAGGATAATGTTTGCCGTTCAGCCAGCAGTGAGTTCCAATCAGAGGCAGGACCACTGTTGCAGCTTCTTATTGAACTGAAGATTACTGACGGGAGGTAGCTGGAAATGTCATCTCACTATGCCCAGTCGCCAAGACAACAGACCTTCATGGCTTGAGGTGACTGTTGACTATAAAGGTAGGGTTGGGGCTTGGTGGGGTTTAAGATTGTGGGAATAGTGCCATGATAATGAATACAGACCATGGATAAATACAGGGCAGTTACGGATCCATAATTCTAGGTTACAAATCTGTAACTGAAATGTAGGATGCCAGCAATTATCTGAAGCAAGTAGCTTTGGGGAGCACAACATTAACAACATTCCTCTTCCCAGGTAACCTAGGAATCATTTCCCTTTGGGGTGTATCAAGCACCATTTTTATAGTTTCAATTGTGTATTGTGACTTTCTGGGCTGTGGGAGATGTGTTGACTCTACAAGATGGCTGGAGAAATTCTCCCACCTCTACCTTTTACTTTAGAATAAGGGTCTCGTGCTGCTGAGAGCATCACAGCTTAATTGTTTCTGGCAAGATGTATTCCTTTTAGACACCGATTTATCAGATTTATAATATTTTGTCTGTAATTTCTGAGGAAAGAACTGCATTGCAAAATTTGGAGAACTATGTGGCTCAAAGGCTTATTACACTGGGAAATACAAATCAAGTGAGTTCGCTTAAAAATGGAGAACTAATAATGTTCTGTTTTTGCTTTAAAAAAAATGTTATTCATGTGAGCTCAGCGCCCATAATAGGAAGGTCTAGTCAGCTGCTCCACTTGAATATCATCTTAAGACATTGTTTTTGTTTGTTTGTTTGTTTTTGTCTTTCTGTGTAACTTTGGAGCATTTTTTATCTTATACAGTTTTGAGCTGAAGGCAAATGCACACAAACACACACACACGCGAAAGAGAGAAGAGCATTCACAGTCAACTAGACAAGGTGGCTCTTGAGGCAGAAGAAGGTAAAAGGCTGTGGGGAGCTTTATGAAATGAAGTATTTTTGTCTCAAGCAATTTTTTTTAACCAAGTCTGTTGCTTCAGTTTTCTAATACTGGTAGAGATGGGCTTCCCACTCTTCCATATGTTCTTCAGTTTGATATTTTAAGTCAAGAGTACCAACCCCATATGCTCAAAATATAAGATTTTCCCACTTCTCAAAGGGGTGAGGCTCATCAATGAGCGGAGCTCTTTTTCTTTCTCTTCTTAGGCTTTGGACATACTTTGATACCATTCCTGGACTGACTTCTACAGGAGCTTCTGTGTCATGACTCCAGAACTGTGCTCTATGTAGGGCTGCCCCAGGTGGCTTTTTTAGTTGCAAAAGTTTGTGCAGAGTGGAAAAGCAAATAGTGGGGCCTGATGATTCCCATACCACTGGCATTGTGAATCCATGCTGGGTTTTAATCAGAACTTTAAAGGAACAATCCATGAAGCAAAACCTATTTGGAGGGGGAAATTCAGCATGTTATAAAAAAATGACAACTATTTTTTTCAAAAAGCATTGTTCCAAAATTCCCCCCAAAAACCCTCTAGGGACTGTGGAGAGCATTTCCACCATGTTTGAGACTTAGGGCATTTCTGCACGAGACACCATAAGCATAGTGTTGCATAGCTAAGCATTCTGCACCTCTTCTTACTGCGAATGTGTCTCTTCTGCATTACAGAGTCCTTGTCCGCTCCCCTCGTCCACTTTTGCCCCACCCTGCCACCCCTGATTGGCCTCCTGCTAACCCTGCCATTTTCTTAATGCACAGTAAAGCACTTTAACATTTCCACATTGAGGTGGCAGACAGGATGTATGCGAATGAGGTGGCACAAGACAGATTTTTTCCGTAGTTCAAATAATGCATCCTAGCTACACTTTTAGATGTGATGGCTACTGGATGGCTATGATCTTGTGCGGAACCACAGCCCCTGAAACGAATACAGCCTGTAGTTACTATATTTTGGTGACACCAGGCAGAAAGGGCCTTAATCTGGGCCACCTTAGGTCTAAGAGAGATCTTTTTGAAACAGGAAATGACTTCCACTCCTTTCCTGTTTTTTTTTTCCCCTGGGACTAAAATAGTTCATAAAGGTTCCACATATGGTGAAAATGCCTTTTTGTCCCCTAGAAGGATTTTTTTCCCCCTCCAAGAAATAGGAGTTCTCTTGGAAGACTAATGTGGGCCCCTGCCTTTCCACAGCTGCCCACCCCTGCTTTAGAGTCTGCACTACAACCCAGTGCAGATTCACTGATCCACTGACATGGGAGCCACCCACCCAACCTGGAAGCAAATCACTTCCTGCCATTTAGTGGGGGCAGTATTTTTGTGTATTTTATATATTACATTAAGATGCACATACTCAAAAAAGAAAACCAGCATGATGTAGTGGTTTGAGCATTGGACTATGATCCTGAGGACCAGAGTTCAATTCTCCGCTTGGCCTTGGAAACTCGCTGGGTGACCTTGGGTGCATCACACACTCTCAGCCCCAGAAACCCCAAATGACTTGGAGGTACACAACAAAACAACATATGCAAAAAGAGAAAGAGAGAAAGAAAAAGAAAAACCAGTAGCAGTTAGGGGCCCCAATGACCGTGAGACAGTAAATCCAGCCCAGACTTTAAAGGAGCCATCCAAACTGTTGAACCTATCTTGAGAAGTGGAGTTCAGCATTTTGGATGGCTCCTTTAAAATTCAGACTAAAATCCAAAGTGGATTCACTGCCCCATTAACAGTGTGGTCCATCACCACCATTGCCAAAATAAAAATATGCACAGTTTTTGGTCAGGCCTTGGGCCCCGTTTTAAAGGAAAGAGGGGATATGAAGGAAGGAAGTCATATACGCTGATCAGCTCTCTCACTAGCACTACGAAAAATGAGTGCTAAGAAGAATGGAGAGGATATTACAGTGCATTAGTTTATCGGTAAAATAGCACTTTAGCACTATAACACTATAACTTTAAGAAACCATTTTAAAAATTCAGAAGAAAATCTGTCCCTCAAAACACAGGACCACCTGTGCAATCTATGCACTGGTATTTTAAAAACCTTTGGAGAGCCTTAAGATAGGTCCAAGGAATTGCTATAAACCACCCATGATGGAATCCAGGGGACTAACTATCCTGGGTATCAGAGAAGCCACCCAGCAACAGGTTGCTAGGCAACCAGAATGGCCATTCCAGAAAGAAACCCAACCCATTAGTGTGAAGGAGGGATTGGAGGTCTGGGAGGAAAAATGTATAAACAGCAGGCACCCTGAATTTGCTTAAACCCAGATTTCTAGGAGAAAGGGCTAAAAGCCAGTCCTGCAGCCAGAGAGTTTCTCAATCAGCCAAAAGGGAGTTGAGTGAGGAGGATGTGTTTTCTCAGAGAAAACATAGAGAGAAGGGCAGAGGAGAAATCAACCCACTTTTGAATCTGGTCAGAGAGAGTGACCTAGATTTGGGAACAGAGCCTTTGGCAAAAGGGTAGCCAGAGGGGTGAGTGTGTGTGAGACCTGTGCCTTTATGCTGATGGAAAGATATAGGAAACTGTTTAAACGCATTCTGAAGATCTTTTAGAGCTTGGACATGCATACAAAACCAATACTTTATTCTGTTTGTTGTTTTAATAAGGACTGTAGTATACTTTCATAGATTTTGACTCAGCTGAATAATTTTCAGTAGTTCTAACCAAACAGAAACATACTACCATAGATCAGTAAAACGAACGGGGTTCTAAATAACTGAAAGGCTTTACCCTTTTTACATGAGACAGCGATTTAAAGGGAAAGGCAGAGCAGTGTATAAAGTGGCAAAGTGCTTTAGCAGACTGGGGAGGAAGCTGCCATACCAATGTATGAGGAGAATAAGCAGCCTTGTCACACTGCATCCAAAAGAATGGAATAAATAGATGCAGAGGCAACAGTAAGCAGCAGGACCCAATAAATCCCAAGGAGCTAAATCATAAAAACTTATCCTTCTTCAGACTAGTCCAGGAGAACCCATGGTTGACTAAGGCCATTTCTGCATGAGAGGTGGAGGAACGTTTCACCGCATGTCATCAGTGGTGTTTTTTACTCCGACTTACCCTGAGTATCTGCCCTCCAGTTTCTATCGAAGTAAAGTGGAGAAAATCGTTTGTAGCTTCTGCATTGTCAATTCTTGTCGAACTCCTATTCCCCTCCCTCACTCCACCCCACCACCACTGATTGGTCAATTTAAAAAAAAATGTTGTAGAAAATGTTGTTACATTTTAGCACAATGGGTGTGAATTGATGTAATGGCTCCGCATGTAGGAAAAAATGCAGCAGAAATGGTTTGGATGGCTTACATTGGAATTTTTCCATTTTTACAATACATCAGTTTAACGTCGATGTTAACCACGCTAAGACCTCAACTCGTGTGGAACCATGGAGGACAGAATGACGTCAAACCAGTTTAACGTGCAGATGTAAAAGCGACGCTACGACGCTACTGTGATGTATCAGCCTTGTGCAGAAAGGGCCTGAATGAGGAGCTATAGCAAAACAGTAAACCATTTTCTCTATTCAGGGCCAAACAAACAAAATTGAACTTCATTCTTCATTCCAACACAGCTAATACAAACTGGAGCCTCTTTCTGAGAATCTTTTGTTCTCTGTTTCATACTGTACTATGGATCACCTGTGGTCAAGATGATCAGGCTTCTCATTCATTTCAGAGGGGTTCATACTGGTAAGTTTCCTGGTAAACTGTCCCCAGATGAGGTAAGGAAGAGAAGCCAGGCAAAATGATGAAGCTTGTTAAAATCTGATAAGGGGCTAAACAGAAATGAAATGATGCAAGACAAGAGTGTTTTTCAAAAAGTGTTTTGCTACTGAAACTGCGAAAGTCCAGTGAATGAGCACCATTACCCTTAATAGGAGGCTCAGACAATGTTCTCTGGTCTCTCATTTTTAATGCATTGTCCTCCATTGCTGCCTGACAGGGAACAGAAGAGGAAGTGGAGGGAATGGTTCAGAGGACAAACACTTGAGTAGCTTTCATTGTCACTTGTAGTATATTTAGTCCAAGAAATTGGGTCAATGTACTTTTTATTTTCTGCCTATTCTGCTAGCCCAACAGGAACGCTGACAAATTGCCAGGCCTGCTGGGTCCCGATCCTGATTCTCTGTTAATTTGGAACAAACATTCATTGAGGCACACGAAATGGAGCGTGCGGATGGCTCAGCTGACACAGCCACAGGCAGGAGGTGGCTGGTGTTGCTGCATGTTGTTATCCACACAACTAGCCAGACCGTGAGGCTTTAGTTTTCAGTTCTCTCTCTCTCTCTCTCTCTCTCATTCTCTCTCTCTCTCTCTTTTTTCCCCCCCTGTTCTTTCATATTTCACACTGCTGGCCAAGTCAATCAGCCGTTGAAATCAGTGCTGATGCTTCAAGGTTAAAATAAAGAAAGAAAGAAAGAAAGAAATGAATGTTAGGAAGAGAGAGAGAAATAAAGCTGGAACAGCTGAAGCCTGGCCTGATGCTGAGAATACATGCCGAGCAACAGTGTACGTCACGGCTGCCAGGAGCAAGATCAATCCCTGGAACCCCCCCCCCCTTTTTTTGTTGGTGGTAGTGTATGTTTTTCTCATTTTATTTGGAGTGAGTACCAGATTGTGGCTGGTAATTCACAGGGCGGAGGGAATGTGCTATGAAATGGATTAGCTCATGAAAAGGGGCCTGCTGCTGAACACATCATCTTTTTATATGTTGGGGGGCAGGTAACATTTTAGATTACAGAGCTGATGGCTCCTCAATGGCAAAGCATGTCCTCTCTAGGGGTTTCAGAGTGATCTCTTTCCACATTTGCTTTGATATAAATGGTTACATAAACCACAGTACCTCTGTACAAATGGGAAAGAGAAGCAATGATATACCTGTTCCTGGTAGAAGCATAAAGGAAGTTGCAGAAAAAAGGAGGAAAAGAAGCGATGCCCAGTTGGCTGCTTCACATTACAATCAAATTAAACCAAACACCACTTGGCACCCTTAGTGCATCAGAGTAATCAGTGAAGATAATAGCTTTTCTGAAGAAAAAAAAATCCTTTTTCTCCCAAGTGAGTCAGCTTCCCCAAAATAGGGAGGGGGGCCTGCAGCCGAGATGATGTCAGATTTAATAGCATTTAAATGAGTGATGGCAAGAGATCAAAGGGGTTTGAGACTCTATCCAAAGACAGGGTGATTATTGCACACTGTGCTGCTCCTTATGCAAAACTATCCCCAAGGAAGGATTTTCTTGCTACAGGTATTGTCAGTGATCAGTCCAAAGGGCAGTTTCAGGGTGGTTGGATGCTTTCCTTTCTTGTTCTTTTTCCTTTTTCCTTTTTTTTTTTTTTTTTTTTTGTAAATCCTGATAAGCATGACCTGGTCCTCTCCCATTCTTTTCTAGATATCATTCAATCATTCAGTTCTCCCAGGCTGGTATTCCAATTGAGAGTTGGGAGATGGATTACCAGGAGGCTGTGCTTCTCAACACATCAGCTGATGATTCTGTTCCTTCCCTTGTGTCTGCCATTTTGTTTTCCATTTTTGCATCAGTTCATAAATTAGCCAGCACTGAACTTGAAACAAACTTTTACCACCCATGGGATTGCCTTCATCAGATTAGATGGATTGGTAGGTATGGAGGGGGTATAAGATCCACAGGATACTATATGAATTGATCACAAGTGGATGCCTAAGTTACGCCTATGTATCGTTTCACCCTGCACAATTATAGCACTGTGACTGCATTGTAACCATCGTGATTCTATGTCACAGAATCCTGGGATTTGCTGTTTAGGGAGAGGTATTTAGAAAGAACATCAACAATTTAGATATGTAGATAACACCATACTGCTGGCAGAAAATAGCAAAGACTTGGAATGAATACTGGAAAAAGTCAAGGACTAAAGTACAAAGGCAGGTTTACCATTGAACATCAAGAAAACAAAAATGATTTACACTACCGATAATTTATATAACTTCAAAGCAGACAATGAAGACATTGAAATAATTCAAGATTTTCCATAGCTTGGCTGAGTCATTAATCAGAAGGGAGACTGCAATCAAGAAATCATAAGACTAGGATTTGGAAAGGCAGTGATGAAGGAACTAGACAAGATCCTGAAATACAAAAATATATCATTGAACACTAAAATTAGACTTGTCCACATCATCATATTTCCAGTTTCTATGTACAGTTGTGAAAGCTGAACAATGAAAAAAGCTGATACAAAGAAAATCAACTCCTTTGAAATGTGGTGTTGGAGAAGAGTTCTGCGGATACCCTGGACTTCTAAAAAGGCAAATGAATGGGTGCTAGAGCATATCATGCCTGAACGTTCCCTGGAAGCCATGATGACTAAACTGAAGCTGTTGTATTTTGGCCATATCGTGTGAAAACATGAGTTGCTAGAGAAGACAATAATGCTTGGTAAGGTAGAAAGCAGTAGGAAGACTGCATTACAGATGGATAGACTCAATCAAGGAAGACACATCCCTGAATCTGCAAGACCTGACCAGGGCAGTTGAGGATAGGGTGACCTGAAGTTCTCTCATTCATAGGGTCACCATAAGTTGAAGTCAACTTAATGACAGTTAACAAAAATATTTAGAATTCTCAACCAGGGATCTCTAGGGCCTTGATCAACTATACACTCCAAGATTCCAGAGTTGTTGCCATGTCATATAAAATGCAACCCTAGTGCTATTGTGTGAAAAAAATCCAATGCAACCCTAGTGCTATTGTGTGAAAAAGTTCCAAACAATGCTCTTGTGGTACAAGGAAGAACAAGCCCTTCACTAATGACAGGTCTCTGCTATTTCTTTATTTGATGCATTTATTTCTTCTGTTTTACCCTGCCTTTTCATTTCAAGAGGGAGTCAAGGTGACTTAGAATACAATAGTATGAATACAATTGAAACATAAAAGCATTTTTAAAAAATTAAAACAAGATACAGTGTGCTAGTTAAAAAAAAAAACCCACCTACTTAAAAGTCCTTCCTGTAGCAAGTGAGGTCAGTTGCCAGAAGCAACAATGACTAATAAGATAGTCATTGCTTGCTGGTAGCTAGCCAAGAGGGAGAGATAAAGCCTATCCTCTTGAGACAGAGCATTCCACAGTGTGGGGGTAGTTACTGAGAAAGTCCTAATAGTAAAAGCTGATTTCCTTCTTCTTTGGTGTAGGTGGTGTCAAGTGCACCCTGTTCTCTCTAATCAGAAGTCCACTGATTCCATTACGATTCCCTCCCCACCACCATCTTCCTATCAGGATCTCCAGTTATAAGGTCCATATATTCCTCCACATAATGCTGGTGCCTATGAGGCATTACCAAAAAGTCTAATGCAATGGTGGGTAAACCCACCAGTAGGGCCTGCCAGGATGAGGATGTCCCAGGGTTTGAGATTTCTGTGTCAAAACATGATACCTAGGGATGACCACTTACAGAGTTACAAAGGGCAGACTTTGATGATGTTGCAAGGTCAGCCATTAAATATGAACCGCAGTCACACAGTTTCAAATAGAAAACATCAACTCTAACAAATGAGGAAAGTGTGTGTGTGGTGTGTGTGTATGGTGTATGCACACACTATTACACTTTCCAAGACAATGCTTCTACCCTGAGATTTCTCTCCCATTTCCTGAGGACCAGTGAAGAAGGGCCAGGCCCTGAAAACCCTAGGACTGGGTCAGGACCAACTTTGGACTCATACTCCTCTCCAGCGGGTGACATGAGTATGTTTTTGGAGCCCTGGACATAATATGATGCCACTTTTTTGTTTTCTTTCAGCTCATGTTCATCCCTGAGGAAGAGTTTGAGGAAATTATAACCTAACAAAGCCGTTGCATTATGGGGTGGTATGGGACATTTGTGTGATCTGGACTTGATTTTTTCAGACCAACTGTTTTTGAAAAAGTTGGGGTAGGAACTTAGGAGGCAGAAAAAAAGTGGGGGTGGGCCACAAGCAGCCCATTCCATTCCCAACTCATTCTAGTGACAAAGCCATTTTAGCATGCAATCCTGCTGAAATAGCCTTGCTTTTGATGGCCCTTGGCTGCTTCAGCCTATGGCCGTACAACTGTGTATACCCCAAATTCACACAGAAGATTCTATCTGTACTCAGTTAATGGTTATCATAACAAACTTAAAGAGTGATGTTTACAATGGGATCCCAAAGCCAAAATTTGCATGTGACAACAGATGTGCTGATTGACTCCACATAAGCCAATGTGAATATGTGTAAACCTTTTCCTGTTGTTAACTCACACTACCATAATATAGGAATAGGCCCCAGTTTAAGGTATGTCAAGCTTGTGAAAGTTACCTGTTTAAACTAGAACTTTCAGGCCTTCTCTCATCAGCACAACCACTAGTTACATTGGCCAAGGGATGTTTGGAGTCTTAGTTGAAAAAAAAAAGTAATATCTCTAAACTTGGTGTATGATGACCATATCCAGATGGGGTTTGATGTACTGGTGCAGAAAGTCAGTTTCAATATACCCAGTCTCTCTATTGTAGGTATACAAAGTGTTTCCTTATCCCATGCTGTTATCAGCTGAACAAAGAGACAGAACTGTACAATTTCTGAATATAGCTGCAGGATCATGTGCTTGAGATACAGGAAGCTGTGTCAGGCTTTTTGTCCATCTAAACCAGTCCTGTCTGTCCTTGAGTGGTAGTGGCACTACTCAGCCTTCAGCAGAGGATCTTTCACATCTCTGATACCTGATCCTTTGAACCACCAGTACCAGAGACCTTGAAAGCATAAGTTTTATCACAGTCAAATGCCCCCATCTGTGCTGTGAATACTTGAGTTCTGGGTAAATGAGATTTTTCTTTATATTTGAAACAGATCTAGCAGGGATGAACCCATAGTAAACATGGATAGCTTGGGAAAGTTGTTTTTGTGGACTGTATCTCCCCTAATCCCCCATCCTGCTTTTGGCAGATTCTATGAAATGTTGTCCAAAGAAGAAACTATCAGGCTTTGCAAATGCTGGCTACAAAGCCTGCATGGTTGGCTTTTCTTGCGCTGAGTGCTGAGGATGTCCTTGAAGAAAAAAGAAAGTACTTTCCCTAAGTCATTTTCCACACTTTCCTTGTTGTGTGCTACAGTACTCAGGCTAAACCACTATAGTATCTCCATCTGCACAAGTTTAAGTGAATCCCTGGAATTCCCTAAATCTATTCCTCTGCTTGGAACAAAACCAAAATGCCTTCTTGCTTCTTCCACTAGTCAAGTATTATAATCAGGGTCACTGTGGCAGCAATCAAATGAGAGTGATTGTGAGATGCTGATACAATGCTTGGAAAAGTCAAATAAGATTGGATAGGATTGGGGACATATTAAAAGATAAGGAGGTGCTATTGAATAAAACCCACACACAGAATTCCTGACCTATTTATGCCAATTTGATTAAGGAGGTGAGAAGTAACTAGCACAGTAGGAAGGAAATAGCTAACAACTGATTGTCGAGGGGCTAGCGTTGATACCAGCCTGCCTCTCAAGTGGAACATGTTCAGAGGAACATGGCTCTATTTTTAAAACATTTTCCCTCTCCCGTTTCAGCCATTTTAAAAGAGTGATAGTTTTGCCACATTGCTTGAGGAAAGCACCCTGGATAAAGCATTAACAACTGGTAGCAAATCAAGGTGCTAAGAGGGGGAGGTTTGGTGCTTTTAGCTTACCACCTTCTGCATAAAAGTCACAAGAATTAGCAAGGCCTTCAGCACTTCAGCCAGCTGAGGAGGCAAGATGCTGGGTGACTCACCTGCCTAGGGCTGCACATGTGGTAAGAAAAAAAAAACTGGGATTCACTCCATGAATGTTTGTTCTTGCAGCCCAACATAGAGGTCACTAGGAGGGTGGTATAAAGCAACTAACACTCACAAGATGAAGAGTTGATCTATAGGGTAAAGAAAAAGATTTTCCTGGACTGTCAGACACTCAGGAAATGTTAAGTCTTGCTGCAAGTGCATATTTATCTTTGAGAATATATAAAGAATGACTGAAATAGGTGGAAGCTTCTGTACTGTCTTGTCTGGAGAAAAATTTAGATGAAGGAGAAAACCAACTCATTTGAAATATGGTGTTGAAGGAGAATTCTATGGATGCTACGGACTACTGAAAAAGATAAATGAATATATCATAGAACAATTGAAGCCTGAACTCTCACTAGAAGCCAAACTGTGGCCATCTTGGACATATCATGAGACAGTGTGGCTCATTGGATAAGATGATAATGCCTGGTAAACTGGACGGCAAAAAGGAAAAAAGAAGATTTCACTACAGATGGATTGATTCAGTCAAGGAGGCTATGGATGTGAGTTTGCAAAGGCAGGGCAGGTGATGACTAGGGATCTTGGAGGTTTATCATTGATAGGGCTGCCATAAGTCATAGCTGACATGGCAGCAAATAACAACAAAAAGTAAAGTATTACTACAGGAGCCAAGTTCTGATTGATTTACCTAATGTGGGAGTAACGTGCTTAGAAAATAAATGCCCAGTCAGTCTGCTCCCTCTGAGTTAGGATTCCCAGACTGAGTGGTTAGGTTCAGTGGCCGGAATCCTATTGGAGCATTGTATCTTTGTACTTGGATTTATGTCTGTGGGAGTTCGAATTGCACAGTTGCACAATATCCATATCCAGTAGAGGCCTGCTGTTACATTACTATGTAGCATTGCTGGCAAAGTGAAGGATGTGTGTAGGTGCCCAGTGCACAACAGGACCAGTGCATAATGGGACTGATGCACATTGATCCCAATGCACATCACATCACTCTCGATGCACATGGCATTGATTCCAACAAGCATCAACCACCAAGGCCCATCGGGCACTCTTGTCAGTGTCCCACTACGCATCTTTGCAATTCAGTAACTTTGCTACCTAGCAGATTATAAATAAAGTTATGTTACACAAAAGGTCATATAGGATTCTGGCCAGTATCTCCAAGCACAAACAAATAGAGATAGCTGTGGCAACAATAAAATCCCAGTACAAAAACTCTAGTTATGAAGTAGCTAGTGACTTCACCTATCACAGAGACAGACTTTGAAAGAAGTATTTCTTTGCTACCAATAGCTGTCTGACTGAGAATTCTAAATACTTTGCCAAACTATAAATCCCAAGATTTCACAGGATGGAGTCATGACGGTTAAAAGGGCAATCAGACTGCTATATTTGGGAAGGGTGGATACTCCCACTGATGTTATTACTTGAGATTTGAAAAGATTTAATAATATGTGAATATTTTATAAGAAAACACATTTCAGAGGGATTACCCTTTTAATTTGGGGCAGAAAGAAGGGAAGAATGCGGTACCATTTCATTGGAGTGGAGGTATGATCCTAAATCTGCTTTGTTGTTGTTCATACCCAGCAAGTTGACTTCAACTTATGGCAACCCCAGGAATGAGAGACTTCAAGTTAGTCTATTATCAAAAGCCCTGCTAAGGTCTTGTGAATTCAGGGCCATGGCTTCCTTAACAGAGTCTATCCATCTGTAATGTGGTCTTCTTTTCCTACTGCCTTCTATCTTACCAAGCATTATTGTCTTTTCTACTGAGTCACATCTTCCCATGATATGGACAAAGTACAACAGTCTCATTTTAGTCATCTTTGCTTCTACACATTTCTTTGTCTTTTTTAGCAGTCCACGGAACTCTTCTCCAGCACCACATTTCAAAGGAGTAGATTTTCTTCCTATCAGCTTTCTTCACTATCCAGCTTTCACAACCATCCATAGAAATGGGAAATATGATGGCATGGACCATTCTAACTTTAGTGTTCAATGATATATCTTTACACTTCAAGATCTTGTCCGGTTCCTTCATAACTGCCTTTCCATTTCCTAGTCTACTGATTTCTTGATTGCAGTCTCCATTTCAATTAATGGCTGAGCCAAGGTATTTCTATATCTTCATCACTGACTTTAAAGTTCTGAAAATTGTCTGTGGTCATTATTATTGTTTTCCTAATGTTCAACTATAAATCTTCTTTTATATTTTCTTCCTTGACTTTCTACAATAATCATTCCAACTCTTTGTTATTTTCTGCTAGCAGTATGGTGTCATCTGCATATCTTAAATTGTTGTGTTCCTCCAGTTTTCACACCTCCTTCTTCCAAATCTACTCCTTATTTATGTGTGATATATTCAGTGTACAAATTAAACAGATAGGGTGATAAAATGCAGACTTACCTGACTCTCTTGCCAATTGGAAACCATTCTACTTCTCCATATTCTGTCCTTTCTTCTGAAATTCTTTGTTGTGCTCATTATCAAACATATGTTTGCCATGTGATCCCTGGTGCTTCTTCCTTTCCTGAACCCAGCCTGGATAGCTGGCATTTCTTGCTCCCTATGTGGTACAAGTCTTTGTTGCAGAAATTTCAGCACAGCTTTGCTTGCATGGGAAATTAATGCAATGTTCCTGTGGTTATTGCAATTCCTGGTGTCCCCTTTCTTGGGAACTGGAATATATGTTAAGCCTTTCTCATCTGTGGGTCATTCTTTTGTTTTCCACATTTGTTGACAGATTTTAGTTAGATCTAAAGTGGATTATGTCTCTGTAGCATGAAGCAGCACCATTGGCATGCTCTGCTCTGTCACATGTTCTGGTGATTTATTTCTCCAAAGTGTCCCGAGTGCAGCTTCCATTTCACTTTCTAAACTTGTAGGTTTATCTTCAAATGGTTCTTCCTTGAATGAATCTGTCATTCTTTCTTCTCTTTTACATAGTTAATCATTGTAGTGTTTCCACTGGCTTTTTATTTGTACTTGGGCATATAGTGTGTTTCCCTGCTGGTTGTATAGCATACTCACTCTGGGTTTAAATTTTCCTTTGATTTCTTGGATCTTGTGGAAGAGGTCTTTTGTTCTTCCTTTTTTGTCATCATCTTCTATTTGTCTGCATTGATTGTTACAGTAGTATTCTTTGTTCTTGTGCACAAGTCACTGAACAGTTGCATTCAGGGTTCTGACTCTCTTTTCTGTCACCTTTTGCTTCTGCTTCTTGTCTGTCCTTAACTGCTTGAATCTGCCATCCATTGAGGCTTCTCTTTCTCTTTGGCTGCAGATAGTGTCTTTTTGCATTAATCTTTGATTATGTCCCTGGCTTCAGTCCAGAATTCTTCTGGCTCCCAGTTAATTGAGCCTAACAGTGCAAAACTTTTTTTTTTCCTACATAATCTCCAAATTTTATGGGGATGTTCTTCAGGTTCCGTTTTGGCATGATAGTTGGTTCAGTGTTCTTTAGCTTTATTCTAATTGTTGATATTAGCACTTCATGGTCATCTGCTCCTAATCTTGTTTTTGCAGAGAAAATTGAGCTTCTCCATCTTCTGCTTCCTATTATATAGTATATTTGATTTCTATACTGTTCATCAAATGATGTCCATGCATGCAGTTGCCTCTTGGGTTGCTTGAAGAATGTGTTTGGGATGAACAAACTGTTGGCCTCACAAAATTCAATCAGCCTCTCTCCGACTTCATTTTTTGACCCTAGGCTAAATTTTCCTACAATCTTTGATTCTGCTTTGCTTCCTACTTTTGCATTCCAAGCACCTGTTGATTAACACCTGTTTTGGTGTGTGATCATTTTCCTCCTGGACTCCTGCATAGAATCTCTCAATTTCTTCTTCTTCTGCATCTGTAGTGGAGTATAAACTTGATTATGATTATATTGATGTGTTTTTTTCCTGAAACCTTATCAATATGATTGGTCAGACTTTGCATTTCATCCTTTGACTGCTTTTGGTATATCTTTCCTCAATACAAATGCCACCCCATTTCTTCTTAGATTTTCTTTCTGGAATAAAATACTGTATAAGTATCTGATTCAAAATGACCCATTCCTGACCATGTTTAGCTCACCCACCCCAGTTGCAATGTTTATATACTCCATTTCTTGTTTTACTATATCTAGCCTCCCCTGATTCATGCGTCTCACATTCCATGTCCCTATAATATGTGTTATGCAGCTTTGGACTTTCCTTTCACCTTTCTGCTTACTCAGAAGTAAATCTAAATGAAATTATTATGACTCGCTCTCTACTAAATGTGGTTAGGATCGCAGCCACACTGTGACATACACTTTCCAAGACTAAAAGCCATCTTGGTTAAAGAATAAATGATGTTTGGTAAGATTATGTTTGTAGGTTACTTAATTAAGACGTCATTGTCTTTTAGTTAAATAAGTCACAGAAAGCTTTCATGGTTTACAGAATCACCTTAAAGGCACAGCTAGAATTAAGAGATTTGCATAGTTTGCTCATCTGCTTCCTCTCCCCATGAGAATTAAGTTAGTAGCTCATAAGGGGTCTCCAAACAGTTCTTGGCCTACCTGCCCCCACGTGCTACTTCAAAATCTCCCTGAGTAAAACGTTTTAGAAAACTGATACCTTGGCTGGACCTTGGGAAAGTTGCAAGAAGCCAAATTTAAAGGAACCAGTAGAAGAACTTCAGGTTCTGCATGGACTTCAGATCCCTCTTCTCTATTATAACTTTCCCAAGAGAATCAAAGTGACTAAAGTCAAAGCATGAGCAAAACTTCAAGTTTCAAATTATTGTATGCTTATCATTAACAAACAGTGAGCTGTTCAAATCACAGTTATCTAGAAGGGAATCAACATAGTACTGTAAAATGTGACCTGAATTGTAATTTTCAGCTGCAATATGCCATAGGTCACTTTAATTCCAAACAGAGCTTATGTTTAATAATCATGCTTAATTCTCTACTTCCGGAGAAAGAAGATTCAAAGGGTCTGAGGAAAATGGCTCTTTACATTCTTTCAATTACAACTGTAAGCTAGAATCTCCAAAAATAGAGCTACCCAAAAGTGATAGGATTTTTGTGGTGAGTACAAGGATTCCTATTATAGCTCTGACTTTGAGCAGGATAATGCTGTACAAAAATCTTTGCAGTGGAACTACAAAAGGCCCTTCTAGATTATGCCCTATGTGTGCCTACTTTGGTGTAAGTCTTGATCAGTTCAGTGAAACTGAATTTTGAGTAAAGTTGTACAGGATTGTACAGTTAGTACTTTGTACTCTGGAGTTAGTACTCTGTTTACACACAATGTGTTTTTCAATTTTTTTTTTTCAGACTGAAATCACACCATCCTGCCGCTGAGATCCACAGAATTCAAGTTGGGTAGTATGCAGGTTGAATAATATTCATTTATTTATGCATTATATCCTGCTCTATATCTAAATATCTCTTAACTGGTTTTCAGGATTCACAATCTTGCTCCCTAAACCTAGATACGTTGCACTGAAGCTGCCACAAATTTAACCTGGAAGACACCTGGATATTTTCATTGCTTTCAGTGCATAATTCAGTGAGCACTGTGTTCTTTTGTAGTGTATTCTCTACTAATCATTTCATATCATCTTCCACACCCTGGCCTGTTTTAAACTTTGATCTTCTGCTCCTGTACTGTGTGGTACATTTGAAATACACATGCAAATATATGTCCAACTCTACATGATCTTTATGTGTACCGATACACAGAATATGGATCTATTCAACAAGAATCAGCCAAATTCTATTGCAGATCCAAAACTTTCAGAGAAAATGTATTACAGGATTTTGGATCACTAGAACACTGTAAAAACTGATATGTACTAGCTTAAACACCATAGGGACTAATCGTGGTAACATTTAAGTATGTACAGTACTTTACCTAAACCTTGCAACTCTAATTGCCTAATTCTTATATTAATCCAGGTATTGCCTTTATTTGCCACCAGAGTGGGTATACGCTTTGCCTTCCAATATGGCAGCAGTCAACCTTTGAGATACTTCTGGCCATCATAGCCAATGGTGAGAAATTATGGGAACTGTAGTACAAAAACACTTGCTTCTTTAGAGTTTCCCAACCTGCTCCAGAGTATAAAGTTCCCATTATGAGTAGCAGTGTCTGTCAACAGTCTACACAAGCACTATCTCACAGATGGTTCATGGGAAAGGGCTATTTGCAGACCTGATTTGGATGTTCTGCTTCCAGTTTTGGAGCCAAGAGTGTGCAGATAGCATGGTTGCATGGAGCTCTCACATAACACTAAGTATATCAATTTTTTTAGGGAATTCAGACTTAACATATGAAGGGAGGCAGGCTCTTTCTTCTACATTCCTGCTGAGGGAACTTCTCTCCTGTTCATTGACTGGGGACCTAATTTCCTCTGTACTGGCTTTGATTATATTTACAATTTTAATTCTTTATATTCTGTATTTCTACCTGTCAAGGCAACTAAAAAATGATGTAATCAACAATTTTGATTTGCATTAGTCATCCTAGCAGCTCTGTCAAAGCGTTTGTTTCCTTGCTGAACTCCTGTTTAACTTTCCCTCCTGAAATCCTGAAACTCCTCATTGTAATGAAAAAGTTGACATGGAATCCCAGGATAACCTCTACTGCCAAAACCACTTCTACTGGTACTGACACTGGAAGCTCTGTCAAGGTGTTTATTACCCCTCACCTAATATTTAACCTTTTCTTTCTGAAATTGGATAATCCAAGGATAACCTTGTCCACCAAAGGATATCAACAAAAAGAGATCAAAAATTTCAAACAAACCTTGGGATTTTTGCAAGAATGTTGGCAGATGTTTTGTTCCCAGTTATTGGACACCATGGAACAGAGTTGGTCAGATTATGACCCAGGGCCTCATTCACACTATTGTTTTGAACCTCCAGCCCATTTATTTATTTATTTTACTAAAACTATCATCCCCATCCTCTGGAAGTATGGGAGAAAATATTGCTGTGTCTTGCTACTCATTCCCAGGTTGTTTTAGGCCCAAGAGAGGACTGTTTTCATCCAAGAAGAAAACTAGAAATTAAATAAGACAATATTTGTTGTCTTTGACCAGCATTTGGGCTCAGTGTTGGACTGATGCTCCTTTACATCCCTTTGGTCAAATATTTTATTGCCTGAAAAATATAGGAATTGAAGGAGGTGGCCACTGTGGCAGAGAGCTAACTGAACAGTGTCATGTACATTAGTAGTATCACAATTAGTTTTATAATGCAGAGAGTTTTATTTTTCCACCATTTGTTGATATTAATGCTTGGGCTTCTTTTGGGAAATCATATTGTACGTAATAAATATGGTAATCTTGAAAGTACCTCAGGGAATGTATTGCCAATGCCTACCCACACCAGCAAATTGATTTGTGAAACATCTTGGCTGACAAAGTTTGAAAATTTAAGAAAAATCAACATTTTGATATACTGAATCCATTCACAACTGAACTGAATAACTGAACTGAACTGAATTCCTGGGTCCATGAATATTCTTCTATCCCTGCCTAGTCACAGATGCTTTAGCATGTCATCATATTCTTTCTTTTGATATACTACCACTGCCGTGATTTGTTGTGATATGATTGGGCCCGGAATGAAGCATGGACTTTTAAACTCTCCTTCCTGTTGCATCACATTCTGATCCCCTCCCACACTTCATGGTTTCTGTCAAACCACAGTTTCCTATCAATCCAAACTGACATCTTGTAGATTGAATTTTTTGTACAAACCAGGAAGAAGCGCTGGTTTATAATTCTATTTTACAGAGCAAGCACAAACCAGAGATTGCCAGGAAGGGAAAAACAGCACGTGAGGGACAGAGAAATTGAACGGTGTGTGTAGAAGCACTGGACTCTTTCTAAGTTCATTTACATAATGCCAAGCCATGGAAGGAACGGTAATTGGATATTTAAGCTTATTTTCACTCTTTGCTAGTTGTTCTATTATACCACATTGCAAGTTATCTTCAAGATCTTGAGACATTTTGTTTTTCCTGTTTCAAACAACACACAAAAGATTTGCATGCTGCCCATTCTTTGTGAACATTAGCTAATCAATCTCAGTCAACATTAAATTTCTAAGATTTTCCCACTGTGGGCTGAAGTGTCAAAGGCAAATAGAATACTGAAAGCAACATTAATGGAGCTCTAATGTTCTGACTTAAATCCACAAAAGTCAGGAAAAATAGAATTACGACCCCCCAAACAGCTTTAACTTTGCCCTTCTGCAGGTATGTATTACAATAGAAAATTGCTGCTTTCAAAGAATGATCACATCGCACTGGATAATGGGACTTATTATTTGATTTATTTCACAAATGTAGGTTAACTGCATGAGTTATGTGAAATATTCTTAATACACAAAGTTATCTTCCTCCAGAGATTCAGGACAGAAATATGAGACATTTTTGAAAGGAACAGTGAAAAACTGTGAGTCTGTGGTTTATGGTAAATCCCAAGTGCAGTGTTCTTCAGGAGTTAGTCAATGGAACTGAACGGCTTTTGCAAAAATACCCCCTCCCTCAAAACTCTCATAAAGCATTGCTTGGCCTAACAGAAGCATTTGGACATGAACAAACTGGTGGTTCCAGTCCCAGTGTGTTCATGTCAGCAATCACTTGCATTATATTTTGCTTCTAAGATCATTTATTATTCCAATTTGTCATTCATTGTTCCAGATTCTGACTTATTTATCCATCACATTATGATGCTGGAGAAAATAGCCATTTCTCATCCTCTGATAGCTGCGTCTCTCTCTCCATACTGCCTCATCTAGTCCCTTGCAGTGACAAAGCACAACCTGATTCATACACTTTAGAATTTCACAGGCCACATCCTCTTAGAAAAGATAATCAAACCTGTATACATTAGACTCTTTGTTATTAATTATAGCTCCCTCTGACATTCCAGATAGTGCTTTTACTTTCATTTCTAAAATTGCCTGAGGAAAGTTAGAAACGTCATCCTCTTAACAGTGATTTCACAATGTCCTGGTTGACACAACACTTAAGAGTCCTGTGTTGCAAACAAAAGACAAAGAAGATTATTCAGAAGTAAATAAAATGGGCATTAACAGTTAATTGTTACCATAAATCTGTCATCTCATCATTTTTCCCCCTTTCAAAAATAGAATGTTCTGCAGTTGTTCCATACTGCATTTCTTCTTGATTCCAGGAAAAAATTCTTTGTTTTCAGTAAGTGGTCTTGATTCTGGCAGTGACAGAAAACTGATGCTACAAGTGCACTCATTTCAGTAGAAACTTATTTTTACAATTATTATTTCAAGACCCTAAACTGAAGGCTGAAATTATCAAGCGACTATTGGGCTCTCCGTATTCCAAATATTTTATATTTCATATTACAACCATCATGGTCCCTTATTATGAACCAGGTTGAGCGGAGCTCACAGTAGTCCAAAATATCTGGAGGACCAACAAGCTTAACATGTTTAACAACACAACGTATTTTATTTGGAGATCATTCACAAATCTAGTGGAACTTACACATGTAAGTGCACATAGGACTGTCCTGACCTCAAGTAGAAAGGAAGAGGCAGGCACAGTTCCATTATGCCTAGGCCCAAAAGCAGATGAAAAACCCTCCCTTCATCCCAACTGCCACTGCCCTGGCCTTGGAGGGAAAGAAGAAAAAGGCACAGCTCCACCATGGTTAGGCCCAGAAGCAGATGAAAGATCATTCTCTCTTTCCAGTTGCAATTGCTGTGGCCTTGAGGGAAAGAAGAAGAGGCAGTATCTGCGGCATTTAATCCCCCTTTTCCTTTTGCGTCATGCCTTAATTAGATTGCAAGCCTGATGACAGGAAACTGTTTTGTTGTTCTTTTACTTGTGAAGTGCCATATACAGTGATGGCACTATATAAATAGATGATGCTGACAATGATTATAATACTATACAGCTCAGACCCCTCCCAGGAAGAGCAAGAACAATTGCACTCATCTGATGAACCATGAGAACGATCATTCACAGTTCACAGTTATTCCCTGGTGGAGGCCCACCTTACCCAGACCTCTCTGAAGGAGATGTCCACACAACCCATTCTGCTGCCACATTACAATTCCTATTAAATAATAAGGTAGTAGCCATTTCTTATACCAGCACTGTTCTCTGGCATATTCTATCCAGCAAGATGTGTAGGGCCAAAAATAGATGGAGAGTATCTTCCTCAAAATGAGACTGTTAGCAGCCACTCCTTTATTTCATGATCTACACACTGTTTCAAAAATGCCATTCTCTATTTGCAATAGCTCTTTTGGCATTCTTTTAGCCTTGAATTGGCAATATGTTTGGTAGTGACCCAAGTAAGTTAGCCTGAAAAAAATTCACAGAGAAAATGTGGTTTCAAACTTCTGTGTTGGTGTACGTGATATAGTTTGTTCCCAGAAAGGAAACAAATATTTGATAAGGGCATGCTCTGTTATAGACAAATATTAATCAGCAATAGGAAATGCTTGTAATGAGGTAAATAGCATTACTGGAGGGCTGCTCTAGAAGAAGTAAAAAACATATAAACTAGGGGTAAAGTGGAAAGAAGGACACCTGTTGCAAATGATAATAAAATGTCCAGACAATTTCAAAGATCTTTACCAGCTAAATTGTTTTTTTCTAAAAATTAATCTTTAAATATAATTTTACAAAAAAAATCCAGTAGTCCAAGAAACCAGAAAGAGAAAGCACATTATTTATCAAAATAGTCTAAAGTGAAATATCATTAGCAATGATGACTTGGCTCACCAGATTATGTTCACAGCCATGCTGTCATTCATTCTGTTGCTTCTTAGTCTGTAGTTTTTATAACTTACTAGTTCAAATTTGTTCTCAAGTCTTTATCTTTCTGGCCCCACCTATCTATCCAGACACCCTCTGTTACTACCCACAACTGCATTTCTAGATCAATGTGCCATTCGTAGTGCTTCCCTTCACCTTATCAATTCCAAAGGTTAGCAACCACCATTGCATGTGGGAGTTGACACCAGCCCAAATGCATAGCCCTAATGCACATCCCGTGTGATCTGACACACATTTTGTCTGCAAGCTTTGAAATATGCAACATACCTAAGGCTGCTCCCCCCCCCCCCGAAAAGGTTTATATCTCTTCCAGTGCTCCACACTCAGCGGATACAATATTTGGACCACAGATATGTTATTATGAAAAAAGTTTCATCTGTAGAAATTTTGTTCTTCATAAAACAGAGATTGGCAAAGTGCAGACCTCCGGTTGCTCTTGGAATGCAGCTTCCAGCATTCATCACTATGGGCTGAGCTGCTAGGGCTGACAGGAGTGCTGTCCAACAACATCTACCCATGTACTAAGGGCAGAATGTCTGCATCGGGATAAACAAGGGCAGGACTTCACTGCTACAATTCCATCCTGCGGTTTGTTACCTGGCCACATTTCTCTCATTTTGAAAAGAGCCAAGTGACTTGGCACATCAGCTGTTCTCAGGCATGTGGACACATGCCAAGATGAACACAAGCATACTTTCCTACAGTGATCATGGCAATGGAGCCCAGTGGTACATATGGCCATATTTTAAATGTTCAAATGATGTACTTCAATGATTTCTCAGTATGATGACTGGTAGAAGCAAATGATTCTTTTGTGGTTTGGATAAGCAACATCCCATTCCCACAATAATCTGACTAATGAACCAGGAGGAGGAGGAGGAGGAGGGAGGGAGGGAGGGAGGGAGGAAGAAGGAAAGGAAGAAGGAAAGGAAGAAGGAAAGGAAGAAGGAAAAGATTGAGGAAAACACTGACAACTTAATTCCTAGGAACAGTGCCTTTATTGTTCCAAATGGAGCACAAATATACATAAACACTGAAATCCTTCAGAAAGCAATACTGATCCTGTTTGATAGGCTTTATTGGCATTTGTTGCAAATAAGTTTTACTGAATTATAGGATACTATTCTTACTTTACTAGATATTTTGGTTGCTGTTTCAGCAGAGATGGAATAAATCTGTTACTAGACAATCATCACTAATGCCAATACTGCGGTTAGAGGAATTGCATGCTAACTTTTTAAAATACTTTATTGATCTGCCTTTCTCACATGTAATGTTGCAGTGGCGCTTATTAAGCAGCTGAGATCCATTTCTAGCTGTACACAGGGAATTAAATGCCCAATTCCTATTAATGCTAATCAGAGTTGTGTGCCTAATTCCCTGCATGCTGTTCGGAAAGTGTACCCTCCTAATTGCCTAATAGGCTGTAATAAGGAAGCAGATTGACTAGCTTTGTAAATTTTTTGCATTTTGTAAATATAATAGGGAAACGGCTGATGCAACATAAAGAGGAGGCTTGTCAATTCATTTACTTTCAACATAGAGCATTCACTGGGGCCTCATTGTGGCAACTATTTGCTGCTGTTATGTGACATTTGAAAAGCCAGAGTATTTTAACATACAGAATGGAATAGCGTGGGTAGGCCATGCTTTGCATATCAAAATTTGCTGAAATTGAAAGAATGGAACGGTCCATCTCAAATATAGTGAAAGAGATGCAGTCAGCTAGAAAGAAGCCAATGGAATTTCTCAGATACGTTCAAATGAATCTGTTATGCTCTACAGTGCAATTCAGTACAAGTGACATTTTTGCTGCCTCCGGAGGAGTGGTTCTCCACCTGGATTCCAAGTCTGCAGACAGATTTTTTTGGGGGGGGGGTGGTGGCTGCCAAACAAAGCAATATCTTATTTTCACTAACCTTTCTACCTAGAACTTTGCATTTCCTTCAGTTGTGAACACAGGCAACAAACCACAGTAGCATGAGTGGTGCCTGTGACATTGTCACCAATAGAAACCATGAATATGAATATGTACATATCATATTATTATCTGCTTTGTGATCCCAGGTTTTGGATTTTATGCACTGAAAAATATTATTATGAGAAGGGCTTCATGGGCTTTGCCATATTGTCAAAGGGATCAATAGTATAATAAAAGGTCAAAAACCCTGATTTAGAAAAACACCAAAGGTATCCCACCATATTAGGAAGCACTTGCTGCAGTTTAGATAAGGGATGGACACATTTCTTACTTATTTATAGATTTTGGTTTAATCTCAAGGGTTCCCTGCCATCACCAAATATTTTATGTGCAATTTTTAGGTAGTTCTCATTTTAAAAGAGAGCCCAACAGAATACTCCCCTTGCCCCCATAGTTCATACAGCAAATTCTGCATTCCATTAACCCCCACTAAATTTCCTGTTGGTATTTCTTCTAATCAGCTGGGAGTTGCTTTCTTCTTTTCTTGTTGATATACTTTAAATTGTATTTTTACTTTTATTTTTATGTTTGTGTATACCCAAGAGCATAGGATTTCCCTTAAGGTTTTTTGAAGTGGTCATCTTCAGAATATTAAGCTGCATAAAAGCCCCAGATCACCTTCAGACAAGGATCTCTCCAAGGGAGGCATGACATCAGATTCGACATTGGACTTCCTTAGGAAAGGAAAGAAACCAAAAACAGTCACCAGTTCCCCAATACCTTCATGCAGGTCCATGGTATGATCACATTCAGTGGCAATTGGTGGCTTCTATATCAGTGGGTCAGTGAATCTGAGCTTTAGAGGAGCTATCAAAGGTACAGAAGCTATTTTGGACCTGGGGTTCAGCACCTCAGATCCTTTAACATTCAGACTAAAACACAGAGGGGATTCACCATCCTACAGAAATGCATTCCATCAGCTGCCATGACCATATTTGACATACTGGGTGCAGTTCTGATCACTGGACTTCAAAAGGAACACTATAGCATTAGGCAGGTTGCAGAAAAGCTCAGCAAAATGGAGAGGAAAGCAATAATCTCATCTGAGAAAAGATTGCAACATTTGCGACTGTTTTACACCACAAACAAAAATCTAAACTGAACATACTAATCATTATAACCTCTCTTGAAGGGGGAATTTGCTCCACCAGCTTTCAATAAAATTAGTGAGAATTCAGATCTGTGTGTAGAATCAAGATCTGCCAGCAATGCCAGTGCTTTTTCAGAATAATTCTATGAAATATTCTTGGTAGAGTTGAGGGTTTTTTTTTTAAATAAACAAGAACAAGACACTTAAATATCACTCTTGATAAGGCTGGCTAAGGCATTTGATTTTACTCCTCTTCTCTGTTCAAATGTTTTCAGAAGCCACAGAACTTTCTGCTCCTGAATTGCAATATTTCTTCAGATAAAATGGTAGTCTGTTGGAATCCTTGCCAAAGCCTGACACTATTATTTATGACCTGTAAATCCTCACTGCACAAGCAATACCAAATCACTTCAGTGAGATTCTGTATATTGTGCTATTCAGTATGAGTAAAGCTATTGGAATGTGGCCTTCTGTATCTGCAACTGTTTCAAAATGGGGACATTCAGGCTGTGCTTTGCAAGTGCATGCCAATCAAAGAAAAGGATTTTCCTGACAGCTTATTCATGGATATTTTACTGTTTCTTATTTGCTGCTTTTGTATTTATGGTTTGTCATCACAGGTTATAATTAGAACAAGCAGTGGTCTTTTTAGTCTTATTAATTTGCTGCTTGGAATTTCATTTGCCTTTTTATTTCTTTCCAGAAGCAGAGATGTTACCACCAGTGAAGATTTACAAGGTAACAGACATTTAAAATCATGGTTTAGCAACAAATTCAGTAAGATTGGCCAAATATATATTAGGAAATCTTTCTTCATTATTTCTCTGCAAACATTTCTAGCTGTATTCTATTGGGGAATGGGGTTGAACAGAAAAAAATCACTATATTATTTGTATAGATGGATATAGACGTGAATCTAGATCTCCAAAAAGAAAAACAAAATATAACTCCTACTTTAGATGATAGGCATGGAAATAATCCACCCCGCCCCCGCTCCGATCAGCAGGAAGAATAATAAACCAGGAAGAATTTCACACAATTTTCTCCTGGTATTTATATGTTCTTTTGTATTGCCTTTTGATGATACTTTTTTTGGGGGGGGGGCAGCATAGAAATAGTCATGCTAACTAGTACTGTTCTACAAGAACAATGGCTGACATTTATACAACAAGAGCTATGAGACAGTGGAATAGTAAGCAGTAACTGGCAGCACTGTCCTCCTTGTAGCTTGCCCTGTTAAACACCTAATACAGCCTTCATTGTATATCCAGTATCTAAGTATGGTTGTGAAATCTGGATAGTGAGGAAAGCTGAAAGGAATAAAATCAACTCCTTTGAAATGTGGTGCTGGAAAAGAGTTGTACAGATACCCTGGGCTATTAAAAAGACAAATAAAATGGGTCTTAATTCTTCTTGGAAGCCAAGATGACTAAACTAAGGCAGTTGTATTTTGGCCATATCTTGAGAAGACATGACTTACTAGAAAAGAGAATAATGCTTGGCAAAGTGGAAGGCAGTAGAAAAAGAGGAAGACTGCATTACAGATGGACGCAATCAATCAATCAAGACACTTCCCTGAATCTGCAAAAGCTGAGCAGGGCAGCTGAGGATAGGGTGACTTGGATTCACAGGGTCACAATAGGTTGAAGTTGACTTGACAGCAGTTAACAACAACAGCTTCCAGTTTGCCAGCAGTAGCTAGTGCTCTCATATTCATGTCCTTTGCAGGGAAGATTTTTTATTATCATCATCATCATCACCACCATCACCATCACCATCACCATCACCACCACCACCACCACCCGCCCAAAATTGGGGATCAAGGCAGCTGACAACTTACAAAAGATACACTTAAAAAATAAAAAAAGCATTAAAATAGAATTAAACTATTGACAGTATTAAAATAATTTAAAACTACATGTCATGTGTGCAGCAGTGCAGGCAGTTACTCACAAACAGCACAGCTCCTACACACAAGGTGAGAGTCAGAGAATGTCCAAACAGAAAGGCAGCCAAGAGCGGGCAAATCCAAACTGTAGTCCAAACATGCAGAGTACCAAGACAACCCGATCTAAGAGCACAAGGTTTCAAGACAAAAGACACCAGTTACTGATCATGAGAGGAAAGACCAGCTGGAGCCCTCTTTTATCTATGGCTGCTGCCACCACAGGTGTTCCCTCATTAGGGCTCGCTTACTATTTAAATGAGCTGAGCGACACAAGCCCTCCCTTTCACGGCGTCTCTGCTGCAAGATAGGTGTGTCAGCTATGTCTTCTTCTGTTTGTTCGCCTGGCTCAGGCCTTTGTTGTTGTTGTGTATTAACTCCCTCTGAACCAGCTTCTGGGGACACTTCAGCCTGTGAGAAAGCCTCTGCCTTGGAGTCAGAATCCTCCTCCTTGCTGTGAGAGTCCCCAAGGCAGGGCATGACACCACACTTAAAAAGGTATAATAATAATAATAATAACAACAACAACAATAATAATAATAATAATAATAGAAATATTATTATTATTATTATCCCGCCTCTTCACATGGATCGAGGCGGCGAACAACATGAATACATTAAATACACTAAAAACATTAAAACATACCCAATCTTCCCCATCCACCAACCCACCTGAAACAACCCCTTAAAACACACAACAATTAACAGTCAATCAATTAACTGTTAACAAAACAGCAAGACAACTGATGGGAGGCGATGGAAATGCTAGTCTTGGAAGGCCTGTTGGAAGAGATCAGTCTTGACTGCTTTTTTAAAGCAGTCAAGACTGGTAATATGCCGGGTCTCCTCCGGCAGGCCATTCCATAACTTGGGAGCGATAGAAGAAAAGGTCCTCTGGGTAACCACAGCCAACCTAGTTCTGACTGGCCGCAGTAAATTCCTCCCAGAGGACCCTAATGTGCGGAGCGGAGAGAAGGCGATCCCACAGATAGGCCGGCCCCAAGCCATGAAGGGCTTTAAAGGTAATAACCAACACCTTGTACTGTGCCCGGAAACTAATAGGCAGCCAATGAAGAGACTTTAAAATTGGTGTTATATGGTCAGTTTTAGGTCTACCAGTGACCAACCTGGCTGCCATATTCTGAACTAATTGAAGTTTCCAGACTAAGCACAGGGGTAGCCCTATGTAGAGCGTGTTGCAGAAGTCGAGCCGTGAAGTTACCAGCGCATGCACCACTGTTTTTAGGTGTTCCAACTCCAGAAAGGGGCTGGAACCATTAAAAGATAAAAAAGCCATTAAAAGATAAAAAGCAATTAAAACAATTCAGTTTAAAATAGTATAGTACCCCCAGCCCATTCTTTAAAAACTTTCCATTTTAAAAACCTGTCAGAATAAAAAAGGCCTTTCTCTACTAATGGCAGGACAGCACATAGGGAGCCCTTATGTCCTCTCTGGAAAAGGAGTTCCAGAGTCTAGGGACAGCCACTGAGAAGATTGTCTCTCACTTCCCCACCAATCATGCTTGTGGCAGCAGTAGGACTGAGGGAAAATCCTCTCTTGATGATCTCAGGACCTTGGCAGGCCCATCTAGGGAAATATGGTCTGTCAGATGGCCTGAACCTCAGCCATATGGGCTTTATAGGTCATAACCAGCACTTTGAATTGTGCCCAGAAACAAAATGGCAGACAATGGAACTGTTGTAACAGAGGAGTGGTATAGTCTGTGTCATAAACATTCAGGAATTTAAATTCATCAACAGTGAATAGACTTTGTTTATGGTTAATATTTTTGGTATGAATTAGCATGTTCAAATGTTATGCATATTTATGTCCTTTGAGGTGAGTGATGCCTAAGGGACCAACTTACCAAAGAGTTGTTGCCGCCTATGTAGACTATATGAATCTACAAGAACAGGTATAAGATAGCTTTCTGTGTTTCAGAAACATGTTCAATATGGTTCAGTTTCCTGGAACTTTTGAAACAAACTAATCGCTACGGTATTTCTGCTGTTATTTGTATTGCTTCTCATGTCATTTTGTATTTTAAATGTGTTTACAGTTACTAGTGTATTTACCCGGCGTTGCCCAGGATTTAATTTTCTCATAGGTAACACTTATTAAAAATACCTTAGGAATACAGACTTATGGAATTGAAATAAAAGACAAAACTGGAGTAATTAAATGGCTGTTTGAAAATCCACCTCATTTATTAGCTCATATAAATCAAGAAATATTGCAGCAGGAGAGGCACGAAGAAACAGTTAAGGCAGTAATGATTTTGTGGGCGCAAAATATCGGACATACAATTCAATTAGATTCTTGGGAACAGAGTTGGAAAAAGACAAATAAATTTACAGTAGCCCAGAATCTGAAAGAGAATTATTACAAGATGTTTCATAGATGGTACATGACACCAGATAAACTAAAAAAGATTTACAATACAGGTACTGGACTTTGTTGGAAATCTCAAAAAGAGGTTGGCACGATATATCACATGTGGTGGACATGTCCTAAGATTAAGAAATACTGGACTGAAATACATAATAAAATTTGTGCAGCAATGAAATTACAGTTTGCTATGACACCGGAATTGTACTTGTTAAATATGACAGACCTATTAGAAGGTACCAGTATAAAGAAATATTGGAGAATATTATTATATATGATAACAACTGCTCGTATTGAATATGCAAAGTTATGGAAAACACAGCAAATACCTACAATAGAGCAATGGTGGGGAACTCTTATTGAAAACAAAAATGCTGACATGGTTTCTCAAAGATTAAAAGGGAAATCAGATGATGAAATTCAAAAAGAATCGCAAATTGTGGGTAATTGCTGGGTATCGTTAGACGGAAATGTATAATTCATGGTATTAAATATTAATAATTAATGATTATTGAGATGACTATTGTATGGATATCATGCAGCTGGAATGTGGAGATGGAAATGCAAGAACCAACATGTAACAATAGCAGTAAAATGTGGTACAATGATATAAGTATGTTAAGAGATATTGAAAATGAAATCTAAATCAGTTTGGAAGAATCAAGAAATAATTCATGTAAAATAACAGCATTTGATTGTTTTATATGTGTAATTTGAATAAAATGATTTATAAAAAAAAAACCTTAGGAATTACCTTACCTTACCTTAAAAATTAGATGTGGTTGAAATACACAGATTTGATATTCTGTGTCTGTAATTCCCCAAACTGCCTTGTCCAGTATCTGTAACTTTTCCCCATGTTCCCAAATGTAATCTGTATTCAGAGTTGTTAACATTATGGGGTGTGGGTTCCTAAGGGAATATACTGTCCTCCTTCTTGCTGTTAGGCCTCATCTCCATAGCAACCAGCCTATTCCAGTACCTGTAACTTATCCCCATATTCCCCAATCCAATCTGTATTCAGAGTTGTCAACATAACAGAGCTTTGGTTTCTGAGGGAATACACTGCCCTTCTTGCTGCTGGGCCTTGTCTCTATAGCAATTGGCCTAAGGCCCAAGACCTCTCCAGCTGAGTATTCTAAAGGCCCTTCCCTGAACTACCAACCCCAGGATTCCATAGAATCTTCACAGCCAGCCAATCATATGAGGTCTTCTCACCTCATATTGTATGAGGTCCTGGCCTGCCTGATGCAGACAAACAAACTCACAAACTTTGACTTCTATATAATAGATAACTTTATTGTTGTTGGCTGCTTTAGGAGGGCTGTTGTTGGTACAGAACCTGGGATATAAAATTTAAAACTAATGTCATACAGGCATTCCTGTTACTCAACAGGTTAGGGACCAGGAGGATATGAGAGTCGTTGATATGCAGAACCCAGTTTTTTTAAAGCTTATTAGAGAGAGAGAGAGAGAGAGAGAGAGAGAGAGAAAGAGAGAGAGATAGTGAGTGAATTAATAGAAAAAGCAGTACATGGTCACAGACGTGTGGGGAAGGTTGTGGAAACATGACAAAATAGGTTGAAAAAGCAGACCATGCATTGAATGTACAGGTTCTGGCTATAATTGAAAAGGGTCCAAAGAACAAATAGTTGAAAAGCGGACTGTCAAAAAGCAGGGGATGCCTATACCTGTTACTTTCTCTGTTGTTTGTTGCTAGGGAACAGGTGAAATGCTCCAAGACTTTAGTGATGAAAGAAGTGCACATATATCAGAATTCCAATATTACATCAACAGAACATCCACATCATTAGCCGCTTTCACAAAACTAAATTCGGAGCAGCCCAGATCAGTTCATGTATACCTTGTTTATTTGTTTGCTTCATCTCAGGTGGGACAGTCTCATGCTCAAAAATAAACACCACTGCTCTGCTCCATTCCTCTATCCAAGATTTCCTCATTAGCAACTGTAAATGCCAGTCAGTCAAAGTTTTCCCTGATGCTTCTTAGCATCAGTTAAGTCGCATAATATTAATACCACAGATGTCTGCTGAGTCTCTATGGGATTTTTGTAAAGAGAAAATGTTATTAAAGGAGATAGTGTGGCTTTTCCTGCATTTGTTCTGATACTGCTTGTTAGACAAGAAGTATTTCTCCTAGTCTTGTCAATCAAATATATCTGTCTGGTCCCAGATTTTTTTTTTTAAGGACGTTGTAAATGTTTGGCGCCTAAGAACAGCAATTGGATGGCTCAGGGGATTTGTAATGAGCTATTGAGGGTTTAGTGTCTACATCATTATTTCAGAAATCAGCCCTTGTTGGTACTATATTGGCTTTTTAAAAATTGCCACCCAAATCACCTATAGGAAATGAGCTGGCATTTTCACCCTAATAACCGACCCAAAAAGACATTCTCATTCTCAGCCATAATTGGCTGTCTTACTTGAAAGAGAAGACGTTGGAGTGAGTTGGTGGCATCAGCAGGGAGGGAGGGCAGATGGCATGATGGAATGACATCAGTTTTGTCAAATACTGATGTATTTGATTAAGGAACACCTACTCTGAGTCTTTTTAAAACTTCAATGTATGTATGTATGTGTGTGTAAAACCGGGAAGATTTTTCATTTGGAAAGTTTAGTGTAAGACAAAAACAATGAACAAGAGGATATACACATAGTAGAGGTCTTTCCTACAATCCAAGATTTGACTGTTTAAATTAAATCAATGTGCAACATTCATCCTTCTTCATTTCTGCAACTCTTGGCCATGGATACCTCTCCTCTACTCATTATTCCCCCCCTTTTTTTTAATCCTCTCTTTAGTTTTTTCCCCTCAGGCCTTCACTCCCCCCTCCTCCTAGTTCTTCCAGACAACTCCACGGTTTCAATCTCCTTTTCCACTTCTGGCTACTTCTAGTAGTACTGCTGTCTCAGACCTCTCTGTCCAGTCTTTCCCTCATTCTTTTCCCTCTGCTGTCTTTCCTGTCTTTCTCTGGGACTTCAGCATGATAGGCAGAGCACCTCGCACTCAATTAATGGCCACAGAGAGAAGAAAGCAGCTCAGTGAATGGTGGCCAGAGGCACTTCTGACAGCCCAGCACCTTTGTGTGAAAGGCAAGGCACAAAATCAATAATTACAAGATGTTTCCTCATGACTTCTGCTACCACACCTAATACCCCCACTTTGAGGGGGATACTATTTTTCAAAAATTAGATATACTTATGGCTGAAACCTTGTTTGGAGAAGCACTGACTGTATGCATGTAGCCAGGTCATGATGACCGCAGCATGTCCAGGTCATAGGTTCTGAAAGGATTAGACAGGAAAGCCCTGCATTGATGGGCTTGGGATGAGCCTTTGAAAAGGCTGTAAGGTACAAGGACTCCAGGAAACAATAGAAGGCAAAACTGCCCAGGTGAGCAGTCAAGTACCCCTGGTGTGTACATATCCTATGGAGACCTTTCCTATTTACCTTACCCAGCCAAGACATTAAGAAATTGTCAGGACTCCCATCAATATTTTGTCACCTAGAGTTAAGACAATCAGCCCATTACAGATCTCTTTGTAAGTGGTAAGCCATTACTACTTTGTCCACGCACCCTCCTCCAGGGCAGGAAACCAGCTACCACACCTATATTTTGTAGTACATTGGGCATCACACTGCATGTGGTCCCCCCAGACTCCCATTCCTCCATGTTACCTTCAAACTCTTGTTTGAACCACCTCACTTCAACCTGCTGCTTTAGGACTGGTAAATAATACCCCCTTCCACCCAAAATCACTCTCTGTCTAACCTTTCCCACCTTTTCCCACAGGTGAAAAGATCCTACCATTATCCTCCTTTCACAGGCCTCCTTTGAGCTATAATTCCCTCTATTTCTAAGGAAACGGGTAGGCCCCAAGGTCCCCCATCTTTTAGGGCAACCCTGCCACTAAAGCATTCCTAATTCTCAGTGTTTGCCTCCTCTTTTTCAATCCTTAAGACAAGGGCAGAAATCTCAGGGCAAAAGTTCTGCCTTGAAAAGTATTTTAAGACATTTTTTCTTGTTTGTTTGAATGGCTTACTCCTTACAGTTGTGGCTGAAGCTTAATGTACCCTGGTTAATGACATCAATAGGACTTACTGTTTGTAACACTGAAAGGTCTCAGTTTTGGGCTCTGAAATCTCAGATACTAGGATAGTCCTGACCTGGCAACCCTGTAGAGTTTATAATCTAGACAGAAGTATTTGCAAAGGGTTGAGATTTGCTTCAGTGTAACCTTCAGTGGGTTGTGAATGCATTCACTGTACAATTCCACTGAAACAGAAAGTCAATGGAAGTGAATTGCAAACTGAGGATACAGTTCTTTTTTTCCTACAGGTCCCATACCAGCCATGAGTACAGGGCATTATGTTGCATCAAATTGACTTCTAAAAATGGAGCAAATATGGATCCACAATCTGCAAAAATATGTGTAGGACATGCTCTCACACATAAGATTTGGCCATCCGTTAGAATATCAGCTTAAACCAACAGTTAATCATTACTGTGTGCTCAAGGGCAATTCTATTCATGCACGTCTAGGCGACAGAAACCCATGACTAAGAAATTAAATTGGTCTAAAATTAATCATACACAGCAGCAATGATTTGATTCATCCAGATTAGTTACTAAAATTCCTCTAGAGGGTTGGATTAGCTGAAAAATACTCTTTCTGCTGAAGGTGCAGGGATGGAGCTGCAGCAGATTTACCCTCGAAACAGGAATCTTTATTCCATCATGTTTGTCTTTCCAGATGAAATTATAAAGAAGGAGAACAGAGAGACAGAAAGTGCAAGGTTTTATAGAACCATACCTTCTTCATAATATTTGTGGTTATGCTACTCTGTCATTAATCTGGATTACTGCAATTATATTTCTGTATTGTTTACAATACATGTTCCATCTACAGGAATAAAAACCAAGCCCAGTGGTTTTCATTGCAGGATTTTCACAAAAGCAGGCCTACAACATAGATGTCTCTTGACATTGTCAGGACAGTAAACACTGCCCCAATATTTCAGGAGTTGTGCAAGAGGGCATAATTGCACTCATGTCCTGATTGTAGCCTTCCCATTCTTAGCTACTTGATGGTTTGTTTGTTTGTTTTTTAAACCGTTAATAAAACAAGCAGTTGCTTATATAGGACCAACTTTTTACCATACCAGAAGTATGTGAACCTCAAAAACATTCAGAGCCACCATAGTGCAGTGATCTGAGCATTGGCCTATGACCCTAGCGACCAGAGTTTGATTCCCTGCTCAGCCATGGAAACCCACTGGGTAACCTTGGGCTCCTCACACATTCTCAGCCTCAGAAAAACCCATGATAGGGACATAAGTCAGAAATGACTCAAAAGCACATGTAGCAGCAGCAACAACAACAACAGGCATACTTCAAGGACCGGAACCTCCAGTCATAGGCCATATGGCATCAAGCTTCTTCGGCTACCACCTCCACTTGGTGGCTGAATATAAGAGATAGGCCTGAAAGGCTATTGAACGGAACCAAGTTCTGTTTTGCAGTTTGTGAATCTGTTGTGTATCTGAGCTGAGCATTTGCAGGCAGGAGAGCTGATCCTTGGACCTTGGCCATGTTGCAAACTCTCAGCCCCAGAAAACCCTGTGATAATTTTGCTTTAGGGTCACCATAAGTCAGAGATGACTTTGAGACACATGACGATGACAGCAGCAGCAGCAGCAGCAACAACAACAACAACAACGATTCGGAAGAAAAAATATTCCCCATCTTGCCGTAGGTGCTACAAATATAACAAAATAATAACAATAATCATAATCATAATCATAATCATAATCATAATAATATAACAACATTGGATTAGTTTGATGGCTGCACCCTCCTTCATTCCTTTCTAACGTTTGTTTTGCTAAATGTTGCACACTTAAGATCTGTATTTTGTAATTATTCTTCTGAGCAATTTCATCATCCAAGGCTTGTGTGCCATCAAAATATTTTATGATGATCTTCTAACCATTGATCACTCAGCTGTCCCACTGAGCTACTTAATAAGTACCAGAAAAAGCTCTTAGTCTTAAGATTTGGGTCACCAAGCTGAGAGTGCTAATACAGATAAGCAAGCTCTACCTGGTGGAAGAATGATTGCATACACTTTGCAAAAAGAGCCATCACGCTCATTAGGGTGGTTAGGTTTCCCTGATTATAAAGAGCTATCTCCCCCACCACCTGCCTGCTGCAAGAGAACAACACTTCATAGCACACAACAGGCATCTCTTATTTCAGGACTTCACACCTCCAAAATAAAAATGCACTTTTTAAAACAAAGATCTTGTGTTTGCTTGGGACCACCTGTTTGCTTCAGCAATGAGTGGACTGCAAAACCTGTTCAGGTTTTTGTGTGGCATTATTTTTGACAGCTATTGCTAACATCCTTAAGTGAATCACCCAGAAGAAAACCTTGTGCTGTAAGAAAGAAATATTTCTCTCTCTGATTTTCAAAAACAAAGTCTGAAGAGTGCTAGCATACTTTCAGGGGTCTCTATAAAGTGCCTTTTTGTTCAACAGAAAAATTGGATAGGTGTGTAGTTTAGGTAACTGCTGGAGCCTGGAAAAGTCCCAGAATCCCCTACTCAGCCCAGTCACTGACCACACCGGCTTGGGGGCTCTGGGAGTTGAAGTCTTAAAAAAGAGTATCTTTTCCAAGCTCTGCTAGTTGTGCTATAACCAATGAATCATTTTTAGAATTTAAGAAAGAAAGGACATAGACAGTATAATGCAAGATGAAATAAATGAATATATGAAGCAGAGGGGGGGCACAATCTTTTTTGAGGAAGATCCCATAGATGCAGGCATTTCCAAGGTAGCTTCTCCCAATCTCATGCCTTCTAGATAGTTTTGAGAGTGGTTTACATCAACTCTGACCACTGGGCACACTGCCTGGGATTGATGGAAGTTGTAGTTTAAAGCATTTGGAGGACATAGCCTGGGGAAGGTGACTCCTGTGCATCTCTTTTGCTCCAATTTAATGAAACAGTATCTTTTTAAAACATGCATACAAAATGCAGGCCTAGCTAAAATATGCCATAGGTTTGGCCGTCTCCATGGACGAAAAGTACTGTATTGAAATGTCACCACCATCCTCCTCCTCCTCCTCCGGTTCAACTGATACACTATGCATAAAGGGAAAGATCTCTGAAAACAGTCAACGAAAAGCCCCTCAAATTTGGCCACTAAATCCCCAAAGCTGTCCATCTAATATAAATTCCTTCACTTCACCTTTACCAAGCTCAATATTGGTTATCTGCTACAACAGGAAATCCCTTTTGAAAAGGCTGAAAAGTACAGAGAAATCAAAAATTGGTACAAATTCAGGAGTCATGTGCTCTGTATGTTTGTTGAAGGGGAGATTCTACTTCAGGAATCTCATTTTTTTTATTGTCAAATAATCAGCCATAGGCAATGTCAGGATCAGACCTCAACAGACTTTCAGCACAGGTGAAATTACAGGAGAGTTGGCTGTTTCTGGGAGACCAGTCCACACATATCTACAGAAAAGATGGGGGCTTCAAGCTGCATCAGGACTAATGTGAGGTGTTACAAAGCTCAGAAAAATTCTTTTTGCAGACCACAGCTCACAGAATCCCCCTGACTACTGGACTTGGTGGCTACAGGAGACTGGGAATGATACCCTTGAGCAGACGTTAGGGCCCAACACCGTGAGCTGACCACTCCTGGTGCCTACTCTGCTCTTCTCAACATAGCTTTCTAGCCCAAGTAGCTTCATCTAGCTGTTGTTTGAATTGTCCACATTTCTGATACAGTGTTGCTCCAGAGCATATAGGTAATTGTCATGAGAGTCCTGGCAGTATTCAAAACCATGTCATTGGTGCCAGTCCCTGGCACGTAAGCCTGTTAAGAACAGCAAACAATAGAGAGAGTCCATCACAAAATCCTTGTTCACACAGCACATAGTTTCACTGTGGAATCTGCTACCACCAGATGTAATGACGTCCACTAGTTTTGATAGCTCTGAAGAGAGATTAGACTAATTCACAGAGGATAAAGCTATGATGGTTCTCCGTTACAAGCAGTAGCATAGGCAGAATGCCTCTAAATACCAGTTGCTGTGAACAATAGCAAATGCATACTATTATCATCATGTCCTGCTTACGAGCTTTCCACAATCATCTAGTGCGGCAGTTTGAGAACAAAATTCTGAACTAGATAGACTTTGGTCTGACAATTATGTTAGCCCAGAAATGTAAGAAATGTTTTTCAATTTAAGAAATTTAGCATCCAATTTTTAAAGGAATGTTTGCAAGAAACTGCAGTTAAGTCCCAATAAAGAAGCAATGATACCAACATAGGAGAAACAAATTTTAAAAGACTTTATTATTAGGAGTCCAGTTAATGTGGGAAAGTTACTTAGGGGTGCTACACAAGGCTAGCTGCATACTTAGAGTGAGTTGGAAGACGAGTGTTGGTTATAGAAAGTGAAGTCATCCCTAAAGGTATAAGCTGATGTCATAAATGGAACAGGTGAAATAAGCAAGAAAGTAAAGATGCACATTCTATCTATCTAACTCCATTACTACTCTTCCCTGTAGACTTTCTTGATCTTTCCGTGCAAAGTTTTCTTGTAGTATTTTCTACCTAAGAGCACTTCCAAAAACCCTCCAGAAAAGAAGTCACCCCAATGATTTACAAAATATAAAAAGGCACAGAAACAAATCATGAAAACACATTTATAATAAATTAAGACTGAGGGAAAGGCAAAAAACACAAAGAATATTTATTAGCAGTCAGTAAATAAAATTAAAGAATAACACAGGCACGTAGCTGCTGAAAGAGCACAGTCTTCAAGTGCTGGTAGAATTCAGAGGAAGAAGAAAAGAACTGATGTATCTCTTCCTTTGATTGCCATCCACACAGAGCACCACTGCCAAAAAGTCCTCCACAAGAATTAAAAACATGCTATTATGTGTTATTTTTCTTGTGTGCTTTATTAATAGTTAATGGAATCAAAATGAAAACAAGTATGAGGATCAATTGTGCCCCCCCCCCATCTGTCTCATAATGTCTGTTTTGTTTCACTGGTAAAACCTATGGATTCTGTACACATAATGACTAGTATCCTGTTTGTGACATATATATGTATAAGTCATACATAAGTCTCTTAAGTGCCTTACCAAAGCAATTCAAACAAAGTGGTTTGAACTATGGACTACAAGCCTGGAGACCAGGGTGTGATTCTCCACTTGGGCCCTTTTTGCATGGCATTCGTCATGTGAAAGGACCTCCAGAGTGTCGCGCAATTGCGAGGAGTGTTTCAGACTATGTCCTTGCAATCGCGTGACGTTGCCGGGGCCAGCAGGTGCCAATTGCACACAATATCATTTTCGGCTTTTAGCCGAAAATGGTGCGTGATCACGCATCATTCCGGGGGCCCACACACACACTTACCTTGCGTGCAGAGCTCCGGATCCACAGCCTTCGTGCTTCCTCCCCCAGTGGAGCCCTCATGGTTTCTGCCGGCCAGCCAACCAGCAATTCCTGCAAAGCAGAAACAGTGGGGACACGAGAGCCTCATGGCGTGACCACAGGTAAGTTGCGGAAAGGGCCTTGGCCATGGAAACCCACTGGGTGACCTTGGGTTCATCACATACTTTCAGCTCCAGAAAACCCTATGATAGGTTCCTCTTAGAGTCAGCATAAGTCGGAAACAACAACACAACAACAACAAGAACAGCGGCAACAGTCTGGAAGTTATGCTGCTGAACACGTAACTTGCCTGAAAATTAGGGTTATATCTATTTCTTGATAATGAGACTTTTTGTCTCAAGTAATCCTGGAGACATGCACACCAATGGGATTTTATGTGAACACTTGGTGGTCTGTTCATTCACACACACAGCAAACTAGACCTGCAGTGATTTTACTAGGGGCAAATGAATGTTCATATAACAATGCATGGAGCAAGAACAAACAAAGTTGGGAGGGGGTGGGTACCATGAGAAACCATTGATCTCACCATTTCTGAGATATTTCTCAAGCTGAAAGATTCACAGGCTGTGAAATGTCATTTCTATATTGGGTCTCTGCAGGGCCGTTATCAAACAGAAAGTTAAAAGAAAATGAGCTGTTTGAGCAACATGAGAAGAAATAGACTCTGCTGACACACATAATTATATTATTTCAGATGGATGACATAAAACAGATGAGGGAGAAAACAGGAAGTACTGGTATAAACTTACTGAACTGAGATCTCATGGGTATGACCAGCAAGCCATATAAACTCTGCCATTTAGAGTGATCATGTTTTGTACTTCACAGAGGACAGGCCTCTAACAGAAAGGTTGTCAAAGAACAGTCCTCAGTTTGAAGGCCAGTTCTTTCTTCTTCTTCTTCTTCTTCTTCTTCTTCTTTTTTGCATGATTGTTCAGCTCCAATCTAGTTTAAAGATAGAAAACCATAAGAAAGGAGGCCATCAGTAGCTAATACGCTGACAGCAGACTGAGGAAACATACATGGTCAGCTGATGACAAGTTTCCTGATGTAAGATGTATTCTATTTTATCTTATAAAAAATCTACGATCAATCTATCTGACTATCTATCTATCCATCCATCTATTTATCATCTATTTATAGCTTCTGCACATGTTAGGCAAATCTACATCTTTTTTTGCCTTCTTTTTGGTGATGAATTTCCTCTTTTTCTATGATATGTAAGAGCCTTCCTGATGTGATTAGTGAGCCAATCGCTGCAATTTGAACGTGTAGAAATTAGTATGTAGGAGGCATCACTAAAGTGGGCCACAGCCAGGAAGATTCTTGATTTCTGAGCTTGTTGCAAGATATTTTTTGGACAGACAGCAGCTCTGATAGTATGACAGGGGAAAAGATGTTATTTCACGAAGTCAGGGGAAGGTCAGACAATCCTCAGAAGCCAAGGTATAAAGCAGAAGCAGCAGTATCCTTTCTTATATCAGTTGCAGCTTCCTCCACTGGTTAGAAACCAATTATTTCTCTTAAAGTCATTTCCCTTAGTGGATGCTTAAACGTCTATGTGACTACATAAGATAACTTTGTGTGCAATTTTTGTTTTTAAAAAGTTTGGCCATTATGTCTACTTTGAAGTTTCTTTAAGTGCTTCTCTCTTGCTTGAGTTCAGTCAACAAATCATCTTTGGTGTGGAATTTGAAGAGTTTTTATACTTCTTAACTTTACATTTCTTTTCTTTTTTCTTTTTCAATCTACACTAAATCAAGAGTGCTTTTATTTTAAGATATAAATGGAAACAGATGTGAAGACTTACGCTAGCGTTGTTCATGGGGGGGGGGGCTTGGAGCAGAAAGAAACACTCTTCCTTCCCCTTCCCCCTCCTGTTCATTTACAACCTCTCCTATTATGGAGCCATAGCTTATTGTTATCTTGATGTGACTCAGAGAAATAGCAGGCAGTCGGTGAAGCAGACAGAAATAAACAACTTTGAAGGAACCTTGGCTTTACCTTTGTCTTCTGGGCATCCTTCATAGCCTCTTCCTGAGCTCTCACCAATTGCTGCTTTCCAGTCTCATTGCTCAGAGTTATTTATGCCTTTCTTTCAGTTGGCTCCTCACAAGAATCAAATGGAAAGGTACAAGATGAGTGGAGGACAGCAATGGTCTCAGCATCTTTCTAGGAATCACCTTTTCTTGTCTCACAGAGTTTTGGGGAAAGAAGAGAAAAAAAGAGATGATTTGTTTTTAAAAAACTTGGCCTTGTCTTTTGTGGAAGGCAGCAAAACTACCTACAGTCTGGGCCTACCATTAGGCAGAATGAAGCAACTGCCATAAGTAGCAGGTGCTAAGGCAGTGGACATGGTGACAACATATAAGATTATACTGGATACACTATAGTCTGTCCTGTTCCCACAAGTGATGCTGGTATGATGGAGGACACTGCTCCATTTTCTGTTCTGAAGCATGAGTCAAGTGCTAATGGAGTAGTTTCTATAGAAGGACTGAAGAACTGCACTGTCTTGTTCTCTGCTTTAGCAGAAAAATGCTTACACACACACATATACACACATGACAGAAGCATACCAGTTGCTACATGCTTGGAATCTTTATCTCATCACTATGTTCATGTGCATCATTATTGCAACATGTAAATCATAATCTCTTAGCAAGGGAACTAGTAACTTATGGTTCCTTTCCAGGAATGGATGATGACCCATATCAAATTCAAAGTCATTCTGGAAGATATGCATTTGTTTATATTTTGGGATACAATTTTGAAAATTTATCATGTTCCTACAATTTTGTATATTCTTATAATAATTTAAGAGTTCTCAGTTAGTTAGTTTTTACATTCAAGAAAAGTAGCCCTGTTAGTCTGTATGAGCAAAAACAACAATTTTGTGACATCTTAATTTTTTTAAAAAATAAAGCTATTCTGTCAGGAGCTTTCACAAATAAAACCCACATTGTCACATGTATGAAGTAGTCAGCTAAATGGGGACAGACAAGGAGCTGAGGGATAGTATGTTTCTTTCAAACAAAGTGAGAACAAAAAGTCAGGCAATCTACGAATCAGGAGTGTGTCACAATAGGCATGTGACAGAGCACCCATCAATCAGAATCCAGTCAGAGGTAGTGGAAATAAGAACCTAGAGAGGTTAAATTGGCCAAAATTCTCTTGGTAACTTATGCTAGGATAACAAGGAGATTGTTGTTGCTGTTGGGTTGTTTTTGTTGTTGTTGTATGCCTTCAAGTTGTTTCCAATGAATGGCGACTTATCATGGGGTTTTCTGGGGCTGAGAGCATGTGATGTGCAGGGTCACCCAGTGGGTTTCCATGACCAAGAGGGAAGCAAACTCTGGCCTCCATGGTTGCAGGAAGGTAACTACTTTTTTTATTATGTTGCACAAGGAAATCATTTGTACCACCTTGCATAACAATTTTTCCCAGACTGTACAAAGACTGAAGATTGCACCAGGCATAGTTCTGTCCACATGCCAACAGCCACTGGTTGGTGTGAGGAGGGATGTATCAGGAGACAGACACATCTATCGTCCTGCTGGGAGCTTTCTCCTTCCCTGACCTTCCTGAACTTTATACTCTGCCAGAGTTTAATAGGTCTTTGTCAAACAGTTCATTGCTATTTTCTGAACTAGTAGTCTTTTCTGAGGGACATGGTCCTATTACATCAGAATGAGCTGAAAGAATGTCTATATCAGATCCCCCTGTCTATATATTTGTAAAGATGTGATTCTTCACTAATTTTCTTTTCGAAAGAAGAAAAGAAGTAATGAGTAATAATGCGTAACTTTACCAATTTTCTTCCTCCTTGTAGAAAATCTTCAAAGACCATGGAATTTTTGAAGCCTACTCATAATTTGCCATAATTTGCATAATTTTGCACAATATTTGCAAGTAATTGTTTTGCACAAAACCAACCAATACAACCACATGCAAATTTTGTAAAGTAATTTTATAAAGTTGTAAAACGCAGTTTTACAAATGAACTGCGACCCAGGATTCTTTTCATCAGGATTCCTTGACGTACAAAAACCTATTTTGGATGATTTTTGAATATTTTTTTTAATATTCTTTAATCCCTACACATTTGTTGACAGTTAGTGAATTCTCAAGCACTGAAGAAGAGGTGGGTTTCTCCTTTAGAATCCATCGTCCAAACCTTGTTCTTCTTTGCCTTTAACACTTTCTGTTTCAGTCATGTTTACCCAGAAACAGTCTAAACACTTTCCTAGTGCACTAGTGGGGGGGAGCATTCTGAAATGGCACAATTTCCACACAAATCACTCATCTTGCACTACTGCTATTGCATTACAAGACTCATCCCCCTCCTTCTTTTCTATTCAAAGTGCTCTTTCTAGCCTGTCTCACAACAAAGTCTTGTGATATATTCCCTCTAATCATAAACCTGAGGCAGCAAGTCTTCCTGTTTCACTGACTGTGACAGGAGAGGCACCTAACCCATCAAATTCTGACGACTTCTAATGACCGAAGTTGCTAAAAGAATTTTTACTTTTAATTTCAGTGTTAATTGTGGGTTCCAAAAAGTTAGGTGAAATCCCTATAAAAAGTTAAAAATTAGTCCTGGCACACTCACCCCTGTGAGTCCTAGGTCCACTATAGGACTGCCAACATGGTGTTCACCCATGCTGTGCAGTGGCTGTTTGAGCTACATGAAGCTCATATTTTGAATTAATTGTCTTTTGCATGCTGTAGCTAGGATTTCTAGGTGTCCTATTTAATATAAGATGTACTGGATTTGGGGTTTTAAAGTACAGTCCCATTGTATATTAGGATGGTATAAAATATCCCAATTCCTGTATTTGAGAGTAGGCATCACTCATGCTCCCACCAAACCAATCCCCAAACATTAAGTGTGCAACAAACTATCGTATTACATACAAAATGCCTAAGCTTTATCAACTGAGATTGTGGTTGGTTTGACTCTGCACTTCCTCCTCTCCTTTCTGGCTGTCTGGGCTCACCAGCATTATCCTCATGATGGTTGGCCTGCATGGTTTTTCAGGTTTCCATGAGATTTGAGATTCCATGGAAGCCCTGAAGTCTCATGAGAAGAGGGTCTTCTTTTGAGATTTGAGGTGGCCTTCTATAGGACTTCCTCACATGATGCAGACAATCTTGAGCTGGCATCTGACTATGTATCCTATGTTATTGTTTTGAAACTGTGGCTAACCTAAGCACTTTCCTCACCTGTCATGCCTTGCTTTCAGAGCACGGACTCTGACTCAGAGTCTGAAACAGAAGGCATGCCAGGGCCTGCTGTACAGAGAGAGGTTACAGTGCCAGAAACAGAACAGAGAATGGTGCCAGCTCCAGCAGAGAGTCCTGCCTCTTCAGATATAGAGGAACACTTACCTTGACCCTGCCTCACAGTGCACAGGTAGCAAAGAGAGAGCCAGTGTCTCTTTCTCAGGATTTATAACTGACAACAATCAATCAAGTCTCAGCTGTGCTAGGCTCGGGATCTATTTAGCTGCCATCCTTCCTCTCCAGGAGTTGTCAGAACTTAGCTGACCTGCTACCTTGCTGGATGCCTTGATGAATGCTTGGATTGCCCTGGGACGCTCCCTTGCTGTGAAACCCTGCTGGACTTTGTTCATGTTGGACTTTATTTATGACTCCATGCTTACTGCCTGGAAGTAAGTAACGAGCTGGGAGATATTCGGTTTGTTTTGTTTGATTTATCAGCTGTGCCAGGACTGAGATAAGACATCACCCTACCTGACCCCAGTGGTGTCCTGTGGGGATCTTGGTAGAGATTCTCCCAGGAGGGGTGCAACAGGAGCACTACCCTCTGCACCACCTGCCTGCGAGAATGCAGGAGGTGCACTGGCCACGCCCCTTGCTCTTGCAGTGCAGCTGGGTACTGTCCCAGGCTGCACTGGAGCAGGAAGCATAGCCATTTCACTTCGAGACCCTCCGCAGCTCAGGTAAGCACAGGCAGGAAGCAGGAGGGCAGCACAATTGAAGATCATTAATGGGGAGAACCCATCAATGATGTGCGTCACAATCGTACTGCCTGGAGACAGGAGAAGGATGGAACCCGGATGAAGTCATGCAGAACTATCATCCTATTCCCATTCTTCTCCCATCCCCAGTGTGGGATGATGACATCCTGTGGAATATGTCCTAGTTGTAGCAGCCCAAAAATTTTCTATAAATTTGGATAGAAGAGCATTCAGTGTCATCAGTCCCTTGTTCTTTCTCCACTGTTTCCTTTCTCATTGGATGAAGCTCCTTTTAGGGGTGAGCTGTTGTTCTGGGTTCTCCAGATTATTTTCTTATAGATTGTCACTGCCTGTCAAAACAGACATGATTTTTTTTTCAGATAGATTTCCAGTCTTTTTGGTATGTTATTATATTTATATTAGAATTTTACCATACATTTAATATGTGAAAGCTGGAAAAAAAAATACTTCTTTTCTCGGAGTCAGACTTACAAATTCCCTCAGCCCATTGACGATACCGAATGGAGGGTTCTAGGAGTTGTACTCAAATAAAGTAACTTTTCACAAGCATTGGTTTTCTTTCTACCTGCTTCTCTTTCTTCAGTTCTGCTCTCTTCCTTAGAGGAAAATGTAGTGTTCATGTACACCAGAACAGTTCCATTGTCTTTTACCATAATCAAGCCAGAGCGTTTATATTCACCTATGTAACATTTTATTGTTGGTCAATTATACCCTTAAAACAGGAGGACTAGGAATGCACACAGTGACATATCAATACATCCTGGGCATTATCCAGTTGTTTGCTGCATCTTCAGCATCCTTTCTTGTCTGTACTTTTTGTATATGTTTCTTATGATTCCCCCTGCACACTCTCCCATCACGGATAGCCATCTCATGCATGAACAGTAATATGAATACCTTACCTTGAGACAAAAATGTGGAATAAGGATGTTTTGAAAGGTTAAACAAACATTTTTAAGGAAAGGCTCTATGCATGGATGGTGCCCAAAGGAAACTAGCTAGACAGTATTTGCCACCCTTTGCATGCAAGCATGAATCATCAACCATCCCTTGATCTTTGTCCCTTGTTACTCAATTTCTGGTTATTTTACTTCACTGTAGGGGAAGATCAAAATGCCAACAGAATCAGGAAAAATGGGCTGAGATGATTTTTTAAATATGACTTATGGAGCTCTCACTCTCTCTCTCTTTTTAAAGGATTTCCAACTATTTGTGGCTAATGTGTTCGTCCGGGCTTCCCCCCGCCCTCCACAGCTGAAATGTTTCCTGAGACACTTACACATCATGGTTTGGGAGGAAACACTTTGGCAAGAAAAACCCATATACTAGGAGGATAGAATGTTTCAGTATATTTCCCCTAGATAGGTACAGAATGTCTTTTCTCATTAAAAATAGATTTACAACCCCTCTGGGTGTTATTATATACAGAAATTATATTTTGCTTATCATAATATTTGGGTATACTTTACAAAAAATAAAAATAAAGAAATCATCCAATCACTGTGTTGCTGCATTAACCCAGCAATGTCTCACCACACAATAGCTCAAAACAATATAGAATCATAGAACCATAGATCTTGAAGAGACCACGAGGGCCATCGAGTCCAACCCTCTGCTATTCAGGAATACACCCTCAAAGCATTCCTGACAGATGGCCATCTAGCCTCTATTTAAAAATTTCCAAAGAAGAAGACTCCACCACATTCCCAGATAGCACTGTCGATAACTACTCTTACCACCAGGAAGTTTTTCCTAATGTTTAGATGGAATCACTTTTCCTGAAGTTTGAAGTCATTGCTCTGTGTCCTAGTCATAGGAGCAGCAGAAAACAGACTTGCTCAACCCTCCATATGACATCCCTTCAGATATTTAAATATAGCTATCATGTTGCCTCTTAACCTTCTCTTCTCCAGGCTAAACAAACCCAGCTCCCTAAGGCTATCTTCATACAACATGGTTTCCAGGCCTTCTACTATTTTGGTCACCCTCTCCTGGACATGTTCCAGCTTGTCAAGAGGAGGGTAACCAAAATATGAGTGACTAAAGCAAAATGCATGGTAAAAGTCTGTGCATTCTTCATCCATTTCTATAGAAATGAATTGATTGCTTTCACTGCTTCCTATTTTCCATTGAATCAGCTTAGTAGTGTGGGATAGCTTGCTGGCTACTGCTGTGCTACCAGTGTTTATATGGCCGCATAATTCTGATTCTCTGTTTGCTCATCAATGTTCAGTGGCACTTGGCTATGTTGCCACATTAGGTTGCTTACAGAGAGCCAGTGAAAAGCTGGAAGTTTATAGAAAGTCAATGCAGAATTTATTCTATCCTGCCTGGCCTGACCTTCCCAACAAGCTGACATCTGATTTTCCAGAATCTGGACTCTGTCAATGCCTTTGTTGGAGATCAAACAGATATACACAGAACAATGGGCTGGTGTTTCAAGGTCTTCTTATCACGGAAGATGTTGGGGGAGGTGAGGTGGGCAAAGGGTTAAAAGGTTGAGGAGAGTGGAAGGCGAACTTTTTTTAGAGAAAATCATCATGGCCAATGTATCTTAAGAAAGAGTGGAGGAATGTTCCATTCAAAATTAATTGTCAGCTTTGCTAATGTAAAAACTTCTATTGTTGTTGTTGTTACTATTATAATTATTATTGATGCTCCTGCTGATGCTACCACCACCTTTGTGAAAGAAAGTGCATGCTTTCCCAAGTAAATATAATATTTTATGTTTTCAAGAACAGCAGAATCAGATATTGTGCTTGTCCCAGTATTCTCAGGTATAACCTGAAATTTGTGTAAAATCTAGTGGAGTCTCTGCTTAAGTCTCTCATTAACTCTCCTCCTCCTCCTCTTCCTCCTCCTCCTCCATGCTATTGTAAGACTTTGACCACACAAGATTCATGGTTCATGTCAACATTAAATCAGACTTCCTCTCTCTCCTCTTTCCCTTTTGCCACTTTGGATCCTATCCCTGGGAGAAAGGCAGGGTATAAATTGAATAAATAAAATAAATAGATTTGAAACATCCTGCCTGATGAAGAGATGTGGAAATACTGAAAAATTGCCCACAATTTTGTATGTATCTCACTTGGTACTAATAACCAAGTCCCCTGATTGTAGGGTTTTTGTTTTGTTTTGTTTTACAAAATGTACCTTTAGACTCATGTCACATTTTACATAAACTACAATGAATTACAGTGAACCGTCCACTTTTGTCGGGTGGGAGGTGCAAGAACTCCCCACAGGACAAATAAAAATCAAAGTAATGAACCCTCTCTCTCTCTCTTTCTCTCTCTATCTACAGAGAGAGAGAGAGAGATTAAAATAAATAAATAAATAAAACCTGAGGACACTTCTTTAGAAATCTCTAGGTCCTCCAGCAGAAGTAGAGCAGTGGAAGTGGGCCATGAAGTCACAATGGAGGGCCTAGAATGCCTAGAGAAGTATTCTCTTTAGGAATCTCTTAGACTTCCAACATTACTGTGAATTGCATAGAACACAGAATTGTACTGGAGGACCTCAAGATTCCTAGAGAGGGTACTTTTGGGGGGGGGAGTGCAGCAGGGGCAAATAGAGTAAGATTTTTAAAAAATAAAATAAAATAATGACCTTCAAATAATCAGATCTGCAGGTGCTGAACCCATGAAAGTGGAGGGCCCACTGTAAATTTATTAGAATAAGTAAATATATTACAAGTCTTATATATAGATTGATTATACAGACAGGCAGAGAGATATTCAAATAAACTGAATATAAGTTAATCAGCAATTTAGACAAATAAATAAATGAACCCTATCACACAACAGTTTGTCATGACCTCCTGAATATTTGCTCTTCATTGGTGACAGAAGACATTAAGGTTGTTTTCTCCAATTTGGCGTCTGATGTGAAGATAAGAAGTTCATGTTATTACCAAAGGTAGCTGCTGAGGAAGAAGATGACTCCGTAACATTGGACCTATACAAATGAACAGGGCATTTTTTTTCTATGAATTTTCTTTGCTTTCATGTTTGGTCACAACTACACATGCTGTAACACCAGCCTACATAGAGAAGGCAGTAGGTTAGGATGACTGCATCAGGTTGTGTCTGTTCTAATTTTGTGCCTTAGAATGAGCATGTCTTCGATTTTTCACTGGGGGAGAAGCAATGGATGAGCAATCCTGCAAGTTTTAATACCACAGGCCCATTCCATATGTAACAGAAGTGTGCTCGCCCACTGTTCCATCCCATAGTCCTCCTGTGTCCCCACTAAACAGATGATCAGTTCTGTCAGTTATGGCATCACTGAACAAATGTAGGATGGGTGTTCCTGCTTTCGGAGTCTCCCTCTCAAAACAGTGACTTTTGCTATCAGAACTGACTGTTGATTCCTCAGCATTGGTGCTAAAATACAGCAGAAGGCTCAGAGATCACCCTGGTTGGTTTAGAGACACCACTTACCAGAACATGGTGCAATTTCCTCCACTTGTGGAGGGTCTAGAAAACATAATTGAAATGTTTATAAGGATGGTTGTTTAATTTTAACTAAAGGAGATTTTCTATGTTCAGTGTTCTATTAGCCATTTTTAAAAGTGGGAGAAAATACTTACCAAACCAAAAAAGGCATTTTTAGTGTCACTTCTGAAAGTAGTTTGGAAGACTTCCAGTTTTTCTTCCTCGGCAGAGCAAACCCTTATGCAGAGCAGCTAATAGTTTTCCAGTATGTCTACAAGGGGAAAACGCTTCATTTACCAAAACATTATGAAAAACTGCAGAAACATCTTAGTGGAACTAAAATTAGAACACATTAGCATCAGAGGAAAATTTCTACTGCAATCATCTTGGGTCGCAGGATAAAGCAGAGTAGCAAATGATCCGAAATTGGATTGACAGCCCCTCTTAAAGGTTGAGTATAAGAATTAAGCTTTATTAAAGGTCATGAACTTATTGTCTCCTAATTCTGGCTCTGTGGTCATACAAGAAGGTATCTGGGACTGGCTCAAAAAGAGTCCAAATGTTTGAAAGTACAGTCTCACGTCCACCTTTTCAGTTTGTGCTCTCCACCCGAGGCCTGTCTACATTCAGAGAAAGTTCATCTTAGAACAGGGTGGGCAACTGAGGCTGGTCTTGGGACTTCCCTGGGACTCTCCAGAATACTGAAAGATAACAAAAAATCAAAGTGATTAGAAAGCCACTTGAGGGTTTGTTTGTTTTTAAGTTAAACGGTGAAAGTGTGCCCTGCAACCTACTGAAATGGTGAATTATTGCTCCCTGAGGCTTCCAGTAATTTTTTTTTTTTGTGAGGGGGGGAGGACCATGAAAAGGATGGACTGGGAAATCCAAAGACATCTTTGCTGGCCACAAGGAATTTGCCTACCCATGCCTTAAATCACATACGTCATCCACGTAAGTGTACTATTTTCATTGTAAAGAGGATTTGGCAGTAAGTTAATCCATACGATGAGAGGCTATCTCAGCTCAGCAGAAGAGCTCAGTTTACAGCAACAGAGCACATTCTCTCCTATATAAGCCAAAATCCTGGACTTAATCACTATTATGTCCAGTTCAAAGGATCTCAGATGGCACAGCTACGTAAGACCTCTACTTGATATGTTACAGAGCCATTGGTTGCAGACATGACTAGGCTAGACTCCAGATGACCCAGTGGTCTGACACTGCATTGGGCATTTTTGTATGTCCAGCAGCAGTTAGTGTTTATTTTGCATGCATAACATGTTGTGTTTTCAGATCAAGCACAGGGACAAACAAATGAAAAGCCTGCCAATGTTTGAAAAGTATATATCCTCCAGAGTCTATTTGACTGAGTCTGGAAAATCTTTTTTGAAGAAGAATCACTATGATGATGTGCCACAGCTCTCCATAACCTGGCAGTGGAAGGATGATATTCTTGGTCCTAGAACATCATCCTAGTACTGCTGAATTATGGATGACAGCAGCATGTTATTATAGTCATTCTTCTTAAAAATGTCTTTCCAGATTCTACTGCGATAGAGGCCCTTTTTACATGTGGGGGGGGAACGCCCGACAACGGAGCTTACCGGCTTTGTTTTCCGGCCGGCCGAGTCCATCACCACGAGGAGCAGCGCAAATTCGCTGCTCCGCAGTCCTCCGGCATCCCAAATGGCGGCTTCTGGTTAGTGGAGACTCTCCACCAACCGGAGAAGCTCGCCAGCTGAAAGCCCACCCCCGGAAGATCTGCCTGCACGCACTTGCGCATGCCTGCAAATCTGCTCCAGAGCTGGGCGACGGAGCTAAACGGCTTCGCTTGCTCCGTGCTTTTTAAAAACCTCAAAAAAGAGGTTTTTAAAAACCATGCTGCGCGACCACTTCTGGTTGCGCAGAACCAGACTGAGGTGTGGATCTACAGAAAGTACTCCACCCCAGTCCACTCTACGGTGCAGAAGACCTCCGTTGGAGGTCGCTCTGCACCATTTTAAATTCCCAGTGCGGAAATGGCCAGAGTCAGGCAGAGTCTTGGGGTCAAACTAAGAGGTTCTGAAGCTCCAGACATTGACAGCATGCCACAGGAATTCAGAAATGCAGTTTGTGGGTTCATACACTTCATTCCTCCCCAGATATGTGAACAGGTATTTGCTTTATTTTTCATGGGTAAAGGGAATAAAGGATGTACATACTACATAATTATAATACTTTAATACTATTTCTGTGGAATCCTGATATTTGTAATTTCATGGGATGCTTCACATTCTCTGTCAAACAACTCTAACACTGTCGTTCAGAGGAGTATGCTACAGAATTCTAAGCACCCTACCAGATTACAAATTCCATGTTTCGATATGATGGAGCCATGACAGTTTAGGTGGTATTAACCAGCTAGAACTGCATGATAGGGACATTCTTGCAGGCAGAAGCTACTTTGGTAATTGGAGCTGCTATCCAATCAGCAACTGCCCTCACATATCATGGCTTCCTCCTATTTGTCTGAGCCACAACTCTTGGGCAGAACGATTAAGTGGTGCAGATGAAGAGGCAAGTTTGGCACATCCATGAGAACATCTAACACTTCTCATGGTTAGGATAGGAAAGTGTCCAGAGGAGGGTGACCAAAATTGTAAAAGACCTGGAAACCACATCCTGTGACAAGTAGCTTAGGGAGCCGGGTGTGTTTAGACTGGAGAAGAGAAGGTTAAGACGTGATATGATAGCCTTGTTTAAGTACTTGAAAGGATATCATATGGAAGATGAGGCAAGCTTGTTTTCTGCTGCACCAAAGACTAGGACATGGAGCAATGGCTCCAAACTTCAGGAAAGGAGATTCCACCTAAACATTAAGAAGAACTTCCTGACAGTAAGAGCAGTTTGACAGTGGAATACACTTCTTCAGAGTGTGGTGGAGTCTCCCTCTCTGGAGATTTTTAAACAAAAGCTGGATAGTCACCTGGGGGGTGCTTTGACTGTGTATCCCTGCATGGAAAGGGGTTCGACTCAAAGGCACTTGTGTTCTTTTTCAACTCTATGATGCTATGATTTTGCTCTTACATTCTTCTTTGCAGTCTAGTTCACAAATGCCAAAGACTGATGGAGATGACTGAATGATCTGAGATAACTGAGATGACTGAGTGATCAATGACTGAGTGATCTGAGATAAATGGGGGAGAGAGGACTTTTGTGGGGGGGGGATGTTTAGGAGAAAAAAAGTGAATGTTTTTGGATAAGCGGTTGAATGGCTTGGACCCATAACCTAATGGAGAGAACAAGCAGTGGTTAGAAACCCTGATTAAGGAGGCAAGACACCAGTGGCTTACAGAAATAAAGGTTTTATTATAGGAGCTCCATTGTGAGAAAGGAAAATGTGCTAAAGTAATCTGCTTTCATTTTAGAGAAGAATTGAGAGAAGAACTGGCAGATAGAGAAGAGGCAGAAAAACATCCCTATGATTGTCAGTATATGTCACATAGGCAGTATACTGCATGTACGTACATCACGTAGGTAGACGGTGTACATCGCATGGAGAGAACACTTCGGGTTTCTCAAACTCTCTAACCGTATTATTACTGTCCTTTCTGAGGCTTTCTTGCCTCTTCACTTCTAAGCATTGTTGCACATTTAACAATGGACTACACAAATTTAACTATACACTTAGTGAAGAATAATAGGTGTGTAAAGCATTGCTTTCAGAAGGTGCCCAAATTGCATTTTGTTTTATTTTGTTTTGTTTCTGCAAGCGTACAGAGTCTGAGGGTGAGGAAAGAAGTAATACCATGGCATTGCCACAAATGGCAAGTCATTTGTCTCACTGCGTTCTGCAAAATTGATGATCTGTTGCAACAAATCAGGGCAAAGGAGTGATTTGATGTCTGGAATTCAAACCACACCTTGGACTGGACAAGTCATTTTTCTCTCACCTGCGTTGTTTTCATTGACATAGATGAGTTAAAATGGGGATTTGTTTTCAATTATGAGGATGATTAGAGGTAATGAATGTTGCGGGGGGACAATTAATTGAAGAGGAAAGGTTTGTATCTACATAGAAAATTTACGTATAGGTAAAACCAACATTAATATTGTAAAATGGACATAGCAGCAGCCTATCACTACTTTGCATTCAGTTTGTTGTCTTTGAGGAAGTCACTTCTCTCCTTCTTGTCTACTAATCATACACCCCCGACAATCCTTGGAAAGAACATGTGAGTAGAAACATTGGTGAGCCTTCCACATCTCTGCTGATGGGTCTGCATGGCCATATTCCCACATTTCTCATGTGTCCTGATCTAATGCTGTTCAGCACAAAGTTGGAGTCTGATCAGGCTGGGATCCTTTCTCCCATTATGGAGTTCTACTCATGCGTATTGGTATGCACATAGAGCCATAGCTAACAAGTTCTGAAAACATGAGGGGGCAGGATCAAGTTATGTGTTGACAATGGGAGATGGGACTAGCTTGCTCAGTCCTGTAATTCCTCTCCTTCATGCTTTCAACATGTAGAGCACCTCTACTAACTCCAAACATACCTCCTTACTGGCTATGTGTATCACTGTAAAAAGAGGCTGTCACCCCTAACTTATCCTCTTATATCAAAATGTGGAAAAGTTACTGTTGTAGACTACAGCTCCCAGCATCTCCCAGGCAGCATGGCCAATGGTTAGAGAATCATAGAACTGGAAAAGACCACCCAGCTCTCCGAGTTCAACACCCTGCTGTGTAGGAATACACAATCAAAGCACTCACAACAGATTGCCATCCAGACTCTGTTTAAATCCTCCAAAGAAGGAGACAGTCACCACATTCCCAGGCAGCACTGTTGAGCTGCTCTTACTGTCAGGATGCTTTTCCTAATGTTGTGGTGGAAACTCTTTTCCTGAAGTTTGAAGCCATTGTTCTACATCCTAGTGTCTGGAGCGGCAGAAAACAAGCTTGCTCCATCTTCCATATGACATCATCATCATCATCATCCATCATCATCATTATTACTATTATTACTATTATTACTATTATTACTATTATTACTATTATTATTATTATCCTTTATTTATATAGTGCCAGCCATGTACATGGCACTTTACAAATTTAAAATACAACAGTTACCCTAAATAAATATATAACAAAATGAAGATATACAACGAAAAGGATCCAGGGTATATGAAATTACAGCCACTACAACATAACATTACTATGATGCCAATAAACATTACTATAATGCCAAAAAAATACAATATCTAAATAACAATAAAACAAGTCCAACATTCCAAAGATTTCGGAAGACATAGCTCTTAAGCTTCTTTTATCTAGGCTAAACATATCTGGTTCCTTCAGCTGTTCCTCATAGGCCAAGGTTTCCAGGCCTTTTACCATTTTGGCAGCCCTTCTTTGAAGGCATTCCAGCTTGCCAATATCCTTTTTGAATGGTGGTGCCTAGAATAGGACACAATATTCCTGGTGAGATCTGACCAAAGCAGAATAGAATAGTACTATTACTTCCCCTCAGTCTAGTTTCTATACTCCAATCATGCAGCCTAGAGTCACTTTGGCTTTATTAGCTCCACATCACACTGCTGACTCATGTTCAGCTTGTGGTCTACTGAAGCTTCTAGATCCCTTTGACATGTACTGTGTTGCAAGCCAGGTATCACTCATATTATATCTGTGCATTTCATTTTTCTGCCCAAGTGTAGTATTCTACATTTCTTCCTGATAGTCTGAAGTAGTAACTTTTCCAAACTCTATTCTAATTTTCTAAAACCAGCCTAGCATGAACAATCTATATCTCAATAGAAATGGGTACTAAAATTAAATGTGAAGTTCATTAATGTGACGATTTCCAACATCTTTCAGATCCTTTGGCTTCATGGATCTCAAGCATGTCCTCTTAGCGTTTTTGGGCAGCAGGCTTTCTTCACTGGTCTCCTTTGCAATCTCGCTGCTTAGGATTAGGTAGCTCAATATCTGCAGAATGCTAACTGTGCTGGATATTTGCAAAAATTAGTGAGAGTACAGCTAGTCTTGACAGCCAGTGTGGTGTAGTGGTTTGAGCACTGGATTATGACTATGGAAACCAGAGTTCAAATCCCTGCTCAGCCATGGAAGCCTACTGGGTGACCTTGAGTAAGTCACACCCTTTCAATCTCAGAGGAAGCAAAGGCAAATCTTGACAGGAAAATCCCATGACACATTCACCTTAGGATTGCTGTAAGGGTTACTAGCAATAACCACAATAGCTATCCTACTTTATGGTTTTCTTATGCATGAATACATTTATTAACTTGTGAAATAAATATGTAGTCCCCTCGTGTTTTGTAATCCTGCTTTGCTGTGTTGGTTTGAGGCATATGCATGATATCACTAATCAAAAACAGAATTCTGGCAAAATAATTGTTGCATAGCAATACCACATAACAACAGGCTTCTCTACATGATGATTTCTATTGTCTCACACCCCACTCTCACCTCTTCTTTTATTTTCTTCTTTCAAACCTAGACTATAAAGTCTATTGTAGGATTGGCAGCATCCTTTTCATTATGTTTTCATATATATTTAAAAATAACACTAAAGATCAAGTGCTAGATGAAGCTTTTGAATATTAACTTTTCACTGACCAAGTTGATGTGAGCTTATACTGTCTTCTCCTCCTTCAGCTGTGGAGCAAACCAGTGAAAGTAGGCATTTCCTGATGCAGTCTGTACCAGATAATAGGCCATTATTTATCTTGTGCCTAAGGCTAGATCTCTCCTTCACTTCAAATCACAATACACCAAGGTAATTCTAGGAAGTTTGGGGAATGGCATACAGCTGAAACCAATAAGACATTTCCAGCTTACAAATAACATTTCTCTTTAATTCAGTCACTGGATTTTTACTTGGTTCCTAGATTATGTTCATGTCTCTTCAGTTGAAACCCAATAATGGACAGCAAGAACTTTTCATAGCCCTCGCATGCTTGCTTGTTTGCTTGCATGCGTGCTTATTTATTTATTTATTTATTTATTTATTTTAAGAGTGTACAAACCATAACTTTTTAAAGTCAAAGGTGGATCTCACAGTAGTGAAAATAAAATACATATTTTAAAACTTGTACCCATTTCAAAAAAGCTAAATGGTGTACAATTCAAATGCCTAAATGAATGTGATAACTGAAGCCCCGGCCAGAGCTACTGATTACGAGCAGCAGCTGTTGGTCCCTGTGGCTCAGGGTGGAGATGAGTCCTGCAGCTCAAGAGCTCCCCCTGCTGCCATGGACCAAGCAGGCTCGGACGTTCCTCTGCCTGCTCCTTTAGGGCAACAGGGATCCGATTCTGAAGATGCTTTGGAGCCTGTGTCAATCAGCCCACAAACAAGGTGGAGACTCAAGAGAGCTGAGCTTGATTAAGTTCAAGAAGCAGTGACTAGCCATACCTGTGTCTTGGGCTGTATAACTGCCTGCCTAGAAGCTTTCCTTTGCTTCTGGCAAACTTTCTGCAAGCCCTCTTCTTGTCTTGTCCTTGCTTCCAGCACCTGGCTCCTGATATTTTGGATTGATCTCTTGCCTCCAGACCCCTGGCTTTTGGAACTCTGACTATGGCTTTTGCTTGTCGCTCTGGCTTAGGTAAATGGACTTCCCTTGAGTAAGTGCTTCCTTGACTCCTCCCGGCAGGACTGCTAGCTTTCCCACTCCCTTCTCTGGGCTGTCTCACTGCCTGGGTCTCTGACCCTGACAATGAACACCTGTCCCCATATGAAGCTGCCCATACATTGAGGTCATCTTCAGAGATTTGCCTCCAGATGTCACTACCATCTGAGGTAAGGTGGATAGCAAACAGAGTGAGAATCTTCTTAGGAGTCATGAAATTGGAATTACTTTCTCTCAAATACCTGACACCAATATTCTTAACCAGTCAGCATTGGGCAAGAATAGTTTTGTTATTCCAAACTTTTCAGTGTGTTTTCTTTGTTGTTCTATTTTATGTAGCTTATGTTTATAAGCCATCATTGGACCTTAGCTGAAAGGTGCTAAAGAAATGTTTAAAATCAATCCATCAATTGAAAAATTGATAGAAGATGCATTTTTTTAAAGAATGCACAGTTAGTATATGATCCCAGTTGTTGTCTATACTTTATATGTCTATAGTCATTTCCTGCGTGCACAGTGTCACCACTTGTAGAACAATGGAGGGAATGCAGAAGGCTTAACCTCATCCATATCTGATAATACATATGGTTTCAAAAGAAAAGGATTTCCTTTGAAAGCCTGTATGTCACTTTTTGTGGTGTGAGGGGGTCCAATGGATGTCAACAAAGGCATTAAATTGGTATCAGTGGTGTTTTCCTTTTTTAAGGCACGTAAAACATTCAACAATTGAATATGCAGAACAAAACCAGACTCAGGGCTTTTTCTGTGCCTTGCCCTAATGCCAGAATACATTATGAATGCAACAAATGTTACCAAGGAGATAGTTGGAAGCAAATAAATTAAAGAATGTCAATTTGCAAATTTTCAGCTGTGCTTTTTCAGACTGAGTAGCTTTGAGAGGTAAGTAGCAAACTCTGCTGTATCAAATTAAGGATCGTAACTTATTTTCATGGCACAGGTTTTGGAATGCAATACTTTAATGATGAGGATTCCAAAACAGTTTAACTTAATATGTATATTTCTTTCTTTTCAGAAGTTTGGAGTTCAGAGAGAAATATATCTTAGAATCACAGAATCATAGAGTTGGAAGAGACCACAAGGGCCATTGAGTCCAACTCCTTATTAGTCTGGTTTCCCTACTATGCAGGAATATACTAGCATAGCATTCCCAACAGATGGCCATCCAGCCTCTGTTTAAAAACCTCCAAAGAAGAAGACTCAACCTCAACTCTGAGGCAGCACATTCCACTGTTGAACTGCTCTTACCATCAGGAAGTTCTTCCTAATCTTTAGTTGGAATCTCTTTTCCTGAAGTTTGAACCCATTGCACCATGTCCTAATCTCTGGAGCAGCAGAAAACAGGTTTGTTCCATCCTCCATATGACATCCCATCAAATATTTAAACATAACTATCATATCACCTCTTAACCTTCTCCTCTTCTTCTTTCTTAAGAAAGCAATACTATTATTGCTAGGTGTGCATATGATGGGCAAAGTAATGAGTGATTCCATCTTGTGGTATCCAAAGACTTATTTCATATTCCCAGGAACAATAAAGTTGCATGGATCTAGGCAGCTGATAAAAAGTTGGGTAGCCATTGTAAGTCTCAATGTTGTATTGCTTACAGAAATGACATCTGTGTATCCAGTACATATCTTGACACTGGATTGAAGCACTCTGCAATAGTATCAAGGACAAAAAGGTAAGAAGTGATGAAAACTGACAATTTTATCCTTTAACTTTTAAACAGGCAATAATGTTTACTTCTTTCAAATATTGGTGTATTTTATTCATGCTTGTCAAGGAAGCTAATCCTTCATTGATTTGGTGAACTGAGAAGCAGTTCAAAAACTGTTCAAGGTCTATAGCCTTTGGCAGCAATTGTTGGTGAAAAAACTGCACATGTTATCTTGCCAGGTTCTGTTTCTGGTATTTGAAATGGCATGATAATTATATTGGAAATGGGAAAGCTGGGTATGATTGGCTGAGTTTTGTGAATAATCAAGCTGAGGGACCAACAGACTTATTGAAAAGTCCTAGATTTGGTGCCTGATCTTTCTGATTTTACACTGTGTTGAAATAAACAGACCTAAGGAACTGATATAAAAACTTTCTGATTGTACCAGGAGCTGACAGAAAATATTCTGGGGTAACCAAAACATGTACAGATCTCCAAAATAAAATTGGAAAGAACAAACAAAATCTAGGATTTTCTGGTCTTTTTAATCAGCCTGGATGTGCCCTTAATGGGCTAAATTTGAGATTCAGTTTTTGTACAATTAGTATTGAGTGGTCCATTCCTTTTAATTACTGGGATCTTCTAATCACAGAAATTAAACATATCCAGTATAGAAGTATAAAGAATGTTCACAGATTGTCTTGACTCCAACAAGAAAACATTTCTTAATGCTTTAATGCAGCCTACTAAGCAAATTAACAACTACTCTGAGATTTCTAAAAACACTTGTTTGTACCAAAAAAAAGATTTTTTTGCAAGAAAACTTGACTTATGCGAAAAATCATAAAGCACTGCATGCACCTACACTTTTTGCCCAAATATCCTTTTTTTTTTAAAAAAAAAAAAGGCCCAAAATGCAGACGTCATTTGAAAATGCACAAAAACTCTTGTGTTAAAAGTGGAGGAGACTAAAGAATTCTTTGAGAGAAAATTAAATAGAGAAACAAATGTTAGAACTGTTTGGCATGCAACAAAAGCCTACATGAGAGAACATGTTATTCGAGTAAACAGAGAACTCAAAAGAAAACAAATGAAGGAAACACAGAAAATCTTAGATGAGATTAGAATGAAAGAAGAGGAATTAAAGAAATCTGTGGGAAGTAAGCATATTCAGAAAAAATAGGATTGTTGAAAAATCAATTGTTGATGTTGATGGTGGAAGCAATAGAAAAGAAGTTGAAATTTCTGAAGCAGAAAAATTTTGAGCATGAAAATAAGCCAGGTAAATGTTTGACCAATAGATTAAGAAATGAAAGACAAAAGAAAATGATTATGAAATTGAAAGAAGGTGATAAATAATTTACTAAAGAAAAGGATCTACAAAGGATTTTTTATGAATACTTCTCTAAGTAATATTCAAGAAAAGACACCGATGTTATTGAAATCAAAGAATATTTCTAGAGGCAAAATTTAACTAAACTGAGGCCCTTTCCGCACAAGGCGAGGGAATCGCTCCGTGCCGTTACTCACCGCTTCTTCTGGGGTCCGAAGCAATGCGGACTGTCCCTGAAGACCTTCTGCAGGGCTCCTCCTTCGTCCAGGGTGAATCGGAGCAGTGCGAGGTCTGTAGATCCGCACTGCTCTGGCTTCCAAAATGGTGGCTTCCGGTTGGTCGTGGGTCCTGACCAACTGCTGAATCTTGCCAAGCCTAAAGCCCACCCTCCACAGATGGCAGGCTCGCATTGGTGCGAGCCTGCGAATCTGCACAAGAGAGCAGGAACGCAATGGCGTGTTCCAGGAAAATGAAGACCTGTTTTTTTCCGGTCTTTCAAAAACACACTGGAAGACCACTTGGGGTCATCTTGGAGCAGACTGAGGTGCGGATCTCTGGTAAGTAGTCGGCTCCTAGTCCACTCCACGGTGCAGACGACCTCCGTGCGAGGACGCACTGCCCTGTTCTAATTGCCTGGTGCGGAAAGGGCCTGATAGAAGAAGGAAAAGACCAGATTAACCATAAGATCACCACTGTGGAGACTGAACAAGCTATTCAAAAACTGAAGACAAGGAAGACTCCAAGAGTGGAGTATTTTCTTTTTTGATGTTCATTTGTTCTGTTATCATGTGAACAATTCTATGATAGGTTTAGACGACTAATTTGTTGTCATGCTTACATTTTCTTTCCTCCTTTTCATATTTATTATGTGTAAGTAAGATTATTTTAAGAAAATAAGAATTAACTAAGAGAGAGAATGATTTTACTATGAATATTATAATTAAAAATATTTTACTATGATACTTAAGAATTATTAATCTTGATTATTAATAAAGTAGTAACTAAGTTTGAGGGGGAAATATGGTAAATATAACTTAGATTAATTTAGGCAACAAATATTAAATGTAGTGATAATTTGTGTTTTAATGGATTAGTGTTCCTTTACTATTACTACTCGTTGTCTGCAGCACGAGTAGGAACCAATTTTTAGTTATGTATAGTTATTTGTTCTTTAGCTTAGATTGATATTTGTGGTTTTCTTTTTTGTTAGTATTACTATTTATTATTGTGTGTTGTGGACTTTTGCTTTTTTTCTTATACATATATGCTTTATTTTTCTTATATGTTTTCTTTTTGCATAGTGTGTGTTTTGTGTTACTTTTTATTCATTAAATTTTTTTCTAAAAAAAATGCACAAAATCTCTTGTAATCTCACCCGATCGGAACAAAGCTTTATTCATTCTTATATGCAAGAATTAAGTAAGTGAAAATTTACATCCCTAACCTATGTTGTTTTCCTGACAGCATCTTGACAATCAGGAAGTGGTAGCAGAGAAATATGGTAGTATGAGTAAGGTAATTTAGAAGACTGGGGAATTTTTCTACCTGAGAAGCAAATTGTTGATAGATAGAACAAAATGAAAATGTTGGTATACTGGAATCTTGTACAAATCTATGGAGAACTAAGACTTTATGGATACACAGACGCCCATTTAATGATTTTATATTTGCGTATGAGTTTCTGTGCCCTTTCTCCAAACACTGCAATGAAGAATTTCATGAAAAGAAAAGAAAAAAAAGAAATTGTATCCCTTTCAAAATCCACCATTTTGAAATCAGGCTTGAACAAATGGGACATTCAGTTTGTATGTCCTTAGCATATAATTAAGATCACGCTGCAAATATATACCTAGAACACAAACACACACAAATAAACAAACATGCATACTTATATGTCAGGGCTTAAACCTTGTTGTTAATATCAAATAGAGGGGACCCTAGAGGGGAATCACAGAGCCTGCACCACAAAGCCTGCATACATTTGTCCCATGATTCATAATGTTACTGTACAATGTAATAAATTGTGCTTGCTTACAACTTATCCTCCTGGCACCCCATACTTTCACATGGCCTTTCAGACTCAGTTCTCAAGGGGGTGCATGGGACCAGCAAAGATGCTCTATTGTTTTGATTTATGGAGTCTCTGAGTCATACTGATTTGTTAAAGGAATCCTTTCGTGAGTGACCTATCTCTGTCTCATTCTGGCCCAAGACCGCCTTAACTCTGGTCTTAAACTAGCAGGTTTGTTATTGTTGTTTAAAATAAAAAACCCTTTGAATCTGTCAATATAGTTCTGTGTCTACATTTTTGTAGTCTCTTTCAGCCAGAGCGAGTATTAATATCCTGGAACACGTAAAAGGCTTTTGCAGATCGGGAACCCATTTTCTACAAGTTATTTTTCCCCTTTTTGTTTCACTTAACCTCATCCAAAATATTCAGTGCCAAAATGTTAGCACAGTAAGTGCAAAATGGATGTTAGCTCCATGTTGTTGGTTAAAGATTTGTTGATAATGTAAATTAATTTCTTTTCATTATTGTGACACAAATATTATACGTATCTGGTGACCGTACTTTTCACTTTTGGATTGCTCATTTGGAGGAATATTTCTCCAAATAGTATATGATCAGTGTTCTGTAATTAATTTTGCAGCACAAATTCAGTGTGAATAAAAGGGAAAAGTCATTGTTTCTTGAGCCACTTCTAGTTAGTACTGAAGACTTCCTTCTGTGCTTCAGTGCTCTAATGTGTATTAAAATGAATTACTCTCAGAGGTTTTACATAAGAGTCGTGTTGTGTCAGTAAAAATAACTGTCTTGAGAACTATCTCCAGTTACTTGCTCCTTCTTCTTCCACAAGCAGAATCTTGCTAAATACTAATGAAGTCTTAGTTGTAATTTTCTGGTCCTTAATCTCTTCCTACCAGTTTCATCGTCACAAAGCTTCTCTTCAATTTGTTTGGTGTCTTGCCAAAGCTTTGATGTGTACCACTTTCCCCCTTAAACTTCCCTGGGTCATTTCCAAATGCAAAACTAGAAGACGATGTTGTTGATGCTGATTTCTTGAATTGGGGGTGGGGGATCTGCTTAATTTTTTTTCCAAAGAAGATTAAACTTGGGTAAAAAAAAATAGGCTTGTTTTTATCTCAAGTGTATGTATCTTTCTTTCCTTTCCTTTCTTTCTTTCTCTTCTTTTCTTTCTTTGCCACAGGGCTAAGCTGCTGACCAAGACACAAAGGATCTGACGGTGCTTTACTGTTGCTGTTCCTATTTTTCATTTTTCTAAAAATAAATGTAACAGAAGATAACTATAAAGATGCTAATCCACAAACATTCTTTATGAGATTATGGTGGCAGGAATCCAAATGAACTTATATGCAAAACTACAGAATGAGGTAGGCAGTCCAATCCTGTGCACATTTACTCAGAAACAGTCCAACAGAATTCAGTAAAACTTTCTCTCAGAAAGTAGGTTTAATGAAAACTATCTGGTGTTGCTGAAATAAAGGCATCACATTCTTGTTGTCGCTGCTGCTGCTGTTGTTTTATACATTTATATCCTGCTTTTCTCCCATTAATGGGACTCAAGACTAGATTGAGGACCATATCTTTAACACAACAACAAATGAAATGTTGGATGTGTAAGTTCTTCGCTTATAATTAACATCACACTGAAAAGCTAAACCTAGTCAGGACCTAAATATTATTCTTAGTCCCAACTAGAGGAGACCCTTTGAATTAGTGAGATTTACCCACATGTTGACTCAGTAATCAAAAATGAATTCAGTAGATATATTCTAGTTAGACTAAAAATAAGATTCAGGACACTGTTATCTGCTTATCCTTGGATCGCAAAAATGCATTTTAAGCCCACGTTATTCCCTGTACCAAATATTTTAAACTCAAATTCTAAAAGCATTAAGAACCCTATGCAGACCTGAAATGCATTTTTCCACAGAACAAATTTAAAGAAATTGTGTGTTTGTCTTTCTACTTTATTTGGACAGCCCACATATAAGGTCATTAATGAACTACAATATAAGGTGACAGGAAGAACAATGTGAGGGTACAGAGAAGTAGGAAAGACAAATGAAGAGTAAAGACCCAATCACATGAAATCATGATTATTGCCATTTCAGTTCACTCTCCATATCCAGAATGCATCTCAGTCTTCTCAAGCATGCCTGCCTTTATGAAGCAAGTTACTGTTACTCTCCTGTTGCAACGAAGCTGAGCCAGAACGTTTTACCCAAGACCATGCGATAAAGATGGGTCTTCCGTTTCCACGTACAGGATTCAAGCATTCCTCCACTTAGTGCCATGCCCAATGCCACACAGCCATACACATCTGAAAAAGGGTATTTCTCATTAACATAGATGGCACGTGACTGAAAAGCTGGTGCAGTGTGCCCTTTCAGTAACTGGGGATCATTACATACAATGGGAACAGACTGAACTCCTAAAAGAGATGCAGTACCTGGAATATTTCCCCACTGATAAAGTGTTCAATGATGGAATAAACACCCTGAAGCAAAAACTTTCTATATTGTGTTCTGGAAGGCAGGCATCAAAGATCTAGCTTTCCACAACTGAATTTTCAACACTGTGAAGAATACAAATAGATAGCGTACAGCTAGCATTCAGCTAGTCATCATTTTAAAATGTCTGTCCTTGAAGCTGTTTCCAAAGTGATGTGGGAGGGGGCAAGAGGGATGTGTGTACATCTAAGCTGCCTGTAGGAGGGTAGAGAAGGAATGCAGTTTAGACTATCAAAAGAATCTAGTCCACAGGAAATTTGATTTTTTTTAAAATAATCCAGAGTAATTGGTTTGAGAAAGTAAGGTGCAATTGTATGGAAGGATTTAAAATTAAATTGGAAGGGATTTTAAATGCTCTTACTAAATTCTCTGCATAATACTCTAGACAGGTTTCAAAATCTTGATTTTGTAAATGTGATGCAGGTTGAGTGACCAGGCTTTCTGTAGGAAATAATGGTGCTCTCATTGCCACAAAATAACATGTTGAGAACAAGTTTCATTCTGTCCCATTCTGTGTGGGTTTAAGCAGTCAGAGGAGTAAAAAGTTATGGTGGGATTGCCTTCTTTCCCTTCTCTTGTTTTCATCCCCTGACATAACCTCCAAAGTAGCAGTACAATCACACATCAGTTAACAAAGCTTCTGTCAAAGAAGTTCCTTTCTACAAATCCCTTTTTTCCACCACCCAGTCTCACCTGTGTCTGTCTACCTAAAGGTTTTTTGGCAGCATTGGCATTTTGAGGATGGTGGAGAACAGCTGTCAGAGGGCCGACTTTTGGTGTGGTGTTGTGGCAGTGTGTCTGCAGTAAGCAATGCAACAAAGCTTGAGCAGAGACAAAGCAGGATTCTATTCTAGCTGATCCTACTGTAGCTATCTGTGCCTGTCTACAATAGGTAAAGTAAAAAGCAGCTGCTTGCAGCATGTGAAAGATGCATAGATCCACAAGTTTGGCCACTAAAATGGAAAGCATAAGCAGGAGCTAGTGGAATAAAAAAAAAGGAACCTCCCTGAATACATTTTGGAGAAGATTTCAAATCATCTCTAGGAGGTTCAAAATGCAAGGCTTACCTAACCTGGTTGTTTCATTTCACATGTGCATATTATTAGTTTTAAAGAAAATGTTGAACATATTGAACTACTCTTTTTTTGTGGTGTAGTAACTCATTCCTATTCTTTATACATTATTCTGTGTCTAGTACCAATTTTTTTGTTAAAGAATAATGCCAGGAACACATCCATTTTGTAACTGAGGTATACTGGCATTCAAAGACATACCCGTATTAGTCTGCATCAATATGCAAAGGGATCTTGTAGCACCTTTGAGATTGAGAGTAAGAAGTCTGTAGCATGAGCTTTCATGGACTGGGTCTGTTTTGTCCTATGCATGGCATAAAGTGCCTATGGACAGATGTTTATTTGAATGAATGGGTGTGGTGTGTGTAATAACAGAAATGCAAAAGCTGTGGGTATGGTGATAAGGTGACAAGTTCAGTTTTAACAATGATTGCATACCCCTCATAGTACTTGATTATCTATTCTTTTGCATGCTGGCTGTTTAAAAAAAAATGCCATCTCGTTATTAGCAAGGCACCATGAAACAGAGCTTTGTGGGTTTAGGTACACTTTAGAGAAAAGGTATTAGATCATGGACAACTGAATTTTTGCAGGAGTTAAGGGGTACCAATGATATTTTCCATCATTTATTGCCATGTTTATGTGGTTGTGGTTGTGTACCTTCAAGTCATTTCTCACTTATGATGACCCTAAAGTGAAACTATCATGGGGTTTAATGTAAAGTCGAAGGCTTTCACGGCCAGAATCCATGGGTTGTTGTGGGGTTTTCGGGCTATGAGGCCATGTTCTAGTAGTATTTGCTCCTGATGTTTCACCTGCATCTGTGGCTCGCATCTTCAGAGGATCTGGAGACATGGAGGTGGAATGGAGTATATATACTTGTGTGATCCCCGGGTGGGTGGGGATCATGGGGTTTTCTTGACCAGATTTGTTCAGAGGTAATTTCCTTTGCCTTCGACTGAGGCTGAGAGAGTACGACTTGCCCAAGGTCACCCAATAGGTTTCCATGGCCAAACAGGGATTGAACAGAGTTTGAGTCCAGCAGTCAAACCACTACACCATCCTGGCTTTGGGCCATAGTGCACAAAGTCAGTTTTGGTTGGACTATACCAAATAGTCAGTTTTCATTGACTGTATGAAAAATTTCCATCCTTTTTGAAGACACATATGAGTGTGAATGTACAACTGGCCATGTTGGCTGGGTGATTCTGGAAGCAATACTTCAAAAAAGGAACTTTTCCAACCCTTCTCTGCCTCAAGCACACACATAGACACAACAAATAGCGAGATTACCTATCTTCAGTGCAATATGCATAATTTCAATGTCCAAAACAAGCCTCCTTCTTGGTTGTGATGCTCCCAATGGTAACACATATTTCTCATTCTTTCCTTTGCCTCTGGAGGACTTTTCTTTTCTTTTCTTTTTTTTTTGTAACTTGGATCCTATCAGCAATGCCTAACTATCTGTAATCTAATTAACACAGCATCTGCTGCAACTTCACGCTTCTTTCTCTTGAAAAAGCAGCAGACCGTTGCAGTAATGTAATGTCAATTATATTTTTTTTCTTCCTTCTGCTAAACACCTAAGCAAAAAGAAGAAATTGGTAAAAGTTGAAAGCTTCCCTCCAGCATTTTAATGATTAATTTTGGTCCAATAAACGATACTGTGTTTGGTGATTTTCATTCCATAGGACCAACAGGCCTTCCAAGATCTTGGATAATTTATCTTTATGACAAAGAATTCATCATTCCACAAAGAAGTAAAATGCAAGTCCTACATGTGAATTCACTGGGTAGGAAAACAGGAAGACCAACAGTGAGCTTCTGTATACCAAGGGCTCTCTGAACCTCCCTCTTCAAGGGTGAAGCCAAGAGCTCGCCTGCATGAGCTCTGTGTTGCCTCCAAAATTTCATCATGGAGAATGATACACAGGCACAAAATAATCAACTGGGCCTGAAGCTTAAAAGGAAGATGCAAGCATGCAGAAGTGGGGTGGAAACAGCTTGAATAGAGAGGATGGGAAAGAGGGAAACTTTCCCTTTTTCCTATGCTAGATAAATCTACCTGTCCTTCAGGATTATCTGCTCATAATATGAAAAACAAAAGCCAACATTTCAGCCTATGTTCACATGTTTTCACTTATCCCGCAAATGGCTTGATAGTTCTTGGTCCAGAAATGTCTTAAACTCTGATTCTAAATAAGCATTCCAAGATACAGGAAATGTGTAGCAATGTAACCAAGATTGAATGTAACATGCTATCATGTATTTATGTTTTGTGCTTTCATGATTTATATAGCCCCTAAGAAGGCCTTAAGAGTATACATAGGCCAACATTTGTCAGGCTTTTTGATTAATAGCCATCTTTAAGTATCTTAAGACTTCTTTCCAGTTTCTTCTGTGGATTACATTGGATGCTCCCCAGTTTCTGCTTCGGATGCATCCATTTTACCCTGTTTTGCATATATATCTTATTTGAATATGTAAGGCATTTGTTTACTATATGAGGAATGAATGTTTTGACATGGCAGTTCCAAATAAAATTCTTACCTTGAATGATGGTCAAGATAATTGGGAAGTAGAGTATTCCAAAAAAGAGAGTAGTAACATATCAAAGCAATTGTCAGAACTAATGATGAAAAATGCCTCCTGAAGACTGTAAGGACATCTAGTGAGGTTTCTGGCATTAACAGCAAAGGTAACAGGAGAATAATTTCTCTGTGCAAAGGAGAATTCACAGGGCCCCAAGGAAGACTGTGTTAATTAGGCAGGGAAAGCCAACATGACCTAGGACTCTGGGAGACCAGAATTCAATCCCCACGCCCAGATCACTGGATGACCTTGGCAAGTCAATCTTAGGCCATTTCTGCACCTTGCCTGTCTCTGGCATCATCCCAGCATTCTTCCAGCAGCAGCTTTGCTGGGAGGAGTGTGCAGATGCAAATGCTCTCCTCTGCATCGGCTGGCTTCCTGCTGAAGGAAGCACAGTGGACATGCCTCTTCCTTCCACAGTGGAGCCAGATACTTTCCCAGGCTGTGCTGGGGCAGGAAGCACCTCCATCATGCTTCTGGTGCTTCCAATGGCCTGGTAAGAGTGGGATGGTCATGACATTGCGGGTCATTGATGGGGAAAACCCATCAATGATTTAATCCATGTTCATGCTGCCTGGCGACAGGAGGAGGATGGGATGGTGACAACGGCATGCAGAAGCATCATCACAGTTCTGCTTCTCTCCGGTTCCCATGCTGGGATGAGAGGTTCCTGTAGAAAGGGCCTTGGAGCAAGGCAATAGAAGCCTCCTCTGAATAAAACTTGCCAAATAAAACTATATGATAGGGTCACCCTAAGCTGAAGTTGAAGGCACATAATAGCATATCAGATAGAAAGGAAGATGAATTGCCTCAGGGATGCCTTTGGGTAAAATAAAGAAAATTCCCATAGTGTTTAGGAAACATCCCATTACAGAAGAGTAGGGGAACTAGTGCCTTGAATGATCTGTGTCTTTTAATGAAAGTAAAGGAGTCAGTTCACCTTCTACCAAGGACAATAAGCATTCAGCATAAGAGACAAGAGGAATGTTTTTTCTTAATTCTGGTCTGAATCGAGGAGGGCCTTCAAAAGACACCTGTTCCTCTACCATCACCAGTGGACAAGTAAGGGCAAGGGGAGAGAACTTATCTCCACTTCCTCACCCCAGCATTCTCCCTCTATCACTGCTGTTATCCTTGGGAGGCAAGATTAAGCCATCCAGCTGGATAGTGGTTAGGCTTGTGAGAAGACCTCCTTTGCCTCCTCTTAACCAGGCTGCTACAACTCCTTGGGGCAGAGCTTTCCAAACTGTGTGTCATGACACATTAGTGTGTCGTCTGTAGCTTGTAGGTATGTCACATGCACATAACAAGTGGAGAGGCTATCTCTCCCCCTGCTGCCGCAGCTGCCCCAGGCTGAGAAAGACCCCAGAGAGGGTGGCGGCGGCAGTCCATATTCGGATGGAGGGGTTGCCTCTCCCACTACCACCACAGCCACCCCAGACAAGAAAGACCTTGGCAAGGGTGGTGGCAGGCCAAGGTATGGTGGCGGGGCTGCCTCTCCCGCCACTTCCACAGCCACTCTAGACTGAGAAAGACCCCCATGAGGGTGGTACCGGTCGGCCAGGCTCAGGTAGAGAGGCTGCCTCCACTTACAGAATTACTGACTGAATTACTGTGTCACGAAATGATGCATGTATAAAAAGTGTGTCACCAACATAAAAAGTTTGGAAAGCTTGGTTATAGTAACAACACAAGTATTGGTAGTAGCATTGTTGTTGCTTTTCTCCTCAGTTCTACCCAGTAGCCACCAGGATTTCATTGTAATATTGAATTTAAACTGTATTTGTTACATTAGCTCTGTTTCATTTGATTTTATGAATGCTTTGCAAAATGATTTCTACTTTCATACTAGAAATGATGTATTTTGACAAGCAATGTTTGTAACAAGTGAACCACTTTTTGTGGAAAAGTGGGATATAATGCAATAATGAGCAGTACAGTCTTAAAAAGAGTTTCCAGTTCAGGAGAACATCAGGCCATGAGATTTCACAGACAAACCTGAGACCTGTGACACCTATTCCTGTGGATGTCACAGGGGATGAAGCATGTGATGTTATTAAGCCCGAATCCTAAAGCATCAGAGTTCTTCAGAGAACTTCATCCACATTAAAAAAAAAAAAAGTCTAACAAAGAAGGGAAAAAGTGCTCTGGAGAGACTATAGTTGCCGCTTCAAACCAGCCTGCACCAATGGGAGACAGAAGCACACAGTTGTTTTTGTTTTAAAACCTTTTCAGGATAGTGCTCTCACCCTAAGATTTCTCTGATTGCTTTCAGTCTAGAAGAATGGAATCCTAGTCCTTATGGGACAATGGCCACCTCAGCCAACACTGAGACAGTTGAAGCTGCACTGAATTCAAGCCTATCCTACCCTAAGTTTTGAGACTTCATTATGTGAAAAGGTAGCTCAGACAAAGACATTCACAGATACACAAAGAAACAGAGGGCTTTATCACAAGAGGCAAGCAAATCACAATTATAGCAGGATAATAGTGTCTTTCCCTGGGAGTTATCACATTACTTACTTCTTCTTCTGTTGTTCTCCCAGTGGGAGACCATTTGGAAAGTATTTCATTTACAAAGGAGGTCATTAACAGATTTTTTGTGTGTGTTACAGAAAAAAAAATTCAAACAGTCTCTCACCTTTGGAACAACAGAAAAGAAACAATGGGCCTTTTCACACTACACTGCTTTAGTGCTATTATTCTACCTTCACCATCCTATGGATTCCTTGAGTTTGCAGTTTAGGGAGGGGCATTTAGAATTCTCAGCCAGAGAGCTCTGGCCTCAGTTAACTACAAATCCCAGAATTCCACAGGATGTTAACAGTGGAATAATAGCATGATAACAGTGTAGTGCAGAAAGGCTCATTGTGTGATGTCTCAGCCAAAGACACTATGGCACCCCTAAGCTGAATCTCTCACAGGGTTTTCTGGGGCTGAGAGTGTGTGACATGCCCAAGGTCACCCAGTGTTTCCATGGCTGAGTGTGAAACTGAACCCTGGTCATGGTTCTACGCTCAAACCACTACATCACACTGGTTCTCAAAGAGATTATTATCCCACTGCAACTGTGATTACCTGTCTCCTGTGATAAAGTCCGGAGAGAGGAGAGAGGAGGGGAGGAGAAAAAGAGAGATCTTGTGGGTAGGTAGCTCCATGTGTCTGTCTAGGGAACATTTATGATGTCTTCACTAGGAAGAAAGGACAAGAATTTCTCCAGAGAATATTTAAAAAAAAAACATTAGCAGGAGCTTGAGGAAAATATTTGTACTCACCACATTCCTCAGTGATATCTGAAAGGACAGGACAATGCTTCTTTATCCATTGCTAACTGGCATGTGTAAAGATGGAACTATTTACCTTGGCTGGTTCACTATCCCAACTGCATTCTTATAATAACAGGCTTTTCTGTTCAGTGAAAGCAGTAGCACTAAATGGAGAACCTCTTGAAGATACATTGCGTTAATTATGTTGGACCAAACTTTGCCTAAGCTAAACTATCTTTTCTTGGGTAGTTTTTACCATAAAATGCCTTCTGTGTCAAATAAAGAATGAGACAAAACTGCAATATTTATGTCAGCACTGAAAAAGTGGAAATTAGCTGCTAAGTATATGGACAGCCTTTTAAAAAAAGGATTTCATAACTCTTGCTTTGTTCAGTTTATCTTAATAATTAAATTTAATGGTGATAGCAGCAGGATTTATGTTATTCTGAGCTCACTAAGAGGCAGTGTTCCTGGGAACGATCCTGAGTAAGTCGAGATGCAAATTTTGCAAACTGCTGCCTTTCACATTTATCTTCTTGGCATAAGCCCAATTTAGGATCAAACTGATCAAGGCTGTTATCTAACAATTATTAATAACTCCTGGGGAAATATTAATAATGAAGGGCTCTGAATGTGGGCTACTATTCTCTTTTCAGGTCAGTGCAAAAATGATACTGTTAGCTTTGAGGCTGTTTTCTTCTAATTCCTGAAGAGTTCTGGACTATGAGAGTTGTCTTCCCTTTGCAAGAATGCAATAGATAGCAAAATATTGAAAGATTATTTATAAAGTATAAGACTCTGGGTCCTATATAGAAGAAAAAGAGAATATAAATTAATTAATTAAAGATAATAAATATAGTGGGGTAGTGAATCATCACTACCCCCTATTATATCATATCATAGATTTTATAACTGACAATTATTCTTTTTGTTTATTAGAGATCTCCATACAAGCAATTCTACAGCATCTTTACTTGTACAATTGTTGGCAATTAGAACCCTAATACCCACCCTGAATATGTTATTTGGCATGTCCAGGAATCTTTCTAAAAATGAATTATTCACATCTTCTGCCATGCTTCAGGTTCAGGCTGAATTAAAATCTTATTTGCTTTTTCTTCTTCAAATTGTAATTCTTTTCTTCTTTAGCCCACCTAAGAGTGCAAGCCCACATTCAAATTGACTTCAACTGCTATCTTCTTTCTTGCACCTTCCTCTTCTGTTACTTTTGGTACCAAGTCATCTGAGATAATTTCCCACCCAATGCTATATTCCATGTCATTTATTCACACCATGCACCCACCAGCCTTCTGCTCCCTTGTTTCTTGCAGAATAAAGTTCTAACTTCCCATCTTTTATGTCTGTTTTGCTTATCTGACCCTTTGCTTTACCATATTGCTAGCACATTTATTATAGAACAAGCTTTTGTGGACTGGAGTCCAATTCAGAAGTGTGAAGAACATACCTAAATTGGTAGACTAAGATAAACACACATGGTTTAAGAGATGGTGAAGAGGATTCAGGTCAGAGAGAAACAAAATGCCAAAGGAATGGACAGTGATAATTACGTGAAAGAAAAATATTTATAGGGACAATTAACTTCTGATCAAGTGGACTACAGTCCATGAAAACTCATACTATAATACATTTCTAAGGTCCTTTTCGCACAGCATTTGTCATGTGAAAGGGCCCCTCAAGCGTCGCACGATTGTGAGGAGCGATCTGCACCATGGACTCACAATTGCACGATGCTCCAGGGTCTGGCAGGTATGGCTCACAAACTTTTTCATTTTCGGCTTTCAGCTGAAAATGGTGTGCAATCGCACATTGCTCCACGGCCCCACGTGCACTTGCCATGTATGCAGAGCCTCCAGAGCCGCGGCGGTTGTGCTTCCTGCCCCAGCGCGGCCTGGGAAACTCCCAGGCTGCGCTGCGGAAGGAAGAAGTGGGGCTCTCACACTACCTGCTTGGGAGCAGGCAGCTCGTGCGGAGCTGAAGCAGTGGGGAAGCGAGAGCCTCTCGCTGGAGGCTCCTTGCATGATTCCCACGCCCCAGCACCAAAAAAAAGGTAAGGCGCAGAAAGGGCTTCAGTCTTCAAGGTGTCATGAGAGTCTTTGAACATGAAAAAGTTACTTCTTGTCCCAGAATCTCTCAGCTAGGAAAATGAGCAAGGTTTGCCCTGTAGCTTGCCTGAACAGATTACATTATAGTTACACCTTTCAAAAAGCATCTTTCATGCTGTCTGCCAGAATATATAAGCTGTGAAAAGCTGGGGCAGGTAATTCAATCACACTCCTTTCCTCTTTTCTATTTTTTTCTCTAATTTGGATTTAACATTCTACAACTACTGAGCATGCTCATTCTGCTGTGAATTGTGGGGGTGGGAATGGAAAGCACACTTGGGTCTTTTTAAAAGTAACTCTGGAAACCTGAGAGTTTAATATGATAATACCTTCTTCCTCAGTGCACCTGTTTTACTTTCAGTCTCACCACCTTCCTATTAGAAGCAGTTGTGTGCAATTTGCTTGCATTAGCCACAAATCATTATTCCCTTATTAGGCACCTTCCCACACTGGCCAGCCCAATTTCATGTTAAATCATTGTTGCTAGACAACACTCCATCAGTATTGCCCTCCTTTTTTGTCAGTGCCAATGAGAATGAGGAAGCAATTAGTGACGTGATACTGGGGTGCTACTTTAGGTCAATAATTCTTACAAATTTGTGTGCTTGAGTTCAAGATGTCTCAGTTTTATGCTATGTTCTGTAATTAAGATTATTGTTTTTGTATGTTTTCAATTTTGATCCATTGATCACAATGAAAAATACATGCACACACATATACATACACATACATTCTGGAAACTGTGGCAGTTGAAAAAAGGCTAAGCTAACCCCCAACTGCAGGTTTTTATAACTAATGATTTCTTCTATTCATTTGTGCAGTTTTTCTGGCAAATGCTATTTATGGTAAAAACTCCTGGTACTGAGAGTTCAAGGAAATCCAGCCTTAGTTTTGTATCTGATGCTTCTAGTACTATTGAAAAAGCACTAGACATTTTGAAATATGCCCCACATTATAAATATCCAGGGAAACAGCAGTGAGTGAACAGCTAAGAAACATTTAACCTTTCCAGGAGAATGTGTTTTCTTATTTCAAAGATGTAAGAGTAACATTAATTGTTCTCTATTTTATTATCTTTAAGGATACTTTGTTTTGCTTAGAATTGCACTTGGTAGTTGTGAGACATGAGGTATCTCTTAGAGTCCATATCATGCCAAGGAAACTGTTAAAGTGTAACTCTGGTCAGAAAAATGAGACTATAAAAATGACATCCATCATGTTCCACATTTATTTCTCCTCAGTGACTTCCAGATTAAATCTGCTCAATTTACAAATCAAACAGAGACTTTATTTACAGCTTTTTATCTCAAAGACTACTCTGTAAACTCAGCCAGATTCTGAACTATCAGAGCATTATTGCACTTCTTAGTGTATATTTCTGACCATCTATCATCAAGAAAATGCTTTTTTCAATTAAAATTTAGGTCAACTTGATGTTGATGAAGGGTGAGCCGGATCTGACCATCAGAAGTAGTCTATGCTTCCTAGACAGAAGGTGTACTTTCAGCGGCTGTTAAGGAAACAATTCTGTAACTCTTGCTAAGAAAATCTAGCTTAGGGCTTACAAACATTGTGAACTAGTCACCTTGGATCTCACACTGGGGAGAAATGTGGCATATTAGATAGGTAATAGATAGATAGTCAGTCTACATTATAATTTCTCTTTGGGAGAACTGTATTGGAAGAAAGTACTGGATTCTCAGTTCTGGAACAAAGACATTATTCATTCTCTTCCAATCTGGGTTCCAGGCTGATTTGGGGAGAAAGATAGCCCTAACTGTACCAATGGATGATTTTATTTCATTGACTGAAGGGTAGAAATTAACCTCTTAGGTCTCTTCAAGACAGGGTAATGTGTGAAGAAGTTACAGTATACATTGCTGTAGTTCTCATTAAATACATAAATAAACGATAATGAGATCCAAACGAGATTTGTGAAGTCCTGGCAATTTGGGGGTAGTTTTTAGCAATTCCTGGCACCTCTTAAGAGGGTTTATTTTTAATCCTAAGACACACCAGAACAAAAACGTCTCTTGTTTCTTTTCTTCCTTTCTTTCTTATACTTTAAAAAAGTGTTATAGTGCTATGAAATGGCAATTTAACACTATAACTCTTGTTAGAAAATTAAATTCAGAAAGGAGAAAATTTGTCCTTTAAGTCATAGAGTCACTTTAAAAAAAAATAAGCCATGCTTTGCTAAAGAAAGAGAACACTTGAGAGACACTAGTGTAGATCCAAGAAATAGCTACAAACAGCTCACAAAACGAATTGAAGAAGTAAAAGCAGAGGTGACAACAACTGATGAAATCCAGAGAACTACACTGGACAAACTCACAATTATTTAAGCCAGTCTGGAAGACTGCTTAGTTCTGCTGGAATTTTCAGTGGCTGTTGATAACACTGGCCATGATATCCTTCATTACTTGTTTCTGAGCTGGATTTGGAAGGCATGATTTTGCAATGGTGCTAGTCCTCCTTGGATAGTCATTCCCAACAGGCAGTACTCACTATGGTTTTGTTCTATCCCATGGCCCCATGCTTGTGGGGTCCCTATGTATGTGAAACTGCTGGAGGATGTCACGTACAAGTTCAGGATTTGTTGCCATCAATATGCTAATGACACACAGTTTTGTGTGCCATGAGCTCAACAAAGTTCCCACCCATAGTTCCAAGGAGGCTGGGGATTCACTGGTGGAATAGGTACCTGGATGCATGTTTGGATGCAAGGGGAACAAAGTGAAACTGACACATAAGACTGAAACTTTGTGGTTGAGAGGTCTGTCAGTCTGGAATAAGATTTTAATCTCTTTGTGGACAGAGTTGTATTCATCCTGAAAGACCAGATGTACCCCTTGGGAGACGTCTTGGACTTACTGCTCTCCAGAGAAGCACCAGTACTGTCAGTCACTGTCAGGAACGTTTTTGTCCTCTCAGGCTTGTATCATAGCTGCAGTCCTAACTTCACTTTACCATGCTCTAGGTATATCCAGTACAGACTACTGCAGTATCTATGGAGGTGAAGATGCCGACAAAAGCTGAGAAAAGCCCATCAGTACCCAATGCAGCCATCCAGATGCACAAATCTGAACATGCAACACCACTTTTGTGCCATTTGCATGGGCTACCAAAGGATATCTAAGTCCTGCTGAAAGTACTGCTATTAAACTTTTACAATTTTTTTAAGTTCTTATTTATCCTACTGGTATGGGGACTGAGTCTTATGATTCTGTCTCTATCATCAAACAATGAAGGCTTGTGACATATTTATTACATTTATATCTTACCATTCCCCCAATGATCTAAAGGCAACACTCTTGCCTTCCACACTTCATCCTCACAACAAACCTGTGAGGTCAGGCTGAGAATGAATGATTGGTTAAAGGTCACCTGTATATTTCAAGGATTCATGGGGGATCTCAACCAGGATTTCCTATGCTTTGCTTCAGCATTCTTAACCCCTATACCCCATGCCCTCTCAGATGCTACCAAATGCACCACCAAAACCACCAGAAATGGAAAATATGATCCATCTATCTACCTATTAGTTTTTTATTCCTTAGATTTTAACTGTCACCATATTATTTCCAATAAATCTGTATTCCCTTTTTGGGTATGAGACAGAATAACTCATTAAAAAAGAAGGTAACACTCATTGCGTGAAAGGCAGTAGGAAAAGAGGAAGATCACATTACAGATGGAAGAAACCATGGGCCCAGAGTTTGCAAGACATTATCAGGGCTGTTAATAACAGGGTGTCTTGGAAGATCTTTTGTTCATAGTCACCATAAACTGAAGCCAACTTGATGTCTGTCATGTCTTAGGCAGAGCTGGCAATCAATCACAAACAGCAGCACAGTTTTTACTCACACAGCAGGAGCTGGAGAATGTCCTAAACAGAGCTTAGGTCCTGAAACAAACAAATCCAAAGGGCAAGTCCAGTTCATAGTCAAAACAGGCAGTTTCCAGGTAATCCAAGACAACAGCATAGAGTTTCACAACCAACAAAAAAAAAAACCAATTACTAACCCTGGAAGGAAGGGCCAGCTGAAACCCTTTTATCTACTGATGATGTCACCACAGGTGCTCCTTCATTAGGGCTCACTTGCTACTTAAACATGCCAAGCGACACAGCTTCTCCCTCTACCAGTGTCTCTCTTGCAGGGTAAGCATTTCTGTTATCTCATCCTCTATTTGTTCCCCTTGCTCAGGCCCCTGTTGTTGTCTATTATCTTCTTCTTCTGGGTAAGTTTCTGGGGAAGGTCCTGCTTCAGCAGAAGCTTCTGCATCAGACTTGGAATCCTCCTCCTCACTGTCAGGGTCTCCAAGGCAGGGCATGACAATGACAATTAAAAAAACAAAACATGTTCCCTTAATACATCATCAGTTTTACAGTATTGGTGTTAAGGCTTTAGGTGCTGAATGAACAGGCATGGAGATACTTCTAAAATAAGCATAGTTATTTTGATTTAATTTTTATTTACATGTAACAGAATTAGTACAGGAGTGTGCAGACCTGACAGATTTAGAAGAGTTGTCATTTACATTCTGATGAGCAAGCTTACTTCTACAAGAGGGCCCTTCAGAACTGCTGAGGCCTTCCTGTTCCCCTGTCAGCTGGAAGTAGAATTAAACTGTGGGTCCGCATGGAATGTAAATGTAGCACCATACTCCCCACATCAGTCCTACAATGCTTGTCCCCATAGGCAAGATCTTAAGTATGTTTATTTAGAATTAACTCTGATTTGATTCAGTGGGAATGATTTCCTAAAACCTGTGCTTTGGATTGCAGCCTTCAATTAGCAAAGGTCTCCATAAGCAATGGAAGCTAAAAGCTTGATTGCTCAGCTGGAATTTAAATGTTTCTGTTTCACTGTTCTTGTTGTCAAAGCAAAGGAAGTTTGAGAAGCTTGGGATTCAGAGTTTTTAATTTGAGAACCAGGAACTAGGTGGGGAAGAGTATTGTTCTGGATGATAGAAGCACAGAAGAAGCACAATGATCAAGGAGAAAGACAGCAGTATTTATGGTAGGGAAAAAGGGAGGCGAAGGCAAGGATTACATAGAAAAAGAAAAATGCAGAGCCCAGAGACTGGGATGAAAGAATCTAATCTTCCTTTAATGAAATATTTTGTTGTTTAAGTCACAAAGCCAATATTTTTATTTAAAAAAAATGATAGAGGAAAGCAATTTGAAATAAAATATTGGCTTAAGCAAAAGACAAAGGAACCAAAAAACCAAAGGTCTCCCTCATTTGTTACATTCTGAAGCAATTTCTGCTTCTCCCAGCCATTTAATTAGCCATTTCCCTCCTGGACTAGTTTGGAATGAGAAATGACTAATAAAAAGGGCTCATGGCCAGCAACAGCAGGCTCTGGTTTGAAGCACACCAAAGAGAGAAATCTTTACTGGAATCAGCTTGTTCTGTTCTCTCCTCCATTTATTCAAGGTAAATTTTGACAGTGGTACCAATAAGTTAAAGGCAAGTAATGTACAGAAATAGCAGGCACCAGTTATATCACCAATTGACAACTCCACCCAGCCTCCCACCAGCCTTTTTGCAGTTCATACTTACTATTACTGCAAAGAAGTCAGAAAAAGAAAAGATCCTTAAAAAGAAAAAAGGATACCACAGAACCCACAGGAAAGTAAGAGAAGACAATAACATTATCTGGATTCTCTAAAACAATCAAGCAATCCAGCTGTGTCAGTTCTGGAGACAACAGCTAGTAAGGAAGTATGTGAACCTGTTTCACAGTGAACTTTTTTCTTTATATTTATTAAAAAAGGAAGATAGATAGACAGATAATTACATCACAAAAATGTCATATATTTTGAGTAAACTTCTTCTAAGGAAACACAATTCTGATAAGCACTGGAGCTCCTGGGCTGTATACTGTAAGAAAGGTTAGCCAGCTTTGGTTGTTAACAATGTTGGTGCCTTGGACTGACTGCATCTGATGACATACAGAGGTCTTTTTGTCCCCCTGTGGGAATTTCAAACAGGGCATGCAGTCCTGTGGAATCTGGCATCTCATCCTTTAGCTGCCTTTTAATGAGTCAGACTACGGGCACATCCAGCTCAATATATCTACCTAACCTGGTTGTAGCTCTCAGGGGCTTCTAGCAGGAAGATTTCCAACCTACCTAGACATGCCAGGTATTGAATTTGCGGCTTTTTGCAGGTTCTAAGTCATGGCCTTTCCCCTAGAGTGAACTCTATTACTGAGTCACAGCCTTCTTTCTGTCCTCCTTGAGCTCCAGATGGCTGGTAAGCAACATTCATGCCACTGATTTTGTCTGTTCTGGAATTTCACAGGTTTTTGTAGCACTTTCAATACCAAAAGAATTTTTTTTTTTTACTAGAACTGACAGTAGAACAAAAATGAGATGAGTATAACTGAACACTAAAGGGAACTACTGCCCAGTGATATAGATAACACTGAGTTAGATGACCCAACAGTCTGACTCAGTAAAATGGAGGCTATATTATCATATCCCCATCAGCTGTAAAAGCAAACACTCTTGTTCATCTGTACCCATGGCATTAAATCAGTCCATGTGATATTATACCAGTTAAAAGTAGGGTTAATATTGGCTGGCACCCTGTTACTGACTTATAGTAGCATAAGTCTTTTTTCTTTTTTAATCATTGCAGAGGTTGATATTCTGCTCCACTCACTACAATGGCCAAAGCGCTGCCTCTGGACTTACCCTTGCACCTGTGATAGCCTTCCCCAGGCCATTCCATTGCTGGCGGAGAGTGGGGAGGATTGGAGAAGTGTCTAGCTAGGCATAAAGTGATAACATCAACTGCTGAGACCACCAGAGAACCCCACTGTATCTCTGCATAAGACATTTTTGCAACTGCTTTGCTCTCTACCAGCAACAGAATGGCCACGGCTGGAAGTGGGTGGGGGGATATAGTAGTGTAACAGTAAATCTTGCGGCTGGTGACAGGGAACCTATAACTGAGTCCCATGTACGACACTCTTATGCTGCAACTGAGTGTGTGGAATCTCAGCCATTATGTGACTGTCTCCTTTGTGACATAGTTCTGTACTATGATTTAGTGGCAGCTATTGCCTTCCAAGTCAGTGAGGTAGTGGACTTGTTCTGGGTTTTACTCAAAACTGTAATGGAGCTATACAATGAGCTGGATCTATTTTGTGGATAGGATTCTGCACCTTGGACATCTTCCTTAATGTTTACATTACAATTCAGAGTGGATCCACTACTCCACTGACACAGAAGCCATCAGCTGCCACTGTTATCACATCAGGTACAGAGAAAAGTGGCCCTGGCACAAAACCACACAGATCGATTTTTTTTCCCCTGGTATGGTAATTCTTTTTAGTGTTTGGTACACTCCCACAGGTAACATTGGCTCAGTCCATAGTATCATGTACCTGCTTTTTCTCTTTTGAAAGAAATAGAAAATTAATTCATCAGACTCTAACCTCCATGAACTGCTATTCTTATTTGCACACATGGCAACACCTTTACACAAGGCAGAAACACTCATACCTGCAGCAATTATATTTCATTTGAGAAATAAGGAACAGAAAAAACATCCAAGACCACAGCATCGAAACGCAGAGTTCTAACAATCTTAAGAATGCAGCCATGTTGGATTGCTAGCAGGATGAATACGGGCCTTCCCATTTGCGTGACATGAGCACTTCCTAATAGTGATTCTGTCTTTTGAAATAAGTTCCACTGAATTCAGAGAGATTCACTGACAGGTAAGTGTATATTCATCTGCCAAGGAGCTCAGTGGTGCTTCTTTTTCAGTGGAAAAAATGAAGGATTGCAGTGTTAATCTTGCATTTCCATTTCCAAAGCACTGCCTGTATTAATGCTGAACACTTCCTCGTTATTGCAGTAATATCTTGGCAATTATTTATTATTTATGCTTAGCAGGCAGGGGAAGTTTACAGGCTTTGTCAAACATGCTTATGTTTATCTGAGTAAAATTATTGTTATTATCGTTTTTACTGATAGAAATCTCATCACTGCAGAAATTTCGTAGTTGGCAAGATTTTGGTCAAGATAAACCATCTTAGTGCAACGAGACCGCTCAGTACATTGAGACAACTCTCCAAGACATATTTAGTGCCCTTAACCTTTTCGTAGCTAAGCTCACACTCACAAAAGAACAGGCTGATATAACAACAACATAGGCCATTTCCACACTAGACTGTTATAGTACTATTATTCCACTTTCAATATCCTATGGAATCCTGGAGTTTACAGTTTAGGAAGGGGTGGAAATGGCTGTAGATACAAATGCAATCCTACTACTTTTTAATAAAGCAGTTTTAAATTGCATGCCTTTATAGAGATGTGCATATGTAAGTCTTAGAAATGTGCAGACTCACCCCCATACTACTGCAACAGAACTGTGTTGCGGTGAAATTCCCCCTGCCACACATAGACACTTTCCTCAATTGGCATATGATGGATGAAATCAGGATTTATATCTCTTCTTCATCACTGACACTGACTTTTTTAAAATAAAAAAATGGTCAAGAGGCTGGGAGGGGGGAGTTTCCAGTAGGCTTGAAGGTACAAAAAGAAGGCTGGGGCCTCATGTGACTCATGCACCACCCCTTCCCCATCTGTGCTTTAGTGGGGCCATTCTCCTCTACAAGGAGATCTACAAACCTTATTTTTAGTTATAATCAATTACAAAAAAAAAAGTAAAGTACTTCAGGAGGCTGAACAGGATCATTCTTATTACGAGTGAGACTACATGGTAACATTTTGATGCAGTTCCCACTTTAACATTAAATTGTCCATCTCTTACTTCCTGATTGAAAGAGTTTGAGTTCATTGAGGGAAACATCATAAATGTGGCATATTTTAGAATGTAGAATATTTTGCAAGCAGGATCCCCATTCTAGGTGTAAAGTGAAACTGGATTAGTTTAGATTAGACTAGAAGCAAAATTGGACAGCCTAATCTGCCATTTTGGCATAAATGTGCATTCTTGGAAATTTATTGCTCAGAATTATTGCTCAAAGGGTCTGGAGTGTGTTAAATGAAATCCACATGAAACAAAAGGAAAGAAGAGCATATACAGGAAGAATGGGTGGATAGATTATAATTACAGTGCAGCAATTACTTAATTCTTTTAAAATTAAATAGGGGTGCATTAGGAAATTTTAAACATGGGTCAGGGAAACATCCTCCAAAGTATTCTTCAGATCACCAATGTTTTTTTCTCTTCCAGCAGATTTTGAAAGTGCCTTTGCTTGTACTTTCTTGCCTCATTCTTTGTGCTCTCAGTGGAAGATAAATGATGGCAGAGTGTGAGAAATATTCCCATAAAGGGGGCAAAAAAGTGTCTTTGCGGCTGATCTTCAGGCTCTTTTTCACCTTGTAGACAATTTCCCCCTCCTCATTTACTTACACTTTTAACCTAGAAAAAAGTTTTAGGATTTTGTACTCTAATTTTCATTAAACTGAAATCATAGTGAAAGGAAGTATTGAGATCAGCTTTTGACAATATGCTAAACAGCACATAACAAGATTAACAACCTTAGGACACTTATATTTACACAGAGAATAGGAAGCAAATAATGAATTTTAAAAGCTGTAAATTATCATGGGTCTTAACAAGCTCCCCTAATGTGACACATCCTGTCGCTACTGAGTAATAATAATAATAACAATAATAATAATAATAATAATAATAATATTTATTTCTATCCCGCCTCTCCAGATGGATCAAGGTGGCGAACAGCAATAATGCATTAATTACATTAAAAACATTAAAAAACATACCCAATCCTCCCCGCCCACCAACCCAGCTAAAACCAACCCCCTAAAACCCACAACAATTAACTATTGAAAGAACAACAAGACAACTGGTGGGAGGCGGCGGAAGTACTAGTCTTGGAAGGCCTGTCAGAAGAGATCAGTCTTGACTGCTTTTTTAAAGCAGTCAAGACTGGTAATATGCCGGGTCTCCTCCAGCAGGCCATTCCATAACTGGGGAGCAATAGAAGAGAAGGTCCTCTGGGTAACCGCAGCCAGCCTGGTTCTTACTGGCTGCAGTAAATTCCTCCCAGAGGACCTTAGTGTGCGGGGCGGATTATATGGGAGAAGGTGACCCTGCAGGTAGGCTGGCCCCAAGCCATAAAGGGCTTTAAAGGAAATAACCACCAACTTGTACTGTGCCCGGAAACTAATAGGCAGCCAATGTAAAGACTTCAGAATTGGTGTTATGCGGTCAGCTTTAGGTCTACCAGTGACCAACCTGGCTGCCATATTCTGAACTAATTGAAGTTTCCGGACTAAGCACATGGGTAGCCCTATGTAGAGCACATTGCAGAAGTCAAGCCGTGAAGTTACCAGCCCATGCACCACTGTTTTTAGGTGTTCCAGCTCCAGAAAGGGGCGCAGCTGGCGTATCAGCCGAAGCTGATAACAGGCACTCCTGGCCGCCGTATCTATTTGAGCTGTCATCTGAAGTGGCAAGTCCAGGAGCACCCACAAGCTGCGGACACAGTCTTTCAGGGGAAGTCTGACCCCGTCTAGAACTGGTTGACAAACCTCCATACCTGGGCTAGGGCCCTTAACAGCGAGTACCTCCGTCTTATCTGGATTCAGCTTCAGTCTGTTTTTCCTCATCCAGTCCATTACTGCTTCAAGACATTCGTTCAGAGGCAAGATGCCACCCTTAGTTGATGCTATTATCCGAGGTATGGAGAGATATATCTGGGTGTCATCAGCGTACTGATAGCACCTTGCTCCATGCCTCCTGATGATCTCTCCCAGCGGTTTCATGTAGATGTTAAATAGCATTGGGAACAGGACCGCGCCCTGATGGACGCCAGATTTAAGCTCCTTTTTCGAGGAGCAGCTGTCCCCAAGCATCACCATCTGGTATCTACCTGAGAGATAGGACCGGAACCACTTAAGTGCAGTACCCCCGATCCCCAGCCCCCTCAGGCATTCCAGAAGGATACCATGGTCTATGGTATCGAAAGCCGCTGAGAGGTCCAAGGGTACCAGCAGGGTCACACTTCCCCTGTCGATACCTAGGCGAAGATCATCCACTAAGGCGACCATGGCAGTCTCAACTCCATATCCTGCCCTGAAGCCAGTTTGAAATGGGTCTAGATAATCTGTTTCATCCAAGACAGCTTGGAGCTGAAGACCAACAGCCCTCTCGATCACCTTGCTTAAAAATGGGAGATGGGAGACTGGTCTATAATTATTCATATCCAGGGGGTCTAGGGAGGGCTTTTTTAGAAGCGGCCGTATAATCGCTTCTTTTAAACAAGCTGGAAAATTGCCCTCCCTGGGGGATGCATTAATAATGTATCTTAAATGGGTCTTAATTGCAACTCCTCCCTGGACGACCAGCCATGAAGGGCAGGGATCAAGAGGGCAAGTCGTCTTTCTTATATTTCCAAGGAGCTTGTCTACGTCCTCGGTACTCACTGACTGAAACTGATCCCGTATAATCCTATTCATGGAGTCGCTGGACGCTCCATTTGTAACCTCTGCTGTAACACCGGCATCCAAGTCGGCTCTTATCTGAGAGATTTTATCTGCGAAATTATTATTCAAAGCATCACAGCAAGCTACACTAGGTTCTAACAGCAAGTTCAGGGGAGCGAGTATCTGAGTCAGATCCCTGACCACCCTGAACCACTCTGCTGGACGAGAAGTCACAGACGCAATACGTGCAGAGAGGAAAGTCTTCTTCGCTGCATCTATTGCCACTCCATAGGAATAAAGGAATTCTCTATAGTGTGTCCTGTCAGATAAGAGTCCAGATTTCCGCCAGTTGCGCTCTAGTCATTGTCCAACCTGCTTCATATTGCTGAGTTCTACTGTATACCAAGAATTACGATTTGAAGCAGGCCGGAAAGGACGCTTGGGAGCAATCCTGTCGATAGCCCTAGTAAGATCACAATTCCAGGTATTAACTAGGGCTTCAACAGGATCACTGACGATACCAGCCATAAGACCCTCGAGGGCTTTCTGGAATCCAATAGGTTCCATTAACCTTCGAGGGCGGACCATTCTAATAGGTCTGCCACCCCTGCAGGGGTGGATAGCAGCCATAAGTCTAACCCTGACCAGGAAATGATCCGTCCATGACAATGTGGTAGCATTTATTATCTCCATCCACGGCTGTGCCTGTTCCGTACTGAAGACCGCATCGAGGGTGTGACCTGCACAATGTGTTGGCCCAGAGACTAATTGGGATAGGCCCATGTTTGTCATGGATGCCATGAACTCCCGAGCCGCACCTGTCAAACAGGTCTCAAATGGGATATTGAAGTCGCCCAGAACCAAAAATCTGGGTGATTCCAACACCAGCTCCGACACCAGCTCTGTCAGCTCGGCCAGGGAGTCTGACAGGCAGCGGGGTGGTCGGTACACTAACAGAATCCCTAGACTATCCCTTGCCTTCAGGCTCAGGTATATACACTCAAAGCGGTCTGTTTTCCAGACAGGTATCCTGGTCAGTGTAAGATTGTCTTTGTAAATCAAGGCTACTCCGCCCCCCCCCGCCCACTTCCCCTTACCTGCTCACTGACAGAGTATCCGGCTGGCAAGGCCTGGACCCAAGTTGTACCACTATCGTCTTCCAACCAGGTCTCTGTAAAGCATGCCAGGTCGGCTTCTTCATCCTTTAAAAGATCATGGATATGAGCTTTCTTTTTCATTGACCCAGCATTGCACAGGAGCAACGAAAGGTTCTGTGGGTGGTCTGGTTCGCTTTCCAGATACCTTGGGGTAGCAGGGCGAACGGAAGGTGAGATAGGTATTAAACATCTATCTCTCCTTCCCCTGCAACGACATTTCGCCTTGCTACCACCATATCTCCCTTTGCCCAGCACAATACTTATTGTCGCTCCCCGTTGTTCATCTATAACATCCAACTGCCCCCCATCATGAGAAAATACCCCCTGCTTGCTCACACCCCCACCCACTCCTACCCCCCCTTCCTTCCTCCCTCTCTTAATTATAAAATCAGGGAGGAGGGTGTGGCCAACGACAGTAGACTCCATCCTCACCCCCTCAAGCCTAGTCATTATAGTTTCATATCTCATCCTGATAAGAGAAGCTGGACATCTGCCTGCCGTGCTGGTGGGCCATCCAGGAAAGAACTGAAAATATTAAGCACAGGTATAATTCAGTTAACAACGCCTCTGACAATGCAGCTCCTTTTTACAAAGGCCTTTATTCCAATGCAGCCACTTTTTTCCTCATCCTCGCTATCTAGCTGGAAGGTGTTTTTGTTTTGTTTTTCAACGGCGCACTGGCGTTTGGTGAAGGAAGGCTGGAGAAACACAGACTTTTGGCGATGGGTGGCAGCAGCATATAAACAGTGCAATACAGCTCGTGCTGGGGAGGACTGGGATTCTACTCTAGCCAATCCTACTGTAGCCATGTGTGCCTGCCTACAGCAAGCAAGGTGTACAATAGCTGTCTCCAGAATTTTTTTTAAAGAGCATGTGCAAACAGCAAAACAGAGAAAACACAGAGAGCAGATAAGCCTCCTCCACTAGCTATCCCAGAACTGTTTACTCCTTCACCAGCTATAAGTTTGAACATGAAAATGGAAATCATAAGAATGAAGGATGATAAAAGAAAAAAAATAATTCTTGGATGCATTTAAAAGAAGACTTCATGTGGTCTGCAGAAGGTCCAAAACGTCTTCCTTTACTTCTGCCAGACTCATTCATTGATTCAATTTGGTTTATATCCTGCTTTTCTCCCAAAGCTGGAGCCAAAGCTTACCTGATCTGATTACGGGCCTTTCAACACTACACTGTTATAGTACTATTATTCCACTTTCAACATCTTGTGGAATCCTGGAGTTTGCAGTTTTAGGGAGGGGCATTTAGAATTCTCAGCCAGAGAGCTCTTTGGCCTCAGTAAACTACAAACCCCAGAATTCCACAGGATGTTAACAGTGGAATAATAAACAGTGTAATATGGAAAGACTCTATGTCACATGTGTATATTGTTAGCTTTGAATAAAAAGATTCCTGAGATATGTTGAACTGTTCTTCTTTTTTTGTGTGTGCTGTAAAAACCGACCTCTGCTCTCTTCATCTTATTGGTACCATATTTGCTGTTAAAGACATAATGTCCAAGTAACATCTACTTCGTTAATTGATGCATACCTATATTGCCTATGAATGATTACAACAACCAGGAATCTTGTGGCACTGTAAGAATTGATATGTGGTAGAATTTGCTTGACATGTATGTGCCTGAAACTGTTTCAGACTCTTCTAGAGAAACAGTGCTACTTGCAAAGCAGCCAGTTTGTCTAACCTCAGGATCTACATGTTGCATTTCCTTTGTCCTAATGCAGACAAAGATGGCATCTCCCACCATGTTCCCTGAAAAGGCTTTTCCAGGAACTCTTTATTATGCCTGTCCATTTCTCTTCATGGAGAATCAGTTTAAGTACCAAGTAGTCTTGTTCTGAGACTGAAGAGCAGTTTCCAAGCTCTGGTGCACAGCACCAGCCATGCCTTGCTCAGTTCTTAATTGGCTTTTTACAAAAGCTGCCTCTGGCAGTCTCTGGCTGTACTCTCTGACTTGCAGATATTGATTGGTTCACAACATCATGACTAGATGTGCACCTTTTGCCCAGTCCTGAAGGGCTTAGATTTTTTTTTTAATACATAAAAGATGCATATCCAGGAAAATATCTCCATCTCTCTCCTTTCTTACAGCTGAATAATAGATAGTGAACTGCTCCATGGCTGGAGAGCCTACAGACCATGTAGTCAGAGCCATTCTGGTTCTTGCGAACAAAAAAGATTTCCAGAACTTATGAGCCTTGCTAGACATCAGTGAACCAGTGAAGAAAGTACCTGCCTGTCTCTTTCTATCTTTCATGCTATTCTTGTCGGCTTCATTTTCATAATAAACCACTTTTATTTAACAAGAGTTCTGTCTATGATAACAGTACCCACAGTATGAAAAAGCCTGCTTGGGGTTGCTTGGTTACATGCACGCTCCTGAAAAGAGCCTGGCTGTAGAATTCAGAACCCAAGATAGCCTATCGCTTTGACAGAATTGAAAACAGACTTGTGACAGCTGTAGAGAAATCATTATTTTGTGAGCAAATGAATCTGGCAAATGGACTAGGACTGGGTGTTTTATTCCTCTACGTATGTATCTGAAACCTGAAAGAAAATTTTAAAAAAATGTTTAGTGGGATAACATAATCCTCAGAAATGAAGAAAATGTTAATATACTTCAACAATATGTTAGTATTTTAATAAGGTTAATTTCACTGTACTACATTAACAAGTTTTATTTGCATTAAGCTTATGTGGAATAGCATTCAAGAAAGCTTAAGCTAAATAAACAAGGTTGGCTCAAGGTGGCACAAAACCTTTTGCTGTTTGTTCTGCAACAGACTAACAGCTGTTGTTACTGTGCATCTTCAAGTCATTTTTGACTTTTGGCAACCCTAAGGCAAACTCATTGTGGGATTCTCTAGGGCTGAGAGTGTGTGATGTGCCCAAGGTAACTCAATGGGTTTTCATGGCTGAGCAGGGAATCAAACCCTAATCTCTAGGATCATAGTCCAGTGCTCAAACCACTACACTGTGCTGGTTCTTAACATAGCTACTTCCACTCAAAACAAAACAAAAGTCTCTTTAGGCACAGTAACATATGAAATACCTCTGACATATATCATCCATAACGTTAAGATTAATACATATCTAGAAAATATTTATTAAAGAAGTGGGCAATTGCAAAGGATGGGGGAATTTGTGATTTTGCCACTTATGAGTTTCTAGCATTTCATTTTGCCACACCCCAAAAGGAGTTTTCTGAATGAGGAAATGGATTTCCAGCTAGTGGAGGCTGGTGGCTCCAATGCTCAATGGGATTTTGTCTGAACTTTAAAGGAAACCCATCCCTGAAATAAGTTCAGCCCTGTGGCTCCTTAGAGTGTGGATTAAAACTGGAAGGAGATTCACTGTCCCATTGATACCAAGGCTTCCAATCTCCACATCTTCTGGGGACTTCTTGTTGTTTGTTGTTTGGAGGGAAGGCATGGTATGGCTTGCTGTCAGCTAGGCAACCTGTTTCACATTGTCCACCCCTGCCCTTGGATTTTGCTTCACCAGATTGCCTACATGAGGGGAAAGGAAATTGCAACACTACCTTGAAATGTTCACAGCTTGTAATTAGAACAAAGAGGATCTGAGACAGTAAAATTCACTGCTTTTCACTGTCATTAAGTCTTTAGCTGCATTTTAAAACAATAGCTGTAGCAGAGGAGCTTATCAGCAGTGAAACAGCATGAATCTTTGTTTATGAAGTTTAAAGTATTATATATGAAACAGCTCTGTTTTTGAAATTCCCTTTTTTTAGTTCACATTTTTCCTTTCAAGTTACTAAAACTAGCCTTGTTATCTCTTTCTCAAGATGGATCTCTCAAACTCACATTACTGCAGACAAATACCATCAATTCGACTACAGACATTTGTTCTCCCATCATAAATTTATCTAGAGAACCAGGTAGTGACTAGAACATTACACAGATTGGGAAAACCCAAGATCAGCTTCCTACTCATCTATGAAGATCACAACATACTCTTGGTCCACCACATTCACTCAAGATAATCTATTTTACACAGTTGTTATGAGAAAAAAAAAATGGGTAGGAGATGGGTTTAAATTTAAACAACAGACCATTTTTCCCCAAGGAGCTTAAATTTTATTGTGTTCTGAAAAAGGCCTTGAGATTACAGAGGCACATAGTGAAATAATCAGAAATTGACTTTATAAACCATTTCTGTATGGTTAATTTTTGTTTTGAAATAATTGTTGAGTTTTTCTTTTTTTAAAAATTATTTACTATCTATATTGTTTATTCTATTATTCCACTACTGTTGTAGTGCTCAGGGCAGATTATAACATTTAAAAAGTTATACAATCAAACAGTGATTTTTAAAAATAGAATGAAAAAATAAAATCAATGAAAGAAGAGCTACAGGCAGATAAAACCAACTTAAGAACAGATCACTGCATGGATCATCCCAACAGGACAAATGACTACAGAGAGAAAAATGTCTTCAACTAGTGTTCATGCCAGATGGGGGCAGGGATACTGGGAATTGTAGTAAAAACAGCAAGTTTCTTTGATTTCAAGGTATGGCATTCTGTTTTTTAGGGTTTAGGTTTTTTAGGTATGGCCACACCAGTCCCTCTCCCAATCAGTTCAGGCATTGTCTCTAAGTGTGAAGAAGAGCTTCACCAGTACTTTTTAAGGAACAGGTAGGTTTCTAATCTACTATGTCCAGGGTAAATTATGATCTGGTAAATCACAAAATGGAGTACTGATACATACAGTTAGTCATAATAAAATACCTTACACTTTTCATCATGTCAGCACTGGTGAACAGAATCAGCTCCTAGTCCAGAGCAAGACCGAAGAACTTCTGCCCACACATTCTTTCAGGCTTCCAAGAGGAAAACTACAAAATGTAGGTAGGGCCCACTAAGGGAATTAAACTTCTTCCTAACAGTAGCTCTTGCCTTCTACAAAAACTCCAAATGACCAGATACAAATTGTGATATATTAGCTTTCAAAATGTTACCTTGAAGCAAATGGCTATGAAACCATAAAAGCTTTCCGAGTCATTAGAATTTATTCAAATACTAGGATGTTTGAGTTTAAATGAACTGAGGCTTCACTGGAACCCGAATAGCCACATTTTTCCCTTTGACGTTACAAGAAAAATTAAAGATGCCTGAGATGAATATATGAAGAAGAAACAGGGAAAGCAACTTGAGCATCCAGATACTATGTGCAAGGTCCGGATGATATATTCTGCAAATAAAGATGAATAACAAAACAAACAGTACAAATGTTAGTGATGGACTCTCTCTTCTGACACATCAGCAGATGGTGTCCTTCTTATCTATCCTCTTTTTATTTCATGAAGGCTGTGATCCTAAGCATCCTAAGGTATTTTTGTCACCGTTCTTTACCTCTTTTGTCTCCTTAGCCTTGGTCCCTCCCCTTTCCCCCAGAGCCGAATGCCTCTGATGAAATCAAACCAATGACCTTTCATTTGTACACTAGTACAGTATCTATTGTGTTTTGCTAACAAAAGGTAGGCATAGACAGGATAGAAGTACCCAGCAATCAGGAATGAGAAAAAGATTGTAGGTAATCAGGAATGAAATGGCAAGGCCATGAATGGTATAAACAGTACTTAGGGAGAATGAGTGTTGTGTTAAATTGACATTTACAATGTATGCCTTGGAAGGTGAAACAACTTTCCTGCGGTTTTCTTATATTAATATATGACATAATTTTAAGTCAGCAAATGGCAGCAAAGCAGCAACATCTGACACACAATGTTGCCATTAAAATGGCATTAAGACTGTTTATAGCAGGAGGGGGGAAAAAGGGATTTCAGAGAAATAGCATCTGCAGTCATTAAATAGTTCATGTTCCTTCACCCACATTAGACAATGAACTTTAAAGGTTCATTTGTATAAAAAGTCTTCTTTTCCAAACTGTTGAAACCATCATTGTGGCATGTCTTCCTCACACACAATGTAAAGTAGATGTGTGCAGCCTCAAGTCCCTTCAGATATTGGGGCTAATTCCCATTCACCCCAACATGGCCAGCTGTCAGAGATGGTAGGAGTTGTAGTTCATTGGCAGCTGGAAGACTTTAAATTCCCAACACCAATGTATAGAATCATGGATATCTCTTATATAGGGAACCTAAATATTGTAACACAGGTGAACAGTGTTTCCTGTATGGATGCCTGAAATATATGGTTTTCTACCATTGTTGTTTGGTGCCTTCAAGTAATTACCAACTTAGGGCAAACCTAAGGCAAACCCACCAAAGGGTTTTCTTGGCAAGATTTATGCAGAGTGGGTTGTCTCTGTCTCTCTCTGAATACAAAGCATGATTTAGCTAAGGTCACACAGGAATTCCTATGGCAAAGGAAGGGTTCGAACCTTGGTCTCCAGAGTCATAATTCAATGTTCAGAATTCAAGACCAGGCTGGCCCTCTACCATATGGTCTAGATTTTCAACCTGCTATCTGCGTTATAATCCTTGCTTTTTACTAATCAAAAGTGAGTGGTAAAGTGAATTGAGCATTGTGAATATACAATATTTCATGGAAATGAATGCATACCTCTAATATACTGTGACGATTTGACACTTCTCCAATCATACATACATAGTTTTTTCTACAATTTTTTCCTAGAAAAAAACAGTAATTTTTTCAATCTTTTGACACTATTTAAAGTTGACATTTTTGTTGCAGAAAAAATAGAGAACTCAGAAACAAACAAACAAAAAGAGTTGTTGACATCTGTCATTTTGGCTGCTCACTGTTTACGTTCCACACAGTGTATGGTACTGCCAATTGGTGTGATCATGGGATGAAAATCCTGTTATAACACATAAAAAGAAATAGATTAAAAAGTGAGGACAAACTCTCTTGCACGGGAAATTCTCAGCAGGCATAATACCTTAGCTTCATCTTAAACTTGAGGTAGAACATAAGATTAAAACAGTTTTAACTGCTCAGTGTCCTTCAACTTGCTTGACAGGCAAAGTCAACTCACATTCCCAAGCAGCCAAGCTATAGGAAATTCTGGGCTCTCTGTCTAATGTTTTAACAGCAGGAATCTCAATAAAATCAATAGCAACCATTTATCCAATCTCTAGAAAATCCTCTTAAAACATACCCCATATCGTTTCACCCATCATTTTTAAACAAAATTCTTCCATTTGCTTAATCGCCAAAGCTATTGGACTGTCTCTAGCAGGTTCGTTTTCCGTCAACACAAACTTTTTAATTTTCTCAAGACAATAACAATAATCATGTTGTTGCCCTTGGACATAATGTCTAAAGCTGAGCCTGTTTTTTAAATTAATCTCATTATTCTATGTCAGAGCTCCAGACTTTTTCTTATCAGTTGTAGAAATAGCCTTCTATACAAAGCAAAACATTTCATCTGTCATTTGCCATATTATCTATAGTTTATTTAGTGGTACTTTACCCCATACTAATGGTGTGTGAAATTGTTCACTCATCAAAATATTTTTTAAAAAACCTCTTACAAAGACTGTAAGAAACCTGTGTGCTTGGCTACTAGAAAAAAAGTGAGATAGTGCCCATAGTAGATGGTGAAATGACACTCTGTAAAGTAAGGTGGGGCGGGGCTGTTGAGTACTAGAGCTGATAATTGGCTATATTGGTGATTGATCATAGGACTTGTTGTGTCAGTCATTGGGATATCCTGTTAACAAGGATGGAAATAATATTTTTAAAATGTTTTTTAAAAACAGTGAAAAATGTTTTCTTGAGTATCATGAAATCCTAATGAGAATTCTGGACTGATGAAAATCTTACATTTGCAGACTTATCCTGCAGACAATTCACACACTGCTTTTGGAAAAAACAGAACACCCCACAAAACAGCATTTTCTGTGCAAGAAATAGACAATGCTGTTTCTGTACAACACTCCCCACTGTGAATTTTTTGCAGAATAAGTCCCAAAGTGCAAATAGTCTTAGAAAACTGAAGTTTCTGAAGGCTTTCTTGCATAGGGAAGAAAATTTGTAAAATTATTTGTTTCTTCCTTGGAGAATAAAATCCATGAAGAATTACTTTCCTACCAATTAGAAGATCTCAAGCAGTAAAAATGGGCAGTACTGTATCTCTGAAACCTTGGAGATTGTGTCAATGCCAACAAGATGAACCAATATTACCCATATGACTCAATATTAGAGTTTTATAGGTTCAGAAGTAGCTGCCATGGCAGCCAAGAAATGGGAACCCAACTTTTTTAGAGGCAAATGTTACAAAGTATGAGTGAAGGCATGCGGTCTGCTAAGTCATTGCCAAACAGGTTCCTCTGGCAACATGGCCCAAAGAAATGCTGAGCACTGCTAGCTAAGCAGTATACTTACTGGCACTCTGTCTATGGGTAAGCAATGAAAAAAATGATTTACATTACAAGTCCATTACAAGTTTTTATTTGCTGAATTATTACAATTAATTAAACGGTTGTCTTTTTCTGGGGAAATGTATTAACAATGCTTGCAGAAATCTCTGACAATTCGTTTCCAAATTTTATTAAGCCGGTGCCTTGTGATGACCATAAGTATGATTTTTTAGGGGGGAGAGGGGAGCAGGTAGCATTTTTTTCTTTTTAGCAAAGTGGGACTTTTCCTTACTTCTAATCAAACAACTTCACTGATCCCCCACTATAAGAACCAGATAATACCCTCATGTTTATAATGGTGACTAGGTATGTTGTACTGCCCCATGACCAGCATGAGGAAGGTACAAGGCTTATTACTAGAAAGAATGAGATACTGTTTCATAAATACATCTGATCATATAAATCTTCTGGGAGATTTTAAGCTATTCATGCTGAAAATCAGCCCAACAAACATGGAGGCTCTGCTGCTTATGCTATGACATCATCAGGGCATACTGTAGCTGTTTGAGATTTGCTCAGACCTTTCATTTGGTGGTCCAACATGGAGTTGCCAGCATCAAAGTACACTTCCTGCAAGATCTGTCCTCCTACTTAATACAAGTATGTGTTAAAGCACACATAATGAGACTTACTCAAAGAAACAAACAGACATTTTCAGATTTGAGCATTATTGAGTATTTTCATTTATCAAGCATACTGCCTCATAAAAACAGAATAAAAATGTGGAGGAGAAGGTTGCAGTTGGCTTTATTTAGATTTTATTTTTTAAAAAACTGTGCCTATATGATTTGTATTTCAATGGAGGATGATCTGCTTATTTAATCTTATTGTTGCTTTGTTTGCTTGCAATTTGAAACAAGCTAATAGTAACGACAATAATAGCAAGAATAATAATTCCTTTTCACTTTTACTATGATGGATGATTTTCAGGGGTGAGGGGGTTGTTAATTATATTTTGAAGCTGAACTCCACAATTAAATCTTTGCTACAATTGCATAAGTTACTCATTATATGCATTGGCAGGCTGTTCTGTTTATATTTTATAGTGTAAAGTTTACATGGTTAGAAGACTTTCGTCTGTTGTAAATACTGGATTCATTAGTGTCTGCATTCAAAGATGGCTGTTTAGTTCACAGTTCTATTTATAAGAATTTCATTTTGTTCTATCCATTAAAGTGGGTGAGTAGGTTAGTATCAATGCTGCATGAAACAATCCTTCTTTAAGACTGTGACCTTAAATAGACTTATAAGAAAAAAGATAGGGAACATTTTTGACCCATTGGACCAAGGCTCTTGGGCTGCATTTCAGAAATGGGATGGGAAAGGAGTGAGGAAAAAGATTGAGCAGACAGTTCTGGAGCTAAGTGGGTAGGTCCAGGTGCAATATCAATGTAGATAATTTCTAATGACATAGTCAAAGCATATCTCAATTCCATGCACATCTGTGCGAGACTATGGTCCAATGCAATAGCTTTCCTGCATGCAAGAAACAGCTCGGTTCCACTCAATACCTTTCCTTCCTTCAATGCACTGTTTTGTTCCGTGAGGCTATTTAAAATACCATGATCAAAGATAACATCATTAGATGCTTGGAGGCCAGATGAGGAACCTGCATGGGGAACCTATGTGGGAAAGGTGGTAGTAAGGTGTTAGGTGTTAAGTACTTATTGCCTCCCTGAAATTGTAAGAAGTTCAGGAGCACTGCTAAAAGGAGTTGGCTGTCTTTCAAAAAGATACAGCACAGAAAATGTGTACTATCATTGGAATCAAGTAAATTCCTAAAGCAGGCAGCATTGCCACTAAACCTGCCTCAGATTCCAAAACAGCAACTTCACTTGTTCTGGCCATTCACAGCTAACAATCTCACTGTCTTTGTCAGACCCTTTTAAATTTAGACTTTAGCTGTTTCTCTAGCTCTTTGTTCTTCCCTCTCACAAACTCTGCAGACTGCTGCATACCAAATACTAAATCCACTAAAGAATATCCATGTTCTTTAGTCACCTATCAGGCATGTCAGAAAAAGATATGGGAATAAGCCTGTGCATGTCAATCAGGACACCCAAACTTATAATCATAGAATGGGATCCAAAAATTAAAGGTTTCATAGGTCATGATCAGCCCTTGAACTGAATCTTGAAGACCAAAGAAGACAGCGCACCTAACATGCATTTAAAATCGGAAGCAACTTTACAATATTTGGTCAAACAATATTAAGATAAAATATTTTAAATTCTCTGCAAATTATAACCTGCAAATTAGCCTCACTTTACATTTTTTCTTAAAATGTGTACAGGATATTCCAACCACAGGATTGTGTGTTTATATTTACACAATTGGTGATGCTCTGATTAGAACTGCTAGAACCTATGGTGTGAAAGGGATGTAAAAAGAGATGCCCCTGTGTGCGTTTGTGTTTTTACTTTTAAAAAGTATTGGTATAAAAAAAGTATAAAAAGGTATACTCATTCCTTTTCAACTTAACATCAGTGTCCTCTCTGGGAAGAAGTTAACTGATTTGTTTTAGTACTTTATGTCTTTGCTCAAAATTCAGGGCACAGGAGGGCTGCTTGGAGATGAAGAGAATCTGAAACATGTACTACTGACATGTGTGAACTCCAATATCCTGTTCAATTAAAAAGCAAAAGTCTCTTGTACCAAACAAAGGACACCATAGTTCATGTTCTCCAATCTAGGGTACACAGACACTGGGCAGGAAACTACAATAACCTCTGGGTTGCAAGCATCTCATTAAAAGAAATAAAAGATGTCATAACACTTTAGTTATGATTGCTTTCTGGAATTGGAACAAGATACATAGTCATTGCTCATCAAAGGCTCTAGATTTCACAGACTGCTGTTCGTAACTCTGGATAAGATTAGGTCTAGCTTTCAAACCAGTTATGTTTTGTGGGTCTGAGAACATGATTCTGAAAAGAAGAGGTTAAGGGAGAAAACCTTCTGCAGCCACTAAAATATCCCAGTTTTAGTAGGCAACTGTTTTTGGTTTTCTTTTCTTTTTTTAACTGCAAGAAAGTTCATACTAGGAGCTCATCAAAATGGTGTAGTATTTCTTGTTATAAGGCCAGCGCTATGGGTTACAAAAGAAAGTGGAAGAGAATCTTTTCAGGACAAATGCATATCAAAAGCCATGCATGTTACATTTCTCAAAAACATCATAGTGTGTGACCTTTCAGAAGAGATCATACTTTCTTTTTTGAGTTCTGCCAGACTCAAATCTTTTAACAGCATACCAAGTAATGTTGAATATACTTTTGCATCTTACAGAATGGCCATGTTCAAAGATAACTAGACAATGCCTACGTTTTCCAAGCCATAGGCCAAGCATGTCAAGAGGCTTTCTCTCTGAATGCTTCATTTATCTGCCTATGATAACATGCACAAAGTATGACGCCTGAAGAATTACACTGCTATCAGGTATCATATTACATTAACCACAGACTCCAAAGGCTTACAGAGTATAAAATAACAAACACACTTTCTTTTCAAATAAGGTCAGAGCGGGACAGAGTGGAGGCACATCCAGATGTGCCTAATCTGGAAAGAAAATTGTAGATGGATGAAATGAGATTGCCCTATAGTGGAAAGCTGATGGAAAGTTATCACAGTTATCACACAGAAACATCCCTTTCACACCTCTCTCAACTTGGTTCACAAACCAAGTATGCTTTCAGTGTCCAGAAAACTACTTCCCTTCATTCTCTTCTTAGCAAAACTTCTCCTGGGAAAACTATAGTCTTTCTACAACAATCCTAAAATAACCTAATTCCTTTCTGTACCTTTGTTTCCTTTCTTCTGTGTCTCCTTTCTCTTATATGTGATTGTTCCACTCTCTGACAGATACTGTGCTACTTACGAATTTGCTTTCCTTTAAAATATAGAGGGCAGGTGTGGTCCTCCCAATTTTTCTCAACTGTAGCTCCCATAATCCCTTTCCACTGGCTATGCTGACTAGGACTGTTGGGAATTGCAGAAACATAGAACTGGACGAGACCATAAGGGCCACTGAGTCTTCTCACCTACCATGCAGGAATATATCATTAAAGCATTCCCAACAGATGGCCATCCAGCCTTTGTTCAAAATCCTCCAACAGAGACTCCACCACATGCTGAGGCAGTTTGTTCTACTGTTGAACTGCTCTTACTTTCAATAAGTTCTTCTTAGTATTTGGGTGAAACCTCTTTTCCTGAAGTTTGAAGCCATTGCTCCATGTGCTAATCTCTGGAGGCTTGCTCCATCCTCTGTATGACATCCCTTCAAATATTTAAACATAGCCATCATGTCACCTCTTAACCTTCTCTTTTATAGTCTAAACATACCCAGATCCCAAAGTGGCTCTTTACAGGGCATGGTTTCCAGGTTTTCTACTATTTTGGTCACTCTCCTCTGGACACAATCTAGTTCATCAATATACTCCTGAACTGTGGTGCCTAGAACTGGACACAGTATTCCAGGTGGGGTCTGCCCACAGCAGAATAGAGCGGCACTTATCACTTTCCTTGACCTAGACACTATACTCCTATTAATGCAGCCCAGAATTGCTTTTGCTTTTTTTAGCTGTTGTATCACACTGCTGACTCAATATTCAGCTTTTGGTCTACTAAGACTCCTAGATCTCTTTCACATGTGTTGTGGTCAAGCCTGTTATCACCCATCCGATATCTGTGCATTTCATTTTTTTTTCCCCAAGTGAAGTACCTTACACTTTTCCCTGCTGAAATGTATTCTGTTAGTTTTGGTCCAGCTCTCTATTTAAGCTCATTGTGAATTCTGATCCTGTCCTCTGGGATGCTAGCTACCCCTCCTAATTTGGTGTCATCTGCAAATTCGATCTTTCCTCATCTAGATCATAAGGATGTAGAATAGCACTGGAGACAGGGCACTGGACACAGCACTGGACTAGTAGGCACCCTACTAGTCACTTCTCTCCAGGATGAAGAGGAGCCATTGGTGAGCACTCTTTGGGTTTGCTCAATCAACCAATTACAAATCCACATAACAGGAGCATTGTCTAGCCCACATTAGCTTGTTTGCAAGAATATCATGGGGGACCTTTTCAAAAGCCTTACTGAAATCAAGATATGCTATATCTGCAGCATTGCCTTCATCTACCAAGCTGGTAACTCTAGCAAAGAAAGAGATAAGATTAGTCTGACATGACTTGTTTTTGAGAAGTGCATGCTATTAGTGATCATGGCATTCCTTTCTAAGTGCTTAAAGACTGTCTGTTAAATGATCTACTCCAGATTCTTTCCCAATATTGCTGGCAGGCTGACTGGGTGGTAATTGTTTCGGTCCTCTTTTTTCCCCCTTTGTGAAGATGGTGACAATATTTGCCCTCCTTCAGTTGACTGGGACTTCCCCTGTTCTACAGGAATTCTCAAGATTATTGCCAGGGGTTTTGAGATTACTTCTGCTGTTTCTTTTAATAACTTTGGATGTAGTTCATCTGGCCTTGGAGAACTGAATTCATTTAGAATAGCCAGTTATTCCTGTGCTACCTCTTTACCTATGCTGTGCTGCATTTTGCCTCCCGCATCATCTGCTCCATTTTCCACAGGTAGAACATTGTTTTCCTTTCAGGAGAAGACCAAGGAAAGTAGTTTTGCCTTTTCTGTGTCCCCTGTTAGCATTCCTTTTCTGTGTCCCCTCTTAGTCCTACCATTTCCTTGTTCTTTCTTTTGCTATGCACATAACAACAACAACAACAAAAAGCCCTTCTTATTCTTTTAAACCTCTCCAGTAAGCCTGAGCTTATTCTGAGCTTTAGCTTTTCTGGCCTTTTCTCTATACTTGCTCACTATTTGTTCAAATTCTTCTTTGTTCATTTTCCCTTTTTTCCATTTCTTGTACAAGTTGTTTTCAAATTTTAGCTCAGCTGAAAGTTCTTTAGACATCCATCCCAGATTCTTTAGACACCTCCCATTTTTCCTCCTCATTGGAATTGTTTGAAATTTGTGCCTTCAACGTCTCACTTTTAAGAAACCATCCATCATGAACTCCCTTCTCTTTTAGTATTCCTATTTCCCTGAGTTTACTGAAATCAGCTTTCTTACAGTCTAGAATGCATGTTTGACTATGCTTAGCCTCCCCTTTCTGCTGTATAATAAACTCCAGGAGAACATGGTCACTTCCATCTAAGGATCCTGCTACCTCCATCCCATTAACCAGGTCATCATTGTTGGTTAGGACCAGATCTAAAATGGCTGTTTGTCTTGTTCTCTCTTCCACCTTCTGGAGTATGAAATTGTTTGCAAGGCAAGTGAGAAATTTGTTGGACCTAATATTCTTGGCAGAGTTTGACTTCCAACAAATATGAGGGAGCTAAAGACAAAAAACATCTGGAGGGCCATGGTAGTTCAGCTTTCAATAAACATTAAAGCAATGTCAGTGGTACCAACAGCAGTGGCAGTATCACCAACAGCTGCAGAAGTCATACTATTTTAATCGTTTAAGATCCTGAGGATAGGTGGCCATTTCATAATCTCATGCTGAGTCAGGTTTCCTTATATGGTATAATTTGCTTCTTTTGGGATTAAACAGGCTAACAGTGCAATCCTGTATATATCTGCATAGGATAAATTGCACTAAGTTCACGGTGGCTTCCTCATAGGTCAATTCAGGATTTCAGGCTATGGACTTTAAACCTGTAGCCTATACTTGCCTCCTTTGGAATAGGCTCCACTGAAGTCACTGGGACTCATCTCAGAGTAAACAGATAAAGCATTTAGTTGTAAATCACCCCAACTGCCTTTTCTAACATTTTCTTGTAGTATGAGATTTCTTTTTTAAAAAAATAAAAAGTTCTATTTATTTCTAAATATTTTTAGTTTACTCTTCCATTGAAGTATTCAGCACAGCATTGCAGTGGGTCATTTACAAAACCACAAATTAGAAACATCTCATGTTGGTAACAGGTGCTAACACAACCAGAGCTGGACTCTTCAGTTAGGTACAACTATATAGCTAAAAGCAGAATATGACCCTGCATGTCAGCTGAAAGCTGCTGCGAAAGCATTTTTTTTATTTCATAGTGTTGCTATTTCAGTTAATAATTTGGTTGCCAGCAGCAGTTGAAAGTGCACCATGCAGACTGACAGCCAAAGTGAAGATCTGGTCATTTTCTAGGTATGCTAAGGAGCCCATTTCTTTTTCTGGTTTTAATAAAAGATTAGATTCAAGAATATGAGTCCAGGACTCACTGTATGAGGAATAACCATGATATAGATTAATATTCATATGAAGATCTTTCTGTATATTTCACTCTGCAAAATACCTAGCCATAAAAAGTACTGTTTTTGCTGGTGTATAAGACTCACTCCACCCCCCAAAAATAGTTTGAAAATGGGGTGCACCTTATACGCTGGTGTGTCTTATATGTCAGCAAATAGCATTGGCCAGTGTATAAATGGGGTGTGTCTTATACATGGGTGCATCTCATATGCACGGTAACATAGAAAATGAGTTATTGCAAGACAATTGTTCATTAAATCTATTTACAACAACTGGCATTGTAAGTCAAGACTTCTTTCTACCAAATAATTTGAAAACATGAAGAAAACTGTTGGTACAAAAACATAATGTGGTTCAGGTAAATAAATGAATGAATAAAAAAGTCCAGATAAGAAAGATAACTGATTTAAGTATTTAAATAATATCTCAAGTGCTACTTACAGTCTATAAAGTCCTGTAGAGCTTGAGCCCAGAAAAACATTATTTTGTATGAACCACCTCATGTTTTGTGATCTTTGAGAGATCCTTTTCTCTATCCCAGTACTTTCACAGGTGCATCTGTGGTTGCTTCCAAGTCCTGAGACTCTCCTTCTAGAAAGGTTAGACTGGCACTCTCCTTGTGGTGTTTGCAGGCAAGTAAGGATGTTTTATTTAAAAAAAAATCAGCTGGCCTTGGAACACTGGTGGCTGAAGAGGAAATAATTTTGCATAATTTTCAGTGGGGTGACTCTCAGAAATCACCCTTGCATCCTGCATTATGTGGATTTTCTCTTTGTTGATGGTTTCTGTTCCAACAGATTTTTTTTTTAGTTTGATTGCACTTTTAATTTTTTTATTTGAACATTTTTCACTATGTTTGTTTTAAGTGCTGTAAGACACACTGAGTCCTGAACTGGGAGAAAGGTGGGATAATTAACAAAAGCGACATTCATTTACATGAAAAGTCTTGGCCACACTTGCTCAATAACAACAACAACAAAAAATCTGGAAGAAAAAAATAACATATCAAAGCATTTGAGTAGGACCACCTCTCCCATTAGGTAGTGGGGAATAGCCACCTTAGAAAGCACTTTGGGTGTTAAAAAAAAGGACATCAGCTTATTATCTATTATCATTTTTAATGCTAGGGTAGGGAGAAGTACTTGGAGAATTTTTAGCCTCATGTGCCAAAATGACTTGGCTGGTTTTCAGAGCTACTGTATGCACTTTGACTCAGGAGCCTGGAGACATTATTTGCTGTTCTGTGGCAATAAATAAAAAGTCTTGGGTCCAGCCTGCATTTCAGGATTATTATTTTTTTTGTAACATTTAAAAATATTTTTTTTCCCAAAAATCTTCACTACATTTTGTTACAGGGAAAATACTAGAAAATATTTTGCTTTTGCAAATGTCAAGACCAAAGGAAATGTTTCTGAAAACACTAATTGTTTATCTTCATGTTAGCAATTTCTAATCATCTCATTGCAGTATCTAGAAAACAGTTCTCCTAGTTACCATTTCAAATGTCACACTGATAGAGATGGAATGGGAATATTTAGTAGAAAAGGCCACCAAGCATGTCCATATACTAAGCCACTTTTTGAAGAGGCACTGTCATAGCTCATCCATATGTGTGAACTTCTATAAATATATGTAGCATTCAATTTTTCCATTCCCTAAAACTAAAGCTGTGAAAATAAAATAAAACAATAAAAAATTCAAGATGAGGAGGCATGACTTAAGGTAAACATGAGCTCTGACTTCTTTCGGTTCACAAACTAACAGTACAGTCTACTCAAAGTTTGTATAAGTTACTTTTTTGAATGATCACTTCCAGAATCCCCTAGCCAGCAGGGCCAGACCAAAGCCCTATCTTTATTCAGTGACTGTAGAGAAGTTCTACTCCTGGACTGCAGATCTTATTTGCTTTCACTTGGGAATAAGCTGTATTGACCTAATTGGGACTGACTTCTGAAGAGACATGCATAGGATTGTGCTGCAAGGTCAGCTAGTTCAATTGTCAGTTAGTTCAAAAAAATTTTTTTAAATTTTTATTAACAATAAAACATACAAAAGGTATTTACATTCGTAGTAGCTCATATAAAGTCAAATATACATATAATGTCAGACATATACATATATATATACGTATCTATCGAAACATATTTATGAGCTTTTTCCACATTTGATACATCTAACAATCTTAACTTCCCCCAAATGAGAGGTAACAAAATTTCCGAACAGTATTTCGAGTGTCTGTCAGTCGAATATTACATTGCATGTCCCTGTATATTACCTCAGCAATATTAAAAATTGATACTAACCATCTTGATATCAATCCATTGATTTCTGAAATATGCTATTACTCTCTCCCAGCCATTCACAATTTTTTCTAAATTGACTCCTTTCAATATGTATGTAAATCTATCCATTTGTAACATGTCAAAAAGTTTCATCTCCCAGTCGGTTAATGAGGAGAGGGTCTTTTGTTTCCAGTTTTGAGCTATGTTTGTTTGCAGTTTTGAGCTCATGAAGCATATTATAAAAAAGAGAGTGTTTTGTTCGGTAAATGGATTAAATATGAGGATTTGATTGAACTTCAAAATGGCCAAATAAGAATTAGGCTACAACATGAACTTAACGAAAACAGAATCAATTGTCATTGGCTTCTTTATAGACAACTTAGAGAAAAGTTAAAGATCGATTTAAATTTGAATGGACATCAAGTAAAAGAAGAAGACCTGATGGCAATTGTGTCCACAGAAAAAACCAAATCTATTTCGCATATCTACAAAACTCTATTGAAATGGGACACTGAAGAGGAACAAATTAAAACTTCAATGGTTAAATAGGCCCCAAACTTTTCTCACTCAATTTCTTTAGATCAATGGGAAAAAACCTGGAATAAAAGGATGCACTATACAGCATGTCAAGATATTAGAGAAAATTTATACAAGATGGTTTTTAGATAGTACTTCATACCTGAACAATTGTCAAAGATATATCCAAACTGCTCAAATAAATGTTGGAAGTGTGATATTGATATAGGTACGTTTTACCATCAGTACTGGTCATATAAAAAGGTTAAAAAATATTGGAACATAATTCACATTCAGATAGAAAAAAAATTAGGGTTTCACTTGGAAATGTCCCCTTATTTGTTATCAATGATGAATGAGGATTTAGAGAAAAAAGCGGGGAAACTAATATTTTATATGTCGGCCACAGCTAGAATGCTAATAGTTCAAAATTTCAAGAATAAAAGACGTAATGGAGATGTGTGGAGTCTGGTTTACAGAGCACAATGGAGCCAAATTGTTGTGAAATAAGAAGCATCTGTTCTTGGGACAATGATAACCAGACTTTACATCAAGAATATCTGGCCACATTAGACAGTTTCATCTAACAGATAACTATTGGCCTTCAGCCTCAGAGATACGCAAATCCTTGCTCAGCCATGAAATCACCAGAAGCCCTCCAGAATCTATGACAGGGAAAGAAATTCCAGATGACAAAAATGGCCAACTCTTTATTTAGGAACAGCCGAAAAACAGATAAGTTAGCCTCCCTTCCATTATGTCAAATCTAATTATTGTTAATCATAATTACCCTTAGACCTTTCTGTTTTATTAATGCCTCCTTATATGATCTTTTTTTAAATGACTGGATATAATCTGCTCATTTAAGTATCAGATCTGGGGGCTAGCCAGCTATCTATAGTGCATTTCTTGATGCAGGCTCCCCGAGGTGACCTTGGACGTGATGCTAGCTTGGATTCAATTTTCGATCTGCTAAATGGGAAACTGGTATCCCGGTCTTGTCAAGAATTTATCCCAGGTAGCTCGCACTGCTGAGCTTTAGGCTCCCTCATTGGTTGAGGCTGGTGTCAGGAAGCTGGTGACTGGTGTCTCTATGTCAGCACCCTGATCGCTGTTTTGGCTACTGGACCCTGGATGGTATGAATTTTTAGTGCTTAGATTTATTGGCATGCAATCTTCCTGGTTAAAATTAATGTACGGTGAAATTCACACCAGCACAAAAGGCAATTTCAGACACTTAATTAAGCTCTACTTAGGTCTTATTTAGATAACAGAGATGATGATATATTTCCATATGATAGACTCTACTTTTGCTAACATTCGAACTCAGCTGGCTCTCCTAAGAGGAACTCACTGGTCAAGGCAACTGAAAGCTTCATCATAATGGTCATGAGTCATACACTGCCCAATCTGTATTGAGAAGAATAAGGCAATCAGTTATTATATACCGCCAAGGCATCAGTAAGCCTTCAGGATTTGAAAAGACTCAGAAGAGAACTGCCTTCTTTTTTTTATTTATTTTTTTTTATAATCATTTTATTCAAATTTCACATACAAAACAAACAATTATAACTGTCAGCTTAATTGAAATATTTCTGATCTTCCACACTGATCTAGATTTCATTATCAAGATTTCTTAATGCTTAAAATATTGTACAACATTTTACTGCTAATATTACTTGTTGATTCTTGCATTTCAATCTCTCTATTCCCGCTTCATGATATATATCCTGTAGCCCCCTCATATTTGATCTTAAATCATGAATTACAGATTTCCATCTGATGGAACCCAGCAATTACCCGTTACAATTTGCCATTCTTTTTGTATCTCATCATCTGATTTCCCTTTTAAACTCTGAGAGACCATATCAGCATTTTTGTTTTCAATAAGTGTATCCCACCATTGTTCTATTGTGGGTATTTGCTGAGTTTTCCACAACTTTGCATATTCAATACGAGCTGTTGTTATTATATACAGTAATATTCTCCAATGCTTCTTTATACCAGTACCTTCTAATATATCAGTCATATTTAACAAATACAATTCTGGTGTCTTAGCAAACTGAACTTTCATTAATGCACAAATTTTATTATGTATTCCAGTCCAATATTTCTTAGCTTTTGGACATGTCCACCACATATGATATATCGTATTGACCTCATTCTGACATTTCCAACAATGTCCGGTACCTGTATTATAAATCTTTTTTAATTTATCTGGTGTCATGTACCATCTATGAAATAGCTTATAATAGTTCTCTTTCAAATTCTGAGCTACTGTAAATTTCTGTGTTTTTTTCCAACTCTGCTCCCAAGACTCTAATTGAATTGAATGTCCGATGTTTTGAGCCCATGAAATCATTGTTGCCTTTACTGTTTCTTCTTGCCTCTCCTGATGTAATATTTCTTGATGCATTTGGGCTAGTAAATGAGGTGGATTTTCGAATAGCCATTTAATTACTCCAGTTTTCTCTTTTAGTTCAATTCCATATGTTTTTATATCCATCTGAAACCTTTCTGCTAATTGTCTGTAAGGGAACCAACTTAGTGTTGTTCCCTCTTGTTCTAATTTTTCCCTTGTTTTAATCTTAAGATTGTTGGACGTTGATCTCTCAATTATATCATCATATCGCAACCATTTATCTGTATCAGTCCATCTGCCAAAAAAAGCCTCTTGCAATGAGACCCAGGTGGGGAGCTGCCTTATGTTTTTAGTTTTATAATCATCCCAGATTTTCAAAAGCGATTTTCTGATATAGTGATGTGTAAAGTCTTTATCTATTTTTGCTTTATCATAAAACATATAGGCATGCCACCCCATCCTCAAGTCAGCACCTTCCAATGCCAACGTTCTCGTATCTTGAAGGTCTATCCAGTCTTTTATCCACGTAAAAGCCATTGCCTTATAGTATATTTGAAAGTCTGGTAGTCCCATTCCTCCTCTACTTTTTAGATCTGTCGTGGTATTCCATGTTATCCTAGGTTTTTTCCCTTGCCATATAAACTTGGTTAGTTCTCTCTTCCATTGTATGAAAGGTTTCATGTTCATTATTATGGGAAGATTTTGAAACAAAAAGTTTATTTTTGGCAAAACATTCATCTTTATTGCAGCTATCCTCCCCATCATTGACAAACACATGGAAGTCTGGTTTTCCAAATCTTTTGTTATTTCTTTCCATTTTTTTTCATAATTATTTTGAAATAACTCATTGTTTCTTTTGGCTATCCAAATACCTAGATATTTTACTTTTTGTCCTGTTTTAAATTCTGTTTTTTGTACTAATTCCATCTCTTCTCTTTCAGTCATATTTTTGGTTAAGAAGACTGTTTTTTCCTTATTAACTTTAAAACCAGAGAATTCTCCATATTCTTGCACTGTAGTAGTCAATTTTTCAATACATTTCCCTGGGTCATCCAATAATAAGACCAAATCGTCAGCGAAAGCTTTTAACTTATATTGATATTTCTTGATTTGAACTCCTCTTATTTCTTTATCTTCTCTTATAGCATTGTTAAGTATTTCCATTGTCAAGATAAACAACAGAGGAGACAAGGGACACCCTTGTCTCGTCCCTCTGTGCAGTTCTATCATTTGTATTCTTTCACCATTTATAACCAGTCGAGCTTGTTGTTGGCTGTAAATTTCTTCAATCCATGCAACAAATTTTTCTCCTGCCTGCATCTGTTTAACCGCCATCTTCATGAATGGCCAGCTGATCATGTCAAAAGCTTTCTCCGCATCTACAAATACCATGGCCATTTTCCGTTCATTATGCTTTTCATAATATTCAATTACATTTAAGACTGTTCTGATGTTATTTCTCAAAGATCTTTTGGGTAGAAAGCCATTCTGGTCCTCATCAATTACCTCTAACAGCACTTTTTTAAGCCTCGCTGCTAAAATTGAAGCAAAAATCTTGTAGTCTGTATTCAAAAGTGATATTGGTCTATAATTCTTTACATCTCTCAGATCTCTTCCTTCTTTCGGGATCAGCACAACATTAGCTTCTTTCCAAGTATCTGGTATTCCTTCCTTTATTATTTCATTTATAGTACTTTGCAAAGATATTGAAATCTCATGTTCCATAATCTTATAATATCTTGCAGTAAAGCCGTCGGGTCCTGGAGCTTTATCATTCTTCAAATTCCTAATAGCCTCGGCTACTTCCATCATAGTAATAGAATTGTTCAAGATTGATCTTTGGTCTTCATTAAATCTCATTTTATTCATTTTCTCCAAATATTCTTCCACTTCTTGTTGTTTTTTCTCCTTTGAGATCTTACTCACCAGTTTCACGTAGTAATTATAAAAAGCTTGTTTTATTCCCTCTTGTTTTGTACTTCTTTCTTCTCCTGTTCTAATCTCAGTTATGATATTTCTGGCCCTTCTTTTACGCAGCAAACCTGCCAAAAGTTTAGAAGGTTTATTAGCTTGTTCAAAGAAATTATATTTCGTTCTCCTTATCTGTTGCTCTATTTCTTCCAAATTAAGTTGATTTAATTCAGCTTGCTGTACCTTCATCTGTAGTCTAATCTGTTTATCTGACGGATTTTGTCTCATCTGTCGTTCAGTTCTTTCATCTTTTCCAAAATTCGCTGCTCAGTGTTTCTCTTTTCTTTTCTGATCTCTGCAGTCCATCTGATAAAGTTACCACGCATCACAGCTTTACTTGCATCCCAAATGGTTTTCATCGAGAGCTCCGACGTCAAATTCTCATTAAAATAATTAATTATCTCTGTTTTTGCTTTTGTTATATATTTCTCCTTGTCCCAAATCTCCTCATTCAATCTCCATGTTCTTTCTCTCTCTTTAATCCTTATATTTAATTGTATTGGATTATGATCAGAGCATAAGTTGGGAAGTATGTCCATATCTGTAGTTTTCAACAAAAGTTGTTTAGATACCAACATCATATCTATCCTTGACACTGACCTATGTCGATCCGAATAGAATGTATGTCCATCCAGTTGCCCGTTCTTGTATCTCCAAGTGTCATATAAATTTAAATTATCCATCATATTAAAGAAGCTCTTAGGAAGTTTGCCGTTGTTTCGGGGAGTTAACTTTTGCATTGGCCTGTCAGCCTGGGGATTGATTACTCCATTAAAATCCCCCAAAACAATCGTGTTAGAATTTCCTGTTTCATTCAGATATCTCAATATCTCTTCCTGTATTGTAGGGAAGAATTCACCTTTAGCTCCGTTTGGTGCATATATTCCAACTATTAATATTTTGTCCTGTTTCAAAGTAACTTCAACTCCTATATAACGACCATTGCTATCCTGAAAGATTTGCTTTGCACCAAATTTTGAATTTACATATATCAAAACTCCCCTCTTCTTTTTATCAATCGTAGCTGCGAAACAGCTACCTAATTTCAAATTCCTGGCATATCTCAAATCTTGAGTTCTAATTCGAGCTTCTTGCAGACATATTATATCTATATTCTGTTTCTCTAGATGGTGAAAAATTTGTCTTCTTTTGTATTCAGAGTTAAACCCCTTAATGTTCCAAGAATAAATCTTCAAATCCGTTTTGCAGGTTATATTAGTATTTTATTACTGAAGTTTAGCTTATTCCTTCAGTATATCTTCGTCTACCTCCCCTTCTTCTTGTTCCACAGTTCCTTGCACTGCTTCTATTACTTCCTCTTGTTCTCCGTCTTCTTCTTCTCCTTGTAGTTGTTCTCTTTCCTCCTTTAGAGGTATCTGTCCATGATCTTTCTCTCCTTCAGAGGTGTCCTTTTGTAAATCTTTCTTCAATCTATCCATCCTTTCTTTTGCTTTGTGTATTGAATTAATCCTATATCTCTGCTGTTTATAAATAAAGGACAAACCTTCAACCTTTTCCCATCGATAATTAATCTGATGCTTTTGCAGAAGGTTGGCCAACGGTTTATATCCTTGTCTTTTCTTTAGGATTTGATAAGGTATATCTTTAAAAATTCTGACGTCTTTGTCTTCAATCTTCAGTAGTCCATCGTAGCTTCACTGTAATATTTTGTCTCTAACCATAGTCCTCGTGAACGTTATAATAATGTCTCTTGGTAATTTCCTCTCTCTCGCTACTCTGGAGGAAACTCTGAACATTCTGTCAATATATGTCTCCATCTTTTCTTCTTCCATGTCAATGAATTCTGCCAAAGCCGGTACAATTTTTTCGTACAGATTCTCTGCTGAAGCCTCTGGAACACCTCTAAATCGAAGGCATCTTTCCCGATATCATAACTCCTGCTGAGTAATTTGAAATTCATCTTCTTGTTGCTTCCCCTTCATCTCAGTCATTTCCTTTTCGACTTGTTTAACTTGTTGTTTTATCTCCTTTGTTTCTGTCTTTAGCTTTGTCACTTCCTTTGTTATATTTTCCAATTTCTTCCCCAGTTTGTCTATTTCTTGTTTCATATCAGCTCTCATCTCTTTCCTTCTTTCTTTTATATCACTTCTTATATCTTCTTTCATGCTTTTAAACTCTTCCATCATCTGTAACATGAAATCTTGAGGTTTCTGGGGCATATCCACTGATGTCCGTCTGGTTGCCTGGGAAGTTGTTGTTGTTGCAGCTGCTGCCGCTCCTCTTCTTGTCCTTTGGTCCATTTTTGATTTTTTTTCCCCTCTCTTCTCTCTTTTTTTTTTTAGTACCTAATACAAGTTGCTTTTGCTTTTTGTTACCTTAATCAATATTCAATGTAAAAATCAATTCCTTATACCTATATTTTTTACAGTTAGCACAGAAAAAACTTACTATTTATAACCTTGTAATTTCAAATCCTAATAAAATTCAAATTGTTATATCTATAAATCCTTCACATTAGATCCAATTCATTGCATGTATAAATCATTCACATCAATCACATATATCCTTAACTTGAATTAATTACTTTAAATTGAAATTAACACTGCTACTCAGTCACTATATCAATAAAAAAGAAATAAAAATATCTGTATATATGTAGATTATGTAGATTATATGTAGATTATACAAGTATCTTATGTATCAATTTATATATGTAGAATTTATATAGATATGTAGATATATATATGTATATAGATCTATAGATTTATTCTATAGGATTATATGTAGCTATATAGAAAAGATCACTTATTTTAAAATCTAGTACGTTGTATTCGATTCATTCATCAAATTCATTCAATAGAATCATACAGTAAGTTCATTCAATATAATCAGTGGGCTGTGCCTAGGCCCAATTCTTTCACTCCCCCCCCCCCCCCAGCGGATGCTGAATCTCCTCTCTCTTCTGGAGCTGTTCCCAGACCTTGACTGTGAGAACTTCTTCTCCTTCCAATGTTGATAACAGAAATCTGAGCTGCTCCGCTGCGTGGGGGCAAAAGTCTCTCTGTCTTCCTGTCCTTCCAGCACAGCCTCAAAAAACACTCCCTTATGAATAATTTTAAATCCTCTGATTGTTCTCAAAAGCCAAACAGACAAAAAAAATAAAAGAAACGACGCAGTTGCAAAGCAAAGTCCCCAATTTTAAAAATCAAACCACAATCCAGATGTCACAGTTCCAGACATCAATATTCTATGTTCATTGTTCCAAATGTTCAATGTTGTTCAATAGACCAAAAGACCAAAAAAAGAAAAAAAAATCCAAAAGGCAATTGTCCCTTCTCATCACCAAAAAAAGTACTATAATCCACAAGAGTTCGGCAGCCACGTCTTAAATCCTATACTCCCGAAAACACAGATGGAAGGTCCCAAACAAACACAGATCCAATATGTACCAAGATTCCAAAATTCCAAGTCAGTTCAATCAAAACGGAGGTCAAAACCAGAAAGGCAAAAACTTAAATTTAAACCAAGGGTAACCGTATTCTCAATCCAGACCAGTCTCTTCATACCAAGCAGAGGCAAAAAAAGCACAAACTTCGGTCCCATCTCTGAAACTCTCTGCTTATGCTCTTTTAATCAAATTCGCTAGTGAAATCTATTACATTCTTAGTATACAGTCTATCTTAAGAAGTTGTAATCTTCTAAAAAAATTTTCTCCACCATTACATACTCACAGTCAGCTCTGTCACTACGTATTGCCACTCCTGTTCACCGCTGCAAGTTCCGAATTGGTGCAGTATCAATGAAATAAAAACTAGATCAGCTGCTTACTGTCTCAAAATTGTGTCTTCTTTTTTAAAAAGTCGCCGGCGGCGCTTGTGCTGCAAACATGGCGTCCCTGCTGGATCCGTCGTAGCCCTTCGGCCTCCCTGAAGCCTCCCGCTCCCTCTTGTCAGAAGGAGCTCGGCACCAGTTGCGGAGCCCCCTTCGAGCACTTCCGCACCCCCTTTACCGGGGGGGTGTCTAGCCACTTATCTGATGAAAAAAAAAGCGGCTGGATTCCAGTGGGAGGTAGCACGAAGTTGCGGAGCTCACTCCGTGCGACCACTCACGCACGCCATGCGACCGGAAGTCAGAAGAGAACTGCCTTCTGTAAGCAATGAATCTGATTTTCTTTCCTACCCCTTGCAGAAATGATTACCGACTCTTCCTGCAGTGGTGAGCCTCCCTCTTATATAACTTGCCAACATACTCTTGTACCTTAGCATCATTTTTGAAATTCAGACAAAACCACCCACTACCTTTTTCACTTCCTCTTTTGACCTCTTAAATTCAGGAACATTGCTAGAATAATTCAGTAACAGAGAGCATGTTCTGCATGCAGGCCATTCCAGGTTGCGTCCATTTCCTCCAAGTATCGCTGTGAAAAAAGAAGTTCTGAAAACTTACTTTTTTGGACTACAATTCCCCAAATCCTCAATCACCAGTTTATGGTCATGCTGGCTGGGGATTATGGGAGTTTTGGCTTTAGGGAAGATCTGTCCTCTTGAACTCATGGAAAGACACTGTAAGGCAGTTTAGTTAAGATGGACCAATGGTCTGCCATGGCAGTTTTTTAAGTGTTATCTTTGTCTGCCTCATGGAAGGAGGCCATAAGGTCAAAAACAAAAGACCATTAATGCAAAAGAAAGTTCTGTTGTGATTTTGCTCTTGACGTTCAGTAACCTCAACAAACTGAAACAGATATTACAATTGTCTGAATCCTATCCTTCCCAACCAGCACAGGCCTATTCAATCAGTGGAACTTACATAAGAGGTGATTTATTAAGTTATGACTGAGTAAATGAATCTACTCTAGTTGGGACTAACAATACGATTTAGCTCATTCTACCCAATTTAGCACTGTGATTCTGTGTTCTGGCCATATAGAAACTATCAGGAGTATAATACTGAAAACATTATACAGTGGCCCCTTGACTTTCATGAGTGTTTGGGGTGCAGAACCCTTGCAAAACCGGAAAAACTGGAATAACTTCCCTCCCTGTGCTCTCCATCCTATTCCCTTCCAGGATTCCACCCTCCCATTTCCTTGCCTTTTGCCCCAGCATGCCTCCTTTCCTTTCTCTGTGCCTGGGCAAAAGGCAAGGGAATAGAAGGGGAGGTGCACATTTCCCCCATTCCCTTTCCTTTTGCCAGGGCATACTTGTCTTCCTTCTCTGCACTTGGGCAAATGACAAGGGAATTGAGGGGGGGGGAGGCACACGTGCCTCTCTCCATTTCTTTGCCTTTTGCCCGGGTGCAGAGAAGGAAGGCACACGCGCTAGAACAAAAGGCAAGTGAATGCCGGGGGGGGGCATAAACCAATTTCCTTCCAACCTCTCTGTGGGGTGTAACCTGCTTGACACAGTCCTCAATTTTTTTTTCTTTTTTGCCACACATTGGCGCAAATGCCAACTAGAAGTGAGATGGTCTCTCTTGCTGTCATCAGGTTGGCCAATGTATGGGTAAAAGAAGAGGTATTTTCAATGAAGACAGGCTTGAGTGTGTGGGCAATACCATTACCCCATGTTTGGGATCTTAGTGGGTTTTTGGTAACCTCACTTTTTTAAAAAAGGAGAGGGGTTCAGGAGGTTTGGAGGGACTAGTTCAAGGGCCCCAAAAGTAAGCTCTCATGGCCACTTAGAATCCAAGGGTTGCATCTGTCCCACCCTACTACTGCTTTAGTAGGAGATCTGTTTTCATAAGCAGGAAAGTCAGTGCTTCCTAAACTATCTGAAATGAGGGACCAGCAATTTTTTTTTTCAAAGTGCCAGGGACTACTATCATATTTGCAGCCATTGGCTACAATTCTTTCTTTCCTGGAAACTCATCAAGAACCAGAAGCTGATGGTTGGTGGACTGGCATTGACCCACAGATCACCACTTTGGGTAGAACTTCTTTAGCTAATGTTGTCCCAAGCTATTTAGTACAGTCAGCCCTCCATATCTGGAAGTTTCACTTTCACAGATTTGATTACTTGCAAGTTTCTCCAACCCATGCCCCCCCCCACCTCAAGTCCTTCTTTTCCAGGGGAAACCTTCTCTCTTGGTGGCTTTGACTGGGACACACAGCCCTTTAAAAACTCACCTCTTGTCCTCTTCTTCCTTCACCAGCCACTGCCTGGCCAGCTAATAAGGGTTCACAGCCCTTTTTTTCAGCCCTACAAAACCTCTCGCAACACCCATGCCACCCAAGGAAGCAGATGGGTAAGAGAGAAGTATATGCCCACGATGCTGACCCACCCCCTTTCCCTGAGGTGGTTGGACCTTGGGTGCCTGCTCTCCCCACCATACCTTGGACCCCTTCCCACAGACACACACATTTTGAAATTTGTGTTTTTTTCCCACCCTTTTGCCAGGTGCTGTGCCCCTAACCACAGCAGGTATGGAGTGCCAACTGTACTTCACAGGTCAAACACAGCACTCTGAAATGGGTCCTGAGCTCTATATCCTGTATCTGTAACCACCAATGGTCTCAAGACTACATGAAAAAAAAAAAATTAAAGGTACCATTTTAAGTATGTAAGCCGAAAAAAAAAATGATTAACAGAGTGCTCTCATATTTTACTCAGGAGTTTAACTGAGCCTTGGGTTGCAATCCTGCTTTCCCCCATCTTGGGCACAATAACATTTACTTCCAAGTAAACATGCAAAGGATCCCATTCTGTTGAACAGCTCTCATTATCCGAGCGATGGGTATGATCTCTTTAGCAATGAAGCCCCCAGTGGAATTAAAAACACACCCTTGGGTCCCATTATTCCTCCAAGAGCTGCACATCGGGTCATCCCATTCTGACCTCACCACCGAAGTAGTTCATGCTGACAGCCACCAACTTGCCCCTGGCTACCTAGCGAGATTACTGCAATGGCTGATTTGACTACCTTCCTGAGCTGTGTGTGCCTCACGGTAAACCGCACAAGGCTGTCTCCAGGGCCTCGGATAATTGCTAAATTTAAGTTGCACGTAATCAACGCTTCTTTTACATTCTATATATAATTTCGGTATGCGTACACCTAGTGAGTCTAGTGGGCTTATATTTTATACTTAGTGTCATTTCAAACACATAAATGTTAGCACTTTTTTTTTAATGAATTTATCCAGGAAACTGTGCTTAAAATATGGACTGAGGGCGTTCGACTCCATCCCGACCACTCTCATGTACGGAAAACGAAGCAAAAATCATATTCTTGGGACTCTTCGTTGAACTGCATGCCCACGACCCAAAAATTTACGCGCGCTTATACAAGGTTAATGTCAAGTATTCCAACAGCCTAAATAAAAAAGAGGAACTGATTTTTCCTTATCATTGTTTTTTCGTCATTCGCAAAACGACACCACCTGCATCGACGTAATTTTTTCTTCTTCTTCAACCGAAATAAACTACGGTATTTTTCACCCTTGCACGCGAAGCTAACAATTGCTAACAACCTGCTTAAAAGTCAGGAATGCGAGCCATTCCGCAGCCCAGCGGTTCTTATTTTAGGGCCAGCGCCTACCAACCCCTCCCTTCCCCACCCTCTCCGACTCCCCTTTTTGTTATTTCTCACTCCGGCTGGAAGGCTTTGATGCATGGACACAAAACAAGTTTGCTCAGTGACCTGCAGGGTGAGGGAAAATCCTTGCCAAGCTCGGCAAATGACCCAGCACTGATACTGTGCTGTTACTGTGCACTCAGCAACCTTCCTAATTTCCGTTATGCCGCCTGACATTTTTTGGACACACAGATTGGAGCTCTGCCCAGCACCGAGCGGAGAAGAAAAAAAACCGCGCTCTCTCTCTCTCTCTCTCTCTCTCTCTCTCTTTGGAAAGAAAGAAAGCAAAACATTTGCTGGGAACCGAAGCAGGTAGCAAGCAGCTCGCGAGGCAGCGCCGGGGACTGATGAAGGGGTGGGAAAGGCCGCGGGCGGAAACAAAAGGCCCGCTAACCCAATAACCGCAGGGACTGAAACTTCCTAATTGGCTGGCTGGGCCAATTCCAGGCTCTTCGGCGATGGCGGGAGAGCGGGAGCGAGGACGAGTAAAAACAAAAGGCGACGCGCAGCCGTTCAAACAGCTCCGCTTCTTTTCCCAGCAGGTGGCTCATCGCAAAGCGCCTTCAGAGACAATGGGGGCTCGAACAGCGTTCCCTAGCGTCGCCCGGACCCCTTGGCTTGCCCGCTTTCTTTTTTTTTTCTCTCCCCCTGCATAGGCATTTCTCACATTAGCGAGAGATTCGCACCCCGTAAAACAATAAAACGCCAGCTTTTCTCACGTACTTGTTTATTCACATTCCCTCAAAAGTCTCTGTCCCTCTCTGCCCTCTCCAACACACACATACACAACGCCCGCCTCAAGAAAAAAAAAAAAGCCCAGCTCTATCTCTGGCGGGCGTGTATGTGTGTGCGGCGTGGTAGAGTCGGTCCCTCGGACCCGCCCCACCTCCCCTGGCTCGGGCCACGGGGTAAAGGACTGCCAAGGATCACCCCGCCGCGCCGCCTGCGCGCCTCTTCTTGGCTGCGGCTACAGCAGTCGCGGCCACACCAGAAGCCCAACCTTTTGCTCCGGGGTAGCTGTGGGCGGTTGCCTGGCCAGGGCGAGGGCTGAGCTGAAGCCGGTTGCTTCCCATTGGCCGCTCGGCCGGCAGGGAGAGCCAGGGAGGAGGCGAAGCTGCCAGCAGCAGCCGCCGCCAAGCACAAGGGAAGGCGCGCGCACACGCACATACACCGCCGCCACGCACAGGCGCGCGCGCGGACACGGGGATAGAGGCGCGCGAGAGAGGCAGAGGCTGCCGCCGCCGCCGCCGCCGCCGCCGCGGTATTGTTATCATTGTATGCAAACGGAGGAGGGGGTGCCTGCTGATGCCGCCGCCGCCGCCGCCGCTTCTGACTGGGGGAAGCGAGGCGAGAAAGTGAAGAAGGCGACGGACTCGAGCGAGCATGCAGGAGCGACAGCAGCGGCAGAGCCGGCGTCGGAACAGCAGTGCCGGGGCTCACTTGGCGACGCAGTGAGGGAGAAGGGGGCTGCCTCGAGTCGCCGGCGAGGGCAACCCTACGGCAGCCGGCCCAGACGAGGAGGAAGAAGAAGAAGAAGAAGAAGAAGAAGGGATACACGGTCCATGGAATAGTTCCGGGGAGCCGCCGCCGCCAGTCACCCCCAGCAGCGCCTGTTTATTTCCTTCCTCGGCCCCACTCCTTCGCCCGCTGCCTTTTGTGTGCCTAGAGCCCATCCCCGGCCCCCAGGACGCGAGAAGTGCAGGGAGGAGGAGGGGACGAGAGGAGAGGGATAAGAAGCCAAGCTGCCGCCTGATCCCGAGCCCAGTCGCCACTTCCTCCGAGGCGAGCCTCGGGGATCACCTCCCGGCCCCTCCCGTGTCTTGGCCCGAGACTCTCCAGGGAGCGCGTGGACTTTCCTGCCTCCGTCGCTCCCGTTTGGGCTGCCGCCGCTGCTGCTTCACCTCCTCCTCCTCCCCCCCCGCCGCGCTTCGCCTCCATGTGCCGGATAGCGGGAGCGCCGCCGCGGATCCTGCCGCCGCTGCTCTTGGTGGTACTGGCGGCCCTGCAGCAGGTAAAAAAAGGGAGCGGGTGAGCGAGAGAACGGCGAGGAACCGGGCTCGGGGCTCTTTGTTCTTGGCGATCCCGGCGAAGGGCGGTGGCGGGGCTTGAAGGAGCGGGCGGGCGGGCGGGCTGGGCTGGGCTGGGGCGAGACTGGCTCCCCGGCTGCCCCGCCGGCTAAGCTGGGCCTGGTTGGTTGAGGATGGATGGGGAATTCTGGCGAAGGAGAGGAGCGGGTTGCTGCGATGCTGGAACGGGAGCCGGAGCAGCCCAACGAGGGAAACCGGGAAGGTGGGGCGGGGGAAAGCCCGGGTACCTTGAATGGGAATTATTATGGGGGGGGGGTCAGGTTGCTCAGACGGAGAGACGAGAGGCTCCCGGACTAGACTTGGGGAGCCTGCTTGCTGTCTTGGTTTGCGGCTTGGAGGCGGGATCGAGACAGAAAGACTCTCTCTTTTTTGTCCTTGGGGCTAAAAAGGAGCAGGTGGATACTTCGGCGGCAGTGGCGCCGGAAAGATGTTGTTCTCTCTGCCGGGAGGGAGGGAGGGAGGGAGGGAGTGGAGCAGGGGTGCAAAGGGTTACGGCGGGAAGTTCGCACGGAGCGAGCCTCTTGGTGCTGGCTTGTGTCTGTGTTTGGGGGGGGGGGCTTTCCTGGCTGGGAGAGTGAAAGCAAAAGGTCGCCTTCAGGGCGGGGTTGAGAGGACGAGGCTGTAGATGCGGGATGATGATGGTTGTAAGGGGGGACGGCAGCGTCGCGTATAGGCGTGGGAGAGGGGTGTTGAGGAGGTCCGTGGGATATAGAAATGGGACGGGGGGTGTCGCCGCGCCTCCTCTGACTCGGAGGGAACCGTGGGAAAGGAGCCGGGGCCACCCAGAGTTTCCCTTGGGCATGGCGGGCGGTCGGGCTCTCTTCCTCCCGGCTGGCAGGCAGCCGGGTAGTACGCACGCAGCCGCCACGCGAGGGTTTGGGTGGCGCAGGGACAGAATGTCTGCAGGCTGAAGTTCCCCCGGACGGATGAAAGTTGGGATGGTCTTTGTTTCGAGACCCGGTTGAGGAGGGAGGGGAGGCCGAGTGGGGCGCGGCGTTCCTCCGTCCGCACGGAGAGGGGCCACCGCAGTCGCCCTTTCCCCGTCCCACGCCGGTCGCGGCAGGACAGACCCACGTTTTTCATTTTGGGGGAGCTTCCCAGTGGGGAGGGGGCCTCCAGTCCCCCAACCACGGAGGACGAATGCCCGTACATCGCCGGGTGGGTTAGTCAGCCCCTTGCACTACTTCAGATTCCTCAGCCACCTTCTCCGGGGCAAGGTTTTCTGTCTTTCCTTCTTTCGTTTTCTAAAAAGTGGACGGTTCCGCAGTTTTCCTAGGCCTGTTGGTGAGTCACGTGGGCTTGTTACCCCACGGCGCGGGTCGCCGTTTCAGGTCAGCGGGCAGGCGGTCCGAGGGTGTGAATCCCCGGAGAGCGGACGAGGGGCAGGAGCAGCGTGGATTTGGGTGGCTCCTGTGGCCTCCCTCAGAGGGAGCCAAGGTCCCCTGGGTCGGCGAGGTCAAACGTGCCGCTGGAACGGCCCCTTCCGTGGCCTCAGGCCGGGGGAGAGCGGCGACCGTGCCGAGCCGCTGCCTGACCCCTCTCCTCTGCCCGCTAATCCCTTCCCGGGAAGAATTTAATCAGCCTCCGCCCCCGCCCGGCAGCCTCGCTCGCCACCTCCTCCTCCGCTTGCCTCCTGCTGCCTCTCTCCTGCGGCGGCGGTGGCGGCTGAGGGGGATTTCCACAGGGGCAGCGGGCTCTCTTTCCCTCTGTGGTATAAACCCTTAGCACCCCCGCCCCTGGCCCGACACGAGGCGCTAAAGAAGGGCCCTGGCATTCAGAAGGAGGCCTCTGTCCTTCCTGCCCCTTTTCTGCCCAGGGTCTTGCCCACCGGGGTTGGATATCCAGACAGGGTTGTGCAGCTGCGAATGGAGACAATGAATTGACTTCCCTAGGGTGGGTTCGGCACTTCAGTATTTATGGCGTTGTGTAGAGGGCAGTGCTTCTCAGGCTACCTAATGTGGGAGGGAAAAGGCAGTTACTCTCTGCCTTCACATGTGCCGGGGACTGGCATCATATTTGTGCCCACTTGCTACAGTTTTTTCTCTCTTTTCTGGGAGTGCTTTAGGGACCTGCAGCCTCAGGTAACAGCACCAGTCCAGGAACCACTACTTGGGGTACCATTGGTGTGTAGAGGATCAAGGGCAAGCTGAGCTTCTTGCACCAAAGAGAGGAGAATTTACCTGTTCTAAATAGGTTTGAAAGCCTCAATGAAGTCTTAACTGCGGTTGATTTATTTGTTGCTTATGTGCTGTCCTATGCGGTTCGACTTACAGAAACCCTATGAATGAGAGCCTTCCTAAGAGACCTTGTTATCAACAGCCCTGTACAGGTCTAGCAAACTCAGGGTGGAGATTTCCTTATGATATCAATCCACCTACTTTCCATTCTCCCCTAACTTTTTTTTCTGCCTACCATAGATACCATAGTGCTGTTGGGTCTTCCTAGGGTGATTTTTCCCCCCCGAAGTAGTTGGGGATAAGGCTGTAGGCAGAAGGTAGGCTGTCTTTACTGATAGGTTTGTGTTTTTGACTTGGGAGTGGGCAGTTGGGGGGGTATTGGGGAGTGGGCAGTTGAGGGGGAGTTCACTTAGAGTGCTGCTTAATGTAAGAGTTCAGTTACTTTGGACAGAAGTACTGCTGAGGGAGCAGAGAGTCATGGGAAAATGACTCAGATTTTTCTGCTGAGTTTTTAATGCCTCAGAGAACAGAGTTTTACCATGTCTTGTTAAGTCAGTGTGGCTTGTGTGTCTACTTTCTCCATGGATAGCCCAAGATATAGAAGGCTATCAGTGATAACCTTGTATGTCTCATGAGGTGGACGTCATTAGTCGCATGTTCTTGAAATGTCTCTGAGGTGGTGATGAGTCCACATGGGGTGAGAGGGTTACCTCTAGAATCTCACGTTGGGATGTTCTTGGAGTAATGGATTATTTGTATTTTCAAACAACTTGTGTGTCTTAAAAAAAAGGGATTTTCCTGAAGTGAGACAGGAAGCAGAAGATGTGCACAGCATAGACACTGGTGGTGTGATCTGTGTGAAAGCCCATCTCCCTAGTGTGAAGGGCAGGGAGGAGTTAATCTCAGTGACAGATGGTACAAATCACTGTCTCTTTAAGTGGCATTTGTAACTAGAAGTATATCTTCTAGAATCAGTGCTTTGGGGAAGGGAGTATTGCTGGCAGCCTGTGGGAGTGGGGCAGGCATTCAGCCGTGGAGGGCCTCCAGTCTAAATCCTGAAGGGTTGGGCAATTGGATCCAGGGAAGCAGCTGCAGTGGCTGCAGTAGCAGCAGTCCCTGTCCATGGTGCAGAGCTCCGATTACTCTCTGGCTGTGAACTGGATCCCTGCTATTGAAGTATGGTAAACACAGACTTGGCACATTGCAGAGATCCCTCCTCTTGTTGTCCCTGTTTCAGAAAGCTGCGTTTTTTCCCTCTCCCTCCTTTCCTTGGCTTTGATGGTTGCATCAGACATTTAAGGTGCTGAAACACTGATCCTAAACAGCTGGAGGATTTTCTCTTTAGCTTAATGGGAGGTTAGCTTGTCATGATGGGAAAATGTCTGTGTTGCTCCTCCAGTAGCTTCTTTAAAACAAACCTCTTCTCTCTCCTTGGAGGGGACTATTTTAACTTTTGGCTAAGCTTATTATTTTTAGTGTATATAAACAGCGTGAGTTTGTATTTTTTTAAAAAAAAATCTTCTTTCCTTTATAGCTAAAATCCCTATCTAAAACTATCTACCCTCCCTAGACACCTTTTCTTAGTTAGCTTCTCTTCCTCCCTTCCCATGCAACTCCTTTAAAGAGGTTTCTGTTTTGTATTTCAGAATATCACTTAGTAAATAAGAAGTCTGCAGTGAACTGTTACTTCATTCTCTGCTTTTCTCCCCCTTTCTGGGACTGTTTTTGAATTAAAACAGTATCTGTGAATTATGGCAGGAAGTAGCTTTATTGCTTTTATGTGTCACTTAGTGTCAGTGGCATGTCATGGTTGGAGAATCCAATTTCCCCCTTGTTTGGATAGCCATTAAATCAGGTTAGGATTCCTTTTTAATAGGGTGTAACAACACTGGAACTTGGGTATGAAATCATTTTTATAAACCTACATCTGGAGAGCGGTCTTTAGGTGTGTATGTATGTGTATGTGTATTTATAGTTGCTTGGGTTCTTTAAACCCATTCACGTTATTTATAACATTTGTGTCACGTATATTGCACTGAGGCAACTTATGTTTGATGTATACAACTTAGGATATGTACATTAGTTAGGTTTCTTTCAATTTTTAAATCCTTTTACTTGTCTGCCAGGTATTTCCATGAGTTTTGACAACTTCAGTATTCATCTTTTGCATAGAAAAGCAGAAATGTTCAATATATATTCAGAAAAATGCAGCATTTAAAGGCACACTGAAACTCCGGTATTCATCGTCACTGAAGATTAAGCACTGGTCCCCTCAATCTAATTTTTTAAATGAAATTGATGGTTATTATGCAAAACCCTGAAAATAAGAAGGGGGAAAGCTTTAAAAGGAACGTTATTTTATAAGAGCAACAACTGTCATTGCTTTTGAGATTCTTCCTTGTCCCGATCTCTGAATTAAACTGAGAAGAAGTACAGATTCTTTTGAATAAAAAGAAAAGGGTGACATCCAGGTTTGTAAAACTGAATAACATCCAGGCAGGCTCCCCCCCCCCGCCCCCGCTTAAGGAAACAATCAGTTAAATTCACAGTCCTGGTTGGTAAGCCTACTTGCTTTTACACTATTTCAGTGTATGGCTGGGACCATATACAAGTAGACAAAAATCTTGAAAGGCTATAGCAGTATTAAAAAAGGATCTGATGACTATGAGAAATGGTTTCTGGGCATATTAAAACAAGCAGAACAGATAGGCATTTATGGTTCAGTGACTGGAATCAGACCCAATGTAATAGAAATGGAAACCATTAGTTCTCTTTTTATTAATATTTTCTGGACTAATAACACCATTCTTCGCTCCCTTCTCCCCAGTGCCTGAATTTGTGTGGAGTTTATAGTGCAGCTTATAGTGTAGAAGAAGCTTGTGGATGTTAGCACAAACATCCAGGCTGGAAATTGTAAGCGACATGGAGCTGCCATTGTTCTGTAAGGTGAAGTTGTCATGTGGTGATCTCTTTCTCCCTGCTAGACAATAATGGGAAGCTTGGAGTGGGGAGGAGCACAGTGTGATGACATCACATCACGTGTTGTTTGTATAAAATCCAGAGTAAATGCGGGTAACTACATAGTTAGACTATTCCTAAATTATTTTGTTAGATTAATATAGGCAAGCTTATACTTCACAGAGGGTGTGGAGACTTAAAAGATTTTTATGCTTCGGCTTGTATATTTCACAAAATTGTCCCTCCTCTGTATTACAGGTGTTTAGAATTCCTTATATAGAATGAGTTTTGGTATATTTTGAATTTTTAATATTTCATTTCCATTTGTTTTTTTGCTTTCTTTCCCAGGAAGTCTGCAGAGTTTTGTGTCAGCAGTAGCAGTGGTATTGTTCAGATATATTAGAAAATGGTCAATATTTCAGGATTTTAGTGTATTTTTACCCATCACAGTAATGTCAAGTGATGTGTTTGAAATATGCCAAATCGAAAAGCTACAGTGGTTATCAATTTTTTTCTTAATGGTGATCTTATTTTCTAGGGAAGCATGGATGGAGTTGTTGTTTTGACAGATGGTTAGGAGAATAAACCATTTTAAAGGAAATTGTTTACTTACATATTAAGCTAGCAGATACATTTCAAATATGTTCTTGAGGAGAAGCAGAAGCCAACTTTGTGCGCAATAAAATTATTTGGAAAAAATGCACATTTTGTACCTGTTTTATCTCGTTCACAGTCAAGATGATGTGCCTTTAAATGCTGAATTCATTAACATTTCATAAGACATTTTCACTATATTAAATATCAGAGTTACAGCTAGATCTTTAAGGGATATTTATATTTAGATATTGCCACTCTGTGGTTGTTATTTAAGAAGTTTTACTTCTTTGCCTTTTCATACTCTGAATTGCTGTCATGCCACACTGAAGTACATGTCAGTAATTGATGTTTATTTTAAGGTGGCAACAGATCAATACTCTGAAGAACTTTGGGTTAAATGCTGGTTTTTAAAACTGTGAATCAGCTTCATTAGAGGAGATCATTCCTTTTTTAAAAAATCTACTACTGGCTTGGATCTTAACCAGTGTTCCATCAGTTAAAGCATCCCTTCAGTGGAGTTCCATGTATGAGATGCTGGTGCCACTGGAAGAGGGAGAAGACAATTTTTGCTGAGTCCTCCTCCTTCCTACCTTCCCTTGTAATCTTGAAATACTTCCTTCGGAGTGTTTGAAGGATCCTCTGGAACAATTGAAGCAGCCCTGGCCCAGGAAAGCTGCAAAGGGAAGGGAAATGAGTGATAGAGATATGCTAGCTATTTATTCAGTGGCAGATTACCCTGAATAAGAGCCTTTCTAGATCCACCCCACAATCCTGGACTTTGTTGTGATCTCTGTGCACCACACATTTTCAGGTTCCTTTGAAGGTTGCAGTAATGCCAGCAGAAGCAAAGTCTTGTGGGTTAGGATGGTTTAAGAAAGGTGGTCACCCTCACAGAATATTTGTCATTTTAGAAAGCGTTGAACATTCGGTTTCTAAATTGTGCAGCTTCTTGTGCAGAACATAAAAATAATTTGAGGAAGTTGAATGAACCTCTTTTTATTAAGTGAAGATGACCACTTAGTGACTTACACTCTGCCTTGTGATATTTTTGCCTATTTCTTATTTAAGAAAGTGAAGTGCTCACATGTATGTAGCATCCATTTTAATTTCCTTAAAATTTGAAACAGAACATAATTTCTGCACTTCTTTTTCTTTCGCTTCTGAGAGTTTAATTTAAGAACACGGACTTCCTAAACTAATTGAAGTCTTGTGACACCAAAAAACTTAATTCATTTATTGTGGTGTAAATGTCTGTGAACTGGAATCCACATCACTAGCTGCGTGAAGTCTATTTTCATTTCACAGAGGGCAAAAAGGTGGCTTGGATCCAGATAATGTGACTGGAATTCAGGTGCCATTGAAATTAGTGGGACAAATTAGTCCCACTAAATTAAATAGACTGCTGATATGCAGGCCACTGTAAATATGGAGGGTAAATTGTGCCAAAACCATGTGGCATTTCTATACTCAGATGTACAAGATCAGTTTACTGGCTCCTGACAAAAGTAACAATTTGTAATTACATGGTCTTCTTAGTTTTGTTATACCAATTTAATAGTTACAATGTAACACAGTTTCCCCATATTTATTAAATGTGAACAAGTAGAAGCAGATCCAGTTGAGTGATTTTACTCTGGAATTTTCCTTTCTTTCTTTCTTTGTTTCTTTCTTTCTTTATTTAAAATAATGTTGAGGGCCAATACTCAAAAACTGAAATGTAATTTTAATGTCAGATATGGATCTTCTTTTTATTCTTTTACATAGAAACTCTCTTGTTTGTCTTGTGTAAGGGCATTGTTGGTAGGTGATAGTGTATATCAGGGTAGGGATGGGGAACCTTTGGCAATGATGTTAATGAAGTGTTATTGCCATTTTTGGCTCACAATTAGTTAGGCTAGCTGGGGCTGATGCAAAATCAACATTTCCTAGAGAAAGCACAGGAGGCACAGACAGGATAAACAGATGAATCTGGATCCAACCTACCTTTAAAAAAGAGTATTTTTAGTTTGTTTTTGAAAGTTTTAGTCTATGAACTGTTTTAAATGGCTTTCATCAATTGTGCATTGCCTTAGAGGCCCTGGAGGGACTGTGAGAGATGATCTATAAATGCTTTAAATAAAATGTCTTCCATTATGTTAGAACTTTAAGTGTGATACGTGCCATTTCCTGCTAAAACAACTACCTGTGTCTAGAGTTAGGGACAATGACCTAAAACCTATTGGTAGTCCCATCTAGAATAGGTCTGTTGGATCAATGGAACTTGCAGACATTTTGATTAATTATGTTACAAGTTGAGTAGGTCTTCTTTAGTTAGGACTAGCAGTTGGATCTAGGCCTGTCTAATAATAGTTCATTCTGAAGTTGTGCATTTGCCGTGCAGTCTGTCCTTTGTTTCATCTATTCACCTTGTGGTTGTATAGGAAACCAGAGATATTCTAGAACTTCTACCGTCTAAAAATTTAAGACTGAATGGTTAATTTAAAAAAATGTGGGAAAATGGTAAGGAAAAGTGCTGTTTGAAATTTTGGTTTATGAAAAATTGTTTCTTTTCCTTTAAAATAATAACAAAAATAAATATACTAGGGATGAAGGCTTATGGCATAAGCTACAATGCAGCTTATAATGCCATTTGTGTGAAACAAGTTATTGATGTACTTTACCCCACTGCGAAACACAGTTATCTATTTTTTGGCCTGCTACAGTTTGGGGGAAAATATACAGAAAATACAGTGGCCTCTCCACTTTTGCAAGGATTCAGGGTGCAGACCCTTTGCGAAAGTAGAAAAACTAAAGACCCTCGCCATTTGTCTTGGCATTCATGTCTCTCTTATCTGGGCCCAGGCAAAAGGCAAGGGTATGGGGTGGAGGTACACATACCTTCCTCCTACATTCCCTTTCCTTTTGCCCTGGTGCGTGTTCTCTGTGTGCCTCTTCCCCTTTCCCTTGCCTCTTAGGTGGCATGCCTGCCTTCCTTCTCCATGGCAGGGCAAAAGGCAAGGGAAAGGGGGGAAGGCATGTGCACCTCACCCCTTTCCCTTGACTTTTGCCAGGGCGTGCCTGCTTTCCTTCTCTGTGCTGGGGGAAAAGGCAAAGGAAGGGGGGATACACACATACCTCTTCCCCAATCCTTTGCCTTTTGCTTGGGTGTCTGTGCCTGCCTTCTTCATGCTTGGGCAAAAGGCAAGAGAATGAGGTGGGGGAGACATACATGTACTTTCCTTCTCTGCATACAGTGCTCACGTGCGCATTCCTTTGCCCAGGTGCAGAGAAGAAAGCTATGCTCATCTGGGCAAAAGGCAAGGAAATGAGAAGATGCGAATGAGGGGAAGCACAAGCACGCTTCATGGATAATCAAGTTTGCAATGGTCAAAACCGTGAATGTGGAGGGAGGACCACAGTGAAATTTGAAAATCTATAGTCAGGCAATAGTTGCAGAGTTCAAAATCTATAGAAGAATTAATTATTTAAATCTCTTGAATGAAACAGCCTTGTATTTTTCAGTATTTTGAGAAATATAATTTAATTATCAGAATCAGATGCTTTGTAGGCATTCTGTAAACAGACCCATTGCCAGTAATTCATGGTCCTTTCATTTGGAAAGCTCCTCCATAAGGATACACTCAATGCTTTCTTGTCTATTTTACCATTCAAGGATGTTTTATGTAATAGAATGTTTTTATTGTTGAACCTCATTGCTGTTCCCAATTAGAATAAACATAGTAAGTCAGTGAAATCTACAAAAAGTGTCATCAATTCCCATGGATTCAGTGGGTCTATTCTAGTTGGGGTTAGCAATTAGATTTAGAGTGTAATTTCTAATACAAAATATATTCTTAAGGCACCATTCCATCTGGTCTTAGTAGCTAAGCAAGATGACACTTGGTTAGTACTTTGAGTGGGCAAACACCAACGAATGACACATTTTGTAGGCTATATTTCAGAGGAAGGCAATGTCAAACCTTGCCAGAAAAACTGTGAAATCTATGGGGTCACCAAAAATTGACAGGCAGTTTGAGTGTGCGCATTCATGTATGCACAAATAAATAAACCAGTCCTTCTTGGTAATACTGTTAGGTTTTAACAGTGTAGTCCAGAGTCGGGGTCAGGGAAGGTGAAGTGGCAGAGTGACCACCTCATCCAAAACCAACTCTGCTGGTTCCTGCTGACCCCAACAGAGTAAAGTTATTTGTTTTTTCTCCAGTGGTACCAGTTTTTATTTTATCCTCCTATTGACTGCAACTGGGGGAAATTTGTGCATAAGATACATGCCAAAATAAATGAGGAGCACTATCCTGTTGCTGCTCAGTGGAATGGAAGGGCTTTGGATATTGTGGCTCCAAAATTGCAACCACTGGAACATCTCCATTTCAGGGCTTTTCTCTGGCTGCTGTCCACAAGAAGACTACTAGGGTGTAAGTATGCTATTTCCATAGCTGAATGCCCTTGGTCATGGTATGTGTAAGTTAGGATGGTTCTATCTTGGATGTTTTTGCAGATTGATATGATTAATCCTAATGGTCTTTTAAAATAACTGTAACTAAGTACAGTGCCCCCCTCCAGATTCACTAGGGTTTAGGGTGGAGAACACTTGTGAAAGTAGAACCATGAATAACTCCCCTGCAATCCCACTCCCATTCCTATCCAGAGCTCCCCCTTTCCCTTCCTTTGCCTCTAGCCCCAGCGGTCCCAGAAAGAAGAAAAAAAGACAAGATAAAGGGCTTACCATTACTTTCTCCTCAGGTGGAGAAGAGTGGAGCACTGAGTTCTAGTGTTCTAGCTACTTCCGGTCTCCATCTTGAGAAAGGAGTTTCTTCTCAGAGAGGAGGAGTGGGTACAAAGAGATCATATGACTAATTAATGATCATTACACAGCAGAATGTGCAGCCACGGATACCTCCAGCAGTGGGGTAGCTTTGCTCATCCAAAAGGAAGAAAAAACATCCATTTTAAACACAAGCCTGGCGTGAGAAATGCAAAGGAATGGGAGTAGGAGAATGAGAGGTGGGGAGGCAAGGCATGTGCCTAATGAATAATCAGATTCATGTAAGTCAAACCCACAAATGTGGAGGAAGGACTGTATTCAGTGCATCTAATGAAGTAGACTTAAGTCTAAGAAAGAATATGCTAGCAACTTCTTTCAGTCTTGAAGGTACTACATGTTCTCTTTGCATACATTAGAATATATTTGCAAATCTGGGCTCTGTAAGTGCTGTTGTCAACTGAAATAAAACAAAGAGTAGGACACACCGCATCATTCTTGGAAAGGTAGCTAACCCATTTAACTGTAACCATTTTTTATTCCTTATTGGGTCTTCTGTATGTCTTTATGGGATATGTTTTGACAAACTTCAGTATTTAAAATTGATTGCCCTATCCACAGCACATTTGTGCTGATGGACGCCTCCACTGACTTCAAGAGCTTTGAGGCATTAGCAGAAACAAGAGCTGCATTTAATTTAGTTCAGAAAACTCATTATTTCAGATTGCGGTGGTGCATATGAGATTCAGCCAGGATGAGAGTTTCAGTGCAGTAAGCAAACACACCCTGCAGACCTGCAGTTCAGTAGAGATTTATTTGGTTTCCTAATGTTAGAAGAAATGGCATTGTCCTTTCTTCCTGGGGCACTTAATATTGTAAAGGTTAGTAACACTAGTGGATGTACAACTTAGACTATTTATAGCAATTTAAAAAAAGAAGAAAACTGCTTGGAAAATACAAGGCAAATGTAATGTGTTATGGACAAATGACACTTTCACATTTTATATATTATGTGTAACTACGGAAACATACAATTGTTCTCTCATTAATAATTGGATGTATGATGGGAGTGTGGTGATGCCATAAGTTGTGCTAATCATAATTTAGGAGTAGAACATAACATTTCATGCAAGCAAGGATGTCTTGTGAAATCATCTTGATGAGTAATATTGTAATTTGCATCAATAAGTAGATCAGGATTTTCTTTAAAACAATTAAAACCTTAATGAAGGGCATTTTTAGAGTCATCACAGAAAAACAGTATTTCTCAGAATGCATGTAGGCAATTGCATGTTTGAATGTGCAGTCTCCCACTCCATGCAAGGACAGACAGGCACACATAACACCAGAATATTTTTGCATGTGGAGAGGTGTGACGTCAGAAGTTTAGCCTGGAAAACTTACTATTTGAACTACGTTGCCATAGTCCTGCAATCAGCATGTAACTCCCAGGCTCCTGGTTAGAATTATTGCTAGATATTTTCACCCTGCCTTCCAGTTTTCCATATACAGAGGATGAGGAAAATGTTAAATTTTGGACTACAACATCCAGAATCCCCAAGTAGCAGTGACCATCCTGGCCCATATGGAAAGAAGCTAATATGGAACTAAACTTGACCCCAGGGCACTTTCTTGTTTGTGTGTTTTCTGAAATGAAATGAAATGAAATGAAAATTTAAATTGTCTCAAACAGTTTGAATTGTGTGGTTAAGCAGGATAATAGTCTGATTCATTGAGACTAGTGAATATACCCATTGCAAGCAGTTTGATTAAGTGAGGGGCTCAAAATCTGTTCCAACAGGGTGATTATGTTTTTGCTTTGGACAGCAGGCATACTTATTTGCCAGATCTCCTCACAGACAATTTGACTGCAGGAGATTGTTTGATGATTCTGTTTGTCCTGCTGCACATTGGTTTGTGAGGATAGCAGAAATGAGGAGAGAGCTGTTCTAATATTCTTCTTCTTTATAGTGTGTTCATTTATAAAATGCCTGCAATTTCAAATTGCTGCATAGAAGTTAAGCTAACACAACTCCTGTCTACATGCATACAGGAACAAAGAAGCTGACAAAGTCTTTGCCATTTCAGAAATGGTTGTTCTCCTATTTAACTAGCTGAGTTTATTGTGCTTGGTTAAAGCCATTTTTCATCAGGACATGCTTACATACTGTCCTAAAATAGGCCCTTTTCGCAGGGCATTTTCCATGCGAAAGAGGACCTGGAGTGTCATGCGATTATGAAGAGCGATCTGCACGATGCACTCACAATCGCGCAACGCTCCAGGGGCCGGCAGGGGCCAATTGCACACCTTTTCATTTTTGGCTAGAAGCTGAAAATGGTGTGCGATTGTGCATTGCTCCCGGGCCCCGTGTGGACTTACCTGGCGTGCGGAGCCTCCAGAGCCATGCCGGTCACGCTTCCTGCCCCAGAGCAGCCTGGGAAACTCCCAGGCTGCACTGCGGAAGGAAGAGGCGGGGCTCTCACATGAGCAGGCAGCTGGTGCGGAGCCAAAGGACCCCGGACACGAGAGCCTCTCGCCGGAGGCTACTTGCGCGATCCCTGCATCCCAACGCCGGAAGAAGGTAAGGTGCAGAAAGGGCATAGTCTCCCCCTCCTCCACTTGCTTGGTTAATTCTTCACACATATAAGATGACAGAATTGTCAATTAGCAGGTGAAGTTAGAACTTGGGTAGCATGATTTCCTCAAGAGGTAATTGCCTGAAAGCTAAAGAAACCAAAAGATTTCTCAACATATTCTGTAGCTGAGAAAAATGAGATTATTTAATGTCTATGGAAATGTTTCTACAACATTATTTCAAATTAATGGAATCTTTGATATATTTTTCAAAAATATAATGCAGAAATGTTTGCTTTTCTGTAGAAATCTTTTGAAAGGAATGCCTTCCAATGTATTTCTCTGCCTTATTTTTAAATTTTCTGTTTGTTGAAGAAGCTGAGCATCCCTAGAAGATGTAATGATTAAGGGAAGATTTAGCTGTACTTGTAGCAGGAAGAGCTCCTGCTTAGTTTACAGTCCCATACACTGGAAAGACAAATGAAGCTGTAATGTACATAATGTAGAATGAAACAACAGAAGCATGAACAATTTGTCTCCCTTTCAGACTATGATCACATCAGAGGGTACAAGATAGCCATGACTGCATATGAGAATTATCCCCCAGTAAACCACTTCTTGCAAGTAATATCTTAGAAGGAGCTTGCCTGTCCAATTTCTACTGTCTTGTTTGAGCTCCATCTCGTGCTTACTCTCCCCTGCAGTTTCACTGTCACTTCTCCTTCTGACCTAAGGGGGAGGGAACAGAGACTGGAAATGTTACTTTTTTGGACTACTGCTCCTCATTTACTCCAGCCAGCAGGGTCATTGAACATGCCAGCTGGAGGATTCTGTGGGCTGTCAAAGTAACTTTACCAATTTAAATTAGACCTGGCTGCTAAAAAGGGCAGCTGTGGATCTTCCTTCCTGCTTTTTGGTCTTGAATCTAGAAGACCGATCATAGGTTTCTCAGATGGATTTGGCCAGTGATGTAGACTTGAGCTGATAGACTCAAGCCATTTCAACGATTCAGTTTGGACTCAACTCAGCAGTAAACAATGCACTGACTCAACTCATGACTTGTGTATTTTTAGTGATTGACTTGCTGCCCTTAGTTCAGTAACATAACACATTCATCCAGAAATCTTACAGTGCTTCCATCTTCTTTCTTTTTCTTTTTTTCTTTGGCTTACTGGTTATGTGGTGATCTGTCTCAAGCCCAAAGTGTGGGCACATTTCTCAGAGGGAAACAGCAAACATGTTAGGCAATGGGCTTGGGGTGGCGTTGAGGTCTGCTTGGCAGCCTGTCCCTGCTGCATATCAGAGGAGTCTTCTAAAACTTTTCCCAACAACAGAAGGCAGGACTTTCCCCCAGAGCACATGGCACATTTCTCAAAGGGGAACTGCAAATGTGTTAGGCAATGGGCTTGAGGAGGAAGAATCTTTCTCTCTAATGCTTCTGAAGCTTCAGTAATACAGAATAAGAGGGATCCTCTTGCCCACTTCAGAAGCTGCAGATTCTTTTATGCCTATTGACACCATACCCTCCAGCTTGGGGGGTGGGGGGTAAGAAGGATCCATTTGCCCACTTCCAGAGCTGCAGACCCTTGTATGCCCATTGACACCCCACCACTACCTCCTTTTTTCTGTTAAAGTTGCCTCCCAGACTTGAGACTTGACTTGAAATTATCTTGCTAGGACTTGAGACTTGACTTGAGACTTGAAGGAAAAGACTTAAATACATCACTAGAGTTGGCTTTCCAGCTATGTTCTCCCTCAGTTGGTTTGTGGGGTGGGGAAGACCATAAATAGCCAGCTATTAAATTACATTCCCTCTGTCTAGATGCTTTGAATCTCTTTAATTAGAAGGAAAGGGAAAGGAAGGTGATAGCATAGTTGCTGCAACTATGGCTTATTGCTGAATTATAACCAGGGTTAACCTACATCTTATGTTCAGTGTATAATGTCAGGGGTGTAGCTGTGGGGGTGGGTGGGTGAGGGCATTGCTCCCCATAGGAATCCTGCTCCCATGAAATTTTCCTTCAGTCATCAATTTTCCAGCACTGTATAGGGTGAGAGATTGATACTTGTTCGTATGCAGAAGTCTATATTTGCTGTGTTCATATTCCGTTGGCAATTTTGCCTGTCCATTTTATTTGGACAGCTGAACTATATTTCAAAATGGTCAGCTGAAGTTTTAAGAATGTTCAGGGGGAAGATCTTTCTCCCATCTGTCCCACTGCATTTTGGTCTTCCCTCCAGTTCAGGGGCTAAAAAGAAAGAGATAGTAGGAGAAAAAAAAACCTTGCAGGAGTGGATGTAGTGGTGATGGTGGTAGTTGGGGGAGACAGGGAAAGTCCTCCGCTGTACGTGTGGGTAGAGTCCTAATATACTTACTTGAATGTTAAAGTAAATCTCAGCTTAATACTACACATTTAGTATGACTAATAATTTAGATGCCATGGTTTTATGCACATTTTTCTTTTTCTTGGAGGTATAATTGTATTATTACCACAGCTCAACCAGATGAGTTGTCAGCTCCATAGTTTAGGAAAGGTATGAGCAAGTTGGAACATGTCCAAAAGATAGTGACCAAGACATTAAAAGGTCTGGAAACCAAATCCTGTGAAGAACTGTTGAAGGAGCTGGATGTGTTTCACCTGGAGAAAAGAAGACTGATTGCTGTCTTTAAATATTTGAAGGAAAGTCATATGGAACAAGCTTGGATTTTACTCCTGCAGATGGTAGAACCTGAAGCAGTGGATTCAAATTATAAGAAGAGAGATTCTGACTGAAAAGAAGAATTTCCTAATGGCAGAAGATGTGCAGTAAAAGAAGGTGGTAGAAGTTGGATGTCTGTCTTTCAGGGATGTGTTAGGTGTTGATTCCTTCATGGCAGGGTATCGGATTAGTTGGCCCTTGAGGTGTCTTCAAAGTCTGTGATTCTGGTTGCAAATTAGCAGTTAATTATTTTCTCAGTTTCACGAGCTACCAGATATTACTGATTGGAGTTTTAGATTCTGAGTTATTTGGCTTCTATCCAAGAAATTACAAATCGGTATGCTGTTGTTCAATAGTATGGCATATTCCAAGTTGTGTCTTTTTTAAAAAAAAATTGTGCTGTCGTGATTCTTTCTATGGTGATTACATTCAGTTGTTTTGTCAGACCATGTGGGATTACTCTGAGAGCGCCTTCCATCACTGAAACTACAATTGTTTCTTTTACCAGAGGTGTTAAAATTGATACAAATCTCAATTTATAGGTCTTGATATTTCATTGTTTTTTTCCTCTGTTTGTCTTCTGTCCTCTGTTTTTCTGGTGATGTTGATGGTGATTTTAAATGTTTGTCTATCAAACATTTAAAAATATGGTCACTTTAGATGAAAGGATTTCCTTCCTCTGCCTGGTATCTTGGTTTAAGTGCTGACATATCATCTGTTTTAGTGAGATAACACACTAATGTAGATAGAATAAGCGTTTTAATAAAGGAGCCAGTTACCCTTCATTCAGCTCAGTGACCACTAGAATTGTTCTCAACTGGATTTTGACTCTTAATTCCTGCTTAGTGAGAATGGATCTGGAGTGGTGAAACAGCAGTTCTCTAATATTTAAAAAGTAATTACATTCCCTTCTGATTGATAAAAGGAATGTGTGTGTTTCTAAACCAAAGACATTTGGAATTACAGCTGTTTTTCAAACTTAATATACTGTAGACACAGGGAATGAAAATGAGTTTGTTTTATTGTTATTTAGGTTAGATTTTTATGATTATTTTGAATTTAGTTTTCCTTAAGCCAAACAAAGCTACTGTATGTTTTGTCTAGGTGTGATTTGTAGATTTATAGGTCATAATTGGCCCTTCATAGGTTACGAGCAGCACACGTAATGCTGTCATCCATGCACCAGTATTCTTTTATGTGAGTAATGTGTGATTTGAGCTGTTGTATAGCACACAGTCTTAAAAGCACATTTTCTTGTGCCTTTCTTTTGCCTAAATATTTTAGAAACGCTTTTGAAATGTATAGATACTTGCTTATTGAATCTGTACTCATGCTATCTACATTTGTGTGAACTGAGTTGTGACATGAGCATGTACTCATGGTTTAACTAACATGGGCTAGATCAGGGCCAGATTTTAACTCTGAAGCGACTTTCATGAGTGTATGTGTGTGAAATATAAGGTCTGACTCATGACATGCCGTGCAAACATGATGCAAGGACTTTTTTCTGAAATATTTCATTTAGATCAGTCTGTTGGCATCACTGAAAAAACCTAGGGACCTCTTACTTGGAAGTAACTCTGTGGTGTAGAATCTGCCAGTTCTGGGATGTGATTCTGATAACCATAAATTGTCTGTGACAAGGATGCTATAGGAGCCTTGTCCCGTATCCAGCTTGGCAACCCTGGAGACCAAAGTCCAATTTCCCACTCAGCCATGGAAACCCACTGGATCACTTTGGGCATGTCCCATGCTCTCAGATCCAGACAACCCCACAATAGGTTCATCTTAGGGTCACTGTAAATCAGAAAAGACTTGAAGGCGCATAAAAACGACGACCTTATTACCACAGAACCGCTTAATATCTATAGGCCACTTAAGCTTGAATCATTTTCCCAGGCTTGTGACAAGGCAAAAAGACATATGGCACACAAGAATGGTTCATCATTTAATGACGTGCATCACATGAGATGATTTAAAATGTTCTGTTTATGGTGAGTGTAAATATGGACTTTGGCTTAATTTGTCTTATTGATGAGAAGAGCAAATTTTGATTTACTTTTCTTCTTGGGAGGAAAAAAAACAAAAAACAGCTTCACACCCAACAGGGAGACACTCAGAGGATTGGCACTGGTCCATGGCTTAGTAGCTGAAAAACAGTACCTTAATTTTCATAGTTTTTCCATGGCTACATAAAGTAGATCTTTGAAATGGCAGATTGATTTTTGATTGCATAATTCCTGGAAAAATTTAATGGATTTTTGTGGATCTATAAGCATTTATTTGAAATAAAAATTATGAACAATTTTCTTTAGCAGTTTGAAAGTGGTGAGGTTTTTTTGTTTTTTGTTTTTTTTGTGATCCCAACTACCCTTATTATTTTACAATCACAGAAGAATATTGCAGTATTCTAACTGTACCACCTTTAGACAGAAAGGAATGTTAAAATAAATATCTGCTTGTTGTTTTTTTAAATGAACATTTCAGCATTTAATTTTAAATTGTTTCAGTGACATGAAATGAGATAAAAAGGTATACCAAGAATGCTTAATATTTGAACTTGAAATGACCCAGATTATGTTGTGGCTCAGATACAGTTTTGTTAAATGCAAAAACATGATAGGCTAAAGAATTGTTAAAAATTAGAAACTCTGATTCTCCTCATGTGTTTATGGCCAGTGGATTTTTACAATAGACTCATTTTGGGAACAGAGTGCTCTCTTTTGTTTCTGGGAAAAATTGAGAGGTTGCAAATGAAAGCATAAAGAAGCCTCTTTATTCATCTGCCCATGTCTTTGTTTCACTGGGCATTGTTTCAGTTTATAAGAGTTGTTTAGCAGATATAGCATGCTGAAAAAGGCCGACTGATTCCCATGCACATCGGGACAGGCTTGTTAAAATCCTGTTATCTACTCAGCTGCCCACCCAAGATTTATTTGTTTCAAGGGTAGTTGGAGTGACGGTTCCCTCCCACTTTTCTTTGTTAGTTACATTGAGTTTGCTTATTAAATTATGGAATCTGACAGCATTTTCCAGTGAAGGATTCTTTCCCCTCCAATTTGGAGATTTACCACATGTGTTGATGCTTTTTAAAAATAAAAATGCACCCTGTATATAACGTTTTCAAAAACAATTCCCTTGTAATTTAGCTATAATTTGATGTTTATGCTTTGTTTGGTGTGTCAGTTTCTCTGTAGGATATGCAGGAATCTAAGATAGTTGTCTTCAGATCTTGTGTGCAGTCTGATGTTACCAATATACTTGACAAGTAGAATCCCTCTTACTAAAAGTGCTTACTTTAATGATGGAAAATTTCCTTTCTCAGAAGTGTGGTTGACCAGTCAAAGCTTCAGCCATGCAGTGTATAGATATCTGCTGCTGCGGTGAGATTTGGAATGATGAGACGGGCCAAGGTCTAGTTGAATCTGGCTTGCATGAGTAGTTTCCCTATGCTTGTATAGGACAAGATTGGTGAGATGCGAAATGTACTGTTAGGTTTGTAAAACTGGATAAGTCAGTCCTCCACATCCAAGGGTTTAACATTTGTGGATTTGATTATTTGCAGATTATTTGCAGCTGCCACATCCACTGCTGCCCTACTCCATTTTTAATTGAGACTTACAAGTCTCGTCTTGCATTCACAGTCTTTCTGCTAGACTTGTGAGACTGAAAGAGACTGCAGTAGGCTGCAAATGTGCGGCGAGGCTTATATGTCCCTATTAAAAATGGCATAAGGCAGCAGTGGAGGTGACAGCAAGTCCTGTCCACTTCTGTCTGGCAAGGGAACCCTGTGCCTCAATTTGGCCACAGGTTGTTTCTTGGCAGTGAAGAAAGTTTGCCAGTAACTTGCTTGCCCACCCAGGACATTCAGTAGAGCACAGAGGCTCACCTATCAAAATCAAGAAAGGGAGGACCAGGATGGAAAGAGATAACACTTGCCTACTTGCAAGTCCAGTTTGGATTCTCCTGTGTGTACCGAGTGAATGAAGGCAAAACCAGGAACAGTGCATTGGCACTGCCCTCTGTTTATTCTCAAGCATATTTCACACACTTTCATCCAAGAGTTGTTCAGTACCTTTTTTTTTTACAAGTTCTCATCCTTTTTGCTTTCCCTGTTATGGTATCACAGGGGCCTATAGATATTTGTAGTTTTTCCATTTTAGTGGGGATCCTGCACCCCGAACCTCTGCAAATGGAGAGGGCCAACTGTATACTTGCCAGCTGTGGTTATGCAGAAGTTTTATTTAGCCTTCTTTCCCTAGATAGGTAACAATTGTACTGATGGAGAGAGAGAGAGAGAAATGAAGCAATTGGGATAGATCATCTATCTTTCAAGCCTTCACATTTGGTACAAGCTGCACCCAATCTTGGGCCCTTTCTGCACCTTACCTTGATAGCGTGACGAACTAGAGCCCTCACGATATTGCTAATATCGCAAGAGGCCCAGTAGAGAGCCCCTTGCAGTCCACACACAGCAGGGCATTTGCAAGAGAGCACTGGTCCTGCCCGGTCCCTTGTCTGCATGTTGGCGTCCTGGGCCATGCCCAGGTCCCGCCCTGTCCCCGCCCCACCACCCCTGATTGGTCGGTGGTTTTTTTATTTTTATTATTTTGCTGGCTATTGTGCTAATGTTAGCACGATAGATCCTGCCAACAGGCGATCACAGCAGCCCCAAGGGCAGACCGGTAGTAAGAGTCCCCCCATAACAGGCTGCTCCGGAAAAGGCATGGACTGGCAGGACAGATTGCAGCTGTGACCCAGCTGGAGCTGCAGCCCTCTCCACCACCCCCATGACGGACCTTGACCAGACAGAGCTCCTCGGGACACTGGCCATACAGCTCTATATGAACAACATCACTACCCTCCGGGCCTGGAGAGCACGACAGCGGTGACGGGGCAGGACAGCCGTCCCAGCAGCGGCCACCACCATCTGCACCTGAGCAGCCACTGCCACCGCTGCCACCTGAGCAACCGACAGGGTACAGCCAGCTGATCCCAATGTCGCCATGCATGCCTGGCTGGGAACCCTCCTGCACCCCGAGAGGTGGTGGGTCAGGACCCGTGTCCAACGGGACTGGTGGCTCAGGGAAGTGTTGGCGAGCTGCGGTGACGAAATGTGGCTGTATCACTTCAGAATTACCCAGGCCACCCTCTTTGAGATTGTGGAACATCTGCGCCCGCACCTACAGTGCACCACCACCGTCATGCGGGTGCCCGTCTCCATAGAGGAGAGGGTAGCCATCGCGATCTGGTGGCTCACGTTGAGGACGTACGTGCTGGGCATGTTGGCTGGCCTCCCCAACGTGTCCACCATGTTTAGCGAGCTTGGAGGTGTTTCGCTGTTTGGGTGACGGCCATGGGAATGGCAGGGGGGAAGGTTTTCGCTCTGCCGTGGGAACTGGGCAGGCCCTCAGCCCTCAGGCATACTGCTTTGTGCTATGGTGGTAACATGCTAACGTGCTAATGATAGCGCCGGGTTTTTTTTAAAAAAAATACCAGTCGGCCAGACACCGGGGGTTGCCGTCGTCTCCAGTGTGAGTGGCGATGCAACCCCGGGGTGGCCTCTCCCAGCGACGTGTCGTGCAGTGTTCCCTGCTGCGATGGCAGCGGCCGCCCTGCTGCTGGGCAGAGCTTCCCCTGGGGGTTACTGCATGAGGCGCAGGCAGCAGGGACTACCCACACCCCGCCCACTCCCAGGTCCTTCCCGGAAGCACACTGGGCGACGGCTCCACAAACCCTCTGGTCACACAACCGATGCGTGAAAGGGAGGTTATTTTTGCCTTTCAGGCGAAAACGAGAAAACACGACATCAGCATTACCTGTGGCCGTGATAGCACCTGGTTAACCAGAACGTCATGCGGTACGGGAGCTCCAGAAGGGGGAGGGAGCGTGCCTAATGCGCTTTAAAAACACCATGCAAAAAGGGTTTCAGAGTCTTGCTATAAATGTTTCAGGTTTTATACTAACATACTTAGAGGAGAGTGGAAGGTGGGTAGAGCTCTAATGTCATACTTTTGGGTCAGGGATGGGTAAGGTTTTGATGGTCTGGGGGCCATATTGCCCCCTCTGAGAGCTTGGAGGGCCATCTATGTTTTTAAATATTTAATAATAATTGAAATTATTTAATGATCATTTATGTTTGTTTGTTTTTCCTGATTCTGGTTGGGAGTTCTCAGGATTCTACAGTAGAGGGGAAGAATATCAGGTACATCCTGCAGGCTTGAAGCCTGTCTCCTTCTGATTTAAAGTTGTAAGGTATATAGAGGTTTTTATGTAAGAGGTTTTAATGTATCACTCTTTACTTGCAATAGTGAATATTCTGCATGAATTTGATACAGCTTCTTTTTGAAAAGTTAACATTTTGATACCATAAAAAAGCAGATGGGTTAGTTTAGTGAAAATGTTTTGAATTGACTGTTAAACATCTGAAATTTATTCTGTCCGTGTCTAGTGAACTTGGTAATCAGCTTTGTTTAAGTTTATTTCTGTTTGAAAGAATGTGTTAGTTTAGCCTCACAATTCTGCTTTAGCCTGGACTGCTGTCTTAGTTGCAACATTGAGTTGTTTAAAGAATCAAGATTGTGTATTATTTAGCTGTTACTAAACAAGTGGGATTTGTTCATTCCATTCCAGTTATCAAAAAGATTAACTCTTTGCCCCTGGAATTCTAATTACAGCCATTTAGAAACAAAGAGGTTGTTTGTACAAGATAGCAGCAAAATCAGGTTTTATGCCAAGTGGAATGTTTCTAAACTGAATAGAGTTGTAAGTATTACATAAATTTTGTCTTGCATTTCAGGCACCTATAAAGGCAAATTGTGAAGAAGGCACGTTATGCAAGCCTGGATTTCGTGAAGACATTTACAATGCAGTCATATCCAGAGGAGTACATGAAGGACAGCCTCTTCTGAATGGTATAGTTTTAAAAGATTTTTAGCTTCTTATTATATCCTGCTCATGATATAGTGTCATTGTTTACTGTTCTCAAATAGCATGAAACTCTTAACTTCTGTTCTGTTGCTCAGATTTCCCCTTAAGTTCTGGTTTTGAGATTCAAAGTAATTGTTTGTAAAAATAACGTAAGAACTTCCTTGTAGGAATAAATTTGAAGTGTGGGAATTTCTAGATGCCTTTCTGGGATTACAGTTTTCTGTACAGTCAGGTTTATCTCAGCTAACCTCCCTTATAAGGGCTTTATATGAATGCTTGTTTTTTGAAAATGATTTTTTGTAAATTCTCCAATCTTTCTAAATTCCGGGAAGGAGAACTGTTTATTTTTCAGAGAAAATTATTGTTTTCTATTGCAGTACCAGAAGTAGAATTTGCCTGCTGCATGGTGGAAGGAACATCTATAAAATGCTGAAATTTCTAAAAGCCTGTACTGGTTGCCATTTTAATAACCCCAATTTAAACTAGAGTCTAGCCACTGGCACTGTTATTACAAGACGTAGTAGCTATATAAGAATTATCAATTACCAAGTCATGTGAATTTAAGTCACCTGTTAGAGAGACAGAGAAATGAGTGATTTTTCCCCCCCTCAAATGGCCTAGTACTAGACCAAGATGAGATCAAAAAGTCACGATCTTGCAGCATGCAGATTTCCTCAGTTGGGAATTCCAGAGTGCTGGGTAAAAATCTCTGCTAACACAAAGATCTACAAAGTTAGAATTGGGTTCTTCTTTATTTCGTGTTATGTTCTTCGCAAATACTTTGTTCAAATACTGCTGCTGGACAGATTTCCATGCCCACTTTTATATTTGGAACAATTCTGATTGTCAGTGGGGGCCCAGAGTAAAAAAAACATATTAATTCTGTTGTTTTATATGCTATGAATATCATAGAAACTACTTTCTAACTTATTTAAAAATTATGAAGCTGATCAGGAAGATTAGTTTCAATGAATTCCAGTTTTATCTTACAAACTAATTTGATTCCTTCCATTGTTTCTTTCTTCTATAAATATGGCTGTGTAGATTAGCATAAATGGAAAAGAAGTTTTAAGATGAAGCTGCAAATCAAAATGATCCTTGAAACAAAAGCTTTTCTCTGTACTTAACATATTCTGTTCAGCACTATCTTCTCGTAATTATATTTTTACAGATCTGGCTAGTATTTTCATATCAATAATTGAATCCTAAGTGGAAGAATAATTTATTGATTTTAGTTTATTAAAATCCTGACTTAATAAAGTACTTCTGTGTTTCATTTAAATTAAGCAAATATATTCCATATATTTGGTTTAATAATTAGTACTTTTTGTATGTAATATGATAGCTTAGAATATTATGGAAAAGCAGTTTCTCAAAATGGAAAATTGTGTTATTGTTACGCTCTTTTGTTAGAAATTGCTCATATACATTTGAAGTAGTATCCGTGGTCTAAAATTCAATCATTAGTCCAAACTAGAGTAGATCCAGTAAATCACATTTATAGAAGTATATATCACCATTCCTTCAGTTGGTTTACTTTTGTTGGAAAAATAGGGTTTGGGCCCTCAATTGGCAGCAGAGGTAAATGTCAGCTGCACCTGTCATACATCATAAAGTGCTTCCTTATGCAAAAGGATGAATCCTGCTGATTTTAGTAAAATGTATATAGAGTGGGCCTGCTGTATCTGTGGCAGAGTGGTTCCAGGACCCCCTACAGATACCAAAAAGTGCATGCTTAAGTCAGCCTTGTAGGGCCTCCAGAGAGACTGTGGAACCTTGCAAGGCTTGTAGAGAGACTCTAAAACCCTGCAAGGTGATGCTTTTACAATAAACCAGTATTGAAAAATGGTTTCAGCTTCCCTTCTTTGAAGGCAGAAGTAGAGTGGCCAGTGTGCTCCCACCGCAGAGCACACTGTGTACTGTGGATACGACAGGGCCACTGTACATGGTTAAGTGTACCTCTGTCTCTCCCACTTCAAAAAGTCCTGCAAATGGTTGCGAGTAACTAGTCCGTAAAAGGTAATGATAATTTACTTGACATATTTCTGTTAGTATTTGTGCCATAAAAATTAGTAGGGTGGGAAGCATAGCTCAAATAAAGATTCCCTTTCTGGTCTGTTTGCATTAATTTCTATTTGTCCTGGGGCAGGGGGAAGTATTTATGAAGAACATGAGTGACATAGTTATGGATGAAAGACAAACGCTTTAGCTCACTGAGATGTTTGAAAATGCCACAACTGATCACAAGGAAGTACAGCCAAAGAAGGCTGGATCTACAGTTGCGTGGTATAACAGAACTGGTGTTCTTCCTCATGGAAGCTCCTTAAATATCTGAAAGTGCTACATAGAGGGTCACGAAACCCTATTGAATGTGATGAGTAGTGGAGTGAGGGCTGAGAGGACTGGGAAAGCAGAAGTACTTTCCGCAGCAAAGTTTAGGCTCACAGTCTTATCCCTTCCTCCATTTGCATAGCTGTGGGACATTTGGAAGCTGTCACTTCTATTTTACATGAACACCAAATTGTGTGGTTTGAATCCAGATAAAGTGTGACTAATCTTAACTGCAGTGAAAGAAGCCAACTTCAGATCTTATACTAACTATAATTAAATGTTCAAATAACTATCATCTAAAGCCATTTAATCTGAAATGGAAGCTTCAAGATCCTTCCTTGTGGAGAAAGAAAGAGGAAGGGGAAGTATTCATTCTTGGGGATTCTGACATTGAACTATGGCTTATTATTGTGTCCAGATGCTCTCAAATATATGTTTGGAAACTTAATGAGGGTTAAATGTAAACAAAACCTGTGTGCATTACGCTTATACTGAGGCCTTAAATGAGAGGACTGCTTCAATTACTATAAAGTATTTTCTTTATATTTCTTTGTTTCTTGTTAGATGTCTTCAGGTTGATTCTAGTTGGATTCTGTTACTTTGGTTTGTACCAGAATCCAGAAAATAAGCTTTTCTAAAAATGTGTTTTTTTATTTTTAGCAGTCATTCTTTTCAAGTAAATAATTTGACTCTAGATAGATCAGAACACAGGTACATTTGTCTTCATTTAATTTGTTGTATTTTGCACGTTTGATGATAATGGCATTCAGTAGAGATCTCTGTTAAATTTGAATGCTAATAAAACTCTGTAAAGTATACTTTTCAGTTCATTAGAACAAGTGAGCTAAACTAAAGACCTAGGATCAGTGAAATTATTGAACCAAAATTAAAGTGCACTGCTTACTCTAGATCACAACTCTACTTAATTGACTGTGTGTGTGTGTGTGTGTGAGAGAGAGAGAGAGAGAGAGAGAACCAGTGCAATAGCTCATTTGAAATATGCAGAAGTTCAATATTACAAAGCAGTTTTTAATTTCCTTTTGCTTATAAAACCCATAAAAATGTATCACATTATGTAGATTAATATAAACTAGTTGAAAAACTTCCTGGGGCATCATTTTTTTTTCACCACAACTTTCTTAGTCAAATTATTTTAATGGTTAATTCTCTTGAAAGTACCGACATGCTTGAAAGCATATCATTTGCTGGTTTTACATAAATGTACAAGCCATCATTGGATGGCTTTGACTTAAAATTTAATTACATTGTCATTTTGAAGTACTATTGTTGTCGAAAGCCCATTTTCTGGTTATTAAACTAGATGCATGTGACAATAGAAGTTAAGCATACTTTGTATTATAGTCACATTCAAAGGGGAAAAGCTCCATGGGCCTGATTCAGAACTCTGTTTCCATCGGTATTACTGGAGTTTACCTAGATTTACGGCACTGTGGGATCTGAATTTTGCACTTTAATTGTTATGGATTTTCTCTGGGGGTTGGAGCATTCTAAAGATTTTTGACTACTGTCAGTTGCCTGAGGTACAGAGGTTTGATTATCCTCTTAGCTAGCAGTAAAATACAGTTGACAGGCAAGAGAAACTGACCAGACTTTTTTAAAAAAAATGTTTCTTTTCATTTCATTTTGGGAAAATAAAATCTGTTTCTTTTCTTTCTGTTGAATTGCTTAATTTAATTTAATTTAATTTAATTTAATTTAATTTAATTTAGCTTCGATGGCCAAATTAAGATTCGACTTAAAGTTATAAAACATCAGGAAACTCTTTTGCATGTCTTCTCACAGATACCTTGGAACCTCACCCTTTTTAAGAAGTATTCTGTGCATATGTTCAATTAATGAATGCACAAAATCTTGTTTTCTTTTGAAGTGACGCAATTATGAAATGTCATTCTTAGTAATATCTACCTGACAGTCTCTCACTTTAATATTAAAGAAATGGTAAAGATCTTTGTATTTTATTTGGTCTTTCTGGTTGGTTGCTTGAGGTTTTAATGATTTTGTTTATACTAACGAGTGCTGTCTGAGATTTTATTGCTGCCATTTTTCCAGTGGGTTCTATCCAAGCTTGCATGAACATATTCCCATTCACACAACAGGAGTTTCTCTTCTTCCACACACTGCCTTCAACTTGAAACTTCCTTTGGACCATCCTGCTACTTGGAATCATTGAGTTGCGTTTCCTACTTCCATTTGGACACTAAAATATTTATGTATGATGGAAGAACAGAACTTACTTTCAAGTGCACATGATTAGAATCTCAACCTTCTGTACTTTCACTTGTTCTCAGATATTTGTCATCTAAAGTCTGAATATTTTGTTTAAATAATGAGTAATTTTTACCCGACATTTTTCTACATGTGTACACTTGATTATGGTATAATTTTCAGCTCCGTTGTAAGTTTGGGCAGTGTACAGTCATGCCATATCTGGTGCTCCAACGACTGCAGCACTGACAATGGTTGACTGCCAAGCTCTATTCAGAGTGGTAGTATTGCATTTTGAAATGGTTTGCTATTTGGCACCATGTATCTGTCTCCATACTTGCCTGTCCATATACTAAGATACTCATCTAAGACTCTCTTAAAGATACCTCACTATATGACATAAAGCAGGTAGCTAACTGGGGAATGGGCCATCCGAGTGTTGGTGCCCTGTTTGTGGAAAGCTGACCTGAGAGAGCCTGATGTAGTACATGCCCTAATTATGTTTTGGCATCTGGCAAAGATTTCCTCATGTCTTGTAATTCAGTTTATTTTGTTTTTATATTGACTAGGCTTACTGGTGTTGTGCTTCTAGGCTTAAACCTATCTTTTTTGTTCCATTGGGTAGATTGTTCTTACTCTTCTCACCCCTGTGCAAGCTTGAGAGATGTCTGAAACTGACTGTGAAGGATTTCACAACTCCCCAGAGCGGTTTTTTTAGGTTCACAATGGCAGAAATCAAAGAGGAGATTGCTTCTTGTGCTAGATTGCACTGTTTGAACAAGCGGAAGTTCAGCACTCAATTCTACCCTTTGTAATTTCGTTGAATCTAATATTTATATCTGTATTTTCAATTACATATTTTGAATTTGTTTTGATGTCTTTTTAAATCTGTATTATTTAAACATAGGGTATAAATTGCCAAAATAAATTTGATAATGCTGAGAAAATGCATAAAGATTATTCAGAAATTTGGTGATATTTTCGTTTTCTTGAGATCACATTGGGTTGTCGTTGTTGTTGTGTGCCTTCAAGTCATGTCTGATTTATTGCAACCCTAAGGTGAACCTATCACAAAGTTTTCTTGGTAAGCTTTATTCTGAAGGAGTTAGCCTTTGCCTTCTTCTGAGGCTGAGATTGTGTGATTTGACCAGGGTCACCCAGTGGGTATCTGTGGCTGACTGGAGATTTGAACTGTGGTCTCCCGGTGACCTTGTCCAGCACTCAAACCATTACACCACTCTGGCCCTATATGCTGCACCAGAATAGCAATAAATAAAATACAATTAGCTCAGTATTGTAAAAATCTTATTTTGATACTGAAGTGCTATGGACATGTTTTGTCTTGGATGGCTTATAAGTGACCTTTCTGTCATGCTCAGGATCTAAGCTGATCACCATATTTGGGGAAGGAATTTTACATATAGTGAATTTGTTTTTGGGGTTTCTTATCCCATTCTTCTGCAACACACAATCAGCTTAGTTACATGAGTCATTTAGAGTATAGTTTATGGCAGCCTTCTAATTACAGACAACTGACTCTGCATTATAGTCTAGTATATATTTAACACACACAACCTGTTGCTTGTATATGCGTATTCTGCATGTGCTAAGCCTGGAATTAATGTAATTTATTGTTTTAAAACTGTTTTGAGAATGAAGGAGGCTTACATTTCAACTCTACAGAGAAATAAAATTGGTAGTCTGCCCTAAAAATATTTTAATGAACTTTTGTGACATTTAAGGTTTGGTTTATCACCCTTTCCCCATGGATTGACAGTACTATGTTTGTTTTTGTTTTATATTTTCTCTTGTTCAAAAAAGAAATTTAAATTTAATATAAATGCTAATATTTACAAAAGACCTCCTTATACGAGCCTAACTGTGCTCTGAAATCTGCACAAGAAAGCTCTTTCTTGGTCCCACCACAATCGCAGGCATGTCTAGTGAAAACATGAGAGAGACCTTCTTAATGGCTGCTTCCAAATTACGGAACTCCCTTCCCCAGGTGATTTGGTTGACTCCCTCCCTACTGTCTTTCTGCTGGCAGGTAAAGGGCTTTTTCTTTTAAGGAAACCTCCATTTTTTTAGCGAATTGTAGCAGATAAAGCTTTAAATGGGGGTTGTAGTATGTTTTATTTTAGTGTGCTTTTATGTGTTTTTGAATGTTACTTTAACTTGTTTTTAATGCTGTCTTAGCTGTTCTTAACATGTATTTTTTTAAAAAAAATTAGCTTAATTGTATTTCAGCTTTTTTATTAAAAGTTTTTAAATTGTGTTGTGCTTTTAAAACATATATTGTGCTTGGATCTTGTATTGGGGATATAAATTAAATAAAGTATCTACATGGAACAGTTTATTGAGATTGACCCAGCATCATCTGTTAAACAGAATTTTAGTTTTTTTTCTTTTTTTCTTTTAAACATGGGACAATATTTCACATGATTAAGCTTGACAGAAGACTTACATTGCTTTTTTGTTTAAACACTTCCTGCTGATCTGATAACTGGCATATTTTTCACAGACAGTTGTATCCTATGTCGACTGGAATCATTCTTTGAATGTTCATCTGTGATTTTTATTCTAATATGTTTTGCCTTTCGACAATTTCTGTAGTGTGTTCAGTTCTGTAATTACAGTGTTCACTCCAAAGAGAATGGGCATTTAATTTTCATCTCATGGAGAAATACTCCATTGCCCAGTAACCACCAAGTTTATGGTAATGGCAAGTTGTGAACACTTACAGCATCAATTTAGGTATGTTTACGTTGATGTAAATCTCATTATGTTCAGTAGGACCTCTTTCTAAAACGGTATGCCTAAGATTGCATTCAGTTATTTGATGTTGCTTTATATCTTTGTCTGTATATATAGAGAGTCAAAGAGAAACCTCTCTTTTCTGTCTAGACAGATATAGTGCCACAGTCATGTCTGCTTGATCAAAAGTATGTTTGCAGGTTATATAAAGTTTCTGTTTGATTGTAAGCAAATATCCAGAGTTTAGGAATGGACCTCTCCTGATGGAATGGAAAGTTCCAGAAGAATCAGAAAAACTGCAGTCCTTCCATACCATTGCAGCAAACATGCACCCCAACACTTGCTCTGAATGGCTGGGAAATCTCCTAGAGACAGTTTTTTGGGGGGTACAGAGTTTCTGTGGCAAGGAGGAGTGGTAAGGAAAATTACATGGCACTGACACTAGGGCCATTTCCACAATACACTGTTACAGTGCTATTATTCCACTTTCAACATCCTATGGAATCTTGGGGTTTGCGGTTCAGAGAGGAGCATTTAGAATTCTCAGCCAGAGAGATCTTTGGCCTCAGGAAACTACAAACCCTAGAATTCCACAGGATGTTGAAAGTGGAATAATAGCATTGTAACAGTATAGTGCAGAAATGGCCTGGGTCAGTGAGTTCATTGTCTCAGCAACCAGATACTATGCCCATTTCTTTAAACAAGAACTTCAGATGACAATGTTACTTCATGGCTCAAGCTGTGATTTTATGTTGTCTTGATGTGTTTCTGTCTTTGATTTCTGCTTTAAATTAGGGAGATGGAAGATAATTGTTTTATCACCTAAGTCCTAATTGGAACATAACAGAGCAGGGCGTGTATTCTGTTAGTCAATCCCAACTAGAGTAGACCTATTGAATGAAATGTTGAAGGGTGAGCCAACACATAGGTAAATCTCACTGATTCAGTGAGTTTACTGTAGGCCCTTTTCACACAGCATTTCTGAAGCGAAAGGGCCCCTTGAGCATCGCATAAATGTGAGGAGTGGTCCATATGATGCACTCACGTTTGCGTGACGCTCAAGGGTCTGACGCGGACCACGCACGCATTTTTTCATTTTCGGCTCAAAGCTAAAAATGCTGCGCAGTCGTGCGTCACTCCGGGGCCCCGCGTGCACTTACGTGGCGGTAAACCGGGCCAGTCGCACGTCCTCTCCTCAGTGCAGCCTGGAAGGTCCCAGGCTGCACTGTGAACGGCAGAGGCGGGGCGCTCGCATGACGAGGAAGCAGCTGCGGAACCAAAGCAGGAAGGACGCAACAGCGTTCCTCCCAAGCCTTCATGCGTGAGCTGAGCAGCCCGGCACTGAGAAAAGGTAAGGTGCGAAAAGGGCCATAGCCATGACTAACAACAGGATCTAGGCTTGAGGAAGGGATGTTTTTAAATGACACAGTTAATTGTTGGTAGTGGCTTTAGAAATAACAATCTATTTAAAATCCAGTTTTTTAGAGCAGTATTACCCATTATCCATTTGGTACATTCACTGATGGAAGCTCAGACAGCAGGTGAGGGCCCTTTTCGCACCTTACCTAGTGGCACTGGTGTTGCGTGGGGATCGCACGAAAAACCTCCTCCGGGAGGTTATCGCATCCCCTGCACTTCCCTCTGCACCAGCTCCATGCTGGACAGAAGGAAACGCAATAGCTCCGCCCCTTCCTTCCTCAGTGCAGCCAGGTACTTTCCTAGGCTGCACTGGGGGAGGAAGCGTGGCCATCGCGCTTCCTGAGGTTCCACATGACAGGTAAGTGCGGGAGGGACATGGGAGGAATGCACAATCGTACATCATTTTCGACAAAGAACCAGAAATGATATAATGCGCAATTGCTGTGGAATCACTACGGGAGCGACGTGCGGTTGCGAGAATGTCATGCAGAACCGTCCTCCCGATTTGGCGTCACTTCTGTGGCTATTTCGCGTTAGAAGTTGCATGTGAAAAGGGTCTCAGGAAGATGTGATGTCCTTCTCCATGCACCGCCTGCTCTTCGGCAACAAAACATTCTCTTTCTCTCCCTCCCCTGAAGCCTTCCGCTCTACTGAACATCTTCTCTGGTTGTTTTTTAAGTCCCCTAGAGCAGATATTCACCAGTCTCCTGTGACATGCACTCACATGAATGTACATGTATTTCCCTCTCTGGATGAGGTGGAGAGGGATATTCTTTTGTTCTCCCTCTCAAAATACCCATCTCAGCCAGATGCCAGGCCCAAAGAGAGTCTCTTGCTTCTCACTGGTACTAAGTAGAGGAATGGACCATGAAAATATGCATGCTCTGGGCTCCTGGAGGAGGGAAAATGAGAGTTCACTCCATCTGTGAATGTACCCTCTTTTCTTCCCCCTAACCAAGTCCAGCTGTTATTTCATGGTGATTATTGCCTCATTTTACCTCCCCAGTAGGAAGCAGCAGCAGCTTTTCCCATGCTTTGAAAGCTGTTTGGGGGGGAGAGAACATGGAATTGTGTGGGTGGAACTGTTTTCCAGGGTAGAATCTCAGTCATTTAGAGTGCACTGGTGAGAGTGGAAGCTGAAACGGAAATTGCCTCCTCCTTAATCTGATGTCAGAATTTCTTGTGTTAGTGGATATATACAACTGGATCATGGCCAATGTTCTTAGCAAAAATGTCGAAGAGCCAAAGTATGTGTTCACAATTTTTTTATATAAAACCTTTCACATTGTGTATATAATTATACGTTCAGTTCTATCATTTAAATTTATAGTTGGATCTTTTGTTGACTTGTCATCTTCTAAAGTTATAAGAGAGACAAATTGCTAAACCTTCCTATTGAATAGATTCTTAAAATAAAGCATCTTCCAGGATAGACTGCTAGAATATAAAATAAAACCAAATTCTACCAGTAGCTAAAACAAAATGAATGCATTAAATTAAATAATACTGTGTTAAAACATTTGATGCCATACAGTTTGTTCTAATCTTCTTTAGTTCATTGTTCTGAATAATGATAATTTCTGTATAATTCCAGTATGTGTTGGCTGTAAACTATCTCAGCAGCTGAATCTTTAGGCAAAGGCAGAATCAAAGGGTGATAGAGACATATCCCAACTTTATGCTATGGGTCAGTCTGGACAGCTGTTATCATCTTTGAGGTGTTGTGAAAGGTATCATGGTAACTCCTGAGCAGCTGTAGCTATAATGAACCAAGCTTAAGTATGAACTTAGGTATTTCTGTCTGGGCTCAGTCTGAATTGTACAGGTTGGAAAAATTAATATATATAGTTTATCTGAGTAAACCTTAAATCATACTTATGCAATAAAGTTTTAATTTTTGTTTCATATTGAAGAAAAGCCATATTCTACACATTCTCCATATATGAAAGATGATGCTAGATTTGCAAACAGGAATAAAATGGGCAGCTTTTGGTCAGGAAAATGTGAACAATGCTAATTCAAACGTGATATATCTGCCAGTACTTAGCAGGAATCCCCAGATCTGGGGGTAGTTTGATACCCAAACATTCTTTCTAAAAGCTAGCAAATCTTGGCTTTCTTTCTTCTTGCATGAAAAAAGGGGGGGAAAAAAGGCTATGTCCAATAGCTGAAAAGTTGTTTTATACGATAATGGGCATCATTCTAATACAAGATTGGCTGCATTCCAATACAGATGCAGCCTGGCCTCCTGTATTGCTGTTAAAAAAAAAAAATCAATCATAGAGTAGAGGCTTTCCTTGACAGAGTTAAATTTAATTTAATTAAATTTTGAGTTTCCACCAGAGATTTGTGGGAGAATCTTAATCCTAACTAGAGCAGACCCATTGACTCAACAGAATTTACATAAATGTTTGTTTATCATGTTACCACTGATTGGATAGATTAGCCTAATTAGAACTAACAATAGAATTTAGAATTCTTGAAAAACATTTTATCCGGTAGAATACAGGTGCTCAAGTAAATAAGAACTTGGGCTTGGGCTAACCCAGCTTTTAATGACACACATCATCTGTTGATCACTGTGGTACATTTTTGCAAAAATGTACTTCCAAAAAGAAGAAAAAAGTAGTATTGTGTTACTTTTTGGTTGAGTAAGCCAGAACTGCATATCATGCATGGTCTGGCAAATAGTTCAGGGTTTAGTTGGACTCGATCAATACATTCAGATCCCTTTGTTTAGTAAGATCAATGCAATGTAATGAAGTCTGTGCTCCAGTTCCCTGCTAAACATCACTGCAGGGGATAGGAAGGTGTCTGTTTGGGTGTAAAGTACAACAAACATTGTATTTGAAGCCCCCTCCCCCCATTATATAAGGATGGGAGTGCACTGTTATTTTCTTCTCCAGAAATTTTGGGAATCCCCTGCAGGAATTTGAAATGTCTCCAGGAAATGAATGTTCGTATTTATGAGTGTTTATTTTGCTCAAAATGCACATACCTTTCTCTATAGATGCTTATAAAATCTTGGGGCCTCAGTTTGCTTGTTTCAGTTAAAGTGAACGGCATATACATAAATCCTCTTTGAAATATCCATTTTATATTAAAATGCATACCTGAGGGTAGAGCACTGACTTGTAAGATTTTAATATGACTCCATATTTTTGAGCTTTGTGAAATAAACTCAACTGGCTGTTGCAGTCAAGTTGGAATGCAGGAGAGGTAACTCCTAACTTCAGAATAAGGCATGAGTTGAGATTTCTGCCCTAAATTAAGGGGAATTCTAAGGGATAGTCTGGATATTTTATAACCTTGTAAGCCATCTGAAGAATTAGATCTTCCTAGATGGGCCATCAAAGTTCTGAGATCATTGGTGAAGGCCCTTCTGTCAGCCCTGTCACCTTTAAAGGCAAATTTGGTAGGAACTCAGGAGAGGGCTTTCTCAGTGGCTGCTCCCAGGCTTTGGGATTCACTCCTTAGTAAGGCCATTTCCTCACTACATTGTTATAGTGCTGTTATTCCGCTTTCAACATCCTGTGGAATCCCTGCAGTTTGGGGGGTCATTTAGAATTCTCAGTCGGAGAGCTCTTTTGCCTCAGTAAACAAAAAAAACCCCAGAATTCCACAGGATGTTGAAAGTGGAATAATAGCACTATAACAGTGTAGTGCGGAAATGACCCATAATTAGGATGATTCCTTCCTTGTGACCATCTGATGACAAATGAAAACCTTTCTGTTCCAGCAGGTTCTTAGGGACTGCCTGCAAGGAGTTTCAATTGTGTTACGTTTTATTGACTTTTTTTCTTTATGTATTTGTTATAAAAGGCTTTACATCTATGGGTATTTTAATTGCATTTCAAGAAGAACTTTTTGTATGTATTTCTATGTACTTTTATCTGTATTTGCTTTAACTTCTGTAAGCTGCCTTTCAAGGGAGGATCAGGTCAGAGAAGTCTTAAGCACCATTGTTCTCCCTAAGCCTCGTACTAGTATTACAAGGGAAACGTGTGTTGAGCACTCAGTGTTTTCATCATAATATCTGGCTTGACCTTCGTGTAACGAAAGCTTTCTAAAGTTCAGATATCTCCATATTTTTTCCTGACTTGTTGTACGGAGTTGAATTATGAAACAAGTCAAGAAAAAATATGGAAGTATGTATTGTAACTGTGAAAGATGTTTATGTCCATAAGGATATTTGGATTGTGGTAATTGTGAATACATTTTTTAAAAAAGAAAGTTAAGTTCTTTAGATCAGTTTAAAAAGCAAAAATTGCAGGCTTGCTGCTGAAAGTTCATTGAACTCACATAGGCTGACTAGATATAGAGTTACGTGGTAGCTCAGTACTGAATTATGTTGCTGCCTCATACTGAAAAAAAATGTTCATTTCATCATTTTGTGAAATGTCTCTAGTATGTAATGGTATTGAGATGACCAACTAATATGCTAATAAGATCTTCTCTCCTATTCTGTTTTAATAAATGCATAAATTACTTGCTGTTTGGTGATTTATGAACATGTGAAATAAAATGCAAAGGGCTAAATCTAATATTGAGAGGCAGCATGGTGTAGTTGCTTGAGCATTCAGCTTCAACCCTGGAGACCAAGGTTCAGTTCCCTGCTCAGCCATGGAAACCCACTTGGGCGTATCGCACAGTGTCAGCCCCAGAAAACGCCATGACAATTTCACCTTAGGGTCACCATAAGTCAGAAACAACTTGAAGGCACACAACAGCAACGATAACAACAAATCTAATATTGGTTCTGTTAGAGTAGGACTCTTGTCCCATTTATTTCAGTGGTACTATTGATTTCAATGGATCAGTTCAAGGTAGGAATAACATTGGATTTAGACCAAGGAGATAATATTTGATCTCATTCTGCTTTTTCTTACCTTGGCTATACACTGGTTTAAGTTACGCGGTTAAACACTTAAAAGCTATCCATAGAATTTTCAATCTCATTAATGCCAATGAAGATTAGTAGGGTATGGGGGGGCATAGCAGTGTATCACAGTTTGGATTTACCTAACATGGTTTGATTCTACAATATTTAACCAAGTGCCTCTACTCCTCAGTTCTGCCTACACATTGATAAGATGAACAAAAAGCATCTCTTAACATCATGTGCCTAATAATATCAGGCTGTATTAAATATATGAAATGTTTGAATGTGAGGAGTACAGATTTATGTATAAAAATATGAGAACAAAACAGGATACCAAAGCCAGTGAGGACCATTAAATGTAAAACCTTTCATTTTGTTTTCCTCTGTGATCTATAACTACTTTGGTCAATAAGCACCTTTCACATTGGGTGAGGACACAAAAGAGAGTTTTGTTGGTGGCTGTTCTAAACCTATGGAATTCTTCCCACAAGAGCCTCAGATGGCTCCCTCTCTTTTTGCTTTCCGCTTGCAAGCAAGACTTTTTTTTTAAAGATATCTTAGCGATTAACTGGCAGAAGGGTATTTTATTGAGGTGTGCTGTACTTTTATCTTCTTTGGGGAGTTTTAAATGCATTTCACTGTTCTAACTCAATGTTTTTAATAGGACTGCTTATTTAATGTTTTTTGAAAGTTTTGTATTGCTCTTAGTTTATCAGCCGTGGTTTGTTTTAATCTTTGCTGTAAGCTGCCTTGTTTCCGGTCCTGGGTAAAGGATGGCTATAGATTAAATAAATGAAGAATGAAGAAGCTCAGGAGTTGGTTCTATCCAAAGTGTAAACTGATGCCCCAGATAACAATTTAGACCAGAGTGAGATCTAGTGAATGTTATAGGAGGCAGCATGCAGGCAAATTTGTAAAGCAACCATGTGATGTTTTGCAGCAGAGTTGTTGTTTGGCAAAAGTAAAACAAAAGACTTGCTAAATGGATCAGATCATTTTTTGTAAAGGTATCACTATGTCCTAAATACACTACAGGCACCAGATCCTGTATGATCTTGGAAGCTAAACAGGGTCAGCTTGGTTAATACTTGAATGGGAGACTGCCAACTTATACCCATGCTGTAGGCTATATTTCAGAGGAAGGAACTGGCAAAACCACCTCTGAGTACTCTTTGCCTAAGAAAATCCTGACAGATGACTTAAAGGAACTTTATACACACTCCTCACTGCTAAACAAATAAATGCTAACTCCCCATTGGGCCTGTTTAAATCGGCTGATATATTAGTTACACATTTTATCATATGCACATTTGGTACTTTTAGCTTTCTCAGTGGAATGTGACTCTCTTTTCTGGTAATTTGGTTACAAACTTTTTTAGCCTTTTGATCACATAATTGAGTGGTCATATGTTTTTACATGACGTGACACGTTTACTCACAGTAAAAAGCTTTCAGAATTCTTTTTCTTATTTCACCCCAGAAACTTTTCACAAGAGAGATGTCATGTGCATTTTTTCCTGATCTGTTATGTGGCAATGTTCAACCCACATACGTTTTCACTTCCTCCCAAAACGATGTACATAGTGAAAGCTTTATTATTTAGTGAATATGTTTGGGTAGATGCATAATTTAGATGTTCAGGGTTACACTTGTGGTTTGCAGTAGCTTCTAGCATGGGTTGAAAGACCGGGTTTTTTGCTGTTGTTTTAATTTGTCCTTGAACCTTTGGCTATAAGCTTTCAAAGTAACCGTAGGCAGATTCCAGTTTCAAAAGCCAAAGTTGACATCTGTGGCTAGAGGGGTCTTCTTTCTATTCACTGTTGCTGCTGCCAATAATTTTAATTTCCTAAACTGATTCTTTAAATAATGCTTCCAGTGATGGAAATATACATTAATTAATTGTGGCATTTTATTTTATTTTTTTCCTTTCATTTCTCTCCAATTTTGCTTTGATTAACTGTTTTGGCTTCATTATATGAGTTTAAAATCCAAAACAGTATACTTCTAGAATTAAAAATGAGCAGATGAGTCAACTGTTCTATCACTTGTATATTGAAAACCGTTTTTTTTCAACTGCTTGCAGTTCCTGTATGTGTCCTGTATGGATCTTTTAGAAGATAATAAGCCCTCTTTCTACATTTGTGGGTTTGACCTTTATGAATTTGATTATTTGCAAGACACATGCTTGCCTTCTCTGCCATTCTCCCCCCTCCCATTCCCTTCCTTTTGCCAGGGCATACCCTGCCTGCCGTCTCTGTGGTTGAGCAAAAGGCAAGGAAATGGCAAAGGGGAGCCCCACCACTGGAGAAGGAAGGTGCACACAAACCTCTCCCACATTCTCAGTTCTCATTCGCTTGCCTTTTGCTAGAGCATGTGGAAGAAAGCAAGCATTCTTGCGGACAAGGCAAGAGAATGGAAGGAAGGCACATGCTCACCTTCTCCAAGTGCAGGGTTGCCCCCTCAACATTTGCTTGCCTTTTGCCTTGGATCATGGAAGGAAGGCAGGCATACATGGGCAAAAGACAAGGGAATGGGAGGGGGGAGTCCTAGAAGGGAATGGGAGGGGGAGTGCTCACTTGGATGGGGGGAGTTATTTTATTTTTTTTAACTTTAGTGAGAATTCTGCACCCTGAACCCTCACACAAATCAAGGGGCCATTGTATTGACAAGTGTTCAAGAACAGTTGCAGAGCAGTTTTGAGTTACGATAACAGTGCAGCATTGTAATATTTTTGTACTTGTTTCCTACCTTTCTTGAGTTGTAGCTCTCAACACTTTATAATAGAAAAGAGTAAGACACTGTGCTTAGGATGGATGGAGATGGGCCTGCTCTGTTAGTCTTTTTCACATGTCTTTCTTCAACTTGATTTTTTTTTCTTCCGTAAGAGAGGGTTAAGAAGATGTCAAACAGAAATAACTATTCATGAGAAAAATGGAGTGTATTCTCTCAGGAAGAATTGCAGTCCAGTTTTGCTGACTGAATAAAAATTTTAAAAAATCCTTGGGTTTTTTTTAGTGCTGGGACTGAATGTTGTAAATTGCAAGATAACATGGAACTTAGCTTGTCTTTAAGATGTTTGTTGCTTGGCTGGTTTCAGTATTTGCTTCATTTATATTCAGCTTCATGTTGCAAAATTTGCTCTAACAGGAATATAGAACCCTTTCAGAGTATAAATAAACTGGTAAATTGCTTCATTGTAAATTATTTCACTATGGGTCTAAATAATTTGATATTGCAGGTTGCAGCAAACAGGGGAGCAAATGAATAAGGTTGATCAGCTACATAATAACACAATCCATCAATATCCATTTGGTTATATTGCTTAGCTTTCATTAGGAGTGCTATTTTGGTTTAACTTCTTAAAAATCCTAGACACTGCAGAAAATTGTAAGAGCTCATTACTGACTAGACTCTGTAGACTATAGTCAGCACAAAAGTGAAAACTGAACTTGGAATTAATTCCATCATGTACAAATTCATACTTAAAATTGCCTTGTATTACATAGAAGATTGTATTCCTTCTCTTGGATTTGGAAGTGAAATCTAAGTATCTTTATGTGGCTTTATAATAAGCTTGTCTTTCTGATTTGGAGATTGAATTACAGCACCTTTATTAATTTATATGCTAGTCTTGAGCCATAATAAATCCTGCCTTTCACTACACTTGTCAGCAACCTCCTCCAGCCTGTTGCTGTGCTTGGGATACAACTGACAGTACTGTGACTGCTATGCTGGCTGGGGATGATGGGAGTTGTAATGCAGCACATTTGAAGGCACAAAGCTGGAGAAGGCAATATTAGAGGAATGGAGAGTTGAATAAAGAGTATTAAACTCTTGTTACCCTACCTAGCCACAGCAGTATGTGCCTCAGCTAGAACGCGGTTCATTAAGTGTAAAAGCATTAACTTGTTTTCTAAAGTTTCAGAACTACCTTGAACTCTTGCATACAGTTCAGCATTGCTGAAAATGAGTTCACATATGGATACCCGTTCTGTGATGACTGCAGTTTACTCTGTATGTAATGACAAATAATGAAACATTTGAAACAGAGGCCATTTTACTTAGTATAGATCACAGAGGGCTTCAGCGGTAGCACTTGACTTATTAAACTGTGAACCTTGAATTGATGTTGAGTGATGAGATCAAAATAGTACAAATGCATCAGCTACTGTGTCTCTAGTTTTCACCTTCTGCAGCTCTTTCTTCTCCTTTACTTTCTGTATCACAAACTGTAGAAGGAGGCATGAGAAAATACAGTAACACGAGATTTTATTGAAATATAGGTAGTTTTGTCAGAGCTCATGCTACAGAGTTTTGCTGTCTAATAAATTCAGCTCAGAAAGATGCTCAAAAAAGTCTCTACACTGAAGTATCCCAAAACTAACACCCAGCCTTTGAAATGCCTCCCTGGTTGAGATTTGATGAGCTTTTACATTTTATGGTTCTAGGCAATAGGTCAAAACATGGTTGTTTGGGAAGGTTTTGAGCTGGAGACTTTCTCTTGTTATCAGTCTGTTAAGGCTGTATTTCCCTTTGTTCTAACATTCTGTTTTGTTTTTGTCCTTCCTGCTGATTTGGAATATGGGGGAGGCTTTTATGATTATGGAATTTTTCTGATGGCTGCTTGTTGTATGGATGTTTGTATTGTCTTTATGTGTCTTCTATTTTAAGGTGCTTTTTAATTCTTGTAACTATTTATCTCTGTGTATGTGTACGGAAGATTAAATAATAAAATTTCACTTAAATTATCTCAAACGTGGCTTAAGTTGAAAGGAAATTATACTGAAATGTAGTAGGCACCTGAAGTCTTTCCAGTAGTCATTTCTGACAAAACTGACATGTTGGTTACTCATACTGATTTAATTTACCTTGTGGAATTCTTGGGACAGTTATGATTTACAGGTTTCTAATCAAGGTGGAAAGTGGTTCCAGTTTGTTTTGACTGGATGTATTTGTGGTCACAGAGGAAACAAGTAAGAAAAATGGTGCCTCGGGAAGGTTACAGTGCCTTGGGTTAGAGCAATTACCTGTGATTGGCATTGCTTTTGAAATGTAACAGAATTATAATGCATATTGACCATACATATTTGCTAAATCTATTACTGAGTGTCATACAAGGCATCCCTGTGGGCACAGAACATTTCCAGTCTCAGGCAGAACCTAGGATTTATGAATTTACTAGAATAAATAATGGTTAAATATTTCCAAAGACAGATGCATTTTAGATGTAACAATGCCAACAAAGGTGAAGAATTAACATATTTCTCCATCCTACTCAAATGTTATGTCTTTGTGTGTATAAAAGTAATGAGTAACTCTCAGAATTTTTAAAACATAGTGGGGGAAGTAATGTTTAATAGAATAAAATATATCCCATTGTTAAATAGCATCTACATACATCTAAACTGTTGTGTTGTGGATCTGTACTGATGATTAAATTGCGTAATGGGACATGGCCAGTATGTTGCAAGCAAAAATGTCTCATTTGACTTTTCCATGGAAAATAATGCTGTGTTCGCATATGAGACATGGAGTTCTGGGGTTGCTGTTCTGTAAACTGGTTCTGCCCCACCTTTCAAGACTAGTGGGAACATTGAAGGGATTGAGATGGTATCATACACAGTTTCACAAAATGAATGCTATGTGGGAATCACTTGCCCATTCCCAAAACATCCATAGCAGTCCCCAGAACAAGCAGAATTATTCTGTTCCTACCTAAAGGCTCACTATTTTGTATTTCAGGATAAGTTGCATCAAAAAGCTCCAATTTTTTTTCAGTGGATATAGTATACTGCACTAGTTTCAATTAATGGCATATTCTTTTTCTACTCTGGATGGGAGGGGACACAGGGTATTTACATTTCAACAAGATTTTTGTAACATTGTACACTTAGAAAAGAAGGCATAGCCACCCAAGACTCCAGACACAATATTGAGCAAAGACACAGAAGAGATTTCTCATTGGCCAGTTGTCTATAGCATTATGAAACTTGGATGTTTATTGGCTAGGTTTACAACCCAGCTGTTTTCATCCACCACCACCCCCAAGCTGGAAGGGTTTCTGTGGATTGAAATTGCTTCTCCAGAAAGTTCCAGTGGTTAGAAATGAGGCTTTTTGTAGTGAGATATCTTGGGGTTTTTAGTAGTTGGTACCGGCCGATAGTTGAAGAAGACATGTAGAACAATAAAAACTTGGCTTAGTCTTAGTCTGTGTGACTATAAAACTCATAGGCCCTTTTCGCACCTTACCTTTTTGTGGCGCTGGGGTGGCGGGGATCACGCGAGCAGCCTCTTGCGAGAGGCTATCACGTCCACGCTGCTTCGCCTCCGCAGTTGCTGCCTGCTAGGAAGCAGGCAGCGTGAGGGCTCCTCCTCTTCCTTCTGCAGCGCAGCTTGGGATTTTCCCAGGCTGCGCTGGAGCAGGAAGCACGAGTACTGCGGCTCCGGAGGCTCCACACACACAGTAAGTGTACGTAGGACCTGGAGCAATGCGCAATTGTGCACCATTTTCGGCTAGAAGCCGAAAATAAAATAGTGCGCGATTGGCGCCTGCCAGCCCCAGCAGCATTGCGCGATTGTGAAGACATCGTGTGGACGGCTCCTCGCAATTGCGTAATGCTCCAGAGGCCTTTTGGCATGGTGAATGCCGTGCGAAAAGGGCCATAATCTTTATACTTAAAGAGAAAGCACAGGCAAAGGAGATGAGACTTTGAATGAGACTAGCATTGAAGCTTTAAAAATTTGTACAAAAGATTGTATTTACCCCAACCCAGTGTGTAATTACACAGGTTAAAAAGAATTGTTTTAGCAAATGTCCATTGAATATTTGAAAATCATAATTTTAAGAATAATCTTATTCAGGACGAAAGCCCTTTCATATGTCAGTGATGTCATCAAATGGAACTGGGGATGACATCAGTAAGTATGTGAAAGTCCTATTTTAGGATTGCAGAGCAGCACTGGTGCCTTCCGGTGATATTACTGAAGCTAGCCTTTGGTGGAGAGAGGGGACTGGACACATAATTTCACAGGTCTGTTTTCTTTCCTGATCCTTTTATAAGATTTGTCTCTGGATAATGGGGTGAATTTACTTCCAGATGCCTGCCTTTGTCATAAAGAAATGAAAACATATGCACTGTGATTACAGGCATTTAGATTGTTCAAAGGGGATTATGATAACTTCTTCATTTAACATTGAGCTTTCCATCTAAGGATCCCTGCCTTAGATTTTCAGTTTACTTACATTGCTTTTTAAAACCATAATTGTCCAGTTAGTTAAATATTTGTGGGTATAGCTTCAGAAGATGTTATTTGTGTTAGTCATTTGCTGAACAAGATTGCAGGCTTGAGTAAGAAGATTTTAGTTGTTCATCCCCTTTCTCATTTTACTTCTTTGAGTTTGAAGATTCAGCTTTGTAGTCATGTTACCCTGGAGTTTAGTGTCTTCTTGTCATCACCATAAAAACCATACACCTAGAGTAAACAATAACAGCAAATTCTTATGTTTCAGATCTTGTTACGTCTCTTCTAAGCTTGCTCACAAGTAAAACAGTTTAAAGGACTCTCCCTGAGCTCTGTTGAAGCTTTATGAGGTCAGCTAATAATAGGATGGTCTTATACTGAAAAAAATAATGATTTTAGTAAAGTTGACAAAAGCATTTGACATTTATATGGGGGTAAGTTGAGTTTGTGCACTACAGTTTTTTCGGTACTGAACTTTTACCCATGTCTGCCACTGCAGATCTAAATGCAAGGCTAGCCCTCAAGTGCTGAGAGCGTATCTCTAGTTACAGTATACCAGATTTGCATAATCCATTTTATTGAAATAAGTGGGATATTATTAAATACACTTGAAATTTTGTTCTGTTCTTCTACACTTTAATAGAGAAAGTACAGCAGAGGTTTCTGGTTTATTGTACAGACTGATGTGTCTTTTATTCTCATCTCTAGCTATAGACAATTCTCTAACTCCTGGCTAGTTTTAAATAGGTTTGGTTAGGAGTGTGAAAATGCCTAACTTCATTTACTACAGATTGGTTTCCATTGATTTATTAATAGAAACGAGAGATAATTTTGATCTGCCTGATTCTCATGTCTTTGGAATGGCATCTTAATGTGAAGGCTGGAAAAAAAAGTGTGTATATGTACAAAGAAATGGTTTCTTTGCATTTTTTGGATACATATTTTTAGCTGTTCGTATTTTTAAAATGTATGCATGGTTTTCTTTGAATTTTATATCCAAAGAACACACTGCAGACCTCACAAATGTGTGGAAGATAAATGCGTGCTGACTTACAGTGAAGATGAAGTACACCTGGGAAGTGGAAAACGAATACTGTCATAAAAGAAATTCTGAACCCAGTGAAACTTTCTTCACTCCCTAATTTGGTATAACATATAAACATAGTTCCTTAGAGGGTTGTTAAAGAGGACACTATCCAGTTGTGAGATTTAAAGCTAGATCTCAAACAAGATGGATGTTTGATGCTCAAAATGGTAAATGTGGTCTGTTCCCCCCCTTGTCTGTTGTAATGTCTAATAAAATATCTGATGTGATGTCATTTTGTTTTGAGGTTCCTGCTTATGTTAATGGCAGTGAGTGAAATGGACTAGAGATTTTCTTAGCAAGATAATATTACAAATTTCTTCTTACTAGTTATGATGCACACAGGGGCTATATGGTTGCTGTTTTCAAGTCTAGATCTGCTCAAGCTTCACTGATATCAAAGCAACTTTTTAAAAAATACCCTACCTTGACTGGCTTCTGCCTAAGACAATGACATGGCTTTTAGAAGAAATATTTTATTTGATTCTACAAACAGCTTGGGTGTGTTATAGGGGGGAAAAGCTCAGTTGTGTAGAGAGGTATGTTAATTTGTGAGATGCTACAGTGAAGCAATTACAAATAATATGTATATTAGACCTGTTTGCAGAAGCATTAAGGCAAGTGGGAGTCTCGCCAGTTCAGATTGCCTTTCTGAATGCACAAAATGTCAACTTGCAAAACCTGGCAGGGAAAACTGGGCAAGTGAATCTGCCTTATCCTAATGTATTGTCTGGCACAGATATGTCATTGGATTGTTAATGAAGACTGTTGCAGTGTATTGCCAGACCCAACGCACAGTTGTGATTTGAGAATAGCCAAAGCGCTTAGATGTAAAATGTTTAGAACAAAGTTGATTTTGATAATCCCTTGTGCTTGGTATGCTGTTGTGGTTGACTCTTATAATAGGCTCTGAATAGTCTGGCAGCAGCTGTTTGATTAAAAACTGAGTACCAGCCTATCAGGATACCTTCAAACTGGCAGCATCCCAAGTGTGCAGGATTGCATTTCATCTGTTTACCATCTTGACAGCTGGAGTTGTTTAGCTGGATATTTGGTGGGTTGCCTTCCTCCAGTGGCTAAAAAATCCACAAACTGATTACATTGAGAGGAAAAAGTTAATGAAGGCATCTGTTAAAGAGGTTTATATCTACATTTTATTGGGGAGGGGTTTTGATATTATAAAATACATACTTCTACTGTTTGGATCCCAATGGAATGTAAAGCTAAGATGTCTGTCTATGCCATAAACACCTTACCCCCCACTGTCTCATTTCTTGCATTATGAAGAGCTTAGGCCAGAGGGGTGGTCTGAGAAAGGACTACAAAGGAAGAATACTTCTACTACCACTGCTTCCTGTCCTGCTGTTACATACCTTCAGGTTGATCCCAACTTGCCAACAACCTTGTCGTAGAGGAGATTGTTCAGAATGGATATGCCATTGCTTTTCTCTTTTGCTGAGAGACTGTGACATGCCCAAGGTCACTCAGTGGTTTTTCATGGCTGAGCAGTTTCCCAGAACGCTCAGGCCAGTATTTCACACTAGCTCTAACTGTTCCTCTGCTGCTGCTGCTCTTTCTCCTCCTTTTTATTCTTCTTGTTCCAGCCAAAAAAAGATTACAGGGTGATTGTATTTATGTCCATTGTCCATTGTATTTTGTCCATGCTATGGACAAAATTATTTTTGTTATAAGAAATAACAGACCTCGAACCTTTATTCAAGCAGGCATAGTCACATTTTGTTGTAGAATTCACACAGAACTGTACCTACAGTTTAGGTGTCTTGTAACATTATCAGCTGAAGAGATACAAAAAATGTCTCTAAATTTCAGCCACCTGCCTTGTACATGTTTTCCCCTCAGACAAAAATAGTACTTTTAAGATGTAAAAATTTTGTTAATTACTACTTTTGTTGGGGGGGGCAGTAAAAAAAGAGGGTTGACAGCTCTTCAGAAGAAGCATTCCTCACCCTGTGAATATGTGTTTTGCTTTGTTGTTTTGACTCTTAGCTGTATCTAAAATGCCATTGATTCTGTGTGCACAAATACTCCTATGGCCATGGGGCAGTTTTATAGCCTACAGTATGCTGAGATTCTCATTGAGGTGAAGGGATACCTCATTTTAACTTACCCAGTGCAGGTTTTTAAAAATCTGCCTTGGGTGTGTGTAGTATGATACATCTTGCAGTAAGTAGTAGTAAAAAGGAGAGACACCTTTATTAATGATTTAGAGTGGAAAGACTTTTCTGGATAACTAAGAATTCCAGAAGTTGTAAAATATTTAGTTCTCTATACCAACTGATATTGGTACCTAGTAGTCTGAGTGGCAACCTTGTACTGGATGAAACGTCCCAGTGCTTAGATTATGGGTTGCTGGTTCCAACAGGCCAATTATAGCTTATGAAAAATTTTGCACTCAACATTAACAAGTAGTGTTATTTTGATTTTGTTTTTCTTTGCTTTGGTTTGATATACTTCTCCCTGCTTTCCCCCATTTTTTGTAAACTTTCTTCCATACAAGTATTACTTTGCCTTACACAAGTCTTGCCAATTATACTTAAATGTTTAAGTCTGAACTGTATATGGGTAGAATCACAGAATCATAGGGTCTTTCCACATTAGACTGTTATAGTGCTATTTTTCGACTTTCAAATCACGAAACTGCAAACCCCAGGATTTCATAGGATGTTGAAAGTGGGATAATAGCACTATAACAGTGTCGTGCGGAAATGGCCATAGTGTTGGAAGAGGCCTCCTGGGCCATCTAGTCCAACTTGATGCAGGATCTACAGCTTAAGCATCCCCACCAGGGACATACATATTTCAATTGTCATATTCATTTTTCTGATTGTATATATATATTAAAAAGGCATAAATATTATTTTTTTATTAAAAACAAGAACAAATATTAACATACATATTTCAATTGTCGTATTCATTTTTCTGATTGTATATTTATAAAAAAAAGGCATAAATATTAGCCAGCCTCTTTTTGAAGGCAATGAGAGAAGGAGACCCCATCACCTCTCTAGGAAATTGACTCCATTGCTGAACCACTGTCCCTGTCAAGAAATTCTTTCTGATGGAACTTCCATTAGATGGGTACCGAGTATGCAAATCTGTATTACCCTATATCTCTTGTTAAAAAGATGGTGTTCACAATTACATTCACACCATAGCATTTAGATACAATCAGAGGTGTATAAGTTGCTTGGGAGCTTCTTATTGGAATTTCAAGCTACAAAAGTCAACTCTTATGAGAGAGGATTGCCTCTGACTTTCATTCATAGAGTCTACTGTATGTTTAGAAACAGAGTGCTCTGCTTACCTCTGTATTCTTTTTCTGCATGCGTCTACAACCTCGTTGTTGTGGTTGTTGTTGTTCTTCTTCTTCTTCTTCTTGTGTGCCTTGAAGTCATTTCCAACTTACCTAAGGCAAACCTGTCACAGGGTTTTCTTCACGAGATTTGTTTAGAGGGGGTTTACCCTTTGCCTTCCTCTGAGACTGAGAGAGTATTACTTGCTCAGGGTCACACAGTGGGTTTCCATGGCTGAGTGGGGATTCAAAACTTGATCTCCAGAGTTCTAGTCCAACACTTAAACCACTACACCACATTGGCTCTCAAGATGTGTTGTAGTTATCTACAGCACAACTTTAGTTTATATCATGAGATCTCACTCACATCAGTCTTTTGGCAAACCTGTTGAAATCATTTCCTTGTTTGGTTAGATTGGTGGACTCCTTTTCTCCAGTAAACTCAGAGTGATATTTACCCTCATAGTGAATCAGTAGGATAGATTAATCTCCAGGATTGAACCTGGCAGAAGGTTAGCCAGATTGTCTTAGCATTTAGTAGATTTTAATATGAATCTTCCATTTGGAAGCCCAGTACTCTAGGAGACAGCAGCAAGATACAAAAAAGGACAGTATTTCTGTATTTAGTATTTGTGTAGAAGAATGAACTGCTAAAGGTGAACCTTCTTATGTAAACTACACCGATTAAATGCATTCGACAGCTCCCACAAAGCTGTAAGGTGATGCAGACATACCTTCTTGTATTTGGCTATCTTGGTCTAGCAACTGCATCACACTATCTAATCGGAGTGATAAAAACATGGAGGCATGCAACTTTTGGTTACAACAATCAGTTTGAAATTTGTATCCTCAGTTATTATGTTTTCATGAAAGACCAAGATGCAACTGTGGAAAATTCTGGTTTATCTCTTTCCCAAGAGTAATTGCGTGTGCAGCTTGACCATTCCCATTTGACTGTTTAGACCTTGGAAATGTTACTGTAATGAAAAGCAGTTATGGTAGGAAAATGAGAAGGAGAGTGAGAAGTATGAAGAAGCCAAAGTATGTATTACTGTGTAAATTGCGGTTGTTTTCAAAATGCTTCTACAATTACCAAATGCACTCTCAAGTTTGTAAGTTAAATAAATAAATGTATTAAAAATGATACAAGAAACATAGTATCTGAATGCGACATATATGTGATATTTCACCTTTGTTCATTCACAGCTGGGGTTGCCATTTGGATGTCATCCTCATCGCCTATAGGCGAACTACAGCTCCCATCATTCCTGGGTGAGGCTGAAGGGAGTTCAGCAATATACAGAGGACCCTAGGTTCCTCATCACTGCAAAAGAGCAGGACTAGAGTAGGACTGGTTAGAAACATTAGGCTATCTGCATGGCTGGTTAGTGTAAACTTTTGATAAGTCAAAGAAAGCTTGCATTCTTAGTTGTGAACAAAAGTAAAAATAGAAACTGGGAAAATTATGCATTAGGAAATGTATCTATATCAAAACTTTTGAAAATAAGTTTCCCAAGACTACATTTTTAGCCTGGGAAGAATTTTCCTATTTCCTAACTCTTGTCTATTTGTGTCACTAGCATGTCACGTGTTCTAGAATGTATTTTCCTAAAATAACCAGATGCTAATTCTCACCCCTGAAAAATGGGTTTAGTTAGCCCTGGTTAGTATTTGGAAGATTGAAAACAAGTACCAGGTGCTGCAGGCTATATTTCAGAGGAAGGAACAGGCAAAACCACCTTTTGAGTATTCCTTGCCTAGGAAAATCCGATGAAATTCATGAGATCACTATAAGTCGACAGGCAACTTGAAGGCACATACACACATGATTTTCTCTCTTGAGACTGATTTACATTGCATTAAGTATCCAGAAGATGTGATGTGAAGTATCAAGGAACTGAAGAGTGCAGAATATGTTTAAAACTATAGGCCTTGGTGGCAGCACCTGACAGAATTCCTTGTTTCACTGTTTTGGTATTGCTTTTTACTTGATTATTTTCTTTCTTTCTTTTTCCATTTTATCTTCTACTATATAAAAGTCAAAGTTTGTCTGCGCGTTCGTCTCTTTGTCTGTGTCAGATAGGTGACGACCTTATATGATTGGCTGTGTGAGACGAGAAGACCTCATGTGATTGGCTGGCTGTGAAGATTCCATTGAATCCTGGGGTTGGCAGTTTAGAGAGGGGCCTTTAGAATTCTCAGCCAGAGAGCTCTTGGCCTCAGGCCGGTTGCTGTGGAGTTGAGGCCTATCATCAATAAGGATGCTGGAAAACATTTGGGAGGCATATATGAGAAAAATTAAAGTGACATACACAACATAGTTACAGAGTCTTTTCGCCTCACACAGGAGGTTGTTGGGTTCCATATGTGAGGAATCTTAAAGTTGAAATTCAAAACAAAAAATGCTTCCAGAAAAATGTAAAACTGTTGCATAAATTCAAGAGAAAGCAAAAAAATCAAAAGCCAGAATGTCAGCGTCGCCATAGAACACAGATTGGATTGGGAACTATGGGGAAAAAGTTACAGGTACTGGAATAGGCCAGTTGCTATGGAAACAATACCTAGCAGCAAGGAAGAGGACAGTGTATTCCGTCAGGAACCCAGCCTCTATACGTTAACAACTCTGAATACAGATTGGATTGGAAAATATGGGGATCAATTACAGGTACTGGAATAGGCTGGTTGCTATGAAGATGAGGCCCAGTAGCAAGGAGGAGAACAGTGTATTCCCTCAGGAACCCAAACTATGTATGTAAATAACTCTGAATACAGATTGCATTAGGAAATATGGGGAAAAGTTGCAGGTACTGGAGAAAACAATTGGGTGAGTTCTTAGGAGGAAAATAAAATCCCAGGCAATGCCAGATAAATACACTAGTACAATCTAATTTTTAAACTACTGAGTTTCAGTTAGAAAAGGTTAGATTTTTGTATTTTTTTAACAAAATCACTGGTTCTATTCTTTTATTGCAGACCCATCAGGGAATAGAACTTAAAAACAAATAATTACTTGTTTACATATTTTATAGTCCAACTTGTTCATCGAAAAGACTGTTATCACAGGGCCACTTAGCTGCGTTTTATTGCTTTCTTTTAATACTGTTGATTTGAACTGTTTTGGTATGACTTTTCCAAACTGTCAAAGCAGAGTATGAATAAAACCATAAAACTTAATAAAGTCATATAGCCACACACACACACACACACACACACACTTATAAAATTGCTCTATTGTTACATATTTTTTAAAGTTTTGTGGTTTTATCCATATGCTGCTTTGAGATTTTGGTAAAGCAGTACCGAAAGCATGTGTGTGTGTGCACACAGTGTCAACAATTCAGAGTGTACTTGAAGCTCCAAGCCTATTTATTTGAATTGTGCCATTTTTGGCACCCACTGGAAGAGTGGTGAAATTGGGTTCACCCATTCGTTTCTTAGGCATTACTATAACATAGTCTTAGCTTTGCGTACACATTGACAATGTGCAAATCGAATAACTTTTTTAAAAAATGAAAAGCAAATGAAACAAGGAGGAAATAGACATGTATTAAAATGTACCATTTGGTTTATTTTGTAATATTTAACCGTATTGAGAATATTAAAATTATTAATTTTGCTTTATTCCGTATCTTACTTCATTAAACTGTCTGTTCTGAGGTATTGGGTATAACACTGTGGTCAGTGTCTTCCATGCAGATATCATATGCTTTGCTCTCTCCTTAGCCTTGCCATCCTTGAGCGCTAACATCTTTCCTCCTTTCCCTAATTGCTTCAATATGCTGTTTCTGTACCAGCTTTCAACAAAGGTAACACAAACTCTGTTCCCTCTTAACATGGATTTGATACCCTGTTTGTTTCATTTGATGTAAGTTTCATTAGTTTCATTTCATTTAGTTTGACTGAGAAGCTAGGCTGAAGATTTGTGTAGTGTAAACCCTAAACACTGTTAATTTTGGTAGGGAAGATTGGGAAAACTTGTACTAAGGAGGAGAGAAGCTGAAGAGGGAACACATTATCCTGTGACCCTCTCTGGATTTCTAAGCTTGAAGAGAACCAGTGTTACTGTATGCCTGTACTGGGCCATTTTGAAAAATATATTTGATATTTGAGCTACCTTCTTGTTGATCCACTTAAAAAAAAATTCTTCCAGTGTTTCACATTGAAATCTTTGTCCTTTTGAATCTGCAGGGTGTACTTTTCACTTAATAGTTTTCTCAGCTAAAGAAGATTTTTATCAAAGATATTTCACCTTTCATCTTGTAAATTAAAAATATATCTCAAGAAAGAAGCAAAAACCAAGTATGCTCTGAATTCCATTATGGCAGAAATATTTCTGCATTGAAAAGTATTGCTAATTAGCTCTGTATTCTATAAAAAGAATGAAATCATATTTCTTTTAATTTTCATCCTGATACTGTTTTAATACCTAAGTTTCTGTTTGTGTTTTGAGACAGGTTCTTACTAGGCCTGGCTTGGAACTGTTTCTTGCTCCAGCTGCAGTTTATACCCTGTTGTGTGTGTAGGATGTGAATGAAAGACAGGAAAAAATGTCTTTCATTGGTTACCCTTTCCTTCTGCAGCCAACTGCTGCCCAATCTGTTTAGAAAAGTTGGGGAACTGCATGGTTCGTGTGGGGAGAGGTAGAAGAAAAGGGGAATTTGCCATAATCATACAAAAACATGCACATCTCCCCCTTGTCATTTTGCAAGCCTTCAGTGGAAAAAAGTGCTTTTTGTGAGCAGAGGAGTCCAGATGGATACAGTCCTATGTAATTAACCATGTTACATGCAGAAATATAGTAAATGCATATTTTCCTAGCATGTTGATGGCAGAATGATGCATTTGTCAAATTCCTGCCTGCAGTGCAGGCATTAAAGATACAGTGCCTCCATCAGGAAAATTGGCATTCTTGTATTTACATCAGCACGTCTTAGTTCACTCCAGTGACAAGATATAAAACTGCATTATCTTGTGCTTTGTTATACAATTACACAGTCCCTTTGTGTACTTGGCTTCTGAGTTCCCTTTCATCCTACCCTTTGTCTCTTTTTGCATGGAACTGGATTCCTCATAAAGGACACTATCAAATTCAGTAAATGGTAAAAAGGATCCCATTTCAAAGGTGGAGAGGGATTTGGCACATTGTGAGGGATGATGAGTCGGTGAGCCTGCCTGTTTCTGTTTCAGCATGGCTGCTATGCTGAAATATTAAAGCCAGTGGCATGCTGCTAAATCCCTTTGTACACACCCTCTTAAGAATTCTACAGTGTGAATAACCTCCAACCCTCTGACTATATGCAAAGCAGAAAGCCTGAATAAGAGCGTTGTGTTGTAAAAAGTAAGGATGATGGAGGAATAAAACCTCACCCTATTGGTTACTTGGAACACTCAATATTCAAAGCATGTTGAAAAGAGAAGAGCTCATTATGACTCACATTTCATTAATTAGATGCAAATTAACATATTTAGTCTCTTAACACAAAAGAAGGTAACAGGAATTCAGCAAGCCCAGAGGACACAGAAATTCTAATGAGATGAAAACACGGGTAAGAGTGGTTTGAAACATTCCAAAGCCCTGATGGACTTGAGCAGTCATAACACACAGTCAGTGAGTGTTTGGACATTTAAGTATTGTATTTAGAATAAACACGTTTTTCTCTTGGGTTGTTAAGGCATTGGTCCTTTGGACATTTACATGGAGCAAGGTAAACTAAACATAATGAGGTTTAGTTCCGAGAAAATATGTGTTAAATTGTGTTGCATGTCTACTTAGAAGGAATGGTGGAAATCGAGAATTAATGACCCTTTCAATGTTGTTGGACTCATCATCTCAACACACTTTTCATGCGGGCTGGAGGGCCGATGGGGGTAGGAGTCCAGATTATAACTTCATGGTCCCTGGTGTGATCTAACTTATTCTTGGATGCATACATACAGGATTGTAACTGTAGAAGACAGTCCTGTGCATGCCTGCTGGAAACTAAACCAAGTAAATTCAGTGGGATTTTCTTTTTAAAGTAATAATTGCTAAGACTGTAGGCTAAAATTGCCAATACTTCAGAATTAAAAAACAAAACAAGAGATAGGTCATGAAATAAAGAATTAATTATAGTTAATGGGCACAAATGTGTTATTGGCCCCTGGCACATCAGGAAAGGGGGAATTGCTAGTCTCCAATATCAGATAGCTTAGGAAGCACTAATACAGGTGATTGTTAAGAGGAGTTTCTGAACTGACTGTTATACCAAGTTAGAGAATTGTTTTGAGCCTCTGATTTTAAGTGTGTTATTCCTTATTTTTTTAACTCCTGTTTCAGTATTTTGTATTTTAATGTTTTCATTTTAATGGTCTGAATCCTATTGGTTGTCCCCCTGGAACTAGTGAACTTTTGAGTCTCTATACAACAAATGAGTCAGTCGGTCTTCTCTATAAGGAACTATCAATAGGATTCAGGCGATCGTTTCAGGTGAATCATTTGTTATGAGCACTTTGAGATAAGGTTAGATATGGGCAGTGGAATAGAAAATGATATAAGAACAGAGCAACTACAAATTTACATCATGCATTAAATATACATGTTCCTTCTCAATTCTCTTTTTATTACAGCTGTACAAAATTGTATGTACTGCAGTACTTGGTAATCATGTTGCTAATCCTAAGTATTTATGTACTATATTCTGTTGTTTCCAATCCAGTGTTTTTCATCCCAGTCATCATCTCCTCCTCTTGCTCCTCTGTTCATTTATATCCTACTTGCCCCCATGCTCTTTCCTACCGAAAGGTAGCCTCTCACCAAGTTTCTCCTTGAAGATGATATACTCTGATGTAGAGGGCTGAGAGAGGGGGAGAGATGTCTCTCAATTTCAGCAGAAGGAACTGTCCCTAGAAGCCAAGATGACTAAACTAAGACTGTTATACTTTGGCCATATCATGAGAAAACATGACTCACTAGATAAAACAGTAATGCTTGGTAAGATAGAAGGCAGTGGGGGGGGGACACATTACAGATGAGCCCTTTTCATATCCTGCCCTCAACCCGCAATCGCCACAGGACTGCAGTGGGATCACGACAGTTCTACATGACATCATCGCAATCCCGTGGCCACCCATCACAATTGCAGCTTATATCATTAACTGGTTTCTCCGTCAATGACAACGTGATTGTGCAGTCCTCCCGCCTCCCTCCCACACTTAGCCGTCGTGCAGAATGGCAGGAAGTGCAATGGCTGTGCTTCCTCCCCCAGAACAGCCTGGGAAGCTGCCAGGCTGCACTGTGGGAGGGAGGGGTGGAGTCATCACATTTCTTCCCTCCAGCAGGCAGCTGGTGCAGAGGGGCCCGAAGAGCATGACAGATGACAGAATGACTTGGAAGTCTCTCGTTATAGGGTCGCCATAAGTTTAAGTTGACTTGGCAGCAGTTAGCAACAGTAAAAACTTCTTGTGAGTGGGATTTTGTAATCCGAAAAAGAAAAATTGATATAATCTAAAAATAATGTGAAGGCCTAGGGGAAAAGGCTCAGTCAAAATAATGATTGAAAAATCCCTTTCCTTTACTTCCTATATTTTATTGAAATATTTCTTGGCTGTCTTTAAGAGGCAAAGCTGTCTCAAAACTTTAAAAACAAAACCAAACCAACAAGCACCAGCATTACAGTCTAAAATAATAAAAAACCAACAGTTAAAAACCAAGAATAGTCCAATAAAATATATTCAGGGAGAGGTCAAGGAGAAGAGATAAACAGTGCCTTCCAAAATTTTTTGCATGGATGGTGCCTAACTAACCCCGGATGACAATCTGCTCCAATGATAAGGAGTACAGCAGAAAAGGGCCTGTCCTGTGCACTTGCTTGCTTAGAGGAATATTGAGGTTGATGCCTAAGCAATATTTCCTTGTTGTGAACAGAAAATGCTTTTGAATAGGAGATTTACTATAGCAAGTGAAGGACGCAAGTCCATATTTTTAATTATATGAAATCAAGAGTAGAAAGTTTTATCTCAGTTCTTGCAAATCTGAAATGGAACTTCAAATTCAGAATCAGAAGTTATTAATCTTTCAGAAATATTTAGCAGCTTGTAATGTTAGTATTTTTGAGTTTGATTATTTTTAAAATATGATAGATGGTCTACAGTGCATGCTATGATAGATGCATTGTACTGCCAAAGGTTTATTTTTTTTCAGTGCTTTAAAGTGTAACTTGATGTCCAAATATGTTGTGAGTCCATAATATTGTGGTTGTATGAGATGGCACTTGCTGCCATCCATACGAACTCACTGGCCATCACAGAATCTGGGACTAATTTTCACAAAATGGAAGAACATGATCTTTCCAAAACAGGCCATTTATTTGTCTGAGAAACTTGACATCTTATCAGCTGTGTGCCAGTCAAGGAGGTTGTACCTGCTGAAGCAGAACTGTTGTTCAAACACCGAAGAATCCAGAAATGTCACTGTGTAGAAAAGCCCGTTGGTGTCAGAGCAAGCAATACTCACCCCTTCAAGTGGAGTACATAAATGCCTAGAAAGATTATTATTTGATTGCAGTATTTAATGAATGGTGTGAAAAACAAAAGATTTGCACAGATGGAGTCAAGCTTTGCTTCTCAGCTTGTTAGCACTTCAACTTGCTTAATTTGCTTCTGCTTGTGTTTCTACACTTGTAACGTTATCTGTTCGGAAACAATTGGTGCCACTGCTAGTTTCCAAGTACAAACATAGTGTTGGCCTTCAGGCTTCCCTGGTTTGCTTCAAATGCTATGCACAGTGTTTTATAACTGTTTAAAGCTGTTTCAGTCTTTTAGACTTGTTTTAACTTATCCATGGTTGCATATGGTTAATAAGTTCATGTGCCCCTGTGTTTAATAAGTTTTAGTCTACTTAAATTATTTGTATATTGTTTTAACATAGTATTGATTTTACCTGTATGCTGTCCTGAGATCTTTTGATATAGGATAGGATAGAAATATTTTACTAAACAAATATTTACATAGAGACAATCATTTAATTTTTTATTTACCTGTACTAGAATGCAGATACAGCCTAAGTACCCTAAAGTCAGCAGATCCTGTCTGATCTTGGAAGCTAAGCAGGGTCAACTCTGGTTAGTGTTTGGTTGTGAGACTCCAGTGAATGCCAGGTGCGGTGTAGGCTATATTTCAGAGGAACGAAGTGACAAAATCATCTCTGAGTACTGCTTTTCCAAGAAAACCTGTGAAA